>CM028131.1:1225627500-1226877500 GCA_016271365.2 Neoceratodus forsteri | reverse complement strand
GCCACCGAGGACCCAGATTCCGAAGAATGGGGTGCCAGGATGGGTCCACATCTGAGTCATCGCCTCGAGGAGGCGAGACCAGCAGGACCTCGATGCTGGCCACCCAAGGTCCCCGAGGCCACAGGTCGCGAACGCCCGGTACCAGTGCGACGCCGCCGCCTCACCCCACGCCGGCAGCAGGAAGGCTAACCCCACACCCCAGCGGCTCCGGCAGGCCCGGCACCGCCAGAAGGAAGGCGAGCGGCGCTACCCAGCCGGCATCAAAGGCGGCGGCACCATCGGCCGAATAGCACGAGGCCAGCGGCCAGTGGCGCCAGCTCGATCACCGGCGCCATGAGCAGCGCCCGGGATCAGCGAGGTCCCACAGAGCGGGCCCAGCCAAGGGCCTCGACACCGGGGAGCCTGCACCCGAAGAAGTGACTGCGAGGCGGTGTCAGTGCTGCGGCCCTGGGAGAACTCTCAGCTCCCCAACACCGCTGGAAGGGCTTCCTCCTCGGCAAGATAGGATGAGAGACCCCCTCCTCCAGGACCCGTATAGGCCGAGGAGGACCAGGAAGCCTGAGAGATCCTGGAGATTCCCTTGGCCAGCCATCCCAGAAAGTCGGCGAGAACCTTGCCGAGCGCAGGCAACGGACTTCGAGGCCGACAGTCCATCGAAACAAGTCGTACCCGAATCCACATATCATGGTTGGGTCCCAGGCAGCGAAGACAAACATCATGCGGGTCGAGAGCAGCAGATACCCGTACAGGGCACCGGCGCGCCAGGGGCGCGATCCGTCTTCGGCGAACATGGCTCAGGAACCGGACATAGCGAAAATAATGAGATCAAAACACAGTAGGAAATACCCGAGCGCGAAGAAAGAAAAACGGTCTTACCGTATCGGCGTCCAGTGTCCGGGAAGCAGGGTCGGTAACTACTACGCAGATAAGTACTGGGCGCTTGGCGCGGACAGGTGCTGCCTCGGCAAGTAGCAGAAAAGAACTGGTTGGAGGAGGAGTGAAGTCGCTACTAGCAGCCGCCCCTCATGCCCAGCGTCACTCTCAGTGCCCGTTAGGAAAAAAAAAAAAGCTCCTGCAGCAGGTGCAGCGCCTCGACTACACCCAGGAAGTAATGAATGGTGAAGATTGACAAGGAAGATCAAGGTTACTCACCTGTAACAGTAGTTCTAGGAGTGGTATATGTTGTTCATCCACACTTCTTGGCGTGTCCCTATCCCCTTTAAATCTTGCCGGAAAGTCTTCAAAGCTGGCTCCTCCCACCCTTCGGTGGTAAATACCCTCTGCTCCGCCCCATGACGCTAGATCTTAGCCGCTGAAAGCAAGGTTGTCTGCTGGCCAGGAGGTCGGGTGGGTGTGTGGATGAACAACATATACCACTCCTAGAAAGTACAGTACGTAAGAACTTACCTTAACAGTAGATCTTGAGAGAGGCTTTTAGTAGGTAATTACATATAGGACTGACACGGCGCAGGCGGCAGGACCCCGGAAAAATTTCTAGCTAGCAGTCCTGGCAGGGACCTCCCCAAACTCAGGGTGACCGCGCCAGGAGACGCCGGTATAAAGGGTAGCCCCGACGCCCCTTCCAGTTCTTTCCCGCCACAGGCCAAAAGAGGCCGGATGAGAGAGAAGCGGGTATTTCTCTAAATGGAAAAGGAGCTAAAAGCCTAGGGGGTGGAGGGCGGGAAGGTATTACCTACTGCAAGAGCCTCTCTCGAAGATCTACTGTTACGGTAAGTTCTTACGTAACTGTACTATCTTACTTCGAGAGGGCTCTTGCAGTAGGTAATTACATATACGACTGAATCCCAAGCAGTCTGGAACAAAGAAAAGGCACCGGGAGGAGGAAAACTACTCCAAGAAGTAATTCTAGCTGTGCAAGCCTCAAGATATGAGGCCTTGCAAAACAGCTAGACCGAAGCCTGCTCTAAGGCAAGAGGCAATATACAAACTGTAGAGTTTCGTAAAGGTATGGACGGACATCCAGGTGGCGGCAGCGCAGATGTCTGCTGCAGACACATTCTTGAAACAAGCCGCAGAGGCAGTTACTCCTCTTGTGGAGTGGCCTCTGACTTGACCCGGGAGGGTTTTGTGGTATTTGTCATAACAGAAGGTGATGCAATGAGCCAACCACTTAGAGAGGCATTGCTTGGAAACAGCATTGCCTTCCTTTTTAATGAGCAGAAGGGCAGAACAACTGATCAATCTTTCTGAGATCTCGTCCTGTTGGTGTAGTATCTCAGAATCGGTGAACATCCATAGTATGGATGAAATATTCTCCTTGATTAGAGTACTGCGTAAAAGGCAGGTAACTCTATATGGACTAATTTAAGGTAGACTCTGCTACTACTTTGGTAGAAACTTAGGATTCAGTCAGAGAAACCTAGTTCCTTGTGAAAAATCAAGTAGAGGATTTTACGCATCAGGGCCTGGAGCTCGGAGATTCTTCGAGCCGAAGTAATGGCCACCAAGAAGAGCGTCTTCCACAAAAGAAACTTCAAATCTGCAGAAGCTGCAGGTTCAAAGGGGGAAGGGTAAGTTTCTTGAGAACAAAATTCAAGTCCCAAGGGGGGCAGGAGTACGGATGGGGGGCCTCAGATGGAGGACCCCTCTGAGAAAGGTCTTAGAGACCTCCAGTTGAGTGAAAGCTTTGTCTGCGAAGGGAACGAGCTGGCCGCAATGTGTACCTTCAAAGAGGAATGGATGAGACCCAGGCCGAACAGATGATGTAAATACTCCAGCAGAAGCCCCGCTGAACAGGAGAAAGGCTCCACATTCTTGGAGGCGGCCCAAATAGTGAATCTTTTCCACTTCATGGCATAAGTGGATCTGGTGGAGGGTTTTCTGGCCTCCACTAAAATCTCCGCCACTTTGGGAGACACACAAGCAGGATTAGGCTAGGTCTGCAGGAGCCATGCCATGCATAGAAACATAAATTTGACGAGATATGGACCGCTTGGCCCACCCAGTCTGCCCATTTCCTACCTAATGGATAAGCTGCAGATCCTAGTTAACCAGCAGCCTCACTTCTTCCTACCCCCACCCTAGAATTGCCTTATGACTGTCCCATGCATGCTTGAATTCCACCACTGTTTTTGACTCCACAACTCCTCCGAAGGCCGTTCCATGCATCCACAACCCTCTCTGTGAAAAAATACTTCCTTAAATTACCTCTGAGCTGCCCCCCATCTTCAAATTGTGCCTCTTGTTCTTGCACACCTCTTTTTGAAAGATGCTACCCACTTGGACTTTGTTGATTCCTTGGCGTACTTGAAAGTTTCTATCATGTCCCCTCTCCATCCTTTCCTCGAGGCTTACATATTAAGCTCCTTAAGTCTCTCTTCATATGTCTTCCAGTGCAGACCCTACACCATTTTAGTGTCTTCTCTGGACAGCTTCCATCCTGTCTATGTCTTTGCGGAGATTGGGTCTCAGAACTGCGCAAGTACTCAGATGGGGTCTCACCAGCTATCTGTACAGAGGGATAATAACTTCCTGTTTTCTACCTGGTGATGCCTCTCCCTATGCATCCCAGTATCCCCCAACCCTCCTTGCTGCCCTCTCACATTGCTTGCCCACCTTTAGGTCATCTGATATGACTACCCCCAAGTCTCTTTCCATTTTGTTGTTGTTAGTATCTCACCCCCACTGTGTACTCTTCCCTGGTTTTTTGTTTCCCAGGTGCATTGCCTTACACTTCTTAGCACTGAATCTAGCTGCCATACATTTGACCATTCCTCTAACCTTGCCAAGTCCTTCTCATCCTTTCCACCCCCACCTTGTGCATCAACTCTTTGCAGATCTTTGTGTCGTCTGCAAAGAGACATACTTTTCCTTCCAGTCCCTCTGCAATAACGATTATAAAGACACTGAAGGACCGGTCTAATACTGAACCCTGTGGTACCCCACTAGTAACCCCCTTTCTTCAGAGTGGACTCATTTTACTATTACTCTCTGTGTCCTATTCTCCAGCCAATTCTTTACCCAGGCTGTCATCTTGGGACCCATTCCCAGGCTGGCTAACTTGTATATTATCTTTTGAATGGGACTGTGTCAAATGCACTTGCTAAAGTCTAGGTAGGCCATGTCCACAGCCCTCCCGATCTACTACTTTGGTCACCCAGTCAAAGAAATCTATCAGATTAGTCTGGCATGACCTTCCGCTGTGAATCCATGTTGCCTTGGGTCCTGTGCCCTCTAACCTCTAGATACTAGACAGTTCTTTCCTTCAGAGATTCCATCATTTGCCCTACCACTGAGGTTAAACTAACAAGTCTGTAGTTTCCTACTTCAGCCTTGCTCCCACTTTTGTGAAGGGGAATCACATCTGCCCTCCTCCAGTCCTCGGGTACCACCCCACCCTCCGATGATTTGTTAAAGAGGGTAGTCAGTGGTGTCACTAGTTCTACCCTTAGTTCTTTTAGAATTCTGGGATGAATCCCATCAGGCCCCATTGTTTTGTCCACCTTCAGTTTTAAGAGTGCTTTCAGAACCCTTTCTTCTGTAAATGGGATGGTATCAACTTCTGTATCCAGAGTGTTTCTACTGTTTGTTTTAGGTACCTCCCCTCTTCCTTTGTAAATACTGAGCAAAAATATTTGTTTAGTATCTCTGCCTTTCACAGTCACCCTCTGCCCACCCTCCCTCCCCTTTATTAAGCCTCACTATCCCTTCCTTGGTCCTCCTTCGCATCATGATGTACCTATAAAGGTTTTATCCCTTCTAACTGAGTTGGCTATCTTTTCCTCAGTTTGGGCCTTTGCTGTTCTGACTGCCTTCCCAGCTTCCTTTTGCTTTTAACTGATACAGTTCTTTGTCCTGCTCCTTCTGTGATTCCTTGTACTTCCTGAATGCTTTCTTTTCTCTTGAACCTTCACTGCTCACTCATGAGAACCATAGTGGTTTCTTACATCATTTCGTTTATTTGCTTCACACAAAGGCTTGTTATCTCTGTGATGGCAGTTTTTATTATTCCCATTGTTCTTCCACCCTCCTTCCTGCCGATTAGCTAGTGCATTCCTTAGGCACTCACCCATTTTACAAAGTCAGCCCTCCTAAAGTCCAGTACTTTTGCCTTTGTATGGCTTGACTCTGCTTGTGTATTGCCAGAACCATACTGTTCGATGGTCGCTAGTTCCCAAGATGGCTACCCACTTCTACATCTGTGATCCTCTTCATCTCCATTTGAGAGAACCAGGTCTAAGATTGCTCCCTCTCGGAGTGGGCTCCAATACTAGTTGTCTAAGGCATACCCCTGCCGAGCATTTAGAATAACCCCACTCTTTGAAGTGGCTGCTGCAACTGCACTCCAGTTAACATATGGCATATTCAGATCACCCATCAGCAATATCTCCCCTTTTCTGCCATTCTAAGTATACTTTCTATCATTTTTGTCCATTTCTCCCCTGAGAGAGGGTCTGTATACAACCCCTATGCGGATTGTGGTGCCATTGCCGTTCTCCAAATTTACCCACAGTGCTTCTTCTCCTCCCTGTTTTCCCTTTTGTTCTGTTGCTTTGATTCCTCCCCTTATGTAAAAAGCAACTCCTCCTCCTTCTCTTTTACCCTCCCTGTCCCTCCTGAAGATAGCGTATCCTGGTATGTTTACGTCCCAGTCATGGTTTTGTGTGTACCATGTTTCTGTGACTGCCACGATATCCAGATGTTCCTCCTCCATCATGGCCACTAATTCAGGAAGCTTGTTACTCAGACTACGGGCATTGGTACTCATTGCTCTCCATTTTTTGATGGCTTTACCTTCTGTTGCAGCATCCCCCACTGACCTTTCTACCTTGGTCTTTTTCTCATTTAGTTTTGTAGGGAGAGGCTGGGATTTTCCTGCTGCTTATCAGTGCCTCCCCCCTTGACTAGTTTAAAAGCTTGCCAATGAAGCATTTAAACCGACTGCTCAAAAGACTTGTTCCCTTCCTGGACAGATGCAGACCATCCTGCCAGTATAGGCTGGTGTCCCTCCAGGTGGAACCCCAGTCCCCAGTGAAGCCAAACCCCTGTGCTCCACACCATTTCTTCAACCATTCATTAAACTGCATGGTGCAAAGTACCCTCGCCTCACTCATGCCACTGACAGGCAGCACCTCTGAGAAGGATACTGTGTATGCTACTTGTCTTAGGCCCCTTCCCCATTCTACAGAGTCCTTCTGCACTGCTCTAATCTCATGATGAGCCAAGTCATTTGTCCCTAGGTGGACAATGATGTCCAGCTCGGACTCCCGTGCAGCTGTTCTCGTGATCCTGAGGATGCGCTTCCTGTCCCTCCAAGCCATGGCACCAGGCAGGCACCTTACTTCAGTTTTCCCTGTTCCCCCCAGTTCTATCCCCCTAATAATTGAGTCCCCACCAGGAGCTGCTTCCTTTCCCTGTGGTGTCCTCTGCCTCCTTCCTGTGGGCCTCCCTTGTGACAGTTGTCCTCAGCCTCCTTAGTCTCCTCTGCGGGTGCATCCACAGGGGAGCTATGCTCCCCCAGAATGGTGTATGGATTGTGGAGTGGAACAACTGACTGGGTGTGCCTCTGTTCCACCTTCCTCACCCTCCCTGAGCCCACTGTGGTCCAACTGCTGTGCTTTCTTCGCAACCTCTGAGGTAGTGGTGGTGGCTCTGGTGCTCCCTGGATGGGGGAGGTTCCCTTCCTACCGTCCAGTGGGGCCTGGGGGAAGGTTCCGGAAGACTGCTGCCCCACAGCCATTACATTGCACTACTCCCCACATGTTTATCTACTTTTTTTTTTGGTGTGTGTGTTTGTGTGTGTGATTGGTTTGTTAAATAGAAATATATATATTATACAATGTGTATGCTTATATTGTCAGTGCAGTGTGCTAGAGAGGATATGACAGTGATATGCACCTTGCACTCTTGAGGAAATTATGTCAGAACCCCAGGTAGAAAGGAACTATTTCCAGGGGTGGGTGGGGTGAGGGGTGGAAGGGTTTGGGCCTAAACAGTGCCTCACAAACAATCAGCTAAAAGCTCTGACCCCCGCTGCGATGAGTGCCTTCCTGTCAGCAAGATGCCCTACACAACAATTTGACAGAGAAATACCCTGCTAATCAAACAGAGAAAAATCCAGACATCCAAGTCAGACACAGGTAAACCTCCCAGCCCCAAAACAGCCTGGTAGTTTGTGCTCTGAAAGCAGTCAG
The DNA here is from genome assembly GCA_016271365.2 of Neoceratodus forsteri. Lineage (NCBI taxonomy): Eukaryota > Metazoa > Chordata > Ceratodontiformes > Ceratodontidae > Neoceratodus > Neoceratodus forsteri. The sequence continues at coordinate 1,226,870,346 of CM028131.1, read as the reverse complement.
CCCCAAAATAAGTCAGCTGTGCTTTAAACTCTTCCTGTACTGAAAATCTTAAGAATTGTACCAAACGTAAAGCTAGATCCACCTCCCTCTGTTGCTTGAAAAACTGTCTTTTCCTGATAATTCTAAGTTCCTTATTTCACCTTTCAGTTAGAAGTAGCCTCCACCTGCAGAATATCTAGCTACAAACCAAAGACAATTGTAAGGTTCACCTCCTCTGTTGTGAGCATAACTCAGCTTTCTTGCAAATCACATGTTCAGTGATTGCAGCTTCCAGCCAGAGGTAGTTTCACTTGAAGAATATTGGCTGTTAGTAGTTTTGAAAACCCCTTCCTGATTTAAAAATGAAATTAAACACAAAGCAATCCCAATGTAAGACTGTAAAGTAAGAAAACTTCCTCAGATGTAAGTAGAGAGATCAGTTGCAGATGCAGTTGAAGAGATTTGAGGCCTGGATGGACCAGGGTCCCTGATCCTGGGTCAACAAACCTCGAGATAGAGGAAGAGAAGAGGAGGATCCTCTGAATATTTTGTAGAAGAGAGACCAGATTTGCCTGGGCCAGAAGAGGCGATCAGAATCATTCTGCTCCTTCTGAAGCTAGTTTCTGCAAGACTCATGGGATAAGAGGAATTGGGGAAAGGCATAGACAAATCTGTCCTTCCAGTCTAGAGACAGGCGTCATTCCAGAGCGCCTCACTCTGGAACGAGCGAGCAGAAGGTGGGAAGTTTTGCGTTTTGGGGGGATGCGAACAGGTCAACCTGAGGTGTTCCCCAAAGTTGGAAGATATGGTCTAGGACCCCTTAAGTCCAGGTCCTACTCGTGAGTCATAGCAGAAGAGCGACTTAGCCTGTCTGCCAGGGTGTTGTCGATCCCTGGAATGTGAATCGCCGTGAGGTGAAGGTCGTGTTGTGTTGCCCAATCCCAAACCCTCATTGCCTCCCTGCACAGAGGGTAGGACCGAGTTCCTCCCTGCTTGTTGATGTACCACACTACGCACATGTTGTCCGTCTGGACGGCTAGGTGGCCAGGAAGGATGTATTGGTGAAGGGCTTGGAGAGCGTACAACACTGCCCGAAGCTCAAGCACATTGATGTGCAGAGCTTGTTCTAGCCTGGACCAAGAGCCCTGGGTCCGATGAGGGCCTAGATGGGCTCCCCAACCTTCGCCTGAGGCGTCCGTGGTTAGAGACTGGGAGGGGGGAGGATGAAAGAAAGAAACCCCCCGAAACAGGTTCTCTCGAACCATCCACCATTGCAAGTCTCGCATCATCAGCGATGAGATCAGAACTGAGTGATCCAGGTCGTACCAGTTGATTCCACTGAGAGCGAGGTCCACTGAGAGATCTTCATGTGGAGTCAGTGTGAGGGACCGTCGGATAGCAGCTGCCATGAACCCGAGAAGGTTGAGACCGACCGCGAGACCATCCTGCGGTCGGATAACAGACTTATCTGGGTCTGAAGGAGGCCGCCTGTCCGAGGCAGGAAGGCCTTGCCCATGGTTGTGTCAGGATCGCCTCAATGAACTGTAGCCTCTGGGAAGGGTCCAGATGAGACTTGGAATGGTTGATGGAATACCCAGGCAGGCAAAACCTGCTGGGTGAGGAGAGAAGCATGGGAGTTCCTCCTGGACGAGGGCGCCAGGAGCCAGTCGTCCAGGTAAGGGCTACCTGTACTCCATGATGCGCGGGTGGGCTGCCACCACTGCCAGGCATTTGGTAAATACTCGGGGGCCGAGGATAGACCAAACGAGGCCTTGAACTGGTAGGTGGTCCCCTGGAATGCAAAGCAGAAGGTACTGCTGATGAGAAGGCGAATGGGAATGTGCAGATAAGCATCCTGCATATCCAGGGCACAAAGCCATTGACCCGCTGGAGGAGGAAGAAGGCTCTGCAGAGAGAGCATCCTGAACCTTTTGTACTCTACATAAAGATTCAGGGAACTGAGATCTAAAATCGGTCTGAGATCTCCGTCTTCTTTGGGACCAGGAAGAAATGGGAATCGTAACCCGTCCCCTGAAGATGAAGGGGGACGGGCTCTATCGCTTGCTTCAGCAGAAGAGCCGAGATTTCCTCCTGCACCAAAGGAAGGTGTTCCCGTGAATACGACGACTTCAGAGGGGGGTGGCGGGGTGGTTTCTGAAGAAACTCTATGGAGTGTCCTTCTGCTATGAGCTGGAGCACCCAAGAATCTGTGGTTATCCTCTCCCATCCCGGAAGGTGGAGGGAAAACCTCCCTCCTACCGGTTCCTCCAGGGAGTCCGGAGGCAGTGGGAGAGGAAAGGAGTCAGGTGGTGTGGGGCAGCACTACAGCTGAAGCACCCGCTGCTTTTTTGGGCGAGGGGGGCTTAGCAGCCATGGGGGCCCGACGTTTTGTGGCCCGCCTTTGTCCGATTCCGTCTGCAAAAAGGACGGCGCTGCTGCTGATGGAGACGGTACATGGAATCAACTGATTTCAGAGCCGTCCCCTTCTCCTGCAAATCAGTAACGATGTCCTTGACATCACTTCCAAAAAGCACCGACCCCCGGAAAGGTGCTTCCTGGATAGCAGATTGCACCTCGGGACCAGACCTGACATGCGGAGCCAAGCATGGCCTTGTAGAGCCAGCAGAGCTGAGCTCCGCCCAGCAGTGTTCGTATATGCATGACAGGCATGTGGCGACTGGCGAATGAGCAGAGCGGACGAGATCAGCCAACTCCTGTTTGACTTGGGAGTCAGGCAAGGAGTCGAGCTTGGCTTCCACCTGAGTAAGGATGGCCTCTGGTAGTCCCCATTTGGCCGATGTAGTTCAGGGCCTAATCCCAGTGAGGAGGCGTAAATCTTTCTCCTGTACTGGTCAGAAAACAAGATTCCTTATCAGGGGTGGCGAGCCAAGATGTTTTGGTTCGCCAACGGCCATGAGTGGCGCTAATCACGACAAAGTCGGCATGAGTGAGTCCAGGAAATCAACACCCTCTGGAGCCTGATATAGCCTATTCGGTAGGGGCTAAGTCCGCGGCTGTTTCCATATTGTGTTGACAAGGTAGAGCGTGAGGCTCTATCCAGGGTGGCACTAGTGCCGGAGCTGTCATGGGCAGATCCAGATGTTCAACAAGTTTCAGATGCTGAGGATCTGGTTCCAAAAGCACCACTGATGAACCTCCTGGAGTTTTCTAAACAACTCCGTAAAGAAGGATCCTCCAGAAGAGATTTCTGAGGAGTCCTTGGCCGGGAGCCTCGATGGAGGCGGGGGTTGTCGTCTCTCTGGAGCAGCCGTCAGAAGAGTCTGAGGGTCGAGTGAAGGAGGAAGAAGAAGAGTAAGACTCCCTTTCCGACCGGGGAGGAAGGGTCCATTGGAAGTCCCCGAGGACGCTGTCCTGCCTCCTCTGGATCCAGATGGAAGAACCCTGGAGTTGGCGGTGGTGAGGGGCGTGCCGCCTGGGCGTCACAGGAACCTGGGATGGCACTGTCACGGAAGGCAGCTCTCTACCTCTTTGGTGAGCTGAGCCTTGGCCTCAGCCCACCAGGAGGCCAAGTCTCCTGCAGGTCCACCAGCAGCACTGCGAGGTGGTGGAGGAGGAGGAGGCGGGGATAAGAATATGGGCCATACCCATAGGGTATCAAAAACAAACCCGCTGTGGGTAACCAGAGGCCGGGTATTGAGGCGTTGAGTACTGTGGCATCGAAGCCCGGCGTCTGATACGGTGTTCCCAGGTACACCAGTGTCGAATAGACAGGCGGTACCCAGAAGCGGGGGGCTGCCTGAGCAGACGCCCGGCTGGGAACTCTCATGGGTCCATAGCAGAGAGCCCAGAGGAGGGCCCGATGGAACCCAGGAACTCTCCCTGAGTCAGTGGACTGACGTTAGGAGCCGACGGCAGGGGCCTGGCGCGGAAGAATACCGGCGTCGGGCTCGACGTCCGGGCAGCGTCGGGAAGCCGGCGTCAGTCCGTTGCTCCAGATGGAGGAAGGACTGGCGGAGGAAAATCCCAACCATGCGGGGATGGAGGAAAATCCCGGGGTCAGGATGGGGGACTCTGGTTCCCCAGATGGCAGCAAAGGCTGCGGTGAACCGGGAACGACGGGCGCAGGGGGTCTGTCATCGGTTCCCTCGCTGGCCGGATGTCGGACGAGCCGACGTGAGGCGTAGAGCGGCTCTTGGCAGGCGCCGGAGGGGCGGCGTCTGACTACGAGGGCCATCACGGAGACAGGTAGGAAGAGACGATCGGCCTGGTCCGGTGGGAAGAAGCCGTGCGTTGCCCGGAGGTCGGGCGTCTTACCTACTCTCTCCAGGCGGACGTCATAGGAGCCGCGCCCGGCTGCAGAGTGCCCGATGGTAGGCCGCATGCCTGCGGCCGAACCAAGGCGGTGGCCTCCAACAGCCGGAGGCGCCCATAAGGCCCGGTGCAGGCCAGGCAGGCGGACCGGCGCCGCCTCAGAAAACTCCGAGGCAGCCGTGGGAAGCGATCCCCGGAGGAATGTTACCTGTGTGCCTGCGACTCCGAGGGAGACGCGGTGGAGAAACCTTGTCCCGTGCCTCTCCTTGTCCTTCCTCTTTCAATGGCCTTCGGAAGTGGGCGCCTGCCTTAGCTTCTAAGCTCTTTCTCCATAGAGCTCATTTTCTTCTTAAGAATATGGTCCTCAGGGATTGCTGTGTCTTTTTGGGTGGCCGTGTTAAAGCTAAAGAATGCTGGCACTTCTTGACTTGATGATCCGGGCTTAGGCAGAACAGGCACAGGGTGGCCATCCTTGCGCGTAGTTGGGCACCGCTGACGAATCGCACTGTTCTTGTGCTCCAGAAGGTGTAGGGGCGACATACACCGGCGTTAGTACTGACGTTCGAAAAATAAGATTTTTGGGCATTTAAAACCTTACGGCGAAGGCAGGGCTGATGAAGCACAAACTTTTCCTTGAGGCGCTGCCACGAGCTAACAGTGGAAAGAACTGGAAGGCGGTGTCCGGGACCACCCCTTCGTACCGATGTCTCCTGATGCCAGTCACCTGGCGAGGCGGTCCCTCGCCAGGGACTGCTAGCTAGAAACTTTTCCGTGAGGTCCTGCCACCTGCCAGCGTCAGTACTATATGTAATTACCTACTGCAACAGCCCTCTCGAAGTAAGATCTACTGTTACAGGTGAGTAACTTGTTCTTCTAGGAATGTGGATATGTTGTTCATCCACACTTCTTGGCAGACTTCAAGCAGTTCTCTGGGAGAAGGGAGGCAAGGTGCACACCCCCTATTTGGGAAATAAAGATTGGAGAACCAAGGCCCCAAAACCAGCATCCCGGCATGACTTAAGGTCGATGTGGTAGTGGGTAATAAAGGTGTTTGCTGACTTCCAAGTAGCAGCATGACAGATTTCCTGGATAGGGATGTCCCTGGAAGCAGCCACCGATGCAGCAGTATGGCAGGTAGAATGAGTTCTTATCCCTCTGGGAGGCTCCTTACCCGCCAACTCATAGCACAGACCTATGCATGATACTAATCATTCTTGCTATAGTCGTTTGGCTGCAGGTCTGCCAGAAGCGGCTTCAGCGTGGGTGACAAACAGCTGGCGAACCTCTCCATGAATTTCCGCCATCCTCTCCTTATAATAGGAGAGAGCACGTCTCAGGTCCAAAGTATGGAACCTGTACTCGACGTCCGAGGTGTAATTAGGGTAGTATACCAGCAGAGTCAACACCTGGTTAAGGTGAAACTCTGACACCACCTTTGGAAGGAATTTCGGTGGGGCGCGGGACAACTTTGTCCCTGTGGAAGACCAGATAAGGGAGTCCACGAAGCACCTGGGCGCCCCTGTCCTTCTGGCTGACTTAATAGCCACCAGAAAGGCGTCTTCCATGACAAGTGTGAGAGCTCAAACTTGTGCATGGGTTCAAATGGCTTGCCCATGAGCTCTGCTAAAACCTGCAACAGATCCCACAGAGGTGGAGGTTCACACACCGGAGGGGATATGTGATCCAGGCCTTTGAAAAAGCTCGTGACCACTGTCTCCTGCACCAACGTCGGCTGACCGGCCCACATCCAGTAAGCAGAGATGGCTGCCAGGTGCACTCTGAGGGTCGATGACCGTAGACCCCCTTTGGAGAGAGACCAAAGGTAGTCGAGAATGTTAGCCACAGAGCAGGGTAAGGGGTCCAGACTCTTATCCTGGCACCAAACGGAAAACCTTTTCCATTTGAAGGCATAACATTTCCTGGTTGATTCCTTACGAGATGCCTCCACCATGGTGTAGATATCGTCGGAAAGACCCAAAGCCTGGAACTCTAGCCGCTCAGGTACCAGGCTGTGAGGTGCAGGGATTGAAGGTCTGGATGAAGGACCCTCCCCTGAGCAAGAGATATCAAGTCCGGGCATGTACAAAGCCGCTCAGGGGCCTGCAGCTGAGGCTGAGGAGATCTGGATACCAGAACTGGCGTGGCCAGTCTGGGGCTACCAGGATCACCTTCGCCTTTCCCTCCTCACCTTGAGTAACACCTTGTGGATCAAGGGAAATGGGGAAAGGTGTAGAAGAGGCCCGGGCGTTCACGGCCTTGAGAAGGCATCCCCCTGCAGCGAGCCCTGCTGAGGGGGTGAGCATGGTACAGCCTCAGCTTGGTGTTTTCCCTGGAGGCAAACAGGTCCACTATCGGTTTGCCCCAATGGGAGAACAGGCTGTAAGCTACCTCTGGATGGAGAGACCACTCGTGGGATGTCTGGCCTATGCGGCTGAGAGCATCTGTCAGCTGGTTCGAGGCTCCTGCCACATGGATGGCTAGGAGATCCACCTCCAACCGGCTTAGGAGGGTCCAGATGCGGAGCACCTCCTTGCACAGCAGACAGGAGTGCATACCGCCCTGTTTGTTGAGGTAGTACATGGTCGTGGTATTGTCCGTCTGGACTTGAACCACTTGACCCCGGAGCTGAGGAGCGAAAGCTGACAGCACCAGTCTGACTGCTCTGAGCTCCAACAGGTTGATGTGCCATCGGGACTCCTCGGGGGTCCAGAACCCGTGGGCCCTGCTGTCCCCCCATGTGGGGTCCCCAGCCCATGAGAGAGGCATCGGTCGTAAGAACGACCGTCGGCTCGGGCAGACAAACGGGATCCCTTCCTGCAACTGTTCTGGGGCGGTCCACCATTGGAGAGTATCCCACATCTTCTGGGTTATAGTGATCAGCTGGTCGAAGTGACCGTGACGCTGAGTCCACTGGGCGGTCAGCTCCCACTGGAGGGGGCGCATGTGCCACCTGGCCCAACGGACCACTGAGGTGCACACCGCCATGTAACCCAGAAGGCGCAGAAAGTCCCGGGCAGGGCGCAAGTGCCCAACCAGAAATGATCGGGCAAAGGAGGAGAGAACCTCCGCCCTGGCCACCATGAGCCGAGCTCTGGCTTGACAAGAGTCGAGCTCTGCCCCGATGAAGCCCATCACCTGAGAAGGCATGAGTTCCAACTTTGCCTCGCTGATCAGGAGGCCGATTTGGAAGTAGATTCGGAGGGCCAGATCCCTGGACCTTTCCACCTCCTGAAGGGAGGAACCTGCCAAGAGCCAATCATCGAGATAAGGGTAGATTCAGACTCCTCAACGCCGGAGGTGGGCTGCCACCACTGCAATGCATTTGGTGAAGACCCGAGGGGCCGATGACAGGCCGAACAGCATGGCTCGGAACTCATACAGGGTCCCCTCGACCCTGAAGCGGAGAAACCGCTGGTGGGACGGACGGATAGGAACGTGAAAGAACGCGTCCTGTAGATCCAGAGAACAGAACCACATGTTGCGCTCCAGGGATGGTATGATCTAGTTCAGTTACCATCCGGAAGGTGCGAGTCCTGAGATACTGATTCAGGGCGTGGTGATCTAACATGGGGCACCAACCCCTGTCTGCTTGGGCACCTGGAAGTACCTGGAAACAAAGCCTGGGTCTGTCAGAGAATCTGGCACCGGAGCTATAGCCTCTTTGAGGAGGACTTGAGCCATGTCGTCCTCGAAGAGCCGACTGGGTGCAAGCTGAGATCCTTTCTCCCGAGGGCACGGGCTCGGCTGGGAGGGTACTGCTCGAACTCTAGAGGCAGTCCCGACCCACCACTTGAGAACCCACCTGTCCAAAGTGATATTGGACCAGGCAGAAAGAAAGTGGTGGAGCTGGCCTCCCACGGAGGACCCAGAGCTGGCCGGGCGAATGGGGAGGGAACCCACAACCCATCACTGAGCAGGCTTGGAAGAGGAGGAGGAGGACCCTGCGCCTCAGCCTCCCTTACGGGGCTGTTGAGGGCCCTGCTTGAGCGTGCTGCTGTTGATGCTGCTGTCTTTCTTGGTAGGAGGACTGCTGGGCCGCAGGGGAAGAGTGCTGAAAAGGCTTCTTCTTTTTCTTCTGCTGGTTCTTGCCCGAAGAACCCTTAGCAGAAGTGGCATTCAAGGTGGCATTAGACTGCTCTATACGCTGAAGGTGACCGGCCACTTCTGGATCGAACAAGTCGGTACCCAGGAAGGGCACATCAGCAAGCTTGTGCTGGGTATCCACCAGAAAGGAGGAAAGCCTCAGCCAAGCCCTGCGGCGAGTGGCCACTGCGGCTGCTAAAGGGCGGGCACAAGAGCCCCCATGTCCAAGGCTATCTGGAGCTGCTGTTTTGCGACAGCACGGCCCTGGTCACGGACGTGCTTGACCGTAGTTTGCATGTCTGCTGGGAGATGGGGAGGACCTCATCTAATGACCACCCAAGAAGGGCATGAGAGAAGTGCCATAATAACCACCAAGCTGGCCTGACGAAGGCCCAAAGAAGAGGCTGCATAGACCTTATGGGCAGAGTGGTCCATATACTTGGATTCCTTGTCCAGGGGTCGGTCAGTGTCGGCTGAACTCCCAGTACGCCTGAACACAAGAGGCTGTCACCAGGCTCTGGGCAGAAGGGTGCTCTGTGAACCCCACAAGGGACCCCATGGGCATCGCGTACTTGTGGGCCATGTGGGCAGATGGTGCTGGGCAGGAAGCAGGGCGCTGCCAAAGTTCAAGAGCCGGGCCCACGATAGCCTTGGCTACTGGAAAGACCTCCATCGGGGTATCCCCTCTCTTGAGGATATCAGTGAGAAGGTACTCCGCCTTTTTCTGGATGGACTCCAGGGGCATTCCGGTAGATTTGGAGATGAGGCGGAGGATGCCCTGGAAGGAGGAAGGACATTCCTCCAGCTCTGCCACGGAGGACTCATCATCCTCGGGATGTGAGTGCAGTCCTGTGACATCCGAGTCCGAAGAGTCGGGATAAAGCGGTTTACCGCCTAAGTCACCCTCGATACGCCGAGGGCGATCTGGGGTGACAGTGATTGACAGGCACTGGGAAAGCCCGGTGTCTGGCCGATTCTCTTTCGAGAGCGCCCCTACCTGAGGCTGCTTAGGCGGTGGTTCCACCTGGATAGGTGGAGAAACCGGCTTTGGCCGAACCGGGACCCAGGCCGGCCCCACGGGAGGGGGAACCGAGGGAGTTGGTTCCAAAGGGGTTGTCTTTGGCCTAGGAGACAAAAGCCAAGTGATGCCTGGGGTGGACGGCGGAGCTGGCTTTTGCCCGGTCAAAATTAGCTGTTGCCACACAAGGTACTCATAGCGTCGACAGAGTTTCCGCAGAAGCCTCTCCTTGTCCAGGGAGGATAAGGATGAGGACGATTTGTGGCACCACCTCTTTTTAGAGCATTTATGGCTCTTTCTTGGTTGCTGGGCCGAGGGGGTTCTAGACCTCGATCGAGATCGGGGAGGCCGACTTGGTCGATCAGGAGACACCGGAATCGGTGATACCTGAGGGTCTGGAACCGGTTCCTTGATGGGGACACCAGCAGGCTGTGTCTCCTCATCAGGAAACACGAGGACAGGAGTCCTCTCCAAGGAATCGCCAGGCAGAGATGGCAATAAAGGTCGAAAGGATCGAGGATTATTCAACTCGTCAACCACTTCCTCGGAACCCTGGCCAGACGGAAGGTCCATAAAGCCGGCGCCAAAGATGCGATCTTGACCAAAGTCGAGCGAGCGGTTTCCTGGGACTCAGACCTTTCGGTCCACTTAATGTCTCATGGGACGAAGACATTGTGTCCTTGTCTCTCTCTGAGAGCGGAAGGAGGCGAGCCCCAGGGCGCCACCCCACCCCTGGCAACTTCTTTAGGAGCCCGAAAAGGTGGAGCCACGGTTCAGTGGAACGGGAAGAAGCCGATTGCCCGAAGCTTGAGCTGCTTCTTCCTCAAATGCCTTCATTTGTTCCAGCTGCACAGCCGGATCCTGCGGCCACAGAAGCTGCCCACCTCACCTCCTTCAATTTCACGGCGAGTTCCTTTTCTCCGGTCTCCCCAGCTTCAAACATGCCATGTGGTTGTCCAGGACATTGGGATGGAAGGCCAAGCAAAAAGTACATGTCGAGTGTCATGTCCGGCACCTGGGCAGTAAGCAGCATGTTAGGTGGGGAACAGTGTGCGACATCTTCTGGCGCGGGGCACCAGGCCAGAAATCCGAGAAGATTTTCCTCCAAGTCCGATGCGTAAAATTGCAATCACTAACTCGAACGAGTTTTAAAAGTAACTTCAGTAAATACCGACGCTTTGAATCCAGGGCCTAAGAACTGCTGCAAGAGCATGAGGGAACCTGTATCTTCCAGCGGAAAGGAAGATCTGGCATCATGGGGCGGAGCCGAGGTATTTACCACCCGGATGGGTGGGAGGAGTCAGCTTGAAGACTTTCCGGCAAGATTTAAAGGGGGAAAGGGACATGCCAAGAAGTGTGGATGAACAACATATCCACGCTCCTAGAACTGATATGTCGAGGTTGCTTAGATCTGCCATAGGCTGCCGTTAGGACCAAAGAATCAGCCAGTGGGTGCTCTCCTAAGAAGGCTTTGTTCTTAGGGATCATGTAAAGTCTGTCTTCCTGTTTAGGGACAGTGGAAGCTGAGGAAGGGTGCCTCCAGATAAGTCTGGTGACATCCTGAAAGGGAGCCACCAATGGGAGCGCGACCAGCGGTTTAGGGTCACTCATACCTTAAAATTTGGCAAGCCAATGCCTTTCCGGGTCCATGTCTCCAGTATCCCACTGGTTAAGAAATTGGATGCGACACATTACATCCAAGAAAGTGGGGTTGTCGGGAAGCGATTGAGCAGAATCCTTGTGAGTGCTGGGCTGAGGCAGAGGAGAAGTGAATCCCCCCCCTCCCCACCGAGGACCTGGAAGAGGTAGATGAGTTCCTCCTAGAAGATTCTGAAGAGGAGAAGCGGGTGTAAGAGCGCTGGGACCGACGTCTGCCAGAGTGGCGTCAGTGTCTGGAGGAAGACCAGGACAAAGAATGATGTCTCCGTCCGTGACACCAAGGGGACCCCTCATCCGAAAGGTCTTGGGGGGGGGGGTGACCCTCTTGGGAGGAGGCAAAGGCTTCCTGGGTGGTGGAGTTGGTGGTTTAGGAAGGCTCTGAGGGACTCCCGAGGGAGTCAGATCCGGTAAAGGGGTCAGGCGCTCCCTGGGCAAGAGGTCCCCTTTAATGGTGTTCCACCATGAGTTGAACAGGGCCCCCACATCTGTCAGTGAGACAAAGGGGGCTCCTGGAGGGTCTGGCGCTGATGGTGGGATGTTAGGAGTACCTGGCATTGGCCCTGATGATGTGGTAAACCCATCTGGGGATGCAGACGCATTGGACTGCAGTCCCGCAGGTGGCAGGGTACCGGACGCCAGGTCTTCCAGTACTTGTTTACCGGGTGGCGTCTGGTTGTCGGTCAGCAGTTTATCCAGCATCGGATTGGGGGCACTGGGTTAGCCGACAATGGTGTCTCAGGCGGTGGCTTCGAAGAGGCCAGCAGAGGTGGTGTCACCCAGTTCAACCCCGGGGATGCAGACATCGAGGACGTCGGGGTCTGGCATCGGCTGTTTTAGTACCAGCCGACGTCTTGTGCTTAGGGGAGCGGACTCCAGTCTGGAGCTCCTGCTACTGGCATCTCTTTTTGTTGCCTGACCCTGATGTCTGGTCCGACGATGAAGATGCTCCAGCTGGGTGGATGACGGGCGCCTGCCCGCCATCCGAAGAAGAGCTGGCTGGATCTCCTGGCTTAGGCCTGGATGGAGGCTGAAAGGGCCTAAGACTTAGGGGAAGGGCCAAAGGCACTTGCCACGAAGACTCCCCACCGGACATCAGGACCAGGATGGGTGGCTTCATCAATGGGAACCCAGAAGGAGTTAGGGCTGCCGGAGGGGCAGAGTTCGACCTCCCATGGGAGTGGGGACTCAAAGAAGCCGCCTTTTTGTGCGGGGATCTAGAGCGGAAGTCCGATCTTGTTCTCTCCTTGTCCTTGTGGTGGTGTTTCCCGCTGGTGGTCTTGTCTTTGTGGGAAGAAGATGGGGAAGTCCCTGGGACTGAAGAAGAAGTGGAACCGTGGCTGGATGGGGTCCTCTGCATGGTGGCTAGTTGTTGCTCCAACACGTGGCTCTTCAAGTTCTTCAGGTGATGAATCCAGGTCCTGCAGTTGAAACTACAGCAATGCAGGCAGACCTCCAAGTCATGGTTGTGGCCTAAGCAAATCAAGCAGGCCGAATGGCCGTCTTTAGCCGGTATCTGTTTACTGCAGGTGCACTTAAGACTTCTGCCACTCTGAGGAAGATGAAGGAGTAGACTTGCAAAAAAAAAAAAAAAAGAAAGAAAAAAAATTCACTGATTTTGGTAAGAAAATAAGAAAACACGAAAATGGTGGTTGACTGGTAGCAGGAGGCATCATGGAGCCAATGTGCACAGGTCGGACGGGAAAAGAACTGAGGTGGGGAACAGGACTGCCCCCTTTACACCACTGGCTTACATTGGAGGTGGTCTGATGTCAGAGGGCGGTCCCCACTGTATACTGCTAGCTAGAATTTTTTCCATGGGGTCCTAGTGCCTTGCGGCATAGTCCTTATGGTGTAGCCTGCTGCAAGAGCTCCAACTCAAAGTAAGACCTCCTGATCCTCAAAAAGCACTGGCTCTGCTGGCTGCAGCACTAATTACCATGGTGCCACTGAAAATAGCCTAGGACACAGTGACAGCCTCCGCTCAGCATGACAGGCATTATTGTCCCCCACTGAGCTGCCACCATTACAAACTACCAAAATGGTACTTTTGGCGCGAGCCTGCAACTGCTGACTCCCGCGATCATGCTGTGTGCTTCCATGTGTCAATCACTGCTTCACAATGATGGAACTGAGTGAGGTTGGCTATGCTACCACAGCCAGTCGATTTGATTGGCCAGAAGCACTCCGGGGTCTGCAGCCTGGTGATGGACTTACAGCTCAGGTTGTGAGCCAGACAAGGAGGGTGAGGGCAGTGGGCTGCACCGCTGCAGGGCCATAAATCAATCAGACTTAAACATTTCTTAAAGTGCTGGAACTACCAGCTTGCATGAACCGATAAACGGCATTAGAGAGCTAGCTACAAGCTTGAGCGAGCGGCTCCAGCACATCACTGCAGGGCAACAAGTAAAGAGAGGCATGCAAACATCTGGAGTCAGAAACTTCCAGAAATCAAACATAAGTCTTATGGGACTAGAGATTCTCCCTGCACCTGCCCAGTAGCTAAGCTGATCAGATGCCCTTACTGGACTCGGGACCCTGAAGTCTGCCAGTAAACAGCAGTTACATACCTACCATAACAGTAAATCTTTGAGAGAATCTCTTTCATCAGACCACACCTATGGAACTAATAGCCGCCAGGGACTGGGACCACACAGAAACGTCTGCAACCAGTCTGCCAGGGGCTGCCTACTATGACATCAGGCATCAGCGTATATATAAACGTGGGCGGCCCCTCCTCTCTTCAGTTCCTCACCTGAGATCATACTCAGAGGACTGCTCTGTAGGGAACCAGGAGAGAACCCAGCACTCCACGAGCCATGCAAGGCATATGGCTGGAAAATGCCTCAATGGTGATAGGACCAGTAGCCTTAAAGTTGCAAGCCCACATGGGGGAAAGAGAGTGGGACAGCATGGCCTGATGAAATGGACTCTCTTGAAGATCTACTGTTACATTAAGTACATACAGTAACTGTTCTATCTTCTTCGCAGATATCGCTTTCATCAGGCCGCATCTATGTAACAAATACCAGGCAGGGCTGATAGTGAAACAGTCTGGGTGGCAGGAGCCTAGAGGCTTATGAAAGTAGGCCTTGTAGTATAGCTAAGCCAAAGACAGCCCTTCTGAGAGAGACAATGTCCAGACTTCAGTGCTTGATGAAGGTATGGACAGTACTCCAGGTAGCAGCTGCACAGAACTCTCCAGCAGATACATTTTTGAAACAAGCGACAGACATGGCCATGCCTCTGGTGAGCGACCACGAACCACCCCAGGAAGTCCCTTACCATACTTCCTGTAACAAAAGTAATGCAGTTTGCTGCCATTCAGACAGGCACTGTTTAGAAATTGGGTCACCCTCTTTCCCAAGGTGAATGAAACTAAAAGATGTGAAGGCTTTCTGCCAGAAGGCAATATTGGAATGAAATTTGATTAATTAATGGCCTAACAGTTGAATTAGTGCAATATTTACCATCTACTGTATATTTATATCTGTGATATTTATTGCCTAGATTTTTGAGAGATTTGTAGTTTGTATGTGTCATTTTTGTCTTATATGTGATGTAACTGATGTATCCATGATGCAGTGTAACATGTATGTATGTTATCTTATGGATCTCACTGGAAATGAGTTTTTAAACTTGGCTGAGCTGCCGACTCATTCATTATAATGAATACAAATTTTTACTACTACTACTTTTGCACACTTGGGTACGGTGTGTATAGCACCAGAGTACTGTATGCACATCTCAAGTATGGAGCAATGCTTCCCCTGGACTGGCATGCTCTGGAAAATAAACTGGCAGATGGATGGTTTGATTTAAGTAAACTCAAGACACCACATTTGGCAGAAATTTAGGATTAGTATGCAAAGACACCTATCTTTGTGGAAAATTAAATAAGGCTCACACATTAGAGCCCGTAGCTCTGAAATCCTTTGAGCAGAAGTGATTGCAAACTAAAAATACGCTTTCAATAGAGGAAGCGTAAGCCACAATGTAGCTGGCTCAAAAGAAGCCAAAGTAAGCTTTTCAAAGTAAATTCAAGTCCCGAACCAGGGTGGATTACAGATGGAAAGCTTCAGATGTAGAATGCCTCTAAGAGAGCTACAGGCCACCTCCAGCTAGGCAACTGTATGACCTCAACAGGCACATGGAAAGCTGATATGGCAGCCAACTGCACTTTGATTGAGGAATACTGTAGTTCTGTATCAGATAGGGACAGCAAGTACTCTAGAACCTGATCAACAGAACAGATGAATGGATCCAGGTGGTGAAAAGTGGCTCATAAATCAAACTGCTTCCACTTCATGGAATAAGTGGATCTGGTGGAAGGCTTTCTAGCAGCCACCAGAACATCAGCAGCGTTCCCAAAATGAGCAATGGCTATGTCTTCAGGAGCCATGCATGCAAGTAGATGAAGGTACATCAGGTCCAGATGGACCACGGTACTCTGTTCCTGTGACAATAGATCCTTGAACAGGGGCAGAGGCACTTGGGGTTCCACCGCTAGCTGTTGCAGTAAGGTGAACCAGACCTGTTAAAGCCATAGGGGATCAATGAGTATCAGAGTTGCCCCTATCTGGAGTTTGAAAAGTACTCTCTGAATGAAAGAAAGAGAAGGCATACAGGAACCTCCCTTTCCAAGAGAGAGAGAGAACGTGTCTCACCAGAAAACACGAGGCCCTAGAGCAAGCAAGCAGAAAAGTGGCAAATTTGCGTTTTGTGGGGACGCAAAAAGGTCCAACTCTGGATGACTCCATCTTTCGAACAGGTTGTCGAACATCAAGGTCAGCAGTTCCCACTCGTCTATCCTGGACTGCGACCTGCTTAGCTTGTCTGCCAAGACATTTTGGGTGCTCGGAACATGTATTGCTGAGAGTTCTAGATCGTGTTCCAGAGCGCAATACCAAACCCTCATTGCTTCCTTGCACAGCGGATAGGAATGAGTCCCCCACTGTCTGCTGATGTAGTGCATCACACTGGCACTGTCTGTCTGTGTTAGCAGAGGACTGGGGGACAAATGGTTCTGGAAGACCTGGACTCAATATAGATTAGCTTGCATTTCCAGAACATTTTATATGGAAGGTCCTCTCCACGGAAGTCCACTTGCCCTGCGTCTGATGGGGGCCCACGTACGCTCTCCAGCCCATCCCCAAAGCATCTGTGGTAAGAATTTGCAGAGGGAGGAGGAATGGAACCCCCTTTAACCAGTTGCTGGGTTCCATCCAACACTTGAGCACTTTGCAGACAGAGGACATGACTAGAACCATCTGTTCTAGGTTGCTTATGAGCTGATCCCATTGGACCTTAGGGTCACTGGGGAATCGCTTATGTAGTTTGGCCAGTGGTACTGTGGCAATGGCTACTGCCATGAGTCCCAGAAGGCATAGGAACATTCTTGCTGAGACATAACAGCTGTCGTGCACTAACTGTGCTTAACCAACCACGTAGTCAACCCTGTCCAAAGGCAGAAAACCTGAACCCTGGGCCGTGTCCAAACTGCTCCTATGTAATGCAGTCGCTGGCAGGGTGTCAGCATCAATTTTGGTATGTTGATTGTCACCCCCAGAGCATCGAACAGCTGTCTGGTTCGAGCTAAAGTCTTCAAAAGCTGATCCCGGAGGCTTTCAATACACAATCATCCAGGTAAGGAAAACAGAGGCCTTCCTGTGAAAGGCTACTGCCACCACCACTGCCAAGCATTTGGTAAAGAGCCATGGTGCAGAAGACAAGCCAAAGGGCAACACTCTGAACTGGTAATGTTCCCCTGAAACAGGAACCTTAGGTATTTTTGTGATGTTTCCGACTTTGATAAGGTGTGCATCCTATACCGAGGAAACAGATCCAATCCTCTGCTTACAGCAGTTGGAGAAGGCCTTGCAGGGTGACCTTTCTGAATTTCTTGTACTCCATGAAGAAGTTGAGCTCCCAGAGATCCAGACTAGGCCTTAGGTCTCCTGTCCACTTTGGGACCAAGAACTACCAGGAGTGAAAAATGAAAATAATGTACCTCCGTAATTCTTGATCTTCCTAGATATCGTCTCATTTATCACTGGTGGGTACAAGCCAGGCGCCAGGACCCCATGAGCTACAACCAAAAGCTTTCTCTTTGGAGGTGGCTGATGTCAGGAATGGCGCTGCCCTCGAGGCCGAGCATACTACGTGGCACTTGTGGGTTGGCCAGTAACAGACGTCGCCCCCTCCACTACCTCAGTTCTGCACGCCAGAAAGGAAAACAGAGTTAGAGAAAAAAAGGAGGGAAGGGTGGGGCAAAGGAGCCCAAAGGATAGAAAAGGAAAGGATATAAACTGAAAAAAGAATAAGCCAGCCACAGAAGGGGTAGGGCTCTTAAGAGGTCTGGAAGGGGGACCCCAACCACTGGGCAGGCCAAGGAGAGGGTAAGGGGAGTGGTAGAGGAGAAGGAAAGGAAAAGAATAGTGAAAAGGAAAGAGCGAGAGAGAGAGAGAGAGAGAAAGAGGGAGAAGGATGTGGACTCCAGCAAGGACCACCCCAAACAAAAAAAGGGAACCTCCTTTGTGGACTAAGAGAGGCAACCCACTTTTGCTTTTTTTTTTTGTTTTTACTTAGGGGAGAAACCCCTGGAGGCAAGTACCGGAGGATGCAACAGAGGATAAGAGACCTCACACAGTCTGAAAAACCTGAAGAAGCATCACAGGATGCCGGGTCAGATATAGCTGATCCTTGCCACTGCCATTCAAGGTTACAGCCCTGCTGGTCCACTTGAGAAAAAAAGAGGGGCAAGGCCACCAGATTTTCTAATTTTCTCTCTTTCATAGTATAGGGGTGGGGAAAGGACCCATCCTGGGGCAGGATCTCTCCAGATGAGGGTTAACCCAACTAGGAAGCTGAACCACTGCCACGGAAAGTGGTGGAAGGAGGACTCAAGCCTCTGAGAAGAGAACAAGGGGGTTGAAGTAGGGGGTCCAGAGGGACCTTGCCCCACAAGCAACCCAGAAGTAGGTTGTCAAGAAAGAAAAATGTAGAAGAGGGTCCCAGGAGCCCCTGCGACCAAGGCGGGGACCCAAGAGAGACTGGGCAATTCATGGGCCCTAGGTGAAAGGTGGACGGGGGGGGGGACAAGGAGCCCTAGAATACCAGGGGACTCCTGGACCTTGCAGCCATCCCAAGGAGTCCCAGCCAAGATCAAGTGGGGCCCCAAGGAGCCCTTGGCAGGAAGAGGGCAAGAGCCCCTGCTTGCCCTCTCCCTAGATGTGGTTCCTTGGTGCTTCAAGAGGAAGATTCAGGGAACTTAGAGGTGACAGCGAGATGGTAGCCACAACTGGCCTCAATAAGGGAGAAGGCAAGCAGGGAGGTGGCACTGCCCAAGAGACTGGGGCCCAAGTGGGGATGGCGGGTGGGAAGCAGTGAAGAATAGTGAAGATATTCAGGAAGATCCAAGAATTACAGTATGTACGTAATTTTCATATCTTATCTGGATGAATCTTGAACATTCATCACTGCTGGGTGAGTACCAAGCACCACAAGGTGGCGCTGGCACCTCCCTGAGGGAGCAACCTCCCTCAGCCTCCTGTAGAGAACATACAAGATGACGGGGGCCCTCACGGACCTGGCTAGGCTCGTAACTGGTCAGGGTCAGGTCGAGGCTCCTGACGTGCAGAAGAAGGAGAATGCCCAGACACCTCTCACCTGACCCTACAGGAAAAGAATCAGGCCCCCTTGAAGGGCAAGGCAATCACCTTACGCCAGGCCAAAGGTGACAACCGTGATGAACGAAGCCATGCTGCCTGCCTAATGCAGACTGCTGTTCCTACTAGCCTGGAGGCTACTGCGTTGGCGTCACAAGATGCCCTCGCTTGGTGTTTCACAAGCTCCAAGCCGTGGGTAGAAATGGTGATGGCCCACCTGGTTGCCTCACTATCAGGCATAGTTACCAGAATCTGACCCAGCGAAGCACACAGGCATCTTGCATAGGCTACCTGGTGTGCCTGGTCAGCAGAGATAGACAGCAAGAGATGCGTAGAACAGAAAACCCTTCTGCCCCAGTGATTAAACTCCGTAGAGTCAGCCTCGGGTGAGGGGGGGGTCTCTTGAAGGGCAAAGACTCCCCTAGGGGATATCAACCCACTCCAGTCCAGATGTAGAATGGGACACAGATCTTGGAGACCCGAGGGGAGTGTAATACCTGCGTTGACAGTCCTGAGGGGCCGGAACAGAGGAGGCAGGAAACTGCCAGACACTGTGCGACTCCTCCATGAAAGGATGGGGCCATGGAGGGATCACGATGGATTCCGGACTGTACTTACCAAGGAAGGACAGTGTCGCAGGCACAGAGCTGTGGTCTGCGGATGGGAAAAGATGGAGATCTCACTTTGAGATACAGCTCTTGCAGCAGGTAATAACCATTAGGACTATGATGCAGGCATCAGGACCCCACGGAAAAATTCTAGCTAGCAGTCCAAGACGAGGGATCGCCCCCGATGTCATCCTCCATATATAGGAGGCGGTCCCCCGGCATCATCCCAGTTCTTTACCTGCCATCGACCCTGCATTTCAGCTCCACGGACGGCTCCTGCTACCGTTGACCGCCGTTTTTTCTCAATGCTCTGCACAGTTCAACTTTTCGAGTTAATCGACTGCCGAGTCTTCCACTTCTACACTGCGGTGTAAGACAAAGTGTGCATGCGGCAAACAAATTCTGGCCAAAGACGGCCATTCAGCTTGCCTCCTGGGACCTGTGCCTGGGACCGCAGCACAAGTCAGACGACTGCCCACACAGCCTCAGCTTTAACAAGCACACATGCATTTGCCGCCTGAAGATGCTCAAGGCTTACCTGCTGGAACAAGTGGCCATGATGCAAAAATCTCACTCTCGGCACAGCTTTTCTTTGTCCTCTGCCCATGACGCCTCCCCCAAGGAGAAGAAGCACGCAGGGAAGTATCACAGGACAGACAAGGACAGGTCCAGGTCAGACTCGCGGTCCCGTTCCCCACACAAGGGCTCCAAGGCCTCCGGCTGGAGGTCGGATTCTGCTCCCCCGGTGTCGCTAGTCCACCCAGGGCTTTCAACCGCTAAATTCTCCGCCTCAACCCAGGCGTCAGGTGGACGTTCAGAGCAAGAACCTTCCCAGGCTCTCTCTCTTCACTGTCTCTGGCCATCGGACCCCACAAACAGACGCTAGAGTCTAGGGACCAGGACTTAGCCTCCATTACTTCTACTTCAATGGATGTCCATTTGGGCCCCGCCAATGGTAAGGCCTCATCCTCCACCATGACAGGAACCAGGGTCCCGAGCACGCCAAGGAAGCGCCCTCCGCACTGAAACTGTTGTTGACCGTCCCGTTGGACCTCTGGCGTCGTCTGTCTCCATCACCCTGGAGTAAGACCAGATGTCAGTCTCCAAGATATCGTCAGCCTAGCTAGAGTGGCATGGGACTATGCCAGAGGACCTGATGACCGCCGATCTGATGTCCAGCCCCACTAAGACTATGACCACAGGGCTTGACATCCAGTCATCAGCTAAGTTCAAAGCGTCTGACACTCAGATGGAGGACCAGATGCCAGGTCATTTCCCCGTCGGTAGTCAGGCGCCGGAAGCCCCTCAGAGGCCGTAGCCGCCGACAACCCCTTCGGGATCAACAACCAGATGTCAGACCAGCCGTCAGGTTTGATGGTCCCCTTGGTGGAAGTAGGAGCACTCTTTTTCAGTTGGTGGAACACCATCAAGGGTGACCTACTACCCAAACCTGAACCCACGGGGGCGGCAGCGGCCGTTCTGTAGCCACAGCGTACACTTGCCCAGAGGACTCTGTCACCACCCCCGATGCTAGATCGCCCGACTCCAGGTGGCTTGGATCATGGCTCTGATGGATGTCGGAGACACAGACGTCACCCATCCTCAAGGTCTTCTTCCACGCAGGTGGAGTAGGTCTAGCGACCGTCCGCTCCTGAGGGCAGAGCTGGTTAAGTGGACGTCACTTCCAACGTTGGAGTAGGTCCACCGACCATCACTCCAAGCCATCGGGTGACTACAGCGGTTCCTCCTCACCTTATGACTTCTGAGGACGACCTCCCTCTGCCTTCACCAGATCCGAGGAAGGATTCACCCAGGTCTCCACCTGATGATCCCACCTTTCTTGAGGCTGAGGCATATTCAATTCCTCAACCAGTGGGAAACAGAGGAATTGGATCCAGAAAGGAGACACTTGGCTAAATCTTTGGGAGCTCTAACCCAAAACCACTAGATATTCCCCTGTTGGTGGAGCCATTCCAGGATGTGACAAAACTGGCATGGAAGCATCCTTTGACTACTTCCGCAGTGCCTAAAAGGTGGATCACCTATAAAGGACCCCCAGAAATGAGCCCCACCTCAGCGAACATCCCGAGGCGGACTCCATAGTCCTTACAGTGGTTCTCGGCAGGTCACAACAGCCTAAGCATACCAGCTCCCAGCCACCAGATAAGGAATCAAAAAAGAATGACCAGTTTGGGAGGAAGTTGTACACCTCTTCCACCTGTACTATTAGGTCTCTAAATTTCTTAGCACATATGGTCATGTACCAGCAGTGCCTATGGCAGAAGACTAGCTAAGACACAGACAGATTCTGACAATAAGTCAGAGCTTCTGGCAGTCCTACAATCCTGGGCAGATGTGGGCAAGCATGTTCTCAGATGCTCGTATGATGCAGCAGATACAGCAGCCAGAGCCGCAGCCTCAGACGACACTCATGGCTTTGAGTGCCCGGGTTCCAACAGGACCTGCAGGACACGATCTTGGACCTGCTGGTCCAAGGCCCTGCGCTCTTTGGCCAAGAGGCTGAGAAGATCATCACTGGCCTACAGGACTCGGGGAAGGCTGTCTCCAAAGTACACAAGATGTACAAGTCTGAACCATGTTCCCCTAGGCGCCAGCCCTTTCAGAGGCACCAAGGACAGCAAGCAAAGAGACAGCAACAACGAGAAGGGTTCAAGAGAAAAGCACCCCAGGCACCAGGAACTCAGGGCCCGTGAACAGCTAAGCAGTCCAGAGCTCCCTTCCCCATCCCTCAACCTCCGCCTGACTTCTTGTCCACCTCCCCCCTCCTCCTCCAGCAGAGTCGATAGGGGAGGCAGTGGGAGGGCAGTTCTCCCTTTACCTTGCAGGTTGGGAGAACATCACAACAGACCAATGGGTGCTGCAGCTCATAGACAGGGGCTACACCCTGGAGTTCTCAACTACCCCCCAACAACCCACCAGCCCACGTATTCAACTCTCCATCCCATGCAAGCCTCATTTGGGTGGAGGTACAGGCCCTCCTGTCAAAGTGAGCAATTCAAGTAGTACCAGAATCCCAGAGGGGGCAAGGGTTACTACTCTTGCATCTTCCTAGTTCCGAAGAACACAGGGGACCTTCATCCCATCTTGGACCTCAGTCAACTGAACGCCTTTATAGAGTACAAAAGGTTCAGGATGGTGACACTCCAGGGGTTGCTTCCCATGCTGTGTCAAAGAGATTGGCTCTGTTCCCTGGACATGCAGGATGTGTACATGCACATAATGATCCTGCCATCCCACAAGAAGTATCTCAAGTTCACATTCGAAGGAGAGCACTACCAGTTCAGGGCCTTGCAATTTGGCCTGTCCTTGGTACTTCGGGTATACACCAAGTGCCTGGCGGTAGTAGCGGCAGCTCTCAGGAGGCAGGGTCATTACATCTACCCCTACCTCAAGGATTGGCTACTAGTGGTTCCATCCAGAGAACAGCTGTTTCTCACCCTGGAGTGCACATTGAAAATGTTCTACAATCTTGGGATAACCCTAAATCTCTCAAAATCAGCCCTGTGGCCATCCCAGAGACTCCAATTCATATGAGCCATCTTGGATACGGTTCAGGGGAGAGCCTTTCTCCCATCAGACAGGGCAGATCACTTTCAGGTGCCAGCAGGGAGATTACTCTCTGTGGACCAGGCTCCAGCCAGAATGGTGCTACAACTCCTGGGTCATATGGTCACTGCTATAGTGACAGTGCCTCTTGCTCGCCTGCACATACGGATTCTGCAATGGAAGCTCAGGAAGCAGTGAGACCAGAGAAGTGACAATCTCGACCAGAGAGTCAGAATCTCCAAGGCAGTACACCAAACCCTGCTATGGTGGCTGAATCCCTCCTGCTTGGTGATAGGGGCCTCCTTCAGGGACCCCTTCCCTCGTCAAGTTATCACCATGGATGCGTTGAGCACAGGATTGGGTGCCCACTTCGGGAGCAATCAGCCCAGGGGGTCTTGAACTCAGACAGAATGCTCTTTGCATATAAACATTCTGGAGATGAGGGCTGTGCTGTATGCCTTACAGGCGTTCCAGGCCAGCCTCCATCCAGGCTCAGTTCTAGTCCAGACGGACAACATGCCCATGGTTTTCTACCTCAACAAGCAGAGGGGCACACATTCATATCCCCTATGCAGAGAAGCCATGAGGGTCTGGTACAGGACAGTAGTTCACAGCCTGGAACTGTTTGCGGTACATGTCCCAGGTCTTCAAAACACCTTAACAGACAGCCACAGTCGCTCACAATCCCAAGCTCTTGAATGGAAATTACTTCAAGAGGCAGTTGACGTCCTGTTCAAAAGATGGGGGACTCCACAGCTAGACCTCTTTGCATCCCCACTCAACGCCAAACTGCCCAATTTCTGCTCGCTAGAGCCAGGGCATGGTGTTTTTTGGTGAGACGCGTTGTCCCTCTCTTGGACCGGGAGGTTTCTCTGTCTTCCCCCTTCTGCAGCGAGTTCTTCTTAAGCTACAGTCAGAACCAGCAACCATGATTCTGGTAGCACCATTCTGGCCCAGGCAGATTTAGTTCCTGCTTCTACAGCAGCTGGTGGTACAGCCCCCAGTTCTACTTCCTCTGTCCTCTTGGTTGTTATCCCAAGAGCAGGGCTCTCTAATTCACCCCAACCTCAAGTTTCTGCATCTCCACGCATAGCTCCTGCAGATTTAGCCAGGAACAGATATGGGGTGTCCGAGAGGGTAGCTGAGATGATAGTGGCCACAAGAAAACCATCTCCTAGGGCCACACACACCATGCAGTGGAAGCAGTTCAGCTTATGGGCTGCTGCCCATGACATAGACCCATTCTCATGCGATGTGAAAGGGGTCCTGGAGTATCTCTTATCCTTGTCTGATTTAGGTCTCAGCTACTCATCCATAAAAGTACATCTCTCGGCTATCTCAGCCTATCATGTACTGGTGGATGGCAGGACCCTGGCGCAGCTGGATCTGTGATGTACCTTCCTGTGAGGTATCCTGCACATCAAGCCTCCCATTTGGGACCCAGTTCCCCCATGGGATCTGCTGTTTATGCTGAAGAAGTTAACACTGCCCCCCTTTGAGCCAGCCATGAGTTGAAAGCTTTGCTTTCTCTCTTGGAAAGCATTATTTTTAGTTGCTATTACCTCGGCCTGGAGGATTTCTGAGCTCCAGGCTCTCATGTGTAAGGAGCCATATTTGTTTTTTCACAGGGACAGTGTGTCCCTTCGCACAAACGAACAGGTTACTCACCTGTAACAGTAGTTCTAGGAGTGGTATATGTTGTTCATCCACACTTCTTGGCATGTCCCTTTCCCCCTTTAAATCTTGCCGGAAGTCTTCAAGCTGGCTCCTCCCACCCACCCGGGTGGTAAATACCTTGGCTCTGCCCCATGACGCCAGATCTTAGCCCGCTGGAAGCAAGGTTGTGCGCCTGAAGCCGAGGAGGTTGGGTGGGTGCGTGTGGATGAACATATACCACTCCTAGAACTACTGTTACAGGTGAGTAACCTGTTCTTCTAGGAGCGTGGATATGTTGTTCATCCACACTTCTTCGCAGACTCCAAGCAGTACTCCGGGAGGCAAGGCGCACACCCCCTACTTAGAAAATAAAGACTGGAGAACCGAGGCCCCAGAACCAGCATCCCGGCATGACTCAAGGTCGATGTGGTAGTAGGTGATGAAGGTGTTTGCTGACTTCCAGGTAGCAGCCCGACAGATTTCCTGGATAGGGATGTCCCTGGAAGCAGCCACCGATGCAGCAGTATGGCGGGTAGAATGAGCTCTTCTCCCTCTGGGAGGCTTCTTGCCCGCCAGCTCATAACACAGACCTATGCAGGATGTAATCCACCTTGCTGTGGTCCATTTGGCTGCATGTCTGCCAGAAGCAGCTTCAACGCAGGTGACAAACAGCTGGTGAACCTCTCCACGAATTTCCTCCATCCTCTCCTTATAATAGGAAAGCGCGTCTCAGGTCCAAAGTATGGAGCCTGCACTCGGCGTCCGAGGTGTAGTAAGGGTAGTATACCGGCAGAGTCAACATTTGGTTAAGGTGAAATTCTGACACCTAACCTTTGGAAGGAAGTTCGGATGGGGGCGCAGGACAACTTTGTCCCTGTGAAAGACCAGCTAAGGAGAGTCCACCGAAAGTACCTGGAGCTCCCCTGTCCTTCTGGCTGACGTGATAGCCACCAGGAAGGCCGTCTTCCACAAGTGTAAGAGCTCGCACTTGTGCATGGGTTCGAATGGCTTGCCCATAAGCCTTGCCAAAACCAGCAACAGATCCCAAGGAGGTGGAGGTTCACGCACCGGAAGGGATATGTGATCCAGGCCTTTGAAGAAGCACCTGAAAACTGTCTCCTGCGCCAATGTCAGCTGACTGGCCTGCACCCGGTAAGCAGAAATGGCTGCCAGGTGCACCCTAAGGGTCGATGACCGTAGAACCCCTTTGGAGAGAGACCAAAGGTAGTCGAGAATGTTAGCCACAGAGCAGGATAAGGGGTCCAGACTCTTACCCTGACACCAAATGGAAAATCTTTTTCATTTGAAAGCATAACATTTCCTGGTCGATTCCTTTCTGGATGCCTCCACCATGGTGTAGACATCTTTGGAAAGACCCAAAGCCTGGAACTCTAGCCGCTCAGGTACCAGGCTGTGAGGTGCAGGGATTGAAGGTCCGGATGGAATACCTTCTCCTGGTTCAGAGATATCATGTCCGGGCGTGTACAAAGCTGCTCATTGGGCCTGCAGCTGAGGCTGAGGAGATCTGGATACCAGAACTGGCATGACCAATCTGGGGCTACCAGGATCACCTTCGCCTTGTCTTCCTCACCTTGAGTAATACCTTGTGGATCAAGGGAAATGGAGGGAAGGCGTAGAGGAGGCCTGGGGCCCACAGCCTCGAGAAGCCATCCCCTGCAGCGAGCCCTGCTGAGGGGGGTGGGCATGATACAGCCTCAGCTTGGTGTTTTCCCTGGAGGCAAACAGGTCCACCAACGGTTTGCCCCAATGGGACAACAGATTGTAAGCTACCTCTGGATGGAGAGACCACTCGTAGGATGTCTGGCCTAAGCGACTGAGAGAATCCACCAGCTGGTTCGAGACTCCTGCCACATGGATGGCTAGGAGATCCACCTCCAACTGGCATACAAGGGTCCAGATGCGGAGCACCTCCTTGCACAGTAGACAGGAGTGCGTGCCGCCCTGCTTGTTGAGGTAGTACAAGGTCGTGGTATTGTCCATCTGGACTTGAACCACTTGACCCCGGAGCTGAGGAGCGAAAGCTGACAGTGCCAGTCTGCCCGCTCTGAGCTCCAACAGGTTAATATGACATCGGGACTCCTCAGGGGTCCAAAACCTGTGGGCTCTGTTGTTCCCCATGTGGGCTCCCCAGCCCATGAGAGAGGCATCGGTCGTAAGGACGACCATCGGCTTGGGGCGGACAAACTGGATCCCTTCCTGTAACTGGTCCGGGGCAATCCACCATTGGAGTGTGTCACACATCTTCTGGGTTACAGTGATCAGCTGGTCAAAGTGACCATATCGCTGAGTCCACTGGGCGGCCAGCTCCCACTGAAGGGGGTGCACGTGCCACCAGGCCCAACAGACCACTGAGGTGCACTCCACCATGTAACCCAGAAGGCGCAGAAAGTCCCGGGCAAGGCGCAAGTGCCCAACCAGAAATGATCGGGCAAAGGAGGAGAGAACCTCCGCCCTGTCCGCTGGGAGCCGAGCTCTGGCTTGACAAGAGTCGAGCTCTGCCCAGATGAAGCCCATCACCTGAGAGGGCACAAGTTCCAACCTGGCCTCATTGATCAGCAGGCCAAGTTGGGAACAGGTTCGGACAACTAGATCCCTGGACCTCTCCACTTCCTGAAGGGAGGAACCTGCCAAGAGCCAGTCGTCGAGATAAGGGTAGATTCTGACTCCTCGACACCGAAGGTGGGCCGCCACCACTGCAATGCATTTGGTGAAGACCCGTGGGGCCGATGACAGGCCGAACGGCATGGCTCGGAACTTGCACAGGGTCCCCTTGACCCTGAAGCGGAGAAACTGCTGATGGGACAGACGGATTGGGATGTGAAAGAATGAGTCCTGTAGATCCAGTGAACAGAAATGAAAATTATGTACCTACCGTAATTCTTGATCTTCTTGGACGAGTCTCCACCACTCATTCACACTATTGGGGATCTGCGCTGGAGGCACCAGGACCCAGCGGGAGCAAACTTTTTGCTGGAGGGTCAGCACCAGAGATGAAGCCGTGAGCCTCAGCTCGTGCGGTAATGACTATCTCGGCGTCGACCCTCCAACCGCCTCAGTACCTTTTTTACCGAGGAGGTGCAGCATAACTAACCTAGAAGGATAACCTAACCAAAAACCGGACATAAGACAGTCCGGACAACCCGTATAAGAAGGGTCAACAAAGAAGTCTTCACAGCCTAGAGATCTGAGGGAGTGAAGACCAACAATAGAGGTGAGCTCGGGGGACGGAGGGTGGGCGTGTGAATGAGTGGTGGAGACTCGTCCAAGAAGATCAAGAATTACGGTAGGTACATAATTTTCATATCTTCCTAGACATAAGTCTCCACCACTCATTCACACTATTGGGAGAGTACCGAGCTAATAATCCCCCGAGAGGGCGGCAGGAGAGACCAAGAGCTCATGTTTCTAGGACAGAAGTCCATTAAGGATGGCTCTGCCAAAGGAAGAGTGTCGTCTGACATGGACATCCAGTGCATAATGTTTAATGAAAGTATGCACTGAGCTCCAGGTGGCTACGTTGCAAATATCTGCAATGGGCACGTTGCGAATTTCCACCAGGGATGCCGCAACTGCTCTAGTAGAGTGAGCGTAAACCCTGCCCTTCAACTTAACCTGCGCCATGGAATAGCAATGGCGAAGGCATGCCACTAACCATGCTGAGATACATCTGATAGCGACAGGTTGACCCATCCGGGTCTCGCTGAAGGAAACAAATAATTGTTGAGCTTTGCGAAAGTCCTTGGTTCTATCTAGATACAAACGCAAAGCTCTCTTAACATCCAAGGAATGAAGAGATCGTTCTCCTTCATTTTGGAAGTCCGCAAAGTAAGAGGGAAGGACCAAAGGTTGGTTTAGATGAAATTCTGACACAACCTTAGGAAGAAATTTAGGATGAGTCCTAAGGACTACTTTGTCCTGATGGTACACAGTATACGGAGGGTCTGTGACCAGGGCATGTATCTCAGAGACTCTGTGGGCTGAGGTAATGGCCACTAGGAAGGCAGTCTTCCATGTGAGAAATTTTAGCTCACAGGTAGCCAGAGGTTCTAAAGATTTCCGAATGAGCATGTCTAGCACAAGATTAATGTCCCAGGCTGCAACTGGACGTCTTGTAGGAGGTCTAGTATGCAGAATTCCTTTAAGAAACCTCTTAACCACAGGTAACTGAGCCAGTGTTAAGGAAAAAACGGGCTCATGATACGCTGAAATGGCACTAAGGTGAACTTTGACTGTAGAGTACTGTAGACCTGAATTTGAGAGGTCTAAGAGGTACTCCAGAACCTTATCTGGTGGGCAGGAAGAGGGGTTCAAAGAGGACTTTGCACACCAGAGCGAAAAACGCTTCCACTTGGCTGCGTAAGTTTTCCGAGTGGCTGGCTTCCGTGCAGCCAGAAGAATATCTGAAACCCTTCGAGAGACATTGAACCGGTTTACTTCTACCTCTTCAGGAGCCAAGCGTGAAGGTGAAGCGATCCCAGATTGGGATGGACCACTGGCCCATGAGTCAAAAGGTTCATCTGAAGGGGGAGTAGTCTCAGGGGAACTGCCAACATATTGTTGAGTAGTGGAAACCACAGCCGTCAAGGCCAGAAGGGAGCAATGAGTATCATTTTGTCCCCCTGGGATTCAAACTTGAGGAGTACCCTCTGAATTAGAGGAAGAGGCGTAAAGAAAGTGTTTTGTCCATCGCAGCCTGAACGCATCCTGACAGAAAATGCCAGGCCCTGGATTTCTGGAGCAGAAGAGAGGCAGTTTTGCGTTGAGTGGGGATGCAAAAAGGTCCAGGTCTGGAGTTCCCCACTCTTTGAACAGTGACTGAACTATGGTTGAGTCGGGAGACCACTTATGAGGATCTGTCTCTGTTCTGCTGAGACGGTCTGCCAGTTCGTTCTGTATTCCCGGTAGGTAGACTGCTTGAATCAGAGCTTTGTGCTCCAAGCACCATTCCCACACTCTCATCGCCTCCCTGCATAAGGGGTAAGAGTGAGCACCGCTCTGCTTGTTGAGGTAGTACATCACTGCTTTGTTGTCCGTTTGAAGGAGAATGATCTTGTGACAGAGAATGTCCTTCAACGCTCAGACCGCATAAAGGATGGCTCTCATTTCTAGGACATTTATGTGAAGCTGGGACTCGACCTGAGTCCATGTACCTTGAGTATGGAGAGCCTGACAGTGAGCTCCCCAC
The DNA here is from genome assembly GCA_016271365.2 of Neoceratodus forsteri. Classification (NCBI taxonomy): domain Eukaryota; kingdom Metazoa; phylum Chordata; order Ceratodontiformes; family Ceratodontidae; genus Neoceratodus; species Neoceratodus forsteri. The sequence goes on along the minus strand of CM028131.1, from coordinate 1,226,840,634 downwards.
CCCATTAGGGACGCATCTGTGGTAATGGAGATCTGATGGTCCAGAGAAGCAAAGGGATACCCTTCCAGGAGATTGCTCTCTTGAGTCCACCAGGTGAGCGACCTCTTTAGAGGTTCTGTCACTTTGATGGGATAGGACTGCAGGTGAGTGGTTGGGGACCACTGAGTACTGAGCATCCACTGAGTGGTTCTCATGTGCAGACGCGCTAGGGGTACAGTGAACACCGAGGATGCCATGAGGCCTAGCATCCGTTGCATCGAGAGAGCTGGAACTGAGTTGTTTTCCCCGATGTCACGGGCCATCTGAAGGATATCATTCCTTCTGTCCACTGGAAGAAAAGCCTTCGCACAGGAGGTGTCCAGAAGAGTCCCTATAAAAAGGAGCCTCTGGGAGGGCTGCAACTGCGATTTTTTGAGGTTCAGCAGCACTCCCATGGACGTAAGAAAGCGAGAGGTCATCTCTACGGCATCCAGAGTTCTCTGCCTGGAAGGGCTTGCCAGAAGCCAATTGTCCAGATAAGGGAACACCTGTATTCCAACCTTTCTGAGGTGCGCTGCGAGAAATGAAAATTACGTACCTACCATAATTCTGATCTTTATGTGTATCTTCACCATTCATCACAGATGGGTACTGGCCGGAGATCAGGACCCGGGAGCTTTTTTTTTTTTTTTAGAAAGGGTGGAGCGAACGACACAGCATCGGCGCCGCCCTCGAGGCCGACGTACTGTGTGGCGCTCGAGGGTTGGCCGTTAGGCTGTGTCGACTCCGCCTGCCTACCAGTTCTGAGTCGCCGGAGAGGTAAGAGGAAGGGATGGAGGGTGGGACAAGATAGTCCAAGGGACAGAAAAAGGAAAGGATAACTGAACTAAAAGGAGCAATAATGACTGAGAGGACAGCAAAGAAGAGATGAGACTAAGGGGATTGGGTAGGTGCCCCAATCTCTGGAAGCGGAAGAAGGGAGGGTAGGGAGGGGAGAGAATTTAGGAGAGAGTGAGAGGTATCGAGGTATCCGAGACCCTTGTCCGTCACCAGATTGTATAGGAACTGCAAGGAGCAGAAAAGCTCTCTGCCAGAATTCAAGGCACAGAATAACTGGCAAATACCCCAGAAGCAGAGTCTGCTATTCTGGAAGAAGGACAGGGTACAGGGATTTAGTACTCTCTCAGGAAAAATGTTTGGTGAAAAAAGGGTTTTTTTTAGACAGTTGGATGGAAACCAGAAGGAGAGAACAGGAGGAGGCAACCACCACTCCCACCTCGGGGTGGAAGCAGTGAAATAGAGAAGGAGTGCCGCTCGGGCTGTACCCTTTAAGGAGAATACCCCCTGTGTGTCCCTACTTGCTCCTAAAGAGAGGGAGCCACAGAGGAGGGACCCACAGACTGAGGCCCCAGGGGATGGTGGGTGGGGTTGTGATGAATGATGAAGATACACAGAAAGATCAGAATTACGGTGAGTGCGTAATTTTCATATCTTATCTGTGTCAATCTTCACCATTCATCACAGATGGGTGATACCAAGCCCCGAGAGGAAACTGTTTCTTACATCCTAGGGACAGAGTCCCTTAGTCCTCAGTGGGTGACACACTAAGGGGAACCTTCAGGGCCTGGGGAGGCCGAGAGTGGGAGAGAGGCAGGGTCCCCGGAGAAGGAAGCTGCCCGACAAGCGCCATCTCGCTCTATGGGAGAAAAGGTAGGTTCCCTGGTGTACGGAGCAAATCACCCTTCGCCGGGCCAAGGGTGACAACCGGGAAAGACGTAGCCATGCCGATTTCCTAGTGCAGATCACTGTCCCTACGACCCTGGTAGCTACCTCGTTGGCGTCGTAAGATGCTCTCGCTTGGTGCCTTGCTAGCTCCAGGCCACATGCAGAGAGCGCGATGGCTTGTATGGTTTGCTCTGAGTCAGGCAAAAAAGCTAGGACCTGACCTAGCCTGGACCACAAGAACCTGTTGTAGGCTGCATAGTGGGCCTGGTGAGCAGAAATAGAAAGAAGCAACCGTGCAGTAGAAGGTCCTCCTCCCCAAAATCAAAATCCGAGAGTCTTGATCCGGGGCTGGTCACAGTGGGCCGTGAAGCCCATCAGGAGTGTCAGATCGTCAAGCCAGACTGCGGATGAGGCATAGAACCTGGAGACTCGGGGAGCGCAATACCTCTGGCTGGGGTCCTAGGGCAGGAACTCCGGAGAGAAGGCCTCTGCCAGAAGCAAAGGGCGCCTCCCGAAGAGGGCAGGCCAGGCAGCACCACAAGGGTGGCCTCGCCAAAATCGCCTAGAAAGGCGCGCGCCGCATGCTCAGGATTGCTAACAGTAGAGGGTGAAAGGTGCAAGTCCTCCAACATCCTCACGAGGAAGCGCTGATACTCTGAGAGATCAGCAGCTGGAGAGATGTGTGGACAGAAGGGGGGGATGAGGAGTTGAAGGTCACCATATGTTCCGAGGGTGGCTGCACGGCAGGAGGTTGAAAAACCTGGCTGTCCGTAGCCCTAACATAGGCAGGGAACCAGGCAGCCACCGCTCTGAACTGCTCCCAGGTGAGAGGGCCGCTAGGACCAAGAATGCCTGGGAGCGCAGGAGAATGTGGCAGAGGGATGGGGCAGAGCCGAGAAAAGAAGTCGGCTGACCTCCGCCAGGGCTAAGGAGCGGACCATGAGCTGGGGAGCAGACCATGAGCACCCAAGGAGGGTGCCCGGAGAGACTCCACAGCCGACAGCTGTACAACCACGTTGGTACTGCCTTGGCTGCGCGCCAGAAGAATCCCCCAGTGATTAGGCCAGGGCGTAAAAGTCCAGAAGGATGGTCCCCTGCCTCAAAGAATGGGACTCCCTCAAGGAACCCGAGGGGAAGGGTGGAAATCGCACCGGCTCCGTCCAGGGCCCGAGTGGACCCAGAGAAAGGCCGGCCGCAACCCACACCCCTCAACCCCTCAGAGTCCGAAGAGTCCTCCTTCTCGAGAGGGCCAGCCTAGGTAGCTGGCATCTCTGGGCAGCCCGAAGGGAGACCCAGGGAACAGTACCTCCCTCCTAGGTTTCTCGATGGGCCCCAAAGTTGGGCGATCAAGACACACCACTGGAGGGTACCACCACGGTCGATGAAACCCCCAAGGCCAGGTTGCAGAGCAATGGTGGCTCGCACCACTGCCTGCTGGTCAGCACCACTGACCCTAGTCTCAGGGGCCACCTGACTCTCCTCAGTAGGGGCTGGCCCGACTTGTCGGCGAGACCACAGGAGTGCCCTCCTCACGATCACCCGAAGGGTGTGACTGCACGTTTGACTCTCAGCTCGACTCTGACTCAGAAGAGGGAGAGTCCGGAGCTCTGAGCCAAACAGTAAGAGGGTGGGCAGAACCAACCTTGCCAGTGGGCCCGGCAGTCAGAGTTGTGGCCGAGACGGCACTCGTGCCCTCCGCAACCCCGCAAGCGGGACCTGCAGGAGGCACCAGGGCAGCTCGAGCCAAAGGTCCAGAGCCAGGGCCAGATGCAGCGCCGTCAAGTCCACCAGCACCGGGGGCGGTGCCAGGGACAGGGATGGCGCCGACAGCAGCCCCAGCAGCAACCTCGGCGCCAACAACACCACCGGGCCCCATGGCGCCACGAGCGGCACCGAGGACTGAAGCGGCACCGACGGCAGCCCCGAGGGCAGACCCGGCGCCGAACACGCCACCGAGAGCGTGGACGGCGCCAAGGACGGCACAGACAGCCGGACTCGAAGGCAGGACTCTGAACTGATAATGTTGTCCCAGAGCCACAAACCTCAGGAATTTGTGATGCCTTGGGTGAATAGAAATGTGCTGGTAAGCATCCTGCATGCCTAGGGAGGCTAGCCAGTCATGTTGATGAAGCAAAGGTAACAAGGTTCCCAGAGAAATCATTTTGAATTTCTCCTTGGGGAGAAATTTGTTTAGCTTTCTGAGATCCAAAATGGGGCGCATGCCCCAGGACTTCTTTGGAACCAGAAAGTAATGGGAGTAGAACCCTGTGTTCCGTTGATGCAGCTGCACTACTTCTACTGCCCTGTTGTTCAGAAGGTCCTGAATCTCGGCAGCGAGAAGGTCTGACTGAAGGGTTGACAGCCTGGGCTGTCGTTTGGGAGGACGATCCGGAGGGGTCTCCACAAGATTGAGTGAATACCCCTCACGAATTATCCGAAGGACCCATTTGTCTGAGGTTACGGACTTCCATTGGTTGTAGAAGTGCATCAGATGACCTCCCAGCGGTGAGGAAAAGTCCACCTCGGGCAGTTGAGATGGGACTTGGGCCAGCAACTCATAAGGTGGTGCTGGGTGCTTTGGGCCCTTGCGCTTTCTGTTGTGTCTTCTTTTGAGGTTGGGCAGGTTGATTTTTATGGAAACCTCCTCTGCCTCTGCCTCGAAAGGACTGATGGTTATGAAACTGGCGTTTATTGACACTCCCTCGAGGGGGGACAGGAGGAGGTCGAGCCAACTTAATGGCTGACCTAGTCTTTTGTGTAGCTTCTAGAGCTTGTTCTACCTGAGGACCGAAAAGATATGCACCATCAAAAGTAGCAGCCATTACCTGCTGCTCTTGTCATTCGTGAGAAACCTCAAGTGCAGTCAGGAATGACGGCGGGTACAAATACCAGCAGCCGACATACGGGAAGCAGTATCGAAAGCATCTATAGCTGCTTTAACCTGCTGGTTATTAGATTCGATACCTCTGGTAATGGTTTGAAGAAGCTCTGGCTTTGTATCAGATTCCGGTAGAGCTTCAACCATCTGTTTGATAAGAGTGCCACAGGATATACTCATATTGGGAGAAATAGCCTTGGTAGCTGGTGATACGCATACTTAGGGTAGAAGCAGCAAAGACTCTCTTACCTAAGGTGTCTATCTTACAAGATTCTTTGTTAATAGGTCGAGCTATAGTAGTTTGAGGAAGAACGACCTTATCATTCTCTGCCAGGACTACAATAGGATCCAAAAGGCTTGGGACACCAAAATGGGTCGATCCTTGGGGGCTGAATATTTCCTATCTATGGATTTAGCCACTGAAGGGGTGAGAGCAGGATTATTCTATACCATTTGAGACAGCGTCTCGAAGGAAGGTTGAACCGGAGGAGTCAAATCCGTAGGGCTCTCCGGAGCATGAAGGTATTGGAGTCTTAACAATTTCCCAGGATCGATGTCTGTAGTCTGGAGAAAAAGAGTGGAAATCAAATTTTTCAGCAGAGACATAAAGGACAGGTCCTTGACCACAGGCTCTGTGGCAGTAATAGATCTTGCTTCCTCAACTTCATCACCCAGCCGAAGGTCTGGGTCAGGCTCAATGTCATCTCCTGACAGTCCAGGAGGGACTGTATGGACAGGAAAGGAGTGAAAATCAGAGGAAAGGGATGAAGGAAGAGAATGAAAGGAGGAGTCCTGAAAAGCGGAAGACGCCCTGAGAGCCCCAGGCGCTGCGGAGCTACGCCCGGAGCGACGGCACCGAGGACCACACTGCACCAAAATGCGCGTGACCACACGGCGCCGAGGATGGCGCCGACAGACGACGGGCGCCAAGACGGCGCTGAGCAGCTGCCGACACCAAGGCGCCAAAACACTCCAAGACTCTGAAAAACAGGATTTGAAGGTAAGGAGGAAAGAAGAGCAGGAGATAAGGGCATTGGTGTGGCCCCCTGCGCCGCAGCCATGTGAGGGGGTGAAACACCTAAGTGCGGAGTTGACGGCACTGAAGGCGGGTGCCGCGCGACCAGGGAAGCTCAACCACCCTACCTGGTCTCCCAAGAAGCCCGAAGGCCCGAGTGACCGAGCCAGGTAGCTGAACCAACCACCGAGCCCACTGCTCCATAAGAGCTGCCCACTGATGAAACTGCTCATCTGAAGACCTACCTGCGGGCGAGACAGGACTCCGATGTCGAAGACGTTGGCTACCAGAAACAGAAGCTGGTGACTCCGAAGGAGGAGACCGGCAACTAGCCCCAATAACCGACCGTCTATGCTGAGACATATCAAAGGGCGACCTCAGTGATGCCTTCTCTTTTTGACCTGTGGGCGAAGAAGAGCTCGAGGGCGAGCGGTGCGAAATCGACTGTTTATTTTTATGCTTCTGAGGGGACCGCCCGTCCCCTCGGGCACTGGACTGACCGTTGTCAGACCCTCCTTCCGGAGAAGGCGGCGGACCGGACCCAGACCGACTGACTGAACAGCTTTCATACGAAGTCTCCCTACCGTCGCCTGACCTGCTCATGGGCGACTCCGTCAAAGTAGGCTGAGACTTCTTTTATTTTTAAAAAAGAATAAACTTAAGCAATACTTATCGAGATATTACTACAAAATAACAAAACTGAAAACTATGCTGCTAGTTTGAAGTTTGACTCCCGGCGGGCGAGCGATGTCGTCACTGAAGTGCACTCGACGGCAGGAAAAAAGGAACTGAGGGGTTGGAGGGTCGACGCCGAGATAGTCATTACCGCAGGTTGAGGCTTGCGGTGTATTGCCTCCCTCGGCTCCATCTCCTGGCGCTCACCCTCCAGCAAAAAGTTTGCTCCCGCTGGGTCCTAGTGCCTCCAGCACAGATCCCTAATAGTGTGAATGAGTGGTGGAGACTTATGTCCAGGAAGATCCACATGTTTCGCTCCAGGGGTGGTAAGATTCAGTTCAGAGTTACCATCCGGAAGGTGCAGGACCTGATATATTGATTCAGGTCGTTGAGATCTAGGATGAGGCGCCAGGAAGTACCTGGAAACGAAGCCTGGGTCCGTTGGAGGATCTGGCATTAGGGCTACTGCCTCCTTGTGGAGGAGCCGAGCTACATCGTCTCGAAGAGCCGACTGAGTGTGCACTGAGATCCTTTCCTCCCGAGGGGCGCGGGCTCTGCTGGGAGGGTCCTGCTCGAATTCTAGAGGTAGTCCCTGGCCAACCACTTCGAGAACCCACCTGTCCGAAGTGATATCGGACCAGGCGGAAAGAAAGTGGCGGAGCCAACCCCCCACGGGAGGACCCAGAGCAGGCGTGACAGGTGTAGGGGTGGCAACCCCCAACCCATCACTGAGCAGGCTTAGAGGAGGAGGAGGAGGAGGAGGCTCCTGGACCTGCGCCTCGGCCTCCTTCACGGGGCTGTTGAGGACCCTGCTTGGGCCGCGGGCACCAAGCTTGAGCCTGCTGCTGCTGATGCTGCAGACCTCCTTGATAAGAGGGCTGCCTGACCGCAGGGGAAGAGTGCCGAAATGGCTTCTTCTTTCTCTTCTGCTGGTTCTTGCCCGATGCGCTGAAGGTGACCAGCCACTTCTGGACCGAACAAGTCGGTGCCTAGGAAGGGCACCTCAGCCACTTTATGCTGAGTATCCGCAGGGAAGGAGGAAAGCTCAGCCAAGCCCAGCGGCGAGTGCCCACTGTGGCTGCTAAAGAGTAGGCACAAGAATCTCCTATGTCCAGGGCCGTCTGGAGCTGCTGTTTTGCAACAGCACGGCCCTGATCACGGACTTGCTTGACCGTGGTCTGCATGTCCACAGGGAGATGATTGAGGACCTCATCTAATGACCCCAGAAGGGCAAGAGAGAAATGTGCCATGATAACAGCCGAGCTGGCCTGACGAAGGCCTAAGTAAGAGGCCGCATAGACCTTAAGGGGAGAGTGGTCCATATTTTTGGGCTCCTTGTCCAGGGGTCGGTCAGTGTTGGCCGAACTACCAGTACGCCTGAACACAGAAGCGGTCACCAGGCTCTCGGCCGAAGGGTGTTCCGTGAACCCCACCAGGGACCCCATGGGCACCGCATACTTGTGGGCCATGAGGGCAGATGGTGCTAGGCAGGAAGCAGTACACTGCCAAAGCTCAAGGGCTGGGCCAACAATGGCTTCGGCCACTGGAAAGACCTCAGACGGGGTGTCCCCCCCCCTTTTGAGGATATCAGTAAGGGGGTACTCCACCTTTTTCTGGATGGGCTCCAGGTGCATTCCAGTGGATTCGGAGATGAGGCGGAGGATGCCCTGGAAGGAGGAAGAGCCTTCCTCCAACCCTGCCACGGATGACTCATCATCCCTGGGATGGGAGTGCAATCCATTGACGTCCGAGTCTGAAGAGTCAGGATACAGCGGACTCCCACCTAGGTCTCCTTCGATAAGCAGAGGGCGGTCGGGGGTGACTGTTATCAACAGACGTTGGGGAAGTCAGGTGTCTGTGCGGTCCTCTTTCGAGGGAGCCCCTCCCTGAGGCTGCTTAGGCGGTGATTCCACGAGAATCGGTGGAGAGACCGGGATAGGCCGAACCAGAATATGGGCTGGCTCCAAGAGTGGACGAACCGATGGCTTCGGTTCTGGAGGGGTCGGCGTCGGCCTGGAAGGCGAAAGCCAAGTGATGGCCGGGGTAAGCGGCGGGCGGCTTCTGCCCGGTCAAAATCAGTTGTTGCCACATGAGGTCATCGTAGCATCGACAAAGTTTCAGCCGAAGCCTCTCCTCGTCAGAGGAGGATGAAGACCTGTGGCATCGCCTCTTTTTAGAGCACTTACGGCTCGTTCTCGGCCGTTCATCTGAGGGGGTTCTGGACCTCGATCGAGATCGGGGAGGCCGACTCGGCTGATCGGGAGACACCAGGGTGGGTGAAAACTGAGGGTCCGGAACCGGGACCTTAATGGGGACACCAGCAGGCTGGGTCTCCTCATCAGGGAAGACAAGGATCGGAGTCCTTTCCAAGGAGTCGTCAGGCTGAATGGGCGGCAAGGGGTCAATTGGGTCGAGAACAATCTCCATCTAGTCAGCCACTTCCTCGGTCCCCTGGCCAGATGGAAGATCCATGAAGCCAGCAGCCGAGGAGGCGATCTTGATCGAAGCCGAGACCGCGTTCTTCTGGGACTCGGACCTTTCTTGGTCCCAAGAATGTCTTCGCTTGGATGAAGACATGGGGTCCTTGTCTCTCTTGCGAGAGCGGGAGGAATGCAAGCCCGAGGGCGCCTCACCCCAGGTGGGGAGAGATTGGCACAACTCCCTGAAGGAGCCCGAAAAGGTGGAGCCAAGCTTCAAAGGAACAAAAATGCTTCAACTGGCCGAAGCTTGAGCTGCTTCCTCCTCAAATGCCTTCATTTGTTCCAGCTGCTCGGCGGATCCCATGGCCACAGAAACCGCCCACGGCGCCTCCTTCGACTTCACCGGTGGGTTGCTTTTCTCCGGTCTCCCCAGCTTTAAACACGCCTTGCAGTCGTCCAGGACATTGAGATGAAAGGCCAGGCAAAATCCACATGACGAGGTGTCATATCCAACACCTAGACAGGAAACGCAGGTTAAGTTGGGATCGGTGCACAACATCTTCTGGCCACAGGGGCACCGGCGAAATCCGGGAGAAGATTTTTCCTCCATGGCAGATACGGTAAAATTGCAATCGCTAACTCAAACGGTTTTAGAATAATTTTCGGTGAAGATCGACAATTAGAATCCAGGGCCTACGAAGTGCTTTGAGAGCACGAGGGAACCTGTATCTTCCAACGGAAAGGAAGATCTGGCATCATGGGGCAGAGCCGAAGTATTTACCACCCAGGTGGATGGGAGGAGCCAGCTTGAAGACTTCCGGGAAGATTTAAAGGGGAAAGGGACATGTCAAGAAGTGTGGATGAACAACATATCCACGCTCCTAGAACCTATGTTTCTCCTGAAGGTGGTGTCAGAGTTCACTCTCAGTCAAGACACTAACCTACCTGTTTACTAACTCGAATACTCTAACAAAGAGGAAGCACTGTTACATTCTTTGTATGTACATAGAATCCTTAGGTATTATGTTGACTGTACACAGTCCATAAGGAAGTCAGACCAATTGTTTGTGTCCTTTGCACAACAGATGTTAGGGGCACCAGTCTCCAAACAGACTATGTCCAAGTGGCTAGTCATCTGCATAGTGTTCTGCCATGATAACTATGGCAAATCCCTTTTGAGCCCAGTCAGAGGTCATTCGACCAGAGGATTAGCAATTTCTTTCACATCTCTCAAAAATGTGTCAGCAGCAGATCTCTGTGCTGCAGTCACCTGGAGTTCGGTACACAACTTTGTCCAGCACTACAGTTTGGACATTGCTTCCAGAAGGATGGTGTCAGGAGAGGACCCAGCGGCAAAAGTGGCACCACTTCGCTCACCGACACTGTGGTCTCAGAAGCCAAAGATGCACCGGCCGCAGCCACCAAGGAAGCTGACAATGTAGGGCCCGTGTACAGCTGAGGCCTCAACACCGGGGCGGCCTGGTTCCCCGAAGGGGAACTAGGCCGCGAGGGGTGCTCAACCACCTGACCCCTTGTTCAAGCATCTGGTCTCGGCAAGACCTGAGACAGCAGAGGTCTGTTCTCCCCCAGTGTGTATAGCAGCAGCAGGGGGAGGTCCAGGGGAAGGGCCCAGAGAACTTACCCTGGTGGCCCTCGTATGACACCGACCACCGAAAGTTGGGGGGTTTCTCTGCAACCTTGCGGTTCACTAGGGTGCAGAAGTCCATTGAAAAACAGGTGTCACACGAATCCATGTCATGGCATGGTCCCATGCAAGTAAAACACCAGTTATGCGGGTCCGCTATGGTCATAAGACTACCACAGGGGCACTGACATATATGAGGGTAGTCAACGCCTTGGAGGAACATTTTTGCCCTGAACTGGACATGATCGACCGCACAAAATAATAAAAACAAAGAGAAAGACTCGACACCACAACTTTTTGAACTAATAAAAGAAATACGACGGTGACGAAAACAATGATGGATAAACGGTGTCGAGTAACTGAATCTGACAAACAGAACTCGGAACTTTCTGGAAGTCTTGGCCCTGTGCACTGCTCCGAGGGAGTCATCCTGCTGCCTTGACAGTGGGAAAAACAGAACTGAGGTGGTGGAGGGACTGGCATCCGTTACTGGCCAACCCGCAAGCGCCACGTAGTACGTCGGCCTCGAGGGCGGCGCTGTCCCTAACATCAGCCTCTCCTCCCCCAGACAGAAAGCTTTAGCTATAAGCTTCCTGAAGGATCTTGGCACCTCCGGCTTGTACCCACCAATGATGAATGGTGAAGATTCATCCAGGTAAGATCCTGTGTTACTTTGTTCTAAGGGTACAGGTTCTATGGCTCGCTTTTGGAGTAAGGTCACACTTCCTCCAGTAGCAGAGGCAGGTGCCACGGAGGATAGGATGTGGTTAGTAGGGGATGATCTGGAGGTGTATCTAGACGTTCCAGAGCATGACCCTGTTTTATGATCTCCAGAGCCCATGCATCTGTAGTCACCTCCTTCCACTGGTTTAGATGGTGGGAGAGGTGACCTCTTACAACCATCCCTGGAGGTAAAGATGGTTGGGGGTGTAGAAGAAGTCAGGCATAGCTGGCTGGGGGGGTTCCCCTGCGTCACTACCTCTAAGGACTTTTGAGTGGGCACCTGGAGTATTACTAAGGACTGGCAAGTCTCCTGCTCCCTTGCACTGCTGTCTGGTGGCTGTGCACTGTCTGACACCAGCCGGATGAAAGGGTCTGCGCTCCTACCCTTAGGATGAGTATGGTAGCAAGAATGGACAGACTTCAGAGTCCTACCTGAGGACTGAAGAGTGGACAAGATGCCTTGGACCTCAGGGCCAAATAACTTTTGCCCTCGAAAAGGGGCACTGAGAAAGGAATGTTGCACATCATTCGCAAAACTTGCCAGTCTCAGCCAGGAATATCTCCTGAGACAGATGCCAGCAGCTGCAGCCCTGGCAGAAGCATTTGATACACCATAGGCTGTGCGGAGCAAATGCTTGTCCACATCAGCCCCAGCAGTGATTGTTTTTAAGAACTCTTTGTTTTGAGGTACCCTCGGGTAAGGCTTGTGCAGCTGCTTTGGCCTTTCTCCAGAGGGAATTCTGGTATTTCATCATGTGGGCCTGGTAGTTAGCAATACGAAGGCCCAATGATACTGATGCAAATGTCCTTCCACCTAAGACATCCAACCTCCTGGACTCTATCAGGAGGGAGGGAGCTACGGTGCTTAGGTGCCTTGGACATATCATGGGCAGCATTGATCACCACTGAATCTGCTTCAGGTTGTGTGGCATAGAGAGGCTTCCCAGAAGGGGCCATGCACATGTTGTCTGCTTTCCTGGGTACAGCTGGGATGTTGTTTGGCCTGTACCAGGCAGCAAAGGTGGCATCCTCTAAAGCAGGAAGCAGAGGTGGCACTACAACTGCAGGAAATTCTGACAATTCCAGAAACTCTATTAGATTCTTTTTCGTAGTGACTTGCTCCTCCAGATCAAAACCCATGTCAGCTTGCAACTGCTGCATCACGGTGAGGAAAGTGGGATCCTCAGGAGGGGATGTGGTGTGTTTACAGGTGGACACAGTGGCGCTGGTACCAAGGTCACAGTGGCTTTCAGTATATTCCTCAGCCATATCCTCCTAATCCTGCCTTATTAAGTCAGGATTACATTCATACTCGTCTAGGGTCGATGGGGAGAAGAGAATGCACCAGCGATGTCAGTGGTGGCCTAGGAGGCAGCTGTGGCAAGAGTGTACCTTGCAGCGTCAATGGGGCGATTAGTAATGGGTCCCGTCGACAGGAACCCTGGAACTGGGGAACTAGGTAACGGGCATCTAATCATGTTGAAAAAGGATGCTAGAACTGCCTGAATGTTGGCACCTCCATGGTTAATGGGTACGACTGGAGGAGTCTCCGATATTGATGTCAGTGTACAAGCCATACTAGGCCTGGTAGTTCCTGCGCCTCGACAGTCAGAGGGGATGACAAGTGGCATTGCCGCCATAGTAGACAGCACAAAAGAGGTCATGCCTGCAGAGCGAAGGGGAGACATGGAATGCTACGGGGAGGCTCCCTTGTCCATATCCTGGTGCTTGTGTTTGTGACTCCCTTACAACTTGTTCCAAGACTTGGACGACCTGGACTCAGTCGACTGGGCCGGTGTCACTGCAGCTTTGTGCTGGAGCTCCTCTCCATAGTGGCCACCTGCTGTTTTAAGAGATGTTTTTCTAGGGTCCCTTTTTGGTGTTGCCTGGTTGTGGAATTGAAACCCCAGGAGATTTCACAGACTTTCACATTGTGGTATGGGCCTAAGCAGCAGACAAAGACATTGTGGGAGTCGCTGGTGTAGTCTGTTCTCCACACTCGCAGTACCAGAATAACTTAGACGGTATCGACAATGGCATACAGGTAATCAAAAATCACTACAGAAGTGATCACTTGTATATAGGAAAACAACAACAAAAAACCCCCCACAAAAACGGTGGCTATTGCAGTGGTGTTTCTTTCAGCGGTCTAATGAGTCTAATCAATGGTGGGAAAAGAAATGAGGAGAGGAGGGCCACCCACATTTATGTATATGCTGACACCTCACATCGTCATAGGCGGCCCCTGGCAGACAGCTTTCAAAAGTTTCTGTGTGATCATAGCACCTGGTGGCTATTAGTTTCATAGCTGTGGCCTGACGAAAAAGATATCCTTGAAGATGATTTTATTTTTACTAGACCCTACGGATTCTGATCAATTTTGCTTGTACATTACTGGCACAAAATTAAAGCACACATCCCAAATTCTAGTAAGCATGCCACATTTATTTTGCTATGATACAACATTGCTCCATCTCTTTGAGGTGCACTGCCTCTTCTCCAGGGAGCAAAATAAATGTGACATGCTTACTAGAATTTGAGATGTGCACTTTTTTCTTCTCAATTTCAGCATCATTTCATCATTTTGTCTTTTAACAGCTGCACTCCTTTTTTGTTAGTGTGCCTTTTGTTGTTTCTATAGAACAGAAACTCAGAAACATAGAATCTAATGGCAGATAAGGACAATACGGCCTACCTGGTCTGTCCATTTTAAATAAAGGTCCCACCGAGATTTGAACTCAGATCGCTGGATTCAGAGTCCAGAGTGCTAACCATTACACCATGGAACCAACTAAAAGTATAGCAACCCAGCACCTAAAGACTCCTAAATAAGCAGCTCAGAAAGAAAGCATATACAGAGAGTAGTGCTACAAAATACCTAGGCCACTCTCTGATGTGAAGTGAACACAACAGTACCTGTTCTAAGGTCTGGCTTGGAAGGTGTGCTTCAGCCATCTTCAGTCCATAGCGCTGTGCGGCCAGGTTCCTCATTTCACTATACGTGGCCCAGTCATGAAGAGCTACTGTTGTCAAGTTGTAGAAGGTCTTGTCCAGGTAATGTGTTACATAAGCTGAAAAAGCAAATACCACACAAGGAAACTACACATTAAAAAAAAAGCCCCTCTCCCCGAGTGTGTCATGTAACTTGAGAACATAAGCAGAACAGAATAAGGTAGTGCATTGCGTTAAACGATTCTAGTATTCAAATTGGGCAGAGAAATTTAAATCGCTCATATCACAAATGCAAGGAGCATCAGCAGTGAACAGAAAATGTAGATCATCCAAAACATGAAATGTACCTTGTTTGGTTTGAATGTAACCGACTCTCCCATTTTCCCAAGTCCTTACCAGTCTGGTTTTATGAAGTCCCATTCCACTGTGCTGCCCCTACTCAGGCTCAGTGACTCAATCCTAAAAGGGATGGATCAGGGCCTGATAACATCTGCATCTTTGCTGACCTGGCCAAGGCTTTCAACACTGTTGCCTGCCCCATTGTACTTGACATACTTACTGGGTTTGGAATATCAGACCTCATGGTCATAAGGTTCAACACTATGTGTCCCAAGCAGTCCTTCCTGGTTATTCCCTCCCAACTCCCAATCTGGTCAGGTGTCTCCCAAGGCTCTATCCTTGGTCCCATTCTATTCTTGAGTTTCTTAAAGACAACCCCAAGACAATGTCTCATCATTTCAGAATGTCTGCATTTGTAAGGGGATAAGAGATGAGAAAAGTCTGCACTTGTTATGGGATGTGAGACAAGAAATACAGGTTACTCACCTGTAACAGGAGTTCTAGGAATGGTATATGTTGTTCATCCACACTCATTGGCAGGTATCCTTGCCGCTTTAAATCTTGCCGGAAGGTCTTCAAGCTTGCTCCTCCCACCCACCCGGGTGGTATAACTCTCGGCTCCGCCCCATGACGCCAGATCTGGCCGCTGGAAGCTCAGGTTGTGCGTCCGGGCCGGGAGGTTCGAGAAGTAGGATGAACAATATATACCATTCCTAGAACTCCTGTTACAGGTGAGTAACCTGTATTTCTAGGGACATGGATATGTTGTTCATCCACACTCATTGGCAGACTCCTAGCAGTTCTCCGGGAGGAGGGAGGCAAGACGACACCCCATATACTTACTTGGGAAAGAGAGACTGAGAACCGAGGCCCCAAAACCAGCATCCCGGCGTGACTCAAGGTCGATGTGGTAGTGGGTAATGAAGGTGTTTGCTGACTTCCAGGTAGCAGCCCTGCAGATTTCCTGGATAGGGACGCCCCTGGAAGCAGCCACTGCTGCAGCAGTATGGCGGTAGAATGAGCTCTTATCCTCTGGGAGGCTCCATGCCCGCCAACTTATAGCAGAGATCTATGCAGGAGGTTACCCACCTGCTTATCGTCCGCTTGGCTGCAGGTCTGCCAGATGCTGCTTCAGCGTGAGGTGACAAACAGCTGGCGAACCTCTCCTCGATTTCAGCCGTGCGCCCTTATAATAAGTTGCTCTCTAGGGTCCAGAGTATGGAGCCTATATTCGGCTCCGAGGTGTGATTGGGGTAGAACACCGCAGAGTCAACACCTGGTTAAGGTGAAACTCCGCCACCACCTTCGGAAGGAATTTCGGTGGTGGCGAGGACAACCTTGTCCCTGTGGAAGACCAGGTAAGGAGACTCGATGGAAGCGCCTGGAGCTCTCCCATCCTTCTGGCTGACGTGATAGCCACCAAGAAGGCGGTCTTCCACGACAGGTGAGAGAGCACACCTGTGCATAGGTTCGAATGGCTTGCCCATGAGCTTTGCCAGTACCAGCAGTAGATCCCACGGAGGTGGGGGTTCCCAGACTGGAAGGAAATGTGATCAAGGCCTTTGAAAAAGCGCCAGACCACCTTCTCCTGCGCTAATCGACTGCTTCCGCCCGCGCCTGTAAGCAGAGATGGCTGCCAGGTGCACCCTTAGGGTCGCCGACCCAAGCCCTTGACTAGAAAGGGACCATAAATAGTCCAAGATGCTTGCCAAGGAACAGGAGGAAGGGTCCAAGCCCTTGTTTGACACCAAATGGAAAACCTTTTCCATTTGAAGGCATAGCATTTTCTGGTCGACTCTCACGGGACGCCAACTACATTGAGGACCTCGCCGGAAAGACCCAAGGCCTGGAACTCTAGCCCAGGAACCAGGCCAGGTGCAGGGATTGAAGGTCCGATGGAACACCTTCCCTGATTGACTGAGAGCAGGTCCGGGCGAGCTGGAAGCTGCCGCGAGTCCTGGAGCTGAGACTGAGGAGATCTGGTACCAGAACTGGCGAGGCCAGTCTGGGGCTATCAGAATCACCTGCGCCTTGTCCCTCCTCGCTTTGAGAAGCACCTTGTGGATCAAGGGAATGGGGAAAGGCGAAAGAGGCCGGGGTCCATTGCCTCGAGAAGGCATCCCCTGCAGCGAGCCCTGCTGAGGGGGCGGCATGGAACAGACTCAGCTCATGCCTCCATGGAGGCAAACAGGTCCACCTGAGGTGTGCCCCAAAGGGAGAACAGATGCTGTACTACTCCGCAGGAGAGACACTGGGATGCAGCCCCTATCCGCTCAGGGCATCGGCCAGGGTGTTGGAGGCTCCTGCCACGTGAATGGCTAGGAGATCCGCCCAGGCTGCGCAGCGAGTGACCAAATGCGGAGAGCTTCCTTGCATAGAAGCATGGAGCGGCCCCGCCCTGGCGGTTTAGATAGTACATGGTCGTGGTATTGTCCGCCTGACTGGACCACTTGACCCCGGAGGAACGGAGCAAAGGCGGTGAGAGCTAGGCGGACCGCTCGGAGCTCCAGCAGGTTGATGTGGCATCGACCCGCGGGGACCAGAGGCCATGAGCCCGGTGTTCCCCCAGATGGGCACCCCAACCCATCAGAGAGGCATCGGTCGATAGAGAGACCGTCGGCTCGGGCGGACTTAACGGGATGCCTCCTGCAAATGATCTGGAACGGTCCACCACTGAGAGCTGCCCACATCCCCTGTGTCACCGGACAAGCTGGTCCAAGGGATCGCAGCGCCAGGACCACTGGCTGGCCAGTCCCCACTGAAGGGGACGATGTTCCAGCGGCCCAACGGACCACGCTGGTGCAGGCCGCCATGAGACCCAGGAGGCGAGGAAGTCCCGGCAGGGCGCAATTGCCCAACCAGAAATGATCGGGCAAAGGAGGAAAGAACCTCGCCCTGTCCGCCGGAGCCGCGCTGGCTCGAAGAGAGTCGAGCTGCGCCCGATGAATAGAATCACCTGCTTCGCTCGAGTTCGACTTGGCCTCGCTGATAAGGAGGCCCAGTTGAGAGCAGACCTGGAGGGCCAGATCTCTGGACCACTCCGCCTCCTTCCTGGAGGGAGCTGCTATCAGCCAGTCGTCCAGGTAAGGGTACACCCGACCCTCGGCGCCGCAGGAATGCTGTCACCACTGCCATGCATTTGGTGAAGACCCTGGGAGCTGGAGACAAGCCGAAGGGCATGGCTTGGAACTCGAAGAGGGATCCTTCCGCTCGGAAGCGAAGGAATCTCTGGTGAGACGGACGGATAGGGACGTGGAAAAACGCGTCCTGCAAGTCCAGAGAGCAGAACCACACGCCGCGTTCCAAGGATGGTATTATCTGAGCCAGAGTGACCATCCTGAAGGTTCGAGACCTTAGGAACTTGTTTAGGTCGTAGGTCGAGAATGGGGCGCCAGCCCCCGTCTGCTTCGAACCAGGAAGTACCTGGACACAAACCCTGGGTCTGAAGGAGGGTCCACCATCTCTTACCACCTCCTTCTGGAGGAGGAGATGATGTCGGCTCGACGAGCCGCCAGTGAGGCTGGGATCCCGGTTTCCGAGGGGCGACGGCCTGAAGGGTGGTGCCTGCTCGAATTCCAGAGGCAGGCCTCTTCCCACCACCTCCAAGACCCACCTGTCCGTGGTAACAGCGGACCAGGCGGAACGGAAGTGCCGGAGCCGTCCCCCCACGGGGGGACCCAGGGGTAAGGTGACGGGGATGGGGCGACACCCCTCAGCCCGTCACTGGGCAGGCTTGGAGGAGGGACCGGCCGAGGGACCTCCTGGGCCCTTTCCTCCCTGCCTCCTGTTAGAGGAAGCCGGGCGTTGGGTTTGGGATGCCAAGGTCGAGCCTGCTGGCCCTGACGCTGTTGGGCGGGCCGGGGCACAGAAGGACAAAGGGCTTAGGGCTGTGGTTTGTGGCCTTTGTCCTTCTGAGCGGAAGAGACCGAGTCCAAGGTAGCATTGGACTTCTCGATCCTCTGCAGGTGACCTTCCACCCCAGGGCCGAAGAGGTCAGTCCCCAAAAAGGGAACATCCGCCAACTTGTGCTGGGTATCCGGGTAAAGGTGGATATCCTCAGCCAAGCCCGCCGACGATAGCCACTGCGGCGCCACCGATCTGGCACATGAGTCCCTATATCCAAAGCAGTCTGGAGCTGTTGTTTGGCCACTGCCCTGCCCTGGTCCCGCACCTGCTTAACCGTAGTCTGCAGATCGGCGGAAGATGAGGGATGACCTCATCCAGGAGCCCAACAGGGCATGAGAAAATGTGCCATGAGGACGGCCGAACTGGCCTGACGAAGGCCGAGAGAGGACGCAGCGAGACTTTTCGCCCGACATAGTCCAATTTCTTGACCCTTGTCAGGAGGTTTGTCCACATCCCTGGCGTTGCCGGGCGCCGAAAACGCTGTCGGTAACCAACCCTCAGCAGAGGGTGTTCAAAACCGGACAAGGAACCGGGACCGTGATACTTCCTGGCCATCCTGGCCAAGGCGCAGGGCAGGAAGCAGGGCGCTGCCAAAGCTCCAGTGCCGGACCCACTATGGCCTCGGCCACCGGAAAGGCCTCCGCCGAGAATCCCCGGTCCAGAATCTCCGTGAGGGATACCTGGCCCGCTTGGAACGGGTTCGAGCTCCATCCCGTAGACTCGAGATGAGCCGGGCAGTCCTAGGAAGGACGACGGCTATCGTCCATTGACTGACCTCCTGAAGACCCCAAGTCCAGTCGCTTGGAGAAAAAGGAGGAATCATCTTCGACTCGAAGAGTCCTCGAAGAGCTGCCTCTGGCCTGAGCCACCCTTCACCTGCCGAGGTCGGTCGGGAGTGAGGGTAACTGACAGCCGATGGGTAGACCCTAGCCGATCGAGAATCCTTGGTCGGAGCCCCAATTGGTGGCTGTGGAGGCGGAGGTTCCACCGAATCGGTGGAGCAGCTGGTTTTGGCCAACAACCGCCTGGTATAGGCCTCGGATAAGTCGAGGGGTTGTGTCGGCCGCCCGTGACAGTTACTTAATGGCCGGGAAGGCGAGGGTCGGCTTATTCCCCGCCAGGAGGAGCTGTTGCAACATAAGGTCCTCGCATCGCCGACGTACATTTACGCCAAGCCTCCCTCATCCGAGGAGGAGGACGAGGACGAGCGGCGACGCGCTTTACCGCGCTGGACCGAGACCGCCATGACGGTGGGATCGGCTGACCGCCAAGAGGTCCGAGACCGAGACCAAGAGTCCCGGAATTTCCGAGGTCGGTGCGGGAGGTGTCGGCCGAACCGCACTCCTTCGCTCGGATGGTCCATCCGAGGGCTCCGGAACCGGAGGCACAGGCGAGCCCACGGGATCCTCAACTCCTCCCGGGGGAACCGGGGAGAGGGGAATCTCGGCTGCTAAAGGCGACAGCCCGTCCAATGGGTCGAGAAAAATCTCGACTTCATCGGTGGGAGTCTCGGTCAACTGACCTGACGGGGACACCGTGAGGCCAGTGGCCGAAGCCGAGCGGTCGACCGAAGCCGACGGTCGACGGCCCGGGGAGAGGGACCTTTCCCGCTCCCAAGAGCGTCGACGGAGGGACTTACCCTGTCCCTCTTTTTGGACCGAGAATAAGGTCCAGCAGACGCAGGCCCTTCTCCTTTAGTGGAGAGGGACAGACAAAGCTCCTTAAAAGAAGCCGTGTAGGAAGAACCCAGAGAGAGCGGGATAAATGCCGCGGCCGAGGAAGATACGGCCCGCGCCGCCTCCTCTTCGAGGGCGGACCATCCGCCGAGCTGATCCGCCGAAAGCCGCCACGCCAGACACCGCCAACCGGCCTCTTGGACTTCACCGAGGGAAACGCCGACGCGCCCAGTTGCAATCGGGCAGCACGGTCTTCGAGGACGTAGGTCGAAAGATGAGCACAGGTCGCAGGCCTGCGGGTCGTGCTCAAGGCCTAAGCAGTAGACACACGGAGTGTGGATCCGTCCGAGACATCTTCTGCCCGCATGGGCATCTCCGAAACTGGAGTCGATTTGTCCATCGTGCACTGCGAGGGATAGAAGATCAAAGTCTTTTGCAAAATTTATTTTAAACGCAAACGGAGAAATAGGAACTAGTCACAAACGCAGAGCGCTAAGGAGGGAACCTGAGCTTCCAAGCGGTAAGGAAGATCTGGCGTCATGGGGCGGAGCCGAGAGTTATACCACCCGGGTGGGTGGGAAGAGCAAGCTTGAAGACCTTCCGGCAAGATTTAAAGCGGCAAGGATACCTGCCAATGAGTGTGGATGAACAACATATCCATGTCCCTAGAAATATCTGCATTTGTAATGGAACAAAATATGGGAAATGTCTGCACTTGTAAGGGAAAAATATGGGAAATGTCTGCATTTGTAAGGGGATGGGAACTGTCTCTGTTTGTAATGGGGATAAGAGCTGGGAACTGTCTGCATTTGGAATGGGGATAAGAGATGGGAAATGTCTGCACTTGTAAGGGATGTGAGACAGAAATGTGTGCACTTGTAAGGGAACAAAATATGGGAAATGCCTGCACTTGCAAGGGATGTGAGACAGAAATGTGTGCACTTGTAAGGGAACAAAATATGGGAAGTACCTGCACTTGTAAGGGAACAAAGTATGGGAAATGCCTGCACTTGTAAGGGAACAAAATATGGGAAATGCCTGCACTTGTAAGGGAACAAAATATGGGAAATGTCTGCATTTGTAAGGGAACTCAAATGAAAATTACATATTCACCATAATTCTTGATCTTCCAGATTATCTTCACCATTCATTACTGAAAGGGTCTGTGCGGGAGCGTATTGCTTTAAAAGTTTAGAGCTAGGGGACAGACGTCGGGGACAAAACTTCCGTACTGCTAATTTAGCAGTGGCGTTTCCTGTGGTACTAAAATGCTGAATACGTTAGGGTCCATTTGTTATTGGGACGTTGAAGGTTTAATGACTGATGCACCAAACTGACAAAATATTCTTTGTTCTCCCTAGACATAGGGTCTGTGATATTTCTTTTCTCTGTAGACAATAACGTAGTCTGTATTACTGTACTTTTACAGGAAAGAAGTTAGTATGCTTTGCTATGATACAGACTATGAATAAGAGGTCTATGGGCAATTTATTGCTTTTGATTTTGTATATGTATTTGTAACTGTGCAATTGTGATGTCATTATATCATGGGTATATTATGTTAATCACACCTAGACCCCCCCCCCCCCAAAGGTCCTCTGACCGAAGTGCTGGGGAGTAGTCTGGTGCATCTCTCGTGTATGTCCCAGCAATAAAATAAGATAATTTTGATTTCCAAGTTTGACTGAAGTTTGTCTTTTTTCTCGTGAGTGTGCCACTTTTTGTTGTTTTTGAGCGTTTCAGGTATAACTAGTACCCAGAACAGCACCACTGGTGTTCCAGTTGAGCGTAGATCATTTGGCTCTGTTGGTGATGGAAAACAGCCTGGTCTAGTCCCTGAAGTAAGTGGGAGAGGCAACTGCAGATGCCCTAAACTGGTCCCAGGTCAAGGGCCCCACAGGACCCGCAATGCCAGAGAGAGCAGGAGGGGAAGGCAGAGGAGTAGGAGGTGCAGGAGGGTCATGGCAGACTAGGCCAGGTCCTCTGCCAGGGCTACAAGAGCCGAGGGGAGGGCCTGACAAACTCATCCACCAGAAAACACTCAACCATGGAGGAACGATCTAAGTGTTGCCCTTGAGGGGAACCACAGGCGGGGAGATTGAAGCCGTAGAGATCCCACTGGGGGACTCCTATCCCCACCTACAACAGGCCCAGATGGTTCTGGTGCGGCCAGAAGACTCAAGTCAATACTATGACTCCTGTCAGAGCTGCCACAAACTCTGGACATGGAGTGAGGCACTGATTGAGATCTACCAGCACCCACCTCACCAGAAAGGGCTCTGCCCTTGGGCTAGGCCTAGCGATGGGCTTAACATTGAGAGTTGGTGGGGGAGATGACACTGCAAGTGGTAGCAGAGTTCCCCACTGCACCACGAACAGTACCAGAGCCAGGCACTGCACCAAGGGCAGCACTGGAACCTGATCCGGCACCAAAACTCTGCCAGGAGCCATGACCAGCACCGGAATCTGCATCGGGGCCATCCCCAGTGCCAAAGACAGAAGGGGAACGGCTCTACGACTGGCACCAGACAGAGAAGCAGTTGTCAACGCCGATGCCAAAGTCAACCGAGGCCTAGAACTAGGCTCAGAAAAAAACCTTTCCTCATCAGTGCCCAAGTCAGTTGGGATCATCCCCTGGGCCATCCAACCGCTCCTGGGACAAGATCCAGAAGATCCCCACCAGGTGTCTAACTCCAGGAGAGTTCCCTTTCTCAGCACCACAAGCAGCATCAGGAGGGGAACTGGTTGTGCAGATGGCACCATCTTGCTCACTGGCACTGGCCTTAGTGCCAGTAGCCAAAAAGGTGCTGGATTGCAACCCCAAGGAACCCTCCAGCATAGGCCCAGTGTATCGCTCCGACCTCGGCACTGGGGGTGTCCAATCCCCAAAGGGACCCCAGACTGGGAGGGGTGCACAACTAACTCCCCGGAAGGGGTCGTCTGTTCCACAGACCCCTGCCCCAGGCTCTCCATCTCGGTAAGACAAGGACTGGAAGAGGCCTGGTCTCTCGCAATACATATAG
Organism: Neoceratodus forsteri; assembly: GCA_016271365.2. Lineage (NCBI taxonomy): Eukaryota > Metazoa > Chordata > Ceratodontiformes > Ceratodontidae > Neoceratodus > Neoceratodus forsteri. The sequence goes on along the minus strand of CM028131.1, from coordinate 1,226,817,678 downwards.
TACTGGGAAGAGGCTCAGGGGAAGAGCCCAGACACCTTACCTTGGAGTTCCTTGTATGACACCTGCCTCCAAAAGTATGGGGGTGAATGACCCCACTTCATCGCATGAATCTTAAGTGTGTGCAAGTCCACTGAGAAGCAGGTGTCACAATGGTCCATGTCATGTTGAGCTCCAAGGCAGATCCAACAACAGTTATGCTGGTCCTGGATGGACATATTTCTCCCACAGGGGCACCGACGCATAGGGGGAGTATCCGTCATCTTCTTCTTCGACTTCTGCTTTTTAGGTCCCTGAGAACCGAACATGACTAAGAACTCGGAAAATAATCAAAAATAGCAAAAACAGAGCCTGGAGAGTGGATAGGACAGAAAGCGGTTACAGAAAAGGTGAAAAAAGGAGATATACAGTGTCAAGCTTGCAGCGACAAACTGATGGCGCAGTAACAAAATGGCCAATGCTCCCACGAAGTGTGACCTCTACAATGGGAAGAACAGAACTGAGATGAGCAGGGAGCCAGAATCAGTTATCATTGTGCCCAATGCAACATCACGTGTTTGTTTCATGGGAAGTGCTATCCCAGACGTTGGTCCCTGCCTGAACTTTTAAAGCAATACACTCCTGCAGGTTCTTACCACTTGCAGCACAGACCCATCAAGTAATGAATAGTGAAGATTGATTCTTGGAAGATTATGGGAAACGTCTGCACTTTTAAGGGAACCAAATACGGGAAATGTATGCACTTGTGTGGGAACAAAATATGGGAAATGTCTGCACCAGTAAGGGGATAACAGATGGGAAATATATGTATTTGTCAGGGAATAAGAGATGAGAAATGTATGTATTTTAAGGGGATAAGAGATGGATAATGTCCTCACCTGTTAAGGGGATAAGAGATGGGAAATGTGTGCACTTGTAATGAGATAAGAAATGAGAAATGTCTGCACTTGTAAGGGGACAAGAGATAAGAAATGTCTGCACTTGTAAGGGATAAGAGATGAGAAATGTCTGCACTTGTAAGGGATAAGAGATGGGAAATGTCTTTACTTGTATGGGGGATAAGAGATGGGAAATGTCTGCACTTGTAAGGGGATAAGAGATGGGAAATGTTTGCACTTGTAAGGGATTAGAGATGAGAAATGTCTGCACTTGTAAGGGTATATGAGATGGAAAATGTCTGCATTCATAAGGGGACAAGAGATAAGAAATGTCTGCACTTGTAAGAGGACACGAGATAAGAAATGTCTGCACTTGTAAGGGGATAAAATGCAAAATGTCTACACTTGTAAGGGGAAAAAGTTGGGAAATGTATGCATTTGTAAGGGGATACGAAATGAGAAATGTCTGCACTTGTAAGGGGATAAGAAATGGGAAATGTCTGCACTTGTAAGGAATAAGAGATGAGAAATGTTTGCACTTGTAAGGGGACAAGAGATGAGAAGTGTCTGCACTTGTAAGGGGATAAGACATGAGAAATGTCTGCACTTGTAGGGGGATAAGACATGAGAAATGTCTGCACTTGTAAAGGATAAGAAATGAGAAATGTTTGCACTTGTAAGGGGACAAGAGATGAGAAATGTCTGCACTTGTAAGGGGAAAAGACATGAGAAATGTCTGCACTTGTAGGGGGATAAGACATGAGAAATGTCTGCACCTGTTAAGGGGATAAGAGATGGGAAATGTTTGCACTTGTAGGAGATAAGAGATGGGAAATGTCTGCATTTGTAAGGGAACAAGAGATGGAAAATATATGCACTTGTAAGGGGACAAGAGATAAGAAATGTCTGCAATTGTAGGGGGATAAGACATGATGTTTGCACTTGTAGGGGATGAGAGATGGGAAATGTCTGCATTCATAAAGGGGCAAGAGATAAGAAATGTCTGCACTTGTAAGGGGTAAATGAGAAATATCTGCATTTGTAAGGGATAAGAGATGGGGAAATGTCTGCACTTGTAAGGGGATAAGAGATGGGAAATGTCTGCACCTGTAAGGGGATACGAGATGGGAAATGTTTGCATTTGTAAGGGAATAGAGATGGAAAATGTTTGCACTTGTAGAGAATAACAGATGGGAAATGTCTGCACTTGTAAGGGAATGAGAGATAGGAAATGTCGGCACTTCTAAGGAGCTAAGAAATGAGAAATGTCTGCACTTGTAAGGGATAAGAGATGCGAAATTTCTGCACTTGTAAGGGGATGAGAGATGGGAAATGTCTGCACTTGAAAAGGGATAAGAGATGGGAAATGTCTGCACCTGTTAAGGGGACAAGAGGTAAGAAATGTCTGCACTTCTAAGGTATTAGAGAAGAGAAATGTCTGCACTTGTAAGGGGATAAGAGATGGGAAATGTCTGCACCTGTTAAGAGGACAAGAGTTAAGAAAAGTCTGCACTTCTAAGGTATTAGAGAAGAGAAATGTCTGCCCTTCTAAGGTATTAGAGAAGAGAAATGTCTGCACTTGTAAGGGGATAAGAGATGGGAAATGTCTGCACCTGTTAAGGGGATAAGAGATGGGAAATGTCTGCACCTGTTGAGGGGACAAGAGATGGAAAATGTTCGCACTTGTAAGGGATAATGGAAGGGAAATGTCTGCACTTGTAAGGGGATAAAAGATGGGAAATATCTGCACTTGTAAGGGGATAAGAGATGGGAAATGTTTGCACTTGTAAGGGATTAGAGATGAGAAATGTCTGCACTTGTAAGGGTATATGAGATGGAAAATGTCTGCATTCATAAGGGGACAAGAGATAAGAAATGTCTGCACTTGTAAGAGGACACGAGATAAGAAATGTCTGCACTTGTAAGGGGATAAAATGCAAAATGTCTACACTTGTAAGGGGAAAAAGTTGGGAAATGTATGCATTTGTAAGGGGATACGAAATGAGAAATGTCTGCACTTGTAAGGGGATAAGAAATGGGAAATGTCTGCACTTGTAAGGAATAAGAGATGAGAAATGTTTGCACTTGTAAGGGGACAAGAGATGAGAAGTGTCTGCACTTGTAAGGGGATAAGACATGAGAAATGTCTGCACTTGTAGGGGGATAAGACATGAGAAATGTCTGCACTTGTAAAGGATAAGAAATGAGAAATGTTTGCACTTGTAAGGGGACAAGAGATGAGAAATGTCTGCACTTAGGGAAAAGACATGAGAAATGTCTGCACTTGTAGGGGGATAAGACATGAGAAATGTCTGCACCTGTTAAGGGGATAAGAGATGGGAAATGTTTGCACTTGTAGGAGATAAGAGATGGGAAATGTCTGCATTTGTAAGGGAACAAGAGATGGAAAATATATGCACTTGTAAGGGGACAAGAGATAAGAAATGTCTGCAATTGTAGGGGGATAAGACATGATGTTTGCACTTGTAGGGGATGAGAGATGGGAAATGTCTGCATTCATAAAGGGGCCAGAGATAAGAAATGTCTGCACTTGTAAGGGGTAAATGAGAAATATCTGCATTTGTAAGGGATAAGAGATGGGGAAATGTCTGCACTTGTAAGGGATAAGAGATGGGAAATGTCTGCACCTGTAAGGATCTAGATGGGAAATGTTTGCATTTGTAAGGGAATAGAGATGGAAAATGTTTGCACTTGTAGAGAATAACAGATGGGAAATGTCTGCACTTGTAAGGGAATGAGAGATAGGAAATGTCGGCACTTCTAAGGAGCTAAGAAATGAGAAATGTCTGCACTTGTAAGGGATAAGAGATGCGAAATTTCTGCACTTGTAAGGGGATGAGAGATGGGAAATGTCTGCACTTGAAAAGGGATAAGAGATGGGAAATGTCTGCACCTGTTAAGGGGACAAGAGGTAAGAAATGTCTGCACTTCTAAGGTATTAGAGAAGAGAAATGTCTGCACTTGTAAGGGGATAAGAGATGGGAAATGTCTGCACCTGTTAAGAGGACAAGAGTTAAGAAAAGTCTGCACTTCTAAGGTATTAGAGAAGAGAAATGTCTGCCCTTCTAAGGTATTAGAGAAGAGAAATGTCTGCACTTGTAAGGGGATAAGAGATGGGAAATGTCTGCACCTGTTAAGGGGATAAGAGATGGGAAATGTCTGCACCTGTTGAGGGGACAAGAGATGGAAAATGTTCGCACTTGTAGGGGATAATGGAAGGGAAATGTCTGCACTTGTAAGGGGATAAAAGATGGGAAATATCTGCACTTGTAAGGGGATACAAGATGGAAAATATCTGCACCTGGTAAGGGGACAAGAGATGGGAAATGTCTACACCTGTTAAGGGGACAAGAGATGGGAAATGTCTGCACTTGTAAGGGGATAAGAGATGGGAAATGTCTGCACCTGTTAAGGGGATAAGAGATGGAAAATGTTCACACTTGTAGGGGATAATGGATGGGAAATGTCTGCACATGTAAGGGGATAAGAGATGGGAAATATCTGCACTTGTAAGTGGATAAGAGATGGGAAATGTCTGCACGTGTAAGGGGATGAGAGATGGGAAATGTCTGCATCTGTTAAGGGGACGAGATGGGAAATGTCTACACCTGTTAAGGGGACAAGAGATGGGAAATGTCTGCACTTGTAAGGGGAAAAGAGATGGGAAATGTCTGCACCTGTTAAGGGAACAAGAGATAAGAAATTTTGGCACATCTAAGGTATTAGAGAAGAGAAATGTCTGCACTCGTAAGGGGATAAGAGATGGGAAATGTCTGCACCTTTAAGGGGATGAGAGATGGGAAATATCTGCACCTGTTAAGGGGATAGGAGATGGAAAATGTTTGCACTTGTAGGGGATAAGAAATGGGAAATGTCTGCATTTGTAAGGGGACAAGAGAGAAGAAATGTCTGCGCTTGTAAGGGATGAGATGAAAAATGTGTGCACCTGTAAGGGCATGAGAGATGGGAAATATCTGCACTTGCAAGGGGTAAGAGATGGGAAATGTCTTCACTTGTAAGGGATAAGAGATGCGAGATGTCTGCATTTGTAAGGGAATGTCAGATGGGGAAATGTCAATATAAAGAGGACAAGAGATGGAAAACATCTGCACTTGAAAAGAGATAACAGATGGAAAATGTCTGTGTACAGTTACATAAGAACCTACTTAACAGTAGACTCTTCGAGAGGATATCTTGCAGTAGACCACACCAATGGAGCGATAGCCACCAGGACCACATGGAAACTTTTCTAGCTAACAGTCTTCCAGGGGGCTGCCCACTGCAACGTCACACGTTGACATCACCCTATCCTATAAGAGTGGGTGGTCCCCATGCCCTCCTCAGTTCTCCCGCTGGAGACCAGAAGTAACTTGTCTCCTGCTAAGGAACTGAGAAAGAGGAGGGAGATTCCCCATCAATAAACAAACAGCAGAAGGCTCTCCTCTAAGGAGGAAAAGAGACAGCGACAGCAAAACCCACAGAGCCAGGGGGATGGAGGGTGGGATGGCATGGCCCACTGCAAGAGATCCTCTCAAAGATCTACTGTTCTGGTAAGTTCTTATGCAGCTGTACTATATTCATGGAGAGCATCTCTTGCAGCAGACCACACCTGTGGAATGAGTACCAAGCAGTTCTAACATCAGGAAATGCAGTCTGAGTGGGTTGAAACCAAGCGCCTAAGAAAGTAGGCCCTGTAGAACAGTTAAGCCAAAACTGGCCCTATACCTAGAGACAATGTCCAGACTGCAGTGCTTGGTAAAGGTGTGGTCAGTACTACAGGTGGCAGCAGCACAAATCTCTGCAGCTGATACATTCCTGAAACAGGTGACAGAAGTGGCCATACCTCTGGTGGAATGGCCACAAACACCAGAAAGTTCCTTACCATACTTCCTATAACAAAAACTAATATGGTTGGCCAACCATTTGGACAAGCATTGTTTGAAAACAGGAATGCCCTCTTTCCCAGGGGTGAAAGAAACAAACAACTGGGTGGACTTCCTTCAGTCCTTCATATGATGCATACAGTAATGCAGAATTCTATGCACGTCTAACATGTGGAGCACTGCTTGCCCTGGATTGGCATGCTCTGGGGAAAAAACAGGCAAGTGGATGGATTGATTTAAAGTAAACTCAGACACCACCTTAGGAAGAAACGTCGCGTTAGTACGCAGAGACACTCTGTCTTTGTGGAAAACCAAATAAGGTTGCTCATACTAGAGCGTGTAGCTCTGAAATCCTTCGAGCAGAAGTAACAGCAACCAAAAATAACGATTCCCATGACAGAATGTGTAGCTCACATGTCATAGCTGGCTCAAAAGGAGCCAAAGTAAGCTTCTCCAGGACAAAGTTCAAGTCCCAAGGCCGGACTGGATTGCAGAAATGAGCCTTCGGGTACACAATGCCTCTCAGAAATGTATGTGACACCTCCAGTTGTGCCATCATACAACCCTCAACAAGCACATGGAAGGCAGAAATGCACATCAAGACAGGAGTACTTCAGACTGAAGTCTGAAAGGGACAGCAAGAATCTGATTTACTGGACAAGTGAAGGGGTCCAGATGATGAGAAGCAGCCCATAGAGCAAAGCATTTCCACTTCATGGAGTAAGTGGCCCTGTTGGAAAGCTTCCTAGCCACCAACAGAACATCAGCCACCTTGGGGGACACCCCACATCTAGCCATAACTAAGTCTCAGGAGCCAGGTGTGATGCAGGGATTGAGATCTGGATGAATCAGGGTGCCCGGTCCTGGGATAGCAAGCTGGTGCACAGGGGCAGGGGCACTGGAGGTTCCATTGCAAACTGCTGCAGTAAAGGGAACAAGATCTGACGAGGCCAGAAGAGGGTGATGAGGATCATGGTGGCCCCTTTCATCTCTGTAGTTTGATCAGAACCCTCTGCAGTAGGAGAATAGTGTAATGAAACCTCCCTTTCCAAGAGAGCGACAACGTGTCTTGCCAGAAAACTGCAGGCCTTGGAATGAATGAGCAAAAAAGTGGCAGTTTTGCATTGAGTTGGGACGCAAAAAGGTCCAACTCCGGATGACCTCACCAGTCGAATAGGTCTTCTGCGACGGAGGTCAGCAGCCCCACTCATGCATGTTGGACTATGACTGGCTTAGCCTGTCTACTAGGACGTTCTGGACACCTGGAACAGGGATGGCTGACAGTTCTAGACCGCACTCTAGAGCCCAGTACTAGACTCTCATCGCTTTCCGGCAGAGAGGGTACGAGTGATTCCCAATGTGTTTTTTTTTTTTTTTTAAATTCAAGTTTATTATATGTTTATGCACAGGTTCAAAGTACATTTTACATTGCACAAGGTTTTTCCAATCATAAATTTATCTTTTCTGGGTAGTACTCCAACCATCACAGCCTTTTAGTAGGAAAAGCTACACCCATCTGTTAGCATCTTCATATAAACATTTAATTTATTATCATTCATTGGTACATACTTGGCTCCCCTCCCCCTTCCCCTGTCTACCCCTCCTCCCTATCATCTCCCCCTTCTTGTGTATATTGCTCTTTCTATAATGTCCATGAAGTCCATTTACTTATATATACTTGAGTGCGGAGACTGATTGTGTTAGTTCCTCCATTTCCTGTATTTCTTGGATGATCTCCATCCATTGCTGGATACTAGGGGGATCAGGTTTTAACCAGTTACTTGTTATTGCTTTATGTGCGGCCGCTATTAAAATATTCCATAGGTATATCTTGTCCCTCCCCTTAAGATCCCCAGGAGGTATCCCCAGAACCAGATGTCTAGGGCCGAACCCCTCCTCCACCACCAATATGTCCTGGATCACCCGTTTAATCTGGTTCCAGAAATTCGGCAGACACAGGCACTGCCAGAATACATGAAGGTGGGTGGCTCTTGGGTCTTGACAGGTCTTCCAGCAAGCTGGTGAATGGGTTCTGTCCCACTTACTCTTCATCACCGGGGAGATGAAAAAGCGAGTTCTCACCTTCCACTTAAATTCTCTCAAGCGTGGAGAGCAGGTGGTTTTGTTTGCTAGTGAGAATACTGTCTCCCACTCCACCTCTGATAGTCCCTCTCCCATCTCATTTTCCATCTTCTCTTAAGAGGCGCCATATGTATGGACCCCCTTTCCCTCAGGGCACCATACAGAACTGAAACATGTCCCCTAAGTCTCTGGTGTGCCATAATTTCTGCAATGGCCTTTAATAGGGTATCTGAGGTGTGTTCTCCAGTTCTCTGTTTACTGAGGGTGTTTATATAAGTTCTGATTTGTAAAAATCTGAAGTGGTCTGCTTGTTGCAGCTTATATTTTCCTTTAAGTTGGTTGAATGTTAGAATGTTATCTCCCTCCATAATTTGCCCAAGGGTATGCAATCCCAACCCCCTCCACCTTCTAAAGGTTAGGGCCTGAGTTGACGGTATACAATCTGGGTCCCAGGCGAACCACCTCAGTGTCCACAATTCTCTCCTAAATTTATATTTGGACCAGAGTCTCCTCAAAGCCCCCAATGTATTCCGTACCGACAACAAAGTTATAGTTTCATCCTGTTGTGTTCGCCTGGGGTCCATAGTCCTGGCGCCCAGGGGGGAACCCCTGTATGTATAATCTCTGTTTTTCCAGTGGGCCATATAATTTCAATCTGACCAGAGGAGGGCATTCCTCAGGTGTATTGCCAAGTAGTAATTCTCTAAATTTGGTACTGCTCTGCCCCCATGCCTTTTACCAATAAGCATAGAGTTATTCTTAATTCGAGGCCTTTTGTGCCCCCAGATGAATGTTGTGATGATCTTTTGCCAGATCAGGAACCGGTTGTGATGAAGTTTAATGGGGAGGCATTGAAAAAGGTACAAAAACCCAGCTAAGGTGTTCATAACTACTGCTTGTATTCTGTCATAAAGAGGGAGGTTGAGGGAGTCCCAGCCATTCATGTCCTTCTTAATCTGATTTATCAGGGGTTCAAAATTATTTGTAAATAATGCAACACTATTTTTAGTAATTATAGTACCTAAATATTTGAGTTTTTGGGAGTTCCAATTTAGTGGGGTTAGTTGGGAGATTTCTTGTGAGGGATTATAGTAAAATTGTAGTACCTCCATTTTCTGTTTATTAAGGGCATAACCTGAAAACCTTCCAAATGTATCCAGGAGCCTCCATAATCTGGGCAGCGAGTCTTCTGGTCTGGACAGGTAGAGTAGGACATCGTTCGCACAGAGGGACACCTTATGTTCTGTGTCCCAACCTGCACCCCATGGATTCCTGGGTCTCTCCCAAAGCTTGTGCTAGAGGTTCAATATAGAGGGCGAAGAGGAGCAGTGAGAGGGGACACCTGACGCAGCCCTCCCTAACCTAACTTCTGGGAGACGCCCCTATTGACCCTCACATACACTTGTGGTGACGCATATAAAGCCCTAATGGATCATATGAATGTCCGGGGGAAACCTAATTGTTCCAGGACGAGGAATAGGAAGTTCCAGGTGACCCGGTCGAAAGCTTTTTCAGCATCAAGGCCCATTATACAGGAAGGGTTTTTTGTTTATTGATTTTATTAATAGTTCTTCTCACCACTTCAGGGGCCTGTCTACCTTCTACAAAGCCTGTTTGATCTAGATGTATTAACCCTACGAGTAAGGGATTCAAACAGGCAGCTATTATGGCTGTAAAGATTTTGTAATCCACATTCAGTAGAAAGATTGGCCGGTACAAGCCACATTCCTTGGGGTCATTCCCCTCTTTGGGTATAATCGTGATTGTCGTGTAGTTCCACAATGGAGGAATTATCTCTCCTTCCTGCCAGACCAGGTTAAATACATTTTGTAATACAGGCACTGTTTCTGCCTGGAATGCTTTATAAAACTCACTACCAAAACCATCAGGTCCTGAACACTTCCCTACCTTTAAATTTTATGATAGTTTTTATTTCCATCCCTGAAATTGGTACCATCAAGGCTTGTTGTTGATCTTGAGTAAGTTTAGGAAGGTGTAACCGACTGAGGAAACACTGTGCTTCCTCTGGATGCATTTCTTTTTGTGGGTGGTACAGGGCTTTGTAATAAGTGACAAAGGAATCCGTTTTTCTTTCCCACTTATGGGAGAGAATTCTCTGATTAGGGTGTCTAATAGTTATTACATTAGCTCGAGCAGCCCTCTGTCTAAGTCTGTAAGCCAGGACCTTGGCAGACCTTACACTCCCCTCATAATAAGATTGCTTCAAGTATAGAAGTGCTTTTTCTGTTTCAGTCTTATTGATGTTTTGTATTTTCATTTTAATGTTTTTTATTTCTGAGTCCCTGTCCTTCCTCCACTTCTGTTTTTGTAGGCCCTCCTCTGTCCTAAGTTGTTCATATAACCTATCCAGTTGTTTTCTTCTTTTTTTTTTTTGTAGGTGGCTATAAATATAATTTTCCCTCTCACCATTGTTTTAACCGTTTCCCACAGTATCTGGTCTGAAATCCCTGCTCTGTCATTGATTTCTATTGTTTGTTTTATAACCTTTCTGATTTCTTCCCTTACCTCCTTATCTTTGAGCAGGATAGTATTAAGTCTCCATTGGGTGGGTTTCTTTGGCATTTCTAACTCTACCTCTGCCAGCATCGGTTGATGGTCTGAGAGTGTGGCTGTGCCCACCTGCATTGAGTTAAACAAAGACATGTCTTTGGCAAATGTAAAAAACATGTCCAACCTAGAGTATATCCTATGTCTAGCAGAGTAGAATGTGTATTCTTTGACGTTACGGTATTTAGTTCTCCATATGTCTGCCAACCCCACGTCTTTTAGTGCCCTAGAAAACCCTTTGGCCAGTCTACTCTCCACTGTGGGGTATCCCCGATGTAGAGTCTAATTTCCTATTTAAAGTCACGTTCCAGTCCCCCCACTATTACCACTCCTTTAGCCTTCTCTGTTATAGTCTTGAGTAGGTCTATATAAAAGCTAATCGGTGAGCCAGGCGGGGCATAAACATTAACCAGTGTCACCTGAACATTTTGCAGTTTCCCCAAAACCAAAATGTAACGAGCTCCGGGATACACCACCACCTCAGTCTCTTCAAATGGTAGAGAAGCCGAAAATAAAATCGCTACTCCTCTCTTTCTCCCTTTTCCAGGGAGGCATGATAGGGTGTCTCTTAAATTTCAATTTTAATAGCTCTGTAGGGTTCAGGTGGGTCTCTTGTATAAAATTAATATTGCATCTCTGGTCTCCGAGTAATTTTTGTAGCTGCTTCCTCTTAAATGGGTGGTTAATCCCATTTACATTGTAAAATAGAATTTTAGTGTTAATTTGAGTCATGATGCATCCCGGAGGTGGTCCCGCCTGATTTAATCTGTAACCCTGTCCTGCCATAATAATGCCTCCTTCCACTTCTTCCTCTATGCTTCTTTTTTTATTTTGATGTAAAATAATGAATGCTAACCTGAGAGAACTATACCCACCATACAATTTTAGTACCCTGTGCACCTGTGTTACAAACCATTCCCTGTGCTTACGATACTGAATTGACCTTAAAACCTTACAAACATATTGTGTAACATTATTAACATCTTCCCGACTTTCCCCAGTAAATGGGGATATAAACATTATCCAATGTCTAAATCTGCAGTTCATTCCTATAAAGAGACAGCCATAGTCTGAACTGATCAACAAACTTAAGTAATTTAAAACTATAAACCTTATAGAAGACCCTCTCCACCCAAGGGTGAAGAGTGTCTCTTATTCCAAATATGCTTTTCAGGGCTATCTGGTCTCAGCATAATAACCAAATCTATTGTGACCATCATGCCCCCATCACTATAACTTTGAAAAATACTGCTTCCTAGGTCAGTCCCTATGAATAGTGGACTGGTTTGTGCCATACTAATGACACTGGGCCCACTATAATGTTGTCAGGCTTACCCCACCTTGGAGGAATCTAGGAGGTGGTATCCTCCTCCTCTGGGCATTGCCAACGTCAGCAGAAGTGCGAGGGCCAAGCTGTACTGCGCCATTATCTTAGCTGTTGTTCTCTCTGCCCCCATATTTATTCTGTTTGGGTGAGAGAAAGGAGACCCCACCCACTCCATGATCCCCCCCATTTATAGAGCTTGTCATCCACCTCTATTTAGTTATCTTGTTCCCCAGTGATTATTCCCCAGGGTGCCCTTTTGCCCTTTAATTTCCATTTACAGGCTACCCATTTCAAAGGCTTTCATCAGCTCCCGGAAAAGCTATTAAAACCTTTAGGTACCCCCCTCCCTTCCTCACTCTCAGGGAAGACCCTGTTGTTGTCATGGGATCCACAGCTCGCCTCCTGCACAACGAAACAATTCCATTTTCTTCTGTTAATATATCAGTGTCTCTCTCCCACCCAAGAAGTTTGTATCTTAAGTCCCCTTAGTTTTTAGTAATGTTCAATTGTTCTTTTCCAGGCCTCTGAAGAATCCGGACAGTACAGTACCAGGCCCGCGGCTCCTGCGAAGTGAAAACAAAATAGCAGGCCTCTGAAAATCCATAGATTGTGGTAGGATCCTCTCAGTATGCCCTGTAGCTGTTCCAAACCCCCTTCCCGAGACAAATCCCCGGTTCAGCCAATCATGGGAGCATCTTAGATAAGAGCCTCAACCCTCTGGGACTGCCATGAAAGGAGTGTGCGGGTCCGATGTTTCAAAGAAAATTGTGCCTACCTCGGCCACATCCATCTCTTCTTGGGGATCACTGGTGTTATGGGGGTCTCGTGAGATAATCCCATCTATCAGAACTGGAGATCTGTAGTTCTTCAGGACCGTGCAGAAGTCCGCTCTCAATGTTGATGTTTGTGGTGACCAGACTTGCTGCTGCCTCGATGCTCCCCCTCGTGCAACTGCCCAGGCCGACTGCATCAGCTCCTTCTTGGGGCACTCCTTGACAAGGTGTGGAATGGATATTCCTTTACCCTCCAGGAATCGAGCTGCTGCTATCAGGTCCTTGAATATTTTAGTTTCCTGTTCTGTTTCCACTTTTAAACGAGCTGGAAAAAGTATTTGGGCTTTGATGTTTTTTCCTTTCAGCTGCTTGAGAATAGGCCACATCATTTGTCTGCTTACCTGTACTGTATTCGTATAGTCATTATCGATGGAGATACGTTGGCCCTCAAACAAGATTATCTGGGTTTTCCAGGCCCTGCGAAGAATCTCTTCCTTAGAGCTGTACAAGGTCAATTTAGCAATAATTGACCTGGGGCGGGCATTCGGGTTATTGGGCCGCTGCACAAGGAAGCGATGGGCCCTGTCCATGGAGAGGTCAAGTTCTGGAGGCAGTTGTAGGGATTCTAGGAATATTTTTTGCAGATGTGGGATCATTTCTTGGGGACTCCGCTCCGAGCCCTCAGGTACTCTGTAGACCCTTATATTTTGTCGCCTGCTTCTTCCCTCAAGATCATCCATTTTCACTGTTAGTTCCCTTTCCTAGGCGAGTAGAAAAAGTAGCAGCCTGTCATGGTGGTCAGATTGTTACAACAAGTTCGTTAGGCAGAGTTCTAGTTGGTCTGCTCTGTGCTCTATTTTGTTAATGTCTGCTCGTAATTCTGTTAGAGTGGCATCTATTTTATTAACTGTCTTAGCGGTCTGGAGGATTGATGTCACTAACTGCTGTTGTTCACCCTCCGGCGTGGTCGGAAACATCATGCGGGCCTCCTCTTCTCCCGGCTCAGTCATTGTGGACGATTTCTCGAGCTGTAGCAGTTGTTGTAGTTTCTGAGCTGGGGTGTGAGTACCCTTTGTAAGCAGAACTTTTGACCTGGTGGAATTAGTGGTGAATGCATACTAGAATGCGGTGGATGACGCTAGATTATGTTGAGGGCTTCTCAGAGAAAATCTGTAAGCCGCCATCTCTTCTGCTGACGTCACCGGAAGTCCCCAACGTGTTTGTTGATGTAGGGAACTACACTGATGTTGTCTGCCTGCACTAGCAAAAGGCCCAGGGATAGCTATGTCCGGAAGGCCTGTAGGGCATGAAGGACTGCCCGCATCTGGAGGACATTGATGTGGAGAGACGACTCCATTCTGGAGCAGGTCCCTTGTGTCTGGTGGTGCCCCAGGTGAGCCCCCCACACCCAAACCCTGAAGCACCCGTGCTGAGAATTTGCTAAAGGGGGGGAATGAGGAAAGGAACCTCTCTGAGCAGATTGCTAGGTTCCATCCACCAAAACAGAACCTTTTTGACCAGAGAGGAGACTAGGACCTGCTGTTTCAGGTCATCATGATCCTACTGATCATGTACATGATACACTGAGCCCAGTGGACCCTCAGTGTACACTGGGGTACCCTCATGTGCAGTCTGGCTAGAGGCACTGTGACTATAGCTGCAGCCATCAGGCCCAAGAGCTGGAGGAAGGTTCTTGCTGAGACATATCTGCTATTATACAGCAGGCAGGATTGAGCCACTAAGCAGACCTCCCTGTCCTGGAGCAGGAAGACCATACCTTGAGCTGTATCCAGGACCACTCCTATGAACTAGAGGCACTGACAGCAGGTCAAAACTAACTTGGGCAGATTGGCAGTGATGCCCAGCTCCTGGAAGAGGTGGGCGGTACATTCTAGAGTCTGTAACAGGTGTTCCCTGGACTATGCTTTCAGGAGCCATTCGTCCAGGTAGGGAAATGAAAATTACGTACCTACCGTAATTCTTGATCTTCTTGGACGAGTCTCCACCACTCATTCACACTATTGGGATCTGCGCCGGAGGCACTAGGATCCATTGGGAGCAAACTTTTTGCTGGAGGGTCGGCGCCAGAGATGGCGTCGCGAGCCCTGGCTCGTGCGGTAACGACTATCTCGGCGTCGACCCTCCAACCACCTCAGTACCTTTTTACCAAGGAGGTGCAGCATCTAACCTAGAGGGTAGCTCTAACTCCAAAACCGGACATAAGATAGTCCGGCGACACGTGTAAGAAGGGTCAATAAAGAAGTCTTCACGGCCTAAAGATTTGAGGGAGTGAAGACCAACAAGAAAGGTGAGCTTGGGGGATGGAGGGTGGGTGTGTGAATGAGTGGTGGAGACTCATCCAAGAAGATCAAGAATTACGGTAGGTACGTAATTTTCATATCTTCCTGGACATAAGTCTCCACCACTGATTCACACTATTGGGAGAGTACCGAGCTAATAATCCCCCGAGAGGGCGGCAGGAAAGACCAAGAGCTCACGTTTCTAGGACAGAAGTCCATTGAGGATGGCTCTGCCAAAGGAAGAATGTCGTCTGGCATGGACATCTAGTGCATAATGTTTAACGAAATGCACTAGGCTCCAGGTGGCGCATTGCAGATGTCTGCAATGGGCACGTTGAGGATTTCCGCTAGGGATGCCGCGACCGCTCTGGTAGAGTGAGCGTAAACTCTACCCTCCAACTTAACCTGCGCCATGGAATAGCAGTGACGAAGGCACGCGCCACTAGCCATGATGAGATACATCTGATAGCGACAGGTTGACCCAGCCGGGTCTCACTGAAGGAAACGAATAGTTGCTGAGCTTTGCGAAAATCCTTGGTTCTATCTAGATAGAAACGTAAGGCCCTCTTAACATCCAGAGAATGAAGAGAACGTTCCCCTTCATTTTGGAAGTCCGCAAAATAAGAGGGAAGGACCAAAGGTTGGTTTAGATGAAATTCTGACACAACCTTAGGAAGAAATTTAGGATGAGTACGAAGGACTACCTTGTCCTTATGGAACACAGTATACGGAGGGTCTGTGACCAGGGCATGTATCTCAGAGACCCTACAGGCTGAGGTAATGGCAACTAGGAAGGCAGTCTTCCAGGTGAGAAATTTTAGCTCACAGGTAGCCAGAGGTTCAAAAGGTTTCCGAGTGAGCATGTCTAGCACAAGATTAATGTCCCAGGCTGCAACTGGACGTCTTGTAGGAGGTCTGGTATGCAGAATCCCCCTAAGAAATCTCTTAACCATAGGTAACTGAGCCAGAGTTAAGGAAAAAACGGGCTCATGATAAGCTGACATGGCACCAAGATGAACTTTGACTGTAGAGTACTGCAGACCTGAATTTGAGAGGTCCAAACAGTACTCCAAAACCTTATCTGGTGGGCAGGAAAAGGGATTCAAAGAGGACTTTGCACACCAGAGCGAAAAACGCTTCCACTTGGCTGTGTAAGTTTTCTGAGTGGCTGGCTTCCGTGCAGCCAAAAGAATATCTGAAATTCTTCGAGAGACATTGAACCAGTTTACTTCGACCTCTTCAGGAGCCAAGCATGAAGGTGAAGTGATCTCAGGTTGGGATGGACCACCGGTCCCTGAGTCAAAAGGTTCATCTGCAGGGGCAGTGGTTTCGGAGGAACTGCCAACATATTGTTGAGTAGTGGAAACCACAGCTGTCGAGGCCAAAAGGGAGCAATGAAAATCATTTTGTCCCCCTGGGATTCTAACTTGAGGAGTACCCTCTGAATTAGAGGAAGAGGCGTAAAGGCGTAAAGAAAGCGTTTTGTCCACCGCAGCCTGAACGCATCCTGACAGAAAATGCCAGGCCCTGGATTTCTGGAGCAGAAGAGGCGCAGTTTTGCGTTGAGTGGGGATGCAAAAAGGTCCAGGTCTGGAGTTCCCCACTCTTCGAATAGTGACTGAACTATGGCTGAGTCGAGACCACCTGTGAGGGTCTGTCTCTGCTCTGCTGAGACGGTCTGCCAGTTCGTTCTGAACACCTGGCAGGTAGACCGCTTGAATTAGAGCCTCGTGCTCCAAGCACCATTCCCATACCCTCATTGCTTCCCTGCATAAGGGGTAATAATGAGCACTGCCCTGCTTGTTGATGTAATACATCACTGCATTGTTGTCCGTTTGAAGGAGAATGTTCTTGTGACACAGAATGTCCTTCAAGGCTCGGACCGCATAGAGGATGGCTCTCATTTCCAGGACGTTTATGTGGAGCTGGGACTCGACTTGAGTCCACGCATCTTGAGTGTGGAGAGCCTGACAGTGAGCTCCCCACCCCATTAGGGATGCGTCCGTTGTAATGGAGATCTGATGGTCCAGAGGAGCAAAGAGATACCCCTCCAGAAGATTGCTCTCTTGGGACCACCAGGTGAGTGACCTCCTTAAAGGTTCTGTCACCTTGATGAGATAGGACTGCGGGTGAGTGGTTGGGGACCACTGAGTACTGAGCATCCACTGGGTGGTTCTCATGTGCAGACATGCTAGGGGTACAGTGAACACTGAGGATGCCATGAGGCCTAGCATCCGTTGCATCGAGAGAGCTGTGACTGAGCTGTTTTCCCCGATGTGACGGGCCATCTGAAGGATATTGTTCCTCCTGTCTTCTGGAAGAAAAGCTTGCACAGGAGGTGTCCAGAAGAGTCCCTATAAAAAGGAGCCTCTGGGAGGGCTGCAGTTGCGATTTCTTGAGGTTGAGCAGAACTCCCATGGAGCGAGGAGGCGCGAGGCCGTCTCTGGCGTCCAGAGTCCCTTGCCTGGAAGGGCTTGCTAGAAGCCAATCGTCCAGATAAGGAAACACCTGAATTCCGACCTTTCTGAGGTGCGCTGCGAGAACTGCACATTTTGTAAAAACTCGCGGCGCCGAGGATAGCCCAAAGGGCAGGACTCTGAACTGATAATGCTGTCCCAGAGCCACAAACCTCAGGAATTTGTGATACCTCGGGTGAACAGGAATGTGCTGGTAAGCGTCCTGCATATCTAGGGAGGCTAACCAGTCGTGTTGATGGAGCAGAGGTAACAGGGTTCCCAGAGAAATCATTTTGAATTTCTCCTTGGTGAGAAATTTGTTTAGCTTCCTGAGATCTAGAAAGGGGCGCATTCCCCCGGACTTCTTTGGAACCAGAAAGTAATGGGAGTAGAAACCCGTGTTTCGTTGGTGCAGTGGCACCACTTCTACTGCCCTGTTGTTCAGAAGGCCCTGAATCTCGGCGGCGAGAAGGTCTGACTGAAGGGTTGACAGCCTGGGCTGTCGTTTGGGAGGACGATCCGGAGGGGTCTCCACAAGATTGAGTGAATACCCCTCGCGAATTATCCGAAGGACCCATTTGTCTGAGGTTATGGACTTCCACTGGTTGTAGAAGTGCATCAGACGACCTCCCACCGGCGAGGAAAAGTCCACCTCGGGCAGCTGAGATGGAACTTGGGCCGGCAATTCATAAGGTAGCGCTGGGCACTTTGGGCCCTTGCGCTTTCTGTTGCGTCTTCTTTTGAGGTTGGGCAGGTTGGTTCTTATGGAAACTACCTCTGCCTTGAAAGGACTGGTGGTTATGAAACTGTCGTTTACTGGCATGCCCTCGAGAAGGGGCAGGAGGGGGCCGAGCCAACTTAATGGCTGACCTAGTCTTTTGTGTAGCTTCTAGAGCTTGCTCTACCTGAGGACCAAAAAGATATGCACCGTCAAAGGGCAAAGCCATCACCTGCTGCTGCACCGCCGTCGTAAGCCCGGTGCGCAGCCAGGAATGACGGCGGGTGCAAATATCAGCAGCCGCTGAACGGGAAGCAGTGTCAAA
The DNA here is from genome assembly GCA_016271365.2 of Neoceratodus forsteri. NCBI lineage: Eukaryota > Metazoa > Chordata > Ceratodontiformes > Ceratodontidae > Neoceratodus > Neoceratodus forsteri. Next base: position 1,226,799,350 of record CM028131.1, on the reverse strand, counting down.
AGCATCCATGGCTGCTTTAACCTGCTGGTTGTTAGATTCAATACCCCTGGTAATGGTTTGAAGAAGCTCTGGCTTCGAATACGACTCCAGCAGGGCTTCAACCATCGGTTTAATAGAATGCCACAGGACATACTCATACTGAGAAAAATAGCCTTGGTAACTGGCAATACGCATACTTAGAGTAGAAGCAGCAAAGACTCTCTTACCTAAGGTGTCTGTCTTACGAGATTCCTTGTTAATAGGTCGAGCTGTAGTAGTTTGAGGAAGAACAACCTTATCATTCTCTGCCAGGACTACAATAGGATCCGCAAAGGCTTGAGATGCCAAAATGGGACGATTCTTGGGGGCTGAATATTTCCTATCAATGGATTTAGCCACCGAAGGGGTAAGAGCAGGATTATTCCATATCATTTGAGACAGCGTCTCGAAGGAAGGCTGAATCAAAGGAGTCAAATCCGTAGGGATCTCCGAGGCATGAAGATACTGGAGTCTCAACAACTTCCCAGGATCGATGTCTGTAGTCTGGAGAGAAAGTGTGGAACTCAGATTCTTTAACAGAGACTTAAAGGATAGGTCCTCGACCACAGGCTCTGTAGCAGTAATAGAACCTGCTTCGTCCACTTCATTACCCAACCGAAGGTCTGGGTAGGCTCAACGTCATCTCCTGACAGTCCAGGAGGGACTGTATGGACAGGAAAGGAATGAAATTGAAGAGAGGAAGAAGGAAGGAAGTGAAAAGAGGAGTCCCCGAGAGCCGCCGGCGCCGAGGAGGTGCACGGCACCGAGAACGACGCCGTGAGGCCATGCAGCGGCAAAAACGGCGCCGAGAGCGGCGCCGAAAGGCAGCACGGCGCCGAGATGCCACATGGCACTGAGGACGGCACCGAGCGCAGCACCGACGCCGAGGACGGCGCTGATAGGCCACATGACGCCGAGGGCGCCGAAAACACACCCAGACTCCGAAAAACAGGTTTTGAAGGAAAAAGAGCAGGAGATAAGGGCATCGTGTGGCCCCTGTGCCACAACCACGTGAGGGGAGAAAACTTGTTGCTGGGGTCGACGGCACCAAGAAGGTGCCGTTACGACCAGGAAGGTCCAACTATTCCTACCTGGTCGCCCAGAGAGCCCGAAGGCCCACGAGCGACCGAGCCAGGTAGCTGAACCAACCTCCGAGCCCATTGCTCCATAAGAGCGGCCCACTGATGAAACTGCTCATCTGAAGACCTACCTGCGGGCGGGGTAGGACTCCGATGTCAAAGCCGTCGGCTACCAGAAGCAGAGGTTGGCGACTCCGAAGGAGGAGACCAGCAACTAGCCCCGATAACCGAGCGTCTACGCGCAGACATATCAGAGGGCGACCTCGAATGATGCCTTCTCTTTTTAGACCTGTGGGCCGAAGAAGAGCTCGAGGCCGAACGGTGCCGAGAGTTCGACCGTTTATTTTTATGCCTCCGGGGAGACCGCCCATCCCCCCAGGCATTGGACTGACCATTGTCAGACACCCCCTCCGGAGAAGGCGGGACGGACCCAGCCGACTGACTGAACAGCTTTCATACGAAGTCTCTCTACCGTCACCTGACCTGCTCCTGGTCGACTCCGTCAAGGTAGGCTGAGACTTCTTTATTGTATTTTATTTTAAAAATAAGAATAAAATTAAGCGATACTGTATCGAGATAATACTACAAAAAAATAAAAACTGAAAACTATGCTGCTAGTTTGAAGTTTGACTCCCGACAGGCGAGTGACATCGTCACTGAAGTGTACTCGGTGGGAAAAAAGGAATTGAGGCGGTTGGAGGGTCGACGCCGAGATAGTCGTTACCGCACGAGCCAGGGCTCGCGGCACCATTCCTCGTGGCGCCATCTCTGGCGCCGACCCTCCAGCAAAAAGTTTGCTCCCGATGGGTCCTAGTGCCTCCAGTGCAGATCCCAATAGTGTGAATGAGTGGTGGAGACTTATGTCCAGGAAGATAGACAGAGCCCCTCCCTCCTGAGGGCTGCCACCACTACTGTCAAACATTTGGTAAACACCTGCAGGGCCGAGGACAAGCCAAAAGGCAAGGCCTGGAACTGGAAGTGCGCTCCCTGAAAGTGGAACATGAGGTATTGACAGTAGGAAGCACACACCTTGATATACAGGTTTGCACCTTTCATATCAAGGGAGCAGCTCCAGTCTTCCTAATGCAGATGGGGTAGTAGTCTCTGAAGGACCACCTGAAACTTCTTCTACTGAATGAAGAAGTTTAGTTCTCAGAGGTCTAGGATGCGCCTGAGATCTCTTGTGCATTTGGAGACCAGGAAGAAGTGAGAGTAGAGCCCTCTGTTCTGCTGTATCTCTGGGACAGGTTCTGTGGCCCTTTTGTGTAGCAAGGTGAGAATCTCCTCCCAGAGCACTGGAATGTGGTCTGGAGGATAAGAGGACTGAACTGGAGGGTTTTCTGGAGGCCACTCCAGAAGCTCCAGAGTATGGCTGTTTTCTATGTTGAGCTGCATGGCCCAGGCATCTCTGGTGATCTCCAATCACTTATCCAGGTGCAAGGAGAAGTGACCCCCAAGTACCACCTCCTGCCCGGCTGAGGGGGAAGCCAGGCAAGGAATCAGGCCAAGGCTGTACCTGCGGCTGGGGCCACACCACCTCCTCTGGGAGATTTCTCAGTGGTGGAAAGTAAGCAGGGCTGTGGCTGCTCTGCACTTGCCCTGAGGTTTAGAACTGGGTTTGGGCCAATGGGCAGCACGCTGAAAGGGCATGTGTGACCGCTTCTAGGCTGGTTAGTGTGGTACAAGGAATGAACTGACCGCAAGGTGCAGCCAGAGGTCTAAATGTTTGACAGCATGTTCTGCATGTCCACCCCAAACAGTTTGTATCCTCTAGAGGGGGCATTTAGGAAAGACTGTTGGACATCCTAGGCAAAGCCAGACACCCTTAGCCAAGAATGGCACCATAGGCAAATGCCTGCCAAGGCATCCATGGCATCATAGGCTGAGCGAAGAAGACGATTGCCAATGTCAACCCCTGACTGAATGTTCTGGAGCAGCTGCTGCTTCAAGGGGTCTTCTGGGAGGGCTTTTCCTGCTTCCTTGGACTGGACCCAAAGCTGGTGCTGAAACTGGACCATATGTGTGTTATAGTTCAGGACCCTTATTGTCAAAGTGGCAGAGGCAAAGGAGTGCTTGCCAATGAGATCTAACCTCCTGGACTCCTTGCCCTGTTGGAGGGAGCTCAGGTGTTTGGGCCTCATGGTACAGTTGTGGGCAGCATTCATTACCGAGTCTGCTTGAGGCTGCTCAGCAAAGAAAGGCTTCCCTGTGGGAACCTAGTATAGCTTGTCCACCTTCTGAGGGCATGGCAGAGACTAAGCTAAGCCAATGCCAAGCAGCCACGGTGGCATCCTGAAAGGGTTCTATCAATGGATGAATAACCAGAGGAGGGGCATCCGGCAGGCCAAAGTAATTGAACAAACGGTGCCAGATAGGTTTCTGCTTCTTGTGTCGAACCCTCATGGCCATCTGTAGCTGTGTCAGAACAAGAGACAAAGAAAGGGTCCTCATGGGGGCGACTGGTATATACTTGGGGTCTCCTACCCATCAGATGACACCGTAGAGCTGGCGTGGAGAGGATAATGCCTCCTTCATCTCCAGCATCTCTCATCCTCATCAGGAAGGAGGAGGTCCGAGTGATATTCTTCCTTGTCCACTGGATCCCCAGGTGCATGATGCAGCCTGGTGGGGGGTGAGTGCAGGGGCAGGCATCGTAACCCCTTCCGGCAGTGGCCGGTGTGTGTGTGTGTGTGGGGAAGGCAAGCAGAGCTTCCATAAAATCCCACAGAGAGGAAAGCATGGCTTGAAAATCTACCATGACCGGCGTCGGGGCACCTAGTGGCGCCAGTTTAGAGGGCACTGGGGCTAATGCCAGCGATAGAGTCAGGGAGAGTGGCCCAGCAGGCTGAGGCCTGTGGGTCATCTCCTTGGTCTGGGCCATTACTGGAGAGGGAAAGGACAACTGAGAAACCGCCCCAGGCGATGCTGGGGAGAGCTGGGGCCCTGAGGCCAAGGGCTTAGCTGAGAAAATGGCAGAGGTCGGCATCGAGGGAGAGCCCCTGGAAATGCCGAGCCAGTGCCGGATGATGTTGAACCAGTGGAGCCGCCTGATGGCCCATGGAAAACAAGGGCCAAAACAGCAGGGGCTGAGATATCAGTGGGGCACTCGCGCCAGAGGAACCAACACCCGCCAAAGTGAGATTGGCGGGAGGAGCTGCCAAAGGTAGCCCTGTGGGGGAGAGGGCATGCAAGGCAGAGGGAGCTGCTCCTGAAGAGGACGACGGCCATGCTGAGGCCGAGATGTGCGAAGAGGTGACTGGGAATGGGTCGGGGAGGACTGGATCTTGGTGCGGTTCTTGTCCTTATGTTTATGCTTCCCAGTGGATTTGTCCCAGGCCTTAGAGGAGGCTGAACTTGAGAACAGAGCCGGGGAAGCTAAGGAACTTCTGGCTGGCTTGTAGCTCCTTCTCCATGTGGGCGACCTGCTGGTTGACTAGAAAGGTTTCCAGGATCTTCTGGCAGTGCTGCCTAGTAGCCTGGTTGAAGCCGCGGTAGATGTTGCTGGCTTGGGTGTTGTGGTCTATGCCTAGGCAGCAGACATAGGAGACATGATGGTCCTTTTCTGGAATCTTCTCGCTGCAGACACACCTCCTGAAAAGCATATCGAAGATGTAGCTTGGCATAAACTAAGGAAAAGAATCAGTTTAAAGTAAAATGATGTTAAACTAATGAGAGAAAAACAAAAGACATTCGAAGAAATGGCGGTTGACTGAAGCCAGCTGGATCTCTCAGACGTCCAATGTGCGATGGCCAACGGCGGTAAAAGAACTACCCTTATAGGATAGGGCAACGTCATCGTGTGATGTCGCAGTGGGCGGCCCCTTGGAAATCTGCTAGCTAGGAAAGTTTCCATGTGGTCCTGCACCTGGCGGCTATAGTTCCATAGGTGTGGCCTACTGCAAGAGATACCCTTGATGAAGATCCTTCATAACTCACCAGTGAGACAGTTTTCTATGTTTCTGTTTTTCTATGACATATTTAATATCTCACTCCAACCCATTACATATCCTCCATATACACTCTCACAGAGAAACGATGTAAAGCCAGACATCTAATAAGGTTCATTCAGCTATAGTCGAGACGATTGCAGTGGAAGACATACCTTTTGATGTCAATGAATCGGTTAAAGAATCGAATCGGTTTCAGGGACAAAAAGTGGGCCAGGTCTTTCATACCAACTTTGAACGGATTCCTGTCATCCAGCTTCAAATGGGTGTGCACTGAAAGGCGCAGATCCTTTTCAATTTCTTTGCAAAGCTTGTCAAGTAGGTGCTAAAGAAGGAAGCAGCAGCATGTTTCAGTCGTGTACAACCTTTCCAACACTTCCTCCACTATCTCAACAACAATACACTGTAGAAGTTATTGTATAGATTATCTAATAATGCTGTTGGGGTATGAAATATAATCACAGCAATACAGTGCAGTTTCTCTTAGGGGCAGTAACACAAATCCTTCAAATAAATGTAAGATCAAAGGGGCTGCTGCCTCAGGAAGTGGACTGCAAACGGGAGGCATCGTGGTCTACAGGTTAGTTAGTGTACCGGCTTGGGAACCAGGAAATCACAGGTTCAAAGCACTCTAGGACTAAATACTCACTGTGCATCCCTGACCAAGTCACTTAATGTGCCAGTGCTCCAGTTCATTCAGCTACAGAAAAAGGAAGAACCATGATTTCACTGAAAATGAGATGTTGCATCTCAGCTGGGCTAAGTTTGAGAAATAAATTGGGGAAAAAAAGGAAAATGTTGATAGGAAATAGTGCTTTTTTACACCTCCAGATGCTCTCTTTTTTCATATAAGTGTCTATCCAATATTCTAATGCTTTGATCTTTTTTGTTAAATTCTAGCAATCTAATTCTTTGTGCCATTGTAACTACAATAAATCCCTCTTATCAGCAGTTGCTGCTCTCCCTTTTCATACTGCCTGAATATTCTATGACATTTAATAATGCCATTCCCAGTCATTCAAATGAATAGCAAGGAATAGTATAACTGATGTCACGAAATGTCTTAGAAACATGCAAATAAAGAGCAGTAGCTACTGAGGCTAGGGAACTCACTGTAGATCTTAGAGCACCTCAAAGATAAAATTATTTCTTTATCAAAAACTGGTCAAAGCATATGAGACTACATAACTGACAAGGAAAGGAAAATGTGAGGGCAGTTAATTATGTAACTATTATACAACGGGGTATGAAAATCCTGTAACTTCATTGGTCAAAACAGATCACATGACCGTGGTAAATCCTGTAATAACCCACGGCTGAGAAAAACAGGTTACTCACCTGTAACAGTAGTTCTAGGAGTGGTATATGTTGTTCATTCACACTGTCTGGCATTGTCCCTTTTCCCTTTAAATCTTGCCGGAAGTCTTCAAGCTGGCTCCTCCTACCCACCCGGGTTGTGCGCCTTAAGCCGGGGAGGTAGGCTGGGTTCGTGTGGATGAACAACATATACCACTCCTAGAACTACTGTTACAGGTGAGTAACCTGTTTTTCTAGGAGCGTGGATATGTTGTTCATCCACGCTGTCTGGTAGACTCCTAGCAGTTCTCCGGGAGGAGGGAGGCAAGGCGCACACCATCTACTTAGGAAACAGAGATCGGAGAACTGAGGCCCCAAAACCAGCATCACGTCATGACTCAAGGTCGATGTGGTAATGGGTAATGAAGGTGTTCGCTGACTTCCAGGTAGCAGCCCGACAGATTTCCTGGATTGGGATGTCCCTGGAAGCAGTCACTGAAGCAGCAGTATGGCGGGTAGAATGAGCTCTTATCCCCTTGGGAGGCTCCTTGCCCGCCAATTCATAACACAGACTTATGCATGATGTAATCCATCTTGCAATAGTCCGCTTGGCTGCAGGTCTGCCAGAAGCGGCTTCAGCGTAAGTGATAAACAGCTGGCGAACCTCTCCCCGGATTTCCGCCGTCCTCTCCTTATAGTAGGAGAGAGCACGCCTGAGGTCCAGAGTATGGAGCCTGTACTCGGCATCCGAGGTGTAGTTAGGGTAATATACCAGCAGAGTCAACACCTGGTTGAGGTGAAACTCTGACACCACCTTCGGAAGGAATTTCAGGTGGGGGCGCAGGACAACTTTGTCCCTGTGAAAGACCAGATAAGGGGAGTCCACCGAAAGCACCTGGAGCTCCCCTGTCCTTCTGGCTGACGTGATAGCCACCACGAAGGCAGTCTTCCGACAAGTGTGAGCTCACACTTGTGCATGGGTTCAATGGCTTGCCCATGAGCTTTGCCAAACCAGCAAGAGATCCCACAGAGGTGGAGGTTCACGCACCGAGGGGATATGTGATCCGGCCTTGAAAAAGCGCCCGATCACCGTCCTCCTGTACAACGTCGTCTGACTGGCCCGCGCCCAGTAAGCAGAGATGGCTGCCAGGTGCACCCTGAGGGTTGATGACCGAAGACCTCCTTTGGAGAGGGACCAAAGGTAGTCTAGAATGTTAGCCACAGAGCAGGATAAGGGGTCCAGGCTCTTTCCCTGACACCAAATGGAAAATATTTTCCATTTGAAGGCATAACATTTCCTGGTCAATTCTTTTCAAGATGCTTCCACCACAGTGTAGGCATCCTCAGAAAGACACAAAGCCTGGAACTCTAGCCGCTCAGGAACCAGGCTGTGAGGTGCAGGGATTGAAGGTCCGAGTGGAAGACCTTACCCTGGTTCAGCGATATCAGGTCCGGGCGTGTACAAAGCCACTCCAGGACCCTGCAACGGAGGCTGAGGAGATCTGGATACCAGAACTGGCGTGGCCAATCTGGGGCTACCAGAATCACCTTCGCCTTGTCCCTCCTCACCTTGAATAACACCTTGTGGATCAAGGGAAATGGAGGGAAGGCGTAGAAGAGGCCTGGGGTCTACGGCCTCGAGAAGGCATCCCCCTGCAGTGAACCCCGCTGAGGGGGGCGGGCATGGTACAGACTCAGCTTGGTGTTCTCCCTGGAGGCAAACAGGTCCACCAATGGTTTGCCCCAATGGGAGAACAGGTCGTAAGCTACCTCTGGATGGAGAGACCACTCATGGGATGTCTGGCCTATGCGGCTGAGAGCATCCGCCAGTTGGTTCGCGACTCCTGCCACATGGATGGCTAGGAGATCCGCCTCCAGCCGGCTGATGAAGGTCCAGATCCGGAGCGCCTCCTTGCACAGCAGATGGGAGTGCGTGCCACCCTGTTTGTTGAGGTAGTACATGGTCGTGGTATTGTCCGTCTGGACCTGAACCACTTGACCCTGGAGCTGAGGGGCAAAAGCAGACAGGGCCAGTCTGACTGCTCTGAGCTCCAGCAGGTTGATGTGGCATCAGGACTCCTCGAGGGTCCAGAACCCGTGGGCTTTGTTGTCCTCCACGTGGGCTCCCCAGCCCATGAGAGAGGCATCGGTTGTAAGGACGACCGTCGGCTCGGGGCGGACAAATGGGACTCCTTCCTGCAAATGACTCGGAACGGTCCACCATTAGAGAGCGTCCCACATCCTCTGGGTGACTGTGATCAGCTGGTTGAAGAGACCCTGACGCTGAGACCACTGGGCGGCCAGCTCCCCATTGAAGGGGGCGCATGTGCAGTCTGGCCCAGCGGACCACTGAAGTGCACGCCGCCATGTAATCCAGGAGGTGCAGGAAGTCCCGGGCAGGGCGCAAGTGCCCAACCAGAAATGATTGGGCAAAGGAGGAAAGAACCTCCACCCTGTCCGCCGGGAGCGGCGCTCTGGCTTGACAAGAGTCGAGCTCTGCCCCGATGAAGCCCATCACCTGAGAAGGCACGAGTTCTGACTTGGCTTTGTTGATCAGAAGACCCAAGTGAGAACAGGTTCGGAGGGTCAGGTCCCTGGACCTCTCCACCTCCTGAAGGGAGGAACCTGCCAGGAGCCAGTCATCTAGATAGGGGTAAATGCGAACCCCTTGACGCCGTAGATGGGCTGCCACCACTACGATGCATTTGGTGAAGACCCTTGGGGCCGATGACAGGCCGAACGACATGGCTCTGAACTCGTTACAGGGTCCCTTCGACCCTGAAGCGGAGGAACCGCTGATGGGACAGACGGATTGGGACATGGTAAAATGCGTCCTGAAGATCCAGTGTACAGAACCACATGTTTTGCTCCAGGGATGGTATGATCTGGTTCAGAGTTACCATCCGGAAGGTGCGAGACCTGAGATACCGATTCAGGTCGTGGAGATCTAGGATGGGGCGCCAATCCCCTGTCCGCTTGGGCACCATAAAATACCTGGAGACGAAGCCTGGGTCTGAAGGAGGATCTGGCACTGGGGCAACCACCTCCTTGAGGAGGAGCTGCGCAATGTCGTCCCGAAGGGCCAACTGGGTGCCAACTGAGATCTTTTCCTCCCATGGGGCACGGGCTCGGCTGGGAGGGTACTGCTCAAACTCTAGGAGCAGACCCTGCCTGACCACTTCCAGAACCCACCTGTCCGAACTGATACCGGACCAGGCAGAAAGGAAGTGGCGGAGCCGGCCCCCCACGGGAGGACCCAGAACTGGCGTGACGGGTGCGGGGGAGGCCACCCCGACCCGTCACTGTGCAGGCTTGGAAGAGGAGGAGGCACCTGGACCAGCACCTCGGCCTCCTTTGCGGGGCTGTTGGGGACCTTGCTTGGGCCTAGGGTGCCAAGCTTGAGCCTGCTGCTGTTGCTGACCTCCCTGGAAGGAGGGCTGTCTGACCGCAGGAGAAGAATGCCGAAAGGACTTCTTGCGCTTCTGCTGGTTCTTGCCTGAAGAACCCTTAGCAGAGGTGGCATTAGAGTGCTCAATGCGCTGTAGATGACCTGCCACTCCCGGACCAAAGAGGTCGGTACCAAGGAAGGGCACGTCAGCTAGCTTGTGCTGAGTATCCGCAGGAAAGAAGGATAACCTCAGCCAAGCCCTGCGGCGAGAGGCTACCGCTGCAGCTAGTGAATGGGCAAAGAATCACCAATGTCCAGAGCTGTCTGGAGCTGTTGTTTAGCAACAGCCCGGCCCTGGTCCCGGACCTGCTTGACCGTGGTCTGCAAGTCTGCTGGGAGATGAGGAAGAACTTCATCCAGCGACCCCAAATGGGCATGAGAGAAGTGTGCCATGATCATGCTGAGCTTGCCTGATGAAGGCCTAAGGATGATGCCGTGTAGACCTTCCGGGCCGAGTGGTCCATAAGTTTGGACTCCTTGTCCGGAGGGCGGTCAGTATCCGTAGAGTTGCCTGTTCACCTGAATACTGAGGCAGTCACAAGGCTTTCGCCGAGGGATGCTCAGTAAAGCCCGCCAAGGACCCCATGGGCACCATGTACTTGCGGGCCATGCGGGCAGAGGGAGCCGGGCAGGAGGCTGGACGCTGCCAGAGTTCCAGAGCTAACCAACTATGGCTTCGGCCACTGGGAAGGCCTCCGTCGGGGTATCCCCCCTCTTGAGAATATCCGTGAGAGGATATTCTGCATTCTTCTGAATAGACTGCAAAGGCATGTCTGTGGACTCTGAAATGAGTCGAAGGATGCCCTGGAAGAAAGAAGGCCCTTCTTCCATGCCTGACACCGACAGCTCATCATGAGAATGAAGGCCGGTGTTATCCGAATCCGAGGAGTCCAGATACAAAGGCCTCCCACCTAAATCCCCCTCGATACGCCTAGGGCAATCAGGAGTGACCGTGATGGACAGCCTGTGGGGAAGGCCTGAAGACTGTCGGTCCTCCTTAGAGGAAACCCCTCCCAGAGGCTGTTTTGGTGGTGGTTCCACCAAAATTGGTGGGGAGCCTGTAACAGGCCGAGCTGAAAGGTGCACCAGGTCCGCCGGAGGGGGAACCGGAGTCCTTGGAACCGAAGGAGTCGATGTCGGCCAAAGAGGCTGAGGCCAAGTAATGGCCGGAACTGCCGGGGCAGCCGGCTTCTGACCTGTCAGCAGAAGTTGCTGCCACATAAGGTCCTCACAGCGTCGACGGAGTTTCCGTCTAAGCCTCTCCTCGTCCGAGGAGGATGAGGAATGGTGGCGGCGCCTTTTTCGGGTGTGTTTGTGGCCCTTCTTAGGTCTTCTGACCGATGGGGTCTTACTCCTCGATCGAGACCGACGGCATGGGCTCTGTCGGTCAGGGGAAGCCGGATTCGGTGAAAACCGAGGTTCTGACTCCTGTCCCTCGATCGGGATACCCGAAGGACAGGTCTCCTCATTGGGGAAGGAGAGAATAGGCGTCCTCTCCAGAGAGGAGTCGTCGACAGGCGTCGCCGACAACGGCTTGATCAGGTTGAGAGATATCTCGGCTGGTTCAGCCGTGTCCTCAACTTCGGTGCCCTGGCCAGATGGAAGGTTCGAAAAGCCGGCAGCCGAGGAGGCGATCTCAACCGTAGTCGAGACCCCCTGCTCCTGAGAGTCGGACCGCTCTCGGTCCCAGGAGCGTCTTCTTTGGCTAGAAGAAGATGGTTTTTGATCCTTATCCTTCTTCTTGAATCGGGAGGAGTGCGAACCCGAGGGCACCTCACCCTTAGTAGGGAGAGACTGGCACAACTCCCGGAAGGATCCCATGAAGGTGGAGCCCAAGTTGAGCGGCACGAAGAAGCTTCGGTTGGCCGAAGCTTGGGCAGCTTCTTCCTCGAAGGCTGCCGTCTGCTTGAGCTGCTCGGTGGATCCCACAGCCGTGGAAACCACCCACCTGGCCTCCTTTGATTTCACCGGTGGATTGCGAAGCTCCGGTCTCCCCAGCTTCAGGCACGCCTTACGGTCCTCCAGAACGGTGGGATGGAAGGCAGAGCAAATAGTGCAAGCCGAGGTATCATGCATGGCACCGAGGCAGTATACGCAGGAGAGGTGGGGATCGGTGCGCAACATTTTTTGTCCACAAGGACACCAGCAAAACCCGGGGAATGACTTGTCCTCCATATCCGAAACGTTCGGATCTGAGTCGTACACTCTTACAAGTTTTAAGGCGAGTAGGTGCGTGAAAACCGTCGATTTGACTCCAGGGCCTCTATCGCTGCAAAGTAGCACAAGGGAACCTGTATCTTCCAGCGGAAAGGAAGATCTGGCGTCATGGGGTGGAGCCGAGGTATTTACCACCCGGGTGGGTGGGAGAAGCCAGCTTGAAGACTTCTGGCAAGATTTAAAGGGGAAAGGGACAATGCCAGACAGTGTAGATGAACAACATATCCACGCTCCTAGAAATGGCATTCATAAGAAACATACTTAAACACATTTAAAATTTATTTTACATATGGGTCCATTGTATAATCGCAATAAGGCACTCCAGGGTGTGGGTTATTGGGGGATTTACCCACTTCTTGTGTGGTTAAGTCATTCGGCTGCGCCTCGTGACACACCACACAAGGCATAGGTAAATCCCCCAATAACCCACACCCTGTCATGCCTTATTGCTTAATTATTTTGCATGCTGACAACAGAAAATGAATGAGCAGGAAAAAAGTACAAAGTAAGCAGAGCAGATGCACCATGCTTACTTTTTATGCACCAGACAAAGTTTGGAACCTAATGTCGCTGGTGTACCTATTTTGTGTCTCAGATTTTCTTAAGTGGGGTGTGTAGGAGACTATTCCCCTATTGCCACCCCAGCAGAAAATTAGTCCTGTGGTTTACCCAGGTTTGCTTCACTGAGTTTATGTGCAAGCTGTATCAGCACAGGAATATGTCTGGTCTGCACTGGTCTTTTTTTTATTGCTTGTTGCCAGCAGCACACTTCTGGAGAAAGTACCGGGTAGTTGTGTATTTGGAGGATGGGTGACAAGAACTTCAGTGTGACACATGCAGCAAGAAGCAAACTGCATAGGTGGTAAACATTTTGTTGGTGCGAGCTGATGTGGTATATCGAATGTGCTGAAAGTGTTCGGCAGCTTTTTGTCCTTCCATTCCCGGTTTATGATGTGGCAATACTGCCCCTCCCGGCCCCGGCACTGGCACCAAGTTAGGGGTTTCTACTGTAGCTGCCAACATTATTTCTAGGTTACTTCGATCATGAATCCCTTGCCACATTTGTTTCTGTACTGCTCTTTTTTTTTTTTTTTTAATTTGCTGGTTAGACATAGATACCCTGAATGCTGCCACAACCAAACAGAGAAGCCTATGTTGAGAAAGTAGGTTCACAATCCCACAAATGCCGCCCCACACATTTATTTCATTAAAAAAAAATGAATCCCCTTCATGGAACAAAGGTTTACGGAGGGGAGCGAGAGATCCAAATGCATCGCTGACCCAAATATCTGCTTGCAGAGATGGGTAGAAACTGAAATGAAATTGCAAAGAGGTTGCTAAACACAACCTCTGCTGCTACCCAGGGCCTCCACAAATAGGTGCTGCGGGGATGGGATCATCCCTAATTCAAAACACATGGGGCAGGCAGCACTCTCAGCAGTAAAAATAAAATGACAAACTCAAATCATTTCAAAAAGAAACTCTAGGCTTTAATTCACCGTGGTACAGAAGAAAGGGTGGCACTAATCCCAATGCTTTGGACCTGAAATGGGACCCTTCATCAGGGGGGGTGTGTGGCTAACCTGCTACAACCTGCCTTTGTCCACTAGGATTTAAAGGTACAGTACTTACTTGCATCTGTAGCAAATAACTGAGGAAGTATGTAGTCTGCCATCAAAGTGATAAAACATCTAAGTGATAAAAATTAATACTGTGACTTCCGAAAATAAATTAAGTGAAGAAAGATAAACAGACAAAATGGTTAGAAAATGGAGGAATCAGGTGGCGGACAAAGTAAAGCTGTGAAAGAAGAATGCAATTAAATACTATATAATTAAATAAAGCCTGGTGTTTCTTTTTGAAATTACTTGAATTTTGAGCCATTTTATTTTTACTACTGAGAGAACACAGCGGCATGTGTTTCCTTGACGGTCCTTTTTTCTTGGCCGGTACACACTGCTTCTTGTGCTAAGCACGCTAAGCATCCCCTGCTGTTCTCTCTCTAGCAACCAGGCATCCTTAAGCCTGTGTTTAAAGGGTAACAGCCAACAATTAACATCCCTACACCCAAATGCACTTTGTGCGTAAAAACATTTATTTTACTTACTGCAGTACAGTAGACTGTATCAGACTAATTCTGCTGACTTGCAAGCTGACATATTCTGTAACAAAAAAAAAAAACACCAGAATCCCTGCAGCTGACATCACAGAAGGGCTGCAGCAGTGGTCAATTCAACAGCCTGCACTTTCTGGGCTTGTACCAAAGCTCAGGACACTGCACATCAACAGATATGTACATGTACCCCATGTCACAAACCCACTCAGCAGGTCAGGCCCTCTGCTCCCACAGTGCCAACCTCCGAGCGCAGTCCTGTTAACAGTTAACAGAAAAGGGTGACCCTCCTGTCTGTTTTGTGGGTTCGAATCAAACTTTGGTCTCAAGTTCTGGAGGGATTCAAACTGTGAACCTCCTGCTAGCGTACCCAATGTTAAGGCTCAGATAATTCTGCTCTTCGGGGGGGCCAGATATCTTTTGCCTTCGGGCACCTAACCAGGCATACACAATCAACCCTTAAAACTCGATGAAAGATCTTAGAATAAATTGTTACCTTTTCCCAGTTTGGTATTACCAGTAAGCTTTGCACAGTGTCAACTTTAATCATATATGCTCTACTTGTAAAATAAAGAATTTCAAATCCACACCAAGTAGTCTCTAAAGTAGAGGTTTACTTAAAAATAGATAAAAAAAAAATTTTAAATGCAGAACCATGTATCACAAAACATACAAATCACTTAAACAAAACAGGTTTAAAATTGCAGACAGAATCTCCTACCACAGTACACTTAGAATTGTCTTTTCTAATGTATACTTATCTCCTAACAGTGCCTGATGTTGCTTTTCTCAGAGTCCAAACATCTGTGTTTTAGTGGAAAACAGAATACTGTTTTAAAACTGGCTTTGCCAACCTCTTTGCATGAAGTCACCTAGCTCCTCCCTGTCAGAATATAAAAAATTATACACCCAGGATGTCTTATCAAAGTATTAAATTCTGTGACCTCAGCACAACTCATTTTCTCATATGACCCTTTGATGTACAGTGTCTTCCTGTTCTTCACCGACATCAAAGAAACATTTATGACTTCGCACCAAAGTGACATAACCTGTATTCGTTCTCTAAACGTCATAAAAGTTTATGATTCTAGTCTGTAATTATCTCCTGGTCTTCCAGGTAACACCTTGTATCTAAAACCTGGGGAGGGGGGTGTCATTCCACAGGTTGTTTCAGCATGTCTTATGAGAGACACTCAATGACACATTTTTATATTACAAAAATCATAGATTAATCAGAACCAGCTGTCCGAGTGTCAATTTCTCCCCACCTACACTGAATTTGGGGGCTCTATCCCCTGCATGGGATGAGCTTCCCATATCAGTTCACTCCTCGTAGACACGAGACATCCCATCGGAGTTCTGATTTTTGGCTCCAGCCCTATGTAATATTGTCATATCATACCCTTGCAAAGCAAGACTCCATCTTAGCAATCTACCATTGTTTTTTTCCCCATCTGCGACAGCCAAACCAGGGGGTTGTGGTCAATCTGTACCACAAAATGCTGCCCATACAACTATGACTCTAATTTCTTTAGCGCCCACACTATGACAAAGCACTCCTTTTCCACCATGGAGTATGCCTGCTCTCTGGGAAGTAACTTTTTACTCAGATATGCTACAGGGTGATCTTTCCCTTGGCTGGATGTCTGACTCAGTACTGCCCCAATACCCACGTCTGAAGTGTCAGTCTGAACTATAAAGGGTCTGCTATAGTCAGGACTTGTCAAAACAGGAGCACTGCACAGTGCCTCCTTCAATCTGGTAAAGGCTTCTTCACAGGCTGGTCCCCAAGTAATTTTCTTTGGCATCCTTTTCTTTACCAGGTCAGATAGGGGAGCAGCCAGGGCACTGTAACTGGGTACAAATTTTCTATAGTACCCTGCTGTCCCAAGAAAACTCCTGACCTGCTTCTGCGTTTCTGGTCTGGGCCATGCCCGGATTACCTCTATCTTTATTTGGTTAGGACAGAGCTGTCCTTGGCCTACCACATGCCCAGGGTATGCCACCTCTCCCATTGCCACCTGGCACTTGCCGGCTTTGACAGTGAGCCGGGCCCTTTGTATCCTGCCCAGCATTTCCCTAATGTGGGATAGGTGTTCCTCCCAGCTGGTGCTAAAAATGGCAATGTCATTCAGGTATGCCACGGTGTACTCCTCAACACCATTTAACACCTGGTTCACCAACCTTTGGAAAGTGGCCGGGGCATTCTTTATTCCGAAAGTCATTACTTTGAATTCAAATAAGCCTATTGGAGTGATGAAAGCTGACCTCTCCCTAGCTCTGCCCGTCAACTCTACCTGTCAATACCCCTTTGTCAGATCAATAGTCATAAGGCAGGTCGGCCCTCCCGACTTGTCCAGGAGTTCGTCCGTCTGGGACATCAGCTGGGCGTTTGACTTTGTGACTGAATTCAGTCCACAATAGTCCACAAAGAAATGAGTACAGCCATCTGGCTTAGGCACAAGGACTACAGGTGAGGCCCAGGGACTGTGGGATCTCTGGATTACCCCTAAATCCAGCATCTCCTCCACTTACCTCCTAATGTCCTTTTGGACAGCCTCCGACACCCGATATGCTGTCCACCGTATGGGCACCTGTGTCCCTGTCTCCACATCATGAGTCGCTAAGGGGGTTAGTCCAGGCTTGGTGCTAAGCAATGGGCAAAGTCTGCTAAAACCTCCCTTACTTCCTGGATCTTGTCCGAGGTCAGCTGGGGAGTCAATTTAACTGCCTCCACAGAGGACTCTCGCTTACTTTCTTCCAGCAAGTCCAGAAGGGGGTCTCCTTCGTCCATCCCCTCCCCCGGACTACACACTGCAAACACCCTGTCAGCCCTATTTGCATATGGCTTCATCATGTTGACATGGTACATCCTTTCTGTCTGTCTTCGGTCAGGTAACTCTATAATATAATTCACGTCATTTACCTTCCTAACCACTTTGTACGGTCCTGCCCACTCAGCCTGCAGCTTGTCTTTCCAAACCGGAATAAGGACCATGACTTCCTGACCCACCGTGTACGAGCGAGCTCTGGCTCTGCGCTTGTACCACACTTTTTGTTTCTGTTGGACAGCTGCCAGGTTGCTCTGGGCTGTCCCAATAAGCTCCTTCAGCCTTTCCCCAAACCTAAGGATGTAATCCACAATGGGAGTTCCCTGGGTGGCATGCTTGCCTTCCCAGTCTTCCCAGATCAAGTCTAGGGGCCCACGTACCCGGCGTCCATAGAAGAGTTCAAAGGGGTAAAATCCTGTTGACTCTTGGGGCACCTCCCTGTATGCAAACAACAGGTGGGGAAGGTATTTCTCCCAGTCCCTCCCATGCTGTTCAGCAAACGCCCGGAGCATTGACTTAAGCGTACCATTGAATCTTTCCACAAGCCCACTGGCTTGTGGGTGATACAGTGTCGTGCATCTCTGCACCACTCCACACTTCTCCCATAAACATTACATCAGGTTCGACATGAAGGAACCCGCTCGATCGGTGATAACCTCCTGCGGAAACCCAACATGGGAGAAAATCCCAAGTAAGGCATCTGCCACTATGTCTGTCCTCAGTGAGGACAGGGTGACTGCCTCTGGGTACCGGGTGGCATAATCCACCACGGTCAGGATGAATCTCTTCCCTGAGGAGCTGGGGGGTATTTAAAGGCCCCACAATATCCATCCCCACCCTCTGGAATGATTCCTCCATTATGGGCAATGGAATCAGGGCAGCTTGAGTTTTCTTGCCCGCCTTCCCTATTTCTTGGCACCGGTGACAAGACCTGCAAAACTCCTTCACCTGCTGGGTGAAGTTAGGTCAATAGAAATTCTGGGCCAACCGCTGCATAGTGCGTAAGATTCCCAGATGACCAGACAAGGGAATATCATGTGCAATCTTGAGCAATTGCTCACGATACCCCTGGGGAACGACAAGCTGTCTGCCTAGCACCCCTCCCTCTGTCTGCATAGCCTGAGTATACAAAAGTCCATTTTCCCAATAAACCTTACGTCTGCCGTCACCTCCCTGTGCCCTGTCAGAGTCTGCCCAAGCCCTCAGTTTCTCTAGACTAGGGTCACTTCTCTGAGCACCTGAAAACCCCTCACACATTCCCAAGGCATGGGACAGGTCCCCTTCAGATGCTAAACTAGGGTCCCTAGCACTAGCATCAGGGCACTCAGGATCACTGTCAATCCCAACCCTCTGACAATGAGTCACCCTTCCCTCTTCAGAGTAACCTTCCATAGCTGTGTGGTTAACTGCTACTGGGGAAATTTCTACCCCCTTTTCATTCATCTCCCTATCTGCAGACATAGGCTGGGGAACCAGCTTCTTAGTGGTATCCACAATGGCTTCTGTGGGGTTCAGGGAACTACAATTTTCCCTTGCTGCTTGGCTACGGGAAACTGCACACACCATCTCCTGTTTGAGATTGTTGCTCAGGATCACATCCACTGCTAAGGTTTAGGCTACAGCCACTTGTTGCACAGTTCCCCCTGTTTCACCCCAGTCTAGGAGAACACTAGCGAGGGACAATGTTTTCTCTTCACCAGTAAAGTCCTGTACAGTGACGTATTTATTGGGTATTAGCTGGTCCGACTTTACTAGATCCCCCTTTACCAATGTCAAGGATGCCCCTGTGTCCCTTAACCCTTGCGTCTGTACACCATTCACCATGACTGGGTGCATGTGTTCCCTCATGTTCACAGGCATGCTTCCAAGGACACACAAACAACCTATTTCCTTCCTAGCCCTATGTTGTGTATTGCTAGCCTTTTTGGGACACTGTCTGGCAATATGCCCAGTTTCTTCATACAACCAACATTCATTTATTTTCTCAGAGAAATATTTTCTCTGAAACCTGGGGCTAACTGGTTTTGGTGGAGGCAGTGAGGGTTTTAGCTGCCCTGGAGGTGCGCTTTTCCCTTTCTACACTGCCACGCCTGCCCCATTCGTTCTCAGAGTAGGTCTGCTCTTGGCACAGCTGTTCGAGAGTTCAGCAGCCTCTTGCACTGTTTTGGGATCTCGATCCTCCAGCCAGGTTTTCAGCTCTGCTGGGCATGCCCAGAAAAACTGTTCTAACAAAAATGAAAATTACGTACCTACCGTAAAACTCTTGATCTTCTTGGACGAGTCTCCACCACTCATTCACACTACTGGGATCTGCGCCGGAGGCACTAGGACCCATCGGGAGCAAACTTTTTGCTGGAGGGTTGGCGCCAGAGATGGCGCCGCGAGCCCTAGCTCGCGCGGTAATGCCTATCTCAGCGTCGACCCTCCAATCACCTCAGTACCTTTTTTACCAAGGAGGTGCAGCATAACTAACCTAGAAGGGAAGCCTAACCTAAAGACTGGACATAAGATAGTCCAGGCAACCCGTGTAAGAAGGGTCAACAAAGAAGTCTTCACGGCCTAAAGATTTGAGGGAGTGAA
The DNA here is from genome assembly GCA_016271365.2 of Neoceratodus forsteri. Taxonomy (NCBI): domain Eukaryota; kingdom Metazoa; phylum Chordata; order Ceratodontiformes; family Ceratodontidae; genus Neoceratodus; species Neoceratodus forsteri. The sequence goes on along the minus strand of CM028131.1, from coordinate 1,226,779,821 downwards.
GACCAACAACAGAGGTGAGCTTGGGGGATGGAGGGTGAGCGTGTGAATGAGTGGTGGAGACTCGTCCAAGAAGATCAAGAATTACGGTAGGTACTGCATTTTCATATCTTCCAGGACATAAGTCTCCACCACTCATTCACACTATTGGAAGAGTACCGAGCTAATAATCCCCTGAGAGGCGGCAGGAGAGACCAAGAGCTCAAGTTTCTAGGACAGAAGTCCATTAGGATGGCTCTGCCAAGGAAGAATGTCGTCTGGCATGGACATCTAGTGCATAATGTTTAGCAGTATGCACCTGAGCTCCAGGTGGCGCGTGCAGATGTCTGCAATGGGCGCGTTCTGATTTCCGCTAGGGATGCGCGACCGCTCTAGTAGAGTGGTAAACTCTACCCTCCAACTTAACCTGCGCCATGGAATAGCAGTGACGAAGGCACGCCACTAGCCATGATGAGATACATCTGATAGCGACAGGCTGACCCAGCCGGGTCTCACTGAAGGAAACGTATAGTTGCTGAGCTTTGCGAAAATCCTTGGTTCTATCAAGAAAGAAACGCAAGGCCCCTCTTAACATTCAAAGAATGAAGAGAACGTTCCCCTTCATTTTGGAAGTCCGCAAAATAAGAGGGAAGGACCAAAGGTTGGTTTAGATGAAATTCTGACACAACCTTAGGAAGAAATTTAGGATGAGTACGAAGAACTACTTTGTCCTTATGGAACACAGTATACGGAGGGTCTGTGACCAGGGCATGTATCTCAGAGACCCTGCGGGCTGAGGTAATGGCCACTAGGAAGGCAGTCTTCCAGGTGAGAAATTTTAGCTCACAGGTAGCCAGAGGTTCGAAAGGTTTCCGAGTGAGCATGTCTAGCACAAGATTAATGTCCCAGGCTGCAACTGGACATCTTGTAGGAGGTCTGGTATGCAGAATCCCTTAAGAAATCTCTTAACCATAGGTAACTGAGCCAGTGTTAAGGAAAAAACGGGCTCATGATACGCTGAAATGGCACTAAGGTGAACTTTGACTGTAGAGTACTGCAGACCTGAATTTGAGAGGTCCAAAAGGTACTCCAAAACCTTATCTGGTGGACAAGAAAAAGGATTCAAAGAGGACATTGCACACCAGAACGAAAAATGCTTCCACTTGGCTGTGTAAGTTTTCCAAGTGGCTGGCTTCCGTGCAGCCAGAAGAATATCTGAAACTCTTCGAGAGACATTGAACCGGTTTACCTCGACCTCTTCAGGAGCCAAGCATGAAGGTGAAGTGATCTCAGGTTGGGATGGACCACCGGTCCCTGAGTCAAAAGGTTCATCTGCATGGGAAGTGGTCTCGGAGGAACTGCCAACATATTGTTGAGTAGTGGAAACCACAGCTGCCAAGGCCAAAAGGGAGCAATGAGAATCATCTTGTCCCCCTGGGATTCGAACTTGAGGAGTCCTCTCTGAATCAGAGGAAGAGGCAGAAAGGCGTAAAGAAAGCGTTTTGTCCACCGCAGCCTGAACGCATCCTGACAGAAAATGCCAGGCCCTGGATTTCTGAAGCAGAAGAGAGGCAGTTTTGCGTTGAGAGGGGATGCAAAAAGGTCCAGGTCTGGAGTTCCCCACTCTTCAAATAGAGACTGAACTATGGTTGAGTCGAGAGACCACTCGTGAGGATCTATCTCTGTTCTGCTGAGACGGTCTGCCAAGTCGTTCTGTACACCTGGCAGGTAGACCGCTTCAATTAGAGCGTTGTGCTCCAAACACCATTCCCATACCTTCATTGCTTCCCTGCATAAGGGGTAAGAATGAGCACCGCCCTGCTTGTTGATGTAATACATCACTGCTTTGTTGTCCGTTTGAAGGAGAATGTTCTTGTGACAGAGAATGTCCTTCAACGCTCGGACCGCATAAAGGACGGCTCTCATTTCTAGGACATTTATGTGAAGCTGGGACTCGAGTTGAGTCCACACACCTTGAGTGTGGAGAGCCTGACAATGAGCTCCCAACCCCATTAGAGATGCATCCGTGGTAATGGAGATTTGATGGTCCAGAGGAGCAAAGGGATATCCTTCCAGGAGATTGCTCTCTTGAGATCACCAGGTGAGTGACCTCTTTAAAGGTTCTGTCACTTTGATGAGATAGGACTGCGGGTGAGTGGTTGGGGACCACTGAGTACTGAGCATCCACTGGGTGGTTCTCATGTGCAGACGTGCTAGGGGTACAGTGAACACTGTGGATGCCATGAGGCCTAGCATCCGTTGCATCGAGAGAGCTGTGACTGAGCTGTTTTCCCCAATGTGACGGGCCATCTGAAGGATATCGTTCCTCCTGACTTCTGGAAGAAAAGCCTTCGCACAGGAGGTGTCCAGAAGAGTCCCTATAAAAAGGAGCCCCTGGGAGGGCTTCAGTTGCGATTTCTTGAGGTTGAGCAGAACTCCCATGGACGTAAGACGGCTCGAGGCCGTCTCTACGGCGTCCAGAGTCCTTTGCCTGGAAGGGCTTGCTAGAAGCCAATCGTCCAGATAAGGAAACACCTGTATTCTGACCTTTCTGAGGTGCACTGCAAGAACTGCACAACACTTTGTAAAAACTTGCGGCGCCGAGGATAGCCCAAAGGGCAGGACTCTGAACTGATAATGTTGTCCCAGAGCCACAAACCTCAGGAATTTGTGATGCCTCGGGTGAATAGGAATGTGCTGGTAAGCATCCTGCATATCTAGGAGCTAGCTAGTCGTGTTGATGAAGCAGAGGTAACAGGGTTCCCAGAGAAATCATTTCGAATTTCTCCTTGGGGAGAAATTTGTTTAGCTTTCTGGGATCCAGAATGGGGCACATTCCCCCGGACTTCTTTGGAACCAGAAAGTAGTGGGAGTAGAACCCATGTTTCGTTGATGTAGTGGCACCACATCTACTGCCCTGTTGCTCAGAAGGCCCTGAATCTCGGCGGCGAGAAGGTCTGACTGAAGGGTTGACAGCCTGGGCTGCCGTTTGGGGAGGCGATCGGAGGTCTCCACAAATTGAGTGAATACCTCGCGAATTATCCGAGACCCATTTGTCTGAGGTTATGGACTTCCACTGGTTGTAAAGTGCATCAGACAACCTCCACCGGAGGAAAAGTCCACCTCGGGCAGCTGAGATGGAACTTGGGCCAGCAATTCATAAGGTAGCGCTGGGCGCTTTGGGCCCTTGCGCTTTCTGTTGCGCCTTCTTTTGAGGTTGGGCAGGTTGGTTCTTACGGAAACTTCCTTTGCCTCTGCCTCGAAAGGACTGACGATTATGAAACTGACATTTACTGGCATGCCCTCGAGAGGGGGCAGGAGGGGGCCGAGCCAACTTAATGGCTGACCTAGTCTTTTGTGTAGCTTCTAGAGCTTGCTCTACCTGAGGACCAAAAAGATATGCACCGTCAAAGGGCAATGCCATCACCTGCTGCTGCGCGTCATTCGTGAAACCTGAAGTGCGCAGCCAGGAATGACGGCGGGTGCAAATACCAGCAGCCGCTGAATGGGAAGCAGTGTCAAAAGCACCCATGGCTGCTTTAACCTGTGGTTGTTAGATTCAATACCTCTGGTAATGGTTTGAAGAAGCTCTGGCTTTGAATCCGACTCTGGTAGGGCTTCAACCATTTGCTTGATAGAATGCCACAGGATATACTCATACTGGGAAAAATAGCCTTGGTAACTGGCAATACACATACTTAAGAGTAGAAGCAGCAAAGACTCTCTTACCTAAGGTGTCTATCTTACGAGATTCTTTGTTAATAGGTCGACCTGTAGTAGTTTGAGGAAGAACGATCTTATCATTCTCTGCCAGGACTACAATAGGATCCGCAAAGGCTTGAGATGCCAAAATGGGACGATCCTTGGGGGTTGAATATTTCCTATCAATGGATTTAGCCACCGAAGGAGTGAGAGCAGGATTATTCCATACCATTTTAGACAGCGTCTCGAAGGAAGGCTGAAACGGAGGAGTCAAATCGTAGGGATCTCCGAGGCATGAAGATACTGAGTCTTAACAATTTCCCAGGATCGATGTCTGTAGTCTGGAGAAAGTGTGGAACTCAGATTTTCAACAGAGACTTAAAGGACAGGTCCTCGACCACAGGCTCTGTAGCAGTAATAGATCCTGCTTCGTCCACTTCATCACCCAACCGAAGGTCTGGGTCAGGCTCAACGTCATCTCCTGACAGTCCAGGAGGGACTGTATGGACAGGAAAGGAATGAAAATCAGAAGAGGAGGAAGAAGGAAACAAGTGAAAAGAGGAGTCCCCGAGAGCCCCCAGCGCCGAGGAGACGCATGGCATCGAGAACGACGCCGCGAGATCACGCGGTGCTGAAAACAGCGCCGAGAAGCCGCACGGCACCGAGGACGGCGCCGAGAAGCCGCATGGCGCCGAGCGCGGCATCGATGCCGAGGACAGTGCCGAGAGACCACACGACACCGAGGGCGCCGAAAACACTTCCAGACTCCAAAAAACAGGTTTTGAAGGAAGAAGAGCAGGAGATAAGGGCATCGGTGTGGCCCCCTGCACTGCAGCCATGTGAGGGGGGGGAACACCTAAGCGCGGAGTCGACGGCACCGAAGAAGGTGCCACGCGACCAGGAAGGTCCAACCACCCTACCCGGTCGCCCAGAGAGCCCGAAGGCCCACGAGTGACAGAGCCAGGTAGCCAAACCAACCTCCGAGCCCACTGCTCCATAAGCAGCCCACTGATGAAACTGCTCATCTGAAGACCTACCTGCGGGCGGGGTAGGGCTCCGATGTCGAAGCCGTCGGCTACCAGAAGCAGAGGTTGGCGACTCCGAAGGAGGAGACTGGCAACTAGCCCCAATAACCGAGTGTCTAGGCGCAGACATATCAGAGGGCGACCTCGAGTGATGCCTTCTCTTTTTAGACTTGTGGGCCGAGGAAGAGCTCGAGGCCGAACGGTGCCGAGAGTGCGACCGTTTATTTTTATGCTTCCGGGGGGACCGCCCATCCCTCCGGGCATTGGACTGACCGTTGTCAGACCCCCCCTCTGGAGAAGGCAGTGGACCGGACCAATTGCACTGACTAAACAGCTTAATCTAAGCTCCTACTGTCACCTGACCTGCTCATGGTTCGACTCCGCCAAAGTAGGCTGAGACTCTTTATTGTATTTATTTTAAAAATAAGAATAAATTTAAAGCGATACTGTGTCGAGATAATACTACAAAATAATAAAAACCTGAAAACTATGCTGCTAGTTTGAAGTTTGACTCCTGACAGGCGAGCGACGTCGTAACTTAAGTGCACTCGACGGCGGGAAAAAAGGAACTGAGGCGGTTGGAGGGTTGACGCCGAGATAGGCATTACCGCACAAGCTAGGGCTCGCGGCGCCATCTCTGGCGCCAATCCTCCAGCAAAAAGTTTGCTCCCGATGGGTCCTAGTGCCTCCGGCGCAGATCCCAATAGTGTGAATGAGTGGTGGAGACTTATGTCCAGGAAGATTCAGATTTTCAATTTTATCAACAGAGTTTGCATCAATTCCTTCCCACCAATGTTTTAAAAACCGACGTCGTTTCATGGTAGCTCCTCATAGCTCACGTCAGGGCTTCTCCTGAGCTTACGGAATTTAGCTCTATATGATTCAGCAGTTAATTCAAATTTCTTTAACAGTGCAGCTTTAAGTTTGCTGTAATCATCGCTGTCCTCATTGTCCATTTGACCCACTGCATCCCAAGCTTTCCCGTTAAGTAGCGGGGATAGCTGGAAGCTCCAGGACCCCCTAGGAATTTTAGCCTGAATACAAACTTTTTCAAAAGAATTTAAAAAGGCATGCATATCTTCCCCCTCTTTAAATTCGGCTATCAATTTGGAATTCAATTTGTAATCCAGTCCTGTAGTCCCAGTTAGCCATTTACCTGCTCTGGTGCCGCTGGTTGGAGTCGTAGCTTCTCCAGTTCGTGTTGAACCTAACGCTCATGCTCCTCACAGTCCGCGTTTCAGCATTCTCGCTCTGCCTCTTGGCCCGCCTCCCGCTGTTCAAAGGTCCCTCTCCCTCTGGAACTCCAGCTTCAATCTGCGCAACTCAATTTGCAGCCTGAGTACTTCTGGATCCAGGATACCGGTGACCCTCCCCTGCTGCTGTGGTCCTTCGCTGACAGTGGCCCTGTTTCCCTCCTCATTGGATCTGGACACTGCACTGGCTGCTAGCCCTGCCACACACTCAAGGTTCAGTCCTTTTCAGTCACTGTCTGTGACTCGATGCTCTGGGTATCTGCTACCATCAGGGCATCCATGAGGTTCTGTTTGCTGACTTTCACCATGAAAAGGGACTCCCCTGTTCCTGCACAACTCTTTTAAGCGGTCTACAGTGTGCCTGCTGTAGTTGGAAGCCATCTTCTTCCCTAACTATGGCTACTCTGACTTGCACTTTGGAAGAAAAAATAAAACGGGTAGGAACTTGACTGCACGCCAAGTGATATAGTTCTGTCTCCTTTTTTAAATATAAATCACTGCCTTTTTCTTTCTTTGCAAGTGAGCTGACACTCTTAAGCCGACACAATGAACAATAAAAGCTTGTAATACCAAAATGTATCGCACCGCTGCCAACCAATGTGTCACAAACCCACTCAGCAGGTCAGGCTCTCTGCTCCCACACTGTCAACATCCGAGTGCAGTCTTGTGAACAGGAAACAGAAACAGGGCAACCCTCCTGTCTGTTTGTGGGTTCGAAACAAACTTTGGTCTCAAGTTCTGGAGGGATTCAAACAGTGAGTCTCTTGCTAGTGTACCCAATGTACAGGCTCAGATAATTCTGCTCTTCGGGAGGGGGGCAGATATCTTTAGCTTACGGGCACCTAACCAGGAGTACAAAATGAACCCTTAAAACTCGATGAAAGACCTCAGAATAAACTCCTACCTTTTCCCAGTTTGGTAAAACCAGTAAGCTTTGTGCAGTGTCAACTTTAACCATGTATGCTTCACTTGTCAAGAAAAAGAATTTCAAAGACACACCAAGTAGTCTCTAAAGTAGAGGTTTACTTAAAAATAGATAAAAAAATGTAAAATGTAAATACAGAACCATGTATCACAATACATACAAATCACTTAAACAAAACAGGTTTACAAGTGCAGACAAAATCTCCTACCACAGTACACTTAGAATTGTCTTTTCTAATGTATACTTATCTCCTAACAGTGCCTGATGTTGCTTTTCTCAGAGTCCAAACATCTGTGTTTTAGTGGAAAACAGAATACTGCTTTAAAACTGGCTTTGCCAACCTCTTTGCATGAGGTCACCTAGCTCCTCCCTGTCAGAATATAAAAAAATTATACACCCAGGATGTCTTTTCAAAGTATTAAATTCTGTGACCTCAGCACAACTCATTTTCTCATATGACCCTTTGATGTAGAGTGTCTTCCTGTTCTTCACAGACATCAAAGAAAATGAAAATTACATACCTACCGTAATTCTGATCTTTCTGTGTATCTTCACCATTTATCACAGATAGGTACTGGCCGGAGAGCAGGACCCCGTGGGAGCTTTTTTTTTTTTTTAAAAAAGGGTAGGCGGAGCCGACACAGCATCGGCGCCGACGTACTGCGTGGCGCTCGGGGGTTGGCCATTAGGCTATGTCGACTCCGCCCGCCTACCAGTTCTGAGTCGTCGGAGAGGTAAGAGGAAGGGATGGAGGGTGGGACAAGAGAGTCCAAGGAACAGAAAAAGGAAAGGAAAAACTGAACTAAATGGGGAAATAACGACTGAGAGGACAGCAGAGAAGAGATGAGACTAAGGGGATTGGGTAGGGGCCCCAATCTCTGGAAGCGGAAGAAGGGAGGGAAGGGAGGGGAGAAAATTTAGGAGAGAGTGAGAGGTAACAAGGTATCCGAGAACCTTGTCCGTCACCAGATTGTATAGGAACTGCAAGGAGTAGCAAAGCTCTCTGCCAGAATTCAAGGCACAGAATAACTGGCAAATACCCCAGAAGCAGAGTCGGCTATTCTGGAAGAAGGACAGGGTACAGGGATTTAATACTCTCTCAGGAAAGATGATTGGTGAAAAAAATAGATTTTTTTTTTGAAACAGTTGGATGGAAACCAGAAGGAGAATAGGAGGAGGGCAACCACCAACTCCCACCCCATCGGGGTGGAAACATGTAGTAGAGAAGGAGTGCCGCTCGAGCTGTACCCTTTAAAGGAGAATACCCCCCTGTGTGTCCCTACTTTACCCCGCTCCAAAAGGAGAGGGGGAGCCACAGAGGGAAGGGGACCCAGAAACTGAGGCCCCAGGGGATGGTGGGTGGGGTTGTGATGAATGGTGAAGATGCACAGAAAGATCAGAATTAAGGTAGGTACATAATTTTCATATCTTATCTGTGTAGGTCTTCACCATTCATCACAGATGGGTGAGTACCAAGCCCCGCTGAAGGGGGTTGCTTCATTACACCGTAAGGGACAGAGTCCCTTAGCCCTCAGTGGGTGACACACTAAGGGGGGGGAACCTTCCAGGCCTGAGGAGGCCCGAGAGTGGAGAGAGCGAGACGGGGTCCCCCTGGAAGGGGAAGGAAGCTGCCCCGACAAGCGCCGTCTCGCTCTATGGGAGAAGAGGTAGGTTCCCTGGTGGGTGGAGCAAATCACCCTACGCCGGGCCAAGGGTGACAACCGGGAAAGACGTAGCCACGCCGATCTCCTGGTGCAGATCGCTGTCCCTACGACCCTGGTAGCTACCTCGCTGGCGTTGTAAGATGTCCTCGCTTGGTGCCTTGCTAGCTCCAGGCCACGTGCAGAGAGTGCGATGGCTTGTTTGGTTTGCTCAGAGTCAGGCAAAGCAGCTAGGACCTGACCTAGTCTGGACCACAAGAATCTGTTGTAGACTGCATAGTGGGCCTGGTGAGCGGAGGAGCAACCGTGCCGAGTAGAAGGTCTTCCTCCCCCAAAAATCAAAATCCGAGGAGTCTTGATCCGGGGGCCAGTCACGGTGGAGGGTGCGAAGCCCATCAGGGGTGTCCAGATGCGTCAAACCAAACTGCGGATGAGGCACAGAACCTGGAGACTCTGGGGGAGCGCAATACCTCTGGCTGAGGTCCCTAGGGGCAGGAACTCCGGAGAGGGGCCTCTGCCAGAAACGCAAGGACACCTCCTGAAAGGGAGCAGGCCAGGGCGGCACCACAAGGGTGGCCTCGCCATAATCGCCTAGAAAGGCGTGCGCCGCATGCTCAGGATTGCTAACAGAAGAAGGAGAAAGGTGCAAGTCCTCCAACATCCTCACGAGGAAGCGCTGATACTGTGAGAGATGTGGACAGAGGGTTCCTCTCCCCCAGAAGAGGGGGATGAGGAGCTGGAGGTCACCATACGTTCCGAGGGTGGCTGCACGGGGGGAGGTTGAAAAACCTGGCTGTCCATAGCCCTAATGTAGGCAGGGAACCGGGCAGCCACCGCTCTGAACCACTCCCAGGTGAGAGGGCCGCTAGGACCAAGAATGCCTGGGTGCGCTGGAGAATGTGGCAGAGGGATGGAGTAGAGCCGAAAAAAGAAGTTGGCTGACCTCCGCCAGGGCTAGGGAGCGGACCACGAGCACCTGAGGAGGGTGCCCCGGAAGACTCCACAGCAGACAGCTGTACAGCCATGTTGGTACTGCCTTGGCTGCGCCCAGAAAAATCCCCCCAGTGAGGCGACTGGGGCCATAAAGGTCCAGAAGGACAGTCACCTGCCTCAAAAGAATGAGACTCCCTCAAGGAACCCGAGGGGGAAGGGTGGAAATCCGCACTTCGGCTTTGCCCAGGGCCCGGGTGGACCCCAGCAAAAGGTAGACGTGCGGACCCCACACCCCTCGACCCCTCAGAGTCCGAGAGAGTCCTCCTCCTCGAGAGGGCCAGCCTAGGTAGCTGGCATCTCTGGGCGGCCCCCGAAGGGGAGACCCAGGGAACAGCACCCTTCCCTCCTGTAGGTTTCTCAACGGGCCCCAAAGTTGGGCGATCAAGACACACCACTGGAGGGGGTACCACCACGAGGGGTCGATGAAACCCCCAAGGCCAAGTTGCAGAGCAATGGTGGCACGCACCACTGCCTGCTGGTCAGCACCACTGACCCTAGCCTCGGGGGGCCACCTGACTCTCCTCCGCAGGGGGCTGGCTCCGACTCGTCGACGAGATCACGGGAGCGCCCTCCTCCGCAGACAACCCCGAAGGGTGTGACTGCCCATCTGACTCCGAGCACGACTCCGACGAGGTAGAGTCCGAGGCTCTGAGCCAAACAGTAGAAGGGTGGGCGAAACCAACTTTGCCAGAGGGCCCGGCAGCCAGAGCTGTGTCCGAGACGGCACCCGTGCCCTCTGCAACCCCGTGGGCAGGACCCATGGAAGGCACTAGGGCAGCTCGGGCCAAAGGTCCAGAGCCAGGGCCAGAAGCGGCACCGTCAAGTCCACTAGCACGGGGGCAGTACCGAGGACAGAGGCAGGCGCCGACAGCAGCCCTAGCAACCTGGCGCCCGATGAACCGCCAGGCCACTCGGCGCCGCGAGCAGCACCGAGGATAGAAGCAGTGCCGACGACGGCGAGAGCGTGGACGGTGCCGAGGCCATCACTGACAGCCAAAGCCGAAGGCCCCATGGCGCCGAGCCATGCAGGCACGGCGCCGTGCTCAACCTCGGTGCCGAGGACGGCGCCGAGGCGAGACATAGCAAAAGAGGATGCGGATCCTGTCCCACAGCACCGCGAGCAGCACCGGTGCAGAGAACGGCGTCGTCAGGGCCCACGGCGCCGAGCGACGAGTTGGTGCCGACAGGGCCCACGGTGCTGCGAATGGCACTGAAGGCTCCAACAGCGCCAACCAACGGCGTCAAGAACGGTGCCGACCCGGGCCTTCCAAGCCGCGTGAGCGACACCAGGGGAGCCTTCACCCCTGAAGAGGCAATTGCTGTGGTGGCGCCTCCCGCCCGCTCCCGGGAGGAAGTGGGACAGGCCTCCTGCGCCGTGGGAGGAGCCTCGGCAATGGCCAGGCTACAAGTAGCCAAGGCTCCCTCCTCCTCGGTCCGTATAGAACTGAGAGGGGACCCAGAGCAAGGGCCGAGAGAGCGCAGTTTGGCCCACCAATGCGAACCCTACCCCCGAAGTCGTAGGAGCTCGCCCACATTCTCAACGCTACACGTTCGAGGACGCCGATGGTCCATGGAGAAGCAGGCGTTGTACCGAATCCATGTCGAACGGGCCAAGACACGCAAGACACTGGTCGTGCTGGTCAGTGACGGAATATTTTCGGCCGCACGGGCACTGACGCATGGGGGGCCGACCCGTCTTAGAAGACTTTTTGCCCTCCAACCGAGACATGACCCACAGAGAAAAAAACACCACAAAACAGACTCGATGTCGCACAATTTCAAATAAAAGGAAAGATCTTACCGGCGACGTCGAGTGGAGGCAGAACCCAGAACTGGTAGACGACCAACACTGATTTTTTCGAGCAGGCTGAAAGGCCTAAAATGCAGATAAAGCTTCCCACGAGGCGACCTCGATGGCGGGAGACGAAGAACTGGTAGGCAGGTGGAGTCGAGACAGCCTAAGAGCCAAACCTCGAGCGCCACGCAGTACGTCAGCCTCGATGGTGGCAACGATGCTGTGTCAGCTCCGCCTACCCTTTAAAAAAAAAAAAAAAAAAAAGCTCCCGCGGGGTCCTGATCTCCGGCCAGTACCCATCTGTGATGAATGGTGAAGATTGAGACAGATAAGATACATTTATGACTTTGCACCAAAGTGACAACCTGTATTCGTTCTCTAAACTTCATAAAAGTTTATGATTCTAGCCTGTAATTATCTCCTGGCCTTCCAGGTAACACCCTGCATCTAAAACCTGGGGCTAATTCCATAGGTTGTTCCAGCATGTCTCATGAGAGACGCTCAACAAGAACAGGTTACTCACCTGTAACAGTAGTTCTAGGAGTGGTATATGTTGTTCATCCACACTGTCTGGCATTGTCACTTTCCCCTTTAAATCTTGCCGGAAGTCTTCGAGCTGGCTCCTCCCACCCACCCGGGTGGTAAATACCTCAGCTCCGCCCCATGACGCCAGAGCTAGCCCGCTGGAAGCCAGGTTGTGCGCCTTAAGCCGGGTAGGTTGGGTGGGTGCATCTGGATGAACAACATATACCACTCCTAGAACTACTGTTACAGGTGAGTAACCTGTTCTTCTAGGAGCGTGGATATGTTGTTCATCCACACTGTCTGGCAGACTCCTAGCAGTTCTCTGGGAGGAGGGAGGCAAGGCGCACACCCCCTACTTAGGAAACAGAGATCGGAGAACCGAGACCCCAAAACCAGCATCACGGCGTGACTCTAGGTCGATGTGGTAATGGGTAATAAAGGTGTTTGCTGACTTCCAGGTAGCAGCCGACAGATTTCCTGGATAGGGATGTCCCTGGAAGCAGCCACCGAAGCAGCAGTATGGCGGGTAGAATGAGCCCTTATCCCTTTGGGAGGCTCCTTGCTCGCCAATTCATAACACAGACTTATGCATGATGTAATCCATCTTGCAATAGTCTGCTTAGCTGCAGGTCTGCCAGAAGCGTCTTCAGCGTAGGTGACAAACAGCTGGCGAACCTCTCCCCGAATTTCCGCCGTCCTCTCCCTATAGTAGGAGAGAGCACGCCTGAGGTCCAGAGTATGGAGCCTGTACTCTGTATCAGAGGTGTAGTTAGGGTAGTATACCGGCAGAGTCAACACCTGGTTGAGGTGAAACTCTGACACCACCTTCGGAAGGAATTTCAGGTGGGGGCGCAGGACAACTCTGTTCCTGTGAAAGACCAGATAAGGGGAGTCCACTGAAAGCGCCTGGAGCACCCCTGTCCTTCTGGCTGATGTGATAGCCACCAAGAAGGCAGTCTTCCACGACAAGAGCGAGAGCTCACACTTGTGCATGAGTTCGAATGGCTTGCCCATGAGCTTTGCCAAAACCAGCAAAAGGTCCCACGGAGGTGGAGACTCACGCACCGGAGGGGATATGTGATCCAGGCCTTTGAAAAAGCACCCGATCACCATCTCCTGAGCCAATGTAGGCTGACCGGCCCATGCCCGGTAAGCAGAGATGGCTGCCAGGTGCACCCTAAGGGTCGATGACCGAAGACCCCCTTTGGAGAGGGACCAAAGGTAGTCTAGAATGTTAGCCACAGAGCAGGATAAGAGATCCAGGCTTTTTCCCTGACACCAAATGGAAAATCTTTTCCATTTGAAGGCATAACATTTCCTGGTTGATTCTTTTCGAGATGCTTCCACCACGGTGTAGACATCTTCAGAAAGACCCAAAGCCTGGAACTCTAGCCGATCAGGAACCAGGCTGTGAGGTGCAGGGATTGAAGGTCCAAGGGGAAGACCTTCCCCTGGTTCAGCAATATCAGGTCCGGGCGTGTACACAGCCGCTCCGGGGCCCTGCAGCTGAGGCTGAGGAGATCTGGATACCAGAACTGGCGGCCAATCTGGGGCTACCAGAATCGCCTTCGCCTTGTCCCTCCTCACCTTGAGTAACACCTTGTGGATCAAGGGAAATGGAGGAAAGGCGTAGAAGAGGCCTGGGGTCTACGGCCTCGAGAAGGCATCCCCCTGCAGTGAACCCCGCTGAGGGGGGCGGGCATGCTACAGCCTCAGCTTGGTGTTCTCCCTGGAGGCAAACAGGTCCACCAACAGTTTGCCCCAACGGGAGAACAGGTTGTAAGCTACCTCTGGATGGAGAGACCACTCATGGGATGTCTGGCCTATGTGGCTGAGAGCATCCGCCAGTTGGTTCGCGACTCCTGCCACATGGATGGCTAGGAGATCCATCACCAGCCGGCTGACGAAGGTCCAGATCCGGAGCGCCTCCTTGCACAGCAGACGGGAATGTGTGCCACCCTGTTTGTTGAGGTAGTACATGGTCGTGGTATTGTCCGTCTGGACTTGAACCACTTGACCCCAGAGCTGAGGAGCGAAAGCTGACAGGGCCAGTCTGACTGCTCTGAGCTCCAGCAGGTTGATGTAGCATTGGGACTCCTCGGGGGTCCAGAACCTGTGGGCTCTGTTGTCCCCCATGTGGGCTCCCCAGCCCATGAGAGAGGCGTCGGTCGTAGGGACGACCGTAAGCTCGGGGCGGACAAATGGGACTCCTTCCTGCAAGTGACTTGGGACGGTCCACCATTGGAGAGCATCCCACATCCTCTGAGTGACTGTGATCAGCTGGTCGAAGAGACCCTGATGCCGAGACCACTGGGCAGCCAGCTCCCATTGAAGGGGGCGCATGTGCAGTCTGGACCAACGGACCACTGAGGTGCACGCTGCCATGTAACCCAGGAGGAACAGGAAGTCCCGGGCAGGGCGCGAGAGCCCAACCAGAAATGATTGGGCAAAGGAGGAGAGAACCTCTGCCCTGCCCGCCGGGAGCCGAGCTCTGGCTTGACAAGAGTCGAGCTCTGCCCAGATGAAGCCCATCACCTGAGAAGGGATGAGTTCTGAGTTGGCCTCGTTGATCACAAGGCCCAAGTGAGAGCAGGTTCGGAGGGTCAGGTCCCTGGACCTCTCCACCTCCTGAAGGGAGGAACCTGCCAGGAGCCAGTCTAGATAGGGGTTAATACGAACCCCTTGACGCCGTAGATGGGCTGCCACCACTGCGATGCATTTGGTGAAGACCCTTGGGGCTGATGACAGGCCGAACGGCATGGCTCTGAACTCGTACATGGTCCCTTCGACCTTGAAGCGGAGGAACCACTGATGGGACGGACGGATTGGGACGTGGTAAAAAGCGTCCTGAAGATCCAGTGTACAGAACCACATGTTTCGCTCCAGGGATGGTATGATCTGGTTCAGAGTTACCATCCGGAAGGTGCGAGACCTGAGATACCGATTCAGGTCGTGGAGATCTAGAATGGGCGCCAACTCCCCGTCCGCTTGGGCACCAGGAAGTACCTGGAGACGAAGCCTGGGTCTGAAGGAGGATCCGGCACCAGGGCAACCGCCTCTTTGAGGAGGAGCTGCGCAATGTCTTCCCAAAGGGCAGACTGGGTGCCAACTGAGATCCTTTCCTCCCGTGGGGCACGGGCTCCACTGGGAGGTACTGCTCGAACTCTAGGCAGACCCTGCCCGACCACTCAGAACCCACCTGTCCAGTGATACGGACCAGGAGGAAAGGAAGTGGAGGCTAAGCCCCACGGAGGACCCAGAACTGGCGTGGCGGTGCGGAGGAGGCCACCCCGACCCGTCACTGTGCAGGCTTAGAGGAGGAGGAGGCACCTGGACCAGCACCTCGGCCTCCTTTGCGGGGCTGCTGGGGACCTTGCTTGGGCCTAGGGTGCCAAGCTTAAGCCTGCTGCTGTTGTTGACCTCCCTGGAAGGAGGGCTGTCTGACCGCAGGAGAAGAATGCTGAAAAGGCTTCTTGCGCTTCTGCTGCTTCTTGCCTGAAGAACCCTTAGCAGAGGTGGCCTCTAAGGTGGCATTAGACTGCTCAATGTGCTGAAGATGACCTGCCACTCCCGGACTGAAGAGGTCGGTGCCAAGGAAGGGCACGTCAACTAGCTTGTGCTGAGTATCCACGGGAAAGGAGGATAACCTCAGCCAAGCCCTGCAGCGAGAGGCTACCGCTGTCGCTAGTGAACGGGCACAGGAATCACCAATGTCCAGAGCTTTCTGGAGCTGTTGTTTGGCAACAGCCCGGCCCTGGTCCCGGACCTGCTTGACCGTGGTCTGCATGTCTGCTGGGAGGTGAGGAAGAACTTCATCCAGCGACCCCAAAAGGGCATGAGAGAAGTGTGCCATGATCACTGCTGAGCTTGCCTGACGAAAGCCTAAGGATGATGCCGCGTAGACCTTCCGGGCTGAGTGGTCCATAAGTTTGGACTCCTTGTCCGGAGGGCGGTCAGTATCCACAGAGCTGCCCGTTCGCCTGAATACTGAGGCAGTCACAAGGCTTTCTGCCGAGGAGTGCTCAGTAAACCCCGCCAAGGACCCTGTGGGCACCGCGTACTTGCGGGCCATGCGGGCAGATGGAGCCGGGCAGGAGGCTGGACGCTGCCAGAGTTCCAGAGCTGGGCCAACTATGACTTCGGCCACTGGAAAGGCCTCCGTCGGGGTATCCCCTCTCTTAAGAATATCCGTGAGGGGGATATTCTGCCTTTTTCTGAATAGGCTGCAAAGGCATTCCTGTGGACTCAGAAATGAGTTGAAGGATGCCCTGGAAGGAGGAAGGCCCTTCTTCCAAGCCTGACACAGACAGCTCATCATGAGAATGAAGGCCGGTATTATCCGAATCTGATGAGTCCAGATACAAAGGCTTCCTGCCTACATCTCCCTCGATACGCCTAGGACGATCAGGGGTGACCGTAATCGACAGTGTGTGAGGAAGACCCGAAGACTGTTGGTCCTCCTTAGAGGGAACCCCTTCCCGGGGCTGTTTTGGTGGAGGTTCCACCAAAATTGGTGGGGAGCCTGTAGCCGGCTGAGCCGAAAAGCGCACGGGGGCCACCGAAGAGACTGGAGCCCTAGAAGCCGAAGAAGTCGGTGTCGGCAGAAGAGGTTGAGGCCGAGAGATAGCCGGAACCGCTGGAGTAGCCGGCTTCTGGCCTGTTAGCAGAAGTTGCTGCCACATAAGATCCTCATAGCATCGACAGAGTTTCCGTCGAAGCCTCTCCTCATCAGAGGAGGATAAGGAACGGTGGCGGCGCCTCTTCCGGGAGTGTTTGTGTCCCTTCTTGGGTCTACCGACCGAAGAGGACTTACTCCTCAATCGAGACCGACGGCGTCGGCTCTGTCGGTCAGGGGAAGCCGGACTCGGCGAAACCGAGATTCCGACTCCGGGCCCTCGATCGGGATACCCGCGGGACGGGTTTCCTCATCTGGGAAAGAGAGAATAGGCATTCTCTCCAGAGAGTCGTCGGCGACAACGGCTCGATCGGGTTGAGAGAAATCTCGGCCGGCTCAGCCGTGTCCTCGACTTCGGTGCCCTGTCCAGACGGAAGCTCTGAAAACCTGGCAGCCGAGGAGGAGATCTCGACCGTAGTCGAGACCCCTTGCTCCTGGAAGTCGGACCGCTCTCGGTCCCAGGAGCGTCTTCTTCGGCTAGAAGAAGACGGTTTTGGATCCTTCTTTTTGGATCGCGAGGAGTGTGAGCCCGAGGGCGCCTCACCCTTAGTAGGCAGAGACTGGCACAAATCCCAAAAGGATCCTGTGAAGGTGGACCCAAGTTGAGCGGCACAAAGAAGCTTTGGTTGGCCGGAGCTTGGGCAGCTTCTTCCTCGAAGGCCGCCATCTGCTCGAGCTGCTCGGCGGATCCCGCAGCCGTGGAAACCGCCCACCTGGCCTCCTTCGATTTCACCGGTGGATTGTGAAGCTCCAGTCTCCCCAGCTTCAGGCGCGCCTGATTGTCCTCCAGAACGGTGGGATGGAAGGCACAGCAAATAGTGCATTGTGAGGTATCATGCACGGTACCAAGGCAATAAACGCACGAGAGGTGGGGGTCAGTGCGCAACATTTTTTGTCCACAAGGACACCAGCGAAACCTGGGGGACGACTTGTCATCCATGTCCGAAAAGATCAGATCTGAGTCGTATACTCTTACGAGTTTCAAAGCGAGAAGATGCGGTGAAAACTGTTGTAGATTAGGACTCATACAAAAACACGAGGGAACCGTCACAGCTGAGGAAAGGAAGATCTGGCGTCATGGGGCGGAGCCAAGGTATTTACCACCCGGGTGGGTGGGAGGAGCCAGCTTGAAGACTTCCGGCAAGATTTAAAGGGGAAAGGGACAATGCCAGACAGTGTGGATGAACAACATATCCACGCTCCTAGAACACATTTTTATATTACAAAAATCATAGATTAATCAAAATCAGCTGTCTGAGTGTCACACCCCATACCACCCATAATCGACTTATCTCTAACTCTGCTTTTTCAAGCTACTTAGGGGGTCTGGTGGCCAGTTAGGGGAGGCATGTAAGCACATTACAGCCCCTAGGGTGGTAATGTATGCCCCCTCTACTGGGCATCTTTACCGTGGAAATTCCTTTGAGGATGGGGGTGCATGCCTGAACCTGTCCTGGCCTCCAGCATCGGTAGGCAAATTAGTTGATGGCATGAATGGAAGGAGGTTGTAATACCTCAAACCAGATAGCTGGTCAGCCAAACAGTACACCACTGCCCCCCTGAACCAGTATTCTGTCCATGCTGGAGGCACTATTATTCACCCGAACACAGCACTGTCCCTCATTCCCACAACAGCACTTCCTCCCCAACAGGGTCAATTGAGGATTATGCAAATCAAATGCATATCAATAAAAATGTATTCCCATACACCTGGGTATAGGAAAATACTGAGTTTTGCTGCTCACACAAACTAGGTCACTCCACTCATTTCCCAGTAATTAGGTCTCATGAACCATGTTTCTGCTTCACTTTTTTACTAGCATAGAGGTTAAGTCTCACAACCGGAAAATGAGTGGCATAAAGTGGTATACAGTATGTGGACATCAAAACACCCTTTTTTCCTATACCCAGGTTATGGGGAACTAACTTTCACAGATATACTTTTGAACTGCTGTATTGCAATATGACCCTGGCGGTAAGACCAACTGAAGTAGTGATGCGGGAAAATGCTATGGCAGTATGGAGACAGTGCTATACTAAAGGCTATGGAGGTGGGCTGGGGACAGTGCTATATGTCTACCTGGATTATGAGAACAGAACCTTTCCCATTCTGCCATCAATTAATACTTTACCAAATTCAGTTTGGTGCCTTTCACTACACATTTGGTATTTTGATTTTTTCTTCTGTCATTCTCAAGGTCAGCCAGTGATCAAATCTCAATTCTATAACATTTCTTTATATTTTCTTTCACAGGGGAACGTTCACACACCTTCTCCAGGACTTAGCTCTTAAAGGGAATCCATACGTTTCTTTATGAAATTATTGTAAAGGCTGCTATGAGGATCCAATGTGTAAATTGCTGGGTTAAATTTGGAAAATATTTTCAGTAAGACAGAAAAATGCTTTTTAAATAGGGATATGGAGGCATCCATTTTGTGGACAGGAAGGGTGTTGTGATGATGTCACTGCCTCACCAGTGTGCAGTGCAGCAGGTGAGAACGGTTCGACTGTGCTGTCAGGGATTCTGTTATATTCTAAGGAACACACAGGATTTTATGTTTGGCAGAGTGCAAGAAAATAATTCAGTGCTTCTCTTCATGATAGAACAGGATCCCTTTCTGTAGGAGCAGTTTGTTTTAACCTGCTTAATTGCATTCTGTTAGAGCTGGTGAGGCAGTGACATCATCACAGCACCCTTCCCGTCCACAAAATGGATGCCGCCACTTCACAATTTTAACCCTTGCATGGCCACGGACTGATATATTAGTCCAATATTCCTATAGGTTCTGATTCTGTTGGCAGTCTAAGGGTTAAATGCATTTTTCTGTCTCACTGAAAACATTTTTTAAATATAACCTAGCAATTTACATACTGGATCCTCATAATAACCTACACAATAATTTCATATGGAAACGTATGGATTCCCTTTAAGCTCCTGGCTTGCCCCCCAGGGCGGAGCTGTCGGGGGGGGGCTAGCCCCTGATGGATACTTGGTGCACAGTGAAGAGAACACCATGGTCGGCGGTTTGGGCAAGGGTGAACATCCTCCTGCAGTGGGCGGAGCGGTCTTTCATTTTCTCCCAGCCCCTAGGACACAGAGTTGAGCTCCCGACATACGTTCACATTATGTGTGTACACGTCAGAGCACATAAGCATCCTCCCTCACTGATCCACGGCTACAACTACACTACCACCTGTGGTCAGCTTGGTGGTGGTAGAGACCAAACTCACTCCCTCCCGGAGATGGAGAGCGTCCTCTGGGACGCTCGTCTCACCTCCCCCAACCAGCCCTCCAGCGACTGAGGCTTGTTCCCAAACCCAGGACATCGGCATTACGAGCAGTAGTGCTACAACTGTGCCAGCAGGCTAGCAGGGGAATGTTCATATACCAAGCCCCACAACTACTCTGTAGGGCTAGGTCATCTGTATTTTATAGTAACCTTGTCATTTGACATTTACTACTAGTTCTCAGTTGCTTATGATCCCGTTTCACACATTATTATTAACTCTCTATAGGTGACTGTGTTTCCGAAACAGACTTTGACGGCAGAGAAGGAATGCTTGGCCCACCCAGTCTGCCCATTTCCCTACTTATTGTATAAGCTGCAGATCCCAGTTATCCAACAGCCTACTTCTTCCTACGCCCACCAGAATTGCCTTACGTCTGTCCAATGCATTCTTGAATTCCCACACTGTTTTTGACCCCATGACCTCCTCAGGATGGCCGTCCCATGCGTCCACCACCCTATCCGAGAAAAATTAATTCCTCACGTTGTCTCTTGAGCCATCCCCATCTTCAAACTGTGCCCCTTATTCTTGACATCGCTTTTTCTGAAAGATGCTACCTCCTGGACTTTGTTGATTCCCTTGAGGTACTTGAAAGTTTCTATCATGTCCCCCCCCACCCCATTTCCTCAAGGGTATACATATTAAGCTCCTTTAATCTCTCTTCATATGGCTTCTGGTGAAGACAGTGCACCATTTTAGTTGCCCTCCTCTGGACTGCCTCCATCCTGTCTATGTTCTTGCGGAGATGGGGTCTCCAGAACTGCACGCAGTACTCCAGATGGGGTCTCACCAACTGTCTGCACAGAGGGATAACAACTTCCTGTTTTCTACTGGTGATGCCTCTTCCTATACATCCCAGTATCCCCCCAGTCCTCCTTACTGCCTTCTCACATTGCTTGCCCACCTTTAGGTCATCTGCTATGACTACCCCCAGGTCCCTTTCCATTTTTGTTGTTGTTAGTACCTCCCCCATCGTGTACTCTTCCCCTGGATGTTTGTTTCCCAGGTGCACTACTTTGCCCTTCTTTGTACCGAAACTAAGCTGTCATACTTTTGACCATTCCTCCAACCTTGCCAAGTCCCTTATCATCCTTTCCAACCCCTCCTTGTGTATCAACCCTGTTGCAGGTCTTTGTGTCATCTGCAAAGAGGCACACTTTTCCTTCCAGTCCCTCCGCAATGTCACTTACAAACACACTAAAAAGGACCTGACCCAGTACTAT
Source organism: Neoceratodus forsteri (assembly GCA_016271365.2). NCBI lineage: Eukaryota > Metazoa > Chordata > Ceratodontiformes > Ceratodontidae > Neoceratodus > Neoceratodus forsteri. The sequence continues at coordinate 1,226,758,779 of CM028131.1, read as the reverse complement.
GTTATGAGCTGTATTTTACCCGACTACAATTTCTGCACTGTACTTCACACTGCACTGAATTCCCTTCCATCCCCCAGGACTCACCTGTTAAATTGTGACCCCGCTCCCTCTCGTGCTGTAAATCCTCATGATACTGCATTTTCAGTTTTTGAGTACAATAATGGAATGCATTGGGATTTTTTCACCCTATTCCTTGTATGTTTAGTGCATTTTTTCTGTATTGAGCTCCTTCTCCAGGATGAAGTTAAAGAGATGAGCAGCCTCTTATTCCAGGAATTTTAAGACAGCATCAAATAGGAAATACGTGAGATATACTCCATGTCATTGCAGTTGGGAGACAGGAATATATTTACTGAAAATATTTCTAAAATAATAAGACTCCTTCAGAATAAGATTTTGATTACAAAAGTGTGATAGGAGCTCCACCCTTAGAAATGTCTGGTTAGCGCAAAGCATATGAACAGATGTTTTGGTGTAGCAGAAACACAGACAACTGTGCACACAAGTAACCTCCAGTTGTAAAATCTGATGTCTTGGTGTTGATGTACATCTTATGAATAAACCTCCAGACTGATCTGAATTACAAAGGTGAGCATGGTGCATTTCTTTACTTTAGTCTGATGATTCTTGCCTGTGCAGGCACCTCCCATCAGATCCATTGATTGATCATCCAACAAGAACACTTGTTTCCTGAAGTCTCCGTATCACAGAATTTCCATTCAGCAGGAAGTCACAAATGAGAGGACGTATATCTGTGACCGGTTTTGGCTGGCTACTTATACAGGTAATGGTATCAGTTAAAAAAATGGGTTGTATGGAGCATGAACCCTGAAGAAGTGGCGAATGAGCTCAAAATGTCTGGTATTATATCAGTAGCTGAACATAAATATTTTTGTGATACTTTGTGAGTGGGCATTGTCTCTTAATATCAGTTACACTTACTAAATGTCACTCAAGAAGCAGAGTCCCTCCCTAAGAAATGTCTTGTTTACCTCTTTAAGAAACCTGGGCCTTTCTGAAACTTGTTCTGAACACAATTACTTGACATCCTTTTCAGTGGGAGTGGGAAGGTATGTGTGCATTGCTTCATGATGGTGCAAGCCACATCTGTGCACGTGCCTTGCCAGAACCATACACAACAGCAAAAAGTGAATGCACCAGAAAATGGTTCAGGCTGGTGCTGCACTCTGGGGAGTGGGGGGGATGACTCATAATGGCGGGTGAATGAAAAACACACCTATGATGGCTACAGATAGTGTGGTTTAGGGTTAGAATGCACACATGTGAAATGGATGATTTCAGATTCATTCAGGATCCTACCACAGCCGCTGCCTTGCTGTGTGACTCTGGCCAAGTTACTGACCTGTAATTCAGCCCTCCCAGCTGTGACATCAGGTCAAAGCAGGACCAATTAAAATGAGAAGCTGCATCTTTAGCTGGGACATCCTGGGAGAATATTTTGTAAAACAGAATCAATTAAAGAAGCAGTATTTGTTAGTAACCACATAGCTTTTTTTTAGCTGTAATGTTCACCTGGCAAAAAATATTAATATGCAAATATTTTATTCGTTTTCTTTATTTCCTGAACCAAGATACAGGATTTAGTTCCCACTCCCATGCCATGCCCACCATGGAAACAATACATATCTTGGCACAGTGTTGTGCTGTTTACAATCAGAAACCTGTGGTAGCACCATACTAATACAGCTACAGTACACGAACGTAGCACGTACATTCAACAGGTTCAGAAGAGATTTAATGATGTGAGTCATTAATTACAAAATTAGCTATAAAAGTAAAAAAATCTGTGAAAAGTAACAAAAAAAACCCACTGCACATGAAACTTAGGATGTCAGAAATACATTTTTGCTAAAAAAAACTATACGATGAAAATTTTTGTCGACTAACAAATACTGCTGCTTTAAACACCATTCATTAAAACAAACTGTGACAGAAAATCTCACTGCACTTACCTCATGAAATACTTCCATAATTTCTTTGTCGTAGCATTCCAGGAGCAATTCTGAGGACTCGAGATGTCTTGCGTATGTCATAAATGAAACACAGTCTCTTAGCGCACTGAACATGTACTGAAATAAACAACAAATGCCAGTCATCATCTTAGCTCTCTGTATTCACGGAGGTTAGACTGCCTAAAAATGCAAAAAGGGATTTAAAGAATCATATTCAGGGATGTAACTAAGCTTTGAAAGAGTAGGTAACTTTATAACAATAGTGTGGACTCAAATATTTTCGGGAAGCAGAGCATTTAAAGCAGCAGTGCATGTGAGCGGTGACAATTTTGACCTATACTTTTTTACTGTAGTTTAGGATGCCCCGTATCACTCGTCTTCTATGATACTCTTCCCCCCCTTCCCGTTTTCAATCTGCTTTAGCATTTTTTTTTTACATTTAAAATAGTGAAAGGAGTGCTTGGGGGACATAGCCAGTAAGCATTGGAGCGCACGTGGTTTTTGGAAGCACTAGCCACTGTCTGCTTCTTCACTTCAGGTCCCTTCTGCCAACTCCAACCCCATCTGCCCCCCCCCCCCCCGCTGTTATGATCGGGTGACTATCTACACCGAGCAAGGCACATTAGCTTTTTCGTGCTTTTCTCCATCTTCCCTCCCCCCACTCCATGACGTCAGGTCCACTCTCTGTCGACCTCAACAGAAGAAGCATGTACTCGACTGAGGCCACCTCACGCAAGGGGGAAAATTCCCTGGCTTGCCACAAGGGACTGCTGCTGCACCAAAATGTGGCATTCTCACTCTCTGGCTGGCTCATGCTCCCCTCAGGAACACTCTCTAGCCAGGCTGCCTGATCCCAGCAGACCCAGGCTCGCTTCCAAACCCAGATTGCCAGCATGAGCCATCGGGTGGCCTCCACTTACAGGATTTAAGTACTGACTGACTATGAGTAAAGCCTTGAAAAATGTGACTGGCAAGGACCAGCAGGCTGTGGGATTCTACCTGGGAATGGCTGTAGCAGCAGTGCCCAAAACAACTTTGGTGATTATGAGCCACAATGTAAAGGTACTGTGCAAAACAGTGGCAGAGCTGAACAAACAAAATCTTGCAAGAGCCAATACAGCTGGAAAATAATGGTACTGTGGGCAGTGAGAAATTTGTAAACTAGCAATTTTTGCACTAACCACTGAGCCACCTAAATGCACTTTCTAATTGTTGTGATATACACTAATACATGTATACATATATCCATATATATTCTAGTACAACAAAGCAGTGCACTGTCTACACACATTTTTACAGATTAAATAAAAATAAAAAAAAAAGACAGTGAGAGACCGTTTTCTTCTTTTCAGGCTCCAAGGGACATCGGAGGGTGGGGGGTTGCCACTAGACACCTCATTTAAATCAGCAATGACATGCATAAGGCTGAAACTGATCTAGATAGTGGGGTAATGTAGACTAGCAATTTTTGCACTAACAACTGAGCCACCTAACTGCACTTTCTAATTGCTGTGATTTACACACATACCAACTAATACATACATACATATATGCAAATATATTGCAGTATAACATAGCAGTGCACTGTCTACACCCACACAGCATTCACATACACACACATATACAGTGCTTTATATGGCATTTATTTACTTATCCGGCTAACCCTAACTTTACTGTATTTATGATATGCACTGTGTTTTGCACTAACTCACTGTACTAATCTACAGCATGACTGAGTAACTAAGGTAGTGAACCAGGGAGGTGTGGGGGATGTGGCCTATCTAGACTTCAGAAAGGCCTTCTACACTGTTCCCTATAGAAGACTGATTAACAAACTGAGCCAGCTAGGGTGGATCCTAGAATAGTTCTGTGGGTGGAGAACTGGCTGAATGGCAGGAGTCAGTGTTGTGGTAAACAGGGAGTACTCTGGAAAGGGAAAGGTGATGAGCAGAGTTTCGTAGGGGTCGGTCCTCCTCAATGTCTTTATTGGGGACATTGCAGAGGGACTGGAGAGGAAGGATGCCTGTTTGCAGATGATACAAAGGTATGCAATATGGTGGACATGGAAGAAGGTGTTGAAAGAATGAGGGAAGATCTTAAAAAACTGGAGAAATGGTCTGAAGAATGGCAGCTGGGATTCAATGCAAAGAAGTGTAGTATCATGCACATAGGGTACAAGGATTCAGGGACAAAGTACGAACTAGGTGTGGAGGTACTGACAGTAACAAAGCAGGAAAGGGACCTAAGAGAAACTAGGCAGTGCAATAAGGTGACTGGAAAGGCTAGCCAGATGCTTGGATGCACAAGGAGGGGTATCGGGAGTATAAAGAAGGAGGCTGTCTTGTCCCTATACAAGACACTCGGAGACTGCACCTGGAATACCGCATCCAGTTCTGGAGGCCCCATCTGAGAAAGAACATAGACAGGGTGGAGAGCAACTAAAATGGTGCAGGCCTGCGGGATAAGACCTATGAGGAAAGACTAAAGGAGCTAAATATGTATTCCCTGGAGGAAAGAGGGCACATGATTGAGACATATGAAGACAGCACCGGTATAAACAGAGTACAGGAAGGAAGCACCTTCCAAAGTAAGAGATGTTCCAAGTCAATGGGCACAAAATGAAGTTGGGGAGGCTCAGGGAAACTTGAGAAAATATTCTGTCACAGAGAGGGTGGTGGATGCCTGGAATAGCCTACCAGAGGGGGTGGTTGGGGCTAAAACAGTCACATCATTTAAGGAGTGGGACAGACACAGGGGTATCCTGGAGGCAAGGGAGGGGGGACTCCTGAGTTCAATTTGGGCATGGGGCCTCACACTAGATAGGGATTAATAGGGCAGACTGGGTGATGATGAGACTCCCCCCCCCTCAGCCAGACCTCCCACTTAGCACCTACCACCTCTCACTCCCAGACCCCCCTTACACATTCTCACTCACCAGAACAGGTCCCAGTGGGAAGATCCACTCTCCCATCGAAGACATATCTTGATGCTGGACTGCTATATGAGAAATAAGGTACGTGCAGTTCAATGCATTTCAATGGGTTTTCAACTGCATTTACCTTATTTCTCTAACAGCAGTCACTGGTTCCAGCAGCAAGACGTGTCTTCCATGGGACAGTGGCTCTTCACATTGCGATCTGTTCAGGTGAGTGAAGGTTTGTGGGGGGATCTTGGGGGATGTTGGATGGTGGGTACTCAGCGAGAGGTCAGGCTGGGGGTGCATCAGCGATGAACCTTTTTTTTTTTTTTTTTTACAGATTAAAAAAAAAAAAAAAAGACATTGAACGACCATGTTCTTCTTTTTAGGCTCCGAGGGACATCAGAAGGTGAGGGTTGACACTAGACACTTCATTTAAATCAGCAATGAAATGCATAAGGCTGAAACTGATCTAAATAGTGGGGGAATGTAAACTAGCAATTTTTTCACTAACCACTGAGCCACCTAAGTGCACTTTCTAATTGTTGAGGTACACAAACGCACTGACCAATACATATATGCAAATATATTCCAGTATAACATAGCATACTGCAATATATATATAGGAGTATAGCATAGCAGTGCACTGTCTACACATACACACACACACACACACACACACAGAGCATTGCCACATGCACACTAACACACATACACTGCCTTATATGGCATTTATGTACTTATATAGCTAACCCTAATTTTCACTGTATTGCGGTTAAACACTGTGTTTTGCACTAACTCTATTGTACTAACCTACAGTATGACTGGGTAACTAAGGTAGAGGACCAGGGAGATGCGGTGGATGTGGCCTATCTGGACTTCAGAAGGCCTTCAACACCATCCCCATAGAAGGCTAATTGAGAAACTGTGCAGCCTAGGGGTGTATCCTAAATTAGTTCTGTGGGTGGAGAACTGGCTGAATGGCACGAGTCAGAGGGATGTGGTAAACAGGGAGTACTCCGGAGAGGGAGAGGTGATGAGTAGGTGCCGCAGTGGTCGGTGTTAGGGTTGGTCCTCTTCAATGTCTTTATTGGGGACATTGCAGAGGGACTGGAGGGGAAGGTATGCCTCTTTGCAGATGATTCAAAGGTATGCTATAGGGTGGACATGGCAGGGTGTGTTGAAAGAATGAGGGAAGACCTTAAAAAACTGGAGAAATGGTCTGAAAACTGGCAGCTAGGATTCAATGCAAAGAAGTGCAGAATCATGCACATAGGGCATAAGAACCCGGGGCAAAGTATGAACTAGGAGGAAAGGTACTGACAGTAAAAAAGCGGGAAAGGGACCTGGGAGTTATGTCAGAGGACCCAAGATAAACTAGGCAGTGCAATAAGGCGGTTGGAAAGGCTAGCCAGATGCTTGGATACATAGGGAGGGGGATCAGAAGTATAAAGAGGGAGGTCATCTTGCCCCTGTGTAAGACACTCATTAGACTGCACCTGGAATATTGCACCCAGTTCTGGAGGCCCCATCTGAGAAAGAACATAGACAAGGTGGAGGTGATGCAGTGGAGGGCAACTAAAAAGGTGCAGGGCCTATGGGATAAGACCTACAAAGAAAGACTACAGAAGTTAAATATGTATTCCTTGAAGGAAAGGGAGGGGGGAGACATGATTGAGACATACAAATACATCACTAGTATAAACAGAGTACAGGAAAGAAGCCCACACTCGGGAGGGGGCCCACCAGCCGGGCATCATCACTGCATGCAATTGGCCCCTAGGCCAATGCCCTCCCCCCCCTCCGCAGTTTGCTGCTGCTGGAAGAATGGAGGAAGGGGCAGTCCCTTTAAGAGGGGAGCAGGCAGGTGGTTGCGGTGTAGGCAAATGGGATGGTTGCCATGGCGATGCAGCGTGGGAAGACACTTTTTTGAATGGCTACAAGTACGCAATTTTCTATGGCTGGCAGGGTCTCGAGTGGCTACATGTTCCAGAGCCTTTAGGAGGAGAACAGTCAACAGTGACGAAATGACTCCTGAGTGACCTGTTGGACGGTTAATGGCAGCTAAGTCCTGAAGCCACAGAGGGCCGGCCCCATAGCAGCGTGCTGCGAACTGGTGGTCAAGTCGAGGGACAGGGAGGAGAAGAGGTGATGTTCATGGCATGGTGGCTTGGTAATGGGACAAGCAGTATGGCAACTTTGCAGCAGTCAGCAGCAGTTTGTATACATTTTCCTTAAAACCTGATACAGCATTGAAAAATTAATTCATTTTTCTAGACAACCGTGTGGCCATTAACAAGTTTTAATAACATGTTTTAGTGATTTTGCAATGTCCATATTGATATTTAGGAGCATAATTCAATATATACGGTGATCATGGAGGACTTCAATCTACCAGGAGTGGATTGTGGAACCCCAGTCACCTCAAGTGCAAGGGAGCAGGTGCTACTGGATGCATTCCAGGATAGCTTCCTGGTGCAGATGGTCAGTGGGCCAACTCAGTTGGAAAAAACTCTGGACCTAGTGCTAATGGGGAGGCTGTGAGGGATCTGACGGTGGAGGACCCGCTAGCTGGGAGTGACCATCAATCGGTGTGGTTCATGCTCAGGTGGGCAGGGAGACTGTAGGTATTGGAACCAGGGTGGTTGACTTCAGGCAGGCAAGACTTTTTCAAGACGGGGAAATTCTAGGAAGGCACCTGGTAGGAATTAGGCCTGATATGGATGCAAATCCGAAGTGGGATATTATCAAATTTGGGTTGACTGAGGCTACTGGGTCATGTACCAAGAATCTGAGCAAGAAGAGTAGGACTAAGAAGCTGCCGTTGAACAAGGAGATTTTGAAGCGGTAAGGCAAAAATCAGCTTTTGGATGTTCAAGAAGTCCGGGGTGGGGGAGAGAGACAGGGAATTGTATCGAAGAAGTTCAAGGAGGCAACCAGATTGGTCAGGGCAGCCAAGACTTCCAGGGAGCTGAGGCTGGCACAGGGCATCAGGGAAGGGGAGAAAGACTTTTTCAGATACATAAGGGAGAGAAGAAGCTGCAGGGACCAGATAATGAGGATTAGAAAGGACGGGGAGTGGGTGAAGAAGGGGGCCGAACAGGCAGAAGCATTAAATGAGTACTTCTGTTCTATATTCACGAAGGAGAAGGGTGGCCAGCTACCTCAGTGGATGGGGAAGGGGTGACAGATGAGGTAATTATGGACAGCAGGGTGCTGGAGGGTCTGAAGGCACTAACGGTGGATAAGGCACCAGGTCCAGATGGCATTCATCCCAGGGTGCTGAAAGAACTGGCGGGGCTGCTGGCGGACCTGTTCAATACCTCCCTGGACACAGGTTGCGTATCACAGGATTGAAGGGTGGCTCACGTGGTGCCCCTCCACAAGAGTGGCCCAAAGGATGAACCAGGCAATTACAGATCTGTAAGCCTCACATCCATTGTAAGAAAACTTATGGAAGCAATTCTGAAAGAGAGGTTGGTGGCCTTTTCAGAGGAAAATGGACTTCAGGACAGTCAGCAGCATGGATTCATCTCTGGAAGATCCTGCCAGACCAACCTAATTGAATACTACAACTGGGTAATGAGGGAACTGGATAAAGGCCATGCAGTGGATGTGCTATATTTAGACTTCATCAAGGCCTTTGATTCAGTGCCTCATGGGAGGCTGGGGGGTAAGTTGCAATATGTGGAAGCAGGGACAAAGATGGTAAACTGGATTGTGAATTGGCTGTTGGGGAGGCAGCAACAGGTGATGGTGGTGGTGGGGGGACTCTCCCCCAAGGGTGGTGACACGCGGGGTGCCGCAGGGCTCAGTCCTGGGTCCAGTGTTGTTTGGGTTATTCATATCGGATATTTCACATGGCGTTAGGAGCAAGATCAGTCTGGTCATAGATGATACCAATATAGGGGTGGTGGCAGACACACAGGGGTGGCAGGGGCTACAGAAGGACCTGATTAAACTGGAGGAGTGGTCGGAAAAGTGGCAATTGAGCTTCAATGTGAAGAAGTGCAAGCTTATGCACTTCGGAACAAGGAACCCAGGGAGGAGCTACCAGTTGGGAGGGGTTCAGACAGAGGTCACACAGGAGGAGAAGGACCTGGCGTGATCATAACGGGTAACATGAACAACTCAGCTCAGTGCAGGAAGGTGGCAGCTAAGGCCAACAAGATGCTGGGATGTACTGCGAGAGGAATCTCATCCAGAAATAGGGGTGTGATCCTGCTGTTGTACAGGTCACTAGTCAGGACACATTTGGAGTACTGCGTGCAGTTCTTGTGTCCCTTTCTGAAGAAGGATATCAGATTTCTGGAGGGGGTGCAGCGTACGGCAACTAAGATGATCCAGGGGCTGGAGAGCAAAACCACTGAGGACAGGCTTACTGAGTTGAATATGTACACCCTGGAGGAGAGGAGGGATCGAAGGGAAATATTTGAAGGGGATTAACAAAATGGGCACAGAAGGGATATTTAAGCTGAAGAGAAGAAGGGACACCAGAGGGCATGGTCTCAGGTTGGAGGGTGGAAGTTATCGGAGAGAGATGAGGAGGCATTTTTTCATAGAAAGGGTGGTGGAGAAATGGAACACTCTACCCGAGGAGGTGGTATCCTGTAGCACAGTGGGCAATTTTAAAAGGGCATGGGACAGGGCGAAGGGGGGGAGAGGAGGGTGGGGCAGCTGCAATATAAGGGTGCTAGCTGCGTATTCGAGCAGACTAACTTGATAGACCATAAGGCCTGTTTCCTGCTGGCAGATTCGTATGTTCGTAATATATGTTTATGCACACAGATTTAAAAAAAATGTTTAAAGAAAGCAGATAAGGAAGTGCATACATTGTGAAACTATTAAGGTAATGTGGAGACAATTCCACTCCATATTACAACTGAGGCTGGCAGTATAGCTTGGAGGTTAATGAGCTATGAATGAGCTTGGTACATCCAGCAGAGCTGGGTTTGATTTCCACAACCTCCACTTGCATACTGTGTGACTCTGAGCAAGTTGCTGAACCACCCCAGTGCTCCTGGGTCGCCCTTGAAAAAAGGCACTTGTGCCTAGTGGACCTTACCCAGTTACCAAAAGAATAAAAACAATTGATTATATGAATTATTTTGTGAGGTATGCTAGCAGTGAAAAACTGCACACTAATTTTATGATTATGTGAATTTCATTCAATTCCCTGATGAAGAAGTCTTTATGATCTCGAAATGTTGCATGGTTTGGAATAAAGAATACTGATTGATGAAAAATAAAACTGTGCACTTCATGTGAAAGTAGCTTTCTGGTCTGATTTCTCATGTATGCTTCAGTTTTTATCTGGCTTCTGTTGGACCATTTTAAAAGAACTTTAAAATGGAAACTGGACTTTTTGGATCTTTTTGTAGTGCTTCAGGTAAAGGCAAGCCAGCCACATGTTTATTCCCAAGCTGCACTTTTTTCTATGTCTGAGGCCTTTCTCCATAGCATTTGAAATCTGAAACCTCCCTTCATCACTTTCAATTACAGTTTATGCATGGGAAAGGCTGACTGACTTGACATGTTTATGTGCTATGAATCGTTCTTAAAAGAGAATTCTACCCAGACTGAAGCTTAGCACACAAAATATTGCTTCGAAACACTGCTCAGCTGAATGAACTAATTAATTAGCAGAGTGATCACTCAAAACCTCCAATTTTATCTAGTCCGTTAGGAATCGGGACAGCTACCTTTTTCTTCTGTAATAGCAAAACGTCTGCAGGGCTATGCCCACTGCAGCCGTAAAAAGCAGATAACTTTAATAACCAGGTAATGAGTCTGGAGACTGCGAAGGTGGAGGTCAGGCAGCAGACAACAACTGCGCGCAGCATGGTGGAGAGGGCACAAGGATTGGCCATGGGGCTGATTAACTCATCACCTCCAAAGCAGCTCTCAGAGAGTTCTACCTCTTCTGCCCTCTATACCTTTAACACTGCATACTGGGCCTTTCTAAGCAAAAATGAAGCCACATGCACCATACCATAAACAAATGCGAATGCTTCATGAACTGTAAAATGCTACATACAAAGTACAAGTGGCAAAGTTATTCATCCAAAATTACCTTTTTACCCGTGGTATGCAATCAGTTCTAAGCAATTTTTTTTATATATACTAGCTGAAATACCCACAAAACTGATTTTGTTTTTAAAATAAAAAAAGCAACGTAAATAATTTTTTGGGAGGAAACATGAAACATACCTACACCAGACTTTTTTTTTCTATTATCTCTTTATCCTCTGGAGCCCTGGCAGGCAGCTTTGGCCTTCCTGACAGAGGGACTCTCTCTCTCTCTGGTCCCGCCACTTCCATACTTGCAGTCCCCGGTAGTTTCCCCGAAGATTGCCCCATGCAACGGGGCCATGAGGAGATTGCCAGCTTTTCCCCCTCCCGGAGACCCAATCCAGAATCCGGAGATGGCCCCCGGGAGTGGTGGAAAATCATTGAGCCTGCCAGGCTCATTTTCCCCCATTTATGCCCGTCTCCCCCCTCTTCCAAAGTGAGGATGTCAGATAAAGCCTCCCGACCTGTACTGCCCTCCAGCCACTGCCAGAGGGCAGTCAATGAGCAGGATGACTAGTCTCCCTCCCCCCGAGAGAGGAGAGCAGTCCTCCAGATGCTTGATCCTCTCTCCCCCCTGCCGATCACCGGTGGCCCGGGTTCATTCCTGGACTCAGGTCGCCGGCGTGGCGCGAGGTGTAGCGACCAGCGCTTCAACCTCCAGTGCCACCAGGCCGGCATTTACACCAGATTATGAATCCATACATGATAAGCAGGTAGTAAAGTAAGTCTGTACTAAAAAGAAAGCTTTCTAATACAAAGCATGTATATATATATATTTTTTTTAATCTTTTTTATTCAAGATGCTTTTGTAAGGCTTGACAGACAAAAGTCAACGATACACACTATACCGTAAACAAATGCGAATACCTCATGAACCATAACTATTACACACAAATTACAAATGGCAAGTTGTTCAGCAAAACATTACCTTTCTAATGGTGGTATGCAATCAATTCTAAGCAATTCGGGTTTTATTTCATACGAGCAGATATACCCCCAAAACTGATTTAAAAAGAAATAAAAACCATACACAGCATACCATAAACAAATGTGAATACCTCATGAACCGTAATTGCTACACACAAAGCATGAGTGGCAAAGTTGTTCAGCACAAAATTACTTTTTTTTTTTTGCATTATTTCTTTATACCTCTTTCAACGTGCCTACTTGTTGTCCTCTCCTTCGGGTGGCCAAGTCCTGCCGTTGCCTCCTTAGGCCAATCCAGCTGCTCAGATGCCCCAGTTGTCCCGGACATATCCCTTTGCTGGGGGGGGGGGCTCTCCCATATCCCGCCGGGCCATTGGGAGGAGAGACTAGAGTGCATGTAGTGCACCCTTGCATCTTTACGGGGCATGGAAATGCAGCCTGGAGGAGTTTCTCGGCAGGAGGCGCGGGAGGTGGGCCGCCGTCGTCAATGAGCAGCGTGCATTTCACATTCTGGTCCCCTTCTTGCGCCACTTCTTGTAATACCCCAATCTCCACCGGGGACACAACAGAGCGGGGCTTCCCACCAACCCACCCCAGGAGAGAGAGCAGTCCTCCGGACACTTAATCCTCTCCTTCCCCTGCCAGCCCCTGGCGCCCCAAGTCCGTTCTTGAACCCGGGTCGCCAGCATGGTGTGAGGCAAGGTGCCAGCGCCTCAGTCCTCTACACCACCGGGCCTGCAAAAATTACCTTTCTAACGCTGGTAAGCAATCAATTCTAAGCAATTCATTTTTTTTATACTAGCAGAAATACCCCAAAAAATGATTTTTTTTTAAAATAAAAAAAGCAACATAACCCCTTTCTTTGTGGAAAACATGTAACACTTCAACACCAAATTATGTATCCATACATGATGATGAGGTAGTGAAGTCCCCCTAGGAAAAAATAAGCCCAAAGTTGATTGCCTGACTAAATATATACATTAAAACTGGAAACTTCCACAGACATCTCCCGGATGGGCTGTGAATGAGTTACTGCCAACTACAAACGTTTACCAGAGTAAATGAAATGAGACTCTCAAGCTGTGGTTTGAACATTTTGAGTATCAAACAAGAGAAACTCATGTCTGACTACTAGGTTTGCCAGAGGGCTGCAAAGAGTCCGACCTATATGCCTTCCTTTATCAGTAGATGGGGGCGGAGCCCTGGAGACCAGAACTGTAAGAACCAGTACTCATTTTAAAAATCTTTCTTATTACTCCATGCTGCCCACCTGCAGAAAATCCAACTCTGAGAATCATTCTAATTGTGCTGGCTAATGGAGCTGAAGAACCAAATATTGACAGCTGCATGGTGCAGTGGGACATTACAGTCAGAAGAGACCAGGATCAGACTGTTGCCAGATGTTAGCTTTGTGACCTGACAAAGAAAAAAAATGCCTTCGATGTGGTACATCACCAGTTCTTCCAAATAAACATCATTATGTCTTCCATGTTTACAGAGAAATTCAGGGTGAGTTACAAAGGAAAACATATTTGCACAGTTCCGATAAATACAGGACAACTGGCACAAAACAAAAAAGGAGGCAGATAGAGAAGAAGTGGAGCAGCTGCCAAGATCTGATCAGGACAGGTGATGTGATGGAAAAACAGTTACTCACCAGAACAGTAGATATTTGAGAGGCTCTCCTCCATTGGGCCACACCTTTAGGAACTATAAGACCTCAGCATCAGAAACAGTCAAAAACGTTTGCTAGCTGGGGGCCTCCAACAATGATGTGCAACGTCAGCACCCATCTAATCATTGGTAGCCCCACTGCTCCTCAGTTATCCAGCTGAGATAAGCTTGGAGGGCCACTTACCGTGAGGAACCAGGAGACCAAACCAGTAACAGGCCCAAAGGGAAAAGCATGGGACTGGAAAATAGTATCCTAAATCGCTGATGGACACCCCCAGACCAAGCAGTGGAAGAAAGCAGATGGCCTATGTTACAGTAAGGGGGAAGGAAGGCGGGTGCACTGTAGCCCAATGGAGGAGACTCTCTCAAAGATCTACTGTGATGGCAAGTACGTAACTGTACTTTCTAGGAGTAGTACATAATGTACATCCACACTTCTGGCAGTGTTCCTTTCCCTTTAGTTCCCACTGGAACATCTTCAAGCTGGCTTTTCTCACCCACCCAGGTGGTACCTCCCTCTGCATTGCCTCATGACATCAGATCTTACCCGATGGAAGTAAGAATCAGTGTGCCACCAGCCAACGGAGTTCGGGTGAGTCAGTGTGGATGTACATCGTATACCCCTCCTAGAAAGTACAGTTGCGTACTTACCGTAACAGTAGATCTTTGAGGGGTATCTCTTGTAGCAGGTAATACACTTGGGTCATTGCCAGAGGGCACTCTTGTGCACGGCAGCTTTCTTCTAGCAGTTTTTCCTAGGGGCCGCCCACACATGATATCATCATCCTGCACCTATATAAGAGTGGGCGCCCCAGGCATCCTCAGCACCCCCCTGGATTTAGCTTGCTAAGCGAGGACCGAGGGAAAGCCGAGGTACCTTAGGTATCCCCTCATGTATATATCATTTGGATCAGAAGTTGTTCTCTTAGAGAAGGAGGGGGATGGAGGCAGGGATTGTACCTGCTGCAAGAGATACCCTCGAAGATATGAAAATTACGTACCTACCGTAATTCTTGATCTTCTTGGACGAGTCTCCACCACTCATTCACACTATTGGGATCTGCGCCGGAGGCACCAGGACCCATCGGGAGCAAACTTTTTTGCTGGGGAGTCGACGCCAGAGATGGCGCCGCGAGCCCCAGCTCGCGCGGCAATGACTATCTCAGCGTCGACTCCCCAACCGCCTCAGTACCTCTTTTACCAAGGAGGTGCAGCGTAACTAACCTAGAAGGGTAGCCTAACCTAAAAACCGGACATAAGATAGTCCGGACGACCCGTGTAAGAAGGGTCAACAAAGAAGTCTTCAAGGCCTAAAGATTTGAGGGAGTGAAGGCCAACAAGAGAGGTGAGCTCGGGGGATGGAGGGTGGGCGTGTGAATGAGTGGTGGAGACTCGTCCAAGAAGATCAAGAATTACGGTAGGTACGTAATTTTCATATCTTCCTGGACATAAGTCTCCACCACTCATTCACACTATTGGGAGAGTACCGAGCTAATAATCCCCCGAGAGGGCGGCAGGAGAAACCAAGAGCTCACGTTTCTTAAGACAGAAGTCCATTAAGGATGGCTCTGCCAAAAGAAGAATGTCGTCTGGCATGGATATCGAGTGCATAATGCTTAACAAAGTATGCACTCAGCTCCAGGTGGCTGCATTGCAGATGTCTGCAATGGCACGCTATGGATTTCCGCTAGGGATGCCGCTACCGCTCTGATAGAGTGAGCGTAAACTCTACCCTCCAACTTAACCTGCGCCATGGAACAGCAGTGACGAAGGCACGCCACTAGCCATGCTGAGATACATCTAATAGCGACAGGTTGACCCAGCCGGGCTTCACTGAAGGAAACGAACAGTTGCTGGGCTTTACGAAAATCCTTGGTTCTATCTAAGTAGAAACGCAAGGCCCTCTTAACATCCAGAGAATGAAGAGAGCGTTCCCCTTCATTTTGGAAGTCCACAAAATAAGAGGGAAGGACCAAAGGTTGGTTAAGATGAAATTCTGACACAACCTTAGGAAGAAATTTAGGATGAGTAAGAAGGACTACTTTGTCCTTATGGAACACAGTATACGGAGGGTCTGTGACCAGGGCATGTATCTCAGAGACCCTACGGGCTGAGGTAATGGCCACTAGGAAGGCAGTCATCCAGGTGAGGAACTTTAGTTCACAGGTAGCTAGAGGCTCAAAAGGTTTCCGAGTGAGCATGTCTAGCACAAGATTAATGTCCCAGGCTGCAACAGGACGTCTTGTAGGGGGTCTGGTGTGCAGAATGCCCTTAAGAAATCTCTTAACCATAGATAACTGAGCCAGTGAAAGAGAAAAAAACGGCTCATGATACGCTGAAACGGCACTAAGGTGAACCTTAACTGTAGAGTACTGAGACCTGAATTTGAGAGGTCCAAAAGGTACTCTAAAACTTTATCTGGAGGGCAGGAAAAGGATTCAAGAGGACTTTGCACACCAGAGGGAAAACGCCCACTTAGCCGTAAGTTTTCCGAGTGACTGCCTGCAGCCAGAAGGATATCAGAAACTCTTCGAGAGACATTGAACCGATTTACTTCTACCTCTTCAGGAGCCAAGCGTGAAGGTGAAGAGATCTCAGATTGGGATGGACCACCGTCCCTGAGTTAAAAGGTTCATCTGCAGGGAAGTGGTCTCAGAGGAACTGCCAACATACTGTTGAGAAGTGAAACCACAGTTGTCGAGGCCAAAAGGGAGCAATGAGAATCATCTTGTCTCCCTGAGACTCGAACTTGAGGAGTACTTCTGAATTAGAGGAAGAGGCAGAAAGGAAGAAAGCGTTTGTCCACCGCAGCCTGAACGCATCCTGACAAAAATGCCAGGCCCTGGACTTCTGGAGCAGAAGAGAGGCAGTTTTATGCTGAGTGGGATGCAAAAGGTCCAGGACCGGAGTTCCCACCTTCAATAGTGACTGAACTATGGGTGAGTCGAGAGACCACTGTGAGGATCTGTCTCTGTTCTGTTGAGACGGTCTGCCAAGTCGCTCTGTACACCTGGCAGGTAGATTGCTTGAATTAGAGCCTTGTGCTCCAAGCACCATTCCCAGACCCTCATCGCTTCTCTGCATAAGGGGTAAGAATGAGCACCGCCTGCTTATTGATGTAATACATCACTGCTTTGTTGTCCGCTTGGAGGAGAATATTCTTGTGACAGAGAATGTCCTTCAAAGCTCGGACCGCATAAAGGACGGCCTCATTTCAGGACATTTATGTGAAGCTGGGACTCGAGTTGAGTCCACACACCCTGAGTGTGGAGAGCCTGACAGTGAGCTCCCCACCCCATTAGTGAAGCATCTGTGGTAATGGAGATCTGATGGTCCAGAGGGGCAAAGGGGTATCCTTGCAGGAGATTGTCCTCTTGAGACCACCAGGTGAGAGACCTCTTTAAGGGTTCTGTCACCTTGATGAGATAGGACTGCAGGTGAGTGGTTGGAGACCACTGAGTACTGAGCATCCACTGGGTGGTTCTCATGTGCAGACGGGCCAGAGGTACAGTGAACACTGAGGATGCCATGAGGCCCAGCATCCGTTGCATCGAGAGTGCTGTAACTGACCTGTTCTCTCCGATGTAATGGGCCATCTGAAGGATATCGCTTTCTTCTGTCCTCTGGGAGAAAAGCCTTCGCACAGGATGTGTCCAGAAGGGTCCCTATGAAAAGGAGCCTCTGGGAGGGCTGCAGCTGCGATTTCTTGAGGTTTAGCAGGACTCCCATGGACGTAAGGAGGCGAGAGGCCGTCTCTATGGCATCCAGAGTCCCTTGCCTGAAAGGACTTGCCAGAAGCCAATCATCCAGATAAGGGAACACCTGTATTCCGAGTTTTCTGAGGTGCGCTGCGAGAACTGCACAACACTTTGCAAAAACTCGCGGCACCGAGGATAGCCCAAAAGGCAGGACTCTGAACTGATAATGTTGTCCCAGAGCCACAAACCTCAGGAATTTGTGATGCCTCGGTGAATGGGAATGTGCTGTAAGCATCCTGCATGTCTAGGAGGCTAACCAGTCGTGTTGATGAAGCAAGGGTAACAGGGTTCCTAGAGAAATCATTTTGAATTTCTCCTTGGGGAGAAATTTGTTTAGCTTTCTGAGATCTAGAATGCGGCGCATTCTCCCAGACTTCTTTGGAACCAGAAAGTAATGAGAGTAGAACCCAGTGTTTCGTTGATGCAGCGGCACAAGTTCTACTACCCTGTTGTTTAGAAGGCCCTGAAGCTCAGCGGTGAGAAGGTCTGACTGAAAGGCAGACAGCCTGGGCTGCCGCTTGGGAAGACGATCCGGAGGGGTTTCCACAAAACTGAGTGAGTACCCCTCGCGGATTATCCGAGGGACCCATTTGTCTGAGGTTATGGACTTCCACTGGCTGTAAAAGTGCATTAGCCGACCTCCCACTGGAGAGGAAAAGTCCACCTCGGGCAGTTGTGGGACTTGGGCCAGCAATTCATAAGATAGCGCTGGACGCTTTGGGCCCTTGCACTTTCTGTTGCGCCTTCTTTTGAGGTTGGGCAGGTTGGTTCTTATGGAAACCTCCTCTGCCTCGAAAGGACTGACGTTATGAAACTGACGCTTACTGGCATGCCCTCAGAGGGGGCATGAGGGGGTCTAGCCAACTTAATGGCTGACCTAGTCTTTGTGTAGCTTCAGAGCTTGCTCGACCTGAGGACCAAAAAGATATGCACCATCAAGGGCAATGCCATTACCTGTTATTGCGCATCATTGGTGAAGCCTGAAGTGCGCAGCCAGGAATGGCGGGTGCAAATACCAGCAGGCTGAACGGGAAGGGAGTTAAAGGCCCATGGCTGCTTTAACCTGTTGGTTGTTAGATTCAATACCCTGGTAATGGTTTGAAGAAGCTCTGGTTTTGAATCCACTCTGGAAGAGCTTCAACCATTTGCTTGAGAGAGTGCCACAGGATATACTGTACTGGAGAAAAATAGCCTTGGTAACTGGCAATACGATACTTAGGGTAGAAGCAGCAAAGACTCTCTTACCTAAGGTGTCTATCTTACGAGATTCCTTGTTAATAGGTCGAGCTGTAGTGGTTTGAGGAAGGACGACCTTATCATTCTCTGCCAGGACTACAATAGGATCCGCAGCGCTTGAGATGCCAAAATGGGACGATCCTTGGGGGCCGAATATTTTCTATCAATGGATTTAGCCACCGATGAAGACAGAGCAGGATTATTCCATACCATTTGAGACAGTGTCTCGAAGGAAGGCTGAATCGGAGGAGTCAAATCCGTAGGGATCTCCGAGGCGTGAAGGTATTGGAGTCTTAATTTCCCAGGATCGATGTCTGTAGTCTGGAGAGAAAGTGTGGAAATCATATTCTTCAGCAGAGACTTAAAAGACAGGTCCTTGACCACCGGCTCTGCAGCAGTAAAAGATCCTGCTTCGTCCACCTCATCGCCCAGCCGAAGGTCTGGGACAGGCTCAACATCATCTCCTGACAGTCCAGGAGGGACTGTATGGACAGGAAAGGGGTGAAAGCCAGAAGAGGAAGGAGGAAAAGAGACAAAAGGGAAGTCCCGAGAGCCCCCGGCACCGAGGAGGCGCACGGCGCCGAGAATGACGCTGAGGAACCACGCGCGCACAGCAGCACCAAGCCGCACAGTGCCACGGCGACGCCTGGGACGGCGCCGCGAGGCCACACGGCGCTGAAGGCACTCCCAGAGACCGAAAACAGGTTCTGAAGGAAAAGAGCAGGAGATAAGGGCACGTGTGGCCCCTGCGCCAAGCCATGTGGGGGAGACACCTGGCACGGAGTCGATAGCGCCAAGAAGGTGCCGCGCGACCAGGAAAGTCCAACTGCCCTACCTGGTCGCCCAGAGAGCCCGAAGGCCCACGAGCGACCGAGCCAGGTAGCCGAACCAACCTCCGAGCCCATTGCTCCATAAGAGCGGCCCACTGATGAAACTGCTCATCTGAAGACCTACCTGCGGGCGGGGTAGGACTCCGATGTCGAAGACGTCGGCTACCAGAAGCTGCTGTTGGCGACTCCGAAGGAGGAGACCGGCAACTAGCCCCGATAACCGAACGTCTACGCGCAGACGTATCAGAGGGCGACCTCAAGTGATGCCTTCTCTTTTTAGACCTGGGCGGGTCAAGAAGAGCTCGAGGCCGAATGGTGCCGAGAATGCGACCGTTTGGCTTTATGCTTCCTCAGGGACCGCCCATCCCCCCAGGCATTGGACTGACCGTTGTCAGACCCCCCCCCCTTCCGGAGAAGGCGGCGGACCAGACCCAGCCCGACTGACTAAACAGCTTTCATTCGAAGTCTCCCTACAGTCACCTGACCTGCTCATGCTCGACTCCTTCAGTGTAGGCTGAGACTTCTTTATCGTTTTTATTTAAAAATAAGAATAACTTAAGCGATACTGTATCGAGATAATACTACAAAATAATAAAAACTGAAAACTATGCTGCTAGTTTGAAGTTTGACTCCCGATAGGCGAGCGACGTCGTCACTGAAGCGCACTCGACAGCGGGGAAAAAAGGAACTGAGGCGGTTGGGGAGTCCATACCGAGATAGTCATTGCCGCGCGAGCTGGGGCTCGCGGCACCGTTCCTCACGGCGCCATCTCTGGCGTCGACTACCCAACAAAAAGTTTGCTCCCGATGGGTCCTGGTGCCTCCGGCGCAGATCCCAATAGTGTGAATGAGTGGTGGAGACTTATGTCCAGGAAGATCTAAAGTTACGGTAGGTACGCAACTGTACTATCTTCCACATGGATAATCTCTTGCAGCAGGTAATACACTTGGGATGACTCCCAAGCAGTAGACCCAGGAAAGCTTGGAAAAGTTATGATAGAAGGCCTTGTAGGACAGCGTGGTCGAAGGCCATCCTACGGTGAGAAGCAACGTCTAAAGTGTAGTGCTTTGTGAAGCTATGTATTGTGGACCATGTGGCTGCATCACAGATATCCGTAATAGATGCCCCTTTGAAGCAGACCACTGTAGTGGCCATGGCTCAGGTAGAATGTGCTTGAACAGGTCCTAGTAATGGCTTGTTATACTTCTTATAACAAAAGGTTATGCAACGCGCCAACCAGTTGGAGACGTCTGCTTAGCGACCGGGAAGCCTTCCATGGTTGGGGCAAAAGTAACAAAAAGCTGAGGAGTCTGCCTTAAAGATTTGGTATGATTTATATAATATCTCAAAATGCAATGAACATCTAAAGTGTGTAGGAGATATTCTCCTGAATTAGAATGCTCAGGGAAGTAGACTGGCAGTTCTATAGACTGATTCAAGGTGTGCTCAGATACCATCTTTGGTAAAAAGGAGGGATTGATACAAAGGGACACTGTCTTTATGGAAGATTAAGTAAGGTTCCCTACACATTAGGGCATGAAGCTCAGAAATATGTTGAGCTGAAGTGACAGAAACTAGGAATAATGTCTTCCAGGCTAGGAAACGGAAGACACAAGTAGCTGCAGGCTCAAAGGGGTCGAGAGTCAGCTTTTCCAACAGGAAATTCAAGTCCCACAGAGGGGTGGGCCACCTAATAGGAGGTCTGAGGTGTAACATACCTCTTAGAAACATCTTGGCAAGGTGGTGTTGATAAAGTGTCTCCCTTCTAAAGGTTTATGTAAAGCTGAGATAGAGGCCAAATGGACCTTGATAGAGGAGTAGCTCAAGCTCATTGAGGCAAGCGAAGCCAAGTAGTCCCAATACTTTAGTCAATGGACATGAATAAAGGTCCAAAGACCGGGAAGCGGCCCATATGGAGAATCATTTCCATTTGGTATTATATGTTTGCCTGGTAGATGGTTTAAGTGAGGCTAAAATAATGTTGGTCACTGGTGAGGAGACTTGAAGGCGGGCTATGAAAATGTCCTCAGGAGCCAAGCATGAAGGTGTAGTAACTTTAGGTTGGGGTGAAGGAGAGTTTCCTGATCCTGTGTCAACAGGAGTGGATCCGCCATTGAGAATTGCTGAAGTAGGGGAAACTATACCTGCCAAAGCCACAGAGAGACTATGAGGATCATGGTGGCAGGTTCGAGTTGCAGTTTCAGTAAAGTCCATTGCAGGAGCATGACGGGGAGAGGGTAGGCATATAAGAAGAGTCCTGTCCATGGTAGGGACAGGGCATCGATAGACAGTCCCTCTTTGTTCGGGATAATGGAATAGTACCTGGGTAGGCGGTGATTGTCGGGGGAAGCAAAGAGGTCGAGGTACGGGGTCCCCCACAACCGAAAGACCATCTGAAGAACTTCGTGAAGAAGTGTCCACTCGTGCGTGGAGGTTTGGCGACTGAGAATGTCGGCCAATGTATTGTGACATCCCCGTAGATGATGGCAATCAATGATAGATGTTGAAGTATGGCTTCCTGCCAAACCGCCATCACTTCCCTGCAGAGAGCATGGGATTTGGTACCTCCTTGTTTGTTCAGGAAATACACCACTGAGGTGTTGTCTGATTGGATCAGTACAGGTCCGGGGACGAAAAGTCTGAAGGGTGAGGCGGACCGCCCTCATTTCCAGTATATTTAAATGAGATGGGATGGAGTACCGGGGCCACCTGCCCTGGGTCATGTAAGGATGCAAGTGTGCTCCCCAGCCGTTGGGGAAGCATCCGTGGTCAGTGTCTGCTGGGGAGGAGGGGACTGGAAGGGCATGCCTTGAGATAGGTTGGCACGATAGGTCCACCAGTCTAGGGCCGATCGTAGAACAGAAGTGACTCAGATTCTGCCTTCGAAATCCCCTGTTTTTTGCCACCACTGACTTTGAAGGGTCCACTGGATTGGTCTCATGTGTGATAATAATAATAATTTTTATTTATATGGCGCCTTTCTTTTTTCAAGGTGCCTTACTAATAAAACAACTAAAACAATTAAAAACAACCATTAAAAATATTTAACAGAACCAAAGTCATAATCAACTAAGATGGGGAAAAGGCCACAGTGGGGATGGCTGCAGCCATATGTCCCAAAAGCCATAACAGGCATGTGGCTGTGATAAACTGCTGAGTTTGTATCTGGGAAGCCAGAAACAGAAGTCTGTCCTGTCTGTCGGCAGGGAGATAAGCTCTGGTGGAGGTGGTATCCAGAACAGCTCCTATATACTGGAGCAGCTGGGTAGGAGTTGGATTGGATTTGGGCCAGTTGACTAATTCCTAGGGACTGGAACAGACTGAGGGTTGCCTGGAGGGACAAAAGCAGAGAGGTTTTGGAATCCGCTTTTATGAGCCAATCGTCTAAACACAGGAAGACGAAATGTCCGTCCCATCTCAGAGCCACTGCAACCACCGCTAGGCACTTGGTAAAGACTGTCGGGGCGGATGAGAGACCGAAATTGGTAATGTTGTCCTAGCAGGTAGAAGCAAAGGAACCGGTGGTGGGCGGGGTGTATAGAGATATGTAGGTAGGCATCTTTCATATCTAATGCGCACAGCCAATCCCCTTGCTTTAACACTGGCATGAGGGATGTTAAAGTGACCATCCAGAACGTCTTGTACTAAATATGTAGGTTTAGTTGTCTGAGGTCTAGTATAGGTCTGAGATCCCCAGTGCGTTTCAGTACCAGAAAAAAATGGGAGTAGAATCCCTGATGGCACTCCGAAGGAGGAACTAGATAGACTGCATTCTTGTGAAGAAGTGCCTGGAGTTCTTCTTGAAGAATGGGGATATGGTCGGGTGGGTAAGAGACAGAGTGGGGAGGATGAGGAAGAGGCAATGAGGTGAATTCCAGTGTATGCCCCATCCGTATGATGTTATCTGATTTTATCTGATATTATTGCTGGTCAGGCCTCTAAATGGAGAGCAAAGCGACCACCCATGACTTCCGAGGCCTGATCGAGGAAGCCTGGGCAATGCTCCAGTTGGTCACTGGGAAGTGTGCCGACTGGCTCCACCAGAGGGGTGGGAGTGGGAGCCCTTGGAGGTAGGAGTGGCAGTCCGGGAGGATGGCTGAGAACGACCACGGAATCCACCTCTATAGTTACCTCTGTGATTGCTGCTTCTCTTTGATTGAAAAGAGGATTGGGAGCGGTACTGGGAAGATGGCTGTAAGAAATGATACATGCCATGTACTGAACGTAAAGTTCGACCAGTAGCTTGGAGATCATCCAGAAGCGTTTGGATGCTAGGACCAAAATGTTTGGATCCAGTGAAGGAGCATTTACCACATTATGCTGTACATCTGGTGTAAATCCTGACATACATAACCAGGCATGTCATCTGAGGGTAACACCTGTGGCCGATATACAGGCAGAGGTATCCACCGCATCGTACCACAAACAGAGCAGATGTCGACAGATGGAGTTGCCAGTTGAAACTGTTGCCAGTAATTGGCCCTTCTCCTGAGAGGGAGGACGTTTATTGACTAGTTCTATAGCAGAGGGCTAGAGGGTGTGTTGGTATTTAACCATATGTCCCATATAGTTTAAAATTCTGATATTCATGGTACCTGCCTGGAATACCTTCTTCCCGAGGTAATCAAGATGTCGGGATTCCTTATGAGGGCGTAATGAGCTCATGTGCTTTGGATGTTTGGTACGATCATGAGCCGCTGTGATCACTACTAAATCTGCTTCAGGGGTAGTGAAAAGGAAAGGGTGGTCGAGAGGAGACTGGTATAGGTGATCTGCCTTTGCATGAATTGCAGGAACAGCTGAGGGCTGATTCCAAGCAGCCAGCACAGCATTTTGATAAGTCTGTATAAATAGGGGTACCACTACAACAGGCTCCTCCGGCAGTTCAAAATAGTCTGCCATATCCTTTCCTTGTTTATCATGTTCCATAGTGTGCTCCCAGGTCGCTCCTGTAAAAAAGCTTTCAGCTTAGTGTGCTATACCTGGTTAAACAACTAAATAATAATAATAATAATAGTTGAAAACACCATGATTTTTGGATTTGGACCATCATCTCATGAAAGGATGGGTCATCAGGAGGAGAGGCAGCTGCTTGACGGGAGGCATCCTCATGCAAGGAGGAGACTGTCGAAATAGAGAACGGAGGATGGGAGTCCAGGTCTTGAAGCTCAGAATCTTCAAGATCTGCTGGAAAACCTTCAGGAAATTCTGCCTCTTCTGAGAAATATTCTTCCTCATAGGATGTGGGGGACCAAACCAGAGAAGGTTCTCTATCACCTTGAAGATATTTAGATGGAGGGGTGGGAGAAATGGAAGGGCGACCTGCCTCTCCTGGAGGGGTAGGTAG
The DNA here is from genome assembly GCA_016271365.2 of Neoceratodus forsteri. Classification (NCBI taxonomy): domain Eukaryota; kingdom Metazoa; phylum Chordata; order Ceratodontiformes; family Ceratodontidae; genus Neoceratodus; species Neoceratodus forsteri. The sequence goes on along the minus strand of CM028131.1, from coordinate 1,226,734,045 downwards.
AGAACCCCTCACCACTTCCAAAACCTGTTGCATTACTGCCATCACGTACAATGAAGTAGTAGTAGAGTGCAGGGCAGGTGGCCTCTGGGAAACCAGAGGAACTGTGGAGGTAACTGGATGGGATGTATAAACAGGTCTGGCCACTGGCTGATAAATACCAGGGTCTCAAGTCCCTGTCTGGTTGGCCCCTGTGAGAGGATGGCTGTGAAGGAGGAGGGGCTGTAGCCATGGAAAATCCCGTAGTCCTCCCCATGAAAATTTGACTTGTCGATGGGGCAGTAAATAGGGAGGTGGTAGAATGCTTAAAAACAGTCGTCGTCAACGGTAAATGAACCACCGTCAACGGGGAGGCATCGGAACTTACATAAGGTTCCATAGAAACTGCTGAAAGGGCGCCAGAAAGCACAGTCGACAAGACGGTGTCAACTACCATTGACGAGGTAGCAGTGGATGCAGGGCATTGTCAACAGTGGAGCACCAGTAATGATGGCCATCGACAAATGTCTGCCCGATGAGGATGAGGAGGATTTATCCTTATCCTGTTTATGCTTCTTGTGTAAAGCTGTAGTGGAGGGCTCCTTGGGACAGGCCACCCTTCTCTAAGAGAGACAATTTCTGCTCCATTAGGTGTGATTCAATTTCCTGTAGTCGTCGTCATGTTGCCTGGTTGAATTCCTGGCAATGCCTGCAGGAGATGGTGTCGTGTGTGGGACCCAGACACTTAGCACAAATGGTATGGTTGTCATAGCGGTAGATCTTCCTACTGCAACGACATGACCGAAAAAGTGATGACTTGCTTGTAGATTCTTTGGGAATTTGTCGATGAAGATTGGAAACTGAGGGAAAATCCATTCCCAGCTGAAGTTCTCGTTGATAACTGCTTCACAAGTGCTAGCTGCTGCATGCGAGCTGAAGATGGTGGGAAAATGAACTGAGGATGCCTGGGTCCGCCCACTCATATAGGTGCAGGATGATGACATGTGTAGGCAGCCCCTAAGAAAGACTGCTAGAAGAAAGCTGCCGTGTACAAGAGCGCCCTCTGGTGATGACCCAAGTTTATTACCTGCTTCAACAGATTATCCCCGTGGAAGATCTACTGCTACAGGTGACTAACCTGTTTTTCTAGGGATGTAGATATGATGTACTAATTCACACTTCTGGCAGACTCCTAGCAGTTCTCCAGGGAGGCGGGGGCAAGACGCACCCCCTACTTAGGGAAAAGAGATTGGAGGGTTGAGGCCCCAAAACCAGCATCCCGGTGTGACTCAAGGTCGATGTGGTAGTGGGAAATGAAGGTGTTCACCGACTTCCAGGTAGCAGCCCTGCAGCTTTCCTGGATAGGGACATCCCTGGAAGAAGCCACTGAGTCAGCAGTATGACGGGTGGAATGAACCTTTAGTCCTATGGGAGGCTCCCTATCTGCCGACCTATAGCAGAGGTCGTTGCAGCATACAATCCACCTGCCAATCATCTGCTTAGCTGCCGGTCTGCAAGGCGTGGCTTCAGCGTACGTGACAAATAGCTGGCAAACTTTTCCCCGAACTCCAGCCATGCGCTCCTTATAATAGGCAAGCACTTGCTGCAGGTCCAAAGTATGGAGCCTGTGCTTGGCCTCTGAGGTGTGGTTCATGAAATACACTGGGATACTGATCATCTGGTTAAGGTGAAACTGAGACAACCTTTGGGAGGAACTTTGGGTTGGGGCGAAGGACAACTATGTCTTTGTGGAAGACCAAGTAAGATGACGCCACCAAGAGCACCTGGAGCTCACTGATCCTTCTGGTTGACATGATAGCCGCCAAGAAGGTGTTTTTTCCACGACAGATGAGACATTTCACACCTGTGCATTGGTTCAAATGGTTTGCCCATGGGCTTTGTCAACACCAGCAACAAGTCCCAAAGTGGTGGTGGTTCATGCACCAGAGGGGAAATGTGGTCAAGGCCTTTAAAAAAGCACCAGACCACCTTCTCCTGCACCACCAATGGCATACCAGCCCACACTCAGTATGCAGAGATGGCTGCCAGGTGCACCTTAAGGGTCACTGACTGAAGGGACGACAGAGAGGGACCAAATGTAGGAATGCTAGCCACTGGGCAAGATAAAGGGTCAAGCCCCCTGCTCTGGCACCAAATGGAGACCCTATTCCATCTGAGGGCACAGCATTTCTGGGTTGATTCCTTCAAAGAAGCCTCGACCACGGTGAGAACATCTTCAGAGAGACTCAAAGCCTGGAACTCTAGCTGCTCAGGAACCAGGCTGTCAGGTGGAGGAATTGAAGGTCCAGATGGAGTACCTTCCCCTGTTTGCAAGAGAGCAGGTCCAGGTGTAGAGGAAGTTGCCACGGGAGCCTGCAGCTGAGGCTCAGGAGATCGGGGTACCAGAACTGGTGGGGCCAGTCCTGAGCCACCAGGACCATCCATACCTTGTCCCACCCTGGCTTTGAGCAGCACTTTATGGCTCAGTGGACATGGAGGGAAGGTACACATGAGGCCCGAGGTCCAGGGCCTAGAGAAGGCATCCCCCTACAGCGTCCCCTGCTGAGGGGGAAGGGCACAATACAGCTTCAACTTTACATTTTCCCTGGAGGCAAACAGATCCACCAGAGGGGTGCCCCACTGGGAGAACAGACCCTGCACTATCTCCTGATGGAGAGACTACTCATGAGACGCCTTGCCCACCTGGCTGAGGGCATCTGCCAACTGGTTGGATATGCTGGCCATATGGCTGGCCAGGAGAAGAGTGTTCAGGTTGAGCACGAGGGTCCAGATGTGAAGAGCTTCCCTGCACAGAGGAAGGGAACGCATCCCACCCTGTTTGTTGAAGTAGTATATGGTTGTGGTGTTGTCCATCTGGACCTGAATGACCTGACCCTGAATGTGTGGAACAAAGACTGTCAGCAACAGCTGAACTGTCCAAAGCTCCAGCAGGTTGATATGGCATCAAGACTCCTAGGGGGATCCAGAGTCCATGGACTCTGTGCTCCCCTGGGTTGGCACCCCAGCCCATCAGGGAGGCATCGGTCGTGATGCTGACCGTCGGCTTCGGGCAGACAAATGGGATTCCTTCCTGCAGATGTTTCGGGACTAACCATCACTGGAAGGCATCCCACATCAACTGGGTCACAGTGACCAGCTGGTTGAAGTGGCTCTTGCAAGGAGACCACTGACAGGCTAGCTCCCACTGCAGAAAGCGCATTCTCCACCAGGCCCAATGGACCACTCTGGTGTGAGCTGCCATGAATTCTAGGAGGTGCAGGAAATCCCGAGCAGGGCACAACTGCCTAACCCAAAATGACTGGGCAAAGGAGGAGAGAACCTCCGCCCGGTCCTCCAGGAGTTGAGCTCTGGCTCTACAAGAGTTGGGATCTGCCCTGATGAAAAGTATAACCTGCATAGGTATGAGCTCCGACTCGGTCTCGTTCATCAGGAGGCCAAGGGACAGGCAGGTCTGGAGGCCCAGATTCCTGGACCGCTCCACCTCCTCCCTGGAAGGACCTTTTATCAGCCAACCGTCCAGGCTAATTAGCTTGCTTCTACAAGGCTTGAAATCAGTGAATGACCGGATGCTATTTCCTCTGTGTTCTTAATAGAAAGTTATGTAATATCTGATGTAATTAATCGTTCAAATTTTCTCTCACGGAATATTGTATGTCTCTAAGGTCAAACATCAGACCAGGATTGGATTTCTTATGTGAACAAATTTGAGGTTATCCTTTTGCAGGAGACATGGTCTACTAATATGATTAATATAAATGGTTTCCAAGGAATTCATTCCCCTGCTACTAACACCAAGAAGTATGGGAGACCTATGGGGGGCCTAACTGTTTATATTACAATTAAAAATGATATTACAATAATAAATATGATTAAAATTGCACAAAATTATATAATCTTGGCTATCAGATGGTATGCCAAAAATTATACCATTATAAATGTCTATGTCCCACTAAAACACAAGTAGCATACCTGGAAATGATTTGGGATGAGATTGCAAGAGATATGGAAGAGGCATTTAAGAATTTCCCAAATAATGTTTTCCTCATAGATGGAGACCTCAACGCAAGAATAGCCAATTATGATAACATTAACTTACTGGAGACGCAGATGGACTTGAGAAACTGACTAGGTGTAGTATGGATTAAAAACAAAATGAAAATGGAAATAAATTTCAGAAATTTATTGAGGATAATGTATTACTTACAGTATTCTGAATGGTAGAATAGAGGGGGACCTAGAAGGAACCACTACCTATTTCTCCCCAAATGGCCAAAGTCTTATATATTATATTTTATCTACTCCTGATTTTTATTATTTGTTTTTAAAGTTAAAAATTGAAATACAGCCAGAGAGTTATCACGCGCCCCTACAACAGTACAGTTACGCAAGAACTTACCATAACAGTAGATCTTTGAGAGGAGCTCTTACAGCAGGTAATACCATTAGGACTAAGGCCACAGGTGTTAAGACCCCTTGGAAACATTTTCTAGCTAGCAGTCTGTAGCGGAGGACTGCCCCCGACGTCGGGCATGCCCGACGTCAGACATGATATAAAAGGGGTGGTCCCCCGGCACCATCTCAGTTCCCCACCGGAGACCCGGTTGGTAAATAATGGAGAACCAAGAAGGAATTCTCACTATAGAGAGAAACAGTTAGAGGTACAAACTGACCTGGGGGATAGAGGGTGGGAAAGCCACCTGCTGCAACAGCTCCTCTCGAAGATCTACTGTTACGGTAAGTTCTTACGGAACAGAACTGTACTATCTGACTTCGAGGTGGAGTTCTTGCATCAGGTAATACCATTAGAACTGAGTCCCAAGCAGTACCCAAAAAAAGGCCCAGAGGGGAGGAGGAATGACTGTAAGGGGATAAACTAGATCACTCTCTCTCATGAGAGCAGTCCCTGAGGAACAGCCAAACCACAGCCTGCTCTCTTTCTAGAGGCTATGTCCAGACTGTAATGCCAAATGAAGGTATGGACAGTGCTCCACGTGGCTGTGGCACATAGGTCTGCCGCTGACATGTTCCTTAGATAGGCAAAAGAGGTGGCGATAGCCCTGGTGGAATGACCCTTAACTAGGCCTGGTAAAGGTCTGCCATGATGCTGATAACAGAAGGAAATGCAATTTACTAACCACTTGGTTAGTGTTTGCTTAGTGACAGGGTCCCCTGTCTTGTGTTTTGCAAATGCCACGAACAACTGGTCCATGTTCCGGACAGAACGAGTCTGGTCCAAGTAATAACAGAGAATTCTGTGAACATCCAGAGTATGCAACAAGGCCTCCCACAGCAGGAGAACTCTGGGTAATAGATTGAAGTTGAATGTCCTGGTTCAGAGTCATGGCGGATACAACTTTCGGTAGGAATTTGGGATTTGTACGAAGCTGCACCCCATCCCTATGAAAAACAAGGTAAGGCTCCCTGTATATCAGGTCCTGAAGCTCGGAAATCCTCTGGGCTGAAGTAATGGCAACTAAAAACGTCTTCCAAGAAAGAAGACGTAGCTCGCATGACGCGGTCAGTTCAAAAGTGGGGCAGGGTGAGCTTTTCTAAAATAAACAGGAGATCCCATGGAGGGACTGGATCCTTCCTGGGGGATCTAATATGCAAGACTCCTCGGAGGAATGTTTTTCAAACGTCGAGCTGCACTAAAGTCCTTTCTCCAACAGCACTGTGATACACTGAAACTGTGGAAAGATGCACCTTGATAGAGGAATGACTAAGACCTAAGTCAAGGAGTTACAGCAGGTACTCTATGATGAATGCGACAGAGCACTGGAGAGGATTCAAGGATCGGGCTACCACCCAGAGACAGAACCACTTCCACTTCATGGCATAAGTGGCCCTGGTAGAGGGTTTCCTTGCTGCCAACAAAATCTCTGCCACCCTCTGAGAAACTCCCAGTCTCTCCTCTGCTAAGACTGCAGAAGTCAAGCATGCAGGTGAAGAGATCCTATGGATGGGTGGACTGGTGTCCCCCGATCCTGGGAGAGCAAGTGGGTGGAAAGAGGCAGTGGCACAGGTGGTTTCGTGGCCAACTGCTGCAGAAGTGGGAACCAGATCTGACTAGGCCAGAAAGGGGCTACCAAGATCATCCTGGCCCCTTCCAATTGCAGTTTGAGCAGTACTCTCTGAACCAGAGGGAAGGGAGGGAAGGCATAGAGGAACCTCCCTGCCCAAGAATGGGATAATGCGGCTCGCCAGAAAAAAACAGGCTCTGGATCTAGCAAGCAGAAATTTGGTAGTTTGGCGTTGTGCCAGGATGTAAAGAGGTCCAATTCGAGATGACCCCATCTTACGAATAGGTTGTCTGCTACATCCTGCAGCAACTCCAACTCGTGGTTCAGTGACCGAGAATGGCTTAGACCATCGGTGAGAAGGTTCTGAATGCCTGGCACGTAGACCATGACTAGGAACAGATCACGTTCTACCGCCCAGTCCCAGATTCTCATGGCCTCCCTGCAAAGAGGGTATGATCCCATTCCCCCTTGCTTCTTCAGGTAAAAGACTACCAGGGTATTGTCTGACTGGATTACCAGTGGACCGCGGAAGAGCTGATAGTGGAAGGCCTGAAGGGTGTAAAAAACTGCCCTCATCTCCAATACATTGATGTGGAGAGACCTTTCTGCAGCAGACCACAATACTCTTGTCTGATGCTCGCAAAAGTTAGCAACCCAGCCTAGTCCCGAGGTGTCCATTGTGACAGTCTGCGTTGGACTTTGCCTCTGAAAAGGGACACCCTGTTCTAGGTGAGCTGGATCTTGTCACCACTGGAGGAAGCGCCGGACCGCTTCCGAGATTCGGATAGGTCGGTCCAACTTGTCCAAACTCCGATCCCATTGGACCCTGAGGTGCCATTGAAGAATTCTCATATTGAGACATGAGAAGGGGACCGTGGCTATGGCTGCAGCCATGTGACCCAAGAGTTGCAAAACTACTCTGGCAGGTACTTGATCCGCTGACTGGATTTTGCAAGCTAGTATCAAAAAGCAGAGTTCTCTGTCTGCAGAAAGAAAAGACCTGCCTTGTAGAGAGTCAAGCACCGCTTCAATGTACTGAAGCAGTTGGAAGGACCAGGGTTGGGATTTCGGCCAGTTCAGGGTGACTCCAAGAGACCGTTAGAAAAAATTACTCACCTTAGTAATGTTGTTTCTTCTAATGGAGTCCTGCTGTATTCTGACTACTGTAGTGATGTTCAACCTTTGAACTGCCCCGGAAGGAAAGTGTTAACTTTCCATGCCAGGCATGGAATACTGAGCTCGAGCTCAGTTAAGACTCTGTCTGTTGTTGCTTGAACTCAAACTGTCAGATCTTTACGAACTAAACTCACTAGGCGTCCTGTGTGGAAATTGTAAACTTACACTAGCCAACTGGCTACTAAATGTAACAAAATGTTTTTTGGTTCCAAGGCAAAGACTCAAGTTAGGAAACCCAACAAACAAAACACAACACATACCCAAAAATAAGAGGGTGAGAAAAAGGGGGCACCTCTGGGGTGCCAACACTGTTCCGGCCCACCCACATCCCAAAACCCAGGTTCTGAGAGGGAGGCAGGGAGAGTCAATACAGCAAGACTCCATTAGAAGAAACAACATTACTAAGGTGAGTCATTTTTTCTTCAAACAACATGAAGTCTTGCTGTATTCTGACTATTGCAGACTACCAAGCAGTACCTCCATGGAGGAGGGACAGAACCTACTTCGGGAACAGGCTCTGAAGCACTGCTGTGCCAAACCGAGCATCACTCCTAGCCTGGATATCCAGAGAGTAATGCTTGGTGAAAGTATGTACTGTTTTCCAGGTGGCTGCTTGACAAATCTCTAAGATAGGAATATCCCTGGCAGCAGCCAGGGAAGCAGCTGTACCTCTGGTAGAGTGAGCCCTCAGGCCTGAGGGTGGGATCCTACCTAATTTTTCATAGCAGAATTGTATACAAGAGACAATCCACCTGGCAATAGATCTCTTAGTGGCAGGTTTTCCCTTGCCAACCTCACCATAAGTGAGGAGCAGTTGGAGGGAGTCAAACCTGTGACCCTTGGTGCACTCTATGTAGTAGCTAAGGGTCCTTTTGACATCCAGGCTGTGCAGCCTCCTCTCCCCAGAGGAGGAATGGTCAGTGAAGAAAACAGGAAGAGACAGACTGGTTAAGGTGGAAGTCTGAAACCACCTTAGGCAAAAACTTCCTATTAGTCCTGAGGACCACCTTATCTCTATGGAAAGAGATAAAATCAGGCTCCACTGACAGGGCCTGTAACTCACTTGTGCGTCTGGCAGAAGTAATGGCTACCAAGAACACAGTTTTCCAAGTCAAGTACTTAAGCTCTGCTGAGGACAAAGGCTCAAAAGGGGGTTGCATAAGCTGAGCAATGCAAACATTAAGGTCCCAAGCAGGGGCAGGGTCTCTGAAGGGAGGATTGGTGTGCAGCAATCCCTTGAAGAATTTACAGAATCTCTCCCTCCCTACCCGATCGCCCGCCAAGCCACGTCCAAACATTTCCCTGGTGGTCCAACTGACAGGGAAGAGTGCTTGCCTGTTGGCAAGAAGGCAGAGACAGCTGCCAGATGCACTCTCAGTGTAGCTGGTCTGAGTCCCAAGCTACTAAGATGAACCATATAGTCAAGGACTGAAGGCAAGCCAGCAAATTCTGGAGAAATATGCTTCCCAGAGCACCAAATAGTAAACCTTTTCTATTTGGAGTTGTAGGTATTTCTGGTGGAAGGCTTTCGAGAAGCCTTTAAAATATCCAGAACACCTTGAGAGAGAGAGATGCAAATCAGCAAACTCTAACTCTTCAAGAGCCAAGCCTTGAGATTGAGAGATTTGAGATTCGGATACCGAACCCTCCCCTGAGAACATGTTAACAGGTTGTAATTCCTGGGAAGAGAAAGGGGAAGGTAGACTGCTAAGGACATCAAAAGAGGGTACCAGGGCTGTCTGGCCCAGTCTGGAGCAATCAGAATCACTTTGCAGGGTTGAGACATGATTTTGACTAGTACCTTGAACAGGAGAGGGAATGGGGGAAAAAGCATACAGGAATTTCCCTTCCCAACTGAGAACCAGAGCATCCAGGGGGACTGAGCCCAAGACTGGGGGTCTGCAACAAAAAAGAGGAAGCTGGTGATTGTCTGGGGCTGCAAAAAGATCTATCTGTGGAGTGCCCCATCTGGAGAAGATCACCCTCAAAATCAGGGGATCTGGGGACCATTCGTGATGGCCCTGAGATATCCTGCTGAGAGCATCTGCCAGGACATTGTCCTTCCCTGGGAGGTGCACTGCTATCAGAGAGGTATTCAGGGAATAGGCCAGAGACCACAACTTCATTGCCTCTGTCCACAAGGCCGTAGACAGAGTGCCCCCTTGCTTGCTGATGTACCACATTGTTGTGGTATTGTCTGTCCTGATCTGAACTACTTTGTTCTGAACAGACTTGGAAAATACTTGAAGTGCTAGAAACACTGCTCTGAGTTCTAATGAGATTGATGTGAAGCAGAGATTCTTGAGGTGACCACAACCCTTGGGTGGTCTGATCCCCCAAGTGGGATCCCCAGCCCAAGAGGGAGGCATCTGTGGTAAGGATTAGAGAATGAGATTGAGTGACAAAGGGAACTCCTTGTCTTAGGTTGTCCTGATCCTGCCACCACTGCAAGGCCTGGATCAGGGTTCGAGTCACTGGGATTAGCTTGGTCAGAGAATCCTTTCTCTGAGACCAGAAGGCTCTTAAGTGGAACTGAATGTCCCTCATCTGAAATCTTGCTCCTTGGACCACTGCTGTAGAGGCAGCCATGTGGCCCAGGAGCTGCAGAAAATGCCTTGCTGGTCGAGACACCTGAAGGGTGAATGAAGAGGCCAGTGTCACAAGGGTCCTTGCCCTGTCCAGGGGAAGGAAGGAAGGCTCTTGCCCTTATTGTATCCAGCTCCGCCCCTATGAAGGTGAGGAGCTGCACTGGCTCTAGATCTGACTTTGAAAGATTCAGAAGGAATCCTAGAGAAGTAAGCAGTTGCTGAGTTATCTGCAGGTGTGACCTGACTTGGTCTGGAGACTGACCCACTATGAGCCAGTCGTCCAGGTATGGAAAGATGGAGATCTTTTTTCTCCTTAGGAAAGCAACCACTACTGCCAGGCATTTTGTGAACACCCTTGGAGCTGATGTTAGGCCAAAGGGCATTGCTCTGAATTGATAGTGGCCTGAGGGCAACTCGAACCTGAGGCACTTTCTGTGGGAGCATCTGATGAGAATGTGAAAATAGGCATCCTTGAGGTCCAGGGAGACTAGCCAATCCCCTGGCCTTAGAGAGGGTAGAATTATTCCCAGAGTCACCATTTTGAACTTTGGCTTTAAAAGGTGCTTGTTTAAATATCTGAGATCCAGGATGGGCCGCCATTCTTCTGTCTTTTTGGGAATTAGGAAGTACCAGGAGTACAATCCTTTTCCCTTGTGTAGGGGTGGAACCCTTTCTATGGCTCTGAGTCAAGAGGGAAGAAACCTCTGCCTCTAGGGCAAGGGCCTCTGAAGGATTTGCAGGTGGGAAGGACCTGGTTCTCATCTTGGGAAACTGTTTGAAGCTGAGAACCAGTCCCTGGCTTACTACTTCCAGGACCCACTTGTCTGGTGTGAGAGACTTCCAGTCCTGGACAAAGTAAGCCAGCCTGCCCCCTATAGGTAGTGGAGAATCGGCCCTGGCAAACCCATCAGGGTGCCTGTTTGGCAGGGGCTTTAGGCTGAGGGGTGGTGGCAGGCCTGCTTGTACCCCGTCTGCCTCTCCCTCTGAAGAACCCCCTCTGGGCAAAGGAGGAAGAGGAGGCCTGGGTTTGGTAGAAAGGCCTATGAAAAGGCCTGTCCCTGCCCCTGGAATGCTGCCTCTGGGGAATGGCTTGCCTTTCCTTGGCCTGAGCACTTCTATAGGTGGTCCTGTACTCATCCATTTTCTTCATGTAGTTCTCTGTCTGCTCCCCAAATAGAGAATTACCAATAACAGGAAAATCCATGGCCTTAGTCTGGGTATCCTGTGACAGGCTAGTACATCTGAGCCAAGCCATCCTATGAAGGGCCACAGATGTAGCCATGACTCTAGATGACACGTCACTGGAGTCCACTGCAGCATGAAATTGCACCTTGGATGCCTCAATACCATCTGCAGCCACCTACTCCAGTCCTTGGCAAGCTGGCCAGGGACCTGTCTAGCTAGAACCATCACAGTGTCCCATCTAGACTTCTGATATCTAGGGGTGTAGGCCATATAATTAGCCTGCCCGAGTCCCAAGGATGCTGCCATGTACTGTTTCTTTGCCATGGCATCAATCCTCCTGGAGTCCTTATCTGGGGGGTGTGAAGCTAAGGGTATATTCGCTTTATCACAATCAGCAGCCTGCACTACCCCAACATGGCTGCATTGCTGGGAAAGGAACTCCATACCTGAGCCTGAAACAGCATACCTCTTGTCCATTCTTTTGTCCACAGGAGGTATAGTGTTAGGAGTCTTTAAAATTTTAAATGTCTGTTTCCCAAAAGATTTATGGAGGGGAATAGACAGCCTCCTGGACTCTGGGATATCCATCATTTCAACATAATCAGGCTCCTCCTGATCCTCTACTGCTACCTCCATAGGAAGCCGAAGAGTTTCAGCCACTTTTTTGTAAAACATAAAATGGGAAGGGGACTTAGAAAGCCTAGGAGGAGAAACCCCTGAAGGTCTGTCTGGGGAGATGTCTGGGTCAATAAGCACATCCAGACTCTCATAATCACCATCACTATCCTCATACTCTCCTTCCTCCTCCTCCGGTTCATAAAAATCCTCTAAACTATAATCTGGAACCGGGGGAACCGAATGAACCGAACCCCTACCCAATGGTGCCGGTTCGGTAGGAACCCGGGTTAGCGACTGAACAATCTTTATCGCTTTGGCTATTTCATCAGTGGTCAGAGAAAGAACTTGTGGATCCGAACCGGCTGACTTATCCCTTCTTTTTCTTTTAGCCGGAACAGACTCCTCAGAGTCGGTTCTCCTTTTGCCCGAAGAAGTTTCGCCCTGGTCAGAGGACACTCCTTCTGGTTCGGTTGGAACTGAACTGGGCTGGCCATCCGGATCAGTGGACTTTTTGGCCTCCCTTTCCCTCAGCCTACATACTCTCTTTTCCAGGGTAGCTGTAGGAAAAGTTTTACAAATCTGAGACAATAAACACAGATGGTGTGGGGGTCAGCCTTAGCAAAGGCTTCCCCACACACACACTACAGTGTTGAAACCCAGTGGGCCCGGTTTTTCTTTTGGGTTTCTCAGACATGGCCAGTCCTAACCAAACTTACCCTTTTTTCGGCAATCCGCCAGGCAAGACACCTTATTGGTATTTGACCGCAAATGGTCATGGAAAAACGTAATGAAACCTGCTTTTTAGAACCGAAAGGACCAGTTACCACACTCTAAAAATGAGAACAAACTTTTTAAAACAAACCTGATCGGTTTAAACCGAACCGATCCACGTCTACAAGTTCCACACAGAAGCAAACAATAATAAACCTATCTAGTACTCATGGTACCACAGACAGAGACTGAACCGAAGGTTAGATGGAAAAAATTTGGTTGAAAACCGAGGAAACCGACTAATTTGAACCGAGCAAAGGAGAAATCTCCGGAGCGACTGTTCAGTGAGGCGGAGTAAAGAATCTGGTGGTTTGAGTTCAAACAACGACAGACAGTGTCTTAACCGAGCTCAAGCTCAGCATTCCCTGCCTGGCATGGAAAGTTAACTCTTTCCTCTCCGGGGCAGTTCAAAGGTTGGACATCACTGCAATAGTCAGAATACAACAAGACTTCATGTTGTTTGAAAAGCTGTTCCATTTCGCTCAGATTGCTCGATAGTTGGTGTTCTGCAGGTGCAGAGATTAGCCAATCTTCAAGGTAAGGGTAGAAGAAGTGACCCCTTCTCCTCAATGTTGCCACAACTACCACAAGACCCTTGGGGCCAATGAAAAGCCAACGGACAAGACCCTGAATTGGTAATGCTAGTCCCAGAAATGAAAATTACGTACCTACCGTAATTCTTGATCTTCTCTTGTATCTTCACCATTCATTACTGCTTGGGTTAAGCCGGAGGCGCGCACCCGCTACCGGAGTTTTTTTTTTGAGTCAGTTTCAACAGCGCCTCGAGGATGACGCATCGCATCATGCACAGGGGCGGCCGTTAGGTGCCGTAGACTCCTCCTCCATCTCAGTTCTGTTAGCCGGAGAGGCGAAAATAAAGTGTAAGAAAAAAGAAAGTGAGGCAAGAGAGCCGAGGGATAGAAAAAAGGAAAGGAAATAAACTGAAAAAGGAATAAGCCGATGGAGAATAGACAGAGGAGAGAGAATTCCTACCCTAAGGGACTGCAGGGCCTCCTTTCCGGGGCGACTCTAGGGGAGGAACAGAGAGAGGGAGAGGAGCAGAAGAAGAAGAAAGAAAGAGGCATGTTGAGAAGGAGAACAGTGCCCATCGAGCATTGTTGGTTGAGAGGCTTATAGGCTCGAAACTAATAAGGGAGCAAGAATCCCAGTTGTTAGGACTGAGGAGAGGTTCCACCGAACCTTCCAAACAGACCCAAGAGAGGGCAGACTCTCTGAATTCTCAACATGCCAAGTCCCTTCATCCTAGTTGAGGGCTCCTAGACTGTCTGAGCAGAACCTGGTCCGGAAGAGCGCCCATCCAGGAAGAGGACTAAGTTCCTCAGCACCTTGTTAAGTGCTACCACAGAAAATATGGGAAGAAAACATGCCTTCTCGGAGGCAGTTGGTAAGAAAAATAGAGAGGAACTCGATCCGACTTGCTAAGACAAGGCAGACAGAAGCTTTTGAAAAATAATGCCTGCCAGGGGGATTCCAAACTTTGAGGAGGCCAAGACAGGGCATGACCACCAGGCTGTGAAACTACATGACCTGAAGAAGGTAAGGAATCGCACCATAGGGCAGTCAGAAAGAGTTCCCTCAGAATTAAAGAATTTTGCAACTGCACCTTCCTCTCTACCTTGAGGAAAAAAGAGAATCCATTCAAGAGAATGGGGAAAAAATAGATTTTTTTTTTTTTTTGGCATAAAGGCCAAGGGGAGAGAGAGAGGAACGAGATGGGAAGGGGAGACGCCACAGAAGGAGGCCACTGAGAGGAAGGTGGGTTGGTATCAGTAATGAATGGTGAAGATACAAGAGAAGATCAAGAATGTAGGAAGTGCATTTCATATCTTCCCTTGTCAATCTTCACCATTCATTACTGCTTGGGTGAGTACTAGCCCTCCCTTGACAAAAAGGGGGTAGAACCCTGAGGGAACAAGACCCCAGCCTCCTGTTGGTGAGGAACAGAAGGGGAAGACCTCTACAACAAGGGAAGCCTAAGTGGAGAAGAGCTAGAGGTGTCCCGAGGACGGGAGACGGAGAAAGCCCTGCAAAAGTCTCCTAGCTCTGGAGGAAAAAGACGGGTCCCCGGAAAGCGGAGCGCATCACCCACGCCGGCCAGGGGTGACAACCTTGATAGACGGCTTATGCCGTCTGCCTAATGCAGATCGCTGTCCCCGCAAGCCTGGAAGCCACCTCATTGGCGCCATAAGATGCTCCTTGCTTGGTGTCTTGCCAGCTCCAGGCCTATAGCGGAGAGGGCAATAGCCTGTCTGGTTTGCTCCGTATCAGGCATTGATGCTAGGAGCTGGGAGAGCATCGACCACAGATGCCGACTGTAGGCAGCGTGGTGAGCCTGATGTGATGCAATGCAAGCCACCGCACGAGAAGAAGAGAACACTCTTCGCCCCCAACGGTCGAGTTGTAGGGAATCCGAATCTGGTGGGCAGTCGTGCGCCAGGCGGTGGCGCCCGGAAGGAGTCTCTAGGTATACCAAACCCGAGGACGGGTTGGGAAGGGTACCCAGAGATTCTGAGGGGGCACAATACCTTCGACGACAGTCTGCCGGGGCTGGAGAAAGGGCGGCTGGCGACTGCCAGGAACGGATAGACGCCTCCTGGAAGGGGATAGGCCAGGAAGGTACCACCAGGTGCTGGGCACTGAATTCTCCAAGGAATTCACTAGTCTCCCATTCGGTATTGTCTCGTCGAACGTAAGAGATTCGAAGATCTGCCACCATCCTCGGGAGGAATCGCTGATATTCAGTGAAATCAGCGTCGGAAGAAAGATGAGCAAGGGGTTCCTCTTCCTCAGAGGGGGAAGACGAGGATGATGGAGAGCTCGAATGTCCAGAAGATTCCTGCGGCGGTGGGGAGAGTCGAAAGACCCACTCATGCATGTATCTAACGTATGAGGGGAAGGCCGCCGCAGAACCTCTGAACTGCTCCCAGGATAATGGCCCCGTAGGACCGACATGGCCTGGAAGAGCGGGGGGGGTGGATGCAGAGGTACTGGAGAAGGGTACCTACGAAGAGGCAACTGACCTCTGCCAGGGCACTGAAATCCGGGGAACGGAGCCCAAGCTGGCGGGATCCCGGACAACAAACCAGGCCGCAAGACGAGACCCTGACGATGCGATGCCTGGAAGAGCCGGGGGAACTTCCCCTGTGACGAACCCGGGACTGCATGGGTCCAGAAGGGCAGTCCACAGCAACGCCACCGGAGGGAACCCCGGGGCCCAAGAGGGAAGGACGGGGTTCGACGCTACGGCTCCTAGCCACCCCACGAGGGGTGGCCGGGGGAGACCGGGGCACCTGTCCCCTGCCCCTCGACCCCTCGGACTCAGAGAGAGCCCTCCCACTGCAGTGTTCCCCATCCCGAGGAGGCAACAGCACCAGGAGGGCAGCTGTCACAGGACCCCTAGGAGGGGAGCTCCTCCTCAGTCTCCACCACATCACCCCTGGGACCCAGGGCCACCCCAGCCCGAGGATCCTCGGGGACAGGAGTGGGACAGTGGAAGGGCCCACTGTGCCGCCAGCACCCAGTGCCACCGGGGACCCCGACCAAGAGTCAGGGTGCCAGGATGGGTCCACATCTGTGTCATCGGCCTCCGAAGAGGACGAGACCAGCAGAACCTCAATGCTGGCAATCCCAGGGATCCCCGGTGCAACGGTGCCGCGAACGGCACCGGTGCCAGGGACGGCGCCAGATGACCCCCGCCCACTCATGACAGCCAGGCCCGGTCCTGGCTCCCCCGCCGCACCAGATAGGCCCACGGCGCCGCTCCCACCGTCGGAACCCAACCCAGTGCTGCTGGGAGCAGAGACCGGGCCCTTGCGGCGCCGAGGGCCAGGGCAGCGCCGCCTGCAGCGCCGTCTCGATCACCGGCGCCGCTTGACCAAAACGGCGCCGGAGGGCGGTGTCGAGGGTCCACCAGTGCCAGGCCCATAAATCGTGGGCCTCGACACTGGGGGAGCCTGCACCTCCGAGGAGGTGACTGCCGAGGCGGTGTCCCCGTCGCGGCCCCGGGGGGGGGACCACGATCCCCGACACCGCTGAAAGAAGCCTCTTCAGCAAGAGAAGAGGAGGGCCCTCCTCCGCGGACCGTATAGGCCCGGGAGGGGACCCGGGGGAAGGACCTAGAGACCTTACCTGAGAATCCCTTGAGCGACGCCGTCCCCCGAAGGTTGGCGGGGTCTTGCCGAGCTTGAACGCCGCGACTTCGAGGACAAGGCGGTCCATGGAGAAACAAGCGTCGCACGCGTCCATGTCGTGGTTGGGTCCCAGGCAACGGAGACAGACATCATGCCGGTCAGAGACGGAGAAATGCCGGCCACAGGAGCACCGATGCATAGGGGCGCGGCCCGCCTTTGATTTACGCCTTGCTCCCGAACCGGACATGATGTGAACTAAACGAGGAAAAAAAGATATAAAGCACTCAGCGCCGCAATATAGAAATAAAAGGAACGGTCTTACCAGTATACAGCGTCGACTGGATGTCTGAGAGGAACACGAGGAGTCTTCAGCTGAGAGGAAAAAACCCGATAAACTATCGCTACCGACAGCAGGTGCAGCCTCGACGGGCAGGAGAAACAGAACTGAGATGGAGAGGAGTTCACGGATTTAACGGTCACCCAAGATGACGCGGCACGCCATCCTCGAGGCGCGCCTGCTGGAGCGACTCAAAAAAACTCCTCGAAGCGGTGCACGCCCGCTTAACCAGCAGTAATGAATGGTGAAGATTGACAAGGGAAGATCAGGAACCGCAGAAACTTCCTATGCGAAGGTAGGATCTTTATGTGCATACAGGCGTCCTTCATGTCCAGGGTATACAGCCAGTCCTCTTGGTGAAGTTGTGCATGACAGCTTTCAGTTCACACTGCAAGCCCATTGGTGGACACGGTTAACCAATGGACTTACAGTTGTACAGTAGCTGTCATTCACAGACAGCTCTATCGGTGGGCAGCTGTGGTGGTCTGCGGGTGGGTTGAGCTGCCCACCGACATTCGGGACCTGCAGGACGGGGGGGAGCAGGGATGCCTGAGTGGGTGGGGAGTCTGCTGGACCACCAGGGAAATGTTTGGACGTGGCTTGGCGGGCGATTGGGTAGGGAGGGGGGAGATTCAATAGTCTAAGCAGGCTGGGGCCGCACTATATACTACAAGGGGCTATGGGCAGGGGGGAGGGTGTCCATAGCCTAAGATAGCAGAGGGCTGCTGTTTTCACTACAAGGGGCTACGGGCAGAGAGGGGAAGATTCTATAGCACCACCAGGGAGTGTACCGGGTAACGGTACTTCAGTGAGTCTGTCAGGGAGGGGGTAGGTGCTGGTAGCCTACCATGGCATTCATGGGTGCACCATACAACAAACATGCCTTGCAGGGAGACCGGCACACTCCGCCGGGTGCATCCCTGCTAGGTACATGCAAATGGGACCATAATTACACGTAAATAGGCCCACTGCGCCTTGCATGCCTAATGGCTTCATTTGCATGTCTGTGGCTGTGAATGGCAGCTCGGGCGTGTGCTTTGTCGAGATGCACTGCCCCACTGTGTACCCAGCCCGACCAGGGGGTTGCGCCGCTGCATCCCGGGCTGGGCGCAACAGTGGTATTCACAGAGGGGATGCGCCAGGAGCATTCCCTGGTGCATCTACTGTGAATACCATGGTTGGTGCTTGGCACATCTCATTTACGCTGGGGCATCCGAGATGCACCGAGCGCAAGTCCTTTGAGAATCCTGCCACAAAGTTTTGGAGAGTTGTGGCAAAAGGGATCAATGTATACCAGCCTTCATTAGCAGTCTATGTCCCCAAAGAAACTTGGGTGTCATATTTTAAAACAATCTTTGTGAAAGCTGAAGCCCTAAATACGGAAGGAGATTCTCCTAAATTTAAGATACATAATAGTATTAACAGTATTTCATTGACAATTTTAGAACAAGAAGTAGAGCTACCAATTACAAAATTAAAAAATAAGGCACCTGGTCCTAATTTAATTCCCTGGGAAATATATAAAGAGTATAAAGATTTTTGGATACCTTTACTTACCGTTTTTTTAATGTATGCTTAGCACACAGATTTATTCCAACATCATGGACTAAGAATATTATAGTTCCAGTATATAAAAAAGGATCTGTATATAATCCAGCAAATTTTTGACCCATAAGTCTACTGGATATGAACTCCAACATTTTTTCTAGAATACTATTAAATTAACAAGATGGCTGGATAACATTTCTTTACTTTCGCCCACTCAGGCTGGATTCAGACATGGATTCTCCACAACTGATAACATTTTTTGCTATTCTCATATAACCGAAAAATATGTTCTCTTAAGAAAAATAAAATTATATGTTCTATACGTGGACTTTAGTTCAGCATTTGACTATTAACAGGAATATCTTACGGGAGATCTTCGATAAAAAAAGAGATAAATCATGCTTTGCTTTGGCTGATAGTTCAGTTATACTCAAAGACATTTACTTCAGTTAGATATGATAACAAAGGCAATATTATTTATTTATTTATTTGTACAATCGGATTTGCAACCTTTGAGCCAGAGGCTCGTTTACAAAGATACCTCGTCACAGAGAGGACAACAATGTTGCACTATTACAGTGGGTGGACATACAGATTTACACAGATTTTAAACAGTAGTATACAGACATTGTTACATATATTTGCTACATTTCATAATACAGTGGTTACATAAATACAGATATCTGGCAGGGGGAATGAAGGAAACCAGGTGGGAGGAGGGGCAGAGAAGGCAGGCCAAAGGACTTTGTTGAAGTGCACTTGGTGATATGCAAGCAGCCTGTTAGTGACAGGAACAGCAGCGGGTGTTGAACAGGTGGTTCCGAAGAGCAGTTTTGAAGGAGGCAATTTTCGGAGTGTTAGTGATGGTTACAGGGAGAGTGTTAAAACCAGGAAGGGACCCTGTAGTAAAAGGATCTCTGAGCTAGGGAGGTCCTAGTTCTGGGTACCAGTAGAGTGGCCTTGTCCAAGCTGCGGGTGGAGACTGTGGGGGAGGTATGTTGGAGGGAGGCAGATACCCCAGGGGGGGACAGCCCAAGCAGAATTTTCTTGGCTAGGAGGCAGGTTTGGTAGTGGAAACGTTCTTCCAGGTTGAGGAGATTAGCAGTGGAATAGAGATGACAGGTGTGGTTGAGCCTGGGGGCACTAGTCAGTAGTCTACAGGCCTTGTTCAGAGTGAGTCGGATCTTACTGAGCGCTGTGTAATCAGCAGCTCCATATACTGGTAGGCAATAGTCCACTAGGGACAGTACTGAGAATGTGATGGCCAGTTGGAGAGCACTGGGTGGAAGGCAGTCCCTATGGCAGTAGAGGAGACCAATCCGGAGGTTGGTGGCAGATGCGAGGGCATTAATATGGGTGTGAAAAGTGAGGGCAGTGTCGAAAGTAATCCCAAGATATTTGTAGGTGCACACTTGCTCGAGCAGGTGTTGAGTGCTTGGGAGGATAAGGAGGGGGTTATTTCTTGCTTTGTTCTGATGATGGGAGAAGAGCATCGACTTGATCTTTTTGAGATTAATGACAAGTCTGTGCTCCTTGAACTAGCTTTCTGCTTGGTTGTAGGTGTGTTGGAGAGTAGTGGAGGGAGGCAAAATTTCGGTGAGAGGCATACAGAAAATACAGGTTACTCACCTGTAACAGGAGTTCTAGGAATGGTATATGTTGTTCATCCACACTGTCTGGCAGGTTCCTTGCCGCTTTAAATCTTGCCGGAAGGTCTTCAAGCTGGCTCCTCCCACCCACCTGGGTGGTAAAACTCTCGGCTCCGCCCCGTGAAGCCAGATCTAGCCCGCTGGAAGCCAGGTTGTCGCGTCCAGGCTTGGGGAGGTCGGGTGAGATGTGGATGAACAACATATACCATTCCTAGAACTCCTGTTACAGGTGAGTAACCTGTATTTCTAGGGACATGGATATGTTGTTCATCCACACTGTCTGGCAGACTCTAGCAGTTCTCCGGGAAGAGGAGGCAAGGCGCAACCCTACAGGAAATAAAGACTGGAGAACCGAGGCCCCAAAACCAGCATCCTGGCATGACTCAAAGTCGATGTGGTAGTGGGTAATGAAGGTATGTGCTGACTTCCAGGTAGCAGCCCTGCAGATATCCTGGATAGGGACATCCCTGGAAGCAGCTACCGATGCAGCGGTATGGCGGGTAGAATGAGCTCTTATTCCTCTGGGAGGCTCCATGCCTGCCAACCTATAGCAAAGATCTATGCAGGAGGTGACCCACCTGCTTATCATCCGCTTGACTGCCGGTCTGCCAGGTGCGGCTTCAGCATAGGTGACAAACAGCTGGTGAACCTCTCCCCGAACTTCATCCGTCCGCTCCTTAAAGTAAGCGAGCGCTCTGCTAGGGTCCAAATATGGAGCCCATATTCGGCCTCCGAGGTGTGATTGGGGTAGAACACCGGCAGAGTCAACACCTGGTTAAGGTGAAACTCTGACACCACCTTCGGAAGGAACTTCGGGTGGGGGCGCAGGACAACCTTGTCCCTGTGGAAGACCAGATAAGGAGACTCGATGGAAAGCGCCTGGAGCTCTCCCATCCTTCTGGTACACAAGATAGCCACCAAGAAGGTGGTCTTCCACAACAGGTGGGAGATATCGCACCTGTGCATGGTTTGAATGGCTTGCCCATGAGCTTGGCCAATACCAGCAGTAGATCCCACGAAGGTGGAGGTTCTCGTACCGGAGGGGAAATGTGATCAAGGCCTTAGAAAAGCGCCAGACCACTTTCTCCTGCGCCACCGACTGCTTTCCGGCCCGCGCCTGGTAAGCAGAGATGGCTGCCAGGTGCACCTAAAGGGTCGACGACCGAAGCCCTTGCTGAGAAAAAGGACCAGAGGAAGTCCAGAATGCTTGCCAAGGAACAGGAGGAAGTGTCCAGGCCCTTTCCCTGACACCAAATGGAGAAACTCCTCCATTTGAAGGCATAGCATTTTCTGGGCGACTCCTTACGGGACGCCTCAATGACATTGAGGACCTCATCGGAAGACCCAAGGCCTGGAACTCTAGCCGCTCAGGAACCAGGCCGTCAGGTGCAGGGATTGAAGGTTCGGATGGAATACCTTCCCCTGAATGACTAAGGTCAGGTCCGGGTAGGCTGGAAGCCGCCTTGGGAGCCTGGAGCGGAGACTGAGGAGATCTGGATACCAGAACTGGTGGTGCCAGTCTGGGGCTAGCAGAATCACCTGCGCCTTGTCCCTCCTCGCCTTGAGAAGCACCTTGTGGATAAAGGAAATGGGGAAGAGGCATAGAAGAGGCCCAGGGTCCACGACCTCGAGAAGGCACCCCCCTGCAGTGTGCCCTGCTGAGGGGGGCGGGCATGGAACAGTCTCAGCTTCGCATTCTCCCTGGAGGCAAACAGGTCCGCCTGAGGCGTGCCCCACTGGGAGAAGAGATCTTGTACTACCTCCGGCAGGAGAGACCACTCGTGAGACGCAGCCCTTATCCGGCTTAGGGCATCGGCCAGGGTGCTAGAGGCCCCTGCCACGTGAATGGCTAGGAGATCTGTCTACAGGCTGTGCACGAGACCATATGCAGAGAGCTTCCTTGCATAACAGCATGGAGCGTGTCCCGCCCTGGCGGTTTAGGTAGTACATGGGCGTGGTATTGCCCTTCTAGACCTGAACCACTTGACCCCATAGAAATGGAGCGAAGGCGGTGAGAACTAGGCAGACCGCTCGGAGCTCCAGCAGGTTAATATGGCATCAGGATTCCTGAAGGGACCAGAGGCTGTGTGCTCTGTGCTCCCCCAGATGGGCACCCCAACGAAACAGAGATGCGTCGGTCGATAGAGACCCCGTCGGCTCGGGGCAGACGAACGGAATGCCCCCCTGTAGATGTGCTGGAACGGTCCACCACTGGAGAGCGTTCCACATTTCCTGGGTCACTGTCACCAACTGATCCAATGGATCGTAACGTTGTGACCGCTGGCTGGCCAGTTCCCATTGAAGGGGACGCATGTACCAATGGACCACGCTGGTGCAGGCTGCCATGAGGCCCAGGAGATGCAGGAAGTCCCGGGCAGGGTGCATTTGCCCAACCAAAAATGATTGGGCAAAGAGGAAGAACCTCAGCCTTGCCGGGAGCCGAGCCCTGGCTCGAAGAGAGTCGAGCTCTGCCCCGATGAAGTTATCACCTGCTTCAGCACCAGTTCCGACTTGGCCTCGTTGATGAGGAGGCCAATCTGAGAGCAAACCTGGAGGCCCAGATCTCTGGACCGCTCCACCTCCGCTCTGGAGGGGGCTGCAAACAGCCAGTCGACCAGGTAGGGGTACACCTGGACCCTTCAGCGCTGCAGGAATGCTGTCATCACTGCCCTGCATTTGGTGAAGACCCTGGGAGCTAGAGAGAGAGGCTGAAGGGCATGGCCTGGAACTCATAAAGAGATCCCTCCGCACTGAAGCGGACGAATCCCTGACGAGATGGACGGATTGGGACAAGAAGAACGCATCCTGGAGGTCCAGGGAACAAAACCACACGCCTAGTTCCAAGGATGGGATATCTGAGCCAGAGTGACCATCCTGAAGGTCCAAGACCTTAGGAACCTGTTCAGGTCGTGTAGGTTGAGAATGGGGCGCCAGCCCCCCGTCCGTTTTGGGACCAGGAAAAAACCTGGACACAAACCCTGGGTATGGAGGAGGATCCACCACCTTCCTGATCACCTCTTTCTCAAGGAGCAGGGCAATATTGGCTCGGAGGGCTGACAGGCTCGGACCTCAGTGCCCACCGGGGCGACGGCTCGAAAAGGAGTGGGGTCTGCTCGACCCAGAGGCAGGCCTTCCTACCAGCCCCAACACCCAACAGTCCATGGTGATAGCGGACCAGGTGGAAGGAAGTGGCGGAGCCGTCCTCCCCCGTGGGGAACCCAGAGAAGAGCGACGGGGTTGGGGGCGATGCCCCATAACCCGTCACTGGGCAGGCTTGGAGGAGGGACTGGCCGAAGGACCTCCTGGGCCTTTACCTCCTTGCTCCCAAATGGAGGAAGCCACTGGCTTGGGTTTGAGATGCCAAGGGACAGCCTGCTGGCCCTTGTGCTGTTGGGCCAGTCGTGCCGCAGGGGTCAAAGGACGAAAGGACTTACGCTGTTGTTGCCGGTGGCCTTTGTCCCTCTGGGCGGAGGTGACAGAGTCCAGAGTAGCACTGAACTTTACGATCCACTGGCGGTGTCCCTCCACTCCAGGGCCGAAGAGGTCAGTCCCCGAGAAGGGGACATCTGCCGTGAAGGTGGATATCCTCAGCCACGCCCTGCGGCGCATGGCCACCGCAGCCGCTACTGACCTGGCACAGGAATCACCTATGTCCAGAGCAGTCCGAAGCTGTTGCTTAGCCACCGCCCTACCTTGGTCCCGCACCTGTCGGACCGTAGTCCTCAGGTCGGCCGAGAGATGAGGGATCACCTCATCCAGGGAGCCCATGAGGGCGTGGGAGAAGTGTGCCATCAGCACGGCCGAGCTGGCCTGTTGGAGGCCGAGGGAGGATGCAGCGTACACCTTGCGCCCGGCACAGTCCAGCCTTTTGGACTCTTTGTCGGGGGGCCTGTCCACGTCCCGAGTGTTTCCGGAATGCCGGAAGACGCTTATCGGTGACTAACCCCGGCAGAGGGTGCTCCAAGAAACCGGGCAAAGAGCCGGTAGGGACCGATACTTCCTGGCCATCCTGGCTGAGGCGCGAGGACAGGAAGCAGGCTGCTGCCAAAGCTCCAAGGCTGGGCCGACAATGGCCTCAGCCACAGGGAAGCCTAATGGGAGAATCCTCGGTCTAGTATCTCCGCAGGGATACTTGGCCTGCTGGGGCACGGGCCCAAGCTGCATCCCGGTAAACCCTGAGATGAGCCGAAGCAGACCCATGAAGGACGATGGGCAATCGTCCACAGACTGGCCCCCGGAGGACTCCAGGCCGACCCGCCTGGGGAACAGGGAGTCGTCGTCATCGGACTCCGAAGAGTCTGCGAAGAGCTGCCTCGGGCCTGAGCCACCCTTCACCTGCTGAGGACGGTCGGGAGTGGGGGTGACCGACAGCCTGTGGGGCAGGCTATGACCCGACCGAGGTTCCACCACAATCGGTGGGGCAGCTAGATTTGGCCGAACAACTGGCCCAGAAATGGGCATCTCGACTGCAGCGAGCGGTTGCTTTGGCCGTACGGGTGACAGCCACTTGATAGCCGGGGAATGAATCGGAGTCAACTCACTCCTGGACAACAGTAACTGCTGCCATATAAGCTCCTCGTAACGCCGACGCAGTCTGCGTCGAAGCCTCTCCTCAACCGAGGACGAGAGGAGCAGTGTCACCACTTACTTTGGTGCCGAGACCGAGACCGCCGATGTCGGCGGGAGTGGCTTGACAGAGATGAAGACCGAGACCGAGGGCGGGCCTGGGAAGGGGCCGGGGACACC
The DNA here is from genome assembly GCA_016271365.2 of Neoceratodus forsteri. Classification (NCBI taxonomy): domain Eukaryota; kingdom Metazoa; phylum Chordata; order Ceratodontiformes; family Ceratodontidae; genus Neoceratodus; species Neoceratodus forsteri. The sequence continues at coordinate 1,226,709,259 of CM028131.1, read as the reverse complement.
CGCTCTTCCCTCGGCTCAGACACTTTAAACAGGGCTGCCGCCCCGAAGGCGCAGGCAGATCCTCGATTTCCACCTAGGAAACCGGCGAAGAGGGGTTGTCGGCTCTACCAATCGACTGCCCAGCCGACAGGACAGGAGTCTCGGCAGGCTTGCCTGATGGGGACGCCGTGAAGCCAGTGGCCTGAGCCACAACCTCGACCGAAGTCGACGGTCGGCTGTCCGGGGAAGGAGAGCTCTCCCGCTCCCCCGAATGCCGACGATGGTGCCACCTGTCCACTCTTTCTTGGGCCGGAGCGAAAGTCCCGATGGCCTCTCCTTCGCTGGGAAAGGACTGGCGAAGCTCCTTGAACAGCTCGAATAAGAGGAACTCAGAGAGAGCGGGATAAATGCCACGACCAAGGAGGAGGAACATGCGGCCTGGGCTGCCTCCTCCTCGAAGGCGAACAAGTGCTCGAGCTGCTCAGCCGAGTCAGCCGCCGCGGACACCGCTCAACAAGCCTCTTTGGATTTTACCACTGGGTAACGCTTCTCCGGGCGCCCGAGCTTCAATCGGGCAACGCGATCCTCCAGGACGTTGGCCTAAAAGGAGCGGCACAACTGAGGGTCATGGTCTAGGTCGAGGCAGTAGATGCAGGTGGAGTGTGGATCCTTCCTGGATACCTTCTGCCCGCCAGGGCGCCTCCCAAAGCCGGGAATTAATTTGTCCATCGCAGCCACGAGGGATAAGAAGACCGAAGTTAGAAAACTTCAAAACTAGTTTCGAACAAACCGAAGAGTTAGGATCCAGTCTAAAACGCAGAGCGCTAAGGAAGATCTGGCGTCATGGGGCGGAGCCGAGAGTTTTACCACCCGGGTGGGTGGGAGGAGCCAGCTTGAAGACCTTCCGGCAAGATTAAAGCGGCAAGAAACCTGCCAGACAGTGTGGATGAACAACATATCCATGTTCCTAGAATGAAAATTACATACCTACCGTAATTCTGATATTACTGTGTATCTTCACCATTCATCACCTTTGGGTTCTGGCTCGAGGTCACGACCCCACGGGAGCTTTTTTTGGGAGGGGGATGGGCGGAGTCGGCGCACCATCAGCGCCACCCTTGAGGCCGACGCACTGCGTGGCACCCCGGGTTGGCCGTTAGGTGTTGTCGACCCGCCTCCCCGCCAGTTCTGAATTGCCGTGAGAGTAAGAAAGGGTTGGGAGGAGGGACAAGGAAGTCCAAGGGATAGACAAAGGAAAAAATATATAAACTAAAAGGAGAAATAAATGACTGAGAGGACAGAATAAGTTTGGAAAACTAAGGGGATTGGGTAGGGGCCCAATCTCTGGAAATAGAAAAAGGAGGAGGGGGGGGTTAAGGAATTTAGAGCTAAGGATGTGACAGGAAGGGGGAGAGAGGGAACACACCCTGGAACCCTGACCCGTCTCCAGATTGTATAGGAACTGCGAGGGAGTAGCCAAAAGGCTAATTGCCAGAATTCAAGGCACAGAATCACTGGTAATAACTCCAACATAAGCAGAATCGGCTATTCTGGAAGAAAAGACAGGATACAGGGAATATCCCCCCCCCCCAAAAAAAAAGAAATTTTTGGTGCAAGAAACTTAGTTTCTTAAATTAAATCGAGGTTGTGTCCAAAGGACAAGAAAATTAAAGCAAGCTGATGGGGAGAAGGGGAGAAGGAACAGAAAAGAAGGCAAATATCAACCCCCACCCCACAGGGGTGGAGCTGAGGCATTGAAGGAGTGTCCCCCATCCTGACCACTCTACCCCTAGAGAGAATTATCCCCCTATGTGCCCCAAGTCAACCCATTCCTGACTAACAGAAAGAAGGGGGCGAGGAAGAGGGCACAGAGAGGGAAGGGGACCCAGAGACTGAGGCCCCAGGGGGATGGAGGGTGGGATTGTGATGAATGGTGACGATACACAGAAAGATCATAATTACGGTAGGTACGTAATCTTCATATCTTATCTGTGTCAATCTTCACAATTCATCACCTTTAGGTGAATGCCGAGCCCCCCCCCTGAAGGAGGCCCTAACCCTAAAGGACTAAGTCACTGAGCTCTCAGTGGGTGGCACACCAAGAAAGAGAACCTTTACGGGTCTGGAGAGGCCAGGGAGTGGGGAGAGTGAGACGGGGACTCCTCGGAAGGAGCAGGAAGTTGCCCCGACAGACGCCGTCTCACCCTACAGGAGAAAAGATGGGTTCTCTGGTAGGGGGAGGAAATCACTCTACGCCAGGCCAAGGGTGACAACTGGGAAAGATGCAGTCATGCTGTCCACCTAGGGCAGATCGCTGTCCCTATGACCCTGGAAGCTACCTTGTTGGTGTCGTAAGATGCCCTTGCTTGGTGTCTTGCTAGCTCCAGGCCATGTGCAGAGGGTGCAATGGCTTGTCTGGTTACCTCCATGTCAGGCACAGTGGCTAGGAGTTGACCTAGCCTGGACCACAGGAACCTATCATAGGTAGCACAGTGGGCCTCATGTGCTGAAATAGAGAGTAGCAACCATGCCGAGTAGAATGTCCTCCTCCCCAGAAGTCAAAATCCATAGAATCTTGATCTGGGGGCCGGTCACGGTGAGGGGCACGAAGCCCATCAGGAGTGTCCGGCTGCGTCAATCCTGACTGAGAACGAGGCATAGAACCTGAAGACTCCAAGGGGGGCACAATACCTCTGGCAGAGATCCCTAGGGGCTGGGACTCCAGAAAAGGGTCTCTGCCAGAAACGCAACTACGCCTCCCAAAAGGGAGCAGGCCAGGGGGCCACCAACAAGGGTGTCTGCACTGAAATTGCCTAGAAAGGCACATGCTGAGTGCTCTGGATTGTGCTGTGTGGGTGGGGTGATGTGCAGGTCCTCCAACATCTTCACAAGGAATCGCTGATACTGTGCGAGATCAGCAGCTGGGCAGATGTGAACAGATGGTTCCTCTCCTCCAGAAGAGGGGGATGAGGAGTCAGGGGACCTCAAGAGTTCAGAAGCTGGCTGCTCAGGGGGAGGTTGAAAAACCTGTCTGTCCATAGCCCTGACATAAGTGGGAAATTGAGCAGGCACAGCTCTGAAATGCTCCCAGGAGAGAGGACCGCTAGGACCAAGAATGCCTGGGAGCGCAGGAGAATGTGACAGAGGAGAGGGGACAGAGCCGACAACAGAAATCGGCTGTCCTCCACCTGGGCTAGGGAGTGCACCCAGAGCCCCAAGAAAAGAAGGAGTTCCGGAAAACTCCACAGCCGACAGCTGGTCAACCAAACTAGAACTACCTAGGCTGCACCCTGAAGAATCCTTCCTGTGAACTGACTGAGGCCGTGAAGGTCCAGAAGGATGGTCCCCCACCTCCAAAGAACGGGGCCCTCTCGAGAAAACCAAAAGGGAAGGGCGGGGATCCGCGCTACGACTTCTCCCAGAGCCCAGGTGGGTTCCAGAAAAAGGTCGCCGCATCGAACCCATACCCCTCGACCCCTCGGAATACATTAAGTGCCCTTCTCCTTGAAAGAGCCAACCTAGACAGCTGGCAACCCTGGTCGGCCCCCAAAGGGGCTATTCAGGGAGCAGCACCCTCCCCTCCTGTGGGTGCTCCGATCGGCCCCAAAGTGGGGCGATCCAGGCGCACCACCTGAGGGGGTACCACCACTGAGGGATCAGAAAACCCTCCGAGACCAGGCCGCAGAGCAATGGTGGCCAGCACCACCGCCTGCTGGTCAGCACCCCTAACCCTGGTCCCGGGAGCCACTGTCCTCTCATCAGAGGGGTCTGGTTACGGCCTGTCGAGGACACTACCAAGGTGTCCACGTGAGCAGCTAACTCCAAAGAGTCAGACTGCCTATCTGTCTCAGAGTCCGATTTCTCCTCCGAGGAGGTGGAGATCGAAGTTCTGTGCCAAATGGTACGTGGACGCCCGCTGCTATCCCAACTGAAAAGGGCACCAGACCCAGAGACTGCACCAGAGTCGGCGCAGACATCCTCAGCGGCACCGCGAATGGTACAGGAAGAAGACACGGCTCAAACAACAGTAGCAACATTGGAGCCGGAGCCTGTCCTGGCGCCGTCCTGACCCACGGCGCCGCAAGCTGTGCAGAGGCCAGAGATGGTGCCAACGACAGCTCCGACCGCACTCTCAGTGCCGAGGTAGGAAACCCCCACGGCACCATCCCGATTCATGGCACCGCGTGCGGTGCTGAGGCCAGAGACGGTGCCGACGACAGCCCCAACCAACCGCGCTCTCGGTCGGAAACCCCAATGGTGCCATGTCCTCCCTCAGCACTGCAAGCAACTCCAGAGCTTGACACAGCGCCGGGCTCAACCACAGTGCCAGACGGTGCCGGGGCGAGAAACAGTCAAGGACGGCACCGTAGAACCTCCCACGGCGCCATGAGCACCATCGGCGCTGAGAACAGAGCCAACGGCCGCAACGGCGCAGAGTGACAGACTGGCGCTGACGACGGCACCATCAGGGCCATGGCGCCGCGAACGGCGCAGAGGCCCAAGATGGCACCGACCCAGGCCTTCCGAGCTGAGGGTACAACACCGTGGGAGCCTTCACCCCCAAAGGGGTGATTGCCAAGGTGGTGCCTCCTGCCCGTCCCCCAAGGAGAATGGACTGGGCCTCCTGCACCGCAGAAGGGGCTTCTGCAACGGCGAGGCTACAAGAAGCAGAAGCCCCTTCTTCCTCGGTTCGTACAGAACTAGGAGGGGACATGGAGGGAAGGCCGAGAGAACGTGGCTTGGCACGACAGGCGCGCCGCCTCATCCCGATAGTCGGTGGAGTTTGTCCAACTTTCCACGTGCGTTGTTCGATGACACGATGGTCCATGGAGAAGCAGGCGTCGCACAAATCCATGTCGTGCAGCAGGCCAAGACATGAGAGGCAACGGTCATGTTGGTCAGTGATGGAGTACTTACGGCTGCAAAGGCACCGACGCATAAGGGGCCGTCCCGCCTTCATAGTTTTCTTGCCACCCGACCGAGACATGACCTACAGAAAAAACACCACCAAACAAGATGCGACGTTGCAAAATAAAGAAAGGAACAGTCTTACTTTAATCCCAGGCGATGTTGAGTGCAGTGAAACTAAACCAGCAGGAAAGAATTCAGTGGACGGAGTCGACGGACTATGTAAACGGAGCCGAAGACTTCAAGATCAACAGCAGGCCTCTCACGCAGTAGAGCTACCCACGAGGTGCGACCTCAACGGTGGGAGATGAAGAACTGGTGGGAGGGTGGAGTCGACAACACCTAAAGGCCAACCGGCGAGCGCCACGCAGTGTGTTGTCCTCGAGAGCAGCGCCGATGGTGCGTCAACTCCGCCCATCCCCCCCAAAAAAAGCTCCCGTGGGATCATGACCTCCGGCCAGAACCCAAAGGTGATGAATGGTGAAGACTGACACAGGTAAGATCGGCATCATCTGCATAAAGAAGAATTTTGCCGGAGCAGGCACTGGGCAGGATGTTTAGGTAGAGACTAAAATGTAGGGGGCCCAGAATGGAGCCCTGGGGGACCCGGATTGGACAGGGTGGGTCTCTGAGAGTGTCCCATTGATTTTAATGCACTGGGAACAGGCTGATAGGTAGCTAGAGCACCAGGTGAGGGGACCAGTAGAGAAACCGATATGGTAGAGGGCGTCAAGTAGGAGGGGATGACAGCAGTGTCAAAGGCCTTTGAGAGGTCAATGAACACTGCTCCAGCAAGGCTGCCAGAGTCAAGAGAGGAGTGCAGAAAGTTGGAGAATTCTAGTAAGGCTGTACCAGTGCTATGGCCTGCACAGAACCCATGCTGCTCTGGGCACACAACAGCATATTTAGTCAGGTACTCGGTGAGCTGCATAGCCACCACTTTTTCTATGGCTTTGGAGAGTGGGGGAAGGATGGAAATTGGCCGATAGTTGCGGGGGGGGTGACCTGTCCCCACCTTTATGAATAGGTGTGACAACAGCCATTTTCCAAACACTGGGAAATTGACCCAGGTAGAGGGATCGGTTTAGTAAGTTCATAAGTGAGACTAGGATGTCATCCAGGACCAGTCATAGTATTTTGGGATCCAAGGAGTCGTTGCTTGGGCTGTTGCTGCCTAATGCTTTTAGAAGGAACAGTCTGGCTTCATGGGTAGATATTTTGCACAAGTAGAACTGAGCACGTTGAAGGACAGGGGGCTGGGAATTGGGAGTTGGGTCGAAGAAATTACTGGTAAGGACAGAGCTATGGTCAGTGAAGGAGGTGTTAAGGCAGTTAGCTATGTTAAAGGGGTCAGTGTTAACAGAACCGTCAATAGTAAGCTGGGACGGGGAGGAGAGCAAGATTTCCCGTTCAGTTCTTTAATTACAGAGTTCTTTGAATCAAATCGAGGTGTTAAACAGGGCTACCTTCTTGCCCCAACCCTGTTTAACATCTACATAAACTCTCTTCTAGAATTGGAGGAATCTGTTCAATTTGACCTGCCTAAAATATTTAATCAACCTTTACACTCTTTAGCTTATGCGGATGATATTGTTTTATTTTCCCTTACTCAATTTGATTTACAAAAGAAGATTAATGTAGTTCATCAAAAATGCGAACAATTGGAACTTAAAATAAATCTGAGTAAAGCAAAAGTTATGGTAATTGGACAACATTCAAATAATCATTTGAAGACCAAACTCTATCTTGAGGCTCAAAAAATAGAGATAGTAAAAGAATATTCTTATCTTGGTATTAATATAGCTTCCTCTACTAATTAGGCCGACGTATTAAACTACAGATTATATACTAACATACTAAGATGCCAGCAGTGTAATCCTTTATAGTCTATTGAGTCTGCTCGAGGAACAGCACTCATTTGGGGCACCGTAGCTGCCTTCTCAGTCTCCCCCGTGTAACCACACCCCTCAACCCCATCCAATGTCTGAAAAACTCCTCCAGTTTCGGCATTACTCAGTTTCACCATCCCCCTATACCTGTCCCAGCCCCGCATGAATCCCTCCATGGTACTAACAGCCACCAGTTCCTCAGGCCACTAAAAAAAGCTAAAATAGCAGCTAAGGCCCTACATAAGTTTAACCACCAATATGGGGGCAATACAATAATGCCAGCCCTTAAGGCCAGAGCGGCTAAGACCAATCCACTCCTATTATATGGAGCAGAGGTGTAGGGCACTTTTGATTCCAGTAACTTGGAAAATTCTCTGTCCTATTACTATTAAGTTTTATTAAAGGTGCCAACTGCTACCTCAAATGCTATGGTTAGAACGGAGCTAGGAAGAGTATCAGTATTATAAAGGACTTTGAGTGATAGTGTAGTGGCTCAGGATAATTAATAATGAACATAATCCTATAACAAAACTTTGCTAACAGAAAAAATAGGTTGGTTTAACAAAGGACTGAACTCGAAAAGGATAAATAAATTACAAAACGTTATAGTTAAAATAAAAATGCAACCCCTTTGGCGGGATTACAATTGAAATATTACAATTTCTGTGACATTTAATACCTTAATTAAGAAGAAACTAATATTGTGCAGAAAAAAGACAGAAAAAATTAGGAATCAAAAGTGTGCACAATGGTTCAAAGATAATAAAATTAATCACTCAAAAAAAGAATATCTGATTACGCCACTCCAACCGGAAAAGAGGAAATTATTAACTACGGCAAGGTTTGAGATCCTTACATCTAAATATACATACTTTAATAAAAGGCCAGAAACTCTGAGGAACCATATTGACAACCATTGCCCTTGTGGCATGGGTTTTCAGGATTCAGTAGCCCATGTAATAAAAACTTGTCCACTTTATTCAAAACCAAGAACAAATATCCCCTCTCCCTCCCCTCCCCCGTTTCCTCACTTTGTTCTCCCTCTACCCCCGCCCGTGGGTCTTTCCTGCTCAAGCTTCACGGTGGAATCTCCTCCTTGCTCTTTTTGCTCCTTCCACCCCAATTCACCCCTGTACTTTCTCTCCTTGTAAGCCCTTTCACCCCTCTTCAGGCAAGGCCACTGGCTGCACTTTACACAATATTTATCTTGCCATATTGTTCTTTTGTTTATGTAATTACTTTCCTCATGTTGTACTACTTACTGAAACCACTGTAATTTGCTATTCTCGTGACTTGACGTGGAACCTCTGTTCAACCACTGCTGCCTGCCCTTGAACAGGGCTGCTTCAGCGCCCCAATGGTCGGACGGCACCCAGCCAGCCGCCGACCAAGACCAGGACGCCCGCCTGCAGCTCCTTGGAAGCTGCCTGCCCTTGAACAGGGCTGCTTCAGCTTCCCCACGGTCAGACGGCACCCAGCCAGCCGCCGACCGAGACCAGGACACCCACCTGCAGCTCCTTGGAAGGTACGGAGACAGCGCAGCCAATTGGAACCCGCTCCGATTGACCAGGACTTTTTCCCCTGCTTTTGCCACCTGGTGCTTTTTACAAACAGATTTTGCTGCAACTAAGCAAAATTCAAGTGTCTCATAGAAAGATTTCAATTGTATCGCTGGATTGTAATTTCTACTACTGTTTTAAAGTGCTTACAGCTCTTCTGTTGTTTCCTTGCTCCTGCACCCCCACCCACCCATCCAAGCACTCTGCCTTGGCGCCGAAAAGTCTAACTCTCTTTTGTCTTGCTAAATTGCTCAGTCTAAACCTGAACTGCCTCTACGCTATTTAACCCCTGCTATTTTTCTTCTCTCCAGCTGCCTGCCCTTGAACAGGGCTGCTTCAGCTCCTCCACGGTCAGACAGCACCCAGCCAGCTGCTGACTGAGACTAGGACGCCCACCTGCAGCTCCTTGGAAGGTACGGTGACAGCACAGCCAATTGGAAAACAGGTGTTTCCAACAAACCCACTCCGACTGGTCAGGACTTTTTCCCCTGCTTTAGCCACCTGGCGCTTTTTACAAATAGATTTAGTTGCAACTAAGCAAAATTCAAGTGTCTCATAGAAGGATTTCAACTGTATTAGCTGGATTGTAATTTCTACTACTGTTTTAAAGTGCTTACAGCTCTTCTGTTGTTTCCTTGCTCCTGCAGGCCGCCCCCCCCCCCATCCAAGCACTCTTCCTTGGCGCCGAAAGTCTCACTCTCCTTTGTCTTGCTAAATTGCTCATTCTAAACCTGACCTGCCTCTATGCTATTTAACCCCTGATCATTTTCTTCTCTCCAGCTGCCTGCCCTTGAACAGGGCTGCTTCAGCTCCCCCACGGTCGGACGGCACCCAGCCAGCCACCGACCGAGACCAGGACGACCGCCTGCAGCTCCTTGGAAGGTACGGCGACAGCGCAGCCAATTGGAACACAGGTGCTTCCAGCAAACCTGCTCTGACTGGCCAGGACTTTTTCCCCTGCTTTTGCTGCCTGGAGCTTTTTACAAATAGATTTAGCTGAAACTAAGCAAAATTCAAGTGTCTCATAGAAGAATTTTTGGCCTCCCACCCATCCCACCCCATCCACTGATTAAATACATCTATTGCCCCGTCACATTCCCTCTCGCTCCATCATTGGTTAGTAAGCCTAGCAGCACTCGCTCCCTCATTGGCTAATAAGCCTAGCAGCACTGCTCGCTCCCTCATTGGCTACTTAAAACCCTCCTTCCCTCTGCTCCCTCATTGGTTCTTAGTCCTTACAGGTCCCTATCATTTCCCTGCCCCCGCATCCCAGCCCTCCACCTTCTCCACTAAGCAACTAAAGCACCTACCTTCCCCACTAAGTAACTACAGCGGTAGGGTCCTCCTAGCATCTGATCCACGCCATGATCCTTCTATCAGGCCACCTGATCCTGCTCATCTCTATTCTCTTCTCCCTCCCTCCCTTTCCAACATGCCACCCACCTCTCCCATGCCCCCCCTCCCAAATCCTGCCAAACCTCGTTGTGCTCTCCCACCCCTCCAGCCCAGCGTCCACCTCCCCTTTCACTCAAGCATGGACACACACTGCCACATGTCCCAGCTCATTTCTTTTCAACCCACTGCTCCCCTGGGTCATTTTTCAACTTATTCCCCTATGCCCAGCTCATACATGCCATCAATCTAAGAGACGACCGCTCGCAATCAGTCTTATACAGCTATTCGTTCACTACCTAACTCTCACTCTCCTGCTCCTTGCAGCAGGTGACATCCACCCTAACCCCAGCCTCAATACTACCCCCCAATGCCCCTTTCCAACATCGGCCTCTTCTTCACCTCACTCTGGGGACCTTCTCCCACGGAGCCTGCGCCTCCTGCACCAAAATAGAAGAAGCCTTGTCCACAAGCTTGACTCCCTTCAGGTTCTTGCTGCCCACTACGCTCCAGATATACTCAACCTGTCTGAAACCTGGCTCAACAAAAACATCAACGACTCCTCTGTCGCTATCCCAGGCTACACTATGCCCCGTCAGGATAGAGCCTCTAAAGGCGGTGGAATAGCCATCTACATAAACTCAGACTTGCACTATTCAGTGGTCCTGACCAAGTCCAAACCAAAAGACCTTGAAGTAATGCTAATTCAGCTTGTCCTTCCCTTCTCGCTACCAATCTACGTTGCTGGGATATACTGCTGACCTGGTACACCAGCTTCTGCTGTCACCGACCTCCTCAATTAAATCTCCTGCCTAACCACAGCAAGGAAACTCTACATTATGGGCGATCTTAACCACAACTGGCTAGCTCCTGCCCTCAACAAAACCAGGACTGATATTTCTGCCCTAAACCTCTCACAAATCATTACTGAGCCCACCCGGCTAAACCTAAAATCTGGTAACCAGCAGCTTTTAAAATCCAGACATTATATTATTTCAGAGCAAATGATCTTGACCACTTTACGTACTATTAGAAAATCATCTAGTCCTGGACCCAATAATATTACACCTACATTTTTACTTGAAACAGCCGAGGCAACTGTAGCTCCTCTCAAAATAATCTTTAATAAATCGCTTGTAACTGGACAGATCCACCATGATTGGCTTACAGCATTCGTTACACCTATTTATAAAAAAGGTAATAAAGCAAACGTTGAAAATTATCGAACAATAAGCCTGACATCAGTCACCTATAAGATCATGGAGAAGATTATTAAAATATTTATTGAGAAAGAAATGAGAAAACTTAATTTAATGGATAACTCCCAGCATGGGTTCAAAACTGGGTACTCATGCACTACTAATTTGGTGGCTTTTTATAATAATATAAATATTGGTTTGGATAATAATATTCCATCGGATGTTATACTATTAGATTTCAGTAAAGCATTCGATAAAGTACCTCACAATAGGTTGGTACATAAATTGGAATCATTTGGGTTGTCATCTTGTCTGACAAACTGGATAAGAAACTGGCTGTCAAATAGAAAACAAAGGGTAAATTTTAACAATTCTTTATCAAGCCAATGTTTAGTCACTAGTGGAGTACCCCAGGACTCTGTTTTGGGACCTATATTGTTTAATTTATACATTAGTGATATGTTAATTCCATCCCAAAATTGGCTTTCCAAATTTGCTGATTATTCGAAACTTGGGGGTTGACCTTGTGCTAGCAAACTGGGCCCCTAACCCTCCTACGATCTCCATTGATGATGCCTTCCTACACTTTAAAAACACATTCCTCAGCATCTGGAACATACACACGCCCCACTGCGTCGTACAAGAGTACAAGGAAACCACCTACCTTGGATCACCCAAGAACTAATTGCATGTCAAATCGCATGGGACAAAGCCTGGAAAATGCATAAATCCTCACACCTCCCACAACACATCTCCACATACCGCATGCTCCGTAACAAGTGCACCAGATCCACTCACCTTGCAAAAGCAGAGTACTTCAGCAGCTCCCTCCAATCAAACCTACATAAACCCTCAAAATTCTGGAAGGTCATTCATTCCCTTTTCACCCCACCGACTGCCAATCCCACTCCAATGCTAAATGTTAATAACTCTCTCCTATCAGAGCCCACAGCAGTCACCACTGAGTTCAATGTGTACTTCTCCTCTTGTGCTGCCACCCTCCTCTCTTCCCTGCCCAACACTACACCTCTCGCACCGCCTACAGACAAAGACCCAGACTAGGCCTCACTCCTTTTCCTTCAAAGACATCTCTGCAACTGAGGCCCTAGATGCATTACTTTCTCTCAACCCTTCAAAAGGCAAATCCCCAGATGGATTAGATCCCAAACTTCTATACCTCTCCACCCCCGCTATAGAAACTCAACTTACCAAACTCCTAAACCAATCCTTTGCTGCCACTGCCGTCCCCCATGCATGAAAGCATGCCATTGTCATCCCTCTGCCAAAAGGAGGTGCCCCTTCCTCCCCCTCTAACTACCGCCCTGTCTCCCTCCTCCCAGCCCTAGCAAAACTACAAGAGCACCTTGTGCTCACCAACTTACCTCCTTCCTCACTGGCTCCAAATTCTTCATGCCATTCCAGTCTGGCTTCAGGAAGGGACACTCCACCACCTCCTACCTGATATGGCTTACAGACACTATCCTGACAGGCATGGACAGTGGACTGATCACCTCAGCCGTTTTTGTCGACCTTGCAAAAGCCTTTGACAAAGTCTCCAACCCCATGCTGCTCTTGAGTCTCGCTGAATCCGGCCTCTCTGTTGCAGCCATAAACTGGTTCAGATCATACCTCTCTGATAGAACTCAGTCCGTTAGAGTCTCAAATGCGATCTCCACCCCCCTTCCCTTAACTACCAGTGTCCCACAGAGGTTGATTCTTGGTCCCATTCTGTTCTCTACATTCCTAAACAACCTGCCACTCATCTGCTCTACCTCCTCAATCCACATGTATGCAGATGATACTATACTCTACTACTCTGGCTCTGCCCCTGATGTGGTACAATCAAACCTCCAAGTTGACTTCAACAAGGTACAGCAATGGTTTAGCTCGCACCAGCTCTCCCTAAATGCAAAAAATACTGTCACTATGACCTTCGGCACAAGACAATGCCTGGCCAGACTCCCTTCCCTTACCTACTTCGCCACACTGGATGGCCAAAAACTTGAAGATGTCTCCCCGTTCCGTTACTTGGGGGTCTGACTCGACAGCCATCTCTCCTTCTCTGACCACATCGATGCTATCTCAAAAAAACTACGCCCCATGCTCAGTGCACTATATAGGAACCGCAGCAGCCTCCTTCCCAGAGTCCGATGTGAACTGGTCCTGAAGATGACACTCCCCTCCATCGACTACTGTGACACTGTATACAGTGCAGCCCCCAAGTCCACCCTATCTAAATGGACACACTTTATAATGCCTTCTGCCGCTTTGCTCTCGATGCCTCTCCCCTCACCCACCACTGCGACCTCTACCAAGCCTTGGCACTACTGTCCCTCGAAAACCGCCGCATCTCTCACTGTGCTAAATTTGTCTCCAACCTATGGCTCGGGTCCATCCCCTCCTATCTTGCCACCATGCTCACAGATGCCCCACCCCCCTCCCATCATCTTAGATCCAGTGTCTCCTGCCAACTATCAATCCATAGGCGGAAGACCTCTGCTCTAGTCAAGCTGCCTTCTCACACTGGTTACCCAAGCTCTGGAATGCCCTCCCACCACAAATTAGGCACTCCTCCTCTTCTTACTCTCTGTCTACCGCCCTAGCAAACTTCCTTACTACAAATTGCTCCTGTCCCTGAACTTGCCATGCCCCACTAACCCCTCCCCAATGCCTGACCAGCAGCCTTAGCCTTGCTACAGAAGCTGGCATATAATCCCCAACCTTGCACTTACGTCCTGGGCCTATTTTGCCCTATGTACTGTGTATAACTGTATAACTGTGATATATGTCCTCTGTTGTTTACCCTATGTACTGTGTATAACTGTGATATACGTCCTCTGTTTACAGCTGTTACTACTGTGCTAATTTACCTTGTCTGCTGCTTCTTGTCACAAAAATTGTTATCTGATACTATAATATCGTAAGCATTCAATGTGCGCTGCTTGTATATTCATGCAATCGTGTATCCTTATGCTGCTTTTTATTTGCTTCTGTTAACTGTTCACTTGATAACCTGCATGTTATCATATCCATGTGTACCCCCCCAGGTCGCACCGGGAGACGAGCATCTTGTTGTTCACTGTGACTTTCCTGGTGAAACAATTGCAATAAATAAATAAAATAAAAGAGCCCTTGTCTCAAAGGTCTTTCCGATTTGTTAAATAAATAAATGATAATAAAAAAAAATATCTACTATAGTAACTACATACGTGGATGCCAACTATGATCCTCTCCTCATATTGCTTCATCCAATTCATTTTGAAGATACTGACAGGCTATTAAAATTTGTGGCTGCGGTACAAAGAATTAAGAAAATACTATTCTGGTCATGTAAAAAGGTTGTAAATAATATGGTCTCTAATAATAGGTAGTGCTACCTTCTGGTGTAGTGAAGACATCCGAATGAATTTGATATGTAAATGCACAACAGCACTTGATGTTTCTTAAATATACTGTCAATATTTGTGTGTGTTTATACTTTTTTTTAATTATTTCTGTTGCATGTTGTAATAGTCACAGTGCATGTACACTCTGGCTGATCAATCAACTTGAAACTTGAAAACAATTGTCCAGGTAGGGGTATACCCGTACCCCTTGGTGGTTCAGGTAGGCTGCCACCACTGCAATGCACTTAGTGAAGACCCTGGGAGCTGAAAAGAGGTCGAAGTGCATGGCCTGGAACTCGAAGAGATTCCCCTCCGCATGGAACAGGAGGAACCAGAGGTGGGATGGATGGGAACGTAGAAGAAGAGCGTCCTGAAGACCCAGAGAGCAGAACCACATATTCTGCTCCAGGAATGAAATAATCTGAGACAGAGTGACCATCCTGAAAGTGCACGACCAAAGTAAATTGTTCAGGTCATACAGATCTAAAAATGGAGTGCCAGCTCCCCATATGCTTGGGGACCAGGAAGTACTTGGAGACAAACCCTAGGCTTATTGGAGGTTCCGGGATTTGAGCCACTACCTCCTTCTGGAGGAGCTGGAAAATGTCTTCTCGAAGGGCTGACAGCATGTCTGCGGACACCACGTCCTCCCGTGGGGCGTGGGCTTGGCAACGCGTGTAAGCCTTGAACTCTAGAGGCAGGCACTAGCCAACAACTTCAAGGAACAACCTGCCCATGGTGACAGTGGACCAGGCAGAAAGGAAGTAACGGAGCTGGCCCCCCAATGGAAGGACCTAGGGAAGACAGAATGAGCATGGGGAGGTGCCCCCATCCCATCACTTGACAGGCTTGGAGGAGGGACCAGCTAAGGAAACAGCAGGACATCGACCACCTGGTTTGCGGATGACCGAAGTAACCGACTTCGGTTGAGGATGCCAAGCAATGTCTGCTGCCCTGCTGGGGGCTGGGATGGCTTGGCCACAGGGCAGAGAGGGGCCAAAAGGGATTCTTCCTTTGAAGCTTCAATCTGGGCAGAGGTGACAAAGTCCAGGGTGGCACTGGACTTCTCAATTCAAGTGAGGTGACCTTCCACCCCCAGACTTAATAGGCCAGTGCCCAAGAAGGGGACATCCACCAACTTGTGCTGGGTGTCTGCCGTAAAGGAATAAATCTGCAGCCAAGCCCTGCAGCGCATGCCTACCGCAGCAGTCACAGACCAGGCACAGGAATAGCTGATGTCCATGGCCATTTGTAGCTGCCATTTTGCCATTGCTTGGCCCTGGTCCCGGACTTGACAGGGGTCTGTATGTCCGCTAGGAGCTGAGGAAGCAACTCATTGCGAGTGTCAAGAAGGGCACGAGCGAAGTGGGCCATCAAAAAGGCCAAACTCATCTGCCGAATGCCAAGCGAAGAGGCCACATAGACTGTTTTGGCCATGTGATCCAATTTCTTGTTGAGAGGCATGTTCATGTCCCCAACATTACTGGTACACCGAAAGACCAAGACGGCCGCCAGACCCTCTGCAGAGAGGTGCTTGGTGAAACTCAGCAGGGAAGTCGTAGGGACTTCATACTGATGGGCCATGCATGCAGACAGCACAGGGCAGAAGGCAGGGTGCTGCCAAAGCTCCAGAGCTGGGCCAAGAATGACCTCTGAAACTGGGAAGGCAAACCCAGGGGATTCCCTTCAGTTGAGAATTTTGGTCAAGGGATACTTGGCCCATTTTTGGACGGGCTCCATTTGGATCCAGGTTGACTGTAAAATGAAATGGAGCTGGCCTCTGAAGGAAGTGGGACCATGCTCTGTAGACAAATCCTACCCCGATTCAGCATCCAAGGGATGGGAATGCAGGGAAGAGTCCTCAGACTCTGAGGATTCACCAAAAAGTGGTTGACTGCATAAGTCCCTGCTGACCCTGTGGGGTCTGTCAGGAGTCACAGTGACCAACAGCCGACAAAGAAGTCTAGGAGCGGTACGGAAATCCTTAGGAAGGGGACCTTCCTTTGGCTGCTTAGAAGGTGGCTCCACCTGGATGGGCGGAGAGGCCAGAATAGGCTAAGCCAGAACTGGCAGAGCCAGAGTAGGCTGGGGACTGGGTGGCGGGAGCCACGGAAGAGCCCGGGTGGAGGCCAGAATCGGCTTAACCCCTGAAAACATGAGCTACTGCTACATGAGCTCTTTGTAGCACCAGCGCATCTTGCGTCGAAGCCTCTCCTCATCCAGGAAGGAAAAATACCAGTAGCACCACTTGCCCGACTGCAGAGAGCAGGAACGTCAATGTCTGTGTGGGCTGCTTGACTCCAGACTACGGGATCGTGACCTCGACCGTCATGTAACCTGACGGCGAGGAAGGAGGGACTTGGCGAAAGCCGAGGATCCTCTGAGGTAATGGGATCCCGATGGTTAGAGACTGGATCAGCATGCTGGTCCAATCCACCCGGAAAAGCAACAGGTAGGACCGGACTCCTAGAAAGTGAGGTATCCACCTCATAATACGACAGCGCATCGACCAGCTGGAGAAAAATCTCGACAGGTTGATCAACTGGCGTCTCGACTGACTGGCCCAACAGGGAGAAAATGGATGGAGCCAGTGGCCTGGACCGAAGGATCGACCATAGTCAAAACCTCCAGAGAAACATGGGAGTCTGAAGCATGAAAGTACCTGCGATCCCATGATCATCGATAAGACTTTTTCTTATCCTTTTTTGAAGATTTTGACCCTTAGAGGGACCCTGCCCAAGGGTGGGAAGGGACCATCATAAATCCCTAAATGCCCCCGTGAAGGTGGCACCAAATGCAGCACAAAGGCCAAAGCCAAAGAGGCCTGCTGCGTGGCCTGAGCCACCACCTCTTCAAAAACCGCTAGTTGTTCTGCAGACCATGCAGCTATGGAGACAGCCCAATGGGCGTCTTTCGATCAAACGTGTGGGTCCCATTCATCTGGTCACCCTAGCAGGAGTCAAACATGCCAATCTTCCAGACTACAGGGATGCAAGGGGCGACATAGGCCACACACCTGGGGATCGTGATTGTAGCCTAGGCATTAGACGTACAAGGTGTGCGGGTCCATTCAGGACATCTTCTGCCCACAATTTCATTTTTTTTTGAACCGGGCAAAGACTTTGAGTCATCCATGGCGATAGTTTCAAACGGATTCGAGAGTAGCTTGAAGACTTGAGTTGAACTGACGATTTGAAAGCAAAGGGCCTAACCCAGCGTGAGAGCGGTAAGGAGGGAACCTTCTTCTTCTTCTTCTAGTGGAAAAGATGATTTGATGTCACAGGGTGGTGCCGAGGGAGTTACCACCCAGGTTGGTGGTTGGGAGAAGCCAGCTTGAAGACATTCCGGCAGGAATTAAGGGGAAAGGAACACTGCCAGAAGAGTGGATTAGCATATAATATCCACGTCCCTAGAACTGTTCTATCTTCATCAAGGATACCTCCTCAGTTGGGTCACACCTTTGGAACAATTTCGAAGCAGTACACCAGGTGTCCAGGGAGGATGAAGAGGTCTGATATGTAATCAGGGCAGAAAATCTGTAGGTCTTCCAGACGGGAAAGAAGAAAAAATTACTCACCTTAGTAACGTTGTTTCTTCTAATGGAGTCTTGCTATATTATGACAATTACAGTTTGTTCCACCATTAGAACTGCTCCGGAGGTGAAAGAGTTAACTTTCCATGCCAGGCATGGAGCTTAGAGCGCGAGCTCGGTTAGAGAAGCTCTGTCTGGATAATTTCAAACTGAAACTGTCAGATCTTTACGAGCAAAACTCACTAAGGTTCTGTGTGGAAGCTGTAACCTACACTAGCCAACTGGCTACTTAAATATTAACACATATTCCTGGTCCCAACACCAAGACTCAAGTCAGGGGGCCAGAAAATAAGATAAGATAAGATAAAATAAAACACAACACCCCAAAACCCCAAAAAGAAGGGGTGGAAAACATAAAATGGGCATAAACAAGTGCCCACACTGAACTGCCCACCCCATACCCAAGTAGAAGTTCTGAGAGGGGCAAGCTGGGGAGGAGGTCATAATATAGCAAGACTCCATTAGAAGAAACAACATTACTAAGGTGAGTAATTTTTTTCTTCAAACAACATGAAGTCTTGCTATATTATGACAATTGCAGACTACACAGCAGTACCTCCATGGAGGAGGGACAGAACCTACTTAGGGAACAGGCTCTGAAGCACGGCTGTGTAAACCGAAAGCATCCCTCCTGGCCTGGACATCCAGGGAGTAATGCTTGGTGAAAGTGTGTACCGCTTTTCCAAGTAGCTGCTTGACATATCTCTAAGATAGGGATGTCTCTGGCAGCAGCTAGAGCAGCTGTACCTCTGGCAGAGTGAGCCCTCAGGACTGAAGGGGAACTTTCCCAGTTTTTGATAACAGAATTGGATACAAGAGACAATCCACCTGGCAATGGATCTCTTAGTGGCAGGTTTCCTTTCCCAACCTCACCATAAGTGAGAAAAAGTTGGAGGGATTCGAACCTGTGACCCTTGGTACGCTCTATATAGTAACTTAGGGCCCTCTTAACATCTAAGCTGTGCAACCTCCTCTCACCAGAGGAGGAATGGTCACTGAAGAACACTGGAAGGGAGACAGATTGATTAAGATGGAAATCTGAAACCACCTTAGGCAAAAACTTCCTGTTAGTCCTAAGGACTACTTTATCCCTGTGGAAGCAAATAAAGTCAGTCTCTACTGACAAAGCTTGTAACTCACTTATGTGCCTGGCAGAAGTGATAGCTACTAGAAAAACAGTTTTCCAAGTCAAGTACTTAAGCTCTGCAGAAGACAAAGGTTCAAAGGGGGTTGCATCAACTGAGCAATGCAAACATTAAGATCCCAGGCAGGGGCCGGGTCCCTGAAAGGTGGATTAGTATGAAGTAATCCTTTGAAAAACTTGGAAAATACAGGGTGAGCGGAAAGAGAGGAGGGCTTTCCTGCTGAAATAAAAGCAGACACAGCTGCCAAATGTACTTTCAGGGTAGCTGGTCTCAGACCCAAAGAATTAAGATGGACCATATAGTCCAAAACAATGGGCAAATCAGCAGATTCCGGAGAAATATGTTTCCCAGAACACCAGATGGAAAACCTTTTCCATTTAGAGTTATAAGTAGCCCTAGTGGAAGGCTTCCTAGAAGCCTTCTAGGATTTCAAGAACACCTTGAGAAAGGTGTAGGTCAAAGGCTCAACTCCTCAAGAGCCAGGCCTTGAGGTTGAGGGATTTGAGATCTGGATACCAAACTCTCCCTGGGCACAAGTTAACAGGTTGTGATTCCTGGGGAGACACAGGGAAGATGGACTGCTAAGGACAAAGGAGTGGGTACCAGGGCTGCCTGGCCCTAATCTGGAGCAATCAGAATCATCTTGCAAGGCTGGGATCTGATTTTGACTAGCACCTTGAATAGGAGAGGAAGGGGAAAAGCATATAGAAACTTCCTTCCCAATCTAGGAGAAAGGCATCCAGGGGACTGAGCCCATCACTGGGGCCTGCAACAAAACAGTGGAAGTTGGTGATTGTCTGGGGCTGCTAAAAGATCTATCTGAGGGTGCCCCATCTGGCAAAAACTATCCCCAGTACTGGGATCCAGTGACCATTCGTGGATGGCCCTGGGAAATCCTGCTGAGAGCATCTGCCAGGACATTGTCCTTTCCTGGGAGGTGAACTGCTATGAGGGAAGTGTTCAGGAAATAAGCCAGAGACCACAACTTCATTGCCTCGGTGCACAAGGCCGAAGACCGAGTGCCCCCTTGTTTGTTGATGTACCACATTGTAGTGTTGTTGTCTGTTCTGACTTGTACCACTTTGTTCTGAACAGATGCAGAAAACACTTGAAGTGCTAGAAAAACAGCTCTGAGTTCCAGCAAATTGATGTGGAGCAGAGATTCCTGAGGGGACCACACTCCCTGGGTGGAGAGGTCGCCCATGTGAGCTCCCCATCCCAGAAGGGACGCATCTGTAGTAAGGGTCAAGGAGTGAGATAGAGGGATGAAGGGGACCCCTAGTCTCAAATTGCTCTGATCCTGCCACCACTGAAGGGCCTGGATCAGGGTTCAAGTCACTGGGATCAACTTGGAAAGGGGATCTTTTCTTTGAGACCAAAAGGCTCTCAAGTGAAACTGAATGTCCCTCATCTGAAACCTTGCTCCTTGCACTACGGCTGTGGAAGCAGCCATGTGCCCTAGTAGCTGTAAGAAGTGCCTTGCTGGTCGAGAGACCTGCAGAGTGAAGGAGGAGGCCAGGGCCACTAAGTTCCTTACCCTTTCCAGGGGCAGGAAGGCTCTGGCCTGCTTTGTGTCCAATTCTGCACCTACAAAGGTGAGTACCTGGACAGGTTCCAGAACTGACTTTGGAAGATTGAGAAGAAAACCCAGAGAGGTGAGCAGCTGCTGGGTAACTTGCAGGTGTGATTTGACCTGGTCTGGAGATTGACCTACAATGAGCCAGTCGTCTAGGTAGGGAAAGATGGCAATCTTTTGCCTTCTTAAATGAGCAACTGCTACTGCTAGACATTTTGTGAATACCCTTGGGGCAGAGGTAAGGCCGAAGGGCATTGCTCTGAACTGGTAATGGCCTGAGGGCAGTTCGAATCTGAGGTACTTTCGGTGGAGCTTGATGAGAACATGGAAATAGGCATCCTTGAGGTCCAGGGAAGCTAGCCAGTCCCCTGGCCTTAGAGAAGGTAAAATCATTGCCAGAGTCACCATTTTGAATTTTGGTTTCAAAAGGTGCTTGTTTAGATATCTTAGGTCCAAAATGGGCCGCCATTCTCCTGTCTTTTTTGGGGTAAGGAAGTACCTGGAGTACAAACCCTTGCCCTGGTGTAGGGGAGAAACCCTTTCTACAGCTCTGAGAGCCAGGAGGGTTGAGACTTCTGTTTCTAAGGCAAAGGTCTCTAGAGGGTTTGCAGGTGGAAAAGATCTGATTCTCATCTTTGGAAATTTTTTGAAGCTGAGAACCAGACCCAGGCTCACTACTTCCAGGACCCACTTGTCTGATGTTAGAGACTTCCAGTCCTGAACGAAGTAAGCCAACCTGCCCCCTACAGGTAATGGAGAACCGGCCCTGGGCAGCCCATCAGGGTGCCTGTTTGGCAGGGGCTTTAGGCTGAGGGGTGGGAGCAGACCTGCTTGCACCCCATCTGCCTCTCCCTCTGAAGAACCCCCTCTGAGCATAAGCAGAGGAGGCCTGGGTTTGGTAAAAAGGCCTGTGAAAAGGCCTACCTCTACCCCTGGGGGTCTGCCTCTGAGGAGTGGCTTGCCGCTCCTTGGCTTGTGCACTCCTATAAGTTGTGCTATATTAATCCATTTTCTTCATGTAATTCTCTGTCTGCTCCCCAGAGAATTTCCTACCACAGGAAAATCCATAGCCTTAGTCTGGGTATCCTGTGACAAGTTAGTACACCTGAGCCAAGCCAACCTACGAAAGGCCACAGATGTAGCCACGACTCTAGAGGATGCATCATTAGAATCCACAGCAGCATGGAATTGCACCTTGGATGCCTCAATACCATCAGCAGCCACCTGCTCCAGCTCCTTAGCAAGCTGGCCAGGGGCCTGTTTGGCCAAAGCCATGACAGTGCCCCATCTAGATTTTTGGTATCTTGCCACATAAGCCATGTAATTTGCTTGTCTGAGTCCCAAGGACGCTGCCATGTATTGTTTTTTAGCCATGGCATCAATCTTCCTGGAGTCCTTGTCAGGAGGATGTGAAGCCAGGGGAATATTAGCCTTATCACAGGCTGCAGCCTGAACTACTCCAACATGACTGCATTGCTGTGAAAGGAAATCTGTAACAGGACCTGACAAAGTGTACCTCCTGTCCATCTTCTTGTCCACAGGAGGCACAGAATTAGGAGCTTTTAAAATTTTTATTGTTTGTTTCCTAAATGATTTATGTAAAGGGATAGACAATCTCCTAGACTCTGGGATATCCATCATTTCCACAAAATCAGGTTCCTCTTGCTCATCCACAGCTTCCTCCAATGGGAGCTGGAGGGTTTCAGCAACCTTTTTATAAAACAGAAAGTGAGAAGGGGACTCAGAAAGCGTAAGGGGAGATTCTAATGGTCTGTCTGGGGAGATGTCCAGTTCAATGGGCACATCCAGACTCTCAAAGTCACATTCACACTGTTCATAATCACCCTCCCCCTCCTCTGGTTCATAAAACTCTTCTATATCATATTCTTGAACTGGTGGAACCGGCCGAACCAACCTTTTGCCAGACAGTGGCGGTTCGGACGGAACCGGAGAAAGTGACTGGACAATTTGTATAGCTTTTGCTATCTCTGCAGCAGTTGGACAAGGGATTTTAGACTCCACACCTGCTGATTTTCTAGTCTTCTTTGCTGGAACTGGCTCCTCAGAGTCAGCTTTATGTTTGCCCGAGGAAGTCTTGCCCTGGTCAGAGGGCACTCCCTCCGGTTCGGTTGGCACCAAACCAGGCTGGCCATCCGGGTCAGCGGACGTTTTGGCCTCTCATTCCCTGAGCCTGCCAACTCTCTTATCCAGGGTGGCTGCAGGGAAATTCTTACAAATCTGGCAGTCTGAATTGAGGTGGTCAAACCCCAGACAACATACACATGTGGTGTGTGGGTTAGCCTTGGCAAAGGCTTCCCCACAGACACTACAGTGTTGAAACCCAGTGGGCCCGGTTTTTCTTTTGGGTTTCTCAGACATGATGCCAGCCTAACCAAAACTTGCCCTTTTAACGGCAGTGTCAGGCAAGACACCCTTATAGGTTCCCAACCGTGTCACGGGTCGTGGAAAAAAACGTAATGAAATCCGTTTTTTTTAGAACCGATAAGAACCGGGAACCGCACTCTAAAAGCTTTTAAATGCTTGATTTTTAAAGTTTTAAAATAACTCGATCGGTTCGAACCGAACCGATAAACATTTACAAGTTCTACAGAAATAAACCTGTCTATTACTTATAATACCACAGACAGAGCTTGAACCGATCGGTTTGCAGTTAAAATAATAATACTCATGTTGAATTTAACCGAGAAAATACTGTTTAAACCGAGAAATGAACCGAGCAGTAGGAGAAATCTCGAGCGACTGTTCAGTGAGGCAGAGTAAAGAATCTGACAGTTTCAGTTTGAAATTATCCAGACAGAGCTTCTCTAACCGAGCTCGCGCTCTAAGCTCCATGCCTGGCATGGAGGTTAACTCTTTCACCTTCGGAGCAGTTCTAATGGTGGGACAAACTGCAATTGTCATAATATAGCAAGACTTCATGTTGTTTGAAACGAAAAATACGTACCTACCGTAATTATTAATCTTTCTGTGTATCTTCACCATTTATCACTATTTGGGTATAGCTCACCGGAGCTAGGACCCTTCGGGAGACTTTTTTTTTTTTTTCTACAGGAGGAGTTGACGTCGGGCTGGCACCGCCCTCCAGACCAGCATTCTACGTGGTGCTTGAGGGTTGGCAGTTAGCCGTTGTCGACTCCCAACAGCCTGGCACTACCAGCCATCCTCCACCGGGTGGCAGCAAGGGGCCGGGGAAACCCTCACGTTCCTCCTAGGCAAAGAGCTGTCTTGCCGCGGCTCAATCTGGCTTCTCGCCCTCCCCCCGGCCGAACCCCAGCAACCCAGGCTTGCTCCTGAACCATGGTGGCCAGCATAGCATTCAGCGCCTCAACCCTCAGTGCCACCAGGCTGGCTGAGACCCATTTTTTATGAGTGTGAAGGCGTGTTATACGAAATTATGTAAGGTTTAAATTGGACCATTTTCATGTTCACAGTATTAAAAATGTTGAGACCTCAACCAGATTTTATTCAAATTCCAAACTTCAGTGTTCTTGTTTAAATTTAATGACCACCACCAAATGTTTTCCACAGAAGATCCCCTAAGACTATCAACTAACATACTGTAGAAAAATGAAAATTACGTACCTACCGTAATTATTGATCTTTCTGTGTATCTTCACCATTCATCACTATTTGGGTATAGCTCACCGGAGCTAGGACCCCACGGGAGACTTTTTTTTTTTTTTTTTTAATAGGAGGAGTCGACATTGGGCTGGCGCTGCCCTCGAGACCAGCGTTCTACGTGGTGCTTGAGGGTTGGCAGTTAGTTGTTGTCGACTCTGCCCCAGCCTCAGTTCTGACACGCCGGAGAGCGCATGGAAGGGAGGGTGGGATGAGGCAAGAGAGCCTAAGGGATAGATAAAAGGAAAAGAAGAATGAACTAAAAGGAGAAATAAACAACTGAGGCGACAGAAGAGGAAAGTTGGAAAGGAAATTGGGGAAAGAAGGGGGCCCCAATCTCTGGAAGGATAAGAAAGTAAGGGGAAAAAAGGGGGGGGTGAGGAGGAGGAAGGACAAGAAACACAACCTCAGAACGGAGGTGCACCAAATATATTTTTTTTGTTAGGCATAAGGTCCTGATCTGGACTATGAAGCCAGCTGCAAGTCAAACATTTTCAGCGATGGTCAGAAAACCACGTGGAAGTAGTGCAGGCTGAGGCTGTGTCCCCCTCCCCCCTTCTCTCACTAAATTAAACGGGTTAGTTTCTTTTAAACATTTAGAGGTTTCAAAGAAAAATTACAAGGTGGCCTCAAATTGAGATCACTAAAGAAAAACTCTTAATATATAGAAAAAAAGGGGGGGGGGACATGACCCTCTTTACACTCACAACCCCTCTGGAGGGGAAAAGGATGGAGGGGTTCCTCCAAACTCAAAAAATCAGAGGCATACCCCTGCGTGTCCTCACAACCCCCTCCCGTCCACATATCAGGAAGAGGAGAGGGAGGGAAAAGACACACGGGGGAGAGGGGAGGAGTCCAGAGACTGAGACCCCGGGGGAAGGAGATTGGGATTTAGTGATGAATGGTGAAGATACACAGAAAGATCAATAATTACGGTAGGTACGTAATTTTCATATCTTATCTGTGTCAATCTTCACCATTCATCACTATTTGGGTGAGTACCGAGCCCCCCCACTGAAAAATGGAGGGGGTACCCAGAACACCCTAAGGGACCAGTGGGTGAGACACTGAAGGGGAGAACCCTTACAGGCCTGACTGGTCTGGGTGAGATGGGGATCCCCCTGTGGGGGAAGGAAGATGCCCTGAAAGCCGGCATCTCACTCGGCAGGAGAAGAGGTGGGTTCTCCGGTAGGTGGACTAAATCACCCTACGCTGTGCAAGGGGTGACAACTGGGATAGGCGCGGCCATGCCGTCCGCCGAAGGCAGATCGCTGTCCCTACCACTTTGGAAGCTACCTCACTGGCATCATAAGATGCCCTTGCTTGGTGCCCTGCTAGCTCCAGGCCCCACGCAGAGAGGGTGATGACTTGCCTGGTTTCCTCCGAATCAGGCATCGAAGCTAGGAGCTGTCCTAGCCTGGACTACAAGAACCTGTTGTACGCTGCAAAGTGGGCCTGATGTGCAGCAATTGAAAGGGAGATCCGTGCTGAGTAAAATACTAGTCTCCCCCAGAAATCGAAGTCCGCAGAGTCCGAATCTGGAGGGCGGTCACAGTAGGGGGTTCAAGGCCCTGAAGGAATATCCAGGGAGGTCAACCCCAAAGGGGGGTGAGGCAGAGAACCTGGAGACCCCAGGGGAGTGCAATACCGCTGGCTTAAGTCCCTTGGGGCTGGAACAGTGGAGAAGGGATGAAGCCAGAGCCAATGCGACACTTCCTGAAAAGGAATCAGCCAGGCGGGAGCCACCAAGTGGGCCGCACTGAATTTGCTCAAAAAGGCACACGTCACACGCTCGGGATTGCTTATAGGTATGGGGTCAGATCGCGTCTCGTCCAACGTCCTCTGCAGGAAGCGCTTGATAGGAGGATGACTGCACGAGGGGATATGTGGACTAATGGTTCCTCTCCCTCAGAAGAGGGAGAAGAGGAGGAAGATGAGCTCCCCAGTTCAGGGGTTGGCTGCACAGGGGCATGGAGAAAAACCTGCTAGTCCAGGGCATGGAGGTAGGTGGGAAAGAATGCAGCCAATCCACTGAATTGCTCCCAAGTGAGAGGACCCCGAGGGCCCAGAATACCTGGGACTACGGGGGGTGGAGACAGAGGCTCGGAGGGCAGGCTCCTGGCAACAGGAGAACGGTCTCTGTCAGGGCAGGGAGACCAACAGGAAACCCTTGGCAGGGAGGGGGAACCCAAAGCCGCTGCAGACAACAGCCGTTCAACTGGGTCGAAGTGGTCAGAGCTGTGTCCCAAGGAAGAAATCCCTCCATGAGGTGACCGGGATCATGTGAGTCCAGAAGGACGGCCCCTGACCTCAGAAGTAGAAGTCCCCCTCCCAGTCTCCATCAGGGAAAGGCGAGGGTCTGCATTGCGGCTCCATCCAGGACCCGGCCTGGACCCAGAAAGAGTTTGCTGCGCCACACCTCTACCTCTCAACCCTTCAGAGTCAGAGAGGGACCTCGTCCTTTTTGCCACTAACCTAGGCAACTGGCATCCCCGAGTAGACTCTGAGGAGCCCACCCAGGGAACCGTACCCTCCCCCTCCCGATACACCCCGGGCTGCCCCAAACTTGGACTGTCCAAACACATCAAGGAGGGGGGAACCTCAGCTGGAGTAACAGCCTCTCCAGTGACCTCAGGCGGCTTAGCAGTGCCACAGGGACCACTGCTGGCTGGTCAGACCCTCTGACCCTGAGGTCTACCGGTGGAAGCTGAACTGCAGGAGGCAGGAGAGTGGGGGCAGAGGTGCTGGAGACAAAAGGATCTGAAGATCCAAAGTAATCCGGAAGCCAGTCCGGATCAGACCCAGAATCTGCCTCCGAGAAGGTAGACTCTGAGGTCCAATGCCAGACCACCCCACGGGCCCCTCCAGTTCCCGGGCCCTGAGGTCGGGCACCCTGAGACTCAAAACCCCCAACAGCAGCCGAGGACAGAACAGTTCCACGTCCAGTGCTGACACCGTCCTCGGCGCCGCGAATGGCGCCGGAGTCAGGCGTGACTCAACATGGCTCCACACTGGTCCTCGGCGCCAGAGTCTCGAATCTGAGCGGCATCATGCCCGGCTGCACAACTCCGGCACTGAAGGCAGAATCGATGCTGACCGCTGCACCGACTCTGCCCCCGGGGCCGCGGGCAACACAGGGGGCAGAGACGGCGCCGGCTCCCATCTCGGCGTCGCCACTGGCACCAAAACTAGAACCAGGCTCAGAAGACTCTAAACCACCAACCGCGATGCCACCAGAAGCCCCGACACCGTGAGCAGAATCAGGGGCAATGGCAGAGCCGAAGACAGGCCCGATGCCGACCTCGGTGTCCCTCTCCAAGCCAACGGCATCGGGACAGAAAACGACACTGGAGGACGGCACCGAGGAGGGTGCCGGTCCGGTCCTGAGGGACCCAGAGCGTGACACAGAGGGAGCCTTTGCTACCGAAGTAGCAACTGCCAAGACGGTGCTTCCCGACTGACCCCCAAGAGGGTCAGCCTGGGCCTCCTGCACCATGGAAGAAACCCCCGCCATGACAAGGCTAGACAAGGAGCGGGTTCCCTCCTCCGCGGGCCATATAGGACTGGGACGGGACCCGGAGGAAGAGCCGAGAGTTCTGACCTTGGCTTGTCGACTGCGAATCCATCCTCCAAAAGTCGGCGGTGCATGTCTGACTTTCCACGCGCAAATCTCAACGACACGGCGGTCCATGGAGAAGCAGATATCACAGTTATCCATATCGTGACTGGGGCCAAGGCAGAAGAGGCAACGGTCATGCTGGTCCGTAATGGAGTAAAGGCAGCCATGGGGCACTGACACATGGGGGACTGCCCCACTTTTGACGCCTTCTTGCCCCCTGGACGAGACATGATCGGATAAAAAATTAAATAAAACACAGTACTCGGCACCGCTTTAGACAAAAAGGAAAGATCTTACTGGAGTCGAAGAAGCGTCATCGAGGAGACGGTCAGAACCAAAGCAATACAACAACCGAGGCAATACAACACAACTGACTAGGTCACAAAATTTCTTGGTCTCACACACAGGATCCTCACTTGACCGCGGGAGAGAAAGAACTGGGGCAGAGTCAACAACGGCTAACTGCCAACCCTCGAGTGCCACGCAGAATGCTGGTCTTGAGGGCCGCGCCAGCCCGACGTCAACTCCTCCTATAGAAGAAGAAAAAAAAAAAAGTCCCCCGAGGGGTCCTAGCTCCGGTGAGCTATACCCAAATAGTGATGAATGGCGAAGACTGACACAGATAAGATCTGGAATTTTAGGCTTAAGTCAAATGCAGGCTAGGAAGTAGTTTTGTTAGCTTTAAAGTACTGTATATTGTTTCACAATGTTTCAAACTACTTAACTTGAGCTGTTTGTAACATTCCTCATCCATGTTTGGTGAATGTTTAGCTTGTACTAGTTTAATAAATTGTATTAGATTATGGTCATCTAAAATGTCTTATTTCTGTTATTCCTTTATCTAACCATGATGTTTTCTTGAAGACCTTCTTATTGTTGTTGGCGAAGTTAAGGTTACCCCATATTGGTAGTAAATGAGACTTATTTAGGTTTAGAGTAAGCAAATATGACCACTGGGAAATTATATGGGTGTTGTCTGACAAGATTTTATTTTTGAGTGATTTTAAAGTTTTGCCCGAACAACAATGAGCTAAGTTCTATGATGTGGTTCTTTGCTAGACTCATTTCGATTTGTAGCCATTCTGGATTTCCCACATTATTTTTTATAATTTTAGTTCCAAGTCATTTAAAAATTGAAATGCACTAATGATAAGTGGTAGCTATACAGATCCAGAAGTTTCACACCACCACTCTCCTTTGATCTATTTTATTTTATGCCATACTCTGAGGACAATGCCAGCACAGCCTGGGAGTCGATGACGCCCATGGAGAGGTTCACGACTATAAGCATCATCCAGCTGCAGCCTTTTAAGAGGCAGTACACCGTCCATAGTTGGAACAACAGTGCCTGAGTCAAGCCCCAACCTTGGAGTCCAAGGGATTGTCGGGGGAGGGGGGCTACAGTTGATGCTGCTGAAGGGGTCGATAACGAAGACTTACCATCCTTCCGGGGGAGACAGACGGTCCTACTGACCATATCGATGAAAGCATGGCCAGCCACCTGGGAGTACATTTACTGGTGGTGGCTAGAGTGGATCAAGAAGCAAGACTGGGATCGGCAGCCTGGGCCAGAGATGCCATCTCTTAGTTTGTGAAGGATTTTCCAGAATCTTCATGCGTCATCACCTTATTATTATTATTATTATTTAGTTGTTTAACCAGGTATAGCACACTAAGCTGAAAGCCTTTTTACAGGAGCGACCTGGGAGCACAAGGAGGTTAAGTGACTTGCTCAGGGTCACACAGTATGCAAGTGGAAGCTGTGGGATTCAAACCCAGGTCTGGTCTGCTGGATGTTACCAGATTTGCAGCTCAGAGCCTTAGACCACTGCGCTATACTGCCTCCTCATGGCCTGTGAAGAATAACAGTAGGTCTCACAGGCTTTGATGCTAAGTAAGAGACTTTCGTACAAAATCTGAAAAGTCAGAGCAGTCAACGGAGGAAGGCACAACGTCAACAAAGCATTATAGCAAGTTAAGAAAAATAAATAGTCTGTTCCGTCTCCTGTCCGGACAGGCTGGAGATTAGCCAATTGTCCAGGTATGGAAAAACCCAGAGTCCTAGCTTTCTCAGGTATGCTGCAAGTACTGCAAAGCACTTTGTAAAGACTCGTGGCACCGAAAACAGCCAAAAGGGAAGGACTCTGAGCTGGTAATGCTGTCCCTGCACAACAAACTGAAGTTTTGTGTGGTGGCTGAGGTTCACTAGTATGTGCTGGTATGTATCCTGCATATCCAGGGCTGCTAACCAATCCTGTGGTTTCTGGAAGGGAAGTAGAGACCCCAGAAAAATAATTCTGAATTTGCCTCGTTCCATGAACTTGTTCAAGTTTCTGAGGTCAGGAATGGAGTCCATGCCCCCAATTTCTCTGGTACTAGGAAGCAGTGAAAGGAGAAGCATGTGGCTTGTTCTAAGTCTGGCACTATTTCCACTGCCATGTTGGTCAGAAGGCCTGCAAGCTCCTGTGTCAGAAGCTCTGACATATGAGCCGATAAGAGGGGCTGTTTTCTGGGTGGGTAGTCCAGAGGTATTTCTGTGAAGTCCAGAGCATATCCCTCCCGGATGATCCTAAGAACCCACTTGTCTGTTGTAATGGATTCACACTGATGGCAAAGATTTGTCAGGTGCCCCTTCCACTAGGAAGGAGAGGGCTGCCTTGGGTAGCTAAGACAGGACCGGCACTGGAGCTTCGAAGGGTGGTACTGGGTGCTTTCGGCATCTGTGCCTTAGGCTGCACCTTCTTCTGAGCCTGGGGAGGCCAAGATTTGTTTTAGGCTCCCCTGCCTTTCCCAAGAAAGGACTGTTGGTTCTGAAAGAAACCAGGTCCCTTTCCCCCTTTGATGGTTAACAGGAATGGGCCTGGAAGTTTTAAGGGTAGTTCTAGTTTTCTGAGATGCCTCAAAAGACTTCTCTACTTGCTATCCAAACAGATAAGTACCATCAAAGGGTACATTCACTACCCATTGTTGGACATCCAGAGAAAAGTCAGCAGTACGTAGCCAGGAATGTCTTCTGATACAGATGCCTGCTGCAGCAGAGCGGGAGGCAGTACTAAAAGCATCCACAGAAGCACTGAGCTGCTAACTGTTAGTCTTATTTCCATGTGCAGCAGTCAGCAGAATCTTCTGTCTAGTTTCAGAGTTTGGTAGGGACTCTTCCAGAGACTTAAGTGAGCTCCAAAGGGTATACTCATGTTTGGAAAAGTGTCCTTGGTAGCTAGCAATTTGCACGCTAAGGGTAGATGCTGTGAAAGCCCACTTGCCCAGTGTCAATCTTGCATGACTCCTTGTTAATAGGGTGTGCAGTGACCTCTTGGGGAAGAATGGCTTTGTCATTCTCAGCAAGAAGAAGAAGAATGAGCATTTATACAGCGCTTTTCATACACAGTATCCCAAAGCACTTTACAAGCAATGCTAGACTGGTAGTGAAATAACTGAATGTGTAGTGGTGGCCATATCACACATCATCACCCACACACAGCCTGGATAATTGCATGAACAAGTTTATGGGAAGGGAAATGTTGGCCAGGACACCGGGAAATGTTCCCAGCTCTTTGCGAAGAGTGCCCTGGGTTCTTTTACTTCCACCTGGACACCCACCAGGACAACACCAGGATGGGCAGAAGGGACCTCGGTTTAACGTCTCATCCGAAGGACAGCACACCTCAGCAGTACAACACCCCCCAATACTGCACTCAGATGCCAGCGATTTTTAGGTGCAAGTCCAATCCCGGTGTGGGACGAGAACCCACGACCTTCTGGTCCAGAGGCGGATGTGCTACCAACTGAGCCACGCTGACACCTAAACAGAATAACAGTGGCATCAGCTACAGGCTGAGAAACATACACTGGTCTATCCTTAGGGGCAGTGTATTTCCTCTGTATCTGCAAGGAGGCAGGTCTATTCTACACCGCATCCAACAGGGTCTCAAATGCAGGGGGAATAGAGGAACTAAACTGACTGGCATGGTAAAAATGTTTAACCACTGCAGACGAAGACGTTTACCTGGGTCAATTGCTGAAGGCTCAAAATCAAGTGCAGAATGCATATTTTGAGCAAGGTCTGGAAAGTTAGATCTTCCTGTGGAACAGAAGAAGGGCCTGGTTCAGAAGAGTCCAGGCTAAAGAAACAGTCTGTGCCATCGCCCTCAGAAATGCTGAAATTGGGGTTAGATTCATCCTCCCCCTCCACATCCTTCCTGGAGGGTCATAGAGGGGGGTGGAAACGAGGCCCTGCAATCCAGAATGTGTCCTTGGTAACAGCAGTGACACTGTCCCCAAGGGACGAGGGGCCGGTGCCAAGGGAGGTGTCATAATCTGAATGGAGTCTGGCGCCATGGAGATCCTCTGCACTGAGTGTGGCACTGGAACCGGCACCGGGCCAGGCCCAGAAAGGCCTAAGCCCTGCACTGACAGCAGCGCCAACCCCGATGCTGATGACCCAGCTGGCATCGAAGTGACCAGCAATGTTACCACAGTCAGTCCCATCACAGTGACACTGAATACTGGTGTTGCCTGTGGGACAGGAGTTGGCTGCGTGCCACTGGCAAGGGCCCAGGTGCTGTTGCTGGAGCCAAATACACGACCTGGCTTGAGGGCCTTGCCTGCAGCTCCAGTTTCACCGGTCCCGAAGGACCAGGAGTGATTTCGATGGCAGAGACAAATGAGCCAGACAGTGCACCCACTGCTCCTCAAGAGCTGCTCAATGGTGGAACTGCCCACCAGCTTCCCCACTTACACACAGAGAGGGGCTCTGGGCCCAAGATGTCAACCTCCTAGTGCCAGAGGTCACTGGTGAAACGAACGACACCGGTGTGGGCCTCTGACTAGTGAGACCCAAGATTTTGCAATCAGATCTCACAGAGTGAGACCTCAAGTCGTACTGCTTCTTCCCCTTATGAGAGGAAGAGTAAGAACTCTAGGTCAGGTGGCACCAAGAACCCGACGGGGATCGGAAACAGGTCCACTTCTTTTTGTGCTTCTGGGAGGATTGTCCTTACTCCCGAGCACAGGAGCACCCATTGTCAGAACCTTTCACTATGGGGAAAGTGGACCAGAGACAGCCCTGTTGCCTGAGCAGAGAAGACTCTCTACTGTTGTCGTCCACGACTGTTGACTCGGTAGGGCTGTAGAGACCAACAAAATATATTTTTGTAAAATCACTAAAATTACACAAAAATAGAAAACTCTAGCTTTAAAAATTAAAACTGAAAGAACTGAACGCTGTTGTCATAGAGATGTGAAGTTCCAATTCCTGGCAGGGGAGCAACATCATCACTGATGTGCACTGAACGGCAGCAAAAAGGAACTGAAGCAGTTAAAGGATTGTGCCAAGATAAGCCAAGCATTGCGAGCCAGTCTCGCAGTGCAGCTTAGCTCGGTGCCAGCCCTCCTGAAAAGATCTGGCTCCCGCAGGGTCTTAGTGTCCACGATTACATACGTGATGACGCTGCATGTCACTGTGGGTGGCCCATGGCTAGCAAAAGTGTCCAAGTGGTCCTGACGCTGACAGCTCACAGTTCCAAAGGTGTGTCCCAATAACACAGAAACAGAGGGAATATCCTCGATGAAGATCTGTGAGTACAGTGGACATGTTTGGGACCACAGGCTCAGCGGGGTAATTGGGATTTGTTTTGTTCTCATTTATATATTACTGGACGATCAGTAAAAATATCACCTTTCTTCGTGAACTTTAGGACAAAATGGTGCAAATGTGTGCTGCAATGCAAGGGTTCTCCTCCTTCTTTTAATGGCTCTGTTTTATAGACTGGCAGAATAGTCTAGAGGTTACAGTAGCGAGGAGTGAATGAGCTTGGTACATCCAGCAAACCAGATCTAGGTTTGATTCTCACAACCTCCACTTGCATACTGTGTGACTCTGAGCAAGTCACTTAACCGCCCTGTGCGCCCAGGTAGCCCCTGAAAACAGGCACTTGTGCCTAGTGGGCCTTATCTGGTTACCAAAGACTAAAATAAAAATAAAATATGTCAGATTTCTTGTTGTAAAAAAGCTTATGCTTCATAACATGGTCCATCTCACAACTGTAAAACAGATTAATCAACTTTTTTTTACTATAATGCTATTCTCACTGTTTTGAGGATTTAATGGCAAATCAAATTTTATTTTAGGGGGGCCTAAGATTATGGCTTCAGTCTAGTATTCCTACTGTATGTGCTGGAGAGGTAGACCTCCTAGAGCTTAAAATAGGTTGCAATAAAATTACTTTTATTCTTCGCATTTTATATATTTATTGAAAGTGTTTCACTAGGACTATTCAGTCATAACAGCTCATTTTCAGGGGTGTCCTGTGGAAGGGAGTACATAGGAAAGCAGTACAGAAAAGTGACAGTAACACAGTAGCACAAGTATACGCGTGGACGCACTGAAGATATATAAACAATGACACTGTACTAACAAGAAAATGTAACTTTACAGTTTACAAGAATACTGCCACTAGGTACAACCCAAGCTAACTGCAAGGTTTGTGAAGACGTCAGGAGCAAGTGAGCAATGGTTGCAACACACAAAAGTTTGCTTGTGAACACCATATAATTCGAATTAGTGAGAAACAGCAACTGAGAGATGGGCAGAGGGGGTGGTACAGATAGAAGTGGCCTAAGCAGATAGTCAAGTACAGGAGCAGGCATCTTAACACTGTGGTGAGACTGTTTTTTTTTTATTTTGAATGTCAATTCTGTTTTGTAAAATGTTTTTTCCTTTTTATTCCTTTTCTTCCTGGCAGCCCCATTCTTGATCGATCCCCCAGCCCCATCACCTGGCTCCTCTGGGGCTTACCTGCACCTTTGTCCTCAGCCCGAGGACTATGGTTGTGCCCGGCCACCGGTGCAAGGCCTGCAGAAGGACGGCTGATCATCCTGCTGCCCGGGAGGTTTTTCCTCCTTTTTCTCCCTTCCCTACCTATTGCTGGGGCATGACACACCAATGTGTGTACGTGGAGGCATGCACATACTGCGGAGACCTGCAGCACCCTCCTTCTTTTGGCATCCCCAACCCATCCTACCCTCAGACCTCCACCTGGGGGCAGTCATCCGATGGGGCTGCCAAACCACATCCCCCCTTCCCCCCAACCGTCTGACCTCCAGCAGCCCATGTCTGCATGCAAACACGGGATGCCAGTGTGGTAGGAAGTAAGGCATGATGCCTCAGCCCTCCATGCCACTGGGTTGGTGTAAAATGTTGGTTTTGATTTATTTTGTACTGTAATATTTTTAATACAGTTATTTAGCCTTTGGTTCTCTATTAATAAACTTGAACCTGAATCTGTGTGGCTATGAGAAGGGACTTCAGAGAGGATGGGGAGGAGGAAGCCCCAATGAGGGGGGGCAGACCAGAGGGAGCCTGTAGGAGAAAACAGACTAACGAGCTGAGGATTTGGCATGAGCAATAGAAAAGGAGTGGGAGTCAGTAAAGGGAATTGGAAGCTGAGTGACAGCAAGAAAGGAGGGAGGAGAGATAAGAGAGGGAGTAAGCTAAACTGTAACTTAGCAATGAAGGAGGTACAGTAAGAGGGGTGTTGGCCTTCAAAGGATGGGACAGAGAGGGAGGAGTACAGGGAACAGTGAGGAGTATAGGTACTATATTAAACAGTAACATATAATCTGATGGCAGATAAGGACTGCTTGGCCCACCTAGTCTGCCCATTTCCCTACCTAACGGATAAGCTGCAGATGCTAGTTAACCAACAGCCTACTTCCTCCTACCCCCCACTAGGACTGTCTTATGTCTGTCCCATGCATTCTTGAATTCCCCCACTGTTTCTGACTCTATGACCTCTTCAGGAAGGCTGTTCCATGCATCCACAACCCTCTCTGTGAAGAAACACTTCCTCACATTACCTCTGCGCCGTCCCCCCTCTATCTTCAAATTGTGCCCCCTTGTTCTTGCACATCTCTTTTTCTGAAAGATGACACACTCTTGGACTTTGTTGATTCCTCTAAGGTATTTGAAAGTTTCTATCATGTTCCCCCTCTCCCTCCTTTCCTCGAGGCTATACATCTTAAGCTCCTTTAGTCTTTCTTCACGTGTCTTCTGGCGCAGACCCTGCACCATTTTGGTTGCCCTCCTCTGGACAGCCTCCACCCTGTCTATGTCTTTGAGGAGATGGGGTCTCCAGAACTGTACACAGTACTCCAGATGTTGTCTTACCAACTGTCTGTACAGAGGGCCAACTACTTCCCGTTTTCTACTGGTGATGCCTCTCCCTATGCATCCCAGGATCCCCCCAGCCCTCCTTACTGCCTTCTCACATTGCTGGCCCACCTTTAGGTTGTCTGATATGACTACCCCAGGTCCCTTTCCATTTTCGTTGTTGTCAGTATCTCACCCCCCAATGTGTACTCTTCCCCTGGGTTTTTGTTTCCCAGGTGCATTACTCTGCACTTCTTTGCATTGAATCCAAGCTGCTATACATTTGACCATTCCTCTAACCTTGCCAAGTCCCTTTTCATCCTTTCCACCCCCCCTTGCTTATCAACCCTGTTGCAGATCTTTGCCATCTGCAAAAAGACATACTTTTCCTTCCAGTCCCTCTGCAGTGTCACTTATAAAGACATTAAAAAAGGACCAGTCCCAGTACTGAACCCTGTGGTACCCCACTAGTACCCCCCTTTCTTCACTGTGGACTCCATTTACTATTACCCTCTGTTTCCTGTTGTCCAGCCAGTGCTTTACCCAGGCTACCACCCTGGGACCCACTCCCAGTCTGGCTGATCTGTTTATTAATCTTTTGTGCGGGACTGTGCCAAATGAAGAGTATAGGGTGGGCAGTCCAGAGCAAACAAAAGGAGTGAAAAGTTACCTACTTACCCTAACTGGTGATCTTCCAGAATATATGTACAAGTACCACTGATGGGTCTGGGCCGGAGGCACAACACTGCAAGAACACATCTTTGGCCAGGGGTCCAACGACGGCAACTGGTTACAGTGCCTATGTGCCCCCATGTGGAGCTGTGTGCCTGCCAATAACCATAGCCAGTTCCCTCAACTACCTCAATTCTGTTCGCAAGGAGAGAAGCAAAAAGTGGGTAAAGCACAAGCTGGGGCTTGTGAACAACTAGCCCAAAGGGGTAGAGAAAAGGCTACAGGAAAAATAAACAACCAACTAAAACATGACTACCAGCTCTCAGAGATGGAAGGGGGTGGGGAAGACACCTAAGGTGGCACAGAAAAAAGGTAGTCTGGGACACTCAGCCAGAGCTTCAAAAGGGGAACCCACTAGCCAAAAATCAATGGCAGACTGGTAAGAGGTTAGTGAGGAAAAAGGGAGCAGCCTTGTATGAATGTAGACTCTGGGTAGCAGATAAAGGGGTGACTACAGGTGAGACACCCCTAAAAACAGGATGACACAAAATATGTGCCAGACCAAAACAAGGTACAAGTAACCACTAGGAAAAAGTACATCAGTAATATAACTTTTTTTTTTTTTTAAACTGCCCCCTCTCTCCCCAACATTGGGTGCCAGCTTGGTGAAGAGGGTACTAATGTATGTGATACTGCAGGGTTGCCCAGCTCCATGGTGGAGCAGCAGATGTGCAACTTTCCCTGAGGTGCCTCTAAATCTGCTGGACTTGAAGAATACAGTACAGCCACTAAAAATACACCAGCTGCCCAGAGTAGAAGAAAACACCACTGCGTAGCACATAGCAAAAACAAAAACTACAGTAGTGAGCAACAGGGGCGTGCACATAACTGGAGATGACTGCTCCAGCCACATACAATTCGGCACTACTATCAAGTGGACATAGGACTGGAAGGCACCCAGCGGGTGTCAGTCACATTTATCAACTAATAGGGATATACCAAGGTAATGGGGATGTATACCATGGGCAGGACAATCTACAGTTAAGTAAGAACTTACTCTACCAGTAGATCTTCGAGAGAGGCTCTTGCAGTACGTATTCACCAGTAGGACTAAGCCGCCAGGCGTCAGGACCCCACGGAAAAGTCTTCTAGCCAGCAGTCTCTGGCAGGGACAGCCTCCGACATCACCTGACCGATGTCAGCACATGTCAGTATAAAGGAGGCGGTCCTCACGCCTTTCCAGTTCTCCTGCCAGAAGCCAAAGAGGCATACAGGAGAACAGGAAATGCCCCCAAGAAAGGAAAAAACTCAGGGGGATGGAGAGATGGAAAGCAATACTTACTGTAAGAGCCTCTCTCGAAAGATCTACTGTTACAGTAAGTTCTTACGTAACTGTACTATCTTACTTTGAGAGGGCTCTTGCAGTAGGTATTCACCAGTAAGACTGAGTCCCAAGCAGTACAGAACAAGTCTGAATCCAGGGAGGAGGAGAAACAACATCCACATACAGAAGAATTGGCAGAAGAGGGATCTCAAGAAAGGAGCCCCTGTAAGACCGCCAAACCGAATTCCACCCTGCGGCGAGAGGCAATGTCCAAGCTGTAAATCTTTGTAAAAGTATGTACAGATGTCCAGGTAGTGGCTGCACAAATTTCTGCAGCTGACACATTCCTGAAACAAGCAGCAGAGGCAGCCACCCCTCTGGTGGAATGCCCTTTCACTTGATCCGGAAGGGGGTTGTTGTACTTTTCGTAACAGAAAGTAATGCAATTAGCCAACTACTTAGAGAGGCACTGCTTGGAAACAGTGGTGCCTTCCCTCATGGTTGCAAAGGAAATGAAAAGTTGGTCCGTTATTCTAAAATCCTTGGTTCTGTGAGTATAGTATCTCAGGATCCTGTGAACGTCAAGAGTATGTAAAAGATACTCTCCCTGGTTAGAATGCTCCGGGAAAAAGACCGGGAGCTCAATGGACTGGTTCAAGGTGGACTCAGCCACCACCTTAGGCAAAAATGTAGGATTGGTACTTATTTTTTTATTTATTTTGAAAGTCGGATTTACAGCCTTTGAGTCA
The DNA here is from genome assembly GCA_016271365.2 of Neoceratodus forsteri. Classification (NCBI taxonomy): domain Eukaryota; kingdom Metazoa; phylum Chordata; order Ceratodontiformes; family Ceratodontidae; genus Neoceratodus; species Neoceratodus forsteri. Next base: position 1,226,670,482 of record CM028131.1, on the reverse strand, counting down.
GGGTCTCATTTGCAAAGGCACCTCGTCGCAGGGAGAGTAGACATGGCTACAGTGTGAGATACAACAGTGGTAACATACAGGTGCAATACAGATAACAAAAAGAACACAATATGACAGTGGTTTACGGGATAAAGTTACATGCAGTAAATAGCAATCGTATAAAAAAAGTAAAATAAAATAAAGGGGGGGGAGTAGTCCAACGGACATTGTTATGCATGACCACAAGATCTTTGTGAAAGATCAAGTATAGGATTTTACACATAAGAGCCAGAAGTTCAGATATTCTCCGAGCTGAGGTATTGGCCACGAGGAAAAGAGTCTTCCAAGAAAGGAAGTGCAAATCAGCATTGGCTGCCAGCTCAAAGAGGGGCAGCGTGAGCTTCTCCAAGATGAAATTGAGGTCCCAGGGGGGAGCCGGGCTACAGATAGGGGGCTTCAAATGAAGAACCCCTCTGAGGAATGTCTTGGAGACCTCCAGCTGAGCAACTGACTTGTCCCCCAACATAAGATAGTAGGCCAAAATGGCCACCAAATGCACTTTCAGCGAGGAGTAGCTGAGACCAAAGTCGTAGAGGTACCTTAGATAATCCAGGATGCTGGCCACTGGACAGGAAAAAGGTTCCAAATCCTTGGAACCTGCCCAAATGGAAAACTGCTTCCACTTCATGGCGTAAGTAGATCTGGTGGAAGGCTTTCAGGCCTCCACCAGGATGTCAGCAACCTGAAGGGAAACACCAAAGCGAGCAGCGGCTACATCTGCAGGAGCCAGGCATGTAGACAGAGGGATTTGAGATCTGGATGGACCAGGGTCCCCTGATCCTGGGTCAGCAGACCCTGTGACATCGGAAGAGGGATAGGAGGCTCTTCTGAGAACTGTTGCAGTAGAGAGAATCAAACTTGCCTCGGCCAGAAGGGAGCGATGAGGATCATGCATGCCCCTTCCGTCTAGAGTTTGTTCAGAACTCTCGGAATCAAAGGTACAGGAGGGAAGTCATAAATGAATCTGTCCCTCCAACACAGAGACAGCACGTCCTGCCAGAAAACACCGCACCTTGGAGCGAGTGAGCAAAAGGTGGGAAGTCTGGTATTGCCGGGCGAGGCAAACAGGTCTATCTGTGGTGTACCCCACTGAGCAAAGATGCCGTCTACCACTTCCTGCTTGACTTCCCACTCGTGGGCTCTGGCCAAGGAGCGACTAAGAGCATCTGTCAGAGTGTTCTGTACACCCGGCACGTGGACTGCTGTCAGATGTAGCTTGTGCTGTGATGCCCAATACCACACCCTCATCGCCTCCCGGCACAGAAGTGAATGAGCAGGATTCCCCCAGTTTTGAGGTACCAGACCAACACATGTTGTCTGACTGTACAAGAAGATGACCGGGAAGGATAAAGGGGCGAAGAGCCTGAAGGACATACAGGACCGCCCTCAGTTCGAGTACTCTGATGTGCAACTGTTTCTTGATATAGCACTAGCTCCCCAGGGTCTTGTGCGACCCGAGGTGGGCTCCCCAGCCGGCTCCAGAGGCGTCCGTGGTCGAAGTCTGGAAGGGATGGGCAGAGCAGAAGGGAACCCCTAGATTGAGGTTCTCCTGAACCAACCACCATTGAAGATCCCTGATCATCGGGTCCGAAATGAGGACCTTGTGATTCAGATTGTCCTGGGTTTGATCTCATTGGGCTCTGAGGGTCCACTGCGAGACCCGCATATGGAGTTCAGCCAGAGGGACAGTAGGAATGGCGGCTGCCATAAGGCCTAGAAGGCAAAGGACCTTCTGAGCCGAGACCCATTTGTGAGAGGTCAGGAAATGAGCCTGAAGTTGCAGTCTCTCAATCCTGTCTGGAGGGAGGAAAGCCCTGCCCACGGTGGTGTCCAACACTGCCCCAGTGAACTGCAGCCATTGGCATGGGACCAAATGAGACTTGGCATGATTGATAGTGATGTCAAGATTGGAAAAAATCTCCAGAGTGAGGGAGAGGGAATGCTGAAGGTCCTCCCTGGAAGGGGCAGATATCAGCCTATCGTGCAGGTAGGGAAATATCTGGACCCCCTATGGTGTGCAGAAAGGCTGCCACCACCGCCAAACATTTGATACACACTCGGGGAGCAGAGGACAGGCCAAAAGGAAGGGCCCTGAACTGGTAGTGCTCCCCCTGAAAACAAAAACGGAGGATCCTGCGGTGGGAGGGACATATGGGGATATGCAGGTAGACCTCCTGCATTTCCAAGGCACATAGCCATAGTCCCGACCTGAGCAGGGAGAGGAGACTCTGCAGAGAGAGCATTCTGAATCTCTTGAATTCCACATACAGATAGAGGGTGCTGAGATCCAGGATGGGCCTCAGGTCACCTGTCTTCTTGGGCACTAGGAAGAAATGGGAATAGTAACCTGTCCCACGGTGTGGCAGAGTGACGGGTTCTATCGCCGCCTTCCGCAGAAGGGAGCTTATTTCCTACCACACCAGATGAATGTGCAGTGGATAATAAGAGGACAGGGGAGGAGGTCTGTAGGGGAAGGGGAGTTTGAGTGAACTCTACTAAGTGTCCCTCTGACACCAGCTGGAGCACCCAAGAGTCGGTCGTTATCCTCTCCCATTCCGGCAGGTGGAAGAAGAACCTTCCCCCTACTGGCTCCTCTGGATTGAGGGCCAGAGGAAGAAGGAGAGGCAATGAGTCAGGAAGCCGAGGGCAGACTGGAAGCCGTAGCTCCAAAAGCCTTACGGGACTTGGTCGGAGGGGCTTTGGTCGCTTTCACAGCTCTATGTTTGTTTGGGCACTGTGACTGTGTCTGATTCTGCTGTCGACGATTTTGACGTCAAAAGGAATGTTTCTGTCCTTGGGGAGGTTTGTACATAAATTGCACTGACTTCAAGGCTTTACCATTATCTTGAAGGTCGGTGATGATGTCTTTGATGTCACCACCGAATAGTACTGACCCCCAGAAGGGGGCGTCCTGGATGGCAGTTTGTATCTCGGGCACCAGACCAGAAATACGGAGCCAGGCATGGCGGCGTAATTCAATGGCAAATGCTGCACTCCTGCCAGCCGTGTCCAACACATCATAGGTGGCACGGAGTATATGCCTACAGACAGATCTAGCTGAGCAAACAAGGTCTCCCAGCTCTTGCTTGGTTGAAGAGTCTGGAAGAGAGTCCAATTTAGACTCCACCTAGTTGAGAATGGACTTCTGGTAATCCCCCATGTGGGCCACGTAATTGAGGGCCCTAATGCCCAGGGTAGAGGAGGCAAATACCTTCTTCCCATACTGATCCAGAAGCTTAGATTCCCTGTGAGGGGGAGAAGAGCTCAGGTGATTAGGATTAGCGGTTCTGTCGTGGGCAGCACTGATGACAACAGAATCCGCCTTAGAGTGAAGGCTAAGAAAATCCTTGCCTTCAGGGGATTGATAGAGCCTGTCCACCTTGCGAGCTAGTGGAGCTAAGGAGGAAGGCTGTTTCCATATAGTCGTGAGCAGATCTCCGTGAGGTTCGATCCAGGGTGGAATCAGGGTGGGCGAGGTTTCAGCCAAATCTAAGTGTTCAACTAATTTCTGCCATTGGGGCTCTTGCGCCACCGTCTTCCGGTCATAGGCCTAGCCAGGATCTTCTTCAACAACTAGAGAAAGGATGGATCTTCCAGGGGGGGATTTAGGAGAGTCCTTCAGTTTAGGGGTCTCTGGGGTGTGAGGCTCATCTCCTGGGTCTGAGGGCTTGAAGTCGCTGTCGGACTCAGAGGACTCTTGAGAACTTGAAGAGGTTACTGGAGGAACAGCGAGCTCGACCGGTCTGGATGCATCCAGAGGATGGGAAAACTCGCTGGGAAGAGAGCCAGTGGAAGGTTCTGATCTGGTGTCCGGTAAAGATGGAGGGGTCTCTGCCGGCTGATGTCCGGGGCCCGGCGCTGGGTCCGGCATCGGCTGACACTTATCCAGTTCCGAGGCGAGCTGGAATTTGGCCTCAGCTCACTATAAGGACAGGACCACTTTCAAGTACACCTGCAGTTGTGGACAAGGAGGACTTGGGAAAGGGTAGTTTAGGAACCCATAATATTGGTACCCGAAGCCCGACGGCAGGAAGCCTGGGCCAGGAAATCCTGGCGTTGGGTACTGTGGCGTTGGGTACCCTGGCGTCGGGTTGCCTGGTGTCAGATGGCCCAAAGGGGCCGATGGTCCTGATGGAGGTCCGACCGGGGGGGGGGCTGACGGGTCTGGTGTCGGCCCAGTGGGCGGAAACAAAGGCCCGGTTGGAGGGTCTGGAAAAATGGGTCCTGCCAGCCCAGATGGTGGAGCAGAAGGTCGGTCGTTGGGCAGCGGCAAGCCAGAGGGTCACGACAGGGGGCCATCATCGGATCCGGTGTCGGAGGCTCTGGAGTCGGGGGGGGGGTGTCCCTTGGTCCTCATTCCCAGCACGGGAAGGAGGAACCGACTTTGAAGCAAGAGACAGAGGAGCCTCCGATGGCAGATGGTCGGATGTCAGCTGTGGCAACCCCTGAACGTTGGGTGTAATGTTAGGACCTGACGGGGGATCGCAGGCTGGGCGTTCGTCAGACGGGCAAACAGATGACTTATCAGCCTTGTCTGGGCGGGAAACAGCATAGCCAGAGCCTGACTTATCGGACCCACTTGCACTGCTAGGCCGGGTAGCAGAAGCGGCCATAGCAGAAGTGGAGGACTCCTCTGCTTCCAGAGGCTCCCGTCGGGCGGCTGAGCGACCCACGGGGATGCACGCTTGGACACCACCAAAGCAGCCATCGGAGAATGGTCCCCCGGAGGGGAAGATACCTGCAAGGCTGTCTGCGACTCCAGCCGGAGTTGGCGGGGCTGTGGATGAAGAGTCCATGTCCCTATGCTTCTCCTTGTCCCATTTTTTCTTGTGGTGGCCTTCGGGAGAGGCCGACATCTCCCTGTTTTTTTCAATTCTTTCTCCATGGAGGCCATCTTTTTCGTCAGAATATGGGCTTCCAGGGACTGCTGCTGCCTTTTGCGGGTGGACAAACTCCTCCATGCAGTCAAGGTTCATTCTAGAAAATTTCTGAACTGGGACAAAGTCCCACAGGTCCCCCAAAATAGGGGACAAATCGAGAAAATCAGGGGACATGTCTCGGAATGATGGAGGCAAACAATTAATTTAGTTTATTGTGTCAACTCGAGTAGTATTTTTTTTTTAATCTTACAAGTTTTTCATTACTTAGCCTGTTCTGTTATTGTACAGTAGGCATTGCGGAGTTCGCAGCTAGTGACTGAAGCACAGCTACTGTGCTATAATTGATCCTACTGCTGTTTCCAAAAATTATACCTACAGCAGGCATTGATGAAGTAGATGGGAGAGGTGCAGTCACTCTAATTGAGCCTGCCTCGGTTTCCAAAAATTATACCTATGCAGGCACTGATCTTGAGGTAGAAGGTACACTGGGGTGCAACTGCTGTGATTGTCAGATCATGATGCTGTTTTAAAACCTGTCAGTTTTTTTTCAGTCTTTTTTTTTTTAATTTTTATTAAGTTACTTGGAAATTATACCCTCCCGCTGGTCGGGTGATCAAAATTAAGTTAGGTCTGTCTCACAGTATCATGTTTTGGATACCAGCAGAATGAGTGACTATTATTTACATTTTTTTTATCTTCTTATTTACGTCCATTAATCACCCAGCAATTGCAGTCAGTGCAGATAAGGAGATAGAGAGGGATACTGAGTCTGTCTGTCATTTCTTGTTTTTCTTTTGTATTTGTTCCCTGTCACAGACAAGATAGATGCCATCTATGCATTCGGGGTGGGGGGGATATTTTTTCCAAGTCCAGAAGGTTTAAGTTTTTTATGTCTCTGTCCTCCTACAAAGCACATATGTGAAACAGAAGACTGATGTTGGTCCTAAAATATACACCACCACCAAGCACTGCCACACTTCACTTCTAGTGTCAGAGTAATTTCAGTTTAGTCACATCAGCAGGAAGAAAACATCTCCTCAGGAAATGTGTTTTGTCCTATCACAGGGTGGCCTCACAGTATCTACTGCATACAAGGTTTTAATATTTCTATATTTTGTTCTAGTTAAGAACTGTCAGTCTCAGGTTTAAGTCTGTCGCTCCCTCCCGAAAAGGAGGTGATATATTATGAAGCAGAAGCAAGCCTGTGTAGAAAGAACATTAAGGTACTAGACTAAAACCAGGCTTCTGGACTTGGAAAAAATACATAAAACTGTGGAAAAAACCTGAGTCGTACTGAATGAAAAACAATATTAAGCACCTGCTGCTGTTAAATAATTACTGTACCTGCATAAGTTGTAGTATTCATATTAGTAAAATAATATAAATACCACAACTTGTGTGTACAGCAATTATTGAACAACAGCACGAAAAGCTAATATTAGCCAGTCAGTATGACCAATTTTTTTTACTCTCAGTTTTATACTAACATAGTACTAACATACTATTTGCCAGCAGATTAGGCCTTACGGTCTATCGAGTCTGCTCGAACCTTAGATCCTTAGTTGGGTGCCGAGACCCTCCCATCCCTTGTGCTCCAGAAACCCATATCATCCATCCCCACCCCCCGGGACAGGCCATCATCTGATACATCCACTTTCTGTGTCTGTCCCACCCTCTCTTGAAGCCCTCCACTGTGGATCTCTGAACCAGCTCACCAGGCAGTGCATTCCAAGGGTCCACCACCCTCTCAGTGAAAAACCTCCTCCTCTTTTCCACCCTCACCCTTCCACCTTCCAACTTCAAACCATGCCCTCTGGTGATACCTCCCTGCTTTAGTCTAAAGATCCCCTCCATGTTTACCCTATTTATTCCCTTGAGGTACTTGAAGACCTCAATCATGTCCCCCCTGTCTCTCCTCTCCTCCAATGAAAACAGGCAGAGCTCCTCAAGTCTGTCCTCATCGTCAAATCCCTAGCCCTTGTATCATCTTTGTTGCCCTCCTCTGTACCTCTCCAGGAGCTGTATGTCCCTCTTCAAGTGTGGTCTCCAGTACTGTACACAGTACTCAAGGTGTGGTCTAACCAGTCCATTGTACAGTGCAGAATCACTTCCTTGCTCCTAGAGGTGATCCCCCTTACGATGCATCCCAACATCCTGTTTGCCTTGCTAGCCGCTCTCCTGCACTGCTCAGAGTTATTCATACATGCATCCACCATGACCCCTAGGTCTTTTGCCCCTATTGAGGCCTCCAGCGCCTCCCCTCCCAGGGTGTACCTGTGTTTAGGGTTTCCCCGACCAAGATGCAACACCTTGCACTTGGTGATATTGAAATTTAATTTCCATGTGTGAGCCCAGCTTTCCAGGGTGTCCAGGTCCCCAGGTCCCCTTGCAGGGCCAACCTCCCCTCTTCTCCCTCAACTACTGCTCCCATCTTAGAGTCATCCGCGAAGAGACTCATTTCACACCCTATACCCTCTCTGATGTCCAATATGTATGCATTAAACAGGATCAGACCCAGAACCGAGCCCTGCGGTACCCACTACCAACCTCTCTAGGGTTCGAGCTCCCCACAGACCACTACTCTCTGAGCGTCCAGCTAGCCAGTTTTCAATCCATCTGACCATCAAAGGGCCTACTCTAACCCCATCAGATTCTCCACCAGACCATTGTGGGGACATCAACGCCTTGCTGAAGTCCAAGAATAATACATCCACAGGCTTACCCTGTCCAGTTCTGATGTTACCCATTCATAGAACTCCACAAGGTTGGTTTGACATGATCTACCTGGCACAAACCCATGTTGCCGACTATCCAGACCACCCACCTCCTCCAAGTACACCCCAATCATTCCTTTAGTATACTCTCCATCAAATTTTCCCACCACGAGTCAAACTGATGGGTATATAGTTACCTGGTACTTCCTCTGCCCCCTTTATGGATTGGTACCACATGTGCCTCTCGCCAATCCCTAGGTACCCTTCCTGTCTCAAGTGACCTGCTGAAAAGCTCCGCCAGGGGTGCAGCCAGTATGTCCGCCAATTCCCATAGTACTCTCAGATGAATGCCATCCGGCCCAGGAGATTTGTCTTTCTTTAGGGCCTTGAGGGCTAACCACACCCTTTTGGCGGAGATAGCATCATCCGTCCCCTCCACCTTACTGGCCTTTTTATCCTTACCCAGATGTGACACCCCTGGGGTACCTCTCTCTCCCTCTTGCTCCATTTCTGTTGCTCCCCTGATCCCACTTACTGACGTTTCTATCCCCTTCGTGCCTTGCTTTGTAGATATCCCATCCCCCTCCCTAGTGAACACAGAGGCAAAGTACTCGTTAAATACCTCTGCCTGGTCCCTCGCCTCTTCCACCCACCCTCCTTCTGATCTCAATCTGCTGAGATGGCCCTTAGGTTTTCTCCGCTCCCCAATGTACCGGAAGAACCCCTTTTCCCCTCCATGTATCCCCTGTGCCAGCCGCTGCTCTTTACTGGACTTTGCTCCCCTCACCATACGGGTGACTTTTCTAGATGCAAGCTGGTACATTTCCTTATCCCTATCCCCTCTTGTTGTTTTATATTTTTTGTAGGCCGCCTTCTTTTCTCTGACTGCTACCTGTACCTCACTGGACCACCAGCATAGTTTATGTGACCTTGCTCCCTTACGTTTCAACTTAGCGCAGATCCTGACTGCCTCATGAAGTCCCCGGTTTATGACCTCCCATCTCCTTTCCACACTTGTCATTGAGGTAATCCCCTTCAAGTGATCCTTGAGAATATTTCCATTCCCATAAAGTCTGCCCCGAGTCCACTGCCAGTGTCCTAGATCCCTCCCCCCATGCTTATTTGAAACCAGACAGTATTATGGTCGCTCCCAGTCAGGAGGTCTTGTACAACCATGTCCCTTACCAGATCCCCATCTGCCAGAACCACATCCAGGACATGCCCCTCCCTTGTGAGCTCCATCACGTGCTGTGTTAAGAACACATCCTGGAAGCCATTCAGCAGCCTCTGCTCCTTGGCCACCTTAGAGGACATGGTTCCCCAGTTTGTACCTGGCATATTACAGTCCCCCATCAACACCACTCCTTCCCCTTTTGGTCCACACTGGGCAATGATGTTGTCCAGCAAACCATCTTCTAGAACATCACTCATCCCAGGGGGGCCTATATGCTACACCCAGCTTGACCTTATCTCCTGCTGGGGATCGTAAGGTGACCCATAAGGCCTCCACGTTTCCCTCTGCCTCTTCTACCCTAGCAATTTCTATGTCATCTCTAATGAACATAGCCACTCCACCCCCTCTGCCCTCCTTTCTATCCTTCCCTAAGCATAGTGTACCCCATACGTTTAGGTCCCAGTCATGGTTTTGTTGGCCTATGTTTCCGTGACTGCTCACATCCACCCGAACAGCATGGCCTGGAACTCTGGCAACTTGTTTCCCAAGCTCCTGGCATTTACTACACCAACCCCACCCCTTATCCCTGATCCTCTTTGTCGAACCCCACCCAGATTCCTTATACTTCCATCCTCCTCTGCTCCTCCTGAAACCTCCATCCCCAATCTGTTCCCCCTCCCCTTGAGCTGAAGGCTACTCCCCTCATCTGGAGGAGGGCTTCTGGTCAACCCCTCCTTATCCCTTCCCCTCTGAGTTTTAAACCCCACCTTTTTTTGTATGTAGTCAGCCATCCCTGTTTAAGGACTTCCTTCCCTAATGGGGCAAGATGAAACCTGTCCTTGGCATATAGTCCTTATCCTCCCAAACTCCATTCCAGTTCCTAACACCTCCAACCCATTCTCTTCACCCCACTTCCTGAGCCAGTCATTAACCTCTGTGAGTTTCATTTTTTCTCCACTGAGGCCTTTGGTACTGGCAATATCTCCAAAAGAAATGTTGCATCCATTATCCCGACAGACTCTGGCAAGTTCTTGGAACCTTGTTGGATTTCCAATGCTATTTCCTCTAGATCATTAGTTCCCAAATGCACCAGAAATCGGTTTCCTCCACAATCCTAACCATTTCATATATCATGAACTTTGCTCTGTGCACTGTCAGCCCAGAGATACTCACTACCTTCACCTGGCTATGGCATCCACCCCTGTCCCTCCCACTGGATACCCTAATCATCGAGTCTCCCAATAACAGAACCTTAACACCGCCATCATCCTTATGGTTACCTCCCTGTGCCCTCTCAGCCCCTTTATTCATGATCTCAATTTTGGTGGGAGTCTTCCTGCCTTATTAGAGACCCCCTTGTCACCCTCCCTTTCTGCCTCCTTGCTATTTTGCCCACTTAACTCAACCCTCTGAATAGGTGTCCCTTTAACCCTCTCTTATCCGAACCATTTATCCTGGCCCTGATGGTTTCCCCTTCCCCCACACCACCATCCTCCCCCCTTGTAATAGTACCCCTCTCCCAGAGGCTCTCTGTGGGTCCCCTTTAGCTAGGGCCCCATCCTTGGTACTGACCCCCCTGCTGAAGGGGGGGCTCCTCTCCCACCTCCTTGTCTCCCAGTTTCTCTCCAATCATGCTCTCCTCCCTCATATCTGGAATATGTTGCATCTCCCCCATTTGCTTAACATATATGTTTCCCCTTCTCCCTCTGGGACTATTTCTATCCTTTCCATAGCGGTCTGTGATGCCCTATGGGTATCCGACTCCCTCCCCCAGGCCTCTGTATAAGTTTCCTCATTTCCATCAACCCCTTCCTCCCCCTCTAGGTTGCTTAGTAGCTCAAATTTATTGTGACACTCTATGTCAGCCTCCATCAAGTAACCCGAGTTTCCCCTGACTGCACCTCTAAACTGCCCCTCTTCTTCCCCACTTGCTCTGCTCACCTTAGGAGCTCCCTTCCCACAGTCTGCTGTTTTAGGCTTCTGCACAACAGCCCCACCTGACTCTTCCCCCTCCACTCTCTTTGTATTCAGAATGTTCACCCCGTACGCTTTCCCCTTAGCATCAACTTCCCTATCTAAGGGTCCTCTGTCCCTAATATCCCCCTCCTGCTTGCTGTAACATAACGTCCTGTAATTTCAGACGCTGCCCCAGCCTCCCCTCAGCCCCACCCTTCTGCTGCCCATATCACACCCTTATCCTTGGACACCCCCAGCTTACTCCTTAACCAATATACCTCACTCCTGATACAAGATAGCTGTCTACAGAGTGGGCAGCCTCCCTCTCTCAGGACCAATTGAGAATTATTGCCATCCCACAGCCTGTGCAGCCTACAACCCTTCCGAAGATGCCTGCCATGGTGGAATATGGCCACCCTGTTTATCCCCCTCTGTTTATAATGGCACACCCCCTTTTCTCAGTCCCTTTCCCCTGGAATACAGTTTCTCTCTATACTGACTGTAGTTATTTACAAACCCAATTTCAACCCCACCAATAAAGTTCCAAAGTCTCACAAACACATACAGTCCAGTGTGTGTTCAGTCCCACTAACAGTGTGTGTAAGCAGACATCAGGTACCGTATGATGTCACAGGCCCACCAGCTCCTGTTGCTTCGAATTTCAGTCCCAAAACAGAAATACTCAGCCCTTCAATCCCAACCCCCAGTGGTTTTCCAGTATTTAAGAAAGCCTACAAAACAGGGTGGGTGGGAGGACTCTTACCAAACACCAGGCAAACAACACATTTAAATTTCCCTCTAATTAACCCTGACAAACAACAGTCCCCAAGCCTCCAAAGTTACAATATCACAGCCCAAGTAACAGTTCTAATTCAAGGTAATAATTTTTAACGCATAGAGCTAATTTCACTTACAAACTACTCAAATATTTCAGTTAAAACAGAATATAACCCCAGACCTCTGTCCTACCAGCCTGCTGCTTGAGTTCCCAAGTGAACAATGAAGGCCAGGGTAATTCCTGTTTAAAGACAAGATAATTGCAGCTAATGTCCCCTTCCCCTAACAACAGGCAAACAACACATTTAAATTTCCCTCTAATTAACCCTGACAAACAACAGTCCCGAAGCCTCCAAAGTTACAATATCACAGCCCAAGTAACAGTTCTAATTCAAGGTAATAATTTTTAACACATAGAGCTAATTTCACTTACAAACTATTCAAATATTTCAGTTAAAACAGAATATAACCCCAGACCTCTGTCCTACCAGCCAGCCTTTATATTTGTTTCCAATTCCAGAAGCCTGGTTTTAGTCTAGTAGTATTAATGCCGCTCCTCCAAAGTGAAACAGCAGAGAAGCCTCTGTTAGCAGTAAACTAAATACAGGACCAGGCACCACACTTATGTGAAATTATTTTACAGCAGCAAGAGCAGTGAAATAAAAGTAGCCTGCCTCAGGGGTTGTATTTTTTTTTCACATGGAGGGTCTCACTATGTGTATATGTTGTATAAAGATTTTTTTTTTTTTTATTATTCACAGAAATTATCAAACAGTAAAATCCCCTAGCTTAGGTACACTGAAGCCTGATCACACCAAGCTGCCTGTGTGCCTAGGACAAACTGCCAGCCAGAGCACAAACGGAGAGAGGGGCTCCAGTGACTGTGGGCCCTGAAAAGTGAAGTCAAAGCCCCTTCAAATTACTTTGCTGCAAATTATAGGTTTTTATGTGCAGCCAGCCATTAAATTTGCATCTGTATACAAGGAATCACCGAAACAATCTGGGATCGTGCCAGTTCAAGTGTAAATTAACAAGAGATAGAGAGATATTTTTTTTTAAGTAATTGGACAAGATAATCAGTAATGGCGACTGTCTTCGGTGAAAGCTGCCTCAGAAATGCGTGTTACTGGACTTGCACGTACGCTTGTTCAACTGACTGTACCATGTGTTTTACAGAAAAACACACACATGGTACAGTGTTGTGCAAGTCGAGTAACCAAGTCCATGCCAGAATGAAATGTTGTCCTCGGAATACTGCAATATGCCCTCCGCCCCCCAAGTGCCACTCAGTCTGTTAGCCCATCCCATGACCCACCTCACTGGCGCTATTCTGTCTTCGTGGGCTGGGACTGAGTCCATGGGCACTCGCCCAATCAGAGCTGCTCAGACCCTCAAGTCCCTCCTTCTTCCTGTAGTCGGGCCGAAGAATGCCAATGTGTGGAGTCCCGATTGATGCCCGATCATTCCTGCAGCCTGCCACAGCATTCCCCCGAATACCGGAAATACCCGAAGACTTCCGACGTGATCTCCGAAGTAGGACAGATTGCAAAAGTAAACGAAGACAGCCGAAGTCGGCACTGATAATGTGGCACACTGAGCATGTCAGATGTCCCATCAGGAACCTACAAGTGGGGGCAAAACTTAAAAATGCGGGTCAATTCCGCAGTCCCACGGCCAAAAACGAACCCTGCGCAGTGGTCCGGGCCTAGATAGAAGAGGCACAGGAAATGACCGTCCTTATATGGGAGCAGAGTTCTGCACGAGTCGCACTTATTTTGATGCGATTCGGAGGGCAACGGGATGACATACACAGCCGATAATGTAGAACAATTAAAAGTTGAAAATGAGAGGAAAAAACTTCGAAGAAGTTGAAATTTGGAGTAAATACTCATCCAAAATGGCGATGCTAGTAGCGCTGTTCTTCCGCAAGGTACTTGTCACAAGCCGACGGCAGGAAAGACCTGGAAGGCAGGTGTGGGACTGCCTCCTTTACAATGACGCTTGCTGACGTTGGTCAGGCGATGTTGAGGATGGTCCCCACCACAGACTGCTGGCTAGAAGATTTTTCCGTGGGGTTCTGACACCTGGTGGCTTAGTCCTATGGTGAATCCCTATTGCAAGAGCCCTCTCGAAGTAAGATCTAAAAATACCCATTTTTTATTTTATTTATTTATGCCCAAGTCTCAACAGGGGAAGAAAACAAAGGAAAATGGCTTATTACCCAGTAATGCATACAAACATACGAAAATGCCAACAGATGCAGGCCATATGGTCTATTGAGTCTGCTCAAGCGCGCAGCTCCCAGTCTTATCTACTGCAGCTGCTCCCACCCCCACCCCTTGCTCGTCCATCTGATTTATCGCCCCCTTCTGCCAACTCCCCTCCCCAACTTTTCCCCAGTATTAACCTTACCTTTGACCACGTTTCATCCCCTTATAAAACTGCCCACAGATTTCAATGATATCACCTCCTCTGGCAGTGCGTTCCACCCCGCTACCATCCTTCCCGTGAAGTAGTGTCTCCTCATTTCCCTCCTGAATCTTCCACCCTCCAGTTTCAGACTGTGTCCCCTTGTGTCTCCCCCCCTTTAATCTAAACATGCCCTCAGTACTAACCCTATTCATGCCCTTTAAGTATTTGAAAGTCTCAGTCATTTCCCCTCTCTCCCTTCTATCCTCCAGGGAATACATGTTGCGCTCCACCAGTCTTTCCTCATATGGTTCGTTCCCCAGCCCAAGGATCATCTTTCTCGACCTGCGCAGGACCCCCTCCTCCAATACTTTGATGTCCTTCTTTAAATAGGGGCACTAGAACGGCACACAGTACTCCAAGTGAGGCTTCACCAGTGACCTGTACAGCAGTAGAATGACTTCCTCTCTCCTAGATGTGATCCCCCTAGCAATGTACCCCAGCATCTTATTAGCCTTGTCCGCCACCTTCCTACACTGTGCTGAGTGATTCATGTCCCCTGTGACTAGTACCCCCAGATCCTTCTCCTCCACTGAAGTAGATAACTGCACTCCCCCAAGCCAACAGCAATTCCCAGGGTTCCTGGCTCCCAAGTGCATGACTTTGCACTTCTTAGCGTTAAACCAGTCTGACAACAGCATGAGCGGTGCCTTTAGTAGACATTAAGGTGTCCTCCACTGTGGACTGAGCATAAAGACTCAGCCCTGCCACAGGGGACATCTGTCGTTGATGGCAAACAGTCTGTGGAGGGTGTTTGGTTAACTGCCAAGAGGAAGCTGACTACCCGCAATACCCAAGCACCAGGGCCTCAGCACAGTGGAGTGGAGGATGACCCTGTACTTCCAAGGATCCAGAAGGTCCTAAAAGTAGCCCCAGGAGAAGGGTCCAAAGACCTGTCCTTGGACCAACTGGTACAATGCCTGCCTCCGAAATTCAGATGCCCCAACTTCAATGTGCAGTTTTGTAATGTGTTGCCATCCACGGAAAAGCACGCATCACAGGAATCCATATCATGTTTTGGTCAAAGGCAGGTGAAGCCATTTTATTCCCACAGGGGCACCAATGCATAATTGGTGGCTTCTTAGCCACAGCCCCTTAGAATTGGATTTTGGGATCATGGAAAATAATAAGAAAGAGAAGATGGTGTTGTTCCATTTCTGAAGAACTTACTAAACTGAGGCAACTGCTCCTACGGTGTGCATTCAATGGCAGGAAGAATGAAAATGAAGCATGTGAGGTGATCCCGCGTCTGTTATTAGCAGGTGCGTGGCACCACGTTGGGTCACACAGGCACTGCAGCCAGCAGCCATCATCGGCCCCGGCCAAAGATTTCTTCCTGTGGGGTCCTAGTGCCTCTGGCCCAGACCCATCAGTGGTACTCAATGGAGAAGACTAGTTCCGGGAACATTGGGGAAATCCAGTACGGCAAGGGTGGATTTAGAGGCACCACATTAGGAAAATCAAAAACAGCGTGTATAATTTTAGAGACAATCTCAAGCCTGAGTGTGGGAGGAATACAGGTTTTATTCCTGTAAAGAGCCCCTAATTTAAGAAGAAGGTTGGAGTGCACGGTATCGATGTGAGCAGAGAAATCAAGGTGATGATCAAGCCATACACCCAAGTATTTAAAGGAAGGGTCTGACTGTATTTTGGAGCCACTGAGGGTTGAAAAGATGGGGGGGGTGGGGAGACTCTCTTGATAGCCCTCATCTACTTCTTGGACTACCTGTTATGCAACCAGGAAAGTTTGCATTACATCTGGCTATTGTTCTGCCTCTGTAAATCTGCTACACATGCTATTACTGCACATCCCCCTATGGTAATAAATGTCAAACTGCGATGATCGATATATAAATATATGTGTGTGTACTGAATTTTATCCTATAATGCTTATCTGTGGTCCCCTTTTGTGTTATTATATGTTTTGTATATGGCAAAATATGAAAATTACGTACCTACCGAAATTGTTGATCTTTCTGTGTATCTTCACCATTCATCACTAGTGGGTATAGCGCCAGAGCTAGGACCCCGAGGGAGAATTATTTTTTTCCTTCTATGAGCGGAGTCGACGTAGGGCCAGTGCCGCCCTCGAGGCCAACGTTCCATGTGGTGCTCGAGGGTTGGCTGTTAGCTGCCATCAACTCCGCCCCAGCCCCAGTTCTGAAACGCCGTAGAGTGTAAGGAAGGGAGGGTGGGTTGAGGCAAGAGAGCCTAAGGGATAAACAAAGGAAAGGAATAATAAACTAGAAGGAGAAATAAATGACAGAGGAGACAGAAAGAGAGATTAAAACAGGAAATCGGGGAGGAAAAGGCCCCAATCTCTGGAAGGAGAAATAGAAGAAGGAGAGGGAATGAGAGATAAAGGGGGGGAGAGTAGCACACCCACAGGAGCGGCTCTGCACATTATGATTTTTAGAAGATTATAGCCCAACCCTGGGCTATCAAGGATCAGCTGCAGAAGGCAAAGCCTGAATTTTAAAGCAGCATAGGCCTAGAGACCAACCAACAAAGGAGTGCAGAGTGAGGGTGTGTCTCAAACTCTCCCCCCTCCCTTCCCAAAGGGGGGAATTTTAAACAACCAATATGACATAGGGGGAAAAATCTGAACTCAGAATCTGAGTTAATAAATTAAATATATTGAGGAAAAAAAAGGGAAGGGGAAAGGGGGCCCCCTAACACTCCCTAGAAATAAGGGAGAAGAGAAAAAGGGGGCCCCCCAGGGATTCATCCCTGTGTGTCTGCACAGCCCCCTCCCGCCTAATCGTGAGGGAGCGGAGAGCGAGGAAAGAGAAGACACACAGGGGGGAGGAGGGAGTCCAGAGACTGAGGCCCACAGGAGGAAGGAGGGTGGGATTTAGTGATGAATGGTGAAGATACACAGAAAGATCAACTAAATTACGGTAGGTACGCAATTTCCTTATCTTATCTGTGTCAATCTTCACCATTCATCACTAGTGGGTGAGTACCGAGCCCCCTGAAGGGGATCCTGAACTACCCGAAGGGACTAGGTCCCTTAGCCTCCAGTGTGTGAGACATCGAAGGGGAGAACCCTTACAGGCCTGGGGAGGCCTGCAACTGGTCTGGGTGAGACAGGGATCCTCCAGTGGGGGAAGGAGGGTGCCCTGAAAGCCGTCGTCTCACCCTTCGGGAAAAAAGATGGGTTCTCCAGTATGCGGAGTAAATCACCCTATGCCAGGCCAAGGGTGATAACCAGGATAGGCGAAGCCATGCCATCCGCCTAGTGCAGATTGCTGTCCCTACCACTCTGGATGACACCTCACTGGCATCATAAGATGCCCTTGCTTAGTGCCTTGCTAGCTCCAGGCCCTGCTCAGAGAGGGCAGTGGCTTGTCTGGTTTCCTCCGAATCAGGCATTGAGGCTAGGATCTGTCCTAGCCTGGACCACAAGAACCTGTTGTAGGCTGCAAAGTGAGCCTGATGTGCTGCAATTGAAAGAGAGATCTGTGCCAAGTAGAACACTCGTCTCCCCCAGAAATCGAAATCCACAGAGTCTGAATCCGGGGGGCAGTCACTGTAAGGGGCACGGGGCCCAGAGGGGGTGTCCAGGGAGGTCAAACCCAAAGAGGGATGAGGCAGAGAACCTGGAGACCCGGGGAGCGCAATACCACTGACGTAGGTCCCTTGGGGCTGGTACAGTGGAAAAGGGACGTAGCCAGAGCCAATGTGACGCTTCCTGGAAAGGAACAGACCAGGCGGGAGCCACCAGGTGAGCCGCACTGTACTCGCCTGAAAAGGCGCGCGTCACATGCTCGGGATTGCTAACCGGGACTGAGGTAAGGTGGCGCTTCGTCCAACATCCTCACAAGGAAGCGCTGATAACAGGATAGATCAGATGCTGGGGAGATGTGGACCGATGGTTCCTCTCTCTCCGTAGAGGGAGAAGAGGATGAGGATGAGCTCCCAGGTTCAGGGTCTGGCTGCACGGGAGCATGGTGAAACACCTGCTGGTCCATGGCATGGAGGTAGGTGGGGAAATGTGCAGTGGAACCTCTGAACTGTTCCCAGGTGAGAGGTCCCAAAGGACTGGGAATACCTGGGACAACCGGGGATGGAGACAGAGGCTCAGGGGACAGGCTCCTAGCAACAGGAGAACGGTCTCTGTCAGGGCAGGGAGCCAACAGGAAACCCTTCGAAGAGAGGGGGATCCGAAGGCCGCCACAGCTAACAGCCGTTCAACTGGATCGGAATGGTCAGAGCTGTGCCCAAAGGAGGAAATCCCCCATGAGGTAACCGGGACCGTGAGAGTCCAGAAGGATGGCCCCTGACCTCCGAGGTTAAAGTCCCTCTCGGGGACTCATCCAGAGAAAGGCGAGGGTCTGCGCTGCGACTCCTCCCAGAACCTGGCTGGGCTCTAGGGAGGGTGTGCCGCGACACACCCCTACCTCTCAACCCTTCGGAATCAGAGAGGGACATCATCCTCGTAGCCACCAGCCTAGGCAGCTGGCAACTCCGGGTGGCCTCCGAGGAGTCTACCCAGGGAACAGTACCCTTCCCTTCCTGGTGCACCCGTGGCTACCCCAAACTTGGGCTGTCCAAACACACCAAGGAAGGGGGTACCACCAACTGGAGGAACAGAAATGCCAGTGATCCCAGGTTGCACAGTTGCAGTCACGGGGACCACTGCTGGCTGGTCAGACCCCCTGACCCTAAGGTCTATCGGTAACAACTGACCCCCAGAGGGAGGCTGAGTGGGGGCCAAGGTGCTGGAATGGAGAGGTCACATGATTCAGAAGAACTTGGGAGCCAGTCCGAATCAGACCCAGAGTCTGCCTCCGAAGAGGCAGGCTAAGAAGTCCGATGTCAGACAACTCCCCGAGCCCCTCCAGTTCCTGGACCACGAATTGAAGCATCCCGAAATTCAGCCCTGGAGCAAAGCATGGCCCCACACCCAGCGCCAACACCCACCCCAGTGCCGTGAACTGCACCAGAGTCAGGTGCGGCCCCGAGCACGGCGCCACCCCCCCCCCAGCACCGCCAACAGCCAAGTCCAGCATGGCACCGCACCCAATGCCGACACCCACCTCAATGCCACGAGCAGCACCGAAGTCAGGCACGACCCCGAATGTGGCACAGTGCCAGAGCCAGGGTCGGTTCCAACCGCGGCACCGACCCCATCCCCGGCTCCTGCCCCGTCACCACGCACAGTGCTGGGACTAGAACCAGGCCCAGAAACACCCAAAACACCACCCCCAGCACCGAGAGCCCCGATTCCGCGAACAGCATCAGAAGCAATTGCGGCGCTGAGAGAAGGCCCGACGCCGACCGCAGTGCTGCCCTCAAAGCCCACGGTGCCGCAAATGATGCCGGGACCAAGAACGGAGTCATGAGATGGCACCAAGAATGGTGCCGGTCCAGACCCGAAGGGCCCGGAACTCGACACCGAGGGAGCCTTCGCCACCGAAGAGGCGACTGCCAATGCGGTGCCTCCCGACTGACCCCCAAGAGGGCCAGCCTGGGCCTCCTGCACCGCAGAAGAAACCCCCGCCGTGGCAAGGCTAAGAGAGGCAGGGGTTCCCTCCTCCACGGGCTATATAGGGCCGGGAGGGGACCCGGAGGAAGGGCTGAGAGTCCTTGCCTTGGCCCACCGACTGCGCACTCGTCCTCCGAAAGTCGGCGGCGCACGTCAGACTTTCCACACGCGGTTTTCAATTACTTGGCGGTCCACTGAGAAGCAAATGTCGCAGTTGTCCATATCATGGTCGGGGCCGAGACAGGAAAGGCAGCGGTCATGCTGGTCCATCACGGAATAGAGGCGGCCACAGGAGCACTGACGCATACGGGGCTGTCCCGCTTTTGACGTTTTCTTGCCGCCCCCCACCGGATGAGACATGACCTACGGCAAATAAAACAGAAACAATACTCAACGCTGCTTTAAAATAAAAATGAAAGGTCTTATTGGTCAGAAGCGACGTCGAGCAGGCGAGTAGAACCGAGGCAACTAACACGGTCGGTATCAACTAGGCCAACAAACTAGGCTGCAAATCTAACAGTCTCCACATGAGGTACCACACTCAACGGCGGGAGAGAAAGAACTGGGGCTGGGGCGGAGTCGACGGCAGCCAACGGTCAACCCTCGAGCGCCACATGGAACGTTGGCCTCGACTCTGCCCATAGGGAAAAAAAAAAGTCTCCCGTGGAGTCCTAGCTCCGGCGCTGTACCCATTAGTGATGAATGGTGAAGATTGACACAGATGAGATCTATAAATAAAATTTACAAAAAAGGAGTGCTCAGTTCAGGATTTCATCAGTAACCTCAGATGTTTCTGAACACTTATTGTATGACATCACTTTTCTTGTGACTAAACTGAAATAGCATGCAGCACACACTGCTCCTGACCTTATGGGGCAATAGGTGTACAAATACAACCAAGAATACTGATGAAAGCCAGATCTGAGCCACAGTAAAAGGAGCGCTTCTTTTATTAATTGAAAGCACAAAACAGTGCTTAAGCAAACTCATAATGGAAAAAGAAGGGTACTGTACACAGCAGGTGGGAAGTGGTAATCTAAAGTTAGAACAAAAAAGTACAGGTCAAAATCGTCTCCTTAACATGCACTGCTGCCTTAAAGTGAATTCCTACGATTTGCCTATGGGCTTTTTGTGTTGGTGGGGGGGGGAAGGAGAGAATTGTTTAACCAGGAGAGGCGCACTAAGCTGAAGTTTGATTCCATGTGCGACCTGAGAGCACAAGGCAGTTAAGTGACTTGCTCAGGGTCACACAATATGCAGGTAGGGGCTGTAGGATTCAAACCCAGGTTTGCAGCTCAGAGCCTTAAACCACTGTACTATACTGCCTTCTTATAGCCCATTATATGATGGCTGTGATAGTCATTCTGTACATAAACGTTGATTTTTTTCTCAGTCAATTAAGGAAGGGAAGGGACCATATCTGGTGCCAAACCGATGGCCACTGTGGCTTTCATTTGTGTCAAACGTTGCTTTAACGTAGAAAAATATGTTTTTAAAATGACCTCCGACAGATTACAATGGGGCACATCCTTACATTCTCCCTGATTAGACTTCATAAAATGTCTGAGCGTGGAGGCGGTGCCCGTAAACAGGGAAATGGAAGGGATCGGGTGGATGTTGGTTCGGCACCAGATATGATTCTTTCCCTTCCTTCATTTACTGAGAAAAAAAATTTACATTTATGTACAGAATGACTATCGCAGCCACCACCAGGTAATGGGCTATACAGCCCATACGCTAATAATAAAATGTTAGACATTTCCTTTAAATATAGGTGTTACATTCTTGTAGCCACAGTTCTACTGCTATTATTCAGTTTCCATCCACACTTAGGCAGTCCTTCACTGAGTATGCTCAGTCACTGGAACAATCTTCTAGCCCAACTCCTCCTCTCACCCAACCATGTGGTCCTCTGGTTCCATCCCCACTGCACTCACATCTTTCTTCTGCCTGAAGGAAATGAAAGTTACATACTTACTGTAACTGTTGATCTTCCAGAATATCATCACCGCTGATTACCAGTTATGGGTTTGGGCAGAGGCACTAGGACCCTGCAGGAGCAAAGCTTTTGTCAGAGAGCCAGCTACAGCTACTGGGCATGGCACTTGCGTATCCCCCATGTGGTGCTGCGCACCAGCCAATAACCGTTACTGGCTCCCTTACTAAACTCAGTTCTGTTCACCAGGAAAGAAACAAAGTGGGGAAACATAGTAGAGGGCTAAGAATCTTCCTAGCTCAAAGGAATAGGCAAAGGATATAGGAAATACAAAGAAACGACGAAATAAAAACCTGACTATCAACCTTTGAATAAAGGAAAAAGGGGCATGCTAGGTGGCCTAAAGGGGTAGTTGGGTATGGAATCAGAGCTATATTATATGTTTAAGCAGTAGGATGCCCACTGCATTACACGCCAACAAAAAATGAAAATTACGTACCTACTGTAATTCCTGATCTTTCTGTGTATCTTCACCATTCATCACTGTTGGGTAGTGTGCCGGAGGATCAGGACCCAGGGGGAGCTTTTTTTTTTGTTTGTAAGAGGAGTCATCGACATCGAGATGGTGCCGCCCTTGAGGCCGACATAATACGTGGTGATCGCGGGTTGGACAGTAACCGCCGTCGACGCCTCCTCAGCCCCAGTTCTGCACACCAGAGAGGGACAGAGAAATAAGGAGGGGGGGCAAGGGAGCCTGAGGGACAGCAAAAGGAAAGGATGCAAAACCAAAGGAGGAATATGCCGAATAGAGAACAGGGAAGGAGGAAGCCTAAGGGATTGGGAGAGTAGGGCCCCAGTCTCTGGGTGAGAAGGAATGGGTAGAATAGGTAGGGATAGGAGGATAGAGGAAGAAGGAAGGAAGAGGAGGAGACACCACCCCTGAGACATTGCCCTGGACTGCTCTGGAGAATTATGCCACAGGTCGAGCAAATAGGCCAGAGGATGAAGGCAAGGCCTGAAGAGGATGGCACTTATTTTTGGGGATCAGAGGCAGGACAAAGGCTAAGGATGGGTCGGTGTCTCCCAGCTGCAAAAGAACTGAGCCAGAATAACCAGTTTAAAGGCTCTGGAGAACAACCCTAGGTAACTAGTTATTTGGTGCGGGGAGGGGGGGTAAATAACATACACTTCAGAAGGAGGGTAAAAAAATGAAAATTACGTACCTACCGTAATTATAATCTTTCTGTGTATCTTCACCATTCATCACTTTTGGGTAGATGGCCGGAGGTCATGACCCCGCTGGAGTTTTTTTTTTTTTTTTTGGTATGGCCAACACACCATCGGCACTGCCCTCGAGGCCGACGCACTGCGTGGCGCTCGCGGGTTGGCAGTTATGCGCTGTCGACTCCGCCTGCCTGCCAGTTCTGAGTCGCCGGAGAGGTACGAGGAAGGGAGTGGAGGATGGGACAAGGAAGTCCAAGGGACAGAAAAAGGAAAAGATGTATAAACTAAAAAGAGAAATAACGACTGAGAGGAAAGAAGAAGTTGGAAACTAGAGGGATTGGGAGGGGCCCCAATCTCTGGAAATACAGGAGGGAGGAAGGGTGGGGATAAGCATTTTAGGAATTAGGATGAGAAGGGAGAAAGGTTTAACAGTACCCTGGACCTTGGTCCGTTTCCATATTGTGTAGGAACTGCAAGGAGTAGCCATAGGCTTCTTGCCAGACTTCAAGGCACAGAATGTCTGGCAAAACTCCATTTTAGCAAAATCGGCTTATTCTGGAAGAAGGACAGAGCACCGAGAATTATCACCCTCTCAAGGAAAGAATTTCTGGTGAAAAAAGAAAGTTTTTTTTTTCCTTTTCATAAAGGATAGTCCAAAGGACAAAGAATAAAATAGACGGAAACAAGGAGGAGGAGAGAATGGAGGGCAACTGCCAACTCCCACCCCACAGGGGTGGAGCTAACGCACTGGAGAAGGAATGCCCCCCCCTTACTGACCACTCTCCACAGAAATTATCCCATGTACCCCCGTCTACCCACTCCTGACAAAGAAAGGAGAGGGGCGAAGCTGGGCACAGAGAGGGAAGGGGACCAGAGACTGAGGCCCCAGGGGGATGGAGGGCGGGATTGTGATGAATGGTGAAGATACACAGAAAGATCATAATTACGGTAGGTACGTAATTTTCATATCTTGTCTGTGTCAATCTTCACCATTCATCACTTTTGGGTGAGTGCTGAGCCCCCCAAAGGGGGATTTCTTTTTAACCCTAAGGGACAGAGTCCCTTAGCTCTCAGTGGGTGACACACTAAGAGGGAGAACCTTCAGGGCCTGGAGAGGCCCGAGAGTGGGAAGAGTGAGATGGGGACCCCCCGGAGGAGGAAGGAAGTTGCCCCGATAAACGCCGTCTCGCTCTACGGGAGAAGAGGTAGGTTCTCTGGTGAGCGGAGTTAATTACCCTACATCGGGCCAGGGGTGACAACCAGGAAAGACACAGCCATGTCATCCGCCTAGTGCAGATCGCTGTCCCTACGACCCTTGAAGCCACCTCGCTGGCATCATAAGATGCCCTCGCTTGGTGCCTTGCTAGCTCCAGGCCACGTGCAGAGAGTGCAATGGCTTGTCTGGTTTGCTCTATACCAGGCAACGAGGCTAGGAGCTGACCTAGCCTGCATAGTGGGCCTGATGTGCAGAAATAGAAAGCAGCAACTGTGCCGAGTAGAAAGTCCTCTTCCCCCAGAAATCACAGTCCAAGGAATCTTGGTCTGGGGGCCGGTCATGGTGAAGGGCGCAAAGCCCATCAGGAGTATCCAGCTGCATCAGTCCTGACTGCGGCTGAGGCATAGAACCTGGAGACTCAGGGGGTGCGCAATATCTCTGGCAGAGATCCCTAGGGGCAGGAACTCCGGAAAAAGGTCTCTGCCAGGAACGCAATGACACCCCCTTAAAGGAAGCAGGCCAGGGGGGGCACCACAAGGGTGTCCTCACTGAAGTCGCCTAAAAAGGCATGCGCAGACTGCTCAGGATTGCTCTGAGTGGCAGGGTTGAGGTGCAAGTCCTCCAACATCTCCACAAGGATACGCTGAAACTCAGCGAGATCAGTGGCTGGAGAGATGTGGACAGAAGGCTCCTCTCCCCCAGAAGAGGGGGATGAAGAGTTGGAGGGCACCGACTGCTCAGAAGGCAACTGCTCTGGAGGAGGGGTTGAAAAACCTGTCTGTCCGCTGCCCTGACGTAAGCTGGAAACCGAGCAGCCACAGCCCTGAACTGCTCCCAGAAGAGAGGCCCGCTAGGACCAAGGATGCCTGGAAGCACAAGAGAATGTGGCAGAGGGATGGGGACAAAGCCGAGAAGAGAAGTCGGCTGACCTCCGCCTGGCTAGGGAGCGGACCAGGAGCACCTGAAGAAGAAGGTGCTCTGGAAGACTCCACAGCCGACAGCTGAACAACCATTTCAGTATTGCCTTGGCTGCACCTGGAAGAATCCCCCCTGTGAGGCGACCGGAGCCATATAGGTCCAGAAGGACGGTCCCCTACCTTAAAAGAATGGGGCTCTCTCAAAGAGATCGAGAAAAAAGAGCAGAGATCCACACTACAGCTTCTCCCAGAGCCCGGGTGGGCCCCAGAAAAAGGTTGCCGTGCAAACCCCATGCCCCTTGACCCCTCGGAATCTGAGAAAGCCCTCCTCCTTGACAGGGCCAGCCTAGGTAGCTGACAGCCCTTGCCAGCACCCGAAGGAGCTACCCAGGGCATAGTACCCTCCCCTTCCCTCCCGTAGGTGCTCTGATCGGCCCCAAAGTTGGGCGATCCAGGCACACCACAGGCGGGGGTACCATTGCTAAGGGGTCAGTGAACCCCCCAAGATCGGGCTGCAGAGCAATGGTAGCCTGCACCACTGACAGCAATGGTAGCCTGCACCACTGCCAGCTGGTCAGCACCCCTGACCCCAGTCTCGGCAGCCACCAACCCCACCTCAGAAGGGGGCTGACTCCAGCTTGTCGAGGACACTACAGGACTGCCCACATCAACAGTCAACCCCAAGGAGTCAGACTGCTCGTCTGACTCAGAGTCAGACTCCGAAGAGGTAGAGGCTGAGGCCCTGTGCCAGACTGTAGGAGGGCACCCACTGCCATCCTTGCCAAATGGGGTGCCAGAAACTGAGACCGTACCAGAGCCAGTGCCCCCCACAGCACCGCGAGCAGTATCCACGGAGGACATGGCCCCGGCACGAACAGCAGCCCCAGAGTCAGAACCAGTCACAGTGCCGTCCAGCCCCACGGTGCCACAAGTGCTGCCGAGGGTGGGGATGGTGCCGACGACTGCTCCAACGGCGCCATCGGCACCGCGGACGGCGCCACCCAGCTCCACAGCACCTAGGGCAGGGGTGGTGCCGACAATGGCCCTGACAGCGGAATCTGAAGCCCCCACGGCACCGTGTCCTGAGCCAGACATGGCGCTGTGCTCAACTTCGGCACACAGGCGAGAAGGGGACAAAGATGGCACTGTAGAGACTCCCACAGCGCCACTAGCACCATTGGCACCACGAACGGTGCCGACAGCAGCCACGGCACCAAACGACAAACCGGCACCAACAACGGCTCTGTCAGGGCCCACGGTGCCAAGAAATGGCACCGAGGCCCAAAACAGCGCCGACCGACGGTGTAGAGGACGGCACCGACCTGGGCCTTGCAAACCATGGGTCCAACACCGGGGAAGCCTTCACCCCCAAAGGGGCAATTGCCTTGGTGGCACCTCCCGCCCGCCCCCTGAAAGGAGCGGAGCGGCCTCCTGCACTGCGGAAGGAGCCTCGGCGACGGCCAGGCTACTAGAAGCTGAGGTTCCCTCCTCCTTGTCCGTAAAGAACCAGGAGGGACCCGGAGAAAGGCCGAGTATCGCGGCAGCCCAGCGAGGTGTGCGTGCCCGACCCTAAAGTCGGTCGAGCTCGCCCCACTTTCAGCGCTGTTGCTGGATGACCCGGCGTCCATGGAGAAACAGGCATCACATGAATCCATGTTGGGAAGCAGGCCAAGACGCTTAAGGCAACAGTTGTGCTGGTCGGTGACGGAAAATTTACAGCCGCAAGGGCACCGTCGCATGGGGGGCTGTTTTCTTCTTGCCCTCCGACACAGACATGACCTATGAGGAAAAAAACACCAAAAACAGACTCACCGTCGCCAGAATGCAAATAATTGGAGCGGTCTTACCAAGCGACGCTCCGGTATGGCAACTAGAACCGGCAGGAAAGAGCCGACGGACTGCGGCACGAAGAATAGTCGACAGTAAGAGCCTAAAACTGTTAACTGCAACCTGCAGGCAGTAGGCGGAAGTACTCTGGAGCTTCCTGACCAGGCTTACCCCGAGTAGGCGGAGATAAAGAACTGGCAGGCAGGCGGAGTCGACAGAGCGATAACGCCAACCTGAGAGCTGCCACGCAATGCGCCGGGCCTAGAGGGCAGTACCGATGGTGTGTCGTCTACCACCAAAAAAAAAAAAAAAGAGCTCCCGCGGGGTCATGACCTCCAGCCATCTACCCAAAAGTGATGAATGGTGAAGACTGACACAAACAAGAGCAACCACAAGGAGGCACAAGAGGTTGGAGGATAACTGAGGCCACCAGAGCCCCCTCCTGTCACCAGACTCTCTCAAGAGGCACAACAGGGAGCTAGAAAAAAACAAACAAAAAAAACAGGAGCTACCTGGGCTGAGAGGGGGCTCTGGCAATTCCCAACAGCAGCAACCCTCCCTGTCTTCCCACCCAGAGGAAAAAAACCCGACCCCTAAGGGGAGGGGGTAGGAGGTGCTGGAAATGAACCAAGGTCCAAATGGGAGACAAACAGGGAGGAAGACAATCACCCAGAGACTGAGGCCCGAGAGGGGAAGGTGGGTTGGATTCAGTGATGAATGGTGAAGATACACAAAAAGATCAGGAATTACGGTAGGTACATAATTTTCATATCTTGTCTGTGTCAATCTTCACCATTTATCACTGGTGGGTGATTAACAAGCCTCCCGAAGGGGACACAGAACCTCCCTAAGGGACAAAGTCCCTCAGCCTCCAGTGGGGGAGACACCAGAGCAGGGAACCCTAGCAGGCCTGGCTAGGCCCGAGGCTGGCCTGGGTGAGGCGAGGATCTCCTAGCAGGAGAAGGGAGGCAACCCTGAAGCTCTCGCCTCACCCTACAGGAAAAAAGATGAGTTCCCTGGAAAGAGAGAGCAGTCATCCTATGCCGGGCCAGGGGTGACAACCAGGAGAGACAAAGCCACGCCGTCTGCCTAATGCAGATCGTTGTCCCCGCCAACCTGGAAGCCACCTCATTGGCATCGTACGATGCCCTTGCTTGGTGCCTTGCTAGCTCCAGGCCCCGTGCAGAGAGGGCATTTGCCTGTCTGGTTGCCTCTGAATCAGGCAAAGATGCTAGAATTTGACCTAGCACAGACCACAAGTGCCTGTTGTAGGCAGCATGGTGGGCCTGATGAGAAGAGATACACAAAAGGAGACGTGTTGATGAGAAAGCTCTCCTCCCCCAAAAATCCAACTCAGCTGAGTCGGATTCTGGGGGTCAATCACACCGTGGACTTCTATGCCCAGTGGGTGTGTCCAGGAGAGTCACGCCCGATGGGGAGGTGAGGCAAGGCTCCTGGAGACCCAACGGGGGCACAGTATCTCAGGTGGAGGTCCCTCGGGGCTGGTGGTTGGTTTGAGGGATGTTGCCAGACCTGGTACAACACCTCTTGAAAGGGATTAGGCCAGGCAGAGACCATCAGGTTGGCTGCACTGAACTTGCCCAAGAAGGAGTGCGCTAACTATTCAGTATTGCGTTCACCAAGGGTGGAAATATGGAGCTCGTCGAGCAACCCCAAAAGGAAGCGCTGACAGCTGGAAAGATCAGCCGCTAGGGATAGATGGACAGAAGAGTTTTCTCCCTCAGAGAAGAAAGACGAGGGAGTCAACGAGTCTGGAGAGCCAGGTTCCGGCTGCACAGGGGAGTGGTGAAACACTTCCTGGTCCATGGACTGATAATAGGCAGCGAACAGTGCAGCTGTGGACCTGAACTGTTTCCAGGTGAGGGGCCCCGCAGGACCAGAGAAACCTGGGAACGGGGGAGGAGCTGGCAGAGGCAAAGGGACCAGGCACCTCCGATGAGGGGCATGACCTCTGCCTGGGCTAGGGGACCCACTGGGAGTCCTCAAAGGAGGAGGAGATCCGGTGATTCTGGCAGACTAAGGCCGCTCAACCGAGCTGGAGCAGCCAGAGCTTAGCACAACAGAAGAAATTCCCCCGCGAGGCGACTGCGGCCACATGATCCCAGAAGGGCGGCCCCTAACCTCTGAAGATGAGGTCCCTCTCGAGGAGACCTCAGGGGGAGAAGAGCGGACCAGCGTTACGACTCCTCCCTGAACCGTGACGGGTTCCCAGGAAAGGGCACAGCCCTGAAGCCTACCCCCTCAACCCTTCGGACTCCGAGAGAGCCCTCTTCCTCGTAATCAGCTGAGGCAAATGACACCCCACAGCCGCCTCCTGAGATACAGCCGGTGGAGTAGTGCCCTCCCCTGCCTGAGGTGCTCCAGCCAACCCAGAAGTATTGTCAGCAAGAACAACCACTGGAGGGGGTACGCCTCCCAAGGTGACAGATGGATCACCAACTCCAGGCTGTCCTGAGGCACCACCCAGGGCACCAGAGGACTGGTCGGAGCCACCGACCCTAGAATTGGTCAAAGCCATCCACTCCATGGGAGGGGGCTGAATTGGAGCTGCTGTGCTGGAGGTAGAGGAATCGGTAGACTCCTAAGAATCCGGGAGCCAGTCTGGGTCAGTCTCAGAATCGCCCTCCCTAGAGGAGGCCCGAACCCAGACTACTCCCCGATCCCTCTCAGCCGCAGTGCCATGAGGGACACCGCGAACTGCCTAGTGCTGCCCATGGCACCGACCCCATCTGCGGCACCGCGAATGGCACTGGAGGCCGGCCCCGTGCCACCCATGGTGGCGCCCCAATCCATGGCACCACAAGTGTCACCGGAATCAGGGGTGGCACCGGTGGGCGTCACCGAGGACAGCACCAGCCCGGGCCCGGAGGCCTCAGACTGCAACGCCGGGGGAGCCTTCGCCTCCGAGGAAGCGACTGCCTGAATGGTGCCTCCTGCCAGACCCCCAAGGGGGCCAGGCCTCCTGCACCGTGGCAGGAGTTCCTACCGTGGCAAGGCTGGAACTGGCGGAAACCCCCTCCTCCGCAAGCCGTATAGGCCCAGGAGGGGACCTGGAGGAAGGGCCGAGAACCCTGCTCTTCATGACCTGTGTATGCGCCTGTCCCCCGAAAGTCGGCGACGCACATCTGACCTTCAGCATGCACAATTCCAGAACACGACGATCCATGGAGAAACAGGCATCACCATCTGTCCATATCGTGGTTCAGTCCCAAGCAGGTAAGGCAGTGGTCATGCTGATCCGTGACAGAGTAAAGTCGGCTGCAGGGACACAGACACATCGGAGGCCAACCCGCCCTTGAAGATTTTTTCTTGTGCCCTGAACCAGACATGATGGATGGAAAACCAAAAAACCAAAAACAGCACTCAGTGTCAATGAGAAATAAATAGGAAAGATCTTACAAGTCGACACCAAGGACGGAGCAGCAGAACTAGGACTGTAGAAACTAACTGACGGACTAGGCCTCAGAGATAATGGCGTAACATGTGAGGTCGTGCTCACTCGACAGCAAGAGAAGCAGAACTAGAGCTGAGGAGGTGTCAACGACGGTTACTGTCCAACCTGCAAGCGCCACGTATTACATAGGCCTCGAGGGCGGTGCTGTCTCGACGTCGACCCCTCCTCTTGCAAAAAAAAAAAAAAGCTCCCATGGGGTCCTGATCCTCCGGCTCACTACCCACCAGTGATGAATAGTGAAGATTAATACAGACAAGATCAAGATCAGAGGAACAGGTTCTGTGCAGGATGAAGTCAAAAATAAAAAAAAAAATAAAAAAAGGTTGAATTTCAAAATCCTGCCAAATTTCCTTTTATTTTCCACATTAAACAAGAAGTTTTGTGGCTAACACCATTTCCTCAGGTAGGTGATATTGTTTTTTTGGCTTATTTTTACTTTCTGGAATTTATTCTGTCTCCTATTTTAGACTGTTCCCCAGCTTACATGACCTTCCGGGTAACTCCAAAATGATTCTATCTTGCACTTTGTGCTTACTCCGAATTGTGACAGGTTTGGCCAGGACCAGCCATCTTCTCACTGACAGAAGTGGAACAGTCTAAAATTGGTGCTGGAATAAATTTAAAAAAGTAAAAATAAGCAAACAAACAGAATACCTCCTACCTCAGGAAGTGGTGTTAGTCATGAAATGTATTTAAGGTGTAATATAAAAGAAAATTCAGCAGCACGTAGGAGTTGAATCTTCATTTTTTTGGATTATGGAATCAGAGCCTCGTATCACTAGTCAGACAGGAGATGGATAGTGATCTTAAAAGGCAGCAGCCCCAAAGCATGTGGTGTTGGCAGAAAAGCAAGAGGGCATGCCCAGAATTGGGACCCCCATGCAACTGAGATGGCACAAGGTATCAAAATATGAATCAATCACACAGAATCCTGGAATAAAACAAACTCCATGCTACCTGTCACTGGACTGAATGAACAGCTGGTCAAAATGATGTCCCCTTTTTCCATATCAGGGTTAAAAAAGGAAGGAATCTCATGAGCATGTAAAGCTGTAAGGCCAAACAGCTGAAAGGACTTGAAATGTGTTCATCTCCGCAGGCATCCCTTAGGGTAGTGGACTAACAGATATGCTGGCATAACAGAAGGGCATACCAACCAAAAGACAGTTTGGCATAGCCAGAAGAAAAACACATTAGAGAAAATAACCTTTCTCCTGCAGCAACAGGGATGCACCCTGTGTAAGAGCTAGTGTACTTGATCCAGCCCGATGCACAGCAGTGTTAAACAGACAAGTGGAGTTAGATTGGATAGTGTCCAGAATCACAGAGCGCACATTTAGCAACTGGTAGGGATATATACTAGAGCAGATGAAAGGGAATATCTATCAGGATATCCCTTTGTATAAAAGACAAGCTTCTAATGGGTCTTTGGCCTAATTAGCTCATATACAACCTATGAGACCCCTGGCAGGGAGGAGAAGGACAAGAAAGAAAAAGGAGGAAGGGAACGGTCTTCTTTCTCTTCTTTTTTTTTGGCTGGTATAAGGGCCCCAAACGGAACCGTCATCCAAGTTTTTAGGTTTTCTTTTTTTTCTTTGGTAGGAGTGGGAACCCAAAACAGGTCTCAACCCCGCCCTTTTTTTCGTTAATAAAAAACAAACAAAAAAACTACTCCATAAGGAGCACAACTGGGGAGATGCCATGGCATTAGATGGTGTTGGCCAGCACTATCAGGACACACTGCCCAGAGGCCCAGACTCTGCTAGAGCAGGGGATGTGGGTAGGTGTGGTAGTCAATGGTGAAGATATTCTGGAAATAACTTCCATATCTTACAAGAATTTCATTTTCATTTTTTTATTTAATTTATTTTATACTAGAAAGTCTGCGAGCACAAGTGCCCGTTTTCGCAAACGTCAAGTTTCAAAAATAAGAAATACACAAACTTCAAAATACAAGTACATACAAATTACAAACAAATAACTTAAACGTTTGAATAAAAATCATTAACAACATTTACAAACAGAATCTGCAAATTTCATTTCATAACATTTTATTTTTATACAGGAAGCATTTGTTAGGGAATGACCCCCGTTTATAACAAAGACCTGTGTTCCTTACATAAAACTTTCAGAATAGTTTTTGCAAACAGTTTTTGTTCACGTAATCCCTTAAAACAAACAACTCTACAACAGTTGATAATATAACTAGGTAATCTTCACCACTGATTCCCACTTATGGGTCCAAGTACTCAGAAGGTAACAGATACCCTCAGGCCTCTGCATGGGGGAGAACGCCTGAGGCAGGGGCTCCTTACAGGTCTGACGAGACCCGAGATTGATGAGGGCTAGCACGGGAGCACAAGGGTTCCCTGACAGTTCCCGCCTGACCCTAGGGGAAAAGAAATGAGCCCACTGGAAGTGTGAGTTAAACAGCACTGGTTTTGGTGCAATCTCAAAGCCCCCACTGATAGCTAACCTACAAAGGACCTAAGCAGTCCTTGTTTCCTAACTTGTACCAAAGTTTTGTTTTTTTCGTAGGGGAAGGGATCATAAATCCTCATATCAAGGAGCTGGCAGCCAGATCCCTTCCCCTTCCTGGTACAATGAAATTAAAGGTCCACCCCCACCCCCACACTCATATGTTTTGTGATGTGTGAGTTTGTAGAACATGGTGGCGTGCTGTACTGAATTCAATTAGGGTGGATTCTGAATGGCATATTTATATATTTTAGAGTGTCACTGCATTTAAATCAATGCCACTACTCAAGTAACAAGAGTTTTGTTAGTTAAGCGGCAGCATCGATTTAAACCCAGTGGTGCTCTAAAATATACAAGTATGTCATTCAAAATTGGCCCCCACTGAATTCAATACAGTGCGCCCCTGTGCTCTACAAACTCATATGCCACAAAACATATGAGTATGGAGTGGGTGGCATAGGGCAGAACTTTAATTTCTGTGTACCAAGAAGGGGAAGGGATTTGGCTGCCAGCTTGATACAAGGATTTACAATCCCTTCCCCTATAAAAAAATATTCAGATACAAATTAGGAAACAAGGACAGTTTAAGTCCTTTGTACGTTAGATATCAGTGGGGGGTCTTTGGGACTGTTGCAAACATTGGGTTGACTGTTGCTGTTTAGGCACCTACCACTGGCCAAAGATGCCAGTCGGAACAAATGAAGCCATGCCCTACCGCCTAATACAGACAGCGGTTCCTACCAGTCTAGAGACCATCTCGTTGGCATCATAAGATGACCATGATTGGTGCCGTGCTACCTTCAGACCCCAGGTAGAAAGGTCAATGATCTGCCTGACTGTCTCACTTGGTGGCAGTGTAGCTAACAGGCTGTGTGGCTGCAAACACAGGAAACAGTCACAGGTAATCACAGGAGCCTGATGTGCAGAGATGTACATTACGGCATGTGCCGAGGAAAAAGCTTTCCTCCCAAGAGTGTCCATCTGTGCAGAACCTGCAGTTGGTCATGCGCAAGGCACTATGGCCCAGGCATGGTCTGTAGTTTTTCAAGCCCCAAAGAGGAAAGTACCTCACCTGTGAACCTGGTGGGTGTGTGATACCACGAGAGGAGGTCCCTGGGTATGGCTGGAGTGGAGAGAGGATGCCTCCACACTGCCCTAAATGCCTACTCCATGGCCCTATGCCAAGAAGAGCCGACTAGTGTCGATAAATGAAAATTACGTACCTACCGTAATTCTTGATCTTCTCTTGTATCTTCACCATTCATTACTGCTTGGGTTAAGCTGGAGGCGCGCACCCACTACGGGAGTTTTATTTTTTTTTGAGTAGGCTCCAACCGCCTACTGAGGACAACGACTGCCAGAGCGCGAGGGGCTAGCGTTAGATGTCAGAGACCTCCTCCATCTCAGTTCTGGTAGCTGGAGAGGCGAAAATAAAGTGTAAGAAAAGAAAGTGAGGCAAGAGAGCGAGGGATAGAAAAGGAAAGGAAATAAACTGAAAAAGGAATAAGCCGATGGAGAATAGACAGAGAGAGAGAATTCCTACCCTAAGGGACCGCAAGGGGCCTCCTTTCCGGGGCAGCTCTAGGGGAGGAACAGAGAGAGGGAGAGGAAAGTAGAAGAAGAAGAAGAAGAAGAAAGAAAGAAAGAAAGAAAGAAAGAGGCATGTTGAGAGGGAGAACAGTGCCCATCGAGCATTGTTGGTTGAAAGGCTTATAGGCTCGAAACTAATAAGGGAGCAAGAATCCCAGTTGCTAGGACTGAGGAGAGGTTCCACCGAACCTCCTGAACAGACCCAAGTGAGGGCAGACTCTCTGAACTCTCAACATACCAAGTCCCTTCATCCTAGTTGAGGGCTCCTAGACTGTCCGAGCAGAACCTGTTCCGGAAGAGCACCCATCCAGGAAGAGGACTAAGTTCCTTAGCACCTTGTTAAGTGCTAACACAGAAGAGTATGGGAAAGACTATGCCTTCTCGGAGGCAGTTTGTAAGAACAGTAGAGAGGAACTCAATCAGACTTGCTAGGACAAGGCAGACAGAAGCTTGAAGCTGACAAGTTCAGTCAGCAGCTGGAAAAGCTTGAATAATAATACCTGCCAGGGGGATTCCAAACTTTGAGGAGGCCAAGACAGGGCATGGCCACCAGGCTGTGAAACTACATGACCTGAAGAAGGTAAGGAATCGCACCATAGTGCAGTCAGAAAGAGTTCCCTCAGAATTAAAGAAGTTTGCAACCGTACTCGCTCCCCTACCTTGAGGAAAAAAAGAGAATCCATTCACAAGAATGGGGGAAAAAAACAGAAAAAAAGTATTATTTTTTTTTTTGGCATAAAGGCCAAGGGGGGAGAGAGGAACGAGACGGGAGGGGGAGACGCCACAGAAGGAGGCCACTGAGGGGAAGGTGGGTGGGTATCAGTAATGAATGGTGAAGATACAAGAGAAGATCAAGAATTACGGTAGGTACGTAATTTTCATATCTTCCCTTGTCAATCTTCACCATTCATTACTGCTTGGGTGAGTACCAAGCCCCCCCCCTTGAAAAAAGGGGGGGTAGAACCCTGAGGGAACAAGACCCCCAGCCTCCTGTTGGTGAAGAACAGAAGGGGAAGACCCTGGCTAACACAAAGAGAAGCCTAAGTGGGAGAAGAGCTAGGAGGTGCCCCCGAGGACGGGGAGACGGAGGAAGCCCCTGCAAAAGTCTCCTAGCTCTGGAGGAAAAAAAGACGGGTCCCCCGGAAAGCGGAGCGCATCACCCTACGCCGGGCCAGGGGTGACAACCTTGATAGACGGAGCCATGTCGTCCGCCTAATGCAGATCGCTGTCCCCGCAAGCCTGGAAGCCACCTCACTGGCGTCATAAGATGCCCTTGCTTGGTGTCTTGCCAGCTCCAGGCCTATAGCGGAGAGGGCAATAGCCTGTCTGGTTTGCTCCGTATCAGGCATTGATGCTAGGAGCTGGGAGAGCATCGACCACAGATGCTGACTGTAGGCAGCATGGTGAGCCTGATGTTAAGCAATGTAAGCCACCGCACGAGAAGAAGAGAACACTCTTCGCCCCCACCGGTCGAATTGTAGGGAATCTGAATCTGGTGGGCGGTCATGCGCCAGGTGGCGGCGCCCGGAAGGAGTCTCTAGGTACACCAAACCCGAGGACGGGTTGGGAAGGGTACCCAGGGATTCCGAGGGGGCACAATACCTTCAACGACAGTCTGCTGGGGCTGGAGAAAAGGCGGCTGGCGACTGCCAGGAACGGATAGACGCCTCCTGGAAGGGGATAGGCCAAGAAGGTACCACCAGGTGCTGGGCACTGAATTCTCCAAGGAATTCACGCATCTCCCGCTCAGTATTGTCTCGCCTAACGAAGAGATTCAAGATACCTCACCATCCTCGAGGAATCGCTGATATTCTGTGAAATCAGCGTCGGAAGAAAGATGAGCAAGGGGTTCCTCTCCCTCAGAGGAGGAAGACGAGGATGATGGAGAGCTCGAATGTCCAGAAGATTCCTGCGGCGGTGGGGAGAGTTGAAAGACCCGCTCATGCATGTATCTAACGTATGAGGGGAAGGCCGCAGCAGAACCTCTGAACTGCTCCCAGGATAACGGACCCGTAGGACCGACATGGCCTGGAAGAGCGGGGCATGGATGCAGAGGTACTGGAGAAGGGCACCTATGAAGAGGCAACTGACCTCTGCCAGGGCTCTGAAATCCGGGGAACGGAGCCCGAGCTAGCGGGATCCCGGACAACAAACCAGGCCGCAAGACGAGACCCTGAGGATGCAATGCCTGGAACAGCCCGGGGGGGGGACCTCCCCTGTGACGAACCCGGGACTGCATGGATCCAGAAGGGTAGTCCACAGTAACGCCACCGGAGGAAACCCTGGGGCCCAAGAGGAAAGGGTGGGGTTCGGCGCTACAGCTCCTAGCCACCCCACGAGAGGTGGCCGGCGGAGACCGGGACGACCGTCCCCCGCCCCTCGACCCCTCAGACTCCGAGAGAGCCCTTCTCCTCAACTGCAGCGTTCCCCCACCCCCGAGAGGAGGCAACAGCACCGGGAGGGTAGCTGTCACAGGCCCCTAGAGGGGAGCCTCCTCAGCCCCCACCACATCACCACCCCTAGCCCGAGGGCCCTCAGGGGGAGAGTAGGGAGGAGGGGACTGCCAGCCGCCTAGCACCCTGTGCCACAGGGGACCCTGACCCCGAAGAGTCAGGGTGCCAGGATGGGTCCACATCTGAGTCATCGACCTCTGAAGAGGACGAGACCAGCAGAACCTCAATGCTGGCAACCCCAGGGGTCCCCGGAGCAATGGCGCCACGAACGGCGCCGGTGCCAGGGATGGCGCCGGATGACCCCAGCCCACTCGTGACAGCCAGGCCCGATCCTGGCTCCCCTGCCGCACCAGTTAGGCTCCACGACGCCGCCTCCCGGGCGTTGGACCCAAACGGCGCCGCTGGAGCACAAACCGGCCCGCGGGCGTCGAAGGTGCTGGGCGCGTTGTTCTACAGCGCCGCTTCGATCACTGGCGCCTGGATCCGAAACGCGCTCGGGAGGGCGGCGCCGAGGGTCCACCGGTGCCAGGCCCAGAAATCGTGGGCCTCGACACTGAGGAGCCTGCACTCCGAGGAGGTGACTGCCGAGGCGGTGTCTCGGCCACGCCCCGGAGGGACCACGACGTTCCCCTGACACCACGAGAGAGCTTCCTCTTGCAAGAGAAGAGGAGGCAGCTCTCTCCATGATCAGAGTAGGCCCGGGAGGGACCCGAAGGGCCTAGAGACTCATTGGGAATCCTTGAGCGACGCTGTCTCAAGGTCGGTAGGGCCTTGCAGAGCTTGAACGCGGACTTCGAGAGGACATGACGGTCCATGGAGAAACAAGCATCGCACGCGCCCATGTTGTGGTTGGGTCCCAGGCAACGGAGACAGACATCATGCCAGTCCGAGACGGAAAAATGCTGGCCACAGGAGCAACCGGCATAGGGCGCAGCCCGCCTTCACTTACTTTGCTCCGAACTCGACATGATGCGAACTAAACAAGGAAAAAAAAGGCAATAAAGCACTCGCGCCGCAGTATAGAAAGAAAAAGAACGTCTTACCGGTATACTGGCGTCAAGTGAAACGCCTGAGAAAACGAGGAGTCTTGAGGTTGGAAAACCGAAACCATTCGCTACACCGGCAGCAAATGCAGCCTCAGCGGCCGGGAGAAACAGAACTGAGATGGAGGAGTAGTCTGTGGCACCTAATGGCACGCCCGCGGACGCTGCACGTCATCCGAGGGCTGGCGCCGCTGGAGCCCACTCCAAAACACTCCGTATGGGTACGCCTCCGCTTAACCTACAGCAATGAATGGTGAAGATTGACAAGGAAGATTGGGTATTTCAAGAAGTTCCAGTGGTAGGGTAGGGCTACCAAATCACAGCCTGTATGGACTTCAAGGTCAAGCACATGGATCATATCCACCAGGAATTGCTGGTACAGGGAATACTGAGTGGCAGAAGGGAGGTGGACAGAAGATTTGTTGTCCTCACCGGAGGACACTGATGGAGATGAGGTGCCACCTCTGGAGACGGTCAGTACCAGAGAGAAGGGTCTGGACTGGGCTCTGTCTGACTCCCTATACCAATCATCTAAGACACTGACCCATGCCCGGTGTTGTTTCCATGTTAGACGCCCCTTGGGGCCTACGAACGAGGGCATACTTTCCTGGAATCGAGGTCCCGCTAGAAGGAATGGAGACATCAGGTTTTTGGGGCCTCGTCCTTGGCTGCAAAACTGTGTAAGGGGCCTTGCCCGAAGGGAGGGCCTAGCAGAGTCACCCAGAGGGTGTCGTCCTTCATCGGAGGAGTGATCCAATTGGTGCCCACGCAGGGGCACTCCCAGGTGAGGACAGTGGAGTCATGGAGGTCCCACAGGGCGACACCAGTCCTCACTGGTGGCAGTGACATCCAACTGCTCCAAAGAAAACTCTGTCTCTGGGTTGCCATCAGACCCAGAGTCTGTGTCACCTCTGGCACTGGGCTCAGGATCGGCGGAAGCCTCAGAGACATGATCATCCCTGTCACCATGGCCCACACTGGCTTCAATACCATTCTTGGTGCCAGCTTCAATATCGTGCTGGCTGCCACCACTCTCCTCAGTGTCACAGACAACACCAGAGTCAGGGATGACCACCTCCGAGACAACAGCATAGTCAGCACCTCACCCAGAGCTGGAACCAGGACTGGCGTAATGGCTGTCGCTGCCTCTGTCACTATGTCAGCAGTTGTCACCCTCCTCTGTGTTGCTAAGGACACCATGGAGAATAACATTCAAACTGGCAACTGTATGGACAATAGCCTTGTGTTGGTCCCTCTCCTGACACTGCAAACAGTGTCAGGAGGGGGCCCAGCATCATCCTCTGTGTCATCCACGGTGTTCTCACCGCAAACGGTAACGACAGCAAGGGTGATGCCAAAGGATGGCGCTGAGGAGTCCACTGGCGTAGACTGAGCATATAGCTGCGGTCTTGCCACCAGGGACGTCAGCAACTCAGGGCAGGAAGACTGTGGAGGGTTTGCAGTCAATCACCCAGAAGGAGTTGAATGCCCACCAGTCCCATCCACCACAGCCTCTGATGTCTCAGCATGGTAAGGTTAAGGAGAACTCAGTACTTCCACAGAACTAGAGGTCCCAGGAAGAGGCCCAGGGTAAAGGCCTGGAGACCTGGTCTGGGATGCATGCATGACAGGCCTGCCTCCAAAGGTAGGGAATCATCCGACCCCATCTCAATGTGCAGTGGTCCGTGAAAAAGCAGACATCGCATGCATCCATGTTGTGCTCCAGTCCAAGACAGGCTGCACAGGTTTGATGCTGATCTGGAATGGCCATCTGTTTTACACAGGATCAACTAATGACGTGGAACCTTTGTAAAAGAGCTTTGGCTCAAAGGTATTTGTAATCTTAGAACAAATAAATAAATAAAACTATGCAGACTGGGTGGCTGTTGGACTTTCTTCAATGACTTGGCCCCTTTTTATCAAACTTTGGCATCATGGTAAAATAACAAAGACAGGTGACACGGCAAACTAAAAAGAATCAAGGTGACACAGTAGAAAAATAAGTGGCAACGAGGCAAACTGAGGCACTGCGCACCCACAGTGTGCACACAACATCAGAAGAACATAAATGAGGCTAGTGAGGGAGTCGGCAAGGTTACTGGCTACACATTGGAGAGGACAGGCACCATGCCTCAGTACCTGTGGCAGGCCCCCTGCAAAAGCTTTGCTTCTGCGAGGTCCTAGTGCTTCTGGCCCAAACCCAAAAGAGGGAATCAATGGTGAAGACTGATTCTTGGAAAATCAGGTCTCCTTCACAGCTCCTGTTGATAAATTGGGATTTTTCTAGTTTTCAGGCCTGTCTAGCAATTTTTTTTTTTTTGAAGTTCCAATTCAGTGTTTCAGTCTCAGAGGACACTGTCCCTAATAGCAGCATATAAGAGCCTGGTGTGCACCAATGCAGAGCAGGGAAGTCTCACAGATCTCCAGCTGATTCCTGCAGTTAAAGAGAGGCTCTCCTAAGGGATGGTGTCATCCAGTGACAAAGTTGCAGTATGTGACAGGTTACATTATGCGGTTTATGTTTCCAAGCTGCCCAGTGATAAATGGCTCAGGATAAAAACACAGCATATTACTGGGTCCGATGAAGTGGCGGTGTTGCCATTAAACATCATCCCTGCTTTTTTGTGGTTTGCTAATAAAGAAGAGGATTAAAGCTGCTTGGATTAGAGGTGTCAACTCCCTATTTCTGTTTTGTTACTTATGTAATCGACTGGGGAGTACCCAAGATTTAGAACTTTTTTCTTTAAGCAAAAGAAGAGGGCATCCTGGATGCTGTTTGGAAAACAGCTTCCAGTGTTTCCCTTAAAGCATTTAAGTGTGGTGCTCTGCAGCCAGCCCAGGGGTGTGGCAGTAGCGATACCGCCCATCACACCGTCGTCCCAAAATTCGGAGCAGTCTTGCGTTGCTGGGGGTCAGCCAAGGGTGGGGGGGCTTATTGGCACCATCGCGAAACTGCCTCTAGGTGGAGGCCAGGTGGCAGTGCGAGTGAGGGCCTGCATGAAGGGTGGGGAGCTGTGGGACTCTGTGGCAGGTGCGTGCCTCCACAGGCATGAGCCAATGTGCGTACCCCAGCTCAGGTGACTCAAGGGAGAAAACAGGTGGAAAAAGATGGTGGGGTAGGCATGAAGGAAATACTACATGCTTATCTCCCACTTGCACCACCGCCAGGACTCCGGCCAGTGTGTGAACTGTGTGTTTTCCAGGAGGGGAGGATGGCCCTTCTGGACCCACCACGGGGTTGGGGAATCTGTGGGGTATAAAGCTGGAGGGTAAGTCCTGAGGAGGTGGCGGCAGTGGAGGGGAAGTTTGTCAGTAGCGGAAGGGAGCTTCACCGACCCCTGGCTGTGGTGGGGCTTAAAACCTTAATGGGAAAAAAAAAAAGGAAAGTATGGTGCTGTGCCTCAATACTTTGGTCTCAAGCTCCTATCCCTATATTCTGCAGCCTTGAGTCCCCCTTCCCCATATTTATTTTTTATTTCAAAAGTTTTATGAGGCAAAGCATACTTAGCTGGTAACAGCTTATTTTGAGATGGTTCTGAAAGGAATGGGGAACACTACCATGCAGTGATAAAAAAACAATGCAATAAAGGCATAACGTATATTGCCCTTAATCTCATGCCCCTGTCTCCCGGGTGTCTGTCTTGAGTCCCCCCCAATCAAACTACCACAAGTCAGTTCGGCACATAGCAAGACATACATACGTGTATTCGGGCTGCATCAATGGCATTTTCAAAGACGTCCTCTAAATAAATGGGGAAGACCGCTCGATGCCAGTACAAGAAGCTGCAGTTGCACTGTACTCGGACTCTGTAACAAAACAGGCAAACACATTATTATAAATATCAGAAACTGAAGTGCCAGAACCAGTTTTGGTACAATAATGTCACAATACCAGTCCCTGGCTATTTTCAGGCAGATTAACTCTCCAACTTTTAATGCA
Source organism: Neoceratodus forsteri (assembly GCA_016271365.2). Lineage (NCBI taxonomy): Eukaryota > Metazoa > Chordata > Ceratodontiformes > Ceratodontidae > Neoceratodus > Neoceratodus forsteri. The sequence goes on along the minus strand of CM028131.1, from coordinate 1,226,628,883 downwards.
TTATACACATACATACATATATATATATATATATATATATATACACACACACACACACACACACACACACATATACACATACATACCTACATATCCACACACACTCTGCCAAGTTCTCACAAACAAATCATATTTCTGAGCGATTGGGTGTCACTTGCCAAGCTGGCAAGCAAGGTTTGCTCCAGAATTCAAGTTCGCTGTTGCAAGCTGGCAAAAACTGGAAGACCAGCCCAAAAGGATACCCTCCACCTTCAGGGAAGGACAGTCCATCTCTTCATTACTCGCTTGGTCCTAGGGGCTCCAGGTGGGCAACACAGGCAAATGTGGTATGCATACTGTACACATGGAGAGGGAGGGGGAAGCTCTGGGAAGTCTGACCAGTTCCTGCAGGGTGGCATGACTACCTGAACAACTTCAATGGGAGGATAGGAAAAACAAAAAAAAAAAAAACAACTTAGCTGGACCCCTCGAGAAGGAGAAATTGTCAGACACCTCGATTCTTGCCTGGTCTTCCATAAGTTCCGCCCCACCCCATCCACCTCTACCAAAGGCCTCTGATCAAATGCAGTGGATGGTGATTGATCAGTCTCCACCACAGGTGAAAAATGTAAATTACTTACTCACCGTAATTCTTGATCTTCCAGAATATATTCACCATTCATTTCGGGTGGGCCTATGCCAGAGGCATGAAGCCCCCATGGGAGTGTATGCCTTTAAAAGCTTCAGAGGTAGGGGACTGATGCTGGGGATGGCACTGCCCATGAGGCAAACGTATGACATGGCGTTCATGGACCGGCCAGTAACCAATGCTGTCCCGCAGGCCTCCCTCACTTCTGTTCGCCAGAAAAGGAAACAAAGGAAGAGTTGAGGCAAGGGAGCCCAATGGATAGACCAAAGAATATAGAATATAAAAAAAAAAAAAAACAAAAGAAGGCCCGGTGGCACTGAGGGCTGAGGTGCTGGACGCCACATCTCATGCCATGCCGGTGACCCGGGGTTCGGGAACAAGCTCGGGTCATCAGGGGTTGGCCGAGGCAGTGAGCAGGACTGAGTTGCAGCTTGGCAAGCTCTCCTCTCCTGAGGGAGGTTTCCTGGTTTCTGATGCCACAGTGGCACCCAGTGGTGACTGGATGCCCCTACAGCTGGGACCACTCGAACCAGGGATACAGGAGGAGGAGGGCGCCTACACAGGTCGCACGGGAGCATGCGCCTTGACATGCTTGCACTAATGCACGTCCTCCTCCTCAGGGCTTAAAATAGAAAAAACCCTCACAAGTGAGCAATATGGTGCCCCACGAAGGACTCCAGATACTGCCGGCCGAACTAAGCATGATGTAAGCAAGGGCAGGGGTTCCAGGGTGATGTAGTCTCCACTCCATCCCTGCCTGGAGGGGCCCCTCACGGGGGATAAGCCACAGTCCTCCCTGTCCCTGCAGCCATGGCAGAGGCCGGTAGGCGGAGTGTTGAGGATCCATGTACAGGGTAGATTAGGGGGATACTTCCCCCCACCATGAGCGAAGAGATAAGAGAAAGTTAAAAAAAAAAAAAAAAAAAGTCCATCAGAAGAGGGGAGAGGGCTGGAGGAGGGTCTTGAAAGTCACGAAGGATGACCAGGACAATTGAACTTGGGGGAGAAAAGAGTGCAGCGGGGACCCATGAGCTCTCAGAAGAATAGCAGCAGTGTAGGAAGAATTGGCTTACTCTGGACCACAAAAAGGGGTTGCTTATGCTCTCCAGAGGCTAGATAACCCTCAAGAGAGATACAAAAGTCCACAAAATTTCCAAGGACCAGCCCAGGAAGGGGTAGACTACAGAGAAGGGAATATTTATCTGCAGTCCCAGAAACAGGAGCAAAACTGTGAGCCCTGACATTGCGTTACCTGTCAGAGTTGACCATCTGAAGCTACAAGAACTACAGAAGGTTAGAGGCTCAGGGGTCCCATATGAGCAAGACATAATATGGGAGGAAATACATACAGCCTCTGCTCTCAAGAGGCCCAACAACAGAAGAGCCAGGGTTCAAGATGTGCACCACTAGCCCAGGTTTCTGGGCCAAGAAGGGCCATCTAGGAGCTCAAGAGGTAAGGTGCCACCCTTAAGAGGTGAAAAATGATGGAGAGAAGGGGTCCCTGCTAGAAGGGCAGCTGCCAAGAATAGGAATCCACAAAAAAAAATGACGGATTATCCTTTTTCATGTTCCCTTTCTTTTACTGAGATAACCCCCAAGGAGGGATTAAGAGAAAGAGAGATATAGCAGACCACCTAAAAGAAGATGCAGAAGGCAAACTGCAATGGAAAAGGAAGCTGAACAAGGCAAGGGAATTGGGCTACAACTCCAGATATGTTTTCTGTCCCTAGAACACCTGTCCTCCTGTAAGGCTTTGCCCTAAAAAGAGAAGGAATGAAGGGAAGCTTGTCCAACAGCAAACAACGATAGACTCCACCCGCAAAAAAGGGAGGGAGGGGGGATAAAAAGGGGTTCTTCTGCCCGGTTTCTCCTCTGCTGCTCTCTCTCTCTTTTTTTTTTAAAGGCTACCTAAACATAATTCTAAGGGGGTACACTATTGCAGAAACTCTCCCGTGGAAGCTGAGCAGACAGGGAGAGGTTTTGAATAATGTAAGGCATTACCTTAAATTCAGTGGTTTAATACATTTTTAGCGACTTTTTTCTAAATGCTGAAACCAAGAAACATTTTTTCAAGACCGCAACGATCAGAGGCTAAGGCTGCTGGGAACGAGCAGCGCGATGATGTCATCTTAGCAAGTCCGGTAGTCCCCAGTATTCAGTCCCTATGGAGCCTTATGCATTATGTGTAAAATTACCAGTATACTTGTACTTTGTCATATTTACTGTTATTAAACATATAGAGTGTACTGCACATACAGGGGACTTTGCCCAAGGGAAGGTCCTGACAAACTCATCCACCAAAGAACACTCAACCGCGGAGAAGTGATCTAGGTAGTGCCCTTGGGGACCCCCTCCCAGTGGTGAGATTGGAACTGTAGAGGTCCCACAGGATGGCCCCTATCCCCACCTGTGACAGGCCCAGACAGTTCCAGTGAGGCCAGAGGATTCCAGTTGGCACTATGATTCCTGCCAGAGTCGCCACATACTCCGGACTTGGAGTGAGGGAGGGAGATCTACCAGCCCCAAACTCATCTGAAAGGGCTCTGTCTCTTAGGCTAGGCTTAACAAGGGCTCTACACCAAATGAAGGAGCTGAAAGACAGACTGTGCCAGAAATCACCCTGGCACTGCAAACTGCTCCGGAACCAAACCCGGTGCCAAGAGCAGCACTGGGTCCCTGCCCGGTGCCACATCTGGCACTGACCCCCTTCCCGGCATCAAAATCGGTGCCGGGGCCATCGCTGATGCCGCAAGCGGCACCAGATGACAAAAAGGGGACAGCACAGAGACCAGCATCTGACAGAGAAGCAGCTCCTGACAATGACGTTGAGCCCAACCGAAGCCTAGAACTAGACCCAGAAAAAAACCCTTTCCTCGTCAGAGCCCAGCAACCCGTCAGAATCATCCCAGCTTTCATCCCCCAGGTCATCTGACCACACAGGGGACAAGATCTAGCAGATCTCCACAGCCTGGATATCTGACTTTAGGGGTTTTTCCCTTTCACGACACTTCAAGCGGTAACAGGAGGGGACCCAGTCCCGCAGTCAGCACTGTCTTGCTCACTGGCCTTAGTGCCAGGAGCCAAACGACACCGCACCACAATCCCAGGGAGCCCTCCGGTGTAGGCCCAGCGTATAGCTCCAACCATGGCACTGGAGGTGTCTGTTGCATCAAAGAGGCCACGGACTGGGAGGGTATGCAACCCCCGAGGGGGTTGACTGTTCCACAGACCCCCTTCCCCAGGCTCTCCATCTCGGCGAGACAAAGACTGAAAGAGGCCTGGTCTTCCTCAGTATGTATAGTACTAGAGAGGAGCTCAGGGGAAGAGCCCAGGGACCTTACCCTGAGTCTCAAGTGTGACGCCTGCCTCTAAAAGTGTGTGTGTGTGTGTGTGGTGGGGGGGGGAAGGGGGCGGATGACCCCACTTCATTACATGGATTTCAAGTGTGCCATACATCATCCAAAAGCTGGCATTGCAGTGGTCCGTGATGCAGTCGGCTCCGAGGCAGGCCCAGCGGGAGTCATTATGGTCCCAGATGGACAAAGACCTCCCATAGAGGCACCAATAGATAAGGGGAGTATCCGTCATCTTCTTGGATTTGCTGTTCTTAGACCCACTGGAACCAGACATGGCTATGAGAACAAAAAATAACAAAAACAAGCAAATATAGTGCCCAGCACCATAAAAAGGACAGAAAGAAAGTTGCGGTGCCGGAAAAGTGAAAAAGGGTCATGGCTTCGAGCTGGCAGCGGTGAACTGAATGACACAGCTAACTATGGCGAACGTTATCACAAAGTGCAGCCTTGACTGCGGGAAGAACAGAACTGAGAGAAGCGTGGGGGGGGCTGGTGTCAGTTACTGACCAGTCCACAAGCACCACATCATGCGCAAGCCTAGTGGGTGGCACCATTACCCTCGTTGGCCCCCTAGCTCAAAATTTTTAAAGCTCCTGCAGGGTTCTAATGTCTCCAGCACACACTAATACAGTAATGAATGGTGAAGACTGATTATTAGTAGATAGTACAGTTACGTAAGAACTTACCGTAACAGTAGATCTTCGAGAGAGGCTCTTGAAGTAGATATTCACAAATAGGACTAAGCCGCCAGGTGTCAGGACCCCACGGAAAAAATCTCTAGCTAGTAGTCTCTAGCGGGGGACCCACCGCCCAGTTCTTTCCCGCCAAAGGCCTAAAGAGACAAGACGAGAGAGGAGAGGATATGCCCTCATGGAAAAGGAGAAAAAGAGACCTAGGGGGATGGAGGGCGGAAGGTAATACTTAATGCAAGAGCCTCTCTCGAAGATCTACTGTTACAGTAAGTTCTTACATAACTGCACTATCTTACTTTGAGAGGGCTCTTGCAGTAGGTATTCACAAACAGGACTGAGTCCCAAGCAGTCTGGAACAAAGAGGAACGAACCCTGGAGGAGGATTGTCATCCACAACATGAAACCTCAGGGCTGAGCAGGTCTCATGAAAGGAGACCCCGCAGAACAGCCAACCCAAAGCCTGCTCTATAACGCGAGGCAATGTCCAAACTGTAGTGTTTTGTGAAAGTATGAACCAAGTTCAAGCTGCGGCTGAGCAGATGTCTGCCACGGACACATTCTTGAAACAAGCAGCAGAGGCAGCTACTCCTCTAGTGGAATGAACTGTGACTTGACCTGGAAGGGTCTTGTTGTACTTGTCATAACAGAGAGTGATCCAACTGACCAACCACTTGGAAAGGCATTGTTTGGAGACAGCATTGCCTTCCTGTTTGTGAGCGAAAGAAACAATAAGCTGATCGGTTTCCCTGAGATCCTTAGTCCGGCTAGTGTAGTATCTCAGGATTCTGTGAGCATAAAGAAAGCCGGTAACTCAAAGGATTGATTCAGCGTAGATTCAGCCACCACTTTAGGAAGAAACTTAGGGCTGGTGCGCAAGGCCACATGTTCCTTGTGGAAAATCAAATACAGGATTTTGCATATCAAGGCTTGGAGTTCGGAAATGCGTCGAGCCGAGGTGATGGCCACCAGGAAAAGAATCTTCCAAGAAAGGAACTTTAAGTCTGCATCCGCTGCCCGTTTGAAGGGAGGCAGTGTGAGCTTTTCCAGTATGAAATTCAAGTCCCGGTGGGGGGGGGGAGACAGGATTGCAGATGGGAAGTCTCAGGTGGAGAACCCCTTTTAAGAAAAGTCTTACAGACTTCCAATTGAGCAAAGGTCCTGTCTCCAAAGGGAATGTGGTAGGCTGAAATAGCTGCCATATGGACTTTTAAAGAGGAATGGCTGAGACCCAGGTCGAAGAGGTGACACATGTAATCGAGGACTTTGTTAGCTCAGCATGAGAAGGACTCCAAATCTTTACAGCACGCCCAGATGGAAAACCGTTTCCACTTCATAACGTAGATGGACCTGGTAGAAGGCTTTCTCGCCTCCACCGAAATGTCCCCTACTAAAGGAGAGACTCCGAAGCAGGCCTTGGCTACGTCTGAAGGAGCCACACATGAAGATGAAGGGATTTGAAGCCTGGGTGAACTAGGGTCCCCTGATCCTGGGGCAACAAGTGCTGCGACAGAGGAAGAGGAAGAGGAGGTTACTCGGAAAACTGTTACAAGAGAGAACCAAACTTGCCTGGGCCAGAAGGGAGTAATGAGTATCATTCAAGCCCCTTCTGTTCTGAGTTTGTTCAAGACCCTCAGAATCAAGGGAATGGGAGGGAAGGCATAAACGAATCTGTCCCTGCAACAGAGAGACAGTGACCCACCAGAAAACGTCTCGCCCTGGAGCAAGCAAGCAAAAGGCAGGAAGTTTTGCATTTTGGGGGGTGGCGAAAAGATCTACCTGAGGTGTCCCCCACTGCCGAAAAATGTTGTTTACGACTTGTAGGTCTAACTCCCATTCATGAGTCCTGGCTGAGGATCGACTGAGCTCGTCTGCCAGGGTGTTTTCCACTCCCGGAACACGAACTGCGGTCAAGTGAAGCTTGTGCTGAGCTGCCCAATACCTGACTCTCATCGTCTCCCAGCACAGGAGCGTGTTCCTCCCTGTTTGTTGAGGTACCAGACTACACATGTTGTCTGACTGGATCAGAAGATGACCAGGAAGAATGAAGGGAAGAAGAGCCTGTAGGGCATAGAGGACTGCTCTTAGTTTGAGTACATTTATGTGCAATGTTTGCTCGAAAAGGGACCAGCTGCCCTGCATCCTGAGACCCTAGGTGGGCACCCCAGCCCTCCCCTGATGCATCTGTTGGCAACATCTGGGAAGAAGGAGCTATGCAGAATGGAACTCCCAGACACAGGTTCTCGTGAGCCATCCAGCAGTGCAAGTCCTTGCTCATGGGATCTGACACTAGCACCTCTTGGTCTAGATCGTCCATGGTTTGGGCCCATTATGACAGAAGCATCCACTGAGAGATCCTCATACGGATCCGAGCGAACGGAACTGTTGGAATGGCAGCTGCCATAAGCCCGAGGAGGTGGAGGACTGACCTGGCTCTGACCCATCTGCGACCGGACAAGAGACGAGCCTGATTCTGAAGGGTCTCGACCCTGTCTGGAGGCAAAAAGGCTTTGCCTAGGGTCATGTCCAGTATCGCCCCTATAAATTGAAGGCATTGGCAAGGGACTAAGTGGGACTTGGCCTGGTTGACGGTAATACCCAGGCAGGTAAAAACCTGCAGGGTAAGGGAAAGGAAGTGCAGAAGTTCTTCCTTGGAAGGGGCCACCAGGAGCCAATCGTCCAGGTATGGGAAGACCTGCACACCCCGAGTATGCAGGTGGGCCACTACCACTGACAGGCATTTGGTAAATACTCGGGGGGCCGAGGAAAGACCAAATGGGAGGGCCTGGAACTGGTAGTGGTCCCCCTGAAAGCAAAATGGAGGTATTTACGGTGAGAAGGGCATATGGGGATATGCAGGTAAGTGTCCTGCATATCCAGAGCGCATAGCCACTGTCACTGCCAAAGTAAGGGTAGAAGGCTCTGCAAGGAGAGCATTCTGAAGCGTTTGTACTCCACGGACATATTCAGTGAGCTGAGGTCTAGGATTGGCCTCAAGTCTCCCGTCTTCTTTGGAACTAGAACAAAATGGGAATAGTAACCCATCCCCCAAAGATGAGTGGGGACTGGCTCTATCACTGCCTTCGACAGAAGGGGTAGGATTTCTTCTAGAACCAGAGGAGGATGTTGTGGGGAGTAGGACTGGGGGGGTCGAGGAGGTTTCTGAAGAAACTCTATCGAGTGTACGGCAGATATTAGCTGGAGCACCCAAGCGTCCGATGTTATCCTCTCCCAACCTGGTAGATAGGAGAAGAATATTCCCCCCCCCCAACCGGTTCCTCTGGAATGGCCAGAGGCAGAGGGAGATGTAGGGAGTCAGGAGGTGTGCGGCAGCGCAGCAGCCGTGGCTCCCACAGATTTTTTGCTGGGGGGAGTCTTGGTTGCTGGAGGGGCCCGACGTTTGTTGGCACGCTTTCTTTGATTGGGCTTTTGTTTTTGTCAGTTTTGGCGATGAAAAGGACGTCACTGCCCCTGAGGGGGCCTGTACAAAGTCTGGACTGACTTAAGTGCAGTGCCCTTCTCCTGCAGTTCGGTTATGATGTCCTTGACATCACCCCTGAACAGCACCAAACCCCTGAAGGGAGCATCCTGGATAGCGGACTGCACTTCAGGGACCAATCCTGACACACGGAGCCAGGCATGATGCTGTAAGCCTATGGCGAAAGCCGAGCTCCTGCCAGCTATGTCCACCGCATCGTAGGTGGCATGAAGCATGTGCCTACAGGCCGAATGAGTGGAACACACCAGGTCTCCCAGTTCCTCCTTAGTTTAGGAATCAGGAAGGGAGTCCAGTTTGGATTTCACCTGGCTGAGAATAGACTTCTGGAAATCCTCCATGTGGCCGACGTAGTTGAGGGGCCCTGATGCCTAGGGTCAAAGAGGAGTAAATCTTTCTCCAGTACTGATCCGAAGTCGTGATTCTTTATCAGCCAGAGACGAGCTCAGGTGTTTTGGGTTGGCAGAGCGGCCTTGGGCAGCGCTGATCACAACCAAGTCCACCTTGGGGTGAAAACCTGAGAAAGTCTTTACCCTCCGGAGCCTGATATAGCCCATCTGCTTTCCTTGAAGTGGGGGTGGCTAGCACGGATGGTTGTTTCCAAATAGTGGAAACAAGATCGGCGTGAAGCTCTATCCAGGGTGGAATCAGTGTTGGGGCGGTCTCGGGCAGATCCAGATGAGCAGCGAGCTTCTTAAGCTGTGGGTCTGGCTCCACTGATTGCCACTGACATGACTCCTGGATTCTTCTCAAGAGCTCCAGAAAGGATGGATCCTCCTGAGGGAACTTCGGAGGGTCTCTCAGCCTTGGGCATTCTGGAGTATGAGGCTCGTCTCCAAGATCAGAGTGATCTGACTCGGTATTGGAGTCGGATGGTTCTGAGGAAGATGAAGACAACTCCTCAGGGGAGGAACGACCCCTCTGGGGAGTCTCGGGGGAGCATGTCCTCCCCACCCAGGGAGCCAGAAGGATATCCTCTGGTGTTGGGTAAATGGGAGGGGGTCTCCCATCTCCGACGTAGGGGGTTCGGCATAGGGACCTATGTGGGAAGACGACTCTCTACTTCCTTGGTGAGCTAAGCCTTGGCCTCAGCCCACCAGGAGGATAAAGTCTCCTTCAAGTCCGCCGGTGGCTGCGAAAGAGGTGGTGGAGGAGGAGGAGGAGGAGAAGGGGGGCTCAGATACAGGTAGTGAGGGTGCCCGTAAAGAGAGTACCCATAACCCGACGGTGGGAAACCTGGCATCGGGTAATGAGGAGCCGGGTACTGTGGCGTCGGGTACCCTGGTGCCAGGCGCTCTGATGGAGCAGAACGTCCTGGCGAAGGCCCTACTGGAGGACCAGACGCAGGGATAGTCAGTCCGGAGGGCATCGGGCCTGGCATAGGGAGACCGCCGAATGGTCCTGACAGGGGGGCAGATCCTCCGTCGGGCAAAGGAATGCTGGAGGGCGGGATCAGGTCAACCGGCGTTGGGTCCGGTGTCTGAGGGTCCGGCGTCGGGGACCCGTGATGGTAGCATCCCTAGGTCCTCGGTCGCAGCCAGGAAAGGAGGGTTAAAATTCCCGGGTGGGACCCGAGGGGACACGAGGACCTCAGAAGGCAATGGGAGGATCCGTTGTGGAGAGCCTGGGATATCAGATGTGATGACTCGGTCCAACGCAGGCAAGCCTGCTGGGCAGTTGTCGGAGGGGCCGACGGCAGTCTTATCAGACGTCGGACGAGCCAGGCGTCCGACTTGTCGGACTCCCTCTCCGTGGAAAGCCGTGAAGGAGGGGTGGCCTTGCCGGAAGGTTGGTGGGCTGGGCGATAAACAGAGGAGGTGAGCGGCTTATCAGCCCTGTCCGTGCAGGCGTTGGTGGTACCGGCGTCTGACTTACTGGACCCGCTCAAACCAGAAGGCCAGGTTGGAAGCGCGGCCTTGGTGGGAACGGAAGCCTCCTTTACTTCGGAGGTTCCTGAGGGGCCTGAGCGCAAGCCCAACGGGAGAGGAGATGCCTTCTTGGTAGCCACCAAGATGGCTGTCGAGGAGTGATCCCCTGGAGGGGAAGATACCTGTAGGGCTGCGACTCCAGCTGAAGTCGCGGCTGCTGTGGATGAGGAATCCCGGTCCCGGTGCTTCTCCTTCTCGTGCTTCTTTTTATGGCCTTCTGGGGAGGTTGATGCCTGCCTAAACTTCTTCAGCTCTTTCTCCATGGATGCCATTTTCTTTTTCAGCAGATGGGCCTCCAAGGACTGCTGCTTTCACTTGCGGGTAGCTGAGTTAAACTTTTGGCATTGCTGACACTCCTCCACGCGGTGGTCCGGGCCTGGGCAGAAGAGGCACAAGGAGTGGCCATCTTTGTGTGGAAGCTGAGAACCACATGAGTTGCACTTGTTTTTATGCAATTCGGAGGGAATCGGGGACGACATACACAGCAGATCGTCTGGAGAAATTTCAAAGAAAATAGAGAAAATAAGCCGGAAAGTCGAAAACTTTAAACCAATGAAGGTACTGACGAGCACTGTTCAACCACGAAGAACTTTCTCAAGCTGATGGTGGGAAAGAACTGGAAGGCGAGCATGGGAGACCGCCACTTTTTGTTTATTGAAAGTCTAGGATAACAAATACCTTTGAGCCAAGGCTCTTTTACAAAGGTTCCACATCAAGAGAAGTACAAACATTTTGGACTAAGCTACATTTGTCTATACATAGGCAAACTAAAACAATTGTATATAAACAGAGATTACGTAAACAACACTCACAGGCGCATACGATGCATAGGTTCATAGGTAGAACACGAAGTTGAGGGGCAAGCCCATTTTAACTTCGCCACCCATTAACTTGGGTGGTAATATTATTTATAGTCTCCCATGTAATTGTCTAAATTTCTTTTAAAAATATTAAAATTTTGACTATTTACAACTTCCTGCAGATGAGAATTCCACACTGGAATTATTTTCTGTGTTATGAAAGCTTTCCTCCTTTTTGTTTTTACAAGAAATGTCTTAATTTTAATATTGTGCGATCGCGTTGAATTAAAGGGGGTGCCCCATTCTAAGCATAGAGTTTCAAGCAGAATCTCGTCTCTTGTTGCACGGTAAATTAAATATAAGTCACCTCTGATTGACCTATATTCCAAAGAGTAGAGATTTAGTTTTTTAAGTCGGTCTTCATAGGGAAGATGTTTTAGATTCTTAATATTCTTTGTATATTTTCTTTGTACCTTTTCTTCAATGATCTTATCCTTTATCAAAGTAGGAGCACAAAAAGAAGAGCAATAATCAAATTTGGATCTAATCAAGCTGCTGTATAATGGAATCAGCAGTTCTGCATCTCTACTTTTTAGATTTTTGAAAATACAATTTATTAAATTATGACATTTTTTAACTGTCAGATTGCTATGATCTGTAAATTTTAAATCATTGCTTATAACAATACCCAAATCTTTTTCAGAAAAGACTTCGATCAATGGTACATTATTTATTACATAATGAGACATTGGGTTATTTTTACCAAAGTGCATAAGTTTGCATTTAGATATATTTAGGGACAAGTTATTTTGAATAGCCCAATTAGATACATCATTTAAATTCCTTTGGAGATTTTGTACAGATGTAAAATTATTAACAATACAGCCCAATTTAGCATCATCTGCATATTAATTAAGCCATACACCATTAGATGTTGTCATACTGGAAATAACAATATTAAACAGAACAGGCCCCAGTACAGAACCTTGTGGCACCCCACTGGTCACTTTACTCCACAGAGAGTTGTAACCACGAATACTGACTTGCTGCTGTCTTCCAGTTAACCAAGATGCAATCCATTTGATTATATTGCTACATATTTGCTGTTTTACTAAACAATCAATTATCACCCTATGTGAGATGGTATCGAACGCTTTTTCATAATCCAAGAATATGACCTCCACCGGAAAGCCCATATCCAAAGCTGAACTCACAGATTCAAAAAAAATTATCAAGTTATCTTGACAAGATCTACCCTTTTTAAATCCATATTGGAATATGTCACTGTAGCCGTTTATTATAATGTGTTCCTCAATCTTATGTAAGAGGAGTTTTTCCACAATTTTCCCTATACTTGATGTTAAACTAATTGGCCTATACTGTTTAGTGTTAAATTTAGACCCATTTTTATGAATTGGGATTACTTGAGCAAGTTTCCATTCCTTAGGGACTGTTCCTTGTGATATAGATTTATTGAATAGAAAAGTCAGAGCATCAACTAACTCAGATGCAGTTTCTTTAAGGAGTACAAAACGAATATTATCAATACCCACAGAAGAAGAGGTTTTAAAGGACATTAAAGCAGAAAGAACCTCTATAGATGTAAAGATGATATTTTGATTAATATTTAAACCATCAAATGGGTCCAGATTATCTTTATTTTTGAATACACTCGAAAACTGTTTATTAAATGCATTAGCCATACCTTGTTCATCTGATATTAATGTGTCATGAATCAACAAAGAACCAACCCTGATTTGAGAATTCTTTAAAGAACCAATATAATTAAAGAAGCTTTTTTCATTATCCTTTTGTTTGACCAAATTTTTTTCAAACCCCTTTTTTGCATTTCTTATCTTATACTTTGTTTGTTTTGCTTTAGAGTTAAACCAATTCCAATTTGTATCTGTTTTGTTCTTTTTATATTTATTAAATGCCCTTTTCTTCCTTGTTATAGATTTTTTATATCATTATTAAACCATACTGGGTTTCGCCTTTTATTAATATATTTTTTCTATCAGGCACCCAGCTATTTATACAAAACTGAAGTTTAGTTTTTATATTATCCCAAATAGCTTCCACAGATAACTGATCAAAATCCTCCTTCCAGTTCCATTTTGAAAGATGAGTTTTAATCTTCTCAAAATTTGATTATAATTTTTCATCTTTGTAATTCCCTTACTGTCATTAATGGAACAATTTATTTCCCAATAAAGCATATAGTGATCAGAATCACCTAGAGGTTCAAGAATGATTGGATTGTTATAATACTGTGTAATGTTAGTAAAATTAAATCAAGAACATTATTTTGTCTTGTGGGTTCTAATACTATTTGATCCACTCCTAGAATAAAAGTTGTTTCAAGAAAGCATTTTTCTTGATAAGCGGTCCCAATAAGAGTTTGCCAATGACTCCCTGGAAAATTAAAATCCTCCATTAATACGATATTATCAGGTAGATTAATATTTTGCAAATAATACATAAAAGATTCATTCTTATTAGTATCCAAGGATGGTGGTCTGTAGCATATTCCGAATGTTAATGGTTCAATGTTTAAATTTATTCTTACCCACATTATTTCAATACCTAAACGATCAGGTATATCCAGATTAATTTCAATACAATCATAACATTCCTTTATAAAGAAGGCAACCCCTCCTCCTCTAGAAAATACTCTGTTTCTTTTATGCAATGTATAACCAGGGATTTCTTGACCCCATTGGTCATCTGAGAACCAAGTCTCAGTTACACCACAAATATCTATGTTTTTGGTTTGTAATAAAATATGCAGTTCACTGATCTTATTTATAAGACTTCTAGCATTTAGAAGTAGCACATTTAGATTCATTTTTTATTTTTTTGAACTAGTTCCAGGTTGTATAGGCAAATTTTTAGTATCAAGTTGAATTAAAGAAATTAAGTAATGAGACACTTAGGTTAGGAAAAGTTCAGAGGTCTGTGATTGGGATGGAGAGGCGGGGTATGGGGAGGGGACAGCAGCCGAAGAGAAACTAGAGCAGATTCTCAGCACTGTCAAAGAACAGAGGAGAGGGGAGGTGTGCCACGGGGGAAAAGGGAGTTAGGAGAGGCAGTCACAGCTACTAGTGGTAGTGAGGTGAAGGTGTAGTCTTGATTTGAAAATGCCCAGTGATGGGGAGGAAGTGATATAAGCACTGAGGGCATTCATCCAGGAGGGGGCACGGTGTATAAAGGATCTTTGACCCAGTGATGTGCGGCATCGAGGTACTTGGAGGAGTTGTTGTTCTGACCCTCTGGTGCAGCGTAGACTGGCGGTTGGTCTCAGGAGGACTTGAACACATGGTGGTGAAAAACCCATGATAGTTTTTTTCGCCATTAGACAAGTTAGGTACTTTATAAGACTTGCGAGTTGAAGCCATCCTGATTTTGCACAGAGTTCACATGTATGTGTGAGTCGTTGGGCTCCAGTGAGCAGTCGGCAGGCTTTGTTTAGGGAGGTCATAATGCGCCTAAGGGCGGTGGTGGTGGCAGAGCCATAGACAATGAGCCCATAATCTACAACGGACAAAACAGAGCTCTGGATGGCCATCTTTAATGCTGCTTGGGTGAGGTGTTGCTTGTTTTGATAGAGAATTCCAATGCGCGCATTTACAACTCTGGCGACGTTATCGCCTTTAAATGGACGTTGTCTGACACCAGTCACCTGACATGGGGGCGGTCCCCTGCCAGAGACTGTTAGCTAGAGATTCTTCCATTGGGTCCCGATGCTTGGCGGCTTAGTCCTATTTGTGAATACCTACTGCAAGAGCCCTCTTGAAGTAAGATCTATGGTTACAGGTGAGGAAACTATTTTTCTAGGGGCGTAAATATGGTTCACTTATCCACACAATGGCAGACTTCCAGCAGTTCTCCAGGAGGAAGGGTCAAGGCAAATGGGGATTGGAGAACTGAGGTCCCAAATGCAGCATCCCAATGAGACTCCAGATCAATGCTGTAATGGGAGATAAAGGTGTGCTGACTTGCAGGTGGCAGCCATGCTTATCTCCTGGATGTGGATGTCCCTGGAGGCAGCCACTGAGACAGTGATACGTCTACTGTAATGAGCCCCAAACCCTATGGGAGGCTCCCTACCAGCCAACCTATAGTAGAGGTCGATGCAGGAAGTAATCCACCTGCCAATCATCCGCTTTGCTGCCAGTTTGCCAGGCATGGCTTCAGCGTATGTGACAAATAGCTGGCAAGGCTCACCCTGAATTCCAACTGTGCACTCTACATAACAGGACAGCACCCACCACAAGTCCAAAGTATGGAGCTTGAGGCTGGCCTCTGAAGATGGGTTTGCAATGTACACTGGGAGGTTCATCACATGGTTAAAGTGGAACTCTAATAATACCTTCAGGAGGAACTTCCGGTTGGGGCAATATCTACCTTGTCCCTGTGGAAGACTCCACCGAAAGCCCCTGCATCTCACTAATCCTTCTGGGCTGACACAATGGCAACCAAGAAGGCCATCGTTCACTACAGGTGTGCCATCTCACACCTGTGCATAGACTCAAAAGGCTTACCCATGAGAACTGCCAATACCAGCATCAAGTCCTAAGGTGGAGGTGGTTCATGCACCAGAGGGGACAGGTGGTCCTGTCCTTAACAGAAGTGCCCGACCACCTTCTCTTGGGCCACTGTTGGCATACCAGCCCACCCAGTATGCAGAGATGGCTGCTAGGTGCACCTTTAAGGTCGTCTATTGTAGCCCCAGCCAGGATAGATACCAGAGGCACTCAAGGATACTAACCACTGGGCAGTCAAGGGGATCAAGCTCCTTGCCCTGACACCGAATGGAAAATCTTGTCCATTTAAAGGCATAGCTATCAGGATCATCCACATCTTGTCCTTCTGAGCCTTGACCACCAACTTGTGGATCACGGGAAAAGGAAGAAAAGCATACAGGAGGCCCAGGGTCCAGGGCCTCATGATGGTATCCCATCATCAGTGTTCTGGGCTGTTTGGGGGGCAGGCAATGAACAGCCTCAGTGTTGCGTTCTCCCAGGAGGCAAACAAGAAAGCCAGAGGTGGTTCACCACGTCTTGATGCAAGGACCACTCGTGTGACGTCTTGTCCATCAGTCTGGGAGTACCTACCAGCTGACTGTCCGCTCCGGTGACATGGACTGCAAGAAGATCTGCACCCAAGCTGTGCATGAGGGTCCAGGTAAAGGGTACCTCCCGATACAAAGGAAGGGAGTGCATGCTGCCCTGCCTCTCATGGTATTGTCCATCTGGACTTGGATGACTTGACCCCTGACTAGAGGAGCGAATTCCATCAAAGCTAGCCACACTGCACGGAGCTCCAGCAGGCTGATGTGGTGACAGGACTCCCTGAGTAACTAGAACCCCTGGGCTCTGTGGTCTCCCTGGTGTGCTCCATACCCCACCAGAGATGCATTCATTGCAAGAGTGACGGTTGGTTCTGGGTGGACAAAAGGGACTACCCTCCTTCAGATGTTCTGAGATCCCCCACCACTGGGTAACATTCCACATCAACTGGGTCACTGTGAACAGCTGGTCCAAGTGGTCACGGTGCTGGTACCAGAAACGGCCCAATCCACGCTGCAGGTGCTGCATCTGCCAGTGAGCCTACCAGACCACAATGGTGCAAGATACCATGCATCCCAACAGCCACAGGAATAGGGGGCTAAGGCATCGAAACATGGAAGGCCATGTGTAAAAATGCTCGTAGCCTGGGTAACAAGATCCCAGACCTAGTGGCCTTGATGGCAGAGGAAGACCTGGACATTGTAGCGGTCACAAAAACATGGTACATGGGAAACCACTACTTGGATTTTGTCATACCAGGGTACACAGTCTTCAGGAAAGACAGGGAGGGCAAAAGGGAGGAGGGGTAGCTATCTACAGCAGCGAGGGGATCAAAGCAACTGAGATAAAGGGAAAGTAGGGAGAGGAGGAGGCACTGTGGATCACCTTAGAGACAGGTAATGGCACCACCATCCGCACAGGGGTTAGCTACAGATCCCCAGCACAGGAGGAGGAGGAAATAGACAGGGTATTGGTAGAAACCATCCATAAAATGGCAGAGAAAGAGGAAGAGTTGGTGGTAGGGGACCTAAACATGCCAGATGTTAACTGGAACGCCTCTGCAGAACCCACATCCAGGAGCAGGGGCATACTGAAAGCCCTGCAGGAGGCATGCCTTGGACAGCTAGTTGGGAGCCCACCAGTGAGGGAGCAATATTGGACCTGGTGCTCACCAATGGTGACAGAATAACAGATGTACTGGTGGTCAGCCATCTAGGGTCCAGCAATCACCATACAGAATGGTTCAAGGTGAAGGCAGCAGAAGAGTCAAGCCACATAAAAGCAAGGGTCCTGGACTTCAGGAGGGATGACTTTGCAAAAATAGGAGAATGCCTAAAGATAACCCTAGCGAAGGAGAGGGGGGTAAAGGAACAGTGGGAGAACCTTAAAGGAGCCACAGCAGAGGCAACAAGCCTCTGTGTGAAACAAGTCAACAAAGCAAAAAGGAAAAAAACACTATGGTTCTCAAAAAAAGAGGCAGGAAAGGTTAGAGAGAAAAAACTGGCTTTCAGAAAGTACAGGAAAATGAAAAGGAAGGAGGACGGGGAACTGTATCAAACAAAACAGAGGGAGACAGGGAAGGCAATCAGGTGCACAAAGGCGCAAGCAGAGAAAGGAACAGCCCAGACAGTAAGAGAGGGAGACAGCACCTTCTTCAGGTGCATTAGGGACAGAAAAAATGCCAAGGGAGGGATTGTGAGGCTAAATACAGGCGGGGGTGTGTGAGCGGAGGAGGACCAAGAAAAAGCTGAAATCCTGAATGAATAGTTCTGCTCGGTATTCACAAAAGAAGGGGAGGGACCAAGATTAGGCAGCAGAAACAAGCATGGAAGGGGGGTGGACACCAGTCCATTCATGGAGAAGAGTGTCTTTAAGGAACTCTCGAAACTGAAAGTGGACAAGGCAATACCGCCAGACAGAATACATCCCAGAATATAAAAAAAAAGAACTCAGAGATGTGCTAGTGACACCACTGAAAGCTCTATTGAACAAATCGTTGGAGGAGGGAGTGATACCGAAGGACTGCAGCAGGGTGAATGTGAAACCCCTCCAAAAAAATGGGAGCAAGGTGGAAGCTGGAAATTATAGGTCAGTCAGTTTGACCTCAGTGGTGGGGAAAATAATGCAATCAGTGTTAAAGGAAAGGATTGTGGAATATCTTGAGGCCAGCAGGGCACTAGACCCAAGGCAACATGGATTCCTAGCAGGAAGGTCTTGTCAAACAAATCTGTTAGATTTTTTGACTGAGTGACCAGGGTAGTTTATCAGGGAGAGGCAGTAGACATGGCCTACTTAGATTTTAGCAAAGCATTTGACACCGTCCCGAACAAGGGGTTAGTAAACAAGATGGGCAATCTTGGAGTGGATCCCAAAGTGGTAAACTGGGTCAGAAATTGGCTGAGCAATAGGACACAGAGGGTGGTGGTAAACGGAGTTCAATCCGAAGAGAGGGGGTAACCAGTGGGGTGTCACAGGGTGCAGTGCTGGGGCTTGTCCTGTTTAATGTCTTCATAAGTGACACTGCAGAGGGGCTAGAAGGGAAAGTATGCCCCTTTGCAGATGACACTAAGATTTGCAATAGGGTTGGCACTCGGGGGGGTTGGGGTGGAGAAAATAAGAAGGGACCGGCAAGTTGGAGGAATGATCAAGAGTGTGGCAGCATAGATTCAATGCAAATAAGTGCAAAATCATGCACTTGGTGAAAAAATCCCAGGAGAGAAATACACGATGGGCAGGGGAGGGGTACTGATGACAACTAAACAGGAAATGGACCTGGGGGTAGTCATAACAGATGACCTAAAGGTAGCCAAGCAATGTGAGAACTAGGCTATGGGGGAAAGCCGGAAGGATGCTGGGGTGCATAGGGAGAGGTACCACCAGTAGAAAACAGAAGGTGGTGATGCCACTGTACAGACAATTGGTAAGACCTCTTCTAGAGTACTGTGTTCAGTTCTGGAGACCACATCTTCATAAGGATATAGGGTAGAGGCAGTCCAGTGGAGGGCAGCAAAAGTAGTGCAAGGCCTACACCAGAAGCTGAAGGACCTCAATAAGTATACCCTGGAGGAAAGGAGGGAGCGGGGGATATGATATAAACATTCAAGTACCTCAAGGGGATAAACAAAGTTTGAGAGGTCAGTATCTTTTGAGAAAAAAAGAGATGTGCAAGAACAAGGGGTCACAATATGAGGTGGGGGGGGGGAGACTCAGAGGCAATGTGAGGAAGTATTTTTTCGTGAATAAATGGAACAGCCTTCCTGAGAGGGTTGTAGGGGCAAAAATGATAGGTGAATTCAAGACTGCATCAGATAGGGACTTCCGGTTCCACCTCTAAAGTTAATGGTAGTATACGGAGACTGCTCCGTTCCTGCATTCCAGATCAGCCCCTCTATCTTCACATAATTTTAAGACAGAATACTCAAAAATGATGACTAGGAGGGGGAACAAAGCCACCGAGCCAGTGAAGTCGAGAAAAATCAGAGGAGATGACAGCAGATGCTGAGAAAACGTACTCTGAAGCGTCGGAGTCAGATGCCACACAGTCCCAACAAGGCCACTCACCATCTAAGTCAGGTGGAATAGCCTACCGAAAGCCAAAAACAAAAAAATAAAGCTGGACAATATATACCATGAGCTATATGCATTTAGGGCGGACATAAAACAATTATATAGTGAAATCAGGAGAGATGTAACCTTGCTGGAACAGCGTGCAGACGACTCTGAGTGCCAAATAACTACTACGGAAAACAGGGTGGACGACCATGAAATCTGCCTGCAGTAAATGCAAGAAAGGAAAATTACGTACCTACCGTAATTCTTGATCTTCTCTTGTATCTTCACCATTCATTACTTCCTGGGTGTAAGCCGGAGGCGCGCACCCGTCACGAGGCTTTTTTTTTTTTTTAAAGTTGCCTAACGGCCCGCCCCTCGAGGCGACATCATGCGCTCATGCGCAGGGCTGCGTTAAAGGACCACCTCCTCCAACTCAGTTCTGTGAGCCGGAAGGCAAAGTGAAAGCAGAAAATATAGATAGCGAGGCAAGATAGCCGAGGATAGCAAAGCAAGGAAGAATGAACTGAAAAAGGAATACACGATGGAGAAGGACAGAGGAGATAAGAACATCCCTAGCCTAGGGAGTGCAGGGCCTCCTTACCTGGGCGACTCTAGGAGGAGAGATGAGTAGAAATGAGAAAACAGAAGAAGAAGAAGAAGAGAAGAGAGAGTGGATGTTGAAGGGACCGAGGCCCAGCGAGCATAGTTAGCTTGTAGCTGAAGGCTCGACTAAGGGAAGCAAGAACTCCGGAGATAGAGGCTGAAGAAGGTTCACCGAACCCGCTAGACAGACTCAGGAGGGCATAGTCCTCATCTTCAACATGCCATTGTTCTTGACACCCACCTCGGCTCCTGGCCGGAGGGCCTTTAAGTGGAGGACAGCGAGGTGGGAAGAATAAAACCCTAGCAGCATGAGCGCTGCTCAGGGTTTAGAAATAGAAAATGTAAGCCTTTCAGGCGTTTCAAGATAGAAATGGACTCAGACTGACTGGCTAAGGCGGGCAAGGAAGCAGGCTGGCTAAAATTGGATATGGTCAGCAGAGCTCTATAAAAATTGTCCAGGAGGACACTAAAGGAGAAACCACTAGCAAAACAGCGAGAGGATAGCCTACCTTCTCATTTGCTTTCTTGTTTGATTTCTCCATTTTTTTTTTTTTAGTAGATGCATGACCCAGATACCAAGATGCCTACAGCAGTCGGAGAGAGTTCTCAGCATTTTTTTTTTTTTTTTTAAAGAGAAAGGAACAGGCGTACTGGCCTCTGCTCTGCAAGATAAGAATAGAGGGGAAACAGATTTCAGGGCAACTATCTGAACACGGGATTGCAGGATCAAAACTGAATAGCCTGAGCCAGGCCAAAAACCCCAGAGTGTACGTGCCATAAGAATAGCAAGAGATAGTTGTGCAGTCTGATTCCAATGCAATCCACGAGATGGCCATGAATCTTAGAGTAATTTTTCTGGATTTTAGAACCCCCTCAAAAAGATTTTTTTTTTTTTTTTACTTTTGTCTTTTTTTTTTTTTGGAAAATTTTAAGAAATTTTCCTATATTTCATATAAATGCAGAGAGAGGAAGGACGGGAGGTGGAGAAGCCACAGGAAGAGGCACTGAGGGGATGGTGGGGTGGAAGTAATGAATGGTGAAGATACAAGAGAAGATCAAGAATTACGGTGGATACGTAATTTTCCTATCTTCCCTTGTCAATCTTCACCATTCATACTTCCTGGTGAGTATTAAGCTCCTCTTCCCTGGAGGGAAGAGGCCATACCCTGAGGAACAAGACCCCAGCCTTCTGCTGGTGAGAAACAGAAGGAGAAGACCCTGGCTTATTCAGAAAGCCTAAGAGGAGAAGAGCTAGGAGGTGCCTCCCGAGGACGAGGAGACGGAGGGAGCCCCTGTAAAGTCTCCTAGCTCTGGAAGAAAAAGACGGGTCCCCGGAAGGCGGAGCCACCACCTCACGCCGGGCCAGGGGTGACAACCTGGAAAAACGGCCATGCCGTCCGCCTGATGCAGATCGCTGTCCCACAAGCCTGGAAGCCACCTCATTGGCGCCGTAAGATGCCCTTGCTTGGGTCTTGCCAGCTCCAGGCCTACACGCTGGAGAGGGCAGCGGCTTGTCTGGTTTGCTCCGTATCAGGCATAGATGCCAGCAGCTGGGACATCATCGACCACAGATGCCGGTTGTAGGCAGCGTGGTGAGCCTGATTGATGCAATACAAGCACTCGCACGAGCAGAAGAGAACACTCTTCGCTTCCCCAACGGTCGAACTGAGAGAGTCCGAACTGTGGGCGGTCGTGGGGCCAGGCAACCGGCGCCCAGAAGGAGTATCCAGGTATACCAAACCTGAGGACGGGTTGGGAAGGGAACCTAGAGACTCAGAGGGGGCACAATACCTACGCTGGCAGTCCGCCGGGGCTGGGGAAGAAGCGGCAGGGGACTGCCATGACCGGATAGACGCCTCCTGGAAGGGGATAGGCCAGGAAGGTACCACCAGATGCTGGGCACTGAACTCACCAAGGAATTCACGCGTCTCCCGTTCGGTATTGTCTCTTCGAACGTAGGAAATCCGGAGATCCCTCACCATCCTCGAGAGGAAACGCTGATATTCTGTGAAATCAGCATCGGAGGACAGATGAGCAGGGGGTTCCTCTCCCTCGGAGGAGGGAGACGAGGATGATGGGGAACTGGAATGCCCAGAGGATTCCTGCGGCGGTGGGGAGAGCCGAAAGACCCGCTCATGCATGTACCTAACGTATGAGGGGAAGGCCGCCGCAGAACCCCTGAACTGCTCCCAGGATAACGGACCCGTAGGGCCGACATGGCCTGGGAGTGGGGGGGTGAAGGCAGAGAGATGGGAGAGGGCACCTCCGCTGGAGGCAACTGCTTCTGCGAGGGCTCTGGAACTGGGGAAAGGAGCCCTAGAGAGGGGATCCCGGAAATCAGACCAGGCCGCAGAACGGAACTCTGGGGAAGCGGAGCCTGGAAGAGCCCTGGGGAGAACCTCCCCTGTGACGCACGCTCGACTGCATGGATCCAGAAGGGCAGTCCGCGACAACGCCGAAGGACACCCTAGAACCCTGGAGGAGGGGCGGCTCTGCACTGGCTCCTGGCCACCCCCTGAGGTGGCCAAGGAAGACCGAGCAGCAGACCCCTGCCCCTCGACCTCGGACTCAGAGAGGGCCTCCTCCCACCACAGCCCCCTGTCCCTAGAGAGAGGACAGCACCTGAGGTAGCTGTCACTGGCCTCCAGAGAGGGAGCCTCCCGCGCTACCCCGCCTGCCCCAGGCCCCTGCCACCCCAGCCGGGGAACCCTCAGGAGGCGACGAAGGGGGACAGAGGAGGGCCCTCTGCGCCACCTGGCACCTCTAGCCACCGGGACCCAGACTCTAAGAGTGGGGTGCCAGGATGGGTCCATCGCTGAATCATCGCCTCCGGAGGAGGACGGACCAGCAGGACCTCAATGCTGGCCACCCCAGGGTCCCTGAGACTACGGGCCGCGACGCCCCGGTACCAAGGGAGGCGCCGCTCGCCTCCCTCACGCCGGTAGCAGCCAGGCCTAGCTCCACACCCCCAACGGTGCCGGCGAGGCCGGCGCCGCCTGGAGGAAGGACCAGGCCCACGGTGCCGGGCGTGTCGGAAGGCGAGGCGGCACCGCCGAGGGCGCCGCCCTGTCCATCGACGCCGCGAACGGCGCCAAGGCCTAAAGCGGCATCTGCAACGGCGCCGCTGATTACCGGGCGCGAACGGCGCTGATCCAAAGCGTACTGCCAACGGGCGCCGCTTGATCACCGCGCTGCGAACGGCGCTGACTCAAAACGGCAGAACAGGCGCTGCCTCGATCACCGCACCGCTAACGGCGCCAGGATTCAAACGGGCGCTCGAAGGCGGGCGGCCGAGGGTCCACCCGAAAGCAGCCTAAAAGATTCCAGGGCTCGCCATCGGGGAGCCTGCACCTCCGAAGAGGTGATCGCTTCAGGCGGTGTCAAGCCATGCCCCGAAGGGGACTACGACGCCCCGACACCACAGAAGGGGCCTCGCAAGAAAGACGAGGAGACCCTCCTCCTCAGATCAGGAGTAGGCCCGGAGGGGACCCGGGAAGGGCCTAGAGACCTTACCTGAGAATCCCTTGAGCGACGTCGTCCCCCGAAGGTCGGCGGGGCTTTGCCGAGCTTGAATGCGCGGACTTCGAGGACACGGCGGTCCATGGAGAAACAGGCGTCGCACGAATCCATGTCATGGTTGGGTCCCAGGCAACGAAGACAAACGTCATGCCGGTCCGAGACGGAGAAATGCCGGCCACAGTAACACCGACGCATAGGGGCGCGGCCCGTCTTCGAAACACGTTTAGCTCCGGACCCGGACATAACGCGAAATCAACAAGAAAAAACAGTAGGAAAACACACCCGGCGCCGCTTTTAAAAGAAAAAAGAACGGTCTTACCGATCGGCGTCGAGTGTGTGGAAAAGAGGAGTCGCTGACGCAGTGGAGATGGGCGCTGGCCAAAGCAGGTGCTCCTCGACGGGCGGAGAAACAGAACTGAGTTGGAGGAGGAGTTTACCTACTAACGGGCTGCTTTCTCCGCGCATGACGATGATGTCGCTCTCGAGGGCGGGTCATAGGGCAACTTTTCTTTAAAAAAAAAAAAAGTTTCACGTGACGGTGCGGCCCACGCTTACACCCAGGAAGTAATGAATGGTGAAGATTGACAAGGGAAGATCAACAGGAGAGCATGGTAGCCTGTTAAGAAGATGCAGGAAATCGATCGAGGTGAAAAAATATTCACCTCTACTGTATTCCGGAGGGTGCAGAGAGGCTGAAAATATCAGACTTTGTTGCCAACCTGCTTAAAAAGGAGCTAGACCTCCCGGAGGATTTTCCTCTGAACTTTGAATGGGTTCATAGAGCCCTAGCACCAAAACACTCCTCTCCAAATGCCAGCCCCCACTCGATCATAACATGTCTTAATGGTTATGCCATGAAAGAAAATATTTTAACTACAGCACGGAGCAAGCATAAGATTTACCATGCTCAGTCCAGATTCTACATAGATCACGACTACGTGCCCACAACGATGAGGCAACGCAGGGCCTACATTCTTCTACTACCAGCACTGAAATTGAGAGGGATCAAGTTCAACGCACCCTACCCTGCAAGGCTGGTCGTGTTCTTGGCAGAGGGGAAGCAGGAATTTACCTCGGTGGAGGAAGCTTGAGAAGCTTTGATGGCTCAGGCCATTCAGTTCCAGGAAAAAGCAAGATCCTGTAATGCACCCTTATCTGAACCGCCGCACTGGCAGACTGTGACGGCTAAAAAACGTAGCCTGGAAAAGAAGGAGAACAACTCTAACACTTCAGGCCCTAAACAATGTCTAGCTGAGTTCAGACGAGATGAAAACGCAGTCGCAGATACCGGAAAAAGAAAATCACCTTTATGCCTGTTTTTCCTTACCTCTCTCCTCTGCAAATGATCTACTTGTTTCTGTTGATGAGGTAAACTGTTGGGAGGGGGGGGCCATTCTCTCTCTCTCATTTCTGGGCAGGGTCGCACGATGGGGCTCGACTCTAGGTCAACACAAATAATCATTTTCAGGCCCTCTATAATTCGGCAAGTCTTGATCATCTGTCATAGTCCTCACCTGAGGCTCTAATTCTGCATGAGGCTCTCCCCCACCCCCTACAAGGACACCGCTGTAGTGAACTCATGCAGCTTGGCCCTAACTTGGGAGGCAGACGTTGGATCCTAGAACAGAGACTGCACAGCATTACAGTCTGAAATTTATCATGCAGCATATCGGTTCTGTTTACTATAAAATGGACACCCCCCCTAGATAACCTCCTGGCTGACCAGGTACCATATCAGACTGAAGGGGGTCAGAGACTTTCATTTATGGATTTGGGATCCTCTGCTATTACATGGCTCATATTTAGATGACGGGTTTTAGTTAGTTCATTAAAATTCTCTGAATTAAGTATGGGCATTGATCTTATACAATGTTTACTTTCACTGGCTCAATTTAAAGTCCTTGAAATAGTATCGGAGTGCGAGGAAAACTTTGAATTCCTATGGACTCCAACACAACTAGACATTATGGGGTGTTTTTATCCCTACTGACACTCATCTGGTGTTTTTTCATCTATAGTGGGGGATTTTCATTTCTGGGCCAGGCTGGCCCACTGGGGGCCCGGGGTACGGACTGCCTTGGATTTAACCCCCATTCTGGTGTGAAGCATAGAATCATCAGCGCTTCCCCAGTATATACAGGGAAACATAGTGCTGTTTCCCCTACCTTGGAAGTACGTGTGATTTTGTTCTACAGGTTGTTTACTGTTAACTTTAATTTCTTAACTGTTCTGAAATGTAGGAGTGTTTTTTTACTAATGTTCTATAGATGGCTAATTTGTTCTATTCTTAATCATTGTACATGGTTTGTACAACAGTTAATATTTTCTGGGGTAGTTATGTTTTCAAATATCTAAAGATGCTTGGTTACATTTGGAGCCTCCTGGGGAGATAATCTTCTGGTGGACTCCTTATTGTACAGCTTTTAAACAGAAGACAGATATGCATAATATTCCAATGCTAATGGGAAGGAAAATAAGTGTTAGAAAATTAAGCTGGGCAGTATATGACCAACAGAGAGACAGGAATGGGTCTACATAGAAACATAGAAACATAGAAGTTGACGGCAGATAAGGACCGCAAGGCCCATCCAGTCTGCCCATTTCTTTTTCTACCTTATAAATGTGCCATCGGCCTTTGCTCTGTCAGTGACCTATCTATTCATAGTCATTTGTATTGCTCCCTTATGCCTATCCCATGCCTGTTTGAAGCCCTGCACTGTATTCATAGCCACCACTTCTTGTGGTAAGCCATTCCATGCATCTACCACCCTTTCTGTGAAAAAGAATTCCTCACATTCCCCTTAATCGGCCTCCCTCTAATCTCATGCTGTGTCCTCTTGTCCTGCTATTTTTCTTATATTTAAACATGTTAGACCTTTCACCTTGTTTATGCCCTTAAGGTGTTTAAATGTCTCGATCATATCACCTCTCTCCCTCCTTTGCTCAAGGGTATACATATTGAGCTCCGTTAATCTGTCCTTATATGTCTTCTGATGCAGTCCCTGCACCATTTTGGTTGCCCTTCTCTGGACTGCCTCAATTTGTTAATGTCCTTGTGAAGGTGTGGCCTCCAATACTGCCGCAGTACTCCAGATGGGGCTAACTAATGTCTTGTACAGAGGGATTACACTTCCTCTCACGACTTGATACCCTACTAATACACCCTAACACCCCTAGCCTTACCTACTGCTTTAGAGGTCTGCTTGGATGATTTTAGGTCATCAGTGATGATGATGCCCAAGTCTCTTTCTTCCTTGTGACTGCTAGCAACTCCCTCCCATAGAAACATAGAAACATAGAATTTGACGCAGATAAGGACCGCTTGGCCCACCCAGTCTGCCCATTTCCCACCTACTGGATAAGCTGCAGATCCTAGTTAACCAGCAGCCTACTTCTTCCTACCCCCATCCCCAGAACTGCCTTATGACTATCCCATGCATGCTTGAATTCCACCACTGATTTTGACTCCACAACCTCCTTCGGAAGGCCGTTCCATGCATCCACAACCCTCTCTGTAAAAAAATACTTCCTTAAATTACCTCTGAGCCGCCCCCCCTCTATTTTCAAATTGTGCCCTCTTGTTCTTGCACACCTCTAGCCAGCCTATAAGTGGCTTCAGGGTTTCTCTTCCCTATGTGCATGATTTTGCACTTCTTTGCATTAAATCCCAGTTGCCACTCTTCTGACCATTCTGCTAGTTTATCCAGATCTCTTCTCATTCTGCCCACCCCATCTGGATCATCTACTCTGTTGCAGATCTTGGTGTCATCTGCAAACAGACAAGCCTTACCCTCTAGTCCATCTGCGAGGTCACTAATGAAGATGTTGAATAGGACTGGCCCCAGGACTGATCCCTGAGGTACCCACTTGTGACTTGCATCTCTTCTGACTGTATACCATTTACCACCACTCTCTGTTTTCTGCCAGTCAACCAGTTTGCCACCCAGTTGACCAACTTCTGACCCACCCGAGCCTACCTAGCTTATTTATCAATCTTCTATGTGGAACAGTGTCAAAAGCTTTGGTGAAGTCAAGGTAAGGACATCAACTGCTCCCCTTGGTCCACCACCTGGTTACCCAGTCAAAGAAATCTATGAGATTAGTTTGACAGGACCTTCCTTTGTAAACCCATGCTGTCTTGGATCCTGTGCCCTATGGATTCCAGGTGTTGCACTATCCTTTCCTTAGGAGTGCCTCCATAATCTTGCCCACTACTGAGGTAAGACTGACCGGTCTGTAGTTCCCCGCCCTCCCTGCTACCACTCTTGTGGAGGGGATCACATGAGCCTTTCTCCAGTCTACTGGGACCTCTCCGTAGCTCAGAGACTCACTAAACAATCTCTGCTAATGGCTCTGCTAGTTCCTCCTTTAGCTCCTTAAGTACCCTGGGATGTATGCCATCAGGTCCCATTGCCTTATCCACCCTGAGCTTAGCAAGCTCTTGTAGGACCCTTTCTTTTGTGAAGGGAGTAGCTCACCTCCCTCCCCTGTGTCCATGATGCTGAGCTGTGGGCCCTGCCTACTTCTCTTCAGTAAATACTGAGCAAAGTATCTATTTAGGATAGATGCCTTTACAGGGTCCTCCTCCTCACATGCTCCTTTTCTCCATTAAGCTTAGCAATACCCTCTGGACTTTCTCCTTTCACTAATGTATCTATAGAAAGTCTTGTCACCTTCTTTACTGTTACGTGCTAGTGTTTCCTCAGTTTGGGACTTTGCCTGCCTTGCTGCCTTACCTGCTTCCTTAGGGCAGTTTGGTATGCCTCCCTATCTTCATCCCGCTGTGTTCCCTTATATTTTCTGAAGGCCAGCCTTTTGGCTCTGACCTTTTCTGCTACTATATTTGAGAACCAAAGTGGTTTCTTCTTCTTTTGCACTTCCTTTTCTGTCTAACACAATGGGATGTTGCTTCAAGTATTGATCCTTAATGCTTGCCCACTTTGCCTGTACCTCCTCACCTGTGTTTCTTTTGCCAGGCTAGCTTAACTCTGTTGGCCATCTTATCAAAGTCAGCTCCTCTGAAGTCCCATATTTTTGCCTTGGAATGGGATGATTTAGATGTAGTAGCCAAATTGAACCATACCATGTGATGGTCACTGGCCCCAGGTGACCTTCTACCTGGAGATCTGTGATCCCTTCTTTGTTAGTCAGCTACTAGATCTAGGATAGCCCTGTCTCTTGTGGGTTGCTGTACCAGTTGTTTGAGGCCCTCCCCTGCAGGGATCCACTATGAGTCTAGTTCTGGCAGATGTTCCTGCTGGTATTGACCAATCTGTATCTGGCATGTTGAAGTCTCCCATTATCAGAACCTCCCTTTAGCTGTCATGTTTTGTATATCTTCTAACAGTAATGTGTCTATGTCCTCCCTCTGGTCTGGGGCCTGTAGACAACCCCAGTTCTTATGGCTGTCCCATTACCTGTTTCCAGGGTGACCCACAGTTCTTCTGGCTCCTTATGTGTATTCTGAATTTCTGTAGCTTTGATATTTTCATTAACATACAGGGCCACCCCTCCCCCCCTTTTTGCACCTCGGTCTCTTCTGAACAATACATATCCAGGTACTGAAGTCTCCCAAGTGTGGTTACTGGTAAACCACGTCTCACTAATTGCTACTATGTCCAGTTTAGCCTCTGACATTATTGCCTGCAGGTCTGGGGTCTAGCTATAATCAGTGTTGTACATCTCCTCCTCCTATCAAAAATGGGTGATACTTCGCTTATTATGTCATTCAATGTAAATGGCATACATAATCCTATAAAACGTAAATTGTTGCTTCATTTTATTAAACAGAGCAAACCAGATATATTTCTTCAAGAGACCCATTTGCCTAAATTAGAGCATTATAAATTAAAAACATGGGGGTTGCAGACAGTTACAGCTTCTTCGCATTCATCAGGAAGGAGGAGAGGTACAGCAGTTTTGGTGCCACATGGTGTACAGTTACTGGTTCAAAAACAATTAATAGACAAGGATGGTAATTATGTTATAGTTGTGGGTCAACTCTGTTAGACACAGATCACTTTACAGTAGCTTTCATCTATTTGCCCCCAAACTCTCCGGCCAAAGTGGCTCAGAAATTCTTGGTTGAGTTTATCATGGAGGCACGAGGTTTATGTGTTATTGGCTGGGATTTGAATGTGACTTTAAATTTAAATTTGGATACTCCTCCAAAACTAATACCTCAGCCAGGTTAGATTATTTTTTGACTTTGATTGAACGCCTGGAGTCTACTAGGGACATTTCTATAGGAACCTCCATACTTTCTGGTCATACGCCAATCTTTTTAAAAATAGATGTTGCAAAGCATAGAAAACAGGCATTCTGGAGGCTGAATTTGTCGTGCCTTCAAGACCAGGGTTTTTTACAATTGGTTAAAGAACAAATTCCATGTATCCTTGCAGAAAATCATCCCCGAGACATCTGCTGTTATGATATGGGATACCCTCAAAGCGGTATTGAGGGGAAATAATCTAACACTCCACCCATAGAAAGAAGAGAGGAAGCTCTGGAAAAAGTCTGGGGAAATATGGGAGAGTTGCAAAAATGACTACATCGGGGGATACATCAATAAAATCCCAGTTGTAAACTACCAAACAGAAGCTCCAGAAATTCATAGATCAGAGAATAGAACAACAGCTTTTCTATTTGAAGCTTAAAACACACGAGGGGGAACCTAAAGGAACTAGGAACTTAGCTAGGCGACTGAGGGGGGCAAAACATCAGGCAATGGTCACCAAAATGCTGGATCCGGAGACTAAACGTCTCCTAACACATCCAACGGCCATTAGAAATATCATGGCAAAATACTATCAGAATCTGTATTCAGAACAAATACATCCTACTCCCCAGCAGATAATTACATATCTTAAGACCTCTCCCCTTCCCCATCTTACCCAGCAATAAGCTGAGGACCTGATCCGTTCCATTTCCAGGGAAGAAACTGAAATCATCCTTAAGCAAACTAAAACTCAAAAGGCTCCAGGCCCAGATGGCTATCCCAATGAGTTTTATAGGAAATTCCAAAAATCTTTGATTCCTGTGGTTCTTTCAGCATTTTGGGAGATTCAGGATGGAGGCCCCCCAACCCCATCTTGGATATATTCAGAGATAGCAGCAATTCTTAAACCAGGAAAAGACCCCACCCTAATGCCCTCCTACCGTCCTATTTTGAAACTTAATTGTGACTATAAACTGTTTACTTCAATATTGACCCACAGTGTTAACACTTTCTACCCCAGCTGATAGATCAAGACCAAGTGGGATTTGTCATGAAGCTTTAGGCCCATGACGCTGTCCGTCAAGTTTTACTACTCACAGAGTATGCTGTAAAGAGACAGGTCCCCTTAATCCTCTTGGGATTGGATGCCGAGAAGTCGTTCGATAGAGTGAACTGGTCCTTTCTTTGGGCTACACTACATCAATTCACTTTCCCAGAAAAATGTATCTCCCAGATCCAGGCTTTATACCACTCTTCGATAGCTTATCTTAAATTGAATGGGGCCCTTTCTTCTCCCTCTGCTTTGTTTAGAGGTACCAGACAGGGCAGCCCCCTCTCTCCTTTATTATTTGCTCTTTATTTAGAACCTTTAGCAGCCCATATTAGGGCTCAAGCCAGGATTGAAGGAATACCCTTAGGGGTAAACCATATAACCTTAGGGGGTTTGGGGAGGGAAAACACTTTGAGTGAGGTACAGTCTTCTGCAATTGCCTAGGGTACAGGGAAGTCTCAGTTTACCGAACTGGAAGGAATATGCCTTAGCAGCACATATGCATATAATACTTATGCACATGTCAAACCAATATAATGCACATTGGAAAGACATTGAAGTTATACTTAATGGATTGGATCCTTTCCACCCTTATATCCTGGGGAACCCTCCGAGATGTTTACCGCTGAAGCATTTCTCGACTTTTACAGGAGCATCCTTTAAGAGCTGGCTGTCCCTGATAAGGCATACTTTGTCCCTGTCTGAGGTAACACTTCTAACAACTGCAGCCCATGATGTCACTCTGTGCCCACCCTCCTTGATAAGCTTACTAAAAAGCTGGGAACAGCACTCCTTACACTATGTTTACCAATTGATAGGCCCCTTTGGCATTCATTCCTTTACATATCTGCAAACCACTTATAAACTTTCATCTGAATTTTTTCCAGTGTATACTGAACTTAAGAGAAATTTGAAGCCTCTGGAAGAGACACTAACAGGAGTAGCTGAGGCACAATCTGACCTAGTAACTTTGATTACCAGGCACTTAGGAGGCGAGGTTGTAGAACACATCATAAGTAATTTATATACGGCAATTATAAATTATGGGGGCGCTGATGAGCAAGCTAACGTGAGAAAGTGTATCCCTCTCGCTCCACAAACCACCACATACAATTATCTTAAAAATTAAGATTTAAGTCTGGCTATAACCTCAAAGACTGGAGTACTGACTGTCTGAACTGACCATGGACGAATATTTGGCGTCCGGTTCGGGAAAGGGCGCACGGACAGTGGTGAAAAATCAAAAAAAGCAACCGCAGGCCTTGCAGGTGGAAAACAACGGGATCGTCTCTCTATATCGGCGGCTGAAGTCAGCGCTCTGGGGCGGGAAGTTACTCAGCAAGTTCTAGTGACCCTGGAACCCAAATTATCAAATATGGCATCTAATTTTAACAAAAAATTACAAGAATTGGTGGATCTACATGCAGCACATGCCACCCGACTTGCAGAAATGAAGCAAAGAATCTCGGATGTCGAGGATGCCACTGCGGTGGTCCCTGATAAGATTACTACCTTGCAAAAAGAACTGGAGGACTTCAGAGACCAATCTGACTACCAGGAAAACTACCAGAGAAGGCTGAATTTGAGAATACGGGACTTCCAGAGGGGCTAGAGGGAACCAATGTGTTGGATTGCTGTGCAACTACCTTACCGGAGATTCTGGGCCTCTCCACTAAGAATGGCAGACTGAAACTTGAACGAGCCCACACAGCTGTCATGCCAAGGCCATCTCCTGATCAGCCGATGAGGCAGATAGTCCTTCGTTTTCACAACTTCCAAGACAGGGAAATGATCCTGAAAGCATATCGAAGCAGGTCAGTGTTACAATATGAAGGGCACAAGATTTATATTTTGCAGGATTACTCAGCTCGTTTATTAAAAAACACTGCGTCTTTAACTCGGAAATGGCCCAGCTGCGAGAGGCGCAGGTAGAATGCTTCATGATTTATCCTGCTACACTTAAAATTAAACATGAAGGTGCCACATATTCGTTTTGGGAGGTAACTAAAGCGGAAATATTTGTTAAAGATTTAAAGAAAAAGGTGGGTTGAAAGGTCATTTGGTTTGAAAGTGCCAGTCCCGGGATGGCAGAAGCAAATTTCCTACCAAGTTCAAATGACTTTGTGGACGGACCGGGTCAAGACATGGCTAAAGACTAAGGGATCACTTGTTCTTTGTACATTTAGTTGTGGGACTTTCAACAGCTAGTTTGGACCTCGGTCTATGTGTTTCCTGTACTTTAGATACCCCTTCTGAGGGGGACCAAGCTTCCATATGGAGACGCCACGTGGATGATTACACATGGGAATGTCAGTTTATTCTACCTTAAAAGAGGTCGTCAAGAATGCCTTGCCGGGAGCTGCTGCAGACTTAATTTTTCACTTCTTTTTCTCTTCTTTTAATGAGATGGTTTGTTTTTGTTTCAGCTACCTTAGTCGATGGACCTCTGGCATAGCCTCTTCATATCAAAGTGTTTACTTTCTCTTTACACTTTGGCTAATGTCTAGGAAAAGAGATAAACCTGATGTGAGGGTATTGCTGGTTGAAATCTCCATGTTTTTTGTGGTGGGGCATGGGGGGGGGGCATTCTCACTAAGCCATGGGTTGGTTGGTTGGGACTGTAACATTTTTGCTATATGCATTTCTTGTTACACTGGGAGGAGGAATTTTTGTGTTACAGGAGGGGGTACTGTACATAGTTACCGTCTGTTGACTTATGTTAATCTTGTTATTTCACAGATCCATCTACACCACACTAGAGTTGTATACAAGGCATCTGCCTGAGAGTCAAGAATGGACCTGGGTATTCGGAGGGTTGAGGGAAGGATCCGATGTCCCCTATGGCTAATTCGCCAGAGATGGTTATAGCTTCATGGAATTTCCACCCCTGTCAAACGCACCATGCTTCTGACTGCCTTAAAGAGACAGGCTGTTAATGTTGCACTGCTGCAAGAAACACACCTTACGAAGTCAGAACATGACAAGTTGAAAACGAAGAGGTGGGTGGGAGAGTGCTTTGTGGTATCGTACAATTCTCACAAGAGAGGAGTGGCGATATTACTACACAAGCGGTTGCAATTTGTAACTGAGCGGGTAGTAGCGGATCCAGAGAATGGTCATTACATTTTTGTATCAGGCACTTTGTTTGGGGAGCGGATAACGTTTGGAAGTGTATAATGCACCGGCGATGCACGACCCAGAATTTTACAGGTCTATTCTGACGCTCTTAATGGCAGAGCAATTTTCTGGGCTAATACTTGGTGGGGATTTGACTTGTTTGACGACCCCGAAGGTAGACCATTCCGAGGGTAAGGGGAGTACTAGAGGAGACATCCATAGTTGGCGGGTGAGAATGGCTGACCTCAACCAAATAGATTGCTGGAGGACGACTAATCCCACCTTGCAGGTATATACTTTCTTCTCCCATCTGCGCCATATTTTGTCGCGGCTAGACTACCTATATATCCCAAGGTCCTGGTATCCCCGGATGACACAGGTTAAACACGGACCAATTTATATTTCAGACCACGCAATGGTCCTGATGACAATGTCTCGAAAGTGAGAAAGGGGGAACCTGGTGCATGGAAATTTCCTATCTCTTGGCAAATAAAGGATTTAAGGAGTACCTACAGAAACAATGGCAGCTGTATGTACAGACTAATTTGGGCTCAGCTGCATCTAGAGCTGTTTTCTGGGATGCCAGAAAGGCAGTTATGAGAGTCGCCATTATTAGTTTTGTAGCACACCATAAAAAAAAAGGGTTAGGGAAAGATGGGTTAATTTAGAAACTTGACTTAAGATTCTGGAAAGACGGGTGGCTTTAGGGGAGGGGGAGGATGCCCCTCACCTCCTGAGGGTGACCAGGGAGGCTTTGAATGCCTTGTTTTTGGGGGAAGCCAGGAAAACCTGTTTATTTGTACGGAAGCATTTGGGGAAACAAACCCAGTACCATGCTGGCCCATTTGATACGTGGGAAAAAGAGGGAACATTTGTTTTCAGCCATTAAAGTCCCAGACAGAATATTATATAAGGAAAAAGAGCATATTAAGGCTAGATTTAAGGAGTTCTATTCAGACTTATATAAAACACAGTTCAGAGATAGTAAAGGGGAGATGCTGAATTTTTTGAATGGTCTGGAGCTACCTAAACTTTCGAATACCCAACGAATATGTCTGGGGTCTGGGATAACCAGGGAGGAGATTGCTAGGGCCATCTTAGGGATGAAGGGAGGCAAAGCTAGGGGGCCAGATGGGTTTACAATTGAATATTATAAAACTATGCAATCCTGTATGTTAGAGCATTCAGAGGCTTTATTCAGGACTGCAAGAGAGGAAGAGGGGACCTTGCCCAATACTTGGAGGGAGGAAGTTGATTTGCCTGATACCAAAGGAGGGTAAAGACCCCCTTGAATGTGCATCTTCTCGACCAATCTCACTTCTTAACTGTGATTATAAAATATTCGCTAAAGTTTTGGAGAATCGGCTAGATAAACTACTGTTGGACCTGGTTCACCCAGACCAGACCGGGTTCCTTCATGATAGGTATTCCTATCATAATATGCAGACCTTGTTGAATGTTCTATGGGGGGCTCAAATGGCTATGAACCCATTAGTATATTATCAATGGAGATGCAGAAAATGCCTCTGATCGAGTTGAATGGCCATATTTGTTGGAGGTCCTGGCCCGGTTTTGTCTGGGTGAGGAGTTTGTGGCATTGGTCCGGCTGATGTGCAATAAACCTTTGGCATGTGTCCTAATTAATGGAACGCCCACAGAGGCCTTCACTATGGGGAAGGAGACTTGGCAAGGCTTCCTCCTGTCGCCTCTCTTATTCGCGCTGGTATTGGAACCACTTGCAGTGGCGATTAGGGGGCACCTGAGATCACAGGTGTCTGTGGTCGGACTGGGAAAGACCACAAATTATCTCTTTATGCTGACGACTGCTGTTATATGTGACCACACCTGGCCGATCTATGCCTCCACTTTTGGACCTAATTAACAGGTTCTCACAATTCTCAGGGTATAAACTGAATTTAAGTAAGTCAGAGGAACTCAGACTGGGGCCTCCGTCGAGTCCAAGACCACTTTGTGTACCTAGGGATCGAGTATCAGGTCCCAATATGAGTTAAATTATATTCCTCTATTGCAGATGATCATTTCAGACTTAGGGAGGTGGGGAAAATTACCAATTACATGGCTGGGATGGATAAACCTGCTTCAAAAGAATGCTTTGCCCAGGATTTTATATGTCATGCAAAGTGGATATCAGGCGCCTAGAAAAATCTTTTTCAAACTTTCTATGGCAAGGGAAATGCCCACGGGTGAGTCTTTCCTGCCTGAAAACCCTCATAGAGAGAGGGGGATTGCAGTTTCCTGATTTAAACACACATCACTTTGCTATACAGAGTCGTTATTTGCAGGATTGGGTGAGTAGACCCCGTGAAGCACGGTGGGTAGATTTGGAAGAAACAGGGTGTCCCGGTAGGATCTCAGCATACCTTTCTAGTAGGGGAAGGAAGGCATATGCAGGGCTGCCTAGGCCTAATCTAATAGTTCGATCGGTACTGGACTGTTGGGACCGGATGAATCGTCAGAAGGGTAAAGTACAGGAGGAAACCCTACTCCTGCCTGTAGCAG
The DNA here is from genome assembly GCA_016271365.2 of Neoceratodus forsteri. Classification (NCBI taxonomy): domain Eukaryota; kingdom Metazoa; phylum Chordata; order Ceratodontiformes; family Ceratodontidae; genus Neoceratodus; species Neoceratodus forsteri. The sequence continues at coordinate 1,226,592,335 of CM028131.1, read as the reverse complement.
AGAACCCCTTCTTTATCCCTAGTCTGGCAGACCCAGGTTTCAAGGAATGGGAAGATAAAGGAATCAGGTGTCTGTGAGATCTTTATACTAGAGAAGGTCTGATTGCCTTTGAAGCCCTGCATGCTGGGACAGGCTTAGGACATCAGCATTTTTTTCGGTACCTGCAAGTTCGGGCATACTGCAAAACCTTGGGAAGAACTCTGCTGACAGACTCAGTGCTGTCCCAGTTTGAACAACTGATTCAGGAAGGGGGGAAAAACCTAAAGGGGTGATACAGAAGGTGGTAAAAGTGGGCAGACAGCTGTTACCAGATGTTTCACAAAAGACTAGGCAACTGTGGGCATGGGATATGGGGATCCCGGTTACAGAATACTCATGGAAGACCATGACACAATTACACCAGGGTATTCTAATATGTAATAAGTATAAGGAGTCATTTTATAAATTCTGTCATTGGCTATACTGCCCTCCCTTGACGGTTAGTAAATTTAATCCAGAAGTCTCTCCAGTACACCCTAGATCTAATGGAGACCTGGCATCTTACTATCATTACCTCTGGACGTGTCCTACACTTCAGGAACTTTGGAGGGAGGTGAAATGGAAATTACATACTTACCATAATTACTGATCTTCTTGGACAGTCTCCATCACTCATTCACACTAGTGGGATAGTGACGGAAGCACTAGGACCAAGCAGGAGCCAAAAATTTTCAGAAGGGTCGGCGCCAAGACAGGACCATGCATGCGTGGCACCGCGAGACTTGGCTCGCGCCTGTATAGGCTATCTCAGCATCAACCCTCCAACCGCCTCAGTACCTTTTCGACCAAGGAGGTGCAGCGTAACTAATGAGAATAACTCATCCTGAGTTTCTGGGCCTGAGAGGGCACAGATGGCATTTGCAAGAAAGGGCAAAGAACAATGTCTTCACAGTCTGAACCATAGGACCATGAAGACCAGGAAAGAAAACGAGTGAACCCAGGGGACGGTGGGTGGGCGTGTGAATGAGTGATGGAGACTGCCAAGAAGATCAATAATTACGGTAAGTACGTAATTTCCATATCTTCCTGGACTAAGTGTCCATCACTCATTCACACTAGTGGGAGAGTACCGAGCTAAAACCAACAACCCTGAGTAGGGTGGTAGGAGATAGGGTTCACTCAGAAAGGATGGCCAAGGACTGTTCTGCTAATAAAAAGAGATGTCTTGTAAAGAGCATCTAGAACATAGTGCTTACAAGATAAGCGCTTGAGTTGTAACTCACCACTTTGTAGACGACTGCGATAGGCACAAAATGAAAGTCTGCTAGGAAGCCGCAACCACTCTATGAGAGCAGCGAGAACTTGGCCTCACAATTTGTTCTAGGACCAAAATTAATAGTGTCAAACACATGTACTAATGTAACATAAAGGGACCTCAGGAACTGAAAGAGCCGGAGGTAAAGTCCACCGGTTCAGGGTAGACCGGAAAGTGCAAATGGAAACCCCCACTACCAAGTATGGCTGACCTGTAAACAACAGGTCCAAGAGCACTTGAACCCCTTACTTGGTGAGCAAAGGGGGTCCAGGTGGGGTTAGCCCATCAAGGAGAATGGTCTCCACTTAGTCACTGGAACCTTCCTGATGGAAGGACAAGCACGACTTAGAAGCCTCTTGTGGTGGTCTAGTAGAACCAGATCATATCCACTGCATATTCCTAAAAGGAATCATCCTGCTCCTGTGTGTACAACTACAGTAGCAGTCTCTGAACTCAGGGAAGAAAGGAAAAGGTGTACAGGAGGACGTGTCCACTGCACAAAAAACATTCCGACAGAAAAAAAACAGGAGCTGGATTTGTAAGGCAAATAGAGGCAGATGTGCATCGAGGAGGGACACAGCAGGACTAAGTTAGGGTTAACCCATTCATTGAAAGTGATTGAATAGCGGCAGAAGTGACTCAGTGCAGTGAGGCACCACTCACTTCGGCCTCCCTGAAGGGAGTAAGAAGGACCCTAGTTTGCTTGCTGAAACACAAACATCCCAGCTCCATCATGCACTCAGAAAGGATAGCTACGCATGCGACTGGCACAGAACCAGTGCGCAGGAACCAAAGGTGTGAATATTTGAGAAGCCATCTCAGAAAAAGACCTACTTGACCTACGGTCAAGAAAGAAGCATGTCGTCTGGTAAGTTGAAGCAAGCAAGGAAGTAGGAAAGCACAGTTATGTAAGAACTTACCGTAGCAGTAGATCTTCGAGAGAGGCTCTTGCAGTAGGTAATTACACATAAGACTGACGCCGGCAGGCGGCAGGACCCCACAGAAAAATTTCTAGCTAGCAGTCCTGATAGGGACCGCCTCCACGCCAGGTGACCGCGCCAGGAGATGTCGGTATAAAGGGGCGGTCCTGACACCACTCCTTCCAGTTCTTTTCCCGCCACCGGCCAAAAGAGGCTGGACGAGAGAGAAGCGAGTATTTCTCAATGGAAAGGAGCTGGAAAAGCCTAGGAGGATGGAGGAGGATAGATATTTATTGCAAGAGCCTCTTGAAGATCTACTGTTACGGGAAGTTCTTACAGCTATACTATCTTACCGAAGGCTCTGCAGTAGTAATTACATATAGGACTGAATCCCAAGCAGTCTGGAACAAAGAGAGGCACCGGGAGGAGGAAAACTACTCCAAAAGGTAGTTCTGCTTGTGCAAGTCTCAAGATAGGAGGCCTTGCAAAACAGCCAGCCTGAAGCCTGCTCTACGGCGAGAGGCAACATCCAAACTGCAGTGTTTAGTAAAGGTATGGCTGAAAGTCCAGGTGGCGGCAGCGCAGGTGTCTGCCGCAGACACATTCTTGAAACAAGCCGCTGAGGCAGCTACTCCTCTTGTGAAGTGGCCTCTGACTTGACCTGGGAGGGTCTTGTTGTATTTGTCATAACAGAAAGTGATGCAATGAATCAACCACTTAAGACAGGCATTGCTTGGAAACAGCATTGCCTTCCCTTTTGTGAGCAAAAGAGATGAACAATTGATCAGTCTTTCTGAGATCCTTCGTCCTGTTGGTGTAGTATCTCACAATCCAGGGAACATCCATAGTATGGAGTAAATACTCCCCTTGATTAGAGTACTGAGTAAAAAAGGCAAGTAACTCTATGGACTGATTAGAGTAGACTCAGTTACTACTTTAGTGAGAAACTTAGGATTCGTGCGAAGAGCAACACGGTCCTTGTGAAAAATCAAGTATGTGATTTTACACATCAGGGCCTGGAGCTCAGAGATTCTCCGAGCAGAAGTAATGGCCACCAGGAAGAAAGTCTTCCACGAAAGGAACTTCAAATCCACAGAAGCTGCAGGTTCGAAAGGAGGGACAGTAAGTTTCTCGAGAACAAAATTCAAGTCCCAGGAGGGAGCAGGAGTACGGATGGGGGGCCTCAGATGGAGGACCCCTCTGAGAAAGGTCTTAGAGACTTCCAGTTGAGCTAAAGTTTTGTCTGCTAAGGAACATGATAGCCTAAATGGCTCGCCATGTACAATCTTCAGAGAAGAATGGCTGAGACCCAGGTCAAACAGATGACATAGATACTCCAGCAGAAGCCCCGCTGAACAGGGGAAGGGTTCCACGCTCTGGAAGCGCCCAGATAGTGAATCTTTTCCACTTCATGGCATAGTGGATCTGGTGGAGGGTTTCTGGCCTACTCCAAATCTCTGCCACTTTGGGAGACACTCCAAACGGGATTGGGCTAGTCTGCAGGAGCCATGCATGCAGTTGAAGGATTTGAGGCCTGGATGGACCAGGGTCCCTGATCCTGGGTCAAACCTCAAGATAGAGGAAGAGGAAGAGGAGAATCCTCTGAGTATTGTTGTAGAAAAGAGAACCAAACTTGCCTGGGCCAGAAAGAAGCGATCAGAATCATTCGCGCTCCTTCTGAAGCTAGTTTCTGCAAGACTCGTGGGATAACTGGAATCGGGGGAAAGGCATAGACGAATCTGTCCTTCCAGTCTAGAGACAGAGCGTCACTCCAAAAAGCACCTCACTCTGGAACAAGCGAGCAGAAGACGGGAAGTTTTGCGTTTAGGGGGGATGCAAACAGGTCGACCTGTGGTGTTCCCCAAAGTTGGAAGATATTGTTTAGGACCACTTGGTCCAGTTCCTACTCATGAGTCAGAGCAGAAGAGTGACTTAGCTTGTCTGCCAGGGTGTTGTCGACTCCCAGAACGTGAATTGCCGTGAGGTGAAGGTCATGTTGTGTTGCCCAATCCCAAACCCTCATTGCCTCCCTGCAAAGAGGGTAGGACCGAGTCCCTCCCTGTTTGCTGATGTACCACACCATGCACATGTTGTCCGTCTGGACGGCTAGGTGGCCGGGAAGGATGTATTGGTGAAGGGCTTGGAGAGCGGACAACACTGCCCGAAGCTCGAGCACATTGATGTGGGAGAGTTTGAGCCATTGGATCAGAGCCCTGGGTTCACGAGGGCTCAGATGGGCTCCACCTCGCCTGAGGCATCTGTGGTTAGAGAGTCTGAGGGGGGGATGAAAGAAAGGAACTCCTGAAACAGGTTCTCTCAAACCATCCACCATTGCAAATCTCGACTCATCGGCGAGGAGATCAGAACTGGGTGATCTAGGTCGTCCACTAGCTGATCCCATTCAGAGCGTAGAGTCCACTGAGAAATCCTCATGTGGAGTCGAGCATGAGGCACCATCAGGATAGCAGCCGCCATGAGCCCGAGAAGGCAAAGGACCGACCTCGCAGGGACCATCCTGTGGTCGGACAACAGACTTATTTGGGTCTGAAGGGTGGACGCCCTGTCCGGAGGCAGGAAGGCCTTGCCCGTGGTCGTAACGAGAATCGTCCCAATAAACTGTAGCCTCTGGGATAGGTCTAGATGAGACCTGGAATGGTTGATGGTAATACCCAGGCAGGCAAAAACCTGCTGGGTAAGGGAGAGGTAACACAGGAGTTCCTCCCTGGACGAGGCCGCCAGGAGCCAGTCATCCAGGTATGGGAAAACCTGCACTCCCCTGGTAGGCAGGTGGGCTACCACCACTGCCAGCCATTTGGTAAACACTCGGGGAGCCGAGGATAGACCAAACGGGAGCACCTTGAACTGGTAGTGGTCTCCCTGGAACGCAAAACGAAGGTATTTGCGATGAGATGGGCGAATGGGAATGTGCAGATAAGCATCCTGCATACCCAGAGCACAAAGTCATTGACCCGGCTGGATGAGGGGCAGAAGGCTCTGCAAAGAGAGCATCCTGAACCTTTTGTATTCTACGCAAAGATTCAGGGAACTGAGATCCAAAATTGGTCTGAGATCTCCTGTCTTCTTGGGACCAGGAAGAAATGGAATAGTAACCCCCCTCGCAGATGAAGGGGACGGGCTCTATTGCTCCTTTTTAGCAGGAGAGCCAAATCTTCCTGACCAAGAGAAGATGTCTCCTGAATACGACTACTTCAGAGGGGCTGACGGGGTAGCTTCTGAAGAAACTCTATTGAATGCCCTTCTGCTATGAGCTGGAGCACCCAAGAATCTGTGGTTATCCTCTCCCATCCCAGAAGGTGGAGGGAAAACCTCCTTCCTACTGGTTCCTCCGGGGAGTCCGGAGGCAGTGGGAGAGGAAAGGAGTCAGGTGGTGTGGGGCAGCGCCGCAGCTGAAGCACCCGCTGCCTTTTGGGGCGGGGGCTTGGCAGCCGTGGGGCCCGCGCTTAGTGCCCGCCTTCCTGGGGTTTCACCTTTGGCCGATTCTGTTCAGCGAAGGACGCGCCATGCTGATGGGGACGGTACATGGAATCAACTGACTTCAGTGCCGGCCCCTTCTCTTGCTAATCGGTGATGATGTCCTTGACATCATCCCAGAAAAGCACCGACCCCCGGAAGGTTGCTTCCTGGATAGCAGATTGCACCTCCGGGACCAACCCTGACACAAGGAGCCAAGTATGACTCCATAGGCCTACAGTGAAAACTGAGCTCCACCCAGCAGTGTCCACTGCATTGTATGTCGCAGGTAGCATGTGTCGACTGGCCGAACGAGCAGAGCAGATGAGATCAGCCAACTCCTGCTTCACTTGGGGATCAGGCAAGGAGTCCAATTTGGCTTCTGCCTGAGTCAGAATGGCCTTCTGGTAGTCCCCCATATGGCTGACATAGTTCAGGGCCCTGATCCCCAGTGTGGAGGAAGCGTAAATCTTTCTCCCATACTGGTCCAGAAGGCATGATTCCTTATCAGGTGGTGACGAGCTAAGATGTTTGGGGTTCACCGACCGGCCGTGAGCGGCGCTAATCACAACCGAGTCAGCACGAGGGTGAGAATCCAGAAAATCAACACCCTCTGGAGCCTGATATAGCCTGTTCGACTTCCTAGGAGGTGGGGCTAAGGCCGACGGCTGTTTCCATATTGTGATAACGAGGTCGGCGTGTGGCTCTGTCCAGGGTGGCACCAAGGCAGGAGCTGTCACGGGCAGATCCGGATGTTCAGCGAGTTTCAGCCACTGAGGATCTGGTTCCAGGGAGTGCCACTGATGAACCTCCTGGATTTTCCTAAGCAACTCCATAAAAGAAGGATCCTCCGGAGGAGACTTCGGAGGAGTCCTTGGCCTGGGCTTCGACGGAGAGCATGGCTCGTCGTCTCTCTCGGAGCAACCATCGGAAGAGTCCGAGGAGTCCGAGGGTGAAGAGGAGGATGAAGAGGAGAAAGACTCCCTGTCCCAACCCGGGGGAGGAACAGACCCCTTGGGAAGTCCCTGGGGAAGCGTGTCCTGCCCTTCTCTGGATCCAGATGGAAGAACTCTAGAGTCCGGAGGAGGTGAGGGAGTGTGCCGCCTCGGACGTACGGGAACCTGAGATGGCACTGTCGCCGGAAGGCGGCTCTCAACCTCTTTGGTGAGCTGAGCATTGGCCTCAGCCCACCAGGAGGCCAGAGTCTCTGCAGTCCACCAGCGGCCGTGGAGGGCGGTGGAGGAGGAGGCAGGGGAAAGGGATACTGGTTGTAACCATATGGAGCATATCCAAAACCTGGCTGGCGGTAGCTCCAAGGCCGGGTATTGTGGCATTGAGTACTGCGGCGTCGGGTACTGTGGCGCCGGATACTGCGGTCCCGGGTACGCCGGCGTTGGATAAGACGGAGGGTACCCAGGAGCTGGGGATGCCGGAGCAGACGGCCCAGCCGGTGGCTTCACGGGGTGGGTCCAAAGTGGAGAGCCCGGAGGGGGGAGAGCCCGATGAGAGCAGAATGTCTCCCGGAGTCGGTAAGGCCAATGTCAGGACCGACGGCAGAGGCCCGGCGCCGGAGGTACCAACGCCGGAGGCACCAGCGAGGAGCCAAGGCCCAACCGCGCACCAAGTGGGCAGAAGGACTGATGGAGGCAAAGATCCCCTGCTTCGCCCGGGGATGGAGGGGAAAAATCCCCGGGGTCGAGCTGGGGAGACTCTGGTTCCCCAGACGGCAGAGAAGGCTGTGGGGAACCGGGTACGATGGACGTGGGGGGTCCATCAGTTCCTTCGCCAGCCGGACGTCGGATGAGCTGACGTGAGGCTTAGAGGTGAGCTCCCAGCGGGCACCAGAGGAGCCGGCGTCTGACTTATGAGAGCCATCACCGGAGGCGGGCCGAGGAGAGTGATCGGCCTGGTCCGGTGGAGTGGAGGCTGCGCGTTGCCCCGGAGGGTCGGACGTCTTACCAGCCCTCTCCAGGCGGATGTCTGAGGAGCCGTCGCTCGGCTTACCGGAGTCACCCACAGTGGTAGGCCGCGAGCCTGTGGCCAAACCAGGGCGGAGGCCCAACTGCCCGGAGGTGCCCCGCAGGCCTGAGCGCGAGCCACACGGGCGCGCAGACGCCCCTTGGAAACTTCCAAGGCGGCCGTCGAGGAGCGATCCCCTGGAGGGGATGTTACCTGCGTTCCAGCGACTCCCGAGGGAGACACGGTGGAGGAGCCCTTATCCTGGTGCCTCTCCTTCTCCTTCTTCTTCCGATGGCCTTCAGGGGAAGTGGATGCCTGCCTCAGTTTTTTGAGCTCCTTCTCCATAGAACTCATTTTCTTCTTCAGAACATGGGCTTCCAGGGATTGCTGCCACCTTTTCCGGGTAGCCGTGTTGAAACTGAGGCAGTGCTGGCACTTCTCAACCGGGTGATCGGGGCCTAGGCAAAACAGGCAAAGGGAGTGGCCGTCCTTGAGCGGTAGTTGGGCACCGCACAAATCGCACTTATTTTTGTGCTCGGAGGGTGTACAGGATGACATACACTGACGATTGTACTGACGTTAGACGATAAAACAATTATTTTCGGTAAAAAAATAATGAAGGTAGGGCTGACGAAGCACGAACTTTTCCACGAGGCACTGCACGAGCTAACGGCAGGAAAGAACTCGGAAGCGTGGAGTCCGGACCCCCCTTTATACCGACGTCTCCTGACGTCAGTCATCTGACGTGGGGGCGGTTCCTTGCCAGGGACTGCTAGCTACAAATCTTTCTGTGGGGTCCTGCCACCTGCCGGTGTCAGTCCTATATGTAATTACCTACTGCAAGAGCCCTCTCAAAGTAAGATTCCAAGTTCCGACTCGCTGAAAAGTCACTTCTGTTTCTGCGAGGCTCTGATCGAGAGAAGAAAGCCTAATAAAAAAAAAAAAAGGGGGGGGACCAACAGACCGGGCAGTCACCTAGGTCTAAAAAATATCTCTGAATAAGAGAAATCTCTCTTGGAGAAAAGAGATGACCCATACCTCCGCTGGATCAGACTCCCTCTAGGGTTAGAAGAAGTCAGGTACTCTTTACCGTAGTTTAGAGACTACCACCTCAGAGGCTGAGGCAGAACCTGACCAGATCCAAAAGTATGGTATCGGGTAATTTCTGCTAGGTCCTGTGCTGTGATCATTTTAAATTTTTTTTTTTTTATCATTAGTCTGAGCCTGACAAAGTTTCAGGCTGCTATCTCGCATGGATTGCCTGATACAAAAATAGCGAAGATGTCATCCCTCTGAAGGGCAGGGGGAGCCTGAGCATCCATAACTAAAATTGTGACCGGACTAATAATCACAGCTGAAGAGATGTTAACCACCTGCCGAAGAAACCACCGAAAGGGCAGTATCAGAAGGGGCTATATACCCCTATCAAAGGAGCAGAAGAGTCTGTGCGGCTCCCAACCACTGAATTAGAATGTTCCACAGAGTGTAATTGTCTTGACGACTGAAAGAGGCTAGACGCAGCGCTGTATGGTCCACGAATACAGTCTGAATACTATGGTGGACCCCATCACTGAGGAACTACAGAAAAGATCTTCCATCATGGACTCTGATGATAGAGAGAGTGTGCCCTTCAGTATGTAAAATGAGTCATCCGCTGTATTATTGACCAGAAGGACAGTGAGAGACTCATCTAGATGCACTTCTACCCCAGAAGGACCCCTATGGGAGGTCTAGGTCAGAGCCACTAGAGACTCTGCCACCAGGAAGGATGTCAAGAAGCTTGGTACCATGTAGGGAGCTGAGAAAGTGCTGAGCGGAATGAGAGATTCCGCTGGCAGAACAGCACAAAAGAGTTCCATCAGTGGTAGACCGCTGGATGTCACAAGATCCCAGCTAGGCCACCACTCACTAAGATGTGCAGAAAAATAATCCACAGAACAGGATTTCATTCTGCGGAAAACATCCCGCCACATGTTCTGTGGAGAACAAGTCTGAAGAAGGAAGATTTGTTACTAGTTCTGCCAGACAGCACCCACAAGCACCCCTGTGGCCCAGCATCACTCATGCCACAGGAGGGCACCAAGCAGTGCCTATGCCAAAGTGGATGCACTATAGGGCACCCTTGGCTGTAACCGCAGGAACCCTTGGTACCCACGCAGCAATGGCACCCGAGGCACCGACACCCATGGTACCATGGCACCTCTGACAGCCACAGTACCATGGCACCCATGACATCCATGGAACCCATGGCAAGAATGGCACTCGAGGGCACCAGCGGCACTCATGGCACCCATGAACTCATGGCACCCATGGGTGCCTGCCACCACCCACGGGTACTCGGTGCCACCTGCGGCACCCATGGGTGCCTGGCGCCGCGCACTGCCCCGAGGGTGTCCGGCACCACCCGCAGGTACCCGGCTCCGCCCTTGGCCCCTGAGACACCCGCAGCACCAACAGCGGCGCACCAGCAACTAACAGCAGCAACACCAGCACCCGCGGTGCCGCACAGGGCAATGGCGCCAACTCACGGCACCGACCACGGTAGAAATGCTTTCGCACAGGAGGTGTCCAGAAGAGTTCCTATGAAAAGAAGCCTCTGGGAGGGCTGCAGCTGTGATTTCTTGAGATTTAGCAGGACTCCCATGGATGTGAGAAAGTGTGAGGCCGTGGCTGTGGCGTTGAGAGTTCCCTGCCTGGGAGGGCTTGCTAGAAGCCAATCATCCAGATATGGGAACGCTTGTATTCCGATTTTTCTGAGATGCGCTGCGACAATTGCACAACACTTTGTAAAAACTCGCGGCGCCGAGGATAGCCCAATGGGCATGACTCTGAACTGATAATGCTGTCCCAAAGCCACGAACCTTAGGTATTTGTGATGCTTTGGGTGAATAGGAATATGCTGGTAAGCATCCTGCATGTCCAGGGAGGCTAACCAGTCGTGTTGATAAAGCAAAGGTAACAGAGTTCCTAGCGATATCGTTTTGAATTTCTCTTTGAGAAGAAATTTGTTTAATTTTCTGAGGTCCAAAATGGGGCGCATGCCCCCGGTTTTCTTTGGAACTAGAAAGTAATGGGAGTAGAACCCTGTGTTCCGTTGATCCAGCGGAACTACTTCCACTGCCCTGCTGTTCAGAAGGCCTTGTATCTCGGAGGCGAGAAGTTCTGACTGAAACACAGAAACACAGACTCTGACGGCAGATAAGGACCGCATGGCCCACCTAGTCTGCCCATTTCCCTACCTACAGGATAGGCGCAGATCCTAGTTAACCAACAGCCTATTTCTTCCTATCCCCCACAAGAATTGCCTTATGTTTGTCCCATGCATTCTTGAATTCTCCCACAGTTTTAGACCCACAACCTCCTCAGGCAGGCTGTTCCATGCATCCACTACCCTCTCAGTGAAAAAATACTTCCTCACATTGCCCCGGAACCGCTTCCCCTCTATCTTTAAATTGTGTCCCCTTGTTCTTGCACATCTCTTTTTCTGAAAGATGCTACCCTCTTGAACTTTGTTAATTCCACTGAGGTACTTAAAAGTTTCAAACATGTCCCCCTCTCCTTCTTTCCTCAAGGGTATACATATTAAGCTCCTTTAGTCTCCTCGTGCGCTTCTCTGCAGACCCTGCACCATTTTAGTAGCCCTCCTCTGGACCTGCCTCTATTCTGTCTATGTCCTTGCGGAATGGGGTCTCCAGAACTGGACGTAGTACTCAGATGGGGTCTCACCAACTGTCTGTACAGAGGGATAACAACTTCCTGTTATCTGCTGGTGATGCCTCTCCCTATGCATCCCAGTATACCCCAAGCTCTCCCTACTACCTTCTCACATTGCTTGCTAACCTTAAGGTCATCTGATATGATTACTCCCAGGTCCTTTTCCTTTTTTGTTGTTGTTACTACCCCCCCCCCCCACTGTGTAATCTTCACCTGGGTTCTTGTTTCCCAGGTGCATTATTTTGCACTTCTTTGCACTGACTCCTAGCTGCCATACTTCTGACCATTCCCTCCAACCTTGCCTAGTCCCTTCTTCATTCCTTTCCACGCCTCCTGTGTATCAACCCTGTTGCAGATCTTTGTGTCATCTGCAAAGAGGCATACTTTTCCTTCCAGTCCCTCTGCAATGTCAGTTATAAAGACATTAAAAGGACTGGACCAGTACTGAACCTCGCAATTGCCCCACTAGTAACCCCTCTTTCTTCAGTGGGCTCCACTTACAATTACTTTCTGTGTCCTGTTGTCCAGCCAATATTTTACTAGTCTACCACCCTGGGACCCACTTCAGGCTGGTTAATTGACTATTAATCTTTTGTGTGAGATCAAGGCCAAATGCCGATAGTCTAGGTAGGCCATGTCCACAGGCCCTCCTTGGTCTACTACTTGGTCACCCAGTCAAAGAAGTCTATTAGATCTGCCTGACATGCACCTTCCCACTGTGAACCCATGCTGCCTTGGGTCCCAGTCCCTCTGGAATCTAGGTACTCAACAATTTCTTTCCTTCAGAAGTGACTCCATCACTTTCCCTACCACAGAGGTCAAACTGACAGGTCTGTAGTTTCCTGCCTCTGTCTTGGTCCCACTTTTGTGAAGGGGAATCACATCCGCCTTCGTCCAGTCCTCAGGTACGACACCATCCTCCCATGATTTATTAAAAAGAGTAGTCCATGGTTTCACTAGTTCCCCCCTTAATTCTTTTAGAATTCTGGGGTGAATTCCATCAGGCCCCACTGCTTTGTCCACTTTCAGTTTAAGAAGTTCTTGCAGAACCTTTTTTTCTGTGAAAGGGCTGGGATCGACCCCCATCATGAGTACTTCTGTTAATTGGATTAGGTACTTCTCCTTTTGTGAATACTGAGCAGAAATATTCATTCAGTATCCTTCCTTTCACTGTCCCCTGCCCACCCACCATTCATTCTATTCAGCCTCATTATCCCTCCCTTTGTCTTTCTACATCTCTCTGATGTACCTATAAAAGGTTTTATCCCTTCTTAAATTAAGTTGGCTATCTCTTCTCAGTTTGTGCTTTTGCTATTCTGACTTCCTCCTTGCTTCCTTCATGCTAACTGGTACAGCTCTCTGTCCTGCTCTTCTGTGTTTCCTTATACTTGTGAATGCTATCCTTTTCTCCTGATTTTCCCAGCCACCTTTTCTGAGAACCATAGTGGCTTTTTCTTTCATTTTGATTTGTTTATTTGCTTCACACAAAGGCTTGTTGCCTCTGTGATGGCAGTTTTGATGATTCCCATTGTTACTCCACCTCTTTCTAGCCTGTTTGCTACTGCTTTCTGGAGGCACTCTACCATCTTGCCAAAGTCAGCCCTCCTGAAGTCCAGTACCCTCACTTTTGTATGGCTTACCTCAGCTGAGTTTAACGTGAACCACACTGTTTGATGGTCACTTGTCTCCAGATGGCAACCCACTTCTAGATCTGAGATCCTCTCACTGCCCCCATTTGAGAGATTGAGGTATAAGATTGCTCCCTCATGAGTGGGTCTCCAAACTAGCTGTCTGACGCCTGCCACCTGTAGGGCATCAAGAATGGCCCTGCTCTTGGATGTGGCTGCAGCAAATGTGCTCCAGTTAACATCTGGCATATTCAGGTCTCCCATCAACAGTATCTCCCCTTTCTCTGCCATCCTAAGAATGCCTTCTATCATATCCTTGTCCATTCCCTCCCCCTGACATGGGGGTCTGTACACAACCCCTGTGCGGACTGTGGTGCTCTTTCCAGTCTCCAAGGTGACCCACAGTGCCTCCTCTCTGTTTACTCTTTTGTTCAGTTGCTTTTATCCCTTCCTTTACATAGAGAGCTACTCATCCACCTCTTCTTCCCTGCCTGTCTCTCCTGTAGGTTAGGTACCCTGGTATGTTAACATCTCAGTCATGGTTCTCTGTGTACCATGTTTCTGTGACTGCTACGATATCCAGACATCCCTCTTCCATCAAGGCCACCAGCTCAGGAAGCTTGTTGCCCAGACTATGGGCATTGGTACTCATTACCCTCCATTTCCTAATGGCTTTACTCCTTTTTGCCCCATCCCTGTCCTTCTTGCCTTTGTCACTTTCCCCATTTACTCTTGCCATTCTCCCTATCGCCACCTCTATGTTGGTGTTTACCGCACTTACTACAGTGACTTTTTTTGGGGGGGCTAGGATTTCCCTGCTCCTTTCCAGTGCCTCCCTCCTTGGCTAGTTTAAATACTTGCCAATGAAGCATTTAAACATATCACCTAGGATCCTGGTTCTCGTCCTGAACAGATGCAGCCCATCATGCCAGTATAGGCTTGCATCACTCCAGGTGGACCCCCAGTCCCCAATGAAGCCAAATCCCTGAGCTCTGCACCAGTTTTTCAACCACTGATTGAATCCCATGAGTGCGGAACACCTAAGCCTCTCCTACACCATAGATGGGCAGCACTTCGAGAAGGTTACCGTGCGTGCTACTGTTCAAGGCCCCTCCCAATTCCACAAACTCTTCCCGCACTGCTCTAATCCTTTCTTAGCCAGGTCATTTGTCCCTAGGTGGACAATGACATCCAGCTCCTCCCTGTGCAGCTGCTCCGCAATCCTGAGGATTCGCCCCTGCTCCTCCAAGCCATGGCGCCAGGCAGGCACCTTCCTCCTCTCCCTTCCTCACCAGTTCTACCTTCCTAACAATGGAGACCCCACCAGGAGTTGTTCTCTTCCCTGTGGGGTCCCATGCCACCCTTCTGTGGATCTCCTTTGTGGAGGTTCCCAGCATCCTCCTTGTCTCCACTGCAGGTGCCTCCATAGAAGATCACACTTTGCCAGAATGGCATAGGAATTGTGGAGAGCTACAACTGGAGGGATGCACCTCTGTTCCACCACCCTCACCCTCCCTGAGCCCACTGTGGTCCAACCGCTCCTCTTTCTTGGCAACCTCTGAGGCAACGGCAGTGGCACTGGTGTAGTATTGACAGCTTTGGCTGTCGCTTGGGGAGACAATCCGGAGGGTTCTCTGAAAAATTGAGAGAATATGCCTCATGGATTATCCGGAGGACCCATTTGTCCGAGGTCATGGACTTCCACTGGTTGTAGAACTGAGTCAGACGACCTCCCACCACTAAAGAGTCCCCCTCGGGCAGCTGAGGTGGGACTTGGGCCAGAAACTCAGAAGGCGGCACTGGGTCCTTGTACCTTCTGTTGGATTTTCTTCTGAGGCTGAGGGGTTTAATTTTTGTTAAAACCTCCCCTGCCTTTGCCCCAAAAGGACTGACGGTTATGAAACTGGCATATGTTAACACCCCCTCGAGAGGGAGCGGGAGGAGGTCGAGCCAATTTAATGGCTGACCTAATCTTTTGTGTGGCCTCTAGAGCTTGTTCTACCTGAGTACCGAAGAGATGCACACCATCGAAGGGCAATGCCATGACCTGTTGCTGGGAATGATTCATGAACCTGAAGTGCACAGCCAGGAATGGCAGCGGGTACAAATGCCCACCGCCACCACTCGAGAGGCAGTATCGAAGGCGTCCATAGCTGCTTTAACCTGCTGGTTGTTGGACTCGATACCCCTGGTTATGGTTTGAAGAAGCTCTGAATTAGTGTCCGACTCCGGTAGAGCTCAACCATTTGTCTGAGTGAATGCCAAAGAATATACTCATATTGAGAGAAATAGCCCTGGTAGCTGGTGATACGCGTACATACGGTGGAAGCAGCAAAGACTCTCTTACCTAACGTAACTATCTTGCAAGATTCTTTGTTTATAGGTCGAGCTGTAGTAGTGTGAGAAAGGATGACCTTATCATTCTCTGCCAAGACTACAATAGGATCCGCAAAGGCTTGGGAGGCCAAAATGGGTCAATCCTTGGGAGCAGCATACTACCTATCTATGGACTTAGCCACAGAAGGAATGAGAGCAGGATTATTCCATACCATTTGATAAAGCGTCTCAAAGGAGGGTTGTACTGGGGGAGTTAAATCCATAGGGATGTCCGGAACATGAAGGTATTGGAGTCTTAAAAGCTTCCCAGGATCGATGTCCATAGTCTGGAGAGAAAGAGTGGAATTCAAATTTTTCAGCAGAGACTTAAATGACAGGTCCTCGATCACAGGCTCTGCAGCAGGATTAGATCCTGCTCCTTCCACATCATCGTCCAGTCTAAGATCTGGGTCAGGCTCAATATCATCTCCTGACAGTCCAGGAGGGACTGTATGGATAGGAAAGGAATGAAAATCAGCAGGAAAAGAGGAAGGAAAAGAATTCTGAGAGGAGAAGCCCTGAGTTGGCAGGCAGGGCAGGCAGCTGAAAAGAAACATGGCACCGAAGAGCCGCACGGCACTGACAAAGCAGACAGCAACAAAGAAGAGCACGGCGCCGATAAGCCGCATGGCACTGAAGACGGCGTCGAAAGGCTACATAGCGCAGAGAAAGTCAATGGCGCCGTAAACTCACACTGTGCCAAGGACTGCGCTGAGAGGCCGCATGGCGCCGAAGTCGGCGCCGAGCGATCCACCAACGCCGACAGCGCCAAAACCAACCCAGGACCCCGAAAACCAGGATTTGAGGGAAAAAGAGGAAGAGTACCAGTAGATCGAGGCATCGGTGTGGTCCCCTGCGCCGCAGCCATGTGAGGGGGGGGAAACACCTGAGCGTGGAGTCAATGGCACCGAAGAGGGCGCCGCGCAACTAGGGAGGCCCAATCGCCCTGCTTGATCAACCGAAGAGCCAGAGAGCCTCAGGGCGACCGGGCCAGGCAACTGGACCAACCTCCGAGCCCACTGCTCCATCAGAGTGGCCCACTGAAGAAATTGCTCATCGGAAGCCCTACCAGAAGGTGGGAAAGAACTCTGATGTCTAAGAGGTCGGAGACTAGAACCAGAAACCAGCAACTCCGAACGAGGAGACCAGCAAATGGCCCCAATGACTGACCGTCGACGCAAGGACACATCAGAGGGAGACCTTGAGTGATGCCTTCTCTTTCTCGACCTATGGGCCAAAGAAGAGCTCGAGGCCAAACGGTGCCGAGAATGCGACCATTTTCATTTATGCTTCCGGGGGGACCGCCCCTCCCCTTGGGCATTGGAATCTACATTGTCAGGCCCCCGTTCTGCAGGAGGCTGCGGACCGGACCCAGCCCGGCTGACTGAACAGCTTTCATACAAAGTCTCCCTACCATCACCTGACCTGCTCATGGTCGACTCCATCAATGTAGGCTGAGATTTCTTTTTAAGAATAAATTACTGTAAGCAGTACTTTACTCGATAAAATACTATAAAATAATAAACTGAAAACTATGCTGCTAGTTTGAAGATTCGACTCCCAGCCGAAGCAACAGCTCACTGAAGCACACTCAGGGGAAAAAGGAACTGAGGCGTGTTGGAGGGTCGACCAGGATAACATCACTGCACGAGTCGAGGTCATGCCCATCTCTTGGCGCTGACCCTCTAGCAAAAAGTTTGCTCCTGCTGGGTCTTAGTGCCTCCGACGCAGATCCCATAAGTGTGAATGAGTGGTGGAGACTTTATGTCCAGGAAGATCTGAACTCTTGACTGGACTAATAATAATAGCTAGACAGATGCTAACCACCTGTGCCAAAGCAGCCACCAGAGGGGCAGCATCAAAAGAGAGTTGTATACCCCTATCAAAGGAGTGGAAGAGTCTGTGCATCTCCCGACCATTGAATTAGAATGTTCCACAGAGTGTAATTGTCTTGACAACTGAAAGAGTCTACACGCAGAGGTGTATGGTCCACGGATGCAGTCTGAACACTATGGTGGACCCCATTACTGAGGAACTACAGAAAAGAGCTTCCATCACGGACTCTGATGATAGAGAGGGCATGTCCTTCAGTATATAAAATGAGTCATCCGCTGTATCACTGACCAGAAGAACAGGGAGAGACTCATCTAGATGCCCTTCTACCGTAGAAGGAACCCAAAGAGAGGTCTAGGTCAGAGCCACTAGAGACTCCGCTAATAGGAAGGGTGTCAAGGAGCTTGGCACCACGTAGGGAGCTGAGAAAGTGCTGAGTGGAATGAGAGATTCCACTGGCAGAACAGAACAGAAGAGTCCCATCAGCGGAAAACCGCTGGATGACAAGACCCGATACAGACCGCCACCCACTAAGATGTGTGGAAAAAATAATACGCAGAACAGGACTTCATTCTGCAGAAACATCCTGCCACAAGTTCCGCCGAAGAAGAGGTCTGCAAATGAAGATCTGTCCCTAGTTCTGTCGGAAAGCATCAACTGGCACCCCTGCAGCACCAGTGGCACTCGTGGCACCAAGAAGTACCTATGCCAACCTGTGAGACACCCAAGGGCACCCACGGCGGAACCCGCATGTATCCTCGGCACCCATGGCAGCAATGGTAGGCAAGGGTGCCCGCGACACCCAAGGTACCATGGCAGCATGGCAGCCGAGGGCACCCATGGCAGCAATGGCACCTGAGGGCACCCATGGCAGCAATGGCATCCGAGGGCACCCAAGGTACCCATGACACCTATGGACTCATGGAACCCATGACACCCATGGACTCATGGCACCCATGGGTACCAGATGCCACCTGCGGGTGCCCGGCACCACCCGTGGGTGCCTGGCACTGCCCACGGCACCACCCACGAGTGCCAGCACCACCCACGAGCACCCGTGGCACCGCTATGGGTGCCTGCAACAAAGGCAACAATGACAGCACCCACGGCGCTGCACAGAGCCCACAGCGCCGAGCCATGGTGCTGATCCATGGTGCAGAATCCCCGCCTGACCTAAACACCAGCGTGCACCACCTATAGTAATCGATGCTAAACCAGAGGCCATGGCTTCTCAACCTGCGGCACCACTCAAGGCCGGGCACAGCGCCTAGGAAAACACCTTGGAAAGCCAAGGAGAAGATGGGGAGAAGGAAAAGGTGGTGCTCAGCCGCCCAGGCATGGAAAAGAAGAGGGGATAGGCACGAGGGTCGAGAAATGGCGAAGGCACCAAGAGGGCGCCGCTACCATCCTGATCCAACTGACCCGGCTCGCCCAACGCTCCAAGGCCTGGAGGCCCCAAAATAGAACACCGCCAGAAAAGGAAGTCAAACCCCTGCTCCACAGGAGCGCCCAGAGGTGAACTGCTCACCGGAACTCCAACGAGGACAGAGATGGAGTCCGGAGTCGAGAATGCGGCCGTTAGGAGCGGGGCCAAGGGGAACCCACAAAAGTTGGTTCAGGCCTATCGCTCCTTCCGATGATAAATCCCCGTGCAGACATATCAAGGGCAACCTCGAGCGGCACCGATTCTTCTTCCCCAAACGAGGAAGAAGAGCTTGTGGCTAAGTGGAGCCAGATCCCCGGAACCGCAAGATTTGTGCTTCGGTGGACTGTCCACCCCCTGCACAGGACTGTCCGTAGTCAGACCCTTCCCCGTTAGTTAAGGGTACGGACTGGCACAGCCCCACTGCCATAACAACTTTCAAACGAAGTCTTCCTACCATCACCGCTACCGTCTAAGGACAACTCCATTGATGGCAGGAAAGAATTTCTTTTTCTTCATAATCATCTTTTCTTGTTCATGAAATAAGAAATTACTACTAAATAGTTAAATTGAACAGTTAAATTAAACACTGAAAGCTGCTGTCGTACAGACGAAAACTTTGACTCCGGCAGACAAGCGACATCGACATCCAAGCGCACTCGGCGGTGGGAGAAAAGGAACTGAGGCAGTTGGAAGGTCGGCGCCGAGATAGCCTACACAGCCTGAAGTCAGTCTCGCCGGTGCGATTCATCTGTGGTCCCTACCTCGGCACCGACCCTTCAGAAAATGCTGGGCTCCCGCTTGATCCTAGCACCTCCGGCGCTATCCCACTAGTGTGAATTAGTGATGGAACAGTCCAGGAAGATTTTCTTTTTCCTTTCTTCATAATCTTCTTTTCTTGTTCGTAAAATAAGAAATTACTACTACAAAGTTAAATTAAACGCTAAAAGCTGCTGTCGTATAGACGAAAACTTTGACTCCAGCAGACGAAAGCGACGCTTCGACATCCAAGCGCACTCTATGGTGGGAGAAAAGGAATCGAGGAGTGTTGGAGGGCTGACAATTTAAATAGTTTCATACAGGCGCCCAGCTAAGTCTCGCTGTGCTGCACATGCATGGTCCTGTCTCAGCGCCGACCCTTCTGAAAATTTTTGGCTCCCGCTTGGTCCTAGCACCTCCGATGCTATCCCACTAGTGTGAATGAATGATGGAGACTTAGTCCACGAAGATCCAGGAAGTCCAAGGCTATGCTGGTAGACCATTACCACTAATACCAATGGTTATGTCGTTTGGAATGGAGGACCAGGGAGAGGGAGAGTGGACCCCATTGCCTCGATGGATAGGAGTCTTAGTCATCATGGCCAGACACTGTATCCTCAATACTTGGGTGTCAGCAGTCAGACCTACTATTCATCAATGGAAGACACTGATGCTGCAGGCTCTGGCTTTGGAGCGTTTTGCATATATTATGAGGGACAGAGGAGAGCAATTTTACAGTGCTTGGCAACCATACCAGGCAGCCCTTTCGCCTGCAGAGGCTTTAACACTTGGGGAAGGGTGGCTGGAATAGAGAAGGCTTATAATGTACTAAAGGAAATGATGTTCTTACCAGGGATGTCAGAGGATGTACAATGGTAGCATTGTGAATGCACATTAACTCTTTATTCACTCTTTTTGGTTGCTCTTTATGATTTGCTGTACTTTACTGTCTTTCTTGTGGGTAGGGAATGGATCTGTATGTATACAAGTTATGAATTATTGTTGTATGTTTTTAGTCTTGTCCGTTGTTTAACTGTTACATTTGTATGTCTGTATTGAAAAAACTGAAATAAAACACATGATGCAAAACAAAAGAAATTATAAGAAGGACAACCTGGACTTGATAAGGCAAAGGTGGGAAAGCGAAATGGCTATTCTGATAGAAGAAGCTACTTGGCAAAAGGCGACCCTGCCCTATTCTAAAATTACTCCTACAACTTACTGGAGGGAGTTTGCCTGGAAGTCCAGGATTAATTTTTTCAGGACCTCGCATGTGACTGCAAAAATGGGAGGGCAGGAAAGGGGATATTGTTGGAGGAATTATGGACGTGCTCCGGCAGGTAATGAGCATATATTCTGGTCATGTCCTCTCCTCTCAGGATATTGGGGGGAGATCATAGCAGAGATCTTGAAAACCTTTGATGTCTCTGATTGGTTGGCACCCACTTTTGTCCTGACGGCACCACCTCCTGAAGGGATAAAAAATGAACTGTACGTATTATAAAGTGGTAGTACTTTTAATTTTAATAGCCAAAAAAATAATTACTAGATCCTGGCTTACAGATAAAATTTCAAAGAAAGAACACTGGAGGAACTTAATTTATGAAACATAATTTGGAACGTACCTTAGCAAAAATGAATAACCGACTAAACAGTTTCAATACTAGATGGGGGAAATGGGTTTCCTATCAATTACAGCATTACCCGGACTTTGTCCTATGACTGAACTCTACATAATCAAGAAGCTAATGAGGCCGCTATGCCATTGGATTTGCATATGGAAAGGGATGTTAGGGCAGACAGTGCCTCTAGACTGGAATAAGAACGCAATTTGGATCTATATTAGACCAAGACAATTTAGGGAAAATCAATTCTTGATTAATCTGTCTCAGCTGTTAATGTAAGAAATCATTGCTTTATCTTTCTCACAATGTATTGTAACCTCTGTGCAGGCTTCAGGATTGTCATGCTGCAATATTATTGGGCTCATATGTCTGTCTTTTCCTGAGTTGTATTACTTGGTATGAAAGAACAGAAGAAGGGCAGAGCCCATCGAGACTGTTCCCCACACTATGTGGGACATTATTTATCTATTATCCCTCAGCCAAACATCTAATTTGTTTTTAAAGACACTAGTTGCCTCTACCAATTCTTGTGGCAAGGTGTTCCATACAATGGATGCTCTAATTGGGAAAAAAGGTTCCCCTTTTTGCTGGTTTTATAAGTTTTTACTTCAAGCTGTTTATTATGCAGTCTCGGAACATGTCTCCTTTTGGAGAGCGTTAGACCACATTTTTCCATTAGATCTAGTGAATTTATTAAATTAAAAAACATAATCATATCACCTCTTAATCTTCTAGTTTGAAGAGAGAAGAGACCAGTAGCTTTTAATCTGTTCTGGTAATCCAAGTTTGTTAATCTTGGAATCATTCTAGTTACTCTCCTTTGAACCTGTTCAAGAATTCCTATGTCTTTTTTTTGGTTTGGATTCCAGAAAGGGGAGCCATAAGTCTAGATCTGTCTAATGTATGCCTATACAATGGAATAAGGCATTGTTCAGTGGATTAACAAAAGTGCTTTTATTTGCTCAAAAGTCTGTTGGTCATGCAAGCAGTTCTAACACAGTGATCATTTGATGTAACTTTATTATTAACATATCCCTAAATTTTTTCACAATTTGATGAGTGAAGTGGTAGTCCATTTATATAATATATCGTTTTTGGATTATTTACACCGAAATGCACTACTAAACATTTGTCTTGATTAAACTGCATATGATTTTCATTTGCCCAAAGTGTTAATTTTTCCAAATCCTTCTTTAATGCAGAAATATTTTCTTGATTATTAACCTTGCCCACCCCAATTTAGTATTGTCTGCAAATTTAACCATGAAGTTATTTGACCCTGTTTGTAAATCACTGATAGAGAGATCAGACAATGTTGGTCCCAAGACCGACCCCTGTGGTACACCACTTGTCACACTACCTGAATCAGACAAAACATCATTAATTCTGACTCTCTGAGAACGATTTGTCAACCAGATTAAAGTCCAGTTGACAATATCAGGTGACAAACCTAGATTGTGCATTTTAGTAATGAGTTTTTCATGTGAGACTTTATCAAAAGCTCTACTAAAGTCCAAAAGAATTACATCAGTAGGGATACCCACATCTAGTACAGTACTTATATTATTGTAAAAAGATATCAGATTGGTGGTGCAGGAATACTTGGGAGTAAACCCATGCTGATTTGAATCATAAATTCCTAATTTTTTACTATCTTGATCTATTAGAGACTTCATTACTCATTCCATTAATTCACCAGCCACTGAGGGCAGGCTAATTGGACGATCATTTTGCACAGAACCTCTACTGCCTTTTTTAAATATGGGAGTAACTATTGCTGAACGCCAATCAATACAATGCTTTCTTGTAAGGATTTGCTGAAGATTAGAAACCATGGATGAATACCGTCTGGGCCCGGACTAGTATTTTTTTTTCATTTTTTGATAGCCTGTATAATGTCAGTTGGATAGAACCTATGATAATCTACGTGGTGAACTTTAAATCTTTAAATGTACTAATAGGTGATTTTTGAGAGAAGACAGAACAAAAGTACTTATTAAAGAGATTCGAGGTTTCTATATCAGATATAGAAGAGCCATTGGTTATAATGGGACCAATGGTCCATGATACACCTTTTTTACTATTTATATAGGAGAAAAGAGATTTGTGACAGTCTTTTGTGTGAGCTAGTTTAAATTCTAGCTTATTTTTTGCCAATTAAATAGAATTTTTTAAGTTTTTCACAGATAGTCTGTATTTATGTAATAAAGTAGTTTTAAATGGAACAGAACTATTCTTAAGTTGTATGATGATTATATGATTGTACACTTTACAAAAATAAAAATGTGTCAAAAATAAAAAAAAAAAAAACTCCTGCTGTGGTTCTAGGGAGAAAGGAAAAAAAAAAAGAATGCATCGGATAGACAGAAGGCAACTCTAGTGGTAGAAAGCAGAAGGTAAGCTGCCAATCAAATAGGATCTGAAGTTTATGCAGTAGGTAGGGAAATGGGCAGACTAGGTAGGCCAAGCAGTCCTTATCTACCGTCAAATTCTAAACCAGCCTTTTGTTTTGCTAAATTCCCACCTGGCACCTTTGACCAGACCTCTCTGCAGGAACCCTTTCTCTCCCTTCACACTCACAATTTGTACTTACTTCTACCCTGAGCACTGAATTGCCCAGGGCCCTCCCACCAATTTACCTGAGCTTTGTCTTTGTTCTTTTTAACTAAACGGGCAGCATTTCTTCTGCTGTTATTTTAGCCACAAGCCCAAATCGGCTCTCCACTTCAGCCATGCGACCCCGGCACTGATCCCTGCCGGTGGCCGGACCTCTGCATCCAGCCTGCCACACCCCAACAAAGGAAAGCAGGTACGATCAGTCAGCTCCTAACCCGGAGCTGCCAGGCTTCAATCCCCGTAATTGGACTGGCTCCTGGGGACTGTGGCCGCCTCCCGATTGAATGCTGCAGATTCCAATTGAGAAAGCAAGTGCTCAAGGCGCCTTTTTCAAATCACAGCTCGGCCACTGCCTTGCACTACTACTCTCTGGACAGTTTTTTTCGACCACCTCCCTCCTTTATTAAATACACTTCCCCAGTGATCCCCACCCCGAGGCCTCATACTAGTCAATTACAGCAACTTCCTAAAGGGGCTCTCCTTTTCTGCAACTTCTTAAAGGGGCGGTCCTCTCTCATGCTCAAATTTAACAAACACTGCTGACTGCCTTATCTTAATCAAACGCTCTTTCCTACAACCTCCCACTACCAGTGCTTTACCGCTACTCTACCCCTGGGCACAGATTCCTCTACCACACTCAACTTTGTACCTCACTTCCCTATTGCCTCACTGATTACTGGCCTGTCACCTTCCCTCTTTCTTGCCACCAGCATGGAGTGCCCTAAGCGGGCCCACCTCCCCTACTTACTCTCACTCCTTGTTCTTCCCCTCTGCCCCTCTCTGCTCAACTCCCCTCACCCTGCCCTCCCTCCCTCCCCACCAGTTTTGCCCCCAAACTCTTCTCACACCATCCCTCATTTCTCTCATTCTCCCTTTGTCCCACTCCCCCTCCCCCCTCCCTTCCCCCATCCCCCACTGGTGCATCCAGATTTGTCCCTGCCCCTCCCCATGCGAGCCCCTTCATCAGCCTTTGCCTGTTCCATGAGTTCTCTCCTTCCTTCAAGCAAGGGAGCTGTTGTGCTGTGCAAGGGACACGACCACATCGGTGGTCGTACCGGGAGACAGAGGTTTTTTTTGGACGCATCGGCGTCAGTGAGGAGAGCTGTACAGGGAAGAGGAGGCTCCCTAGCTGGCCGAGTTGCTAATCAGCATGTAAGGTGCAAGATTTGGGACTGAGCGGCTGGGCTTAAAAGAAGGCCGCCCAGCCGCATTCAACTTCAAGCAATGGAGTTGTTGTTGGGAGCTGTTGTGCTGTGCAGGGGATGCAACTGCATCGGCAATCATACCAGGAGACGGAGGGGTTTTCAACCGCAGTGAGGAGAGCTGTACAGGGAAGAGGAGGCTCCCTAGCTGGCCGAGGAGCCAATCAGCACGTAAGGCACGAGATTTGGGACTGAGCAGCTGGGCTTAAAAGAAGGCTGCCCAGCCGTATTCAACTTCAAGCAGGATGGAGACCTAACTCAGCAAAGCATATATTCCCCATACACTTAAAAGATAGCACTTCAAAACATAATTCAGCACTGCATATATTCTCCATACACATAACGGATAGCACTTCAAAGCATAAATGTAGCACACAACTTTAAGGATAACAATATTACCACTTGGTAGCTTTAAAACACATTCTACCAAATTGGTAGTACAATGAGACACCCCCGAGTCTCATCCCCTTAACAGTCCAAGAGCCACTCCTCTTTAAAAAGGCAGCCAATATATCTCCTCCCCTTGCTAGTCTGAGAGCTAATAGTCCACCAACTGCTCCCCTTTGGAATGCCAAACCACGGTGGCCCCACCTCTTGCTAGGTCACACAGTCTATTTAAAAGAGAAGTGGTGCAGGGTGGGCTGGAGAAAATGCTGCAGCGGAGGCCACCTTGTGACCCACTTAGGCCGTAATTTTGGGTCTCAGTCGGCCGGCCAGCCAGGGAGGAAACAAGCCTTATGGTCTTCAAGAGATGATGGCAGCATTATCTGACAGAAGCCACAACCCGCGACATTGTGTGCTGTCCCTAGGCAGTAAAGGCATGACGTGCATGGGTTCATCCGCGACATGTTCTGCCAGCATGTTATGCACTCTTTGAAGCTGGTAGCTTGCTTCTCTTCTTCATGTTCCATTGTCCGATTATCCACTGGGAGACGTACCAAGGAATACAGAGAAATTGAAAAGTAAGAGAAAACCATGCTTGTCAATGGTGCACTTATTAGGCCCTACAATGCATGAAGCTGCGAAGAGGGAGACAGAACTCTTCCAGTGGAAAGGAAGATCTGATGTCATGGGGAGGAGCCAAGAGATATACCACCCAGGTGATGGGAGGAGCTTTGTTTAAACACGTTCCGGCAAATCAGCTCTTAAGCAAGAACAGCCAGTGTGTGGATACGTTGAACCATATCCACGCCCCTAGAAAAATAAGTTACTCACCTGTAACTGTAGTTCTAGGAGTGGCATATAGTTCATATGCACACACTAGCACATCCACTGGAAATGCTGATTCATCACAACGTCTTTAAGCTAAGACCCTCCCACCACCTGGATGGCATATCCTCTGGCTCTGCCCCGTGACGTCACATCTTACATGCTGGAAGCAGGGGACCATGTGCCACTTGCCAGGGGTGGCTGGGTGTGTGGTGTGGATGTGAACTCTATACCACTCCTAGAACTAAAACTACAGGTGAGTAACTTATTTTACTAGGGGCATGGATATAGTTCACTTATCCATACTCCTACAGACTTTCAGCAGTTCTCCGTGTCACAGCAAATTCCTCCTGTGATATTTGGGGGGGGGGGGGTTCAGTCAGGAAACCCCGTCTGCTGTCCTTTTAGAATACTCACTGTATTACAACTGAACGTTCACCAGAAGATCCCCGGGCCTTCCTCTCTCTGTGTGAGGGTGCAAAAACAGCCTCTAGTCTGTCCCTGGGAAAGGACCCCCTTCTGCTTCCAGCACAGGGTGGAAAACACGGGCGTTATAGGCCTTGTAACCCTATATGTGTCTTCTCTCAGAGGAATTCAGGAACCTGTCCAAACCCCCGCATGAGACCTTTTGTATTCCCCCTTCCTTTGGCCACAGAATCCCTTTTTAGGTTCCATTTCAGCAGTGTTTTGTCCTTGAGCATTAGATAGGCATATAATACTTGAACAAACTTTCCCCAAACCAACACACACACACACCAGACGCAACATTAGCTTAAATTAAGCCAAAAACTTTACTAATCTATTAATAAATACTGTAAATTACATACAAAGAAAAATTATATATTTTTCTTAAAATGTGTTATAGGATATGAAAAGAAAGTTGGAAATATACAAAAATATACAAAAAAAGATACACTGTTAAATCCAGTGCTATAGTTCTCTCTTGAGAGTCCTTGGTTGCTGAAAATTAACAAAAGTGTTCTTAAAAGTTAGCTGAATTCTTGCCTCTTGTAGTCCAGGAGAGTTCTTGAAAATTGTGTCTCTGCTCACTTAGTAGGACAGAGTCCCAAGTGCAGCAGCCGTCTGGCTGGCTAGCAACTCTTTGAAAATCTGGTACAGCAGTCTGTCTTTCCAGGGTGAAGGCACTGGCGACAAAGGCCTGTTAAAGGCCGTCAACTGCTCCACAATCACATTAGTGAAGCGGACTAGAACTTCGCTTAAGTCCACGGTCGTCTGAGGAGGGTTCCACAGCCAGCACTGACATTGTCGCACCCAACTGCGTGCATGACAAGCCCATAGCCTTTGACTGGGAAGGGTCCGGTCTCGAGGAGGCCATTGTCAATGACAAGCCTGTCGACAGAGGAGGGGTCAGCAACCCGGAGGTCGACGGCCGAGCGCCCTGAGAGTTGGGCAGAGAGGCTGTCGGTATGGGTCTAGAGTGAACCAGGACCTGGACAGCAGTTCTTTCTGTCAGGGTGGCTGCCGCTGAAGAGCCCCCCCTGAAGAAGGAAAGGCCGATGGGGAACAGGATGGCCGCCGGGGGGGTGGGGGTCACTATTGCAGTCTTTTTTATGACTCCCCCTCCTCCCCCCCGAGGACCTGTCTTTTGGCCTGGGAGGCCTTGGAGCTCTTGGACCCATAAGATGACTTGGGCTCAGAGCTGGCTACCTGCTGTTCCATGAAGGTATGGAGAGCCTTTCTGCATTGCCTAAGGGTGGTTTGATTAAGCTGCTGGCAGAACTCGCAGTCTGAGGTGTTGTGATCAGGCCCAAGACAGCAAACACACAGAGTGTTTGTCATCGTCCTTCCACAGCAACGGAAGACAGAAGCTGAAGGTTTATCTCTCAACATAAAAGAAAAAACAGAATAAATCTCTGAAAAGAGATTTGAGAGGGCTATGGAGAAAAAAGGCCGAAGGCCGCAAAAAGGCACGAACACTGCAACGGCTCTTCCATGGAGATTGTGTTAGCAAGTCGATGGTGGGAAATAACTGAAGAGGGCGCAGGTCTGCCTGTTCCTTTACAAGGTTGGCGACATTGGCTGACGTCGACGGCGTGGGCAGGTCCAGTTGTACTGCTGATAATCTTCTGTGTGGATTTATTTTATTTTATTTCAGTTTTCGGAAATACACCTTTGAGTCAAGGACTCCTCTGCAAAGATTCCATGTCATAGAGTACAATTGGAGTTACATATGAGTTTAGATAAGAGTACAATAGGAAATCAGATACAGTACAGGATTAGCTAAAAAGTCAGTAGGGTAGAGACAGACCCATCGTCCAGATTCAACAAGCAAGGATGCATATACAGTAGTTATATTAAACCAGCATTTTGGAAATTTGCAGGCATAAGAAACGTAAGAGTAGAGAAGGGGCACCTAGGGGGTGTGTTGCCAGTTTCGACAATGTAGAGAGAGAGAGGTGAAGTGGGGGGTAGATAGAGACTAGGTGGGAAGGTAGTGAGAGCTGGGGTGGGTGAGAGTGGAGGAGGGATTAGGGGCAGTCATAAGTGGACTGAAACAGAAGCAAATTTTTGACACTGTTTTTGAAAGGTCCCAGTTTTATTTCCCGTGACTGATACTAGCTTTGCGAAGGAGTCTTTTTTTTCTGGGACCAATGAGATGTGAGGTGGAACTGAACGTTCCTCATCTGGAATCTGGCCCCTGGGACTACTGCAGTCATTGAGGCCATGTGGCCGAGTAGTCTGAGGAAGTGTCTGGCCGGTCTCGGTTGGACTAGACTGAACGAACTTAGAGGGAGAGAAAATTCTGAATTCTGTCTGCTGAAAGGAAAGCCTTCCCCTCAGTGTATTGAGCTCTGCCCCTATGAACTGCAGGATTTGGGCAGGCTGGAACTGAGATTTTTCATTGTTGATAATGAAGTCCAAAGACTGTAGAGTGTGTTTTGTCAGGCTTAGGGCTTCTGAAACAGCCTGAGGAGAATTGGACAAGATCAGTCAATTGTCCAGGTAGGGAAAAACAGATTCCTTGTCTTCTGAGATTAGTTGCCACCATTGCCAGGCACTTGGTGAACACCCTGGGAGCAGATTTCAGCCTGAAAGGCATGGCTGAAAACTGGTAATGGCCTGAGGGCAGCCTGAATCTGAGGAATTTTCTGTGGGATTGCCTTATTGGAACATGAAAGTAGGCATCCTTTAGATTCAGAGAGACTAGCCAGTACCCTTGCTTTAGAAAATGAATGACCTGAGTCAAGGTTACCATCCTGAACTTTGGTTTTAACAGTGCTTGTTCAGGTATCTTAGATCCAGAATAGGTCGCCACTCCCCGTTTTTCTTTAGGGTTAGGAAACACCTGCAATAGAGACCCTTTCCCCACTGGGGAAGAGGTACCCCTTCTATGGCTTTGGACTCCAAGAGGTTCTTGACCTCTAATTCCAACAGCTGTTTCTGTGTTGGGGTGAGAGGTTTTGAGAGTTTGGGACCATGGAGGAAGGGAAATTTTTTGAACTGAAGAGAGAGGCAGTGTTCCACAACCTCTAACACCCACTTGTCTGAGGTGATTTGTCGCCGGTGATGGAGGTAGTGGAAGAGCCTGCCCCCTACAGGGAGAGGGGAGACGACCAAAAAGGAGTCAGGATGACTGCTGTCTAGACTGAGCACAGGTAACAGGTGAGGGGTTGGCTCTCCACTGACCTCTCGTACCTCTATCTCTGGAAAAAAAAAAAACTCTCATTTGGGAAAAATCCATTGGCATAGGGAAGAATGTTCTAGGAAAATAACCCCTGTCCCCCCTGCTCTGAGACTTCTGGGAGGAAGAGGGCTTTTCTTCGGCTGAGTTACTCTAGTAAGTAGTTTTGCACTCATCCATTCTTTTCATGTAAGCCTCAGTTTGGTCCCTGAAAAAGGAGTTGTTCTCACAAGGAAAATCCATAGCTTGCAATTGGATATCCTGAGTGAGACTGGTAGTTCTTAATCAAGAAAACCGCCTGAGAGAAATGGCCTGTGCCATGACCCTTGGGGCTGTGTCATTATTATCTACGGCCATGTGAAACTGATACTTGCTAGCTTCTATGACCCGCTTCATGGTCTCAGTGACATCTCTGAGCATAGT
This sequence comes from Neoceratodus forsteri, assembly GCA_016271365.2. Taxonomy (NCBI): domain Eukaryota; kingdom Metazoa; phylum Chordata; order Ceratodontiformes; family Ceratodontidae; genus Neoceratodus; species Neoceratodus forsteri. Next base: position 1,226,562,240 of record CM028131.1, on the reverse strand, counting down.
GTCTCCCCCATGATGCACTATGGCAAGAATAGATTTCAACAAAGCTCTCTGATATCTGGCTGTATATGCCAAGTAAGTAGACAAGGGTAACAGCAAAGAAGCAGTAGTATATGATTTATTACCCATAGAATCCAGTTTTCTTTTCAGTCTTTCTTTGGAGGGAGAGCAGACAATGTCACCATGACTTTGTCACAGGCCGCTGCCTGCACCACCCCTTGTGGTCTGGTTGTGTATAGAGAAAATCAGCAGTACACTTACCGAGCTGGTATTTCCTCTCAATGTTTCTGTCCACCCCAGAGGCAGATGAAGGGGTTTCCAGAATTCTAAAAATTGCTTTCTTCAATGTATTATGTATAGGCAAAATCAATTTATTTGAAGGAGTATGACCCATGATTCCTACATAGTCCTCCTCATCCCTTGATTGGTGTTGTCCTGGTGAGGAAGTTCCAGGGTGTCCACCATCTGTTTAAGATACTGTAGAGGACCTATTTTTCGCTGGAACAAAATTTTAGCTATATTCACTATTTTGAAAATCCAGTGAAAATTATATGCCAGTGAAAATATATACTGTAATTGACAAGTTAACATGCTCTTGCACTTTGGCTAAATTAAACTGCCATGAAAATGCTGGAGTGGACGAAACAGTGAAATTTAAGGGCCGTGAATTCATTGTCCTCTACAGCATGTAAAAAAGGAAAAAACTTCATCATTTTCATCATTTAAGTCAGCCCCAAGGTGGCCATCTGGGTCTAATGGGTCACCGTGTGGCAGTTCGTCATCATCCTCCTCTTCCTCGTAATAAAAGCATTGGGCATAAGTAGAGTCATGAAGAGGAGTACTAGGCCCCGAAGGAGCCCAGAAAATATTGCCCACAGATTGTAAAGTCTGATATAAAATGCCAAGCATTAGCTATTTCATTTGCAGAGGGCATATCTTTATCAACCACTGATGTCTCCCTAGGCCTTTCAGGGGGAGAGGCAGCGGTGTTGTCATCTTTCTTAGTCTTTTTAGCATGGACTGGGTCAGAATCCTGCTCCCTTTGTCTTCTAGAGGCTTGGCTAGAATTTTTACTTTTATCAGACTTAGTTTCATTAGAGTCCTTACAGGACTTACCAATACTTTTGTGTTGACTTGAGGTACTCTCCTCAGCGCTTTTAGAGGAGGAGGAGGCAGACTGAGAGGCCATAATAATGAGTGTCTGACCAAAAAGCTAAGCCAATTGAAATTAAACTTGCAAGAGTTTTATTTATTTTTTTTTCACAATAGTGGAAAGGAGAAACAGTAACCACCTCCGGACCTCTTGCCAACAGTAGCCCACTGCACAATACAAGAAGGTTTTACCCCAGAGAAAGGAGTGGAATTACCCTTCAAACAATGTTATATTATATCAAATGTAGAGAAAAATGGTTCCAAGATATAGTGCTAATGCGGGGAAAAAATTACAGCTAAAGCGCACATAAAACTTCAGAGCCCTCCTGGGCTGCTGGACTGCTGCAACCCCATCCACTCCGGCGAACTTGGAACTTTGACTCCTTCCAGAAGAGACTCCCAGGGATGAGTCTCGCTGGTCCTGCCTGATTCTCAGGTCGGCCGTGTTCACCTAGACAAAGCCGCTCACGTAGAAGCCTGCCCGCCCAGTACTGCACCTGTGGTCAGGGCAAGCCCTGCCTGGAGTGCCGCTGAAACTCACCCGCAGTACCGGAAGAAAGCCTTGAGCCACACCGCTGGTTCAGCCCTCAGACCGCAGCTCCCAGGTATGTTTGGCGCCTAGCCGCTGACAAAGACTTTGAATCTTTGGCGCCTGACTGCTGATTGGTCCAGGCTCTTATAGCACCGTCTGGGATTGGCTGGCGCCTAAAGCCATTTTCTGCCCCCCCAACTGACTATCTCCTTCCTTCCAAGTGCTGTTTTCGGCCTTTTTCTCTGAAATTGCTCAGTATTTTACTCTGAAAAGTACCCATTACAACTAATATAAGAAAAGCGTAAAGTTCTAAAGCTGTAGAGCAAAAAGCGTATGCAATAAGTGGTGTTACAGCTCTTTCAGGGCAAGTGTTAGGAGTTAAAAACCTAATTTTACAGTTTGTTTCTTCACTGAATTATTCCTTTCTCTCTCTCTCTTCTGTGACTGCCTCCTCCCTCTCCCCGTTACTCTACATCTCTCTCTCAGCCTACGCTCTTTCTTTTGTTTAATTCCCTAGCCTGCCTGTACTTAACCTCACTCCCTCTCTCCCCAGACCCTCTGCTTCAGAGCTCGCTGCTACCCCGTCTGCGCCGGCGGACTTGGAACTCTGACTTCTTTCAGAAGAGACTCCCCGGGATGAGTACCGCCGGTCCTGCCTGATTCTCAGGTCGACCATACTCACCCAGAGAAAGCTGCTCATGTAGAAGCCTGCCCGCCTGGAGTGCCACTGAAACTCGCCCGCAGTACCAGAGGAAAGCCTTGAGCCACACTACTGGTTCGGCCCTCAGACAGCTAAACCCGCCGGTGCTTTGCGCTGGCTCCCCACACCTCACCCACCTGGGTGGACCCTTTCTTATACAGACAGTATACGGTCAGATGACTAAGTGCCCAATTTCCCATTGGTCTCTTATTGTCACCAACTACTAGGGGCTCCTATCACTAAGGGATCCCAACACTAACAAAAACGGTTGGTTCTTCTGTCTGGACCTGTTCTCAGCCCACCTTCTTGAGCCACTGTTACGGCTTCAAATTGTTATCTTTTTACAACTCCTCTGCCTGAGCTCTCGGTCTTGAACCTGAAGGGATATATACATCGTGGCTAGTCTAAAGTACCTAATCCTCCTAACCGTGGTGCCTCTGCTATTCATTTTAGAATTGAAATGCGGCTACAAAGTTAACTATGGTCACTATGGCCACTTGTCACCTCCAGCCAATTTCTAATACTCCAACCTCCTCTGACTCCCTGACACTTTACATGACCCAACACTGCTATTCAAAAAAAAGGGTGTTATCTACATAATTACTTATGATAGAAAAAAATGCCTCCTCTGCTGCTCAGTTCAAACAACTTTCATCCTCCGGAAGCTATGGTTCCTGTTGCTCCTTGCTATCCTGCTACTGGTGGATGCTGAAACAAATCCAGGCCCTGCCTATCACCTGTCTCACTCAGATCCACTCCTTAGCAACGCCCAGGGACTTCTCATCGCCCATCATAATATTAAAAGTCTGGAGCACAACTTTGTGGAACTTGAGGCTTGGATCTCACTCTACAGACTGGACATTTTGTGCTTGTTGGAAACATGGCTTAAAGCCTCCATCTCAGACTCACAATGTGCGATTCCCTCCTACAACCTTATCAGGAAGGATAGACCATCCACCAAAAGAGGAGGTGGCATCGTCATCTGCTCTAAGGATCACCTGCACCTCTCGGCTCTAAACACGAGTTCCATGACTCACTGTGAATCACTGCACGCCCTCCTTACTCTTGCGGATAACAATCTGCACATCATTTATGCCTAGAGCCCCCCCAAACAGTGGCCTCTCTGGCCTAGATGAGCTGCTAACCCAGGCGTCCTTACTCTCCGGCAATAATGAAATGCTCATTTTGGGAGATTTAAACATAAATTGGCTAGCAAAGAACCAGCCAACATCGCCCGCAAAGATACAGGGCCATAACCTTCACCAACTGATCACTGAACCCACCAGGACGACTTCTTGCTGAAATTCAAGCTCACTTACTGACTGGGTGTTAAACTGTTCTGAGCATATCCTCACTGCTGGCACTCTTGCTGATGCAACTGCTGACCACTCCCCTGTTTTCTGCATCTGGGGGTCTGCAACAACCCCCCCCCCCCGCTAAGCCACATTTCATCTTCTTCTATAACTACGCCAACCTAGACCACCAAATATTCCTTCTCGATGTCTCAAAAACAAACTGGGCCAGTATTTACAATGCTAGAGATGTGCAGACAGCCCTTGACATATTCATTACAAAATCTGTCGCCTTACAGGACTGTCTCTCCCCCCTTATAACTCGGCGAGTAAAAGGGAAACATACAAGGTAGTTAAAAAAGGACTTGCTACTAAACTGAAAGAGAGAGATAAGTGCTGGAGACATTTCAAGTCCACTGATCAACAATGTGACTACAACACTTACAGGCAACAAAGAAATGCTTGCAAAAAGGATATAAGAACAGCAACAAGCTCCTACTGTAAACCCCTGCTAACCAATGCCTCGAGTGACCCCAAAAAGTTGTGGTCCCACATCAAAACATTCCTGTGTTCCTCTCACTCCTCCGCTCCTAAAGATATGGTCCTGAACGGTACCCACTGCAATAATCCCCAAACTATAGCCAACTATTTTAACACACAAATCTCTGACCTTACCAGATTTACTTCATCTTTCCCTGCCACTCAGATAAAGGGCACCCCTGCTTGGTACTGCAAGGGGACAGTGATCCCTTCCTTTCACTTTAAGACCGTTACTGCCAAGGAGGTAATAAAAGTTCTCAGAACAATCTCGGACAGTACTACCACAGGCTCTGACAGTATCAAACTCAGGCTACTAAAACTTGTTGCCCCTCTCACTGCAGCCCATCTAGCCAAAATTTTTACTCTCTCCGTGTGACAAAGTTGTGTTCCTGACATCTGGAAGATTGTGCGGGTCACACCCGTTTTCAAGAAAGGTGATCACAAAGACCTATTTAACTACAGGCCTATAGCGATGCTATCAGTTCTTAGCAAAATTTTAGAAAAATTGGTTGCCTCGCAAACAGCTGACTTTCTTCTTAGACATGACCTCCTGTCTAATGCCCAGCATGGATTTCACAAAGGGCATAGCACTACCACTGCCTTGGTCAAATTTACCTCTTACACACTCACCGCCATGGACTCAGGTCTCCTAACCGGAGCAATTTTTATAGACATGAAAAAAGCTTTTGATCTGGAGGAAAACACTCTTCTCTACCTTAAAGACTATGGGCTTTGCCTCAAATGTCATCAGCTGGTTCAGCAGTTACCTGACTAATAGAATCCAATTCGTGAAGTTCAATTCAATCTACTCTGATCAGGCTACTGTTAACACAGGAGTCCCTCAGGGCTCCATCCTGGGACCACTTCTATTCTATATTTATCAATAATATCTCTTCCAACCTTTCCTCCACCTCCTCCCTTCTCTATGCCGATTATATTGTTTTATACACCAGTGCGAAAACTATTACTGACATCAATCAACGGCTCTCCTTGGACTTCCAACACACGCAGAACTGGCTATCTGACAACAAATTTGTCCTTGATCAGCTGGTAGTATAGCCTACAGGTTAAAGCAATCCTAAAGATGGATTATTTTTACTAACAGTTTGAAATATAAAGGTGATAACTCACTAGTTTCAATGCACATACAAAACAATTATTATAAATGTAGAAAGTGTTGTAATAACACCTTAAAACACACTTAATAAAACAGATCATTACCTATTTAACTTACAGTAAATGGAGGGCCAAGTTCCTTGGTAACATCATTTCCTGTCAGGAGCCTAAAACACGACTGCCCCCAACCCTTAATTACGGGCTGGTTTACATACGAATAACTCTGGACTACAAAGCCTCACACATAAATATAATGACTCATTCAAATTAGCTTTTTATGGACTTTCAGACATTAAGAAACCCTGTTGATGACAGTTCCCAAAGCCAAAGCGCAGTCCCTGTTATATGGTACACCATCAAGGCTCAAATCGTGCCAGCACGACATCAGGGTCTCCTGCCGGTTCTGTAACCGCTTCCAAGTACCTTGGGGTGACCCTAGATCAGTCCCTTACCTTTGAACTACACAAACAGAACACTTGCAGCTCTGTTAACTCTAAACTAGATATTGCATTCCGGACCAGCTATGCTCTAACCCCCACAGCCAGATTGGCTATTGCCAGGAGTATACTCCTACCAAACCTTACCTTTGGGTCAGTTGCATATGTTGCCTTACCTACATCTAACCTCCAAAGTTGGGACATTACATACAACAACATAAGCAGGTTTGCCTCCTCCTCCCAAAGACTGAAGCACCACTTCCTCCTATACTCTGATATGAATTGGCAGTCTCCCAGTGAAACTAGACTATATGCCCTCTGCTCCACAATTGATAGTACTGTTAGAACCCAGACCCCCTTAACACTGGCAGGGCTGCTCACTCCCCATCCTCCAGATATGGTTTGAGCTCCATTGAAAAATCACTTCTAAATGTGCCAAAGTGTAAAACAGCCAGGTGCTTGTACTTTTGCACTATATCCCCCAACAATGGAACTCCCTCCTGCCAGAAGTACGCCTGGCACCCTCCCATGATGCCTTTAAAAAAAGCACTCTGCTGTCACCTCATCTCATCTAGTCAATGCTTCTGCTTTAAACAGCCTTAGCACTATGTCCTCCCACTGCACTGATTAACCTGCAAAATGCCTAGATACTATAGGGCTACGACTTCTTTCCTCACTCACCGTTACCCTCCCCTCCCCTAACTTTTCTACTCCTCTCTCTGAGCTTTACCTCTACTCCAAACTCAAACCATAGCCACTCCTCGTCCCCTGCTGTCCTCCCACCTGCACTTATCAGCCTTATGCATTTCCTAGAGCCATACTGGCCATCTCTCCCTGGATTTGCTGGTTGTGCCCTACTTGTAAATAGCTCAATATAAACTGCTAATGACTGAATTTCTTATACTATAACCTACCCCTGACACGACATTCTTTCACAAATTGCATTAACCTGACACATTTTACCATGTTTGTATGAACCCTCTGTACCTAATAATGCAACTTTGTTTTATGTAACTGTTCTGTACATTGTACCCTTGTTCTGTGATGCAACCCTGATGTTTGTCTGCTATGTTTTGAATCTTTTTCTGTATTTTTGCTGCTGTTTGCCATTTCTGTAACTGCTCTGTAATTCTCCAGAGTTGTGCCTGAAAATAGTCATCCCTAATGCTGGCGCACCTACCCGGTAAACAAAAACTAAAAAAAAACACTAATTTTGATGCAAATGCGGTAAAATTACAAGCTTACAGATAAATATTATCGGATAAAATAAAATGATGCAATTTTATTGCGTATGCAGCAAACTTTTACCTCAGAAATAACAGCCAAAGCGGGAAAACGGTAAAAATTCCGTGACTGCACAGAACCAAACGCAGCTGCATTAAAAATGGTAAAATAAAGCAAATATCTCAACGGCAGCACTCAAAAGATGATAATTACATACCTACCGTAATTCTTGATCTTCTATTGTATCTTCACCATTCATTACTGATTGGGGTTAAGCCGGAGGCGCGCACCCCTACGGGAGTTTTTTTTTTTTAATTCGGCTCCAGCGGCGCTCCTCGAGAGTGACGTATTGAATCATGCACGCAGGGGCATAGGTGCCGAGACTCCTCCTCTTCATCTCAGCTCCAGTAGCCAGAGAGGCGAAATAAAGGGTAAGAAAAAGGAAAGCGAGGCAAGAGAGCCAAGGGACAGAAAAAGGAAAGGATATAAACTGAAAAAGGAATAAGCCGGTAGAGAATAGATAAAGAAGAAGGATTCCTACCCTAAGGGACCGCAGGGCCTCCTTTCCGAGGCGGCTCTAGGGAGGGAACAGAGAGAAGGAAGAGAAAGTAGAAGAAGAAGAAGAAAAAGAAGAAAAAGAGGCATGTTAAGAGGGAGAACAGTGCCCATTGAGCATTGGTTGAGAGGCTTATAAGCTCGAGAGTAACAAGGGAGCAAGAATCCCAGTTGCTAGGACTGAGGGGAGGTTCAACCAAACCACCTGAAACGATCCGAATGAGGGCAGACTCTCTGAACTCTCAACATGCCAGATCCCTTCATCCTAGCTGAGGGCTCGTAGACTGCCCAGGCAGAACCTGTTCCGGGTAGAGCACCCAACCAGGAAGGGGGCTAAGTCCCTTAGCACCCTGGTAAGTGCTAACACAGTAGTGTATGGGAAAGACTATGCCTTCTCGAAGGCAGTTTTGTATGAAAGATAAAGTGGAACTCTATCAGACTCCCTAAGGCAAGGCAAGCAGACGCTCAGAGCTGAGAAGTTTAATCAGCGGTTAGAAGAGCTCAAAAAAATACCTGCCAGGAGGATTCTAGACTTCGCCGAGGCCAAGACAGAGCATGGCCTCTAGGCTGTGAAACTGCATAACCTGAAGAAGGTATTTTAGGAATCGCACCCTAAGGGTGGTCAGAAAGAGTTCCCTCAGAATTTAGGTAAAGGAACACCGTGTTCGTTCCTCTTTACCTTGAGGAAAAAAGGAGACCATTCATTAAGAATGGAAAAACAAAGTTTATTATTTTTTTTTTTTTGCATAAAGGCCAAAGGAAGGAAGAGGAACGAGACGGGAGGGGGAGACGCCACAGAAGGAGGCCACTGAGGGGAAGGTGGGAGGGTATCAGTAATGAATGGTGAAGATACAAGAGAAGATCAAGAATTACGGTAGGTACATAATTTTCATATCTTCCCTTGCCAATCTTCACCATTCATTACTGCTTGGTGAGTACTAGCCCCCAAAAAGGGGGTAGAACCCTGAGGGAACAAGACCCCAGCCTCCTGCTGGTGAGAAACAGAAGGGAAAGACCCTGGGCTAACCGAGAGAAGTATATGTGAGAGAAGAACTAGGAGGTGCCCCCCCCCCCCGAGGACGGGGAGACAGAGGAAGCCCCTGCAGTAATCTCCTAGCTCTGGAGGAAAAAAGACGGGTCCCCCGGAAGGCGGAGCGAATCACCCTACACCAGGCCAGGGGTGACAACCTTGATAGACGAAGCCATGCCGTCCGCCTAACGCAGATCGCTGTCCCCGTAAGCCTGGAAGCCACCTCACTGGCGTCATAAGATGCCCTTGCTTGGTGTCTTGCCAGCTCCAGGCCTATAGCGGAGAGGGCAATAGCCTGTCTGGTTTGCTCCGTATCAGGCATTGATGCCAAAAGCTGAGAAAGCATTGACCACAGATGCCTACTGTAGGCAGCGTGGTGAGCCTGATGTGACGCAATGCATCCATCGCACGAGAGGAAGAAACATAGAACATAGAAACATAGACTTTGACGGCAGATAAGGACCACTTGGCCCACCCAGTCTGCCCATTTTCCTACCTACTGGATAAGCTGCAGATTCTAGTTAACCAACAGCCTATTTCCTGCAACCCCCCACTATAATTGCCTTATATCTGTCCCATGTGTTTGAATTCCTCCACTGTTTTAGACCCCACAACCTCTCCAGGAAGAGGCGGTTCCATAGTCCACCACTCTCTCCATGAAAAGACCTCCTCACATACCCTGAGCCGTCCCCCTCTAACTTTAAATTGTGCCCCCTTGTTCTTACACATCTCTTTTTCTGAAAGATGCTACCCTCCTGGACTTTGTTGATTCCTTGAGGTACTTAAAAGTTTCTATCATGTCCCCCTGTCCCTCCTTTCATCAAGGGTATACATATTAAGCTCTCTCAGTCTCTCTTCATATGGTTTCTGATGTAGACCCTGCACCATTTTAGTTGCCCTCCTCTGGACTGCTTCCATCCTGGCTATGTCCTTGCGTAGATGAGGTCTCCAAAACTGCACGCAGTACTCCAGATGGGGTCTCACCAACTGTCTGTATAGAGGGATAACCACTTCCCTTTTTCTACTTGTGATGCCCCTCCCTATGCATCCCAGTATCCCCCTAGCTTTTCCTACTGACTTCTCACATTGCATACCCACCTTTAGATCATCTGATATGACTACACCCAGATCTCTTTCCATTATTGTTGTTGTTAGTACCTCCCTAGCGATTGTGTACTCTTCCCCTGGATTTTTATTTCCCAGGTGCATTACTTTGCACTTCTTTGCATTGAATCTAAGTTGCCATATGTCTGACCATTCCTCCAACCTTGCCAAGTCCCTTCTCATCCTTTCTACCCCCCCTTGTGTATCAACTCTGTTACAGATCTTTGTGTCATCCGCAAAGAGGCATACCTTTCCTTCCAGACCCTCTGCAATGTCACCTATAAAGACGTTAAAGAGGACTGGACCCAGTACTGAGCCCTGAGGTACTCCACTAGTAACTCCCCTTTCTTCAGAATGTGTTCCATTCACTATTACCTTCTGTGTCCTGTTGTGCAGCCAGTTTTCTACCCAGGCTACCACCCTGGGACCCACTCCCAGGCTGGCTAACTTGATTATTAATCTTTTGTGCGAGACTGTCAAATGCCTTGCTAAAGTCTAGGTAGGCCATATCCACAGCCCCTCCCTGGTCTATTACTTTGGTCACCCAGTCAAAGAAATCGATTAGATTTGTCTGACATGACCTTCCTGCTGTGAAGCTCATGCTGCTTTGGGCCCAGTGCCCGCTGACCTCTAGGTACTCAACAGTTCTTTCTTTCAGAAGTGATTCCATCATTTTCCCCACCACTGAGGTCAAACTAACAGGTCTGTAGTTTCCTGTTCTGCCTTGCTCCCACTTTTGTGAAGGGGAATCACATCTGCCTCCTCCAGTCCTCAGGTACCACCCCATCTTCCCATGATTTGTTAAAAGTGTGGTTAGTGGTGTCACTAGGTCCTCCTTAGCTCTTTTTTAGGATTCTAGGGTGAATCCCGTCAGGCCCCATTGCTTTGTCCACCTTGAGTTTTAAGTTCTTTCAGTACTCTTTCTTCTTTAAATGGACTGGTATCAACCCCACTATCCAGAGTGCTTCTACTGTTTGGTTTAGGTAACTCCTTCTCTTCTTCTTTTGTGAATACTGAGCAAAGTATTCATTCATTATCTCTGCCTTTTCACTGTCTCCTCTGCCCACCTCCCTCTCCTTTATTAATCTTCCCTATCCCTCCCTTAACCTTTCTATGTTCCCTAATGTACCTATAAAAGGTTTTATCCCCCTTCTTAACTGAGTTGGCTATCCTTTCCTCGGTTTGGGCCTTTGCTTTTCTGACTGCCTTCCCCACTTCTTTCTGCTTTAATTGATACAGTTCCCTGTAGTGCTCTGTCTGTGATTCCTTATACTTTTGAATGCAGCCTTTTTCTCCTTAACCTTCCCTGACACTTCTTTTGAGAGCCATAGTGGTTTTTTATTCCGCTTTGTTTTCTTTATTTGTTTCACACAAAGGCTTGTTGCCTCCATGATGGCAGTTTTGATTTTTCTCCATTGTTCTTCCACCCCTCCTTTCTGGCCATTTGCTAATGCATTCCTCAGGTATTCACCCATTTGCAAAGTCAGCCCTTCTAAAGTCCAGTATCCTTGTATTTGCATGGCTTGTCTCCATGGTTGTGTTTATTGTGAAGCACACTGTGCAGTGGTACGCTTGTTCCCAGGTGTCTACTGACTTCTAAGTTTGTGATCCTCTCTCCATTTGAGAGTACCAGGTCTAATATTGCTCCTCTCAGTGGGTTCCACCACTAGCTGTCTAAGGCATGCTCCTGTAGGGCATCGAGAATGACCCTGCTCTTGGATGTGGCTGCAGTCCATGTTGCCCAGTTAACATCTGGCATATTCAGGTCCCCCATCAACAGTATCTCCCCTTTTTCAGCCATTTTGAGAATGCCCTCTATCGTTTTCTTGTCCATTTCCTCCCTTGAGGCGGGGTCTGTATACAACCCCTGTGGATTGTGATGCCATTCCTGTCTCCAATGTGACCCAGAGTTCCTCTTGTCCTCCCTTTACCTTTTTAGTTCTGTTACTTTGATCCCTCCCTTATGTAGACAGCTACTCCACCTCCTCTTTACCCTCCCTGTCCCTTCTGTAGATTGTGTACCCTGGTATGTTGCATCCCAGTCATGGTTCTCCGTGTACCATGTTTCTGTGACTGCCACAATATCCAAGTGTTCCACTTCCATCAGGGCTACTAGCTCTGGAAGCTTGTTTCCCAGACTACGGGCATTGGTACTCATTGCCCTCCATTTAATGTTGGGTTTATCCTTTTTTACCTCATCCCTGCTCTTATTGCCCTTGTCCATTTTTCCATTTACCCCTGTCCTGCCCTCTGTCAAGCTCTGTACCTCAGTGTTTACCCTACTACCTGCCATGCTTTGCGGGGGGAGGCTTGAACTTTCCTGTTTCCTATCAGCACCTCCCCTCTTGGCTAGAAAAGCTTGCCAAGGAAGCCTTTAAACCTGTCACCTAGGAGCGTGTTTCCCTTCCTGGACAGATGCAGACCATCATGCCAGTATAGACCTTCATCTCTCCAGGTGGACCCCCAGTCCCCAATAAAGCCAAAGCCCTGTGCTCTGCACCAGTTTTGCAACCATTCATTAAACCGCATGGTGTGCAGTACCCTAGCCTCACCCCTGCCATGGACTGGCAGCACCTCTGAGAAGGTTACCGTGCTTGCTACCTGTCTGAGGCCCCTCCCCAACTCCACAAATTCATCCTGCACTGCACTGATCTCCTGCCTAGCTAGGTCATTTGTCCCGAGGTGGACTATGATATCTAGTTTCCTCTCCTGTGATGCTGCTTCTGCAATCCTGAGGATTCGCTTCCTGTCCCTCCAAGCCATGGCACCAGGCAGGCACCTTACTTCCCTCTCCTCTCCCTTCCCCAGGTCTACACCCCTAACAGTTGAGTCCCCTATCAGAAGCTGTTTCTTTCCCTTGTGTTGTCCCTTGCCACTCTTTTGTGGGTCTCTTGTGGATGTCCCCAGCATTCTTCTTGGTCTCCAATGAGGGTGTCATCATAGAGGAACCTTGATTTTTCCAGACCAACATATGATCTGTGTAGAGGTGCAACTCGGGGGCTACACCTCTGTTCCACCACCCTCACCCTCCCAGAACCTACTGTGGTCCATCTGCTCTTCACACATGGCAACCTCTGAGGCAGTGGTTGTGGAACTGGTGCTCTTTGGGTGGGGGAGTCCTCTTTAGTCCTTGCCAGTTCAGCCTGGAGGTGGGCAACCTCCTCCCTCAGAGCTGACAGTTGCCTGCAAATAGGGCATCAACGCAGGTTCCAGAATGTTTCCCGGAAAATTGCTGCCCCACAGCCAGTGCATTGCACCACTCCCTACATGTCCCTCTTCCTTATAATATACAATGAGTAATATACAAATTTTTTTTTTTGGTGTGTATACTTACGCTTTATGCACTGTGCTGGGTAATTAAGAATATGACAGTTCTGCTCCAAGAACTGTTGAGGAAGTGATGTCAGAACCTTGGCTATAAAGGAAATGCCACAACCACTGGTGACTGTTAGAAACAATTACACCACTGCTCCACCACCCTGGTGAGTACTGCTTTATAGTAAGTCAACCAACACCACAATGTACTAGACCACTGCTCCTACACAAACCACTCTACTGAGTCCAGGGATAAAAACAAACTCACTGTTCAGCCAGCAGGACACTTCCAAAATATTGCACAAATATCCTTCCAAATCCTATGTGTCTAGCACAGAAATCAAGCAACTTCAGTTGTATTACAACCCCTCTGGTTATAAAATGACTACACTTTAATGGAATCCTGCAATTCTTAATGCCAATAAGAAAATAAACTTTCTGTAGAAAGTGTAGCCACCTTCCTAGTCCCTCAATATTATGTTTACCAAGTTACCAGTTCCTCAAATGCGTTCTAGTTTGTTCTCTGCAGTATAGCCAGTTTTTCAGCTTCCAAAAGGAACAGGCAGGTCCTCTGACTGACTTTACTCTGTGTAGTATGCCTAAACAGAACAGTGATACAAGCCCCACCCAGAATCAATTGATTGACTAGTGACACCTGTGATGTAAGCAGGCCTTTCAGTGAAGACAATTTGCTATGTCTGCTTCTAATACACACACAACCCCTTTATCTGAAACCAGGGATAAACTCACTGCTTAGCCAGCAGGACACTTCCAAAATATTCACAAATATCCTTCCAAATCCTATGTGTCTAGCACAGAAATCAAGCAACTTCAGTTGTATTACAACCCTCTGGTTATAAAATTACTATACTTTAATGGAATCCTGCAATTTTAATGCCAATAAGAAAATAATTAAACTTTCTGTAGAAAGTGTAGCTTACCTTCCTAGTCCCCTACAATATTATGTTTTACCAAGTTACCAGTTCTCAAATGTGCTCTAGTTTGTCTCTGCAGTATAGCCAGTTTTTCAGCTTCCAAAGGAACAGGCAGGTCCTCTGACTCTTCCGCCCCCACCGGTCGGTGCATAAGAATCCGAATCTGGTGGGACGTCAGCGCTTGATGGCAGCGCCTCGGAAGGAGTCTCTAGGCATACCAAACCCGAGGACGGGTTGGAAGGGCACCCAGGATTCTGGGGGCAAATACACCATCAACAAGTCTGCGGGGCTGGAGAAGGGGCGGCTGGTGACTGCCAGGAACGGATAGATGCCTCCTGTAATGGGATAGGCCAGGAAGGTACCACCAGGTGCTGGGCACTGAATTCTCCAAGGAATTCGCGCGTCTCCCATTCGGTATTGTCTCGCCTAACATAGGAGATTCGAAGATCACTCACCATCCTCGAAAGGAATCGCTGATATTCAGTGAAATCATCATCAGAGGAGATATGAGCAAGGGGTTCCTCTTCCGCAGAAGAGGGAGACGAGGATGATGGAGAGCTCGAGTGTCCAGAAGATTCGTGCAGTGGTGGGGAGAGGCGAAAGACCCACTCATGCATATACCTGACATATGAGGGGAAGGCCGCCACAGAACCTCTGAACTGCTTCCAGGATAACGGGCCCGTGAGGACCGACATGGCCTGGAAGAGTGGGGTGGCTGCAGAGGCACTGGAGATGGCACCTATGAAGAGGCAACTGACCTCTGCTAGGGCTCTGAAATCCGGAGAATGGAGCCCGAGCTGGCGGGATTCCGGACAACAGACCAGGTCGCAAAACGGAACCCTGGGGATGCAAAACCTGGAAGAGCCCAGAAGGGGATCCTCCCTGTGACGAACCTGGGACTGCATGGATCCAGAAGGGCAGTCCGCAGCAACGCCACTGGAGGGGACCCCGGGGTCCAAGAGGGAAAGGCGGGGCACAGTGCTACGGCTCCTAGCCACCCCGCGAGGGGTGGCCAGCAGAGACCACGACGACCGTCCCCCGCCCCTCGGACTCTGAGAGCGCCCTCCTCCTCGACTCCAGCGTTCTCCCACCCCGAGGGGCAGTAACAGCACCCGGAAGGGTAGCTGTCACGGGCCCCCCAGGAGGGAGGGCCCCTTCCTCCGTCCCCACTCCATCGCCTCCCCGGGACCCAAGGCCACCCCTAGCCCGAGGGCCCTCAGGGGAGGACGGGAGCGGGAACAGCGGGAGGGGCCCGCTGTGCTGCCTAGCACCACGTGCCACCAGGGACCCCAACCCCGAAGAGTCAGGTTGCCAGGATTGGTCCACGCCTGAGTCATCAACCCCCAAGAGGAAGAGACCAGCTGAACCACGATGTTAGCAACCCTGGGGCCTCAGAGAACGGCGCTATAACGGCGCCGGTGCCGGGACGACCCTGGCCCACTCAAGCACCGCCAGGCCTGGCCTCGCTCCTGCGGCGCCAGTTAGGCCCATGGTGCCGCCCCAGCATCGGAACCCAACCCCGCCGCCAAAGCACAAACTGGCTCTGCGGCACTCATGAAGTGCCTAAGGCTAGAAAATGCGCCACCGGGCGGCGCCTGCCTCGACACCGAGGGCGGCATCGAGGGTCCACCGGTGCCGGGCCCAGCAGGCACGGGCCTCGACACTGGGGGAGCCTGCACCTCCGAGGAGGTGACTGCCGAGGCGGTGTCCCCGTCACGGCCCCCGGAGGGACCACGACGTTCCTCCGACACCGCGAAGAAGCTTCCTCTTCGGCAAGAGAAGAGGAGGAAGCCTCCTCCTCCACGGACCGTATAGGCCTGGGAGGGGACCCGGAGGAAGGGCCTAGAGACCTTACCTGGGAATCCCTGGAGCGACGCCGTCCCCCGAAGGTCGGGGGCCTTGCCGATCTTGAACGCGCGGACTTCAAGGACACGACGGTCCATGGAGAAACAGGCGCGCACGTGTCCATGTCGTCGTGGCGGTCCCAGGCAACGGAGACAGACATCATGCCGGGTCCAAGACGGAGAAATGCCGCCACAGGAGCACCCGACACATGGGCACGGCCCGCCCGACTTACGATTTGCCCCAACCTGACATGCGAAATTCAAACAAGGCAAAACAGCAATAAAGCACTCGAGCCAGGAACAGAAAATAAAGAACAGTCTTACTGGTATATTTAAGCGAGCGAGTCACTGAAGAAAACGAGAGTCTTGAAAGAATACGAATAACTGTTATACTATCGCTATCACAAGAGCAGATGCAGCCTCGACGGGAGAAACAGAACTGAGATAGAGGAGGTGTGCTGGCACCTTTGACGGCCGCCTCGCCTCCATGACACAATACGCTCACTCGAGGCGGCCATGGAGCGGAATTTAAAAACTCCCAGAAGGGAATGGCCCCCGGCTTAACCTCAATCGCAATGAATGGTGAAGATTAACAAGGGAAGATTAAGAAATATCTCAGAGAAAGGTCTCTGAAGAAAGAGAGCTCTGGAGCAGTGTTGACATTTCAGCGGAGAAAAAGTTCTGAGGTCCTTCAGGCTGACTGCAGGCAGCACTCCCCCCCCCCTCCTGATTGGCCAATGCCGTTCTCATTTGCATTGCCTCCACCTCTCCGGGGCAGTTTATCTCAGCTGGCATACTGCAGCTGTCAATATATGCTGAAGAATTCCTGGGGTGAGAAGTCCACTGCCTCTTCTGTCAGTGAAGAATCTGTTAAGCATACCCCCAGGTCTCTGCCTGAGGATGCTTCTTTCTTTAACATCATGAAGCAACTGTCTTCCACCACTGAGTTTCAGACAGAGGAGGAGGATGCCACCACAAAGGACCTGGAGGATTACATTATTCCTCCCATGCTTCCAGCCCTCAGGAATGCTACCACGGCAGCCTGGTACAGACCAAATATGGTGCCAGCTATGCCCCGCAGAGCTGATAAGCTCTACAATGCCCCTTAGGGCATTCCTTACTTGGCTGCCCAGGATGAAACAGACTCACTGGTCAAGGTGGCACATGACAGGTCTAAGGTGCCTAAGCAGCTTAATTCCTTGCCCCCAAAGAATCCCA
The DNA here is from genome assembly GCA_016271365.2 of Neoceratodus forsteri. Taxonomy (NCBI): domain Eukaryota; kingdom Metazoa; phylum Chordata; order Ceratodontiformes; family Ceratodontidae; genus Neoceratodus; species Neoceratodus forsteri. The sequence continues at coordinate 1,226,545,249 of CM028131.1, read as the reverse complement.
CAAGTTAGATCTTTGGGGCAAAAAGGCATATGCTTCCTCTACCCTTGGTCTGAGGATAGCAAATCACCTGTCTCACATGGTGAAATTCCAGAACCAATGCCAGAAAGAGCAAAGCGGCTGCCCAAGCCCTTCCTGATGGTGCCTAGAAACAGGAGTTGCTCCAATTCTTCCAAACCGCAGAGGATGTTGGGAGGCATCTTTGAAGAGCCATCTACAATTTATCCGATACTACTACTACCTGGGCGGCGGCCACTGGCATCTGACTCCATAGGCATTCGTGGCTCGGGGTTTCTGGTTTTGCTGCTGATGTGCAAAACAAGGTGTTGAACGCCCCTTTAAATGACACAAAACTTTTTGGCCCGGATGTCCAGTACATCATTAATGATTTGCAGGCCCCAGGAACGTGCAATAGTCTGTCCATCTCACTCACCACACTCAATAGCGTGCTACGGGGCACAGTTAACAGACCAGACTCCGGCCCCTATCCTCAGGGCAAACACAGAGCCAAGCCTTCCTTGCATGCCTCTTCCCATGCTAGTGCAGCAGTCAAGCGTCTCAGGACTGAGGGTCCAGCCTCCTCCACTGGCCCCGCCTCAGCTCGACTCCTTGCTGGACCCCCCCCCCAGTCCAGGTCCAAGAGGTGGCGGTCGGGGGTCTGTTCTCCTTCCATTTGCGTCAATGGAGAACCATAACATCAGACGGCTAGATCCTGCAGATCATAGAACGTAGTCATACTCTGGAGCTCGTCCAGCAGCATCCAGATACCACCCCCACCTCCCTCAAATTACCCCCTGGTTCATGTGTCTGTTTTCTGGGAGGAAATGTAGTCTCTCCTGTGGACACGGGCGATAGAACTGATGCCAAAGAGGCAGAGAAACCAGGGGTTCTATTCAAGATTCTTCCTGGTTCCCAAAAAGACCGGAGATCTGAGGTCAATTTTGGATTTGAAAGACGTCAATCTTTATGTCCAGTACAAAAAGTTCCAAATGATAACCTTACCAGGCCTGTTTCCCCTCCTCAAGTCTGGGGACTGGCTCTGCTCACTGGACATGCAGGATGCCTATCTGCACATCGCGGTCTTCCCTCCTCACAGGAGGTTTCTCTGCTTCGCCTTTCAGGGAGAACATTACCGGTTCAAAGTATTGCCCTTTGGCTTATCTTCTGCGCCACATGACTTTACCAAATGCTTAGCAGCAGTTGCAGCAGCCCTCAGAAGAGAGGGACTGTATGTCTTTCCATACCTGGACTGGCTTCTCAAGGCCCCCATCCAGGGAGCGGCTGTTGTCCACTCTGGAGCATACTCTTCAGCTTTTTCAGTCTCTGAGCCTAACAGTCTGCCCAAATCTGTTTCAGTTCCATCCCAAAGGCTACAGTACATTGGGGTGGTCCTGGACTCCGGGCAGGGGAAGGCCTTCCTACCTCAGAGCAGGGCAGAATGCCTCATATCCCAAGCGCAGGAGGTCATCCAGAGTCGGTACATCCCTGCCAGGCTGTATCTATGGCTCCTAGGCCTAATGGCTGCAGCCATTCTTACGGTCCCGATGGCCAGACTCCACATGCATACCCTGCAGTGGACCCTCAGGGTGCAGTGGGACCAGCAGACAGAAGAGTAGGGCCAACTAGTCCTGGTCTCCTCCCCAGTACGCAAGAAACTTCAGTGGTGAATGGTCCCCTCGAACCTCCTTCAAGGGGCCCCTTTCCAGCTCTCCTCCCAGAGTCAGATCCTAACCACGAATGCCTCAGGTCTGGGGTTGGGGAGCCCACCAGGGTCCCTTCCAAACTCAGGGATCCTGGTCCCAGTGGGAAGCCACCCTGCATATCAATGTCCGCAAGATAAGAGCGGTGCTCTCTGCCCTACAGGCCTTCCAGAATCATCTGGCCCCAGGCCAGCTGTTGGTGCAGTCAGACAATCTGAGTGTTGTCTGCTGTATAAACAAGCAGGGCGGGACTCACTCGTACCCCCCTTTGCAGGGAGGCCATGCGACTGTGGTCTTGGGCACCGGACCACAATCTGACACTATCTGCCGTTCACGTGCCAGGCATCCTAAACACCCTGGCGGACAGCCTCAGCAGGACTCAGTCCAGTATGCATGAATGGGAGCATCTCTCATCCATAGCAGAAGATCTGTTCAACAGATGGGGTCATCCAGAGTTGGACCTTTTCACATCCCCACACAACACAAAACTGCCCAATTTCTGCTCGCCAGATCCAAGGCCTGGAGATTTCTGGAGAGATGAGTTGTCCCTCTCTTGGAGCAGGAAATTTCTGTATGCATTCCCTCCATACCCACTAATACAGAGGGTGCTGATCAAGCTGCAGATGGAAGAGGCCAGCATGATTCTGGTGACTCCATTATGGCCTCGCCAGATATATGGTTCCCTCTGCTTCAGCAGCTGGCAGAGGAGCCTCCGGTCCCTCTGCCTCTTTGCAGGAATCTGCTGACCCAGGTTTGGGGGACCCTGGTCCATCCCAATGTTAGGTCCCTCCATCTGCACGCTTGGCTCCTGAGGACATAGCCATCGCCAGATCTGGCGTCTTCAGCAGGGTGGCAGACGTCCTAGTGGCCGCTCGCAAGCCCTCCACTCATCCCACTTATGCAATGAAGTGGAAACTGTTTGTCATCTGGGCTGCCAAATGTTCCCTTGACCACTTCACCTGCCCAGTGAAGCATGTCTTGGACTAACTGTTCTCTTTGTCTGACTCAGGTCTCTAGTTTTCCTCACTCAAGGTCCACCTTTGGGCTCTCTCTGCAATCCACAAGCCCGCAGGTGACCGCCACTATTGCTCAACTGGAATACATCCCATACCTTCCTCTGGGGCATCCGACATCTGAAACTCCCAATCCATTCTCCGGTCCTGGCTTGGGACTGGAATTTTATTTTGGAGAAGTTGACCTGTCTCCTTTTGAGCCAATCGCGACTTGTGATTTGCGCTTTTCTTTCTTAGGCGCTCTTTTAATTACACATTACCTCTGCTCAAAGAATTTCAGAGCTTCAGGCCCTCTGGTGCGAGGGCCTTATTTGATTTTTTCCACACAGATAGGGTGTCTTTGAGCACAAATCTCACGTTTCTTCCTAAGGTGGTTTCTGAGTTTAAACTAAATCAGTCAAGTACAAGTATAAAGAATTTTACTGACCTGCGTTAGTCTTTACAATATACAAAGTGCAAGATTAAAACATAGGCCATTTGGGCCACAAAATTTACAAACATGAAGTGAGATCACAATTAATAAAACTTTGCACAGAATTAAGATTATTACATCAGAAGCTCAGATAACAGATACATTCATATAATATCTTTGTTATAGGATGCATTTTGTTTTTTTTTTGCTCTTTACCTGCCCCTTCCTGCCTCTCCTTCCGGCTGCTCATGCCCCCCGACCTGCCCCTGACCCCTTCCACTCACCTACACTGCAGCCACCCAGGGGTAGCCGGCGTATCCCTTTGCGGATGGGTTCCTCTCCGAGGGGGAAGGCACCAGGAGGGGAAACCAGCGCACTACTCGATCAGTCCCCGGGCGCTGCTGAGGTGGATTCCGGAGCGTCAGGCACTCGAGTCGGCACTAGCCGGCAGCCATCATCCAGCCAACCAGGAGGGGGGTTTCCGCTTTTCTCCCCGGGGGTGTGGCGTGCCACGGACTTCTAGGCCAAAACCGATGTTCACCACGCCCCTGTGTGCAGTGGGGCTCGCTTTAGCTGTTGCTCTCCCGGCCTCCGCCAGGAGGCAGCAGACAGCGAGCTGCGTCTCCTCCCTCCCTCCCCCCAGAGAAGGCGAGCAGTCCCAGGACGCTCAAGCCTTCTCCTCCCAGCTGGCTCTCCAGTGACCAGAGTCCATTCCTGAACCCGGGTCGCCAGCGTTGCGAGCGGAAATCCAACCGCTGCGCCGAAGAGCAGGCAGGATGCATTTTAATATAGGTTGTCATTACAAATCTGACACTTCTTCTTGAACATCATGATCTTGTGTGGTAAATACGTGAGATAATATTTTGTCAGGAGGGAGATGGAGACAACCCCACAGCTCCTCTAACCAAAGTTTCCGATTTTTTTCAAACAGTGGACACATAAGGACTACATGTTTATGATCATCATATGTCTTGGTGCCACGCTTACAATTAGGAGCCAGTACATTTGGTCTTTTTTGTCTATAGTGAACAAAAGTACAGTTACGTAAGAACTTACTGTAACAGTAGATCTTTGAGAACAGCTCTTGCAGCAGGTTACAGGACCCCACGGAAATGTTCTAGCTAGCAGTATTCAGTGGGGACCGCCCCCGACGTCGGCCCCACCCATGACGTCAGGCATCATACAAAAGGGGGCAGTCCCCCAGAATCCCCAGTTCTCCTGCCGGAGACTCCCGGCCGCTAGATGACATCTGAAGTGGAGACTGAGGATCCGCCTTCAAAGCAAGTATGCAGCAGGGAGGTGATGAAAACACCGAATCCTATGTAGTAATAAATGGAACAACTCTACCTCCAGAGGGGATGGTGGGAGGGAAACTACCTGCTGCAAGAGCTGTTCTCGAAGATCTACTGTTATGGTAAGTTCTTACGTAACTGTACTATCTTACTTTGAGAAACAGCTCTTGCAGCAGGTTACACCATTAGGACTGATTCCCAAGCAATTCTGGAAATCCCTCTCAGATGGGAGAAGGCTAGGGAGAAATCATGAGTTGAACCGGAGCCTAGGACAGTAGTCCCCGAAGGACTGCTAGACCAAAACCAGTTCTTCGCCATGAAGCAACGTCCAGGCTATAATGCCTGATAAAGGTATACACGGTGCTCCAAGTAGCTGCTGCGCAGATGGCCGAAGTGGACATGTTCTTCAGAGCAGCAAAGGAGGTAGCCACCCCCCTTGTGGAATGTCCCTTAACCGAGACCGGTAGGGACTTGTTACGCTTCTGGTAACAGAATGTGATGCAATGAATGTGCCATCTAGAAAGAGATTGCTTAGAGACCCGAGCACCCAGCATCCTATGGGCGAAGGAGACAAAAAGCTGATCAGATTTACGGTGTTGATTGGTTCTGGTCAGGTAGTATCTTAGACACCTATGCACATCGAGAGTGTGCTGCAGGGCCTCTTCTCTATTGGAGTACTTTGGGAAGTACACTGGTAGGTTGATATCCTGGTTAAGAGTAAGGGCTGAGACCACCTTAGGCAGAAATTTTGGATTTGTCCTTAGGGACACCCTGTCCTGGTGAAAAACCAAATAAGGTTCTTTGCACATGAGTGCGTGGAGCTCAGAAATCCTTCTGGCAGAAGTAACAACAACTAAAAATAACGTCTTCCATGCAAGAAGACGTGGCCATAATCCATGGCTGGTCCAAAGGAGGCAAAGCGGCTGCTCAGGACGAAGAGTGTCCCAAGGCGGAATGGGATCCTTAATCGGAGGCCTAAGGCGGAGAGCGCCTCTCAAAAAGGCACGTGCGGTTTCCAACTGGGATATGGACCGTAGGCTTATAGGTGCATGATAGGCCGACATGGCACAGGGGTGTACCTTTATCGAGGAGTAGGCCAAGCCTGCCTGAAATAGGGACAGGAGGTAGTCTAATACCGAACCCGCAGAACAATCCAGTGCAGAAAGTCCCCGTGCTTGAGCCCAGAGACAAAACCTGCACCATTTCATGGCGTACGTGGCATGGGTGGCCGGTTTTCTAGCAGCCGCTAGAACATCTGCTACCTCTTGTGAGACCCCGTAGCGCATGACTGCTATGTCCCTAGGAGCCAGGCATGCAGGTTCAGAGAGCGTAGGTCTGGATGGACCAAGGATCCTGCCTCCTGGGACAATAAGTGAGAGCTGAGTGGCAGAGGCACCGGCGGTTCCTGAGAAAGTTGGTACAGCAGAGGGAACCAAATCTGCCTGGGCTAAAAGGGCGTGATTAAAATCAGCATTGTCTGCTCTGCTCTCTGCGGAGTTTCAGAAGAACCCTCTGGATCAACGGGAAGGGAGGAAATGCGTAGAAGAGGGACAACGCGGCTCACCAGAAAACACCAGGCCCTGGATCTAGAGAGCAAAAATTGGGCAGTTTTGCGTTGGATGGGGACGAAAAAAGGTCTAATTCTGGTGTCCCCCATCTGCAAAACAGATCCTCTACGACCTATTGGAGTAGTTCCCATTCGTGGACTCTGGCCTGAGAACGGCTCAGACTGTCTGAGATAACGTGTCCACTCCTGGAACATGTACAGCAATAAGGTTTGCACCGTGTTGAAGTACCCAATCCCACACCCTCATGGCCTCCCTGCAAAGAGGGTAGGAAAGAGTGCCTCCTTGTATGTTGAGGTAGTACATCACCGCAGTACTGTCTGTTTGCAGCAGAAGAGTACCCGGTGGAATCTCCGATTGGAAGGCCTGCAAGACATAAAGGACCACTCTCATCTCCAAAATGTTTATGTGAAGGTGATCTTCCTGGGTCATCCATGAGCCCTGAGACCTGACACCGTTGAGGCGTGCTCCCCAACCGGACCCCGAAGCGTCCATGGAGAGCATCACAACCGGAGATGGTGCAACGAAGGGGACTCCCAATGAAAGGTGATGTGGGACGAGCCACCATTGCCAATCCTGGATGACGGTGTTCATGATCCTAATTGGATGCTGCAGATAGTCTTGCTTTTGATCCCACTGCACCCGTAACATCCACTGGGTCACCCGCATGTGGAGCCAGGCTAAAGGGACTGATGCAATGGTTGCAGCCATGTGTCCGAGCAGGCAAAGGACCAATCTTGCCAGAACGGTCTTCTTCACCAAGATATCCCCTATGAGGGATCTGATGCACTCTGCTCTGTCCTGGGGCAAAAAAGCTTTCCCCGGATGGTGTCCAGGACTGCGCCTATGAAGTGGTCTCTTAGACGGAACCAGAAGCGACTTCTCCCGATTGATGGTGATGCCCAACGACCCAAAGAGGGAACGAGTACAATGAATCGTGGACATCAGGGCCTTCCGAGAGAGGGCCATGAGGAGCCAGTTATCCAGGTAGGGAACAAGTAGTAGCCTTGTCTCCTGACAGCTGCCGCTACGACTGCCATGCACTTTGTGAATACCCGAAGTGCCGGGGACAGCCCGAAGGGGAAGGCATGAAACTGATAATGGTGACCCAGAAACTCGAAGCGCAAGAATTTCCTGTGCGCCCGAGCTATCAGGATATGCAGGTAGGCAACCTGCATGTCCAGTGATGCTAAGAAGATGCCCTGCTTGAGCATGGGAATTAGCCCTGGAAGAGTCACCATGCGGAAGCGTTTGTAAAGCACCAAAGCATTGAGGTCGCCGAGGTCCAGGATTGGACGGAGGTCCCCTGTCTTTTTGGGAACCAGAAAGAAATGGGAATAATATCCTGCACCTCTCTGGTTCCGCGGTCCATGCTCTATGGCTTCTTTGTCCAGAAGTGCTAGCACCTCCTGCTGAATGAGCAGAGTGTGCTGTCCCAAGTAACGGGAAAGCAGGGGAGGCCTTGAAGGTGGGCGGTCGAGGAATTCTATAGAGTGTCCTCTCTCTACCAACTGTAGGACCCACCGGTCGGCGGTTATCATCTGCCACCCTGGAAGGTGACAGGAGGTGCGACCCCTGACCTTTTCTTCCCACTGATCCAGAGGAGGGGCGGGGGCTGGGAAAGAGTCATGCTATGGCGGCGTTGCCTCCCGCAGTCTGGGTCAGTTTAGTGCATCTCTGACCTTGGCCTGGGGAGGACTTGGGCTGAGCCTTGTGGTTGAAGTTGCCCTTTGCTGCTGGCCAGAATGTGGCTGCTGCCATTGTTGCCGGCCGCGAAAGCGATTCAGGTTCCTACGAAAAGAACCAGTCTTGGGCCTGTACATGGCCTGTACAGTCCTCACCGCCTTCCAGGCATCCTGTAACTTGGTGATTACCTTTTTGGATTCTTCACCAAACAGGACATCTCCGTTGTAGGGTACATCCAGGATATTTTTCTGGACATCAGGAGTAAATCCGGAGATGCAAAGCCATGAGTGTCTCTGGAGACAGAAGCCCAACGCTGCACCCCCTGGCCGCAGAGTCCGCTGAGTCATAAGCGGCCCTCAAAACTTGGGTCCCCACGTCTGACCTGTGTGAAGAAGGTTCAAGAGTTCCTCCTACTGTTCGCCATCTGGAAGGACTTTAACCAGGACCTGGCCCTGTTCTCATAGGGCGTTCTGAAACCGAACCATGTGTGTCAGGTAGTTCAGTGACCTGATGGAGCATGTAGCAGCCACATACATGCGCCTCCCTAGTGAATCCAATTGCTTGGATTCCTGGTCTGGTGGCTGGGTGCTCAAATGCTGCGGCCGTTGAGACCGGTCGTGTGAGGCCGTGATGACCAGTGAATCGGCTAGGGGTTGGTGCGCCAAATACGGGTCCTCCAAAGGGGCCCTGTACAGGCGGTCAGCCTTCTTTGGCACAGCAGGGGTGGAATGCGGATGTTTCTATGTGGCCTTGGTGACGACTGAAAAGGTATCCACCAAGCGTGGCACCACCACAGGCTTAGGATCTTTCTGCCGAAGATATCTAGCTAGGTGCTGTCATTCAGAGTCGAGATCTTCTGTTTCCCACCCCATATTCTCCTGGATGTGCCGCATGATTTCAGCAAAAGAGGGATCATCCAGAGATGACCTGGGGAGGTCTCGTAGGTCTGGTGATGGAATACTGATGGGAGAAGGAGACCTGGAGGTATCTGATGAGTCCGGTCTAGAGTCATCCCCCTGCGGAGTGGGCCTTCTTCCTCTGGGTCGCTTGGGACTGGGGGACCCTGAGGGAGATCAAGAAGGGGGCCTTCTTTCTTTAGATCTACCCCTAGGAGGTGGTGTAGGCTCCTTGGGGGTCAGTGGTCTACCGTCTGGACCCTGGGGAGGAGGAGGAGGAGAAGGCTTTACTGGGACCACATCCTTTTTGATTGTGTCCCACCAAAAAGTGAAGAGATCCTTGACTTCCTGAATATTCATGCCGGCGATGGGCCTGATGCGTGCTGGCCTGAGCGCCAGTACCAAGGCGGTGGTCCGAGGTCACCGCTGTCTGGCGAAGGCTCCCCCAGCAAGCCTGGCATCTTCAGTGTCACCTGCCTGGTCATGAGGCAACGTCAAATCCTCCTCCGATGAACCCCGGTGACCGGTATCGACCAGTGAAGGGAGGGCAGTTGTCGGCTCAAAAGGTCGCTTGACCGACGTCGGGTGCTTGAGGGATGTTTGGTCTGACAGGCGTTTGGCCAGTGAAGGATTGGCAGTCCTCTTAGGTTCCTTCGTCCGCTTGAGGCGTCAGGTCCTTGGTCTTCGTGGGAGGGGGATCAGGTCCCCTGGGAGGCCGATCTGACATCGGGTTCCTGGCGTCTGTCCGAGGAAGTAGAAACAATACTTGAACCTATGATGGTCAGATGACTTCGCGGAGGCCCGGGAGGGCGTTGGAGAAGGGTCCGAAGTCCTGGAAGTCTTGAGCAGGTGGAGAGAAGCCGAAGGACCACCTGAGGATCTAACCTTAATGGGTGGAGGCTGAGGGCGAGCCCTGGAGGGAGAGTGGTCTGAGCGTGTGGAGCCAGAGCTGGTGCGCGAGTCTGGGGCTCGGTTCGGGGATCTGGATCTGGCCTTCTCCCGTGTTTCTCCGCTGTTTATGGGACTTGAGGCTGACCTCACCTCTGGTGGCAGGGTCTTTTTCCATCGCTTAACTTTTCCTCTAACAGGAACCCCTGGAGTGCCTTTTGACGGCGGATCCTGGTGCGGCTGTTAAATTGCTGACAGAAGGAGCAGGCCTTGGTGTCGTGCTCTGGGCCTAGGCACCGCAGACAGGCTGAATGGAGATCCTTGAAAGGGATCTGTTTGCTGCAGGCACACTTAGAGGGGTGTCCTTCTGTGGAAGGAGTAGGAGATGCCGACATTTAGTAAGCAAGAAATTTTGCTGGAGAAGTTTTAGTCGTCGTTCGCTAATGAGGCGTCTGTGAGGCAGATGCTAGCGAGTCGATGGCGGGAAAAGAACTGGGGATTCTGGGGGACTGCCCCCTTTTGTATGATGCCTGATGTCGGGGGTGGGGCCGGCGTCAAGGGCGGTCCCCGCTGGATGTGGCTAGCTAGAAAATTTCCATGGGGTCCCGGCGCCTGCAGGCTTCAGTCCTAATGGTGTAACCTGCTGCAAGAGCCATTTCTCAAAGTAAGATCTAAGCATTATAAACTTCCAGTCTGAACCTAGTATTGACTCTGTGCATTTTGTGATTTGTTAACTTGGTTAAATAATCTTCATAACCCCATTGAGTTTTAAACTGTTTGTACCAGCCATGCAGTTTTAAATTAGATAATTAAGATAAAAGGTAACTTCAATTCAAGTCTCTCAGCCTTATCTTTACTGAGGAAACTATTTCCTCCCAAGGTCTAACATAAATAGTGTATAGAAGATGCCCAAGACCTATTGGGAAAAGGATCTTTTTGATTAGCTGAATGGATGGATGAACATATCCCATGGATGAAAGCCTAATTTCCTCCTCAAGGCACATTCTTGGGTATCAAATGTCTGGAAGAAGAAAGGACTTTAAAAGAAATATTATCTGTCTTTCTCTGACAAAAGACATCATGGAATATTATCCTAGTTCAAGTTTAAGAATACAAGATGGTGTCCCAGGAGGTGTCATGAGAATATACCTATATAGCTTATTCAGAATAATGTCTAACTTGGTCAGACACTCAGTTAATCCACCTTCTGTTTATCTGCTGGAGTGTGCCAGTCCAGGGGAAGCACTGCTCCATACTTTAGATGTGTGTAGAACTTTGAAGTATTACCTGCTCAGGACTAGGGAGTCCAGAAAGTCTAAGCAGTTGTTTGTTTCTTTCACCCCAGGTAGAGAGGGTGCTTCAGTTTCTAAGCAATGTTTATCCAAATGGTTGGCAAACTGCATTGTGTTCTGCTACAATAAGTACAGCAAAGAACTGCCAGGTGCTGTCAAAACTCACTCCACCAGCGGCACGGCTACCTCCGTGGCTTGTTTCAAGGGGGTCTCAGCTGCTGATATTTGCACTGCTACCACCTGGAGTACAGTCCACACCTTCACCAAGCATTACAGTCTGGACATCGCTTCTACAGCCTGTGCAGCATTTGGCAGGGCTGTTCTGCAAGGTCTCCTGTCTTAAGTTTATGGAGTTCCTTGACCGGTTCAGTTTTTCAAGGTCTTCTGTCTTAAGTTCAAAAAGCTCCTTGACTGGGTAGGTTGTTCCACCTCTCCAGTCTTAAGTTTATGGAGATACAGCCTCCTAGCCTCTCCATACACTCTTGTCACTGCTTGGGACTCCTTCCTATGGTGTAACCTGATGAAGGAGATACCACTGAAGAAGACAGAACAGTTACATAAGCACTTACCATAAAAGTAGATCTTCGAGGTGATCTCAGTCATGAGGTCTGTTCCCTCCCACAATCCCCCTTTTTGGGGCTCCTATTCAGGACCTGGCTGGCTGCTGTTGCCACCATTTCTCTGAGAGCCGGGTCCCTCGCTCTTCTTGGGTCCCCAGGGCATCAGCCTTGCTCCCTTCATTTCCGGAGGGAAAGAACTGAGGAGGGCGTGGGCCCATCTGCACCTTTATGGGGTTGACATCGACAGTGTGGGCAGGCCCAGTTGTACTGCTGAAAATCTTCCATGTAGATTCCCCATTCACCGATGGTGAAGTTCCTACGGTATAACCTGATGACTGAAATCCCCTCGAAGATCTACTGTTTCGGTAAGTTCTTATGTAACTGTTCTTTTTGTTTGTTACTCATAACCCCTTGCAACTTAATTGGGCCACATGGGCCTTCCTGGTGCATTACATACATAAAATGACATGAAACATGACTACAGTAAGAAGGTACAGCTTTATCCCACCACACTCCGGGATGAGGGGGCAAGGCAAACACTCCCACCTGGCGACAAAGACTGAGGAACCAAGGTCCCAAAATAAGCACCCTAATGAGACTCAAGGTTGATGTTGGAATGGGAAACAAAGGTGTGTGCTGACTTCCAGGTAGAAGCCCTGTAGATCTCCTGGATAGGGATGTCCCTGGAAGCAGTCACTAAGGCAGCGGTATGTCTAGTGGAATGAGCCCTGAGCCTTATGGGAGGGTCCCTACCAGCCAACCTATAGCAGAGGTCAATGCAGGATTTGCTCCACCTGCCAATCATCTGCTTTGCTGCCAATCTGCCAGCTGCAGTTTCAGCGTATGTTACAAACAGCTGGCGAGCCTCACCCTACACTCCTGCCATGCACTGTACATAGTAGGACAGCGCCCTCCGCAAAGCCAGAGTATGGAGTCTGCGGTCTGCCTCTGAAGATGGGTTGGAAAAATATACCAGAAGGTTCATCACCTGGTTAATGCAGCTGAGGAAGTCTGGGTATCAGAACAGCTGTGGCCAGACCGGAACTATAAAGATTATCTACGCCTTGTCCTTTCATGCCTTGACCGCTACCTTGTGGATCAGGGGAAGGGAGGAAAGGTGTACACGAGTCCTGGGTTCCAGGGCCTCACGAAAGCATCCTCCATCAGTGTTACAGGCAGTTGGGGGGGACGGGCACAGAACAGCCTCAGTTTGGTGTTCTCCTAGGAGGCAAACAGGTCCACCAGAGGGGTCTCCACAGGAGGAACAGGGTTCACCACCTCCTGATGCAGGGACCACTCGTGCAATGTCTCTCCCACCTACCTGACAGCCTCTGTCTACTCCAACAACAAGAATCGTCAGCAGATATGCACAGAAGGTCAAGGTGCAGAGGGCTTCCCGATAAAATGGAATGGAGAGCATGCCATTCTGTCTATTCACGTAGAATATGGCCGTAGTATTGGTCATCGGGACTTGCACGACCTGACCCCTGACCAAAGGAGTGAATTTCATTCAGAGCTAGCTGCACTGCATGGAGCTCCAGTAGGCTGATGTGGTGATGGGACTTTCTAGGTGACCAGAATACCAGGTACACTCCCCACCTCATCAGAGAAGCATCAATTATGACAGTGAGTGATGGTTCACAGAGGACAAATGGGACTCCTTCCTCCAGATGTTCAGGGATCAGCCACCACTGGATGGCATCCCATATCAGCTGGGTCACTGTGACCAGCTGGTCCAAGTGTCCTCAGTGCTAGAACCAGAAACAGCCCAATTCCCACTGCAGGTGCTGCATCTGCCAGCGGGCCCACTGTTACTCAATGGTTCAAGATGCCATGCACCACAGCAGCCGCAGGACGTCCCAGGCATGGCGCAAGTGCCCAACCTGAAATGATCGGGCAATGGAGATAAAATCCAATACCCGGTCGCCTGTGAGGCGGGCCTTGGCCCATAGGAGTCTAGCTCTGCCAAAATTAAATTAATTATCTGTGAGGGGGATCAGTTCAGTTTTGGTCAGGTTGACCAAGAGGCCCAAGTCTTTGCAGGTCTCACGGGCCAGATTCCTGGACCATTCCACAGCCTCTTTGGACAGTTTGGCTATCAGCCAGGCAGGGGTAAACTCAGATGCCCTTGCACTGCAGAAAGGCTGCCACCACTGCCACGCACTTAGTGAAGACCCTGGGCGAGGATGAGAGGCGAACGGCATAACCTGGAACTGACAGACAACCCCTTGTGCATGGAACTGAAGGTACCATCAGTGGGACAGACAGACTGGGATGTGGAAGAATACATCCTGGAGGTCCAGGAAGCAGAACCATATGTCCTGCTCCAGGGATGGTATAATTTGGTACTGGGTGACTATCCAAAACTTGCACTTCCGCACAAACTAAATGAGATCATGAAGAACCAGTTTGGGCACCAGCCCGTCCCTTTCAGGACAAGGAAGTACCTGGACATGTACCTCCGACTTGCCAGAGCATCTGGGACACAGGCTATAGCCCCTTTCACAAGGAGTTGAGAAACGTCCTTCCTGAGGGTGGCCAGTATCCTGTGACACAGAGTACTCCCTCGGAGTGGGGGATCGATGATGGAGAGCCTCAAAATCGACAGGCAACCCTCTACCAACATGAGAACACACTTGTCTGAAGTAATGACAGGCCACTGTGGCCCAAAGTAGTGAAGTCGACCTCCCACAAGGAGCTGGCTCAGGGACTGGACAAAGGGGAGGGAGACACCCCCGCAACTGTCACTGGGCAGCTTTGGAGAGGGACCGGCCACTGGGGTCGAAGGGGCCCCACTTCCTCAACCCATGTCTCTCATGGGCCCCTGGCCAGAGAATTTGGCCTTATGAGTGCCAGGTTTGGTACAGCTCCTGCTGGGGCTGCTGCTGCTGTGGCTGCTGTGGCTGGAAGGACCTAAGCTGAAAGGCCTTCTTTTTACTGACTTTTGACTTTTGAGCCTTCAGGTCCTTCTAGGATGAAGACAGAGAGTCCAGGTTGGTGTTGGACTTCTCAATCCAGGTGAGATAACATTCCAACCCTGGGCCAAACTGGTCGATGCCCAAGAAAGGGACATCAGCCAGCTTGTGCTGAGTGTCAGCCATAAAGGTGGAATTGTCAGCCAGGCCCTGCAAAGCACTGCGACAGCCACTGCCATGGCACGGGCACAAGAGTCACTCATATCTAAGGCTGTCCGAAGCTGGTGTTTAGCCAGCATCTGACCCTGGTCTCTGACCACTTTCACTGGTAACTGCTTGTCAGCAGGAAACTGAGGGAGGACATTATCTAGCACTTCCAATAGGGAGTGAGCAAAGTGGGCCATTGCCAAAGCACAGTTTGCCTGACAGAGACCATGGGATGAAGCAGTGTAGACGTTCTTCGACTCCTTGTTTGGGGGGGGGGGGCTTTGTCCATGTCTCCATGGTTTCCAGACTTGCAAAAAGCAGAGTCTGAAACCAAGCCCTCTGCTAATGGGTGGTCAGAGAACCCTGACAGAAAGCTGATAGGGAGCACATACTTGCGGATTATACAGGCAGACAATGCCAGGCAGGATGCTGGATGCTGCCAAACCTCCAGGGCTGGTCTCAAAATGGCTTCAGCCATGGGAAAGGCAACCCCTGGGGATGGGTCCATGTCAAGGATGTCTATGAAAAGGTATTTACCCCTTTTCTGCACAGGCTCCAAACGGACAGACATGGATTCCGACAAGAGTCAGAGTAGAGCTGCAAATGACACCAGCCCATGGTCGTTAGTCAGTTCCTCGACCAACTCGCAGTCGAAGGTGTGCATCCTTGATGACTGCAAGGAGAAGCTACCCAAGTCATCCAAGGACTCATAAAAAATGGACCTTGACTGTTTGCTGTCATGAATCACCCAAAAGTCGTCTGACTGGGTGATATCCACTGAGAGCTGGCCCGGCAAGCCAGTTGCAGTATGGGAGTCCTTGGTCGAGACTCCCTTCAAAGGCGGTTCCACCAGCAGGGGTGGTGAAACAGGTGTCGGTGACAACTGCTTTGGCAGACCAGTGACTGCCTGACTGGTGCTAGTCAGTCAGTCGATCACAGTGGTCGAGGTAGAGCCCTACCCTGTCCGCCATGGCCAAATGCTGCCTGATAAGTTCTTTGTAGCTCCGCCACATGCACCGGTGAGCCTCTCCTCATCCAAGGATATGGAGGACAAGGAACATCAACAATGATGCCTGCCAGTTGAGCGAGACCAAAAGCACAAATGGCACCTTGACTTCGATCTTGACCATCAACCCAAGGGCCAATATCGGGGAGAAGCCGCCAGGGGTACAGTGTACATTGTATGTATCTGTTTTGGTGAAATGACTTCTGGAGGCTCTTCCTGAGTGGAACTGGCCAGGGGCACCAACTGATCCACATCCTTCTGGTTGAGAATCGGGAACATCGGTGTCTAGGAGATCAACTCCTTGTTGACCTCCTCCAACTAGTTGACCAGGTTGAGAAATATCCCTACCGCCTGGTCAGTGTCAAGGTCCACAAGACCAATGGGGGCACTGTGGGGCTTGTGACCTGGCCCTCGACCAATTTGGCCCAACCGAAATCAGGTGCTCAACAAGTGCTGAGCAATCAGCGGGGTTGTGCGAGCAGGAAGAGTATGATCTCTCTCAGTCCGACTTGTGGAGTTGTTTCTTGTGCTTTTTACCATGGTGAGCAGGGCTTTCCCTGAAGGCCTGGAAGGCCCGACACATGAGGGACATGACGACACTGGGCCCAGCCGGGAGCAGCACAAAGGCCAATGAGGTGCCTGCCGCAGCCTTTGCCACCACCTCATCCATTCACGCAAGTTGAGCCACTGACCCTGCTGCAACCAAGGCCTTCTTGTGGCCTTTCAGATGCAATTTTAGGTCCCCAATGGCAGGCCGGCCGAGGAGAAGCCATGCCGCAAGATCCTCCAGGGAGCATCGTCTGCCACAGGAAACAACCTACAACATTGTGTGCTGTTCCCAGGCAGTATAAGCATGACATGCACACGTCTGTCTATGACATCTTCTGTTGGCACGGGACGCTAAATTTGAAGCCAGGAGTTAGCTTCACATCTTCATGTTCCATCTTCTGTTGCCGAGGGTAGAGGAGAACTGAGGAAATACCAAAGTGTTAGAAACTATCAAGAAAATAAAGAAGTTTGCCAGTGACACACTTTAGGCCCTACAATGCACGAAGCTGTGAAGGAGGAGACTGAACTCTTACAGCAGAAAGAAAGATCTGGTGTCACGGGGCAGAGCCAGAGGATATACCACCGGGGTGGTGGGAGGAGCTTAGCTTAAAGACATTCTGATGAATCAGCACTTCCAGAGGATCTGCCAGTGTGTGGATAAGTGAACTATATCAACGCCCCTAGAAAAATTCCTTTCATCAATGTGTGAAACAAACTATAGATCTCAGAGTATGGGAAACACCTGCCTCCACAGTGATGTGAAACAACTGGATAATCCTGTCAACTTAGTAGCTTCTGTCACTGAACTGCCTTACCTTTCCTTCAGTTCCCCAATTAAATCCAGCTTTCTTAGAACTACTTGAAGTGGCTGTAGCTCCTCATCTTTAAAGGTTTTCTGCAGAGAAAGAAAACAAGGAGCTGGAGTAATAGAACTGTTGTAAAGAAAAAACGTTATTTACTTTCTAAATATAAATACAAGTCAATAGCATGGCCCAAAGGTGCTGCCAGCAACACAACATGCTATCATGTGGAAGGTCTGGGTTCATGTCCCTAGCCTAACTCCCACACTGCGCCAATGGAGTTAAAAGTGCTCTGCAGAGGCAAGTGGTATCAAGGCAGCCACACAGGGGAAGTGGGGCACAGCAAATGGGCAGGGCAGAAATAATGGCTAAATGGATGAAAGAGACTGGAAGCCCTCAGGGTAGATAAGGCACCAGGCCTGGATGGCCTGCACCCACAGGTACTTGGGGACTTGGCTGCAGAATTAGCAGTCATCTTGAATCAGCTATTTAATAGCTCACCGCAGTCTGGAGTGGTACCAAGGAGACTGGAGGTTCGCCAACATAGTGACATTTCACAAGGGAATGGGGCGCCAGGCAGGAGCCAGGCAACTAAAGGCCTGTACTTCTGACCTCAATTGTAGGTAAGCTGATGGAGATTTTAGTCAGAGAAAGTCGGGTGACCTACAGCAAGCGGCACAGGTCTATGTCAATGAGGTCATGGCAGACCAAAATTATACTGTTTTTTCCTCTTGGTCAATTAGGACGATAGAGGACAGGAAATAGATTTGCTATATTTCAATTTCAGCAAGGCCTTCGATTCAGTGCCACACAGGAAGTTGCTGAAAAGTTTGAGGACTTGGGAGATGAGCAGGGTTTGGTCAAGTGTGTATGGAATTGACTCGGGGGAGGCAACAGAGGGTAGTAGTGAACAGGCCAAGTCAGAGGACCAGGTGGTCACAAGCATGGTGTTACAGGGATCCATCCTGGGACCTGTCCTATTCAATATGTTCATTAGTGTCGCAGGGAAGGTTTACAGGGCAAGATGCATCTCTGCTGATGACACAAACCTATGCAGCAGGGAAGACCACGGCTAAGGTGTGAAGGAACTCCAGAGAGAACCAAAAAAGTTGGAGATGTGGTTTATGATAGTACAGTTATCCAAGAACTTACCGTAACAGTAGATCTCCAAGAAGAGCTCTTGCAGCAGGCCAACACCGGTAGGACTTAGCCATCAGGCGCCAGGACCACACGGAAACTTTCAAGCTAGCAGTCTACCACGGGGGACCGCCCACCACTGACATCACCCTCTGACGTTGGGCTATCCTAAAAAGGCAGGTGGTCCCACACAGCCTCCTCAGTTCTCCCACCAGAGACCCGAAGTGGGCAGTGGAAGAAGAAACTGAGGAAGTTCCTGAGAGCCATGAAGAAAAAGGAAAAGCAGAAAAATGAAAACTGCGTACCCACCATAATTCCTGATCTTTCTGTATATCTTCAACATTCATCACAAATGTGTTCTGGCCAGAGATCACGACCTCGCGGGAGCTTTTTTTTTTTGAGGGATGGGCGGAGTCGACGCACCGACGGCACTGCCCTCGAGGCTGACGCACTGCGTGGCACTCGGGGGTTGGCCATTAGGTGTCATCAGCCCCGCCCTCCCACCAGTTGAGTTGCCGTAGAGCAAGAAAGGGAGGGAGGGACAAGGAAGTCCAAGGGAGAGACAAAGGAAAAGATATACAAACTAAAAGGAGAAATAAACGATGGAGAGGACAGAAGGAGATGGAGAAAAACTAAGGGGATTAGGATGGGGCCCCAACCTCTGGAAGCAGAAAGAAAAATTACTCACCTTAGTAATGTTGTTTCTTCTAATGGAGTCTTGCTATATTCTGACATATGCAGTGGGTCCCAACCTTCAAACTGCTCCGGAGGTGAAAGAGTTAACTTTCCATGCCAGGCATGGAACGCTGAGCTCGAGCTCAGTTGAAACTCTGTCTGTTGTTCTTCAAACTCAAACAGTCAGATCTTTATGAGCTAAACCCACTGAGGTCCTATGTGGAAGCTGTAAACCTACACTAGCCAACTGGCTACTAAACATAAGAACACATTTTTTGGTCCCAAAACAAAGACTCAAGTCAGGAGACCCAAAAAATGAAAAACACAACACCAAGTCACCCCAAGAAAGGAGGGGTGAAAACAACAAGGTGTGCACCTACTAAGTGCCAACACTGCACTGACCACCCACATCCCAAAAACAGAGGTTCTGAGAGGGGCAGGCAGGGAGGGAGGTCAGAATATAGCAAGACTCCATTAGAAGAAACAACATTACTAAGGTGAGTCATTTTTTCTTCAAACAACATGAAGACTTGCCATATTCTGACACATGCAGACTACAAAGCAGTACCTCCATGGAGGAGGGACAGAACCTACTTAGGAAATAGGCTCTGAAGCACTGCTGTGTAAACTGAGCATCACTCCTAGCCTGGATGTCCAGGGAGTAATGCTTGGTAAAAGTGTGAACTGTTTTCCAGGTAGCTGCTTGACATATCTCTAGAATAGGGATGTCCCTGGCAGCAGCCAGGGAAGCAGCTGTACCTCTGGTAGAGTGAGCCCTCAGGCCTGATGGAGGAACCTTACCCCGTTTTTCATAGCAAAATTGGATACAAGAGACAATCCACCTGGCAATGGATCTTTTAGTGGCAGGTTTCCCTTTACCAACCTCACCATAAGTGAGGAACAGTTGGAGGGAGTCAAACCTGTGACCCTTGGTACACTCTATGTAGTAACTAAGGGCCTCTTCACATCTGTTGTGTAGCCTCCTCCTCACCAGAGGAGGAATGGTCAGTGAAGTACACTGGAAGAGATACAGATTGATTAAGGTGGAAATCTGAAACCACCTTAGGCAAGAACTTCCTGTTAGTCCTGAGGACCATCTTATCTCTATGAAAGGAGATAAAATCAGGCTCCACTGACAAAGCTTGTAATTCACTTATGCGTCTGGCAGAAGTGATGGCTACCAGAAACACAGTCTTCCAAGTCAAGTACTTAAACTCTGCTGAAGACAAAGGCTCAAAGGGGGGTTGCATAAGCTGAGCAATGCAAACATTAAGATCCCAGGCTGGGGCAGGGTCCTTGAATGGAGGGTTGGTGTGAAGCAATCCCTTGAAAAACTTGGAGAATACAGGGTGAGCTGAAAGAGAAGAGGGCTTACCTGCTGAAATAAAAGCAGACACAGCTGCCAGATGCACTTTTAGGGTAGCTGGTCTCAGCCCCAAGGTATTTAAGTGGACCATATAATCCAGGACTGTCAGTAAATCAGCAGATTCTGGGGAAATATGCTTTCCAGAGCACCATATGGAAAACCTCTTCCATTTGGAATTATAAGTAGCCCTGGTGGAAGGTTTTCTAGAAGCCTTCAGGATATCCATTACACCTTGGGAGAGATGTAAATCAGCAAACTAACTCTTCCAAGAGCCAGGCCTTGAGATTGAGAGATTTGAGGTTCGGGAACCAAACCCTCCCCTGAGCACAGGTTAACAGGTTGTGATTCCTGGGAAGACACAGGGGAAGATGGACTGCTAAGGACAGTAGGAGTGAATACCAGGGTTGTCTGGCCCAATCTGGAGCAATCAGAATCATCTTGCAGGGTTAAGATCTGATTTTGACTAGCACTTTGAACAGGAGAGGGAAGGGGGGAAAAGCATAGAGAAACTTCCCTTTCCAATTGAGAACTAAGGCATCCAGAGGGACTGAGCCCAACACTGGGGGCCTGCAGCAAAAAAGGGGGAGTTGGTGATTGTCTGGGGCTGCAAAAAGATCTATCTGCGGGGTGCCCCATCTGCGAAATATCACCTCCAAGACCAGGGGTCCAGTGACCATTCGTGATGGCCCTGGGAAATCCTGCTGAGAGCATCTGCCAGGACATTGTCCTTGCCTGGGAGGTGAACTGCGTAAGGGAGGTGTTCAGGGAGTAAGCCAGAGACCACAACTTCATTGATTCGGTGCACAAGGCCAAAGACCGAGTGCCCCCTTGCTTGTTGATGTACCACATTGTGGTGGTGGTGGTGGTGTCTGTTCTGACCTGTACAACTTTGTTCTGAACAGATTTGGAAAAAGCTTGAAGTGCTAGAAAAACTGCTCTGAGTTCCAACAGATTGATGTGGAGCAGAGATTTCTGAGGGGACCACAACCCCTGGGTAGCGAGGTCGCCCATGTGAGCTACCCACCCCAAGAGGGATGCATCTGTAGTAAGGATTAAGGAGTGAGACTGAGTGACAAAATGAACCCCTTGTCTCAGATTACTCTGATCCTGCCACCACTGTAGGGCCTGGATCAGGGTTCGAGTCACTGGGATCAATTTGGTTAGAGGGTCTTTCCTTTGAGACGAAAAGGCTCTCAAATGGAACTGAATGTCCCTCATCTGAAATCTTGCTCACTGCACTACTGCTGTAGAAGCAGCCATGTGGCCATGCCTGGCATGGAAAGTTAACTCTTTCACCTCCGGAGCAGTTCAAAGGTTGGGACTCACTGCATATGTCAGAATATAGCAAGACTTCATGTTGTTTGAAAAGAGAGGGAAGGAGGGAGGGAAAAACTAGAAATGGGGAGGGGGAGGACATACCCCGAACTGTTGACTATCTCCAGACTGTATAGGAACTGCGAAGGAGAAGCCAGAAGGCTGAAGTGCCAGAATTCAAGGCATAAAATCACTGGCAAGAACTCTGACATGAGCAGAAGTGGCTATTCTGGAAGAAAGGGACAGGATACTGGGTTGCCCCCCCCCCCAAAAAAAAACACATATTTGGAGGTGAGAAAGAACAGGTTACTCACCTGTAAAAGTAGTTCTAGGAGTGGCATATGTTTTTCATCCACACTCTTTGGCATGTCCCTTTCCCCTTTAAGGATTACCAGAAGTCTTCAAGCTGGCTCCTCCCACCCACCCGGGTGGTATATACCTCGTCTACGCCCCATGACGCCAGACCTTAGCCCTCTGGAAGCCAGGCTGTGTGCGTCTGCAGCCGGAGAGGTCGAGTGGGTCCGTGTGGATGAACAACATATACCACTCCTAGAACTACTGTTACAGGTGAATAACCTGTTCTTCTAGGAGCATGGATATGTTGTTCATCCACACTCTTTGGCAGACTCCTAACAGTTCTTCGGGAGGAGGAAAGCAAGGCACACACTCCCTACTTAGGGAACAGAGACTGGAGAACTGAGGCCCCAAAACCAGCGTCCCGGCATGACTCAAGGTCGATGTTGTAGTGGGTGATGAAGCTGTTTGCGGATTTCCAAGTAGCAGCCCAACAGATTTCCTGGATAGGGATGTCCCTGGAAGCAGCCACCAATGCAGCAGTATGGCAGGTAGAATGAGCTCTTATCCCTCTGGGAGACTCCTTGCCCGCCAGCTCATAGCACAGACCTATGCAGGATGTAATCCATCTTACAATAGTCCGGCTTCACTGCAGGTCTGCCAAAGCGGCTTCAGTGTAGGTGACAAACAGTTGGTGAACTTCTCCCCGAATTTCCGCCATCTTCTCCTTATAATAGGAGAGAGCACATCTCAGGTCCAAAGTATGGAGCCTGTACTCAGCCTCCGAGGTGTAATCAGGGTAGTAAACCGGCAGGGTTAACACCTGGTTAAGGTGAAACACTGACACCACCTTCGGAAGGAATTTCAGGTGGGGGCGTAGGACAACCTTGTCCTTGTAGAAGACCAGATAAGGGGAGTCCACCGAAAGTGCCTGGAGCTCCCCTGTCCTTATGGCAGAAGTGATAGCCACCAGGAAGGCTGTCTTCCCACAACAAGTGTGACAACTCACACTTGTGCATTGGTTCAAATGGCTGACCCATGAGCTTTGCCAGAACCAGCAGTAAATCCCACGGAGGTGGAGATTCACGCACCGGAGGGGAAATGTGATCCAGGCCTTTAAAAATGCGCCTGATCACTGTCTCCTGTGCCAACGTCGGCTGACTGGCCTGCACCCGGTAAGCAGAGATGGCTGCCAGGTGCACCCTAAGGGTCGACAACCGAAGACCCCCTTTGGAGAGAGACCAAAGGTAGTCGAGAATGTTAGCCACTGAACAGGATAAAGAGTCCAGGCCCTTACCCTGACACCAAATGGAAAACCTTTACCACTTGAAGGCATAACATTTCCTGGTCGATTCCTTTCTAGATGCTTCCACCACAGTGTAGACATCTTCAGAAAGACCCAAAGCCTGGAACTTTAGCCACACAGGTACCAGGCTGTGAGGTGCAGGGATTGAAGGTCTGGATAAAATACCTTCCCCTGATTGAGTGATATCAGGTCTAGGCATGTGCAAAGCTGCTCTGTGTGCCTGCAGCTGAGGCTGAGGAGATCTGGATACCAGAACTGGCACGGCCAGTCTGGGGCTACCAGGATCACCTTCGCCTTGTCCCTCCTCACCCTGAAAAGCACCTTGTGGATCAAGGGACATGGAGGGAAGGTGTAGAGGAGGCTTGGGGTCCACAGCCTCGAGAAGGCATCCCTCTGCAGCAAGCCCTGCTGAGAGGGGCGGGTATGAAATATTCTCAGCTTGGTGTTTTCCCTTGAGGCAAACAGGTCCACCATCGGTTTGTCCCAACTGGAGAACAGGCTGTAAGCTACCTCTGGATAGCGAGACCACTCATGGGATGTCTGGCCAAAGTGGCTGAGAGCAGCCGCCAGATGGTTTGAGGCTCCTGCCACATGGATGGCCAGGAGATCTGCCTCCAACTGGCTCATGAGGGTCCAGATGCAGAGCACCTCCTTGCACAGCAGACAGGAGTGCGTGCCGCCCTGTTTGTTGAGGTAGTACATGGTCGTGATATTGTCCGTCTGGACTTGAACCACTTGACCCCGGAGCTGAGGAGCGAAAGCTGACAGTGCCAGTCTGACTGTTCTGAGCTCCAACAGGTTGATGTGGTATCAGGACTCCTCAGGGGTCCAGAGCCCGTGGGACTTTACGTCCCCCATGTGGGCTCCCCAGCCCATGAGAGAGGCATCGGTCATAAGGACGACCATCAGTTCGGGGAAGGCAAACAGGATCCCTTCCTGCAACCAGTCCGGGGCGGTCCACTATTGGAGAGTGTCCCACATCTTCTGGGTTACAGTGACCAGCTTGTCGAAATGACCGTGGCGCTGAGTCCACTGGGCAGCCAGCTCCCATTGGAGGGGGCGCATGTGCAACCGGGCCCAATGGACCACTGAGGTGCACGCCGCCATGTAACCCAGAAGGCACAGAAAGTCCCAGGCAGGGCACAAGTGCCAACCAGAAATGAATGGGCAAGGAGGAGAGAACCTCCTCCTGGCTTGACAAGAGTCAAGCTCTGCCCTGATGAAACCCCATCGCCTGGAGAAGGTATGGAGTCTGGACTTGGCCTCGCTGATCAGAGGCCGAGCTGAGAGTAGGTCTGGAGGGCCAGGTCCCTGGACCTCTCCACCTCCTGTTGGGTGGAATCTGCTAGGAGCCAATCGTCAAGGTAGGGGTAAATTCTGACACCACACCCCCAACGGCAGAGATGGGCCACCACCACTGCAATGCATTTGGTGAAGACCCATGGGGCCGATGACAGGCTGAACGGCATGGCTCGGAACTCGTACAGGGTCCCTCTGACCGTGAAGCGGAGGAACCACTGATGGGATGGATGGATTGGGACGTGAAAGAACGCATCTTGCACATCCAGTGAACAAAACCACATGTTTCGCTCCAAGGATGGTATGATCTGGGACAGAGTGGCCATCTGAAAGGTGAGTGACCTGAGATATTGATTTAGGTTGTGCAGATCTAGAATGGGGCGCCAGCCCCTGTCCACTTGGGCACCAGGAAGTCCCTGGAGACAAAGCTTGGGTCTGCTGGAGGATCTGCCACTGGAGCTACTGCCTCCTTGAGGAGGAGCTGAGCAATGTTATCTCAGAGCTGACTGGGTCTGAGGGGATACTCATTCCTCCCCGAGGG
Source organism: Neoceratodus forsteri (assembly GCA_016271365.2). Taxonomy (NCBI): domain Eukaryota; kingdom Metazoa; phylum Chordata; order Ceratodontiformes; family Ceratodontidae; genus Neoceratodus; species Neoceratodus forsteri. The sequence continues at coordinate 1,226,520,539 of CM028131.1, read as the reverse complement.
GCGCGGGCTCGGCTTGGAGGGTACTGCTCGAATTCCAGAGGCAGTTCCTGACCAACCACTTCCAGAACCCACCTGTCCGTGGTGACGGTGGACCAGGCGGAAAGAAAGTGGCGGAGCCGGCTCCACATGGGAGGACCCAGAGCTGGCATGACAGGAGCGGGGATGGCAGCCCCGGCCATGTCACTGAGCAGGTTTAGAGGAGGAGGATCCAGGGGAGCCTTGGCCTCCTTTACGGGCCTGTTGGGGACCCTGCTTGGTCCGAGGGTGCCAAGCTTGAGCCTGCTGCTGTTGCTGGTACTGCTGTCCTCCTTGAAAGGAGGACTGCTAAGTCGCAGGGGCAGAATGCTGAAAGGGCTTGTTCTTTTTGCTCTGCTGGTTCTTGCCCAAAAAACTCTTGGCAGAGGTAGCGTCCAAGGTGGCACTGGACTGTGCCGAAGGTGACCGGCCACTCCCGGGCCAAACAAGTCGGTCCCAAGGAAGGGCAAGTCAGTTAACTTATGCTGAGTATCCGCCGGGAAGGAGGAAAGCCTCAGTCAAGCCCTGTGATGAGAGGCAACTACAGCAGCCATTGAATGGGCACAAGAATCCCCAAGATCGAGGGCCATCTGGAGCTGCTGTTTGGCAACAGCTCGGCCCTGATCTCAGACCTGCATGACCGTGGTCTGCACGTCCGCGGGGAGATGTGGGAGGACCTCATCCAACGACCCTAGAAGGGCATGAGAGAAGTGTGCCATGATGACAGCCGAACTTGCCTGACAAAGGCCCAAGGAGGAAGCCGCATAGACCTTCCTGACTGAATGGTCCAAGAGCTTGGACTCTTTTTCAGGAGGTCAGTCAGTACCAGCAGAACTGCCAGTATGCCTGAACACAGAGGCAGTCACCAGTCTCTCAGCCAAAGGGTGTTCTGTGAACCCCGCAAGGAATCCCATGGGAACCACGTACTTGTGGGCCATGCAGGCAGATGGAGCTGGACAAGAGGCAGGACACTGACAAAGTTCTAAGGCCAGTCCAACAATGGCCTCGGCCACAGGAAAGGCCTCCGTCGGGGTATCCCCTCTCTTGAGGATGTCAGTGAGAGGGTACTCCGCCTTTTTCTGGATAGGCTCCAGGGGCATCCCCATAGACTCAGAGATGAGGCAGAGGATCCCTTGAAAGGACGAGGGACCTTCCTCAGTCTCTAGGCCAGTGGTCGAATCATCATCCCCTGGATGTGAATGAAGACCGGTGACGTCCGAATCCGAAGAATCCAGATACAACGGCCTACTGCCCATGTCACCTTTGGCACGCCGGGGACGGTCTGGGGTGACCGTGACTGACAATCACTGGGGAAGCCCGGTGTCCGGTCTGTCTTCCTTGGAAGAAGCCCCTCCCACAGGCTGCTTGGGAGGTAACTCCACCAAAATAGGTGGAGAGACCGTTATGGGCCGAACAGGTGGTCTTGCCGGCTCCGCGGGCTGGGGAATTGATTTGGTAGGCTCCAAAGGAGTTGGCTTCAGCATGGGAGGCAAAAGCCAAGTAATGGCCGGGGAGGAAGCCGTGGTAGGCTTGTGCTCAGACAGAATCAGCTGCTGCCATGAGGTCCTCGAAGCACCAGAGTTTCCACAGGAGCCTCTCCTTATCCGAGGAGGACGAGGACGACCGATGGCGTCACCTCTTCTTAGAGTGCTTGTGGCTCTTCCTCAGCCTGTCAGATGAGGGGTTCCTAGACCTCGACCGAGATCAGGCAGGCCGACTCGGTCGGTCGGGAGGCACCAGCGGGGCCGGTGACTTCCCAGAGTCCGGGACCGGATCCTCAATTGGAACTCCAGCGGGCTGGTCTCCCCATCGGGGAAAACAAGGACCGGATTCCTCTCTAACGAGACATCGACCGGAGTCGATGACAGGGGATCAATTGGTTTGATAACTATTTCGACCTCTTCGACCAGATCCTCAGTCGGCTGGCCTGACGGGAGTCCGAGAAGCCAGCAGCTGAAGAAGCGATCTCGACCAAAGTCAAGACCGTGTGCTCCTGGGACTGAGACCTCTCTTGGTCCCAAGAGTGCCTTCATAGAGACGAAGACTTGCTCGGATCCTTATCCCGAATACGGGACCGAGAAGAGTGCGGGCTCGCAGGTGCCTCCCCCTTGGTGGGAAGAGACTGGCACAATTCCCTGAAGGAACCCGAATAGGTGGAGCCCAGTTTAGTGGAATGAAGAAGTTCGGAAAGAGCGCACAGTTGCTTTTTCCTCGAATGCTTGCATGTGTTCCAATTGCTTGGCGGATCCCACAGCCGAGGAAACCGCCCACCTAGCCTCTTTAGATTTCACTGGAGAATTCCTCTTCTCCTGTCTCCCCAGTTGTAAGCGTGCAAGATGGTCGTCCAGGACTCTGGGAAGGAAGGCCAAGCAGAAACTGCAGGATGAGGTGTCATGGCCGACACCTAGGCAGTAGACGCACCTGGAGTGGGGATTAGTACGTGAACTTTTGGCCGCACAAGCACTGTCGAAATCCAAGGGAAGATTTTTCTTCCATAATCGAGTATGCGTAAAAACGATAGCTAACTCTAAAGATAACGAAGTTTCAGCAAAACCGAAGGTTTGAAAGCCAGGACCTACGAAATGCGTGAGCACGATGGAGGCAACCTGAATCTTCCAGTGGAAAGGAAGATCTGGCGTCATGGGGCAGAGCCGAAGTATATACCACCCAGGTGGGTGGGAGGAGCCAGCTTGAAGACTTCCGGTGTTCCTTAAAGGGGAACGGGACATGCCAAAGAATGTGGATGAACAACATATCCATGCTCCTAGAACAATAAGTTTCCTAAATGAATTTGAGGGATGAGTCCCTAAGGACAAGAATGGAGGAGGATAGAGGAAGAGATAGAGAGAAGAGAAGGGAAGGGAAGGGCAGGGAAGGCAACCATCAACCCCCACCCCAAAGTGTTGGAGCCCAGGCAGTGAGGAGTGAAGTGCCCTCTCCCCCAATCCGTCTCCCCTCCTGTCAGAAGGTAAAAATCCGTGTCCAAGGTCACCCGCCTGACCAGCGGAAAGGAGGGGGCACAGAGGAGGGGATAAAGACTGAGGCCCTAGGGGGATGGTGGGGATTTATATGAATGGTGAAGATGCACAGAGATCAGGAATTACGGTAGGTACGTGAATTTTCATATCCTTATCTTGTGTCAATCTTCACCACCATTCATCACATTTGGGTAAGCGCATCAGCCCCCAAGGGCCCCGAGATACTAAAGGACTAAGTCCCTTAGCTCCCAGTGGGGGAAAACACTGAGAGGGAGAACCTTTATGGGCCTGGTGAGGCCTGAGACTGGGGAGAGTGAGACAGGGACCCCCCAAGGGGGCAGGAGGTTGCCCCAACAGATGCTGCCTCACCCTACGGGAGAAAAGGTGGGTTCTCCAGTACGTGGAGGAAATCACCCTATGCCAGGCCAAGGGTGACAACCAGGAAAGACGCAGCCATGCAGTCCACCTAGTGCAGATCGCTGTCCCTACGACCCTGGAAGCTACCTCGTTGGCATCGTAAGATGCCCTTGCTTGGTGCCTTGATAGCTCCAGACCATGTGCAGAGAGTGCAATGGCTTGTCTGGCTACCTCCGAATCAGGCATAGAAGCTAGGAGATGACCTAGCCTGGACCACAGAAACCTATCATAGGTAGCATAGTGGGCCTGATGAGCAGAAATTGAAAGAAGCAACCGTGCCGAGTAGAAGGTCCTCCTCCCCCAGAAGTCAAAATCCATAGAATCTTGATCGGGGGGCCGGTCATGGTGGAGGGCGCGAAGCCCATCAGGAGTGTCCAGCTGCGTCAGTCCTGACTGAGGATGAGGCATACAACTTGGAGACTCTGCAGGGGCACAATACCTCTGGCTCAGATCCCTAGGGGCTGGGACTCCGGAAAAGGGTCTTTGCCAGAACCGCAACACCACCTCCTGGAAAGGAGCAGGCCAGGCGGGCACCACAAGGGTGTCTGCACTGAAAATAGCCTAGGAAGGCACGCGTCGAATGCTCCAGATTGTGCTGAGTGGGTGGGGTGACGTGCAGGTCTTCCATCATCCTCACGAGGAAACGTTGATACTCTGCGAGATCAGCAGCAGGTGAGATGTGGACGGAGAGCTCCTCTCCTCCCAAAGAGGAGGATGAGGAAGTGGAAGACCTCAGACATCCAGAGGTTGGCTGCTCAGGGGGAGGGTGGAACACCCACTTGTCCATGGCCCTGACGTATGTAGGGAAGTGAGCAGCCGCACACCTGAACTGTTCCCAGGAGAGAGGTCCCCAAGGACCAAGAATGCCTGGGAGAGCAGGAGATGGTGACAGAGGAGTGGAGGCTAAGTCAACAACAGAAGGCGACCGTCCTCTGTCCGAGCAAGAGAGCGCACCAGGAGCCCCAAGGAAAGGAGGAGCTTCGGAAAACCCAACAGCAGACAGTTGATCAACCATGCTGGAACTGCCTAGGCTGTGCCCTGAAGAATCCCCCCTGTGAGGTGACCAGGACTGCAGAATTCCAAAAGGATGGTCCCATCCCTCCAAAGACCAGGGCCCTCTCGAGGAGACCGAGAAGGAAGAACGGGAGTCCATGCTACGACTCCTTCCTGAACCCAGCTGGGTCCCGGAAAAAGGACGCCGCATCAAACACTGGCCCCTCGGAATCCGAAACAGCCCTCCTCCTCGCAAACACCAGCCTAGGCAGCCGACAGCCCTGGTCAGTCCCCGAGGGGACCACCCAGGGAGTAGCACCCCCCCCCGTGGGTGCTCTGGTCAGCCCTAAAGTTGGGCAATCTAGGCACAGCACCTGAGGGGGTAATCCAACTGAGGGGGCAGCAAACCCTCTGAGCCCAGGCTGCAGGGCAATAGTAGCCTGCACTACTGCCTGCTGGTCAGCACCCCTGACCCTAGACTCGGGGGCTACCGCCCGCTCCTCAAAGGGAGGCTAGCTCTGGTCAGCCAAGGAAACTACCAGGGTGTCCACATGGGCCACCAACTCCAAAGAGTCGGACAGCTGGTCCGAACCAGACTCGGAGTCCGTCTCTGAAGAGGTAGAGACCGAAGTCCAGTGCCAGACCGTACGCAGATGCCTGCTCCTGTCTGGACTGCAGGAGGCGCCAGTTCGGGTGCCCGCACCAGAGCCAGCACCGAGATCCCCCATGGCACTGCGAATGGTGCCCGAAGAAGAGATGGTGCCAAAAGCGGCAGCAGAGCTGGAGTCGATGTCTGCCATGGCGCCATTCTGTCCCACGGTGCCGCGAACAGCACCGGAGTCTGGGACAGCGCCGATAGCAACACCGACAGCTCCATCAGTGCCTCCCATGGTGCTGTGTCCTTGCTCGGCACCACAAGCGGCACCAGAGCTAGACATGGCACCGTCCCCAGCCTCGTGCCACGAATGGTGCCAAGGCAAGAAATGGTCAAACATGGCGCCGTAGAACCTCCCACAGTGCCGTCAGCACCATCGGTGCCGCAAACAGCGTTGACAACAGAGACAGTGACGAGTGGCAGACCGTCACCAACCACGGCGCCACGAACGGCACCAAGGCCCAAGACGGCACCGAAAGACGGCTTCGAGGATGGTGCTGACCCAGGCTTCAGCCCGGGAGGAAACAACATCGGGGAGCTCACCGGCGGGCGATTGCCAGAGGCGCAGGCTACTGAAGCAGAAGCCCTCCTCCGTGGTCCATATAGAACCAGGAGGGGACCTGGAGGAAAGGCCGAGAGACCGCGGCTTGGCCCGACGAGTACGCACCTGTCCCCCGAAAGTCGACGGAGCTCGTCCAACTTTCCACACGCGTTGATCGATGACAACAGTCCATGAAGATGCAGGCGTCGCACGAATCCATGTTGTGAAGCGGGCCAAGACATGCAAGACAACAATCATGCTGGTCAATAACGGACTACTTGCGGCCGCACGGGCACAGACGGCCACCCCGCTTTCAGCAATTTTTTTGCCCTCTGACCAAGACATGATCGACGGAAACACAATTCAAAAACAGACTAGAAGTCACTGAAAAATAATAATGGAACAGTCTCACCAACAGCGGCGTCGAGTAAGGCAAAACAGAACCAGCAGGTAAAACTTTTTCCGCATCGAAGACACAAGAAGGCAAGTTGTTGATTGCAGCTCCACACGAGGTGCAACCTCTACAAATTGGCGGGAGGGCAGGGTCGACAACACCTAATGGCCAACCCATGAGGGCCACGCAGTGCATCGGCCTCGAGGGTGGCACTGGAGCGTCGACCCCGCCCATTCAAAAGCTCCTCATGAGGGTCGCGTGACCTCCGCCAGGACCCATTTGTGATGAATGGTGAAGACTGACACAGATAAGATCTCATGTGAATGGAATAGGACATAGCAGACAGAATGGGAGGGGGGACATGTCCTGCTGCAAGAGCTCCTCTTGAAGATCTATTATTATAGTAAGTTCTAATGTAACTGCACTATCTTACTTCGAGGAAGCTCTTGCAGCAGGACTGTGTCCCAAGCAGTTCCGGTACAAAAGAGGAAGCAGCACCAGGAGGAGGAGAAACAGCAGCCAATGGCCTAAGAAAGAAGGCCCTACAGAACAGCGAGGCCAAAGTTGGCCCTATACCTAAAAGCAATGTCCAGACTGTAATGCTTGGTGAAGGTGTGGACAGAGCTCTAGGTGGTGGCTGCACAGATGTCTGCAGCAGACACATTTCTGAAACAGGCCGTGGGGGCACCATGCCCCTGGTGGAATGGCCCATAACTACTCCCGGAAGGTTTTTGTTGTACTTACAGTAGCAATAAACGATGCAATCTTTTGACAACTTCTATGATTCTATGATTTGGCTAACTACTTAGATGAGCACTACTTGGACACTGGAGCACCCCCTTTCTTGGGGGCAAACAAAACAAACAACTGATCCGACCTCCTTATAGTCTTGGTCCGGTCCGTATAGTATCACAAGATTGTATGTACATCCAAAGTATGGAGCAAAGCCTCCTCCTGATTAGAATACTCAGGATACTAAAATTGGTAGGTGGATGGATTGATTCAAAGTAAACTCAGACACCACCTTGGGAAGAAAAAACAGGTTACTCACCTGTAACAGTAGTTCTAGGAGTGGTATATGTTGTTCATCCACACTGTCTGGCATCGTCCCTTTCCCTTTTAAATCTTGCCGGAAGTCTTCAAGCTGGCTCCTCCCACCCACCCAGGTGGTAAATACCTCGGCTCCGCCCCATGACACCAGATCTAGCCTGCTGGAAGCCAGGTTGTGCACCTTAAGCCGGGGAGGTCGGGTTGGTGCGTGTGGATGAACAACATATACCACTCCTAGAACTACTGTTACAGGTGAGTAACCTGTTTTTCTAGGAGCGTGGATATGTAGTTCATCCACACTGTCTGGCAGACTCCTAGCAGTTCTCCGGGAGGAGGGAGGCAAGGCGGAAACCCCCTACTTAGGAAACAGAGATTGGAGAACCGAGGCCCCAAAACCCAAAACCAGCATCACGTCGAGACTCAAGGTCGATGTGGTAATGGGTAATGAAGGTGTTTGCTGACTTCCAGGTAGCAGCCCGACATATTTCCTGGATAGGGATGTCCCTGGAAGCAACCACCGAAGCAGCAGTATGGCAGGTAGAATGAGCTCTTATCCCCTTGGGAGGCTCCTTGCCCACCAATTCATAACACAGACTTATGCATGATGTGATCCATCTTGCAATAGTCCGCTTGGCTGCAGTTCTGCCAGAAGCGGCTTCAGCGTATGCAACAAACAGCTGGCGAACCTCTCCCCGAATTTCCGCCATCCTTTCCTTATAGCAGGAGAGAGCACGTCTGAGGTCCAGAGTATGGAACCTGTACTCTGCATCCGAGGTGCAGTTAGGGTAATATACCGGCAGAGTCAACACCTGGTTGAGGTGAAACTCTGACACCACCTTGTGAAGGAAGTTTGGGTGAGGGCGCAGGACAACTTTGTCCCTGTGAAAGACCAGCTAAGGGAAGTCCACTGAAAGCACCTGGAGCTCCCCTGTCCTTCTGGCTGACGTGATAGCCACCAGGAAGGCAGTCTTCCACAACAAGTGTGTGAGCTCACACTTGTGCATGGGTTCGAGTGGCTTGCCCATGAGCTTTGCCAAAACCAGCAAGAGATCCCACGGAGGTAGAGGTTCACATACTGGAAGGGATATGTGATCCAGGCCTTTGGAAAAGTGCCCGATCACCGTCTCCTGCGCCAACGTCGGCTGACTGGCCCGCGCCCGGTAAGCAGAGATGGCTGCCAGGTGCACCCTATGGGTCGATGACCAAAGACCCCCTTTGGAGAGGGACCAAAGGTAGTCTAGAATGTTAGCCACAGAGCAGGATAAGGGGTCCAGGCTCTTTCCTTGACACCAAATGGAAAATCTTTTCCATTTGAAGGCATAACATTTCCTGGTCGATTCTTTTCGAGATGCTTCCACCACGGTGTAGACATCCTCAGAAATACCCAAAGCCTGGATCTCTAGCCGCTCAGGAACCAGGCTGTGAGGTGCAGGGATTGAAGGTCCGAGTGGAAGACCTTCCCCTGGTTCAACGATACCAGGTCCGGGCATGTATAAAGCTACTCCGGGGCCCTGCAGCTGAGGCTGAGGAGATCTGGATATCAGAACTGGCTTGGCCAATCTGGGGCTACCAGGATCACCTTCGTCTTGTCCCTCCTCACCTTGAGTAACACCTTGTGGATCAAGGGAAATGGAGGGAAGGCGTAGAGGAGGCCTGGGGTCCACGGCCTCGAGAAGGCACCCCCCTGCAGCGAGCCCTGCTGAGGGGGACGGGCATAGTACAGCCTCAGCTTGGTGTTCTCCCTAGAGGCAAACAGGTCCACCAACAGTTTGCCCCAACGGGAGAACAGATGGTAAGCTACCTCTGGATGGAGAGACCACTCGTGGGATGTCTGGCCTATGCGGCTGAGAGCATCCGCCAGTTGGTTCGAGACTCCTGCCACATGAATGGCTAGGAGATCCGCCTCCAGCCAGCTGACGAAGGTCCAGATCTGGAGCGCCTCCTTGCATAGCAGACGGGAGTGCGTGCCGCCCTGTTTGCTGAGGTAGTACATGGTTGTGGTATTGTCCATCTGGACTCGAACCACTTGACCCCGGAGCTGAGGAGTGAAAGCTGACAGGGCCAGTCTGACTGCTCTGAGCTCCAACAGGTTGATGTGGCATCGGGACTCTTCGGGGGTCCAGAACCCGTGAGCTCTGTTGCCCCCCATGTGAGATCCTCAGCCCATGAGAGAGGCATCGGTCGTAAGGACGACTGTCGGCTCGGGGCGGACAAACGGGATTCCTTCCTGCAAGTGACTCGGGACGGTCCACCATTGGAGAGCGTCCCACATCCTCTGGGTGACCGTGACCAGCTGGAAGAAGAGACCCTGAAGCTGAGACCACTGGGCGGCCAGCTCCCATTGAAGGGGGCGAATGTGCAGTCTGGCCCAGCGGACCACTGAGGTGCACGCTGCCATGTAACCCAAGAGGCGCAGGAAGTCCCGGGCAGGGCGCAAGTGCCCAACCAGAAATGATTGGGTAAAGGAGGAAAGAACCTCCGCCCTGTCCGCTGGGAGCCGAGCTCTGGCTTGACAAGAGTCGAGCTCTGCTCCGATGAAGCCCATCACCTGAGAAGGCACGAGTTCTGACTTGGCCTCGTTGATTAGGAGGCTCAGGTGGGAGCAGGTTCGGAGGGTCAGGTCCCTGGACCTCTCCACCTCCTGAAGGGAGGAACCCGCCAGGAGCCAGTCATCTAGATAGGGGTAAATGCGAACCCCTTGACGCCGTAGATGGGCTGCCACCACTGTGATGCATTTGAAGACCCCTGGGGCTGATGACAGGCCGAACGGCAAGGCTCTGAACTCGTACAGGGTCCCTTCGACCCTGAAGCGGAGGAACCGCTGATGGGACGGACGGACTGGGACATGGTAGAATGCGTCCTGAAGATCCAGTGTACAGAACCACATGTTTCGCTCCAGGGATGGTATAATCTGGTTCAGAGTTACCATCCGGAAGGTGAGAAACCTGGGATACCAATTCAGGTCGTGGAGATCTAGAATGGGGCACCAACCCCCTGTCCGCTTGGGCACCAGGAAGTACCTGGAGACGAAGCCTGGGTCTGAAGGAGGATCTGGCACTGGAGCTACCACCTCCTTGAGGAGGAGCTGAGCAATGTCGTCCCGAAGGGCCGACTGAGCGCCAACTGAGATCCTTTCCTCCAGTGGGGCACGGGCCCGGCTGGGGGTACTGCTCGAACTCTAGAGGCAGTCCCTGCCCGACCACTTCCAGAACCCACCTGTCCGAAGTGATACCGGACCAGGCAGAAAGAAAGTGGCGGAGCTGGCCTCCCACGGGAAGACCCAGAACTGGCGTGACGGGTGCAGGGGAGGCCACCCACCCGTCACTGTGCAGGCTTGGAGGAGGAGGAGACACCTGGACCAGCACCTCTGTCTCCTTTGAGGGGCTGTTGGGGACCTTGCTTGGGCCAAGGGCGCCAAGCTTGAGCCTGCTGCTGTTGCTGACCTCCCTGGAAGGAGGGCTGTCTGACTGCAGGGGAAGAATACCGAAAGGACTTCTTCTTGCACTTCTGCTGGTTCTTATCCGGAGAACCTTTAGCAGAGGTGGCATCTAAGGTGGCATTAGACTGCTCAATGCGCAGTAGATGATCTGCCACTCCCGGACTGAAGAGGTTGGTGCCAAGGAAGGGCACGGCAGCTAACTTGTGCTGAGTATCCGCAGGAAAGGAGTATAACCTCAGCCAAGCCCTGCGGCGAGAGGCTACCGCAGCAGCTAGTGAACGGGCACAGGAATCACCAATGTCCAGAGCCGTCTGGACCCGGACCTGCTTGACCGTGGCCTGCATGTCTGCAGGGAGATGAGGGAGAACTTCATCAAGCGACCCCCAAAAGGGCGTGAGAGAAGTGTGCCATGATCAGTGCTGAGCTAGCCTGACGAAGGCCTAAGGATGATGCCGCGTAGACCTTCCGGGCCGAGTGGTCCATAAGATTGGATTCCTTGTCCGGAGGGCAGTCAGTATCCGTAGAGCTGCCCGTTCACCTAAACACTGAGGCAGTCACAAGGCTTTCTGCCGAGGGATGCTCAGTTAAGCCTGCCAAGACCTCTATGGGCACCGCTGTACTTGCGGCCAGTAGGCAGAGGGAGCCGGGCAAGAGGCTGGACGCTGCCAAAGTTCCAGAGCCGGGCCAACTATGGCTTCTGTCGGGGTATCCCCCCCTCTTGAGAATATCCGTGAGAGGATATTCTGCCTTCTTCTGAATGGGCTGCAGAGGCATACCTGTGGACTCTGAAATGAATCGAAGGATGCCCTGGAAGGAGGAAGGCCCTTCCTCCATGCCTGACACAGACAGTGCATCATGAGATTGAAGGCCGGTAGTATCCGAATCCGAGGAGTCCAGATACAAGGGTCTCCCACCTAAATCCCCCTCGATGCGCCTAGGGCGATCAGGAGTGACTGTGATGGACAACCTATGGGGCAGGCCTGTAGTCGGTCGGTCCTCCTTAGAGGGAACCCCTCCCTGAGGCTGTTTTGGTGGTGGTTCCACCAAAATTGGTGGGGAGCCTGTAACAGGCTGAGCCGAAATGCGCACCGGACCCACCAGAGGGAGAACCGGAGTCCTCAGCACCGAGGGAGTCGGTGTCGGCCGAAGAGGCTGAGGCCAAGTAATGGCCGGTACTGCCGGGGCAGCCGGCCTTTGACCTATTAGAAGAAGTTGCTGCCATATGAGGTCCTCATAAAGTCGATGGAGCTTCTGTCTAAGTCTCTCCTCGTCCGAGAAGGATGAGGAACGGTAGCGGCGCCTCTTCCGGGAGTGTTTGTGGGCCTTTCTCGGTTTTTCGACTGATGGGGTCCTACTCCTTGATCGAGACCAACGGCGTTGGCTCTGTCGGTTGGGAGAAGCCGGATTCGGTGAGAACCGGGGTTCCGGCTCTTGTCCCTTGATCGGGATGCCCGAAGGATGGGTTTCCTCATCGGGGAAGGAGAGAATAGGAGTCCTCTCCAGAGAATCGTCGACAACGGCCCGATCAGGTCGAGAGAAATCTCAGCCGGTTCTGCTGCATCCTCGGCTTTGGTGCCCTGGCCTGACAGAAGGTCTGAAAAGCTGGCAGCCAAGGAGGCGATCTCGACCGAGGTCGAGACTCCTTGCTCCTGAGAGTCTGACCGCTCTCGGTCCCAGGAGCGTCTTCTTCAGGTAGAAGAAGATGGTTTAGGATCCTTATCCTTCTTCTTGGAATGCGAGGAGTGCGAGCCTGAGGGCGCCTCACCCTTAGTAGGGAGAGACTGGCACAACTCCCGGAAGGATCCCGTGAAGGTGGAGCCCAACTTGAGCGGCACGAAGAAGCTTCAGTTGGCCAAAGCTTGGGCAGCTTCTTCTTCGAAGGCCGCCATCTGCTCGAGCTGCTCAGCGGATCCCGCAGCCGAGGAAACAGCCCACCTGGACTCCTTCGATTTCACCGGTGGATTGTGAAGCTCTGGTCTCCCCAACTTAAGGTGCGCTTTACAGTCCCTCCAGAATGGTGGGATGGAAGGCTGAACAGATGGCACATGCTGGCATCATGCGCATACCAGGCAGTATACGCACGAGAGGTGGGGACTAGTGCGAGACTTTTGTCCACAAGGACACCGGCGAAACCCAGGGGACGACTTGTCCTCCAAATCGAGCGTTCGATCTGAATCGTCATACTTTTACGCAGTTTTAAGGCAGGTAAGCGGCGAATCCGCTGATTTGACTCCAGGGCCTCTGTTACTGCAAGGTATGCACGAGGGAACCTATATCTTCCAGCGGAAAGGAAGATCTGGCGTCATGGGGCGGAACCGAGGTGTTTACCACCCAGGTGGGTGGGAGGAGCTAGCTTGAAGACTTCCGGCAATATTTAAAAGGGAAAGGGACAATGCCAGACAGTGAGGATGAACAACATATCCACGCTCCTAGAGCATAGGATTAGTATGCACAGACACCCTGTCTTTGTGAAAAACCAAATAAGTTTCTTTACACATTAGAGCCTGGAGCTCGGAAATCCTTCAAGCAGAAGTAACAGCAGAAGGGGGCTACGAGTATCATCTCTACTCACTCCAACTGAAGTTTGAGAAGCACCCTCTGGAGAAGCGGGAAGTGAAGCAAGGCATACAGAAACTTCCCCTTCCAGGAGAGGGCCAACGTGTCTCGCCAGAAAACTCCACGCCCGGGATCAAGTGATTAAAAAAGCAGCAGTTTTGCATTGAGTGAGGACAGAAAAAGGTCTAACTCTGGTCGGCTCCATCTGTCTAAGAGATCTTCAATCACTGGAGTCAGAAGCTCCCGCTGTTGAGCCTGCACGGGCAGCAGCTTAGACTGTCCACCAGGACATTTTGGATGCCTAGAACATGGGCAGCTGAGAGCTCCAGACCGTGTTCGATGGCCCAATACCAAACCTGCCGTTATGGGTCTGGTAGGAACAGAGACCTGGACAGCTACAGGCATTGGCACAGCTGGAGCACCCCTGGAGGAAGAAGAAGAAGAAGCCATCAGAGAGCGATCCTGATCTCGGTCTTTCTTGTGACTATTCCCCAAGGACTTATCTCAGGCCTTAGCAGCCTGGGAGCTCAACAAACCTGCCAGCGACTGGGAAGGAGGGACACCCTGATGACCTCTACCCATAACTGGCTACCTGTTGTTCCATCAGGAATTTTTTTGAGAGCCTTTTTTGTCACCTGATGTTGGTTTGATTAAATCTGTGGCAGAGCTCACAGTCTGAGACATTGTGGTCAGGCCTAAGACAGCAGACACTGAGAATTATGGTCGTCTGAAGAGGCAATCTTTCTGAAGTGACGGAAGAGAGAAGTGGAAGGATTAACTCTCGAAATAAACAAGTTAAAGGAACCTCTTATGAAAAGGGATTCTAAAAAACTAGGTAAAATAAAAGTCATAAGCGAAAATGGTACAAAACTGCATTGGGGCTTCTGCAGAGACCCATGAGAACAGAGTCGATGGCGGGAAAGAACTGAGGAGAGAGCAGGGCTGCTCATGCCTTTAAGATTTTCAGCAGTACCATTGGGGCCGCCCATCACTATAGGGTTGGTGATGTCAGCGCATGGCCCCAATGGTACTGCTGAAAATCTTCCGTGTGGATCCCGCGTCACCGATGGTGAAGTTCCATATGTGTGACCTAATGACTGAAATACCCCTGATGAAGATGTATGGATTACAGGAAAAATGGAAGACAGACTAACAGTTATACAGCAATTTTGCTTACAAAGGCAAATAAACACTATGATAACAAAACATGTGAACCAACAGGAACACCACCAAAGCACAGACTATAACAGAGGGGTGCAAATAGACAAACAACATGTCACTGGTACCGCCAGGCTTGAACTGTGATTTTTTTTTGTAAATAACTGTGATCCGTTTGAAGTCATGCAAGTGGCTGGGATGTCGCAGTTGGTGGTGTCTTGCATCTGTTAAAACATGGTACTTCATTTCCTCAAGACTGCTGTGACAGTTTTTGAGAAAAATGTTTAAACCTACTGGTTGTGTTATAAGGCATGCACATTCAAATACCTCCAAACACACACACACACACACACACACACACACACACACACTCACTCACTCTACAGCCTATCCATGTACCCAGCAGAGTTTAATTATTGTCCTTTTTCTTCCTGGTCAGCATTATTGTTAAAGTCCAGCTACAGCTGGCCGAAGGAACCTCAGGCAAACAGTACTGTGTCATCAAGTAAATGTGACTGTACAAGGACAAATGGACCTTGGGGAAATAATTAAGGGAAACCAAGAAACAGACGAGACCCAGGACAGAGCCCTAGCTACAACAGAACCAAAGGGGGGGCAGGACACCTACAAGGGCCAATTGAGACCGGGCAGCTAGGCAGAAGCTAAACTACTTGTCTGAAGAGAGAGACTGAAAAGACCAGCTCCACTAAGCTTATTTATTTAAGAGTTTTACCAGAAAGTCATGCTGAGCAGAGTACCACTCGAGTCCAGATGCGCCCTTGGGGCAGTACAAAAATAATAGAGCGTAATGATAGTAACAATAATAGTACAGCAATGGTAGGAACACAGAAACAATAGTATAAGTGCAGCTGTGCAAATTAGGACAACGGAGGATAAAACAAGCAAGTAGTGCAGCCACTACAAAGATGCACATAACAGAAAAAGGTGAGGCATGAGACGAGCGGTTGATATCATTAGATTGATATAAATAGTGGCACAGAGCAAACCCAGGAAAGGGTAACTGGCCCAGGAGCTGAGGATGTGTTAGGTACATGAGCAGATGGGGGAGAAATGCACTGCGAGGAGGCCCTTTATGTGTTGGGAGGGAGAAGTGTGTCGATGATAAGGGGGTGTACAATGTTGTCATAGGTCTTTGTGAGGTCAACAAAGATTTCTGAGGTGATCCATCTGTGATCCAATCCCTTAATAATAAAGTCAATAAGCCTGCAGAGGTAATAAACTGTGGGATGAGTAATTTGGGAACCAAGGTGAAGAGGACTAAGTAAGGAGGCAGAGTCATGGAAGGAGGAGAGCTGGCAAAGCTCAGGTTGTTCATGAATATTAGCCAGTACTGGGATAAAGGAGATGAGGCTTGACTCAAGAAGAGGAGGGGGGTCACCGCCTTTATGGATAGGAAGGACTTCCGCTCTCTTCCAATTACCAGATACCTTACCAGTGTGGAATAAGAGGCTGAGGAGAGCAGCGATAGGGAGAATCATAGTGGAAGCAGATCGGAGGAGATTATGATCAAGGCAGGCATGACTGTTGCATCTGGCTGGTTTAAGGGACAACAGAGCTGAGAAGGTTGTGGCGGGGGGGAGAACAACAAGAAAAAGGAAGGGAAGTAGGAAGAATTTGTTGTGAGAGGGGAGGGGAGGCAAGGAGATGAGGGCAGAAGATATAGCAACTAAAAAGGACAAGGTAACTTCAAGCTGGTCAGAGGTGGCGGAACTACCTTTGTTGAGAACTTGGGGGGGTGGGGTTGTTGACTGAGAAGTTGAGTCAAATGAAAAAATTACTCACCTTAGTAATTATATTTCTTCTAATGGAGTCTTGCTGTATTCTGACAATTGCAGTGATTCCCAACCTTTGAGCTGCCCCGGAGAACTAAAGGGTTAACTTTCCATGCAGGGCATGGAACGCTGAGCTTGAGCTCGGTTGAAGTCTCTGTCTGGAGTGATTTGAACTCAATCCCATCAGATTCTTATGAGCCCAATTAAACTAAAAATTCTATGTGGAAATTGTAAAAATTCTACTAGCCAACTGGCTGAAAAGTTCTGGATTCCCAAGGAAGACTCAAGTCAGGAAACCCAAAAACTAAACCCAAAAATAACAATAATAAATAAGCACCCAAACAAAAATGGAGGAGGGTGCCAGCAAATACACCCCTGGAGTGCAACACTGCACCTGCCCACCCACTTCCAAAACAGGTTCTAAGAGGGAGAGGTCAATACAGCAAGACTCCATTAGAAGAAATATAATTACTAAGGTGAGTAATTTTTTCTTCAAACAACATGAAGTCTTGCTGTATTCTGACAATTGCAGACTACTAGCAGTACCTCCAAGGAGGAGGAACGAACCTACTTTGAGAATAGGCTCTTAAAGCACTGTTGTGTTAAACTGAGCATCACTCATAGCCTGATATCCGGAGAGTAATGCTTGGTAAAGGTATGGACTGTTTTCCAGGTGGCTGCTTGACAAATTTCTAGGAGAGGGATATCCCTGGCCGCAGCCAGGGAAGCAGCTGTACCTCTTGTGGAATGAGCCCTCGGGCCTGGGAGTGGAGTTTTTCCCAGTTTTTCATAGCAGAATTGTATACAAGACACAATCCACCTAGCAATAGATCTTTTGGTGGCAGGTTTGCCCTTTCCCACTTCTCCATAAGTGAGGAACAACTGGAGAGAGTCAAACATGTGACCATTGGTACGCTCCATGTAGTAACTAAGGGCTCTTTTGACATCTAAACTATGCAGTCTCCTCTCTCCTGAGGAAGAATGATCAGTGAAGAAAACAGGGAGAGACATAGACTGGTTTAAATGGAAGTCTGAAACCACTTTGGGCAAGAACCTTCTATTGGTTCTAAGGACCACTTTATCCCTATGAAGGGAGATAAAATCAGGTTCCACAGGCAGGGCTTGCAATTCACTGACACGCCTGGCAGAGGTAATGGCTACCAAGAACACAGCTTTCCAAGTCAAGTACTTAAGCTCTGCTGAAGACATAGGCTCACAGGGGTTGCATAAGCTGAGCAATGCAAACATTCAAATCCCAGGCAGGGGCAGGATCTCAAAAGGGGATTGTGTGAAACAATCCTTTAAAGAATTTACAGAACACAGGATGGGAAGATAGTGAGAAAGGCTTCCCCACAGACAAAAATGCAGAAACAGCTGACAAGTGTACCTTGAGAGTAGCTGGTCTGAGGCCTAGGCCATTAAGATGGACCATATAATCTAGAACCGCAGGCAATTCAGCAGTGTCTGGAGAAATATTCTTCTTATAACACCTAATGCTGAATCTTTCCATTTGGAGTTGTAAGTCTTTCTGGTGGAGAGCTTTCGAGAAGCCTTGAGGATGTCCAGAGCCCCTTGGGAAAGATGCAGATCTGCAAACTCTAACTCTTCAAGAGCCAAGCCTTGAGATTGAGAGATTGAGAGACTGAAGATTGGGGTACCAAATCCTCCCCTGAGAGGATGTTAACAGGCTGTGATTCCTGGTAAGAGACAGGGGAAGATGGACTGCTAGACACAGCAACAGAGGGTACCAGGGCTGTCTGGCCCAATCTGGAGCAACCAGAATCACCTTGCAAGGCTGAGACCTTATTTTGACTAAAACTTTGAGCAGGAGTGGAAAGGGGGGAAAGGCATACAGAAACTTCTTTTCCCAATTCAGAATCAGGGCGTCCAGGGGGACTGAGCCCAAGACTGGAGGTCTGCAACAAAAGATAGGGAGCTGGTGATTGTCTGGGGCTGCAAAGAGATCCATCTCTGGAGTGCCCCACTTTGAAAAAATTACTTTCAACACCTGAGGGTCCAGGGATCATTCGTGATGGCCCTGAGAAATCCTGCTCAGTGCATCTGCTAGCACATTGTCCTTGCCTGGAAGGTGAACTGCTACAAGAGAGGCTTGCAGGGAATAAGCCAGGGACCACAAATTCATGGCTTCTGTGCACAAGGCCATGGACCGAGTGCCTCCCTGCTTGTTGATGTACCACATGGTGGTAGTGTTGTCTGTTCTGACTTGAACCACCTAGTTCTGAACTGACTGTGAGAATGCTTTTAGAACTAGAAAAACTGCCCTAAGCTCTAGAAGATTGATGTGGAGAAGGGATTCTTGTGGGGACCACAGGCTCTGGGCAGTAAAGGACCCCAGGTGGGCTCCCCAGCCCAGAAGAGAAGCATCTGTGGTAAGGACCACTGAACAAGGCTGAGCAACAAAAGGAACACCTTGCCTTAAATTATCCTTATCCTGCCACCACTGGAGGGCCTGGATCAAGGTCAGAGTCACTGGAATCAGTTTGGTAAGGAGTCCTTTCTCTGAGACCAGAAAGCTCTCAGGTGGAACTGAATATCCCTCATCTGAATCTCGCCCTTGGACCACTGCTGTTGAAGCTGCCATGGCCCAAGAGCTGAAGGAAATGCCTTGCTGGTCAAGATACCTGAAGGAAGAAGTTACTCTATAAGAGCCCTTGCCCCTTTCTAGAGGAAGAAAGGCTCTTGCTCTGAGTGTGTCCAGTTCTGCCCCTATAAAGGTAAGGAGCTGGACTGGTTCGAGAACTGACTTGGGAAGGTTGAGAAAAAATCCTAGGGAAGTGAGCACTTGCTGGGTCACTTGCAGGTGAGACTTGACTTGGTCTGGAGACTGACCCACTAATATCCAATCATCCAGATAAGGAAATATGGAAATCTTTTGCCTTCTTAGAAAGGCAACTACTACTGCCAGGCACTTTGTGAAAACCCTTGGAGCTGAGGTTAGGCAAAAGGGCATTGCGCTGAACTGGTAGTGGCCTGAGGGCAACTCGAACTTGAGGTACTTTCTGTAGGAGCACCTGATGGGAATGTGAAAGTAGGCATCTTTGAGGTCCAGGAAGGCTAGCCAGTCTCCTGGCCTTAGAGAGGGAAGGATTATTCCCAGAGTTACCATCTTGAACTTTGGTTTTAAAAGATGTTTGTCCAGATATCTTGGGTCCAGGATGGGTCGCCACTCCCCTGTCTTTTTGGTGGTCAGGAAGTACCTGGAGTACAGCCCTTTGCCCCAATGTAGGGTAGGTACTCTCTCTATAGATCTTAAAGCTAGGAGAGAAGAAACCTCTGCCTCCAGGGCAAGGGTTTCCGGAAGATTTGCAGGTGGAAAAGATCTGGCTCTCATCTTTGGAAATGTTTTGAAGCTGAGAACCAGTCCCTGGCTTACTACTTCCAGGACCCACTTGTCTGATATAATAGACATCCAGTCCTGGACAAAGTAAGCCAACCTGCCCCCTACTGGAATAGGAGAGTCGACCCGGGCAGACCCATCAGGGTGTCTGCTTGGCAAGGGCTTTAGGCTGAAGAGTGGATGCAGATCTGCTCATCCCCCTTCTGCCTCTCCCTCTGAAGAACCCCCTCTGCGAAAAGGAAGAAGAGGCCTGTGCTTGGTAAAAAGGCCTTTGAAAATACCTGTCCCTGCCCCTGGACTGCTGCCTTTGAGGAGTTGCCTGCCTTTCCTTGGCCTGAGCACTCCTGTAAGTAGTCCTGTACTCATCCATTTTCTTCATGTAATTCTCTGTCTGCTCCCCAAACAGAGAATTACCCACTACAGGAAAATCCATAGCCTTAGCCTGGGTGTCCTGCAAGAGGCTAGTACATCTGAGCCAAGCCATCCTCCGAAGAGCCATAGATGTAGCCATGACTCTTGATGAGACATCATTAGAGTCCACAGCAGCATGAAACTGAACCTTAGGTGTCTCAATCCCATCTGCAGCCACCGCCTCCAGCTCCTTGGCTAGCTGGAGGAGGCCTGTTTAGCCAGCGCCAGTACAGTGTCCCACCTGGACTTCTGGTACCTGGCTGTATAGGCCATGTAATTCGACTGCCTGAGTCCCAAAGAAGATGCCATGTACTGCTTCTTTGTCATGGCATCAATCTTCCTGGAGTCCTTGTCAGGGGGGGTGTGAAGCCAAGGGAATATTTGCCTTGCCACAGGCAGTAGCCCGCACTACCCCAACATGACTGCATTGCTGATATAAGAACTCCATGTCTGAGCCTGAGAGTGTATACCTCTTGTCCATTCTTCTATCCACAGGAGGTATAGTGTTAGGAGACTTTAAGATTTTTTGTGTCTGTTTCCCAAAAGGTTTATGGAGCGGATAGACAGTCTCCTGGACTCTGGGATATTCATCATCGCTACATAATCAGGATCTTCTTGATCTTCCACAGCCTCTTCCATAGGAAGCTGGAGGGTTTCAGCCACTTTTCTGTAAAACATAAAGTGGGAAGGGGACTCAAAAAGCCTAGGAGGGGAAACACCTGATGGTCTGTCTGGGAAGATGTCCGGTTCCACAGGCACATCCAGACCTTCACTTCCTTCATAATCCTCAAATTCCCCTTCCTCTTCAAACTCCAGTTCATAAAAATCTTCAAGGTTATACTCTTGAACTGGGGGAGCCAACCGAACCGAACCCCTGCCAGAAGGAGCAAGATCAGTCGGAACCGGACAGAGCGATTCCACAATCTGAATCGCCCTGGCTATCTCCTTGGCGATCAGAGCATGAACTTCTGTATCCGAACCGGTCGATTTATCTTAGCGCTTTCTTTTTGTCTGAACCGATCCCTCAGAATCGGCTCTCCTTTTGCCCGAAGAAGCATTGCCCTGGTCAGAGGGCACTTCTTCTGGTTCGGTTGAAACCGAACCGGGCTGGCCATCCGGGTCAGCGGACTTCTCGGCCTCCTTTTCCCCTCAGTCTACCTAATCTCTTCTCAAGGATAGATTTGGGAAAATTCTTACATATTGGGCAGTCTGAATCGAGGTGGTCAAACCCCAGACAATAAACACAGGTGGTGTGGGGATCAGCCTTGGCAAAGACCTCCCCAGACTCACTGCAGTGTTGAAACCCAGTGGGCCCAGTTTTTTTCTTGGGTTTCTCAGACATGGCCAACCTAACCAAACTTACCCTTTTTTTGGCAACTGCCAGGCAAGACTCCCTTATCGGTTCCTAACCGTGTCACAGGTATTGGAAAAAAATGGTTAAAACACAGTTTTGTTAGAACCGATAAGAACAGGTAACCACACACTAAATATAGCAAAATTCACAATCAAATGGTCGGTTCAGCCGAACCGACCGCACTTTTACAAGTTCCACACAGAAATAAAGAACAATTCCTATCTAGTACTCACGGCACCACAGACAGAGACTGAACCGACTATGCGGAAACTTTTTCGGTTTAAACCAAAGAAAAACTGAAAACTTTAACAAACTTTGAACCAAGATGAAGAAGAAATCTCCGCAACGACCGTTCAGTGAGGCAGAGTAAAGAATCTGACGGTTTGAGTTCAAATCACTCCAGATAGAGACTTCAACCAAGCTCGAGCTCAGCGTTCCATGCCCTGCATGGAAAGTTAACCCTTAGTTCTCCAGGGCAGTTCAAAGGTTGGGAATCACTGCAATTGTCAGAATACAGCAAGACTTCATGTTGTTTGAAGGGGAGTTAATGGCCTTAAAAAACTTGGATGGACTGTTACCGTTTTTCTGGATGTTGAAAGCCAAAGAAGAAATTATTTCTGATTTACTGTCATTTCTTTTTCTGTTAGTTCCAACATTGTCACTGGGTTATTCGTAACTGCTGGGTAATTATGTCATCCTTGTAGGGACACTGACAAACTGACAAAGCTGTGTCATCATCACAGAACCCAGCCTGCATCAACATTTCACTGGGCAGTTACCAGCCAATTGCATTTTTGTTCTGCAGCTGAGGAAAAACATACCAGACCGACATGCACTTGAACTCCCTGGGTGCAGATAGGCTGAATAATGTGGATCAGAATTGATGCAACATGCTGTCCACCCAAAAGCAGAGGAAACATCTGTGTGATGGATGGATGTGGATGTGGAATTATGCCTCCTGGAAGTCAAATCAAGCCCAAGAATGATCTGGTGCAACATCACCATGCAAAGTGTTGGACTGTGAATGAACTTGTTCCAGAGTCACAGGTCAAGAATGGGGTGCTAGCCCCCGTTTATGCACATTACTGCAAAATACCATGACACAAACATCTGATGATTTTGGTTTTCTGGGACTGGCTCTATCATGTGCCACTCAAGGTGTTGATGAACACTGCTCCATAGAGCGGGTAAAGACTCCAGTGAATAAATGTCCTCCAACAGCACTCAAGACCAACAAGGCAGTACAACTTCAAATTCCAGACACAATCCTGATCACATCTCTTCCAGGACCCATCTGTCCAGAGTGGAACACTGTAGCAGGAGGAATGATAATTGGCCCCTAACTGCAAGATGCATCAGGGACTGTGACAAAGAGGGGACAGGACCACTGATCTCATTAATTTTTTCCTTTGGAGCCCCCCCAAACACCAGACTGGCCTGTGGAGGAACCACTCCCTCCCCCCTTGGCTGGTTTTAACCACTCTACTTACTGAAGGACTTGGCCAGAGAGTGCTGCTGAAACTATCATACACTGCAGACATAGATAGTTTTCTGGAATACAAAGAGGATCAACCACCTTCTCAGAAGAGTAACTTAACTTTAGAAGTTTCCTCCATTCAGGAGTCAGTTGGCTAGCTGCAGATTAGCTGAATTCTAATCCCTGTAGACTTTTGTCAGACCCAAGGTGGGACCAACCGTGTAAACTGACAAATCAGTAGGAGACCTTTGACCCCTGCTTATGCTCCTCTATGGGAAAAGTCATGTCCAGAGATCCACTGTAGGAGTTTCAGTGACTAAGAATCCCATTGCTCCCATCTTGGTAGCAACACAGAAGGATACTGGTGATAATTTCCAAATGCTTAACCCTTATTAGCAAGCATCTGGGGACTATCTGAGGACTTAATGGTAAGCATCTACTCACTATGTTGGGAAATGAGTTTGATTTCCCCAACGTGAGACACCAGTATGAGCAACAAGAGGTGAGAGTGCACTCCAAGTGGGTCCACCAAGTCTCTTGGTAGAGTGTGTGGCATCTGCACCTGCTTGACTGACCCCAAAGTAACCAGGGAGATGGAGCCACATGGGGTAGATGTATTACTACTGCAACCCAGCTCCATGCATAGTGACATCTCCAAAGGATGGGTTCACCAAGGGCAGAAAGGAGGTGGTCAAACGTGGGCTTGCACAGGAAAGGAGGCATCATGGATGGAAGAACAGCTACCAAACAAGAACGAGCTAGACCAGGAAACCAACCATTCTGATCTCAGACAGATGGCCCAAGCACATACAAGAAAGAAGGATGCTAAAGCAGGCCATGGTGTTGTGGCGAATAATGGAAAAAAACATACAGTAGGTGACAATGAAGGCAAAATAGTAAGGAGATTGAAATGACCACCAGTATCCCACATGGGGGCCAAATGAGTATGGAAGTTACATATGGGCAGATTAGATTTTCACTCACAGGTAGAGGACAGTACACAAGAATACTTGGATGCATTGTTTTCCAAATCTAAACCAAGACGCTCAAAACCACTGAGGAGCAGCAAGCATGCAACAGACTCTGTTCTCTAACAGGGAGGCACAAATGGTCTATTGAACAGCAATTACAAGGGACACCTAGATCTTTCCACTTAGAACATGTATCTCTGCTTTGATTTTGACTTTCTACAGAACTGGGGTAGCTGTGCTAGGCTTCTGAAATGTTTTCTACCACATCCTGGAGCTTTTTGCACAAAAAAGCCATTATGTCATTCTTAAAGCAAGAAACCACACGCAACAGAGTTCATAACAAACAAGAATTTGTCAATACCGAATGTCTGCTTGCAGTCTATCAGGGCTTTAAAGAGCCCCTGATGTTGTTGGCATAACTCTGAAAAACAAAATATCGAGATACAGTTTAGCTTATATTTCCCCCTTTTTGTAATCGTTTCCCTTTATCTGTTTATAACAAAGGATATTTGCATGGAAACAGGATCTCTGCCCTATTTGCTTGGTATGCTTGTCAACTTCTGCAGTCACATTTCTGTTTATGACATCCCAATCTGTTGCTGTGGAGACAATTATGATGTCAAAACAGGGCATTATGATGTTATGTGCAGACAAGCAGCCAAAGCTATAAAGTCCAAGGGACAGCAATCTTGCTTTTATGTCACGTCTTTCAGTATTAAAGAAAATGGGAAAGAATTGCAAAAATATAGTTCTGGCTGAATGGTACAGAGGGTAAAAGTACAGAACTGTAAAACAGTGGGTAGCAGGTTCAGCCCCCTTGGGGCCACAAACAATATCTAAGTAAATCTGAGCTGCAATAAACTTGTGACTGGGCCAATGGCATGGAGGGCTGAGGTAGTGGATGCCTCCACTTCCCACCACAACGGTGACTCAAGTTCGGGAACGGACCAAGGTCGCTCATGAGCTGGCAGGGTGAAGGAGAGCTGAGCATCCATCAGAGGCACTCCTCCTCCTTCGGGGGGGGAAGGGGCAGTGTGTACTACTGCTTGGCTGCCACCTAGAGGAGGCTATATGGCACAGCAGCAATCACAAGAACTGAATGCTGGAGAAGGGTGCTGAAAACGTACACCGTCTTCACGGTCTCTGTGAGCACCATTGCATGCAGCTGGCTCTGACTCAAGGGGAGTAACGGGTGGAAAAGAACCCCAGTTTGCAAAATGATGCTGCCACTCGAATGCACCACACCACCACCATCCATGACACTCACTTCACAACAAGGTAAGAAGTAGATGGGATAAGTCCGGGAAGTGGGGTGAAGGTGCTGGAGGTCAACAGCAGAAAAGGCCAATGGATAGGGACAGGAGCATAAAGTGTATACAAAAAAAAAAAAAAAAGAACTGCAAAAATATTTAAATGATACACTGATTTGTGCCTAAGTCTCACATTGTTCAAAGTTATCCAACTGGTAACAGGGGGTCTTTAAAGGGAACATAAACAATAAGTAATTTAAATCAGCTATTGTTGGTATTTTCTCTTCATTATTGACATTCTGTTAACATATCTGAAGCTGTAATATTTGCATTCTGCATGCTGTTCCCCCCCCCCATCTCTGTTTAATGTTTTCAAATAGGTGCTTCCTGTCTGTAACTACGGAGAAACACACACACACACACACACACACACACACACACACACACACACACACACACACACACATGTGAGGCTTGATGTTCATCTTCAAAGCCTGATGATGTTCACTTTCTGGCAAATAGGAAGAAAACCAGTGTGATTGGTGGGGTTTTATCATTTGAACTACAAGAAGTTTATGTCCATCAGCCAGCTACATACTATCATCATTAGTCTTTTCAGCAATGGCTTTTGAGAGGCAAGCCTCCTGCATTTCTACAAGCACTGGCTTATACAGTACACACCTAAACAGATCCTACACTACAGTAACATATGTTCGATTGCACATGCATGCAAGCAAACATAAAAAACAGAGTTAAAAATACAGAGGCACACCTGGTCTGACTGTACTAGTGGCAGCGCAGCTCACTACTAAGGACAGGACAGATGTCCACATCCTAAACCTGAATTCCATTACCATGACAGAGGTATTGGCAGAATGATACAGAAGCAGAGTGCTGAGACTCTGAGGAAGACAGCCACCCTGCTGCCTCTTGTGTGCATTCTACTGCTGGTCTAAGAATGTCCTGGTAGTTGTGGTTGAATATGGGACGTCCTGCCTTCCCATAGTAAGTCAGGCCATGACAGGGGGCTGCTTGCACATGGCAGGGATTATGAGGAGAGGACTATGGAAGGGGAGTGAGCTGCACATTCAGTATGCCGTGACAAGAGAAAGAAGACTGAGAGCAGACTGATGGTGTCATATCAAGAAACAAACCGGTGTTACCGGGGTAAGCAATCAAACCTGGGATTAACAGATAAGGAAGTGTAACAACAACAAGCATGCTGGCTTGTTGGCTAAAGGCATACTGGTAACATCAGGACCCCAGTGATTAGAAGCGTAACCTGGTTTATGCAGTATAGTTTTTGTTTGGCTTATGCTTAAAGGAACAAGATCACTCACAACATGATTTGTAAAATAATAGATGTTATTAGACTTGGATTAATTCTGAATCCATGGAACCAGTCTTCTGAAATGGCATTTGGGTTTATGATGCAGTATAAAATCACAATTCCAACTTTAGCCCCCAATGTTTCACTATGATGGGCACTTAATATTTTTTTAAAACACACACGTAAAAGATAAAAGTGAAATGTTATGCTTACTTACCATCTGAGTGCCCACACTTAGTGCTAGAGACACGACGAGTCTTCTCTCTTTAGTGCTGGGCCCATTCAGTGCATTTTCAGCTAAGACCAGGGCAGAGAGGACATCTAGGCGCTGCTCGCTGTACTTCTTGTCAGAAATCACTCTTTTCTTTATTTATTTATTTTGGGGGGGGGGGAGACAAAAAAAGGCTAAATTATTTCCTTAAAACTTACAACGTGTGAACTGCTCATGATCTTACAACAACATTACAGGAAAATAAAGAGTTAATCTAGTTGCTCAAAGTTATAGGCATCAGCTGTCTACCCTGCACACTACATGTCATCCCAGCAGCTTCAGTCATCAGCTACACGCAAAGGTGAGAAAAGAAATGACTCACTGGGGGAACCCGCTACCTATGATATAAGGAGAACCATGTTTGTTGAGGGCTGGGAAGGGACTTTGAACCATCAGATGTTTCATTTTAACACTATCTGATGCAGTTCTATACATATCTATATACTTTACACAGCAACAGTTTTCCCATACTTTGCTAATGAAACAGATCATGAATTTTAGATTCGTATGAACAGAAATTAGGAGTGCTTCTCTCTCCACCCCCCTTGCACGTCATAAAAATAGGTTATTCACCTGTAACCATAGTTCTAGGAGTGGTATATGAAGTACAACCACACTTCTGGTAGAATCCTTTCCTTTTAAGAAGAGGTGGGAAGGTTTTCAAGCTGGTTCCTCCCACCCACCCACGTGGTATATTCCTTGGCACTGCCCTGTGAAGTCAGATCTTAACCGCTGGAAGCAAGATACGGTGTGTCACTTGCAAGGAGAGGCTGTGTGGATGTACACCATATACCACTCCTAGAACTGCAATTCCAGGTGAGTAAGAACATGTTACTCACCTGTAACAGTAGTTCTAGGAGTGGTATATGTTGTTCATCCACACTTCTTGGCATGTCCCTTTCCCCTTTAAACCTTGCCGGAAGTCTTCAAGTTGGCTCCTCCCACCCACCCAGGTGGTAAATACCTCGACTCCGCCCCATGACGCAAGATCTTAGCCCGCTGGAAGCAAGGTTGTTTGCCTAAAGCCAGGGAGGTCAGGTGGGTGCGTGTGGATGAACAACATATACCACTCCTAGAACTACTGTTACAGGTGAGTAACCTGTTCTTATAGGAGCATGGATATGTTGTTCATCCACACTTCTTGGCAGACTCCAAGCAGTTCTCTGGGCAGAGGGAGGCAAGGCGCACACCCCTACTTGGGAAATAAAGACTGGAGAACTGAGGCCCCAAAACCGGCATCCCAGCGTGACTCAAGGTCGATGTGGCAGTGGGTAATGAAGGTGTTCGCTGACTTCCACGTAGCAGCTTGACAGATTTCCTGGATAGGGATGTCCCTGGAAGCAGCCACCGATGCAGCAGTATGGCAGGTAGAATGAGCTCTTATCTCTCTGGGAGGCTCCTTGCCCGCCAACTCATAGCACAGACCTATGCAGGATGTAATCCACCTTGCACTGGTGCTTTTGGCTGCAGGTCTGCCAGAAGCGGCTTCAGCGTAGGTGACAAACAGCTGGCGAACCTCTCTACCAATTTCCGCTGTTCTCTCCTTATAACAAGAGAGAGCACGTCTCAGGTCCAGAGTATGGAGCCTGTACTCGGCGTCTGAGGTGTAATTAGGGTAATATACTGGCAGAGTCAACACCTGGTTAAGGTGAAACTCTGACACCACCTTCGGAAGGAATTTCAGGTGGGGGCGCAAGACAACTTTGTCCCTGTGGAAGACCAGATAAGGGGAGTCCACCAAAAGCGCCTGGAGCTCCCCTGTCCTTCTGGCTGATGGGATAGCCACCAGGAAGGCCATCTTCCACAACAAGTGTGAGAGCTCACACTTGTGCATGGGTTCGAATGGCTTGCCCATGAGTTTTGCCAAAAACAGCAAACAGATCCCAAGGAGGTGGGGGTTCACGCACCAGAGGGGATATGTGATCCAGGCCTTTGAAGAAGCACCCGACCACTGTCTCCTGCACCAATGTCTGCTGACTGGCCCGCGCCCGGTAAGCAGAAATGGCTGCCAGGTGCACCCTAAGAGTCGATGGCCGTAGACCCCCTTTGGAGAGAGACCAAAGGTAGTCTAGAATGTTAGCCATGGAGCAGGATAAGGGGTCCAAGACTCTTACCCTGACACCAAATGGAAAACCTTTTCCATTTGAAGGCATAACATTTCCTGGTCGATTCCTTACGAGATGCCTCCAACACGGTGTAGACATCCTCGAAAAGACCCAGTCCCTGGAACTCTAGCCGCTCAGGTACCAGGCTGTCAGGTTCAGGGATTGAAGGTCCAGATGGAATACCTTCCCCTGGATCAATGATATCAGGTCCGGGCGTGTACAAAGCCGCTCCGGGGGCCCACAGCTGAGGCTGAGGAGATCTGGGTACCAGAACTGGTGGCCAATCTGGGGCTACCAGGATCACCTTTGCCTTATCCCTCCTCACCTTGAGTAACAACTTGTGGATCAAGGGAAATGGAGGGAAGGCGTAGAGGAGGCCTGGTGTCCACGGCCTTGACAAGGGATCCTCCTGCAGCGAACCCTGCTGAGGCGGATGGGCATGGTATAGCCTCAGCTTGGCATTTTCCCTGGAGGCAAACAGGTCCACCAAAGATTTGCCCCAAAAGGAGAACAGACTGTAAGCTACCTCTGGATGGAGAGACCATTTGTGGGATGTCTGGCCTATGCGGCTGAGAGCATCCACCAGCTGGTTCGAGATTCCTGCCACGTGAATGGCTAGGAGGTCCGCCTCTAACCGGCTTATGAGGGTCCAGATGCGGAGCACCTCCTTGCACAGCAGACAGGAGTGCTGTCACCATGTTTGTTGAGCTAGTACATGGTCGTGGTATTGTCCGTCTGGAATTGAACCACTTGACCCTGGAGCTGAGGAGCGAAAGCAGACAGGCCAGTCTGACTGCTCTGAGCTCCAACAGGTTGATGTGGCATTGGGACTCCTTGGGGGGGGGGGTCCAGAATCCATGGGCCCTGTTGTCCCCCATGTGGGCTCCCCAGCCAATGAGAGAGGCATCAGTCGTGAGAACGATCATCGGCTCGGGGCGGACAACCGGGATCCCTTCCAGCAACTGGTCTGGGGAGGTCCACCATTGAAGAGCATCCCGCATCTTCTGGGTTACAGTGATCGGCTGGTCAAAATGACAGTGGCGCTAAGTCCACTGGGCGGCCAGTTCCCATTGAAGGGTCGCATGTGCAACCGGGCCCAACGGACCACTGAGGTGCATGCCACCATGTAACCCAGAAAGCGCAGAAAGTCCCGGGCAGGGCGCAAGAGCCCAACCAGAAATGACCGGGCAAAGGAGAAGAGAATCTCTGCCCTGTACGCCGGGAGCCAAGCTCTGGCTTGACAAGAGTCGAGCTCTGCCCCGAAGAAGCCCATCACCTGAGAAGGCACAAGTTCCGACTTGGCCTCGTTGATCAGGAGGCCGAGTTGGGAGCAGGTTCGGGGGGCCAGATCCCTGGACCTCTCCACCTCCTGAAGGGAGGAATCTGCCAAGAGCCAGTCATCGAGATAAGGGTAAATTCATTCTCCTCGACACTGAAGATGGGCTGCCACCACTGCAATGCACTTGGGGAAGACCCGTGAGGCAGATGACAGGCCGAACGGCATGGCTCGGAAATCGTACAGAGTCCCTTCGACCCTGAAGCAGAGGAACCGCTGATGGGACGGACGGATTGGGACGTGAAAGAACGCATCCTGCAGATCCAGTGAACAGAAATGTAAATTATGTACCTACCGTAATTCTTGATCTTCTTGGACGAAGTCTCCACCACTAATTCAAACTAATGGGATCAATGCCGGAGGCGCTAGGACCCAGCGGGAGCAAACATTTTTGCAGGAGGGCCGGCGCCATAGATGGAGCCATGAGGAGCAGCGCCGCAAGCCTCTGCTCGGCGGCAAAGGCTATCTCGGCGTCAACCCTACAACCGCCTCAGTACCTTTTTTCCCCAAGGAGGTGCAGCGTAACTAACCTAGAAAGATAGCCTAACAAAAAAACAGACCTAAGATAGTCCAGAAGACCCGTATAAGAAGGGTCAAGAAAGGAGTCTTCACAGCCTAAAGATTGCGGGAGGGAAGACCAACAACAGAGGTGAGCTCGGGGGATGGTGGGTGGGCGTGTGAATGAGTAGTGGAGACTTCATCCAAGATCATCAAGAACTACGGTAGGAACGTAATTTCCATATCTTCCTGGACATAAAGTCTCCACCACTCATTCACACTAATGGGAGAGTACCGAGCTAAAAATTCCCCAAGAGGGCAGCAGGAGAGACCAAGAGCTCACAGATTTAGGACAGAAGTCCATTAAGGATGGTTCTGCCAAATGAAACATGTCGTCTGGCATGGACATCCAGGGCATAGTGTTTGATGAAAGTATGCTCTGAGCTCCAGGTGGCCACATTGCAAATATCTGGATTGGGCACGTTGCGGATTTCCGCCAGGGCTGCCACAACCGCTCTAGTAGAGTGAGCGTACACTCTGCCTTCCAGCTTAACCTGCACCATGGAGCAACAGTGGCAAAGGCATGCCAACAGCCATGCTGAAATGCATCTGATAGCAACAGGTTGACCCAGCCAGGTCTCGCTGAAGGAAACAAACAGTTATTGAGTGTTGCAAAAATCTTTTGTCCTATCTAAATAGAAATGCAAAGCTCTTTTGATGTCCAAAGAATGGAGAGAATGCTCCCCTTCATTTTGGAAGTTCGCAAAGTAAGTAGGAAGGATCAAAGGTTGGTTTAGATGGAATTCTGAAACAACCTTAGGGAGAAACTTAGGATGAGTCCTAAGAACTACTTTGTCTTTATGAAACACAGTATACCAGAGGGTCTGTGACCAAGGCATGCATCTCAGAGACCCTGCGGGCCGAGGTAATGGCCACTAGGAAAGCCATTTTCCAAGTGAGGAATTTCAACTCACAGGTAGCTAGTGGCTCGAAAAGTTTTCAAGTGAGCAGGTCTAGCACAAGATTAATGTCCCAGGCTGCAACCAGACGTCTGGTAGGAGGTCCGGTATGCAGAATTCCCTTAAGGAACCTCTTAACCACAGGTAACTGAGCCAGTGACAAGGAAAGTACTGGCTCATGATAAGCTGAAATGGCACAAAGGTGAACCCTGATTGCAGAGTATTGTAGACCTGAATTTGAGCGGTCCAAAAGGTACTCTAGAACTTTATTTGGTGGGCAGGAAAAAGGATTCAAAAAGGATTTTGCACACCAGAGCGAAAAACGCTTCCATTTGGCTGTGTAAGTTTTCCTAGTGGCTGGCTTGTGCGCAGCCAGAAGAATATCTGAAACTCTGCGAGAGACATTGAACCTGTTCACTTCTATCTCTTCAGGAGCCAAGCGTGAAGGTGAAGCGATCTCAGATTGGGATGGACCACAAGACCCTGAATCAGAAGGTTCGTCTGAAGGGGAAGCGGTTTCGGAGGGGTTTCCGACATACTGTTGAGTAACGTAAACCATATCTGCCGAGGGCAGAAGGGAGCAATGAGAATCATTTTGCTCCCCTGGGACTCGAACTTGAGAAGTACTCTCTGAATTAGAGGAAGAGGCGGAAAGGCGTATAGAAAGCGTTTTGTCCACTGCAGCCTGAATGCATCCTGACAGAAAATGCCAGGCCCTGGATTTCTGGAGCAGAAGAGAGGCAGTTTTGTGTTGAGTGGGGATGCAAAAAGGTCCAGGTCTGGAGTTTCCCACTCTGCGAATAGTGACTGAACTACGGTTGAGTCGAGAGACCATTTGTGAGGATCTGTCTCTGTTCTGCTGAGACAGTCTGCCAGTTCGTTCTACACTTCTAGAAGGTAGGCCGCTCGAATTAGAGCCTTGTGCTCCAAGCACCATTCCCACACTCTCATCGCTTCCCTGCATAAGGGGTAAGAGTGAGCCCTGCCTTGCTTGTTGATGTAATACATCACTGCTTTGTTGTCCGTTTGAAGGAGAATGTTCTTGTGACAAAGAATGTCCTTCAAAGCCTGGACTGTATAAATGACGGCTCTCATTTCTAAGATATTTATGAGAAGCTGGGACTCATCCTGAGTCCACATACCTTGAGTGTGGAGAGTCTAACAGTGAGCTCCCCACCCCATCAGGGACACGTCTGTGGTAATGGAAATCTGATGAGCCAGAGGAGCAAAGGGATACCCTTCCAGAAGATTGACCTCTTGCGACCACCGGGTGAGTGACTTCTTCAGAGGTTCTGCCACCTTTATGAGAAAGGACTGAGGGTGAGTGGCTGGGGACCACTGAGCATCCACTGAGAGGATCTCATGTGAAGGCGTGCTGGGGTACAGTGAACACCAAGGATGCCATGAGACCTAGCATCCGTTGCATCGAGATAGCTCGAACCAAGCTGTTCTGTCTGATGTTTCAGGCCATCTGTAGGATATTGCTCCTTCTGTCCTCTGGTAGAAATGCTTTCGCACAGGAGGTGTCCAGAAGGGTTCCTATGAAAAGGAGCCTCTGGGAGGGCTGCAGCTGCGATTTCTTGAGGTTTAGCAGGACTCCCATGGACGTGAGAAAGTCTGAGGACGTGGCAACGGCATCGAGAGTGCCTTACCTGGAAGGGCTCGCTAGAAGCCAGTCATCCAGATATGGGAACACTTGTATTCTGACTTTTCTGAGATGCACTGCGAGAACCGCACAACACTTTGTAAAAACTCGCGGCGCCGAGGATAGCCCAAAGTGCAGGACTCTGAACTGATAATGTTGTCCCAAAGCCACAAACCTTAGGTATTTGCAATGCTTTGGATGAATAGGAATATGTTGGTAAGCATCCTGCATGTCCAGGGAGGCTAACCAGTCGTGTTGATGAAGCAAAGGTAACAGGGTCCCTAGCGATATCATTTTGAATTTCTCTTTGGGAAGAAACTTGTTTAATTTTCAGAGGTCCAGAATGGGGTGCATGCCCCCGGTTTTCTTTGGAACTAGAAAGTAATGGGAGTAGAACCCTGTGTTCCGTTGATCCAGTGGAACTACTTCCACTGCCCTGTTGTTCAAAAGGCCTTGTATTTCCGAGGTGAGAAGCTCTGACTGAAGAACTGACAGCTTTGGCTGCCGCTTGGGGAGACAATCCGGAGGGTTCTCCGAAAATTGAGGGAATACCCCTCGCGGATTATCCGAAGGACCCAATTGTCCGAAGTTATAGACTTCCACTGGTTGTAGAATTGAGTCATATGACCTCCCACCACTAAAAAGTCCCCTTCAGTCAGCTGAGGTGGGGCTTGAGCCTGAAACTCTGAAGGCGGCACTGGGCACTTTGGGTCCTTGTGCCTTCTGTTGCGTTTTCTTTTGAGGCTGAGGGGCTTGATTTTTATTAAAACCTCCTCTACCTTTGCCTCAAAAGGACTGACGATTATGAAACTGACGTTTGTTAACACCTCCTTGAGAGGGGGCGGGAGGAGGTCGAGCCAATTTAATGGCTGACCTAGTCTTTTGTGTGGCCTCTAGAGCTTGTTCTACTTGAGGGCCGAAGAGATACACACCATCGAAGGGCAACGCCATGACCTGTTGCTGGGCATCATTTGTGAAACCTGAAGTGCGCAGCCAGGAATGGCGGCGGGTACAAATGCCCGCCGCCACTCGGGAGGCAGTATCGAATGCGTCCACAGCTGCTTTAACCTGTTGGTTGCTGGACTCGATGCCCCTGGTTATGGTTTGAAGAAGCTCTAAATTAGTGTTTGACTCTGGTAGAGCTTCAACCATTTGTTTGAGCGAATGCCAAAGAATATACTCATATTGAGAGAAACAGCCCTGGTAGCTGGCGATACGCATACCCAGGGTGGATGCAGCAAAGACTCTCTTACCTAAAGTATCTTATCTTACGAGATTCTTTGTTTATAGGTCGAGCTTTAGTAGTCTGAGGAAGGACGACCTTATCATTCTCTGCCAAGACTACAATAGGATCCACAAATTTTTGGGAAGCCAAAATGGGTCGATCCTTAGGAGCAGCATACTTCCTACCTATGGACTTTGCCACCGAAGGAATAAAAGCAGGATTATTCCATACCATTTGAGAAAGCATCTCAAAGGAGGGTTGTACTGGGGGGGAGTTAAATCCATAGGGATGTCCAGAACATGAAGGTACTGGAGTCTTAAAAGCTTCCCAGGATCGATGTCCATAGCCTGGAGAGAAAGAGTGGAATTCAGATTTTTCTGCAGAAACTTAAATGACAGGTCCTCAACCACAGGCTCTGTAACAGGATTAGATTCTGCTCCTTCCACATCATCACCCAGTCTAAGATCTGGGTCAGGCTCAATACCATCTCCTGACAGTCCAGAAGGGACTGTACGGACAGGAAAGGATTGAAAATCAGCAGAAAAAGAGGGAGGAAAACAAATCGGAGAGGGGACGCCCTGAAGATTGGTAGAAGAAAAGCCCGGCCGACAAAGCAGACGGCGCCGAAGAACACGGCGCCGAAAAGCCGCATGATGCCGAAGACTGTGCCGAAAGGCCACACGGTGCCGAGAAACTCAACGGCGCTGAAAAGCCGCACAGCGCCGAGAGCAGTGCCGAAGATGGCAATGATGCCAAGGACGGCGCCAGGGGGCGCCAAAACCAACCCAGGCCCCCGAAAATTAGAATTTGAGGGAAAAGAAGGAAGAATACCAGGAGATAGAGGCATCAGTGTGGTCCCCTATGCCGCAGCCAAGTGAGACAGGGGAAACACCTGAGCGCGGAGTCAACGGCACCGAAGAGGGTGCCACGCGACTAGGGAGGCCCAATCGCCCTGTCCGATTCCCCAAAGAGCCCGAGGGCCCCTGAGTGACCAGGCCAGGCAGCTGGACCAGCCTCCCAAGCCCATTGCTCCATAAGAGTGGCCCACTGATGAAACTGCTCATCGGAAGCCCCACCAGAAGGCGGGGAAGGGCTCCGATGTCGAAGAGGTCGGAGACCAGAACCAGAAACCGGCGACTCCGAACGAGAAGACTGGCAACTGACCCCAATGACTGATAGTCGACGCGCAGACATATCAGAAGGTGACCTCGAGTGATGCCTTCTCTTTTTTGACCTACGGGTCGAAGAAGAGCTCGAGGCCGAAATGTGCCGAGAATGGGACCATTTACTTTTATGCTTCCGCGGGGACCGCCCATCCCCTCGGGCATTGGACCGTCCATTGTCAGACCCCCCTTCCGGAGAAGGTGGCGGACTGGACCCAGCCCGGCTGACTGAACGGCTTTCATACGAAGTCTCCCTACCATCACCTGACCCGCTTATGGTTGACTTCGTCAATGTAGGCTGAGACTTCTTTCCTTGATAAGAATAAATTAATGTAAGCTGTGCTTTATTCTAAAAATACTACAAAATAATAAACTGAAAACTATGCCACTAGTTTGAAGTTTGACTCCCGGCCGGCAAGCGACATCATTACTGAAGCATACTCGACGGTGGGAAAAAAGGAACTGAGGCGGTTGGAGGGTTGACGCCGAGATAGTCTTTGCAGCTCGAGCAGAGGCTCACGGCTCCATCTCTGGCGCCGGCCCTCCTGCAAAAATGTTTGCTCCCGCTGAGTCCTAGTGCCTCCGGCATAGATCCCATTAGTGTGAATGAGTGGTGGAGACTATGTCCAGGAAGATCCACATGTTTCGCTCCAGAGGTGGTATGATCTGGTTCAGAGTTACAATCCAGAAGGTGCGAGACCTGAGATATTGATTCAGGTCGTAGAGATCTAGGATGGGGCACCAACCCCCCGTCCACTTGAGCACCAGGAAGTACACGGACACAAAGACTGGGTCTGTAGGAGGATCCGGCACTGGAGCTACCGCCTCCTCGCGGAGGAGCTGAGCCATGTCGTCTCGGAAAGCAGACTGGGTGCAAGCTGAGATCCTTTCCTCCCGAGGGGCGCGGGCTGGGCTGGGAGGGTACTGCTCGAACTTTAGAGGCAATCCTTGACCAACCACTTCGAGAACCCACCTGTCCGAGGTAATATCGGACCAGGCGGAAAGAAAGTGTCTGAGCCGGCCCCCCACAGGAGGACCCAGAGCTGACATGACGGGTGTAGGGGTGGCAACCCCCAACCCGTCACTGAGCAGGCTTAGAGGAGGAGGAGGCTCCTGGGCCAGCACCTCGGCCTCCCTTACGGGGCTGTTGAGGACCCTGCTTGGGCCTAGGGTGCCAAGCATGAGCCTGCTGCTGCAGGTGCTGTTGCTGCTGGCCTCCTTGATAGGAGGGTTGCCTGACCACAGGGGAAGAGTACCGAAAGAGCTTCTTCTTATGCTTCTGCTGGCTCTTGCCCGAAGAACCCTTCACAGAAGTAGCATCCAAGGTGGCACTGGACTGCTCTATGCAGTGAAGGTGACCGGCCACTCCTGGACCGAACAGGCCGGTGCCATGGAAGAGCATGTCAGCTAACTTGTGCTGAGTATCTGCCGGAAAGGAGGAAAGCCTCAGCCAAGCCCTGCGGCAAGTACCACTGCAGCTACTAAAGAGCGGGCACAAGAATCCCCGATGTCCAGGGCCGTCTGAAGCTGTTGTTTTGCAACAGCACAGCCCTGATCACGGACTTGCTTCACTGTGGTCTGCATGTTCACCGGGAGATGAGGGAGGACTTCATCTAATGACCCAAGGAGGGCATGAGAGAAGTGTGCCATTATAACAGCCAAGCTGGCCTGACGAAGGCCTAAGGAAGAGGCCACATAGACCTTACAGGCAGAATGGTCCATATTTTTGGACTCCTTGTCTGGGGGTCGGTCAGTGTCAGCTGAGCTACCAGTACGCCTGAACACAGAAGCGGTCACCAGGCTCTCGGCCTTTGGATGTTCTGTGAACCCCACCAGGGACCCCATGGGCACCATGTACTTGCGGGCCATGCGGGCAGATGGTGCTGGGCAGGAAGCTGGGCACTGCCAAAGCTCAAGGGCCGGGCCAACAATGGCTTCGGCTACTGGAAAGGCCTCCGTCGGTGTATCCCCCCTTTTTAGGATATCCGTAAGGGGGTACTCTGCCTTCTTTTGGATGGACTCCAGGGGAATTCCAGTGGATTCGGAGATCAGGTGGAGAACGCCCTGAAAAGAGGAAGGGCCTTCCTCCAAACCCGCCACAGATGACTCATCATCCCCAGGATGGGAGTGCAATCCGGTGGCGTCTGAGTCCAAAGAGTCGGGATACAACGGCCTCCCGCCTAGGTCTCCCTCAATACGCCAAGGGCAATCGGAGACGACCATAATGGACAGACGTCGGGGAAGCCCGGTGTCTGGACGGTCCTCTTTCGAGGGAGCCCCTCCCTGAGGCTGCTTAGGTGGTGGTTCCACCAAAATCGGTGGACAGACCGGTACAGGCCGAACCGGGATACAGACCAGCCCCATGAGCGGGGGAACTGAAGACTTCGGTTCTGGAGGGATCGGCCTAGGAGACAGAAGCCAAGTGATGGCTGGGGTGGCTAGCGGAGTCAGCTTCTGCCCAGACAAAATCAGCTGCTGCCACATAAGATCGTCATAACGTCGACGGAGTTTTCGCCAAAGCCTCTCCTCGTCCGAGGAGGATGAAGATCTGTGGTGGAGCCTCTTCTTAGAGTGTTTATGACTCTTTTTCGACTGTTCGGCCGAAGGGGTTCTGGACCTCGATCACGACCAAGGGAGTCGACCAGACTGATCAGGAGACACCGGAGTCAGTAAAAAGACGAGGGTCCGGAACGTTTTCCCTGATGGGGACACCAGAGGGCTAGGTCTCCTCATTGGGAAAAACAAGAATCGGAGTCCTTTCCAAGGAATCATCGACCAGGGTCGGCGACAGAGGGTCGATTGGGTCAAGAGTGATCTCAGCCTCAACGGCCATTTCCTCGGTCCCCTGGCCAGATGGGATGTCCGAAAGGCTGGTGGCCAAGGATGCAATCTCGACCGAGGCCAAGACGGCGTGCTCTTGGGACTCAGACCTTTCTCGGTCCCAAGAACGTCTTCTCTTGGTAGAAGACTTAGGGTCCTTATCCCTCTTCCAAGGGCGGGAGGAGTGCGAGCCTAAGGGCGCCTCACCCCTGGTGGGGAGAGACTGGCACAACTTCTTGAAGGCGCCTATAAAGGTGGAGCCAAGGTTGAGTGGAACAAAAAAGCTTTGAGTGGCCGAAGCTAGAGCCGCTTCCTCCTCGAATGCCTTCATTTACTCCAGCTGCTCGGCGAATCCCGCGGCCCAGGAAACCGCCCACCTCGCCTCCTTCGATTTCACCAGCGGGTTCCTTTTCTCCGGTCTCCCCAATTTTAGGCACGCCTTGCGGTCGTCCAGGACGTTGAGGCCAGGCAGAAAGTGCAAGACGAGGTATCATGTCCGACACCTAGGCAATAAACGCACATTAGGTGGGGATTGGTACGCAACATCTTCTGGCCGCAGGGACACCGTCGAAATCCGTGGGACGATTTATCCTCTATGTCCGATGTGCTACAATTGGAATCGCTAACTCGAACGAGTTTCAAGGTTAGTTTCAGTAAAAAAACGACATTTTGAATCCAGGGCCTACGAACTGCTGAGAGAGCACGAGGGAACCTGTATCTTCCAGCGGAAAGTAAGATCTGGCATCATGGAGCGAAGCCGAGGTATTTACCACCCGGGTGGGTGGGAGGAGCCAGCTTGAAGATTTCCGGCAAGATTTAAAGGGGAAAGGGGAAAGGGACATGACAGGAAGTGTGGATGAACAACATATTCACGCTCCTAGAACCTATTTTTCTAGGGGCATGGATATGATGTACTACCCACACTTCTGGAAGACTCCTAGCAATTCTCTGGGAGGAGGAGCAAGGTGCACACTCCCTATTTTGGAAACAGAGACTGGAGAACCGAGGCCCCCAAAACCAGCATCTTGGCATGACTCAAGGTCGATGTGGTAGTAGGATACAAAGATGTGTGCTGACTTCCAGACAGCAGCCCTGCAGATTTCCTGGATAGGGGCATCCCTGGAAGCAGCCAGTAAGGCAGCGGTATGTCTGATGGAAAGAGCCCTAAGCCCAACAGGGGGCTTCCTATCAGCCACCTTAAAGCAGAGGTTGATGCAGGAGACTATCCACCTGCCAACTGTCTGCTTAGCTGCTGGTCTTCCAGGCGTGGCTTCAGTGTACGTGACAAAGAGCTGACGAACCTCTTCCCGAACTCCAGCAATACACACCTTATAATAAGCGAGCGTTCACCTCAGGTCCAACATATGGAGCCTGTGCTCAGCCTCCGAGGTTGGAGTGGTGAAATACACCAAGAGGTACATCAGCTGGTTAAGGCGAAACTCCTAAACAACCTTTGGAAGAAACTTCGGGTTGGGGCGGAGGACAACCTTATTCCTGTGGAAGACCAAATAGGGAGACTCCACCAAGAGCACCTGGAGCTCACTAATCTTTCTGGCAGATGTAATAGCCAACAAGAAGGCAGTTTCCCATAACGGGTGGGAGGTGACACCTGTGCATGGGTTTGAACGGCTTGACTATGAGCATTGCCAAAACCAACAATAAGTCCAAAGACGGTGGTGGTGGTGGTTCATGCACCAACGGGGACAAATGGTCAAGGTTCTTAAAAAGCTCCTGATCACTTTCTCCTGTGCGACGGTCAGCATACCAGCCCATGCTCAGTATGCAAAGATAGCTGCCAGATGTACCTTAAGGGTCATCGCCCAGATACCTGACTGGAAGAGGGACCACAGTTATGCCAGAATATTCACAACTAGGCAGAACTACAGGTCTAGCTCCTTGATCTGACACAAAACAGAAAGTCTCTTCCATCTAAAGGCATAGCACTGCCAGGTTGACGGTTTCCAGAAGGTCTCCACGACATGGAGAACCTCGTCGGAGAAACCCAAAGTCTGGAACTCTAGTCGCTCAGGAACCAGGTCATCAGGAGCAGGGACTTAAGGTCTGAGCAAAGGACCCTTCCCCAAGAGAAAGAAAGCAGGTCCAGGTAGTGAGGTAACTTCCACGGGGGCCTGCTGCTGAGGCTGAGGAGATTGGAGTACCAGAACTAGTGTGGCCAGTCCAGGGCCACCAAGATCACCCATGCCTTGTCCCGCTGAACCTTGAGCAACAATTTGTGGACCGGGGAAAGGGAGGGAAGGCGTGTTGGAGACCCTAAGTCCAGGACCTCACAAAGGCATCCCCCAACAGTGTCCCGCACTGAGGGGCATGGGCACAGAACAGCCTCAACTTTGCATTCTCCCAGGAAGCAAACAGGTCGACTAGGGGAGTACCCTATTGGGAGAACAGGTGGTTCACCACCTATTGAAGAATGGACCACTCATGAAATTCAATCTCACATGCTACAAATGGAAGGTTCTTCTTGCTGACTTAAGGTTTGGGTTCAGTTTGGGTTCATATTTTTTTTTATTTTAGGTTCAGGTTCATTTTGGATAGGTATAAATACAGGAAGTTTGGATTTGGTTCACTGACAAACCCTCCCTCTAAACACCACCCTTGGCCCCTTGTCCCAGTGAACCACCCTGAATTCATCAGAATGCGTAACCTGCACTTAAAGTCGGCTGGGGAGGCTGAAGGCTGACCAAGCAGCCTTGGACAAAGCCCCATGCAAGGGCTGCTTGTGCGGAAGCTCCACTAAAATTGGTGAAGAAGCTGGGGAAGGCTCGAATGGACAAGGTTGAACCAGGACATGTATAACAGGGGTAGACCACGGGAGCTCCAGGGCCTGCTGGAAGCACTGGCCCTGCCCAAGGACCCATTGCTGCCATATAAGCTCCTCATATCGCCACTGCAATTTGCGGTGGAGCCTCTCATTGTCCAAGGACGAGGAAGAAGAGGAGTATCGGCAGCACTTCCACTGAGGTCAAGAATGGGAATGGCCTGAATCCTGGGACCAGGTCTCAGGACCAGGTCCTCAACTGGCGACAAGACTGCCGACATCGAGGGGACATGGGAGGAGGGGCTGTGTAAACCATGCAGATTGGATCCTGTCGCAAAACACCCAAAGGGTGAATCTTCTGGGAAAAGACAGCAAAGTCAGCCAACTCTTCCTGTCCCTCCTGGGAGTGGGCCAAGAGGACGAGAGTCTGGGAGAGAGAGTCATCCCCAATCTGTCTGACAATGGGTCGACCGGGTCGCTTGGCCAGCTGGCCAGTCCATGTCCCGGTCAGCAAGCCCAATGGGGACACCGTGGACCTAGCAGCCTGTCCTTCAGCCCTGGGTGGAAATCAGCTGAAGCAGACTGCTCGACAACTGTCAAGCTTTCTTGAGTCGACCAGCCCACTGCTGCAGCAGTAGCATTACCGCATGCAATGCCGGCGATTGGGGTTCAGGAACAGGCCTCAGTTGCTGGAAGGCCAGCTGGGGGAAGGAGGATTGAGCACCTGTAGGGCTGCTCTCCTCCGAGGAGGGAGGGTTTCCGCACCTGCTGCATTACTGCCACCCAGTGACCACAGCTGGCAGTGCAGTTTGGGGTGTCATCAGCGGTGAGGATGTTGGCTGGAGGTCCGGAGCAGCAGCGCATCTCGATGTGCGCTGGTCTCCTTGGGCTTCCATTAAGCCGACATCCTCGGGAGGAAGCACCAGGTTAAAATATGTAAAAAGACCCCCATGTACTAGGGCCCCTGAGCCGTTGGTCCACCCAACTCCTGGGCGACTGTTGCAGGCACACCATGACGTAAGAACCGTCCCTGGGTCGACCCCACTAAAGAGGGGCGATTCTGAGGGGTTGATATACTAAAATCTACTGAAACATACTGAATGAGGAAGGAATACTGGTTGCCGCAGATGAGTGCATTAAGCTCAGGAGGAAGAACACAAGGGCCAAAGCGTCCAGCTGGTTCAGTTCTGCGGTTGCCCAAGCAGTAAGGAAAAAGAGGCTGGCCTACAGAAAATTAAGGAAGACCAAGAGAGAGGTAGATAGGGAAAATTACCCAAGGTTGTCTAGTGAGTCAAGTAAGGAAGTAAGGAAGTCCGGAGAGCAAAGGCACAGGAGGAGCTGCAGATAGCTGAAGGAATTAAGAAGGGGGAGAAGGCTTTCTTTCAATATATAAGTGAGAAAAGGGACAAGAAGGAAGGGATGTGTTAGGCTTAAGAAAAGGGTGGAGGATAATGGGGAGAAAGCAGAGATACTAAATGAATACTTCTGTTCAGTCTTCACCCGGGAGAAGGACGGACCAGTGCCTTCAGGAGGGAAAAGAGGAGGGAGGGGAAGGGAACACAGATGTAGTGATAGAAGAGGATAGAGTGAGGGAGGGGCTGCTGGCATTGAAGGTGGACAAATCACCATGCCCAGACAGAGTACATCCAAGGGTACTAAAGTAACTGGCTGAGGAACTGGAAGGGCCACTGGCAGGCCTATTTAGTAGTTCACTAGAGTCAGGAGTGGTACCACAGGACTGGAGAACAGCACATGTAGTGCTGCTCCACAAAAGCGGTCCCAAGGATGACCCAGGGAATTACAGACCAGTCAGTCTGACCTCCATTGTGGGCAAGCTCATGGAGACCATACTAAAGGAAAGGTTGGTGGAATATCTAGAGGAGCATGGTCTTCAGGATGCGAGGCAGCATGGGTTCATGGGGGAAGATAGTGTCAAACAAATCTGACTGACTTCTTTGACTGTGTTACTAAGACAGTAGACAGGTACCAAGTGGTAGACATCCTCTATCTTGATTTCAGCAAGGCCTTTGACTCTGTGCCCCACAAAAGGTTGATCAGGAAGTTGGTGGATCTCGGGGTTAGGGAAAAGATGGGCAGATGGGTGGAAAACTGGCTGAGGGACAGAACCCAGAGGGTGGCTGTGGGGGAAAGAGTTATCTGGCACTAGTGGGGTCCTGCAGGGCTCAGTGCTGGTGCCGGTGTTCAATGTCTTCATCAATGAGATTAGAGATGGCATTAAGGGCAAAATGTGCCTATTCACAGATGACATCAAGCTCTGTGGGAGAATGGACACAGCTGAAGGGATACAAGACATACAGAAAGATCTGGAAAAGCAGGGG
Source organism: Neoceratodus forsteri (assembly GCA_016271365.2). Classification (NCBI taxonomy): domain Eukaryota; kingdom Metazoa; phylum Chordata; order Ceratodontiformes; family Ceratodontidae; genus Neoceratodus; species Neoceratodus forsteri. The sequence continues at coordinate 1,226,477,262 of CM028131.1, read as the reverse complement.
AAATGGTCCAAGATCTGGCAGCTTGGCTTCAATGACAAGAAATGCAAAGTTATGCACATTGGAGCCAGGAATCCCAGGACAGAGTACTACCTGGGTGGAGTCAGAGTATCTGCATCAGAGGAGGAGAAGGACCTGGGAGTGATGATACTAGTGACCTGAAGCACTCTACACAGTGCAAGAAAGCAGCAGCAAAGGCAAACAAGATGCTGGGATGCATATCTAGGAGGATCAGTAGTAAGAGAGAGGAAGTTATACTGCCCTTGTACAGGTCACTGGTAAGGCCGCATCTAGAGTATGGAGTTCAATACTGGTGCCCACACCTCAAAAAGGTAATTAACCTGCTGGAGAAGGTCCAGAGGACGGCAACAAAGATGACAGCAGGTCAGCAGAGTACGGTATACAAGGAGAGATTGAGGGCACTGAACATGTACTCCCTGGAAGACAGGAGAGAGGGGGGGAGAGAGAGAGAGAGAGAGGGGACATGACTGGGACCTTTAAGTACTTGAAAGGAATGAATACGGTTGATAAGGAGAGCCTCTTTAAGCTGAGTGGCAACCATAACACGAGGGGGTACAGTCTTAAGTTGGAAGGTGGGAGGTTTAGGAAGGAGGTCAGGAAGCACTTCTTCACATAGAGGGTGGTAGACACTTGGAATGCGCTGCCAGAAGAAGTCATCTCGTGGAAGCCAGTGGGCAGCTTTAAGAGAGGCTGGGATAGGCATGGGGGAAAGTAAGGATCATGGGTAGGGAGGATGGGAGGAGTGGGGAAGGAGGGTAAGGACATTAGCTCAAGCTGTGGACACTACAATTCGAGCAGACTTGATAGACCAAATGGCCTTCTTCTGCTGGTTTCTTCGTATGTTCTATAGTAGTCCACAGCTGGGAGTTGGGGGTTTAGGGCGCTCAGGGGTGCCGCGGGCCAGGAGATAAAACAATAAATAAAAAATAAAAAGCGGTCGGAGTCACGACAGCGGGAAGAACGAGCCCACTCCCAGTCTCCCGACCTATGTTGAGACTTCTTGAGCCTCGCCTTACAGGAACAATCCCCTCAACAAGGGCTTTCCCTGAGGGTCTGGATGAACTGGCACAAGTCCCAACATGATCCCAAAAAGGACGCCAATGCAGAGGCACCTACCAGGAGCAGCGCCGGAGTGGAGGAAGAGGCTGCCGCTTCTTCAAGGGCGGCCAACTGAGAGGCTGAGCCCACTGCTGCCAAAACAGCCTTGCGGGGATCCTTGGACCAGACCGGAGGAGGATCCCACTCATTCGGCCGGCCAAGGAGGAGACAGGCGTACCTGTCCTCAAGAAAGGAGGGGAGCAGGGTCTTGCATTGTCTGCAAGCCTGCAGGTCATGCTCTGCCCCAAAGCAATACACGCACGAGGCATGAGGGTCAGTGTGCAACATTTTTTGGTTGCACTCCATGCACCATTTGAACCCTGGGCTGGTTCAGGGTTCATCATGCTCCATATCTGGTTTGGAGAAGACCAACCCAAGGAAAAAACAATGCCTGAAGACAAAAGTAGAAGTATTGGGCCCACACTGCACGCAGAGTGCTGTGAAGAGGGAGACCCGACTCTTCCAGCAGAAAGGAAGATCTGACGTCACGGGGCAGAGCTGAGAAGGATACCCACCAAGTGGGTGGGAGGAGCTCAGTCTGAAGATGTTCCACCTGGATTTAAGGGGAAAGAAAGACTGTCAACATGTAGATAGTGCACCATACCCACGTCCCCAAAAAGAAAATACATTTTAAGAAACTCAGTGTCACGATACTACATAACTGTGGTGGAATGGCACTGCCTGTGGTATCCTTCCTGCTCTCATCACAACTTCAGTGTCATAATACAACACATGTGATTGTACAATACTGCGTAAAACATCCGTCACACGTGCATCATAATGGCACTGGAAAACTGTAACTATAGAGAAGCCTGGAAACCCAATAAAACCATCAAATAGAAAGTTTTAGATGCTAGCTGGTTTGGTGAAGTGGAAGCAGGATATTACCACAAGTTCTTGATGTGGGACTACAGTCCGTGACCTCCTGATGTTCTGGTGCCAGAGATGAGCCTGCTATCTGCCGAGCCACCAACATGGATAGTACATGAATCTGATCAGTTCACCACATGCAACCGATCTGGACAGTGTACCACCAAATCCCTTTATTCCCTGGTGGTCAGTTGGTCACTTGCTTTCAAAATCTGGTACTCAAATTCATTTTCTAGTGGCCATCATTTTTAACGAGGAGAAGCACTCTCTAAGCAGCTCTCTCCTCCATTTACTCATGGGATTTTGTGCTTACCTGCAGGATTTTTGTGCCTATCCACTGGTTTTGTACTTCTCCACTGGATCTGTGTTCTTCAAAACTGCACATTTTTCTTTTTTTGCATTTTGCTAATACCAGAAGTTTAAACAGTAAGATCAACAAGCTGCAGGTGATGGTGACAGAAGCCAAGTTAGACTTAACAGCCATGGGCCTTGGGGAACAATGACTGGGATCTGGCAGTTCCAGGGTACACCTTGCTAAGCAGACAGGGGGTAAGGGTAAAGGAGGAGGGACAGCCCTATATATTAATGAAGGTGTCCAGGTGATAGAAAATAGGACCATCAAAACGGTGAGGGTGGAGTGGAATCTATCTTGGCACATCTGACAACCGCTGTTGATAACAGGATTAAGCTAAGGGTTGCTTACAGACCACCGAAACAGAAAGAAGAGGGGAAAAGGGAGTTAGGAGAGGATATTAGGAAGGAAGCCCCAAAACAGGATCTAGTGTTAGTAGGAGACCTGAACCTGATGGATACAGACTGGGTTATCCCAACAGCAAAGAGCACCAGGATTCAGGCACTGCTACATACACTACAGAACTACTTACTGATGCAGCTTTTCAGGGATCCCACACAGCAGGGCACCATACTAAACTTGGCACTTACCAATTCTTATCGGGAGGAGGGGGGTTAAGGAACCTTTGGGGTCCAATGACTGCTACACTGTATGGTTTGAACTGGTAGTGGGGAATGAGTGACTCCCCTTAAAAGATAGTGGTTCTGGACCTCAAAGGTGCGGATTTCAGACAAGTGCGAAAACTAGTTAGGGAAAGGTTTCAGATGTACAGTAGAGCACCGGGATGGAAGAAGAGGGGTGTAGGATTAAGGAGGTACTCCTGGAGACGACTGAATCTTGTACAAGTAAAGTCACCAAAAGAAACAAGCACAAAATATCGATCTGGTTCTTGAAGGGGTTGAGGGAAGCTGTAAGGTTGAAAAGAAGGGCCTTCACTTAGTACGAGAGGAAAAAGGGGGAGGAAGCCTCACTTGATTATCAGGCCAAACTCAAAGAGACAAGGGTAGCAGTCAGGAGGGCAAAGGCAAACACGGAGCTGCGGACTGCTGAGACTGTAAAAGGTGGTGAAAAATAATTTTTAGATATATAAAAGATAGCTGAGGGGAGATGGTAGTGGAGGGCAACAAGCAGAATGCAAATATATTGAACAATTACTTCTGCTCAGTATTTATAAAGAGGATGATGGACTGCTTCCGCAGAGTGGTATCAAGGTCATCACATGGAGGGAGGGGAGTCTGGAAATGGGTAGGGTACCAGTCTTGGTAGACAGGGAAAGAAAAGGTCTTGAAGTTCTCAGGGTACACAAGGAACCAGGCCCGGATATCCTGCACACACAGATACTTAGGAGTTGACTACAAAATTGGTAGTACCTCTTACCTGATTATTTAATGACTCACTGAAGTTTAGAGTAGGGCCGGAGGATTGGAGAACTGCCGACGTAGCACCACTCCATAATGGGTGTGATAGGAAGAATCCAGGCAACTACAGGTCTGTCAGCCTTCCCTCTACCAAAGATAAGCCGATGGAGACCACAGTCAAGGAAAGCTTGGTCGCCTAATAAGAGGGCAACAGACTGCAGAATAAGCAGCACAGGTTTGTGCCATGGAGGTCATGCCAGACCAACCTGATACTGTTTTTCAACTGTGTCACCAAGGCGACAGACGAAAGACAGGTGGCAGTTTTGCTCTATTCTGACTTCAGCCACACCTTCAATTTGGTACCTCACAGGAGGCTGCTGAGAAATCTGGAGAATTCAGAAGTAGAGCAGGCTTTAGTTAGGTGAGCAGGAAGTTGGCTTGGGGGGAGGCGACAGAGTAGTGGTGAACAGGGCTAAGTCGGGGAACAGGGAGGTCACGAGCGGAGTGCAGCAGGGATCTGTCTTGGGCCCTGTCCTATCTAATATGTTCAGAAGTGACACACGGGAAGGAATTTGGGGTAAGATGTGCAACTACTAATGACACAAAGCTATGCAGCACGAAAAGGCACTCAGAAATGGACAAAGTGAGGCCTGTTACATGCAATATTTGAACCCTTTTGGGGAAACAAGGATATGCAGGTGGGGAGAGGTTCTGCTGGGAAATGCCTGACAAAAGACAGGTATAGTCCAGACAGGAGATATAACTGATACGGATACCAAAGTGCTTCTCTCCTTCCAGCAAGTGGAGGCTACATATGCCATACCAAGGCAACAATTCTAAAAGCACCTTCAACTGGCTAGTGCATTAAAGCCCCTACTGGACAGATATGGATTACAAGTACTTAAAAGATGATAACTGGACCCTCTTGCTACAGGCAGTGGCCAAAGCGAATGGAGGGGTGGCACGGGGTACCAGGTGTCAATACTTAGGTATGCCTGCTTAACATTCTTCAACAAAGCCAAACAGAACTGGAAGCAGGAGCCAGAGATACAGATTTCAGAAGCAGAGTGGAATAGATCCTGGACAGGAGCCTATAAGGTCTCCGAAGATACACAGAACTGGTCCAATACAAAAGTGCTGCACAGATTTTACAGAACCCCAGCTAAATGAAACGGCTCCCTTCAGACAAATGCTGCAGATACGATGTCCTGGGCGCAAATCTTTTGCATATACTCTGATGCTGTGAGAACACTGCACACAGTTTGGGATAAAGTTATAAAAATAAATGAGGAAGTTGTGAAGTTCCAGTTGCCCAGATCCCCTGTTAATTGTCTCCTGGGGATGGCAAGGGACTTGAGGCATGAGTCAGGAGCACAAAAACTATGGCTCCAGGAAATATGCATGGGGCCAAGAAACTTATCTTGTTTAACCCTTAGGCTGCCGATGACATGATATCTTGTCCTAAAAACTTATGCGTTCTAAATCTTCCGGCAGCCTAAGGGTTAAATGTTGACTGCCAGATCCCCCTTCATCCAGTGAATGGAAAATCAAATTGGGTAGAATGGCAACAAATGAGAGACTAGTGTGCTTTGCCACAGACAGTCAAGATATATTTCACAGCATATAGGTGTCTTTCTTGGGCCTCTCATGTTGCGTAATCCCTAACATAAACAAATTCAACCCACCCCAGTTACCACCCACTTGGAATGAATTTCATTTTATCAGGACATGTTTGTCAGCCAACAGAGCCCTCAAGCAAACAAAAAAAAGCCAGGCTGTACCTGCATAAAGACTACATATAAAGTAAAAAAAAAAAATTCAAATACTTTTTTTTTTTAATTTTATCAGTGCAAAATCCCATTTTCTAAGCACAATAAGACCCCCATGTGTGGCACGTTGACATACCAGCACTTCCAGGGGCTGCGAGGTGATGATGCAGGTGTCCCCCTACACCCACCCCCTGTTGGGTCCTATACTTTACTTACCAGACTGAAACATTAAGCCCTCAAGGTCTTGTTTTCAATCAGTCAATCAATCATCCACCATCCAGCTGAACTGTGCATAACAGCACCAAAACAGTGTGTTAAATTTTGACGACAGCAGCAGCCCTCCCCCCAAATATTCAGTACTGTTGTTCTAAAAACTGCACAAGAGAGCATGCCAACTCTCCTGTCAAATCAACTCTGCGTGAAATCTTTCACAGTTCCTAAGGGACGTGTACCAATAATTAGGACCAAAATAGACTTTCATACCTTGGCAGTAGCAATGGCGTTTAGTGCCTGGTACTGTAGATGCTGAGAAATGTGTGAAACTGAGTCTGCCACAACCATAGTCCTTCGGTGGAAAGTATGTTCTACAGCCTAAAGATTCAAGAGAAGTTTTTACTCAAACATATAGTATGATTAAACCCAGGCTTACTCATTTTGTTTTTGATAGGATTCATTTTTCCAGGGCGCATCCAGCAGGTGATTATTAACCTTCTATCATGTCTAATGCATCCTTATCAAATTAGTTGGGTAAAGGAATGCTGTAATTGGCTAATGAATGTTGTTGGCAGAACATCAAACTCAGCACTCCTCAACTTGGCGTCAAACAGGCATATTTTATTTACTTAGAAAAAAGCAGACACCACAATCAGCCATAGGCTCAAACAACAAGTTATCCCAACCGGTTTCGTGCTAACAGCATGTCATCAGGGGGTGGTACATAGTTAAAAGATACTAGTACATATAGGGTGAAACTTTAAAGCCACCGTGACCTAAGATATATCTTCTTTGTTAATGCTGGCAATACAGGAATTCAACTTATTACACACCATGGGCTGGATATTCAAACTGCGCCATTCTGTGGCGCAAGCCCTTGCGCTGCTCAAAATAGTTGCGCTGGGGTGTGGCCGGGACGATATTCAACGGAGTTGCACTACTGAGCAACTCCTTTGAATATCACCCCCCGGCCACAGCCACTGTGCATGGCGCAGTGGAACTTGCGCCACCGCAAGTGGTCAGAGTGGAGCATTTAAGATGCGGTGGCGCAAGTTCCATTGCGCCATGCGCAAATTTCTGATATTCAAAAGGTGACATGCAAATGGGGCCATAATTCATGCAAAGCGCAGGGGGGGCCATTTGCATCTATTTATGGCCCCATTTGCATGCCATTAGCAAGCAGGTGCGCCGATCCCCGAAGACTTGGTTCATCTGATCTGACTTGCATCACCGAGACCTGGCTGGATGAAAATCCAGGCGCTATACTGACCTTGGCACCCAGCCGGTTCGTGATACACCGCCCAAGGCTGATCGTAGGGGCGGGGGTGTGGCCATTATGTTTAAATCTGAGCTGGGCCTGGTGGATGTGCCATTGGGAAACACCAGATCTTTTGAATATATCCTGGGCGAGGGTGCAGGTTGTGGGATTCTCCTCGTCTACCGTCCACCAGGTGACGGTCGGGATTTCCTACAGGAGATTGCAGACTTCATTGTCGACCTGGTCTTGAGGTTTCCCAGATTAATACTTCAGGGTGACTTCAATGCCTGGGTCGACGATGAACGATCTCATTTTGGTCAAAATCTCCTCCAGTTGATGAATACACTGGGCCTGACACAGGTTGTTACCTCCTCTACCCATATAGAGGGTCAATCACTTGATCTGGTCTTTCTCTTGGGTATGGAGATCACTGATTTGGGGGTGGAACCAGTCAGTTGGTTGGACCATTACACCATCAGGTTCAGTTTCAGGGCCCCCTCTAATAGGTCTGTCCCTACGGAGATGGTCCAGTACCGCCCTTTAAGGGGTATTAATCCCAATGACCTAATGGCGGTGCTGGATCTATCGAGCTTGTCGGGTGAATGCATGAGTCCAGACGATCTTGTGTTAGCCTATAACAAGGCTGTGGGAGATGCTCTGGACAAAATTGCACCTGTTCGTGTTCGGCCTCTCACCATCCGTCCAAGGATCCCATGGTTCGATGTCTCCTTGAGGGAATTAAGGCGAGTAGGCCGAAGGCTGGAGAGAGCCTGGAGGAAATCAGGCCTTGATGCTGACAAGCTTAGATTGATGGCTCATTATGATAGTTACCAATCAGAAATCACTCGTAAGAAGGCAGAATTCCTGTCCAGAGAGATTTCTGCTGCACAAAATCGACTGGCTCAGCTTTTCCGGACTGTGGACAGACTGTGCAAACCAGTCTGTCTTCAGCCTAGAGAAGCCTTTTCTCAGCCTAGATGCGAGGAGTTTGCTCGCTTTTTTGCAGATAAGGTTGCTAGCATCAGGTCCGGCATCGGTCCGACCTCTCCTATGGGGGATTGTGGTGGACGATTGGTGGTGTCCCGTCCTCAGTCTGTCTGGTTAGATTTTCACTGCCCGGAATTTGTGGACATTGTGAAGATCATCCAAACAATGCGACCAACTAGTTGTAGTTTGGATCCAGGTCCTACACCGCTGTTAGTAGGTTGTGTAGAAGCTATCTACCCTTGCTGACATTATCTGGAAATCCTTGGGGGGGGGGGGTTTCCTAACCCCCTTAAGGGGGCAGTAGTTCGACCAGTTATATATTTGATAATTACATATATTATTACATGAAGTACACAAAATGTGGTCTATTTGGCCACCTGTCAATATGGAGTTTTCTATGTTGGTAAAACAACTAGAGCTTTGAAAGTACGGATGGATGAGTATTTTCGTTTTATTGCCAACAATGATACCAGAAGTGCACTTTCGATTCATTATAACACGAATAGAATGAGTATTCAGGAACATGTATTTAAATTCTGTGGTCTGGAAGTTGTTAGACTTGGCCCTAGAGGGGGAGATTTGGATGCCAATTGAAATATAGAGAATCCTACTGGATCCATACCTTGGGAGCCCTTATGGCCCCAGGTTTGATTGACAAGATTAATCTATTACACTGTGTACAGAGGAGGTAACCTCTCTCCTAGGCCCTGATGGTGTAACCATATGCGTTGACACTGATCACACTCTGTTTCCCTTTTTCTTTCTTTTTTTCTTTTCCTTTTTTCTTTATTTTTTTCCCGTTAGTTTAGATCCCCCTCCCCCCTTTTTTCCATTTTCTTTTCATTCTCCCCTTCCTCCCTTTTCTTCTCTAGTTTTTCTATTTTTGACTTGGAGTTATATATTTGATAATTACATATATTATTATGTACTTGTATTTCTCTTATTTACATATTTTTGTCATTTATATTTTTTTCAGCGACTAAATTGATCATAAATAATCCTTATGACACTGAGCATTACAGTGCATGTCCCGGAGGCTGGGAGCTGTTCTCCTGTCTAGTATAGTATTTTTATTTTTCCATGACATGATATGATTGTAGTTGCTATACATAATATTTTTAATGCTATGCATTTATTGGGTACTTAAAGCACTTTACAGCTTTAAATAGAAAGTGACTGTTTACCTAGGATATATGTATGCTAGTATATTAGGTTTTTGTGAGTTCATGCACACATTTACAGTATATACATTTACATATGGTGTGTAATAAATTGAATTCCTGTATTACCAGTATTAACAAAGAAGATATATCTTAGGTCACTGTGGCTTTAAAGTTTCACCCTATATGTACTAGTATCTTTTAACTATATACCACCCCCTGATGACGTGCTGTTAGCACGAAACCGGTTGGGATAACTTGTTGTTTGAGTCTATGGCTGATTGTGGTGTCTGCTTTTTTCTAAGTAAATAAAATAGGCCTGTTTGATGCCAAGTTGAGGATTGCTGAGTTAGCTGTTCTACTAATTATCCTTTATTCGTGCACCCTCTCTTGGCAGTAGAGCTGTTTTTGTTTTCCTTCTTAATGTATGTTGCTACATGGCACTACTACCACTGGGCATCAACAAGTCCCAAAATGTGGGCAAAGCACATCAAACATATCAAATTTGTACCCGTTGGCAAAGCAATTTATAACTAAACAAAATTGTTTTTTCATCCACTCGCACACGAAATTGAAGTTCATTTCAGTTTTGGCCACGTGACATAACTCCTGTCAATTTTTTGCTTTTTGACGAACAGGTACTCTTGAAATTAATTACCGATGACTATCCTGCAATATTCATCCCTCCAGAAAAACAAAACAGCCGAAACCACTGCAAAACCTGAAACACCCGCAAATGTGTAACCATGAGTACCAGTGCTGCCAAAGCCAGGGAAATACACAACAGCGTTAGTGAAAGTGTAGAAAACACCTCTGGCGTTACTGGCTGTCACTTAAAATTAACATCTTCTAGGTTCAAACTTTTCCTCCGTCCCAGTTTTGGAACTACTTTATCCCATAGCATAATGATTTACCAGGGAGACGGGCAGAATTGTTTCCAGTTGCAAGCTGGGGGTGGGGATAGGAAGAAGGATGGTCATAAGGAAGAATACTATACACTCATGTACAGACCTCTTAAACGTAGAAACAAAGCAAACTCAAACATGATACAATGTGCGTTGTGCAAAATAGTGAAGTTACACTAAGACCCCCCCCCCCCCACCATTCAACTACAGGGTAAAGTGTGTGCTGCAAAGTACAGTGCAAGTAAAGAGTAAATAAAAATATATATATATAGCACAGGTACAGTGTGAATTAAAAAAAAACAGAGTAGTCTGTAAACACATGCTTTTGCCTGAATTATTTTTCTTTATACCTGGTAACCCATTTGGTAAGAGCAGCACGACATTTCAGGGTGTGGATAGTAGTGTGATCACCATACTTCAGGGGCAATAACTCACACTTTTAGACTTGTGCCTTATTAAGCCCCTGGGCATACGGTGATCACACTACTACCCCACCCTGTCGTGTTTTGTTGCTTACATCAAATCACTGCCCAAAAAGAGGGCCTAAATGTAACCATTCTAGATAGGTCAAGGCTAACTTCTAGTAAGCCATGTTAGTTAAGCTGTTGGTGGTATTTTAGTTAATGGGGTGAAATTTGGCCAGGACACTAGGGAAATTCTTCTATTTTTTTTCGAGAAGTGCCATGGGATCTTTAAACATCCACTTGAACAACCACCAGAACAGACAGACAGGACCTCGGTTTAACGTCTCATCCGGAAGACAGCACCTCAGAACTGCTGTCAAAATCTGGATAAAAAAGGCATAATATTTTCAGAATCATAACACATGCTCCGATTGTTTTTACTGCCTTTTTTTTTTGTTTATTTAGTATGCTTTTCCCCCCTGCTGCCAGCCACCCGGAACCTCAGCCCGGTCATGAAACTCGGGCTTCCACCTCCAAATCAGCCGTGACCCTTCGATACACCCTGGCTTGCCCCCCAGGGCAGGGTTGTGGCACAAGCCCCTCTAACAGTGCCGCAAGCGGCGGGATCGGTTGGAGGGCCAGTCTGGATGCTAACTGAAGCCGAGGCAGGCTTCATTTAGGGCATCCGGCAGCTGAAGATTTTTTTTTTCTTGTTTTTTCTTGGAAGCAAAGATGTGCAATGATGTCCAGTGTCCACCCCACCCCCCTGAATGTTCTGGCACCGGTCGCTGCAGTATCCCTGGCCTCCGCCAGGTCTCACCCCCGGAGGAGAGCAGTCCTGGGATGCTCCATCCTTCTCCCTGGCCAGCCCTCTAACATCCCGTGTCCATTCCCAAACCCAGGTCGCCAGTGCCATGAGCGGAAATCCAACCACTGCGCTGATAGGCCGTTTTTACTGTCTTTGTCCAGGAAAGGCACACAGCTACAGCTTGTTCCTGGGTGTGTTTTGGGAGCACAAGGAGGTTAAGTGACTTGCTCTGGTCACACAATATACTGTACACGTAGAGCATGATGGAATCAGAACCCATTCTGCTGGATGAATGAAGCTTGTTCACAGCTCTTTGCTATGACCTCTAGGCTGTACTGCCAGCTGATAATCAGAAACTTCACATTTCAAGGCTGGCCCCATGATGCCAGGCCAGTAGGTACATGGCCACATTTGCATCTTGTAGACCTGAGCTCACACCTGAAACTGTAAGAGAAAAGGCTGTAAGAGAGGGAAGAGAAAGAAACAGAAGCTGGTGCTGTGGCAGCCCCAGAAATCTGTACTGACATGAACACAGACAGGGTTCAGAAATCCTGATCTGGGGCTCCAATACCTGTTGGCACCACAAAACCAGCCTTGAGATGTGTAGTTTTTGATGATCAGCTGGCAGTATAGCCTAGAGGTTAAAGCAACCCTAAAGATGTATTATTTTTACTAGCAGTTTGAAATGTAAAGGTGATAACTCACTAGTTTCAATGCACATACAAAACAAGTATTATAAATGTAGAAAGTGTTGTAATTAATACCTTAAAACACATTTAAACAGACAATTTCCTATTTAACCTACAATCAATGGAGGGCCAAGATCCTCGGTGACATAATTTCCTGTCAGAAGCCTAAAACATATGGCTGCCCCCAGCCCTTTATTACAGGTTGATTTACATATGAATAACTCTGGACTGCAAAGACTCACAGATAAACACAATAGCTCACTCAAATTAGCTGTTTATGGTCTTTCGTACATTAAGAAACCCTGTTGATGACAGTTCCCCTTTAAATTAATAATCTAACTGTGTTGCCTTTTTAAGGACCCTGAATCCCTCTCTCCTCAGCAGTTGCTGCTCTCTATTTTCATACTGCCTGAACATTCTATGACATCACAAACACCTTTCCATGCCATTCAGATGAATATCATGGAATGGGAGTTTTTCTGATGTCACAGAATGTCTTAGAAATATGAAAATCAAGAACAGTAGCTGATGAGGAGAGTGGAACTCAATGTAGAGCTGAGGGCAACTCAAAGCTAGATTGATTATAAAAAAAAATCATCAAAGCATATAAGAATACATAACTGACATGGGAAGGAGATGGAAGGGCAATTAACTATATAAAAATCATTTCCCATCTGCTTTCAGCCACCATTGTTTAATATGTGGACATCCCCACATTAAATTATATACATCTCCTTTTTTATTATAATTATGCCAACATTTCATATCAGACCTACAGTATAACCCATTTTGTACAATTTCATGGGGGTTATATATACATGTGAAATAATTTTATATTCTATAGTTTTATTTTTAGTGAACTGGTGCAGTTATTTTTTTGCTGTTGGTCATATTATTCCCAATTATATACCTGAAAGTTTGTGTTGGATTCACTGAACCACTTCAAACACCACCGTTTCCTCATTTTAAGAACATTTGAGGCCTTTTACCTAACTCTTTCTTTATACATTTAATTTATTAATTCTTGGAGGTAAAAGGATATGTTTTATATTTTATCTTGAATTACTGTTTTCCAATCATCTATCCTTTGATAGGCATCATAGGCAACACAACTCTTAAATAATGTATGCAGTAGCCTATATTCCCACTATGTGAAATTTAAGTTTACGTATACCTATAAATCTTTAACCTTCTGGTGGGAACATAGGCCAGGCATATCTATGATTGGATGCCATCTGAAGACTTCTATATTAAAATCCACAGAGCCCAACAGTTCTGTACCAGTCTCCATATATAAACATGGAAGCACAGTACCGTGGTTCTTATATAGCAATACTATGGCATTAATCATTTCTATACACATTAATATTTTATTGGGTCTGACTGCTTGTAGATGAAACGACAGATCAGCTAACATGCAGCCCTTTAATACCTTCCCAAGCATTGCTACAGCAGGATGTTTAGGTTCATTTTTAAAAGTCCACTGCCATGTTACTGAAGCTTTAACTGCTGCAAAATACATCTGAGGGCCTGGGCATCCCATCCTTCCTCGCTGTCTTGGAATAATTATTTTTTTTTAATTCAAGTTTATTGAAATTTTAGGCATCTTTACATTTTACATCATCTCGTGTACAGTTATCCATTTTTCCATCTGTTTACAGACAAAAGTCACAGTTAAACTCTATAATTCCATGTTCTATTTTCTGTTAGTGATCCAACGGGTCAGGCAGTATAAAAGCAGCTTCAAAAGATCCAAACCCTAATATCCCCCTCTCTTTCAGAGGATAGGAGGGAATAATGCTGGTCCCCGTATTAAGTGTCACTACTGGGTCTGATTTCCGCTAACCTTTCATCCCTTAACATCTCCCCATCACTCAGTTTTCCCCCTTCCGTGCTCTCTTTCCACATTATCCATCTTGTCCATCTGTTTAGAAATCAAGATGTTTTGGCATTGATCTTGTGTATTAATTCTTCCATAGCCTGTATCTCTAACTACTTCATGCTACTGCTGGATGGTGGGCAAGTTTGGTGAGAGCCACCGCCTAGTTACAGCTTTATGGGCAGCCGCCAGTAAAATGTTCCACAGGTATACCTGAGCCCCTCTCTTTACCCCCTTGGGGGCCAACCCCAACGTCAGGGGTTTGAGAGACAAAGCCTCAGCAGGCATGAAAATATTTTCCAGTGCCCTCTTTACCCCCTGCCAAAATGGAATTAATTTGGGGCATTGTCCCAGTATATGTAGGTCTCCAGCCCATTCTTCCCCGCATTTTCTCCAGCAGTCTGGGCTGTGTCTTGTGTCCTGTGTCCCATTTATTCTTCACCATCAGGGGAATGAAGAAATGCATTCTTATTTTCCATTCAAACTCTCTCCATTTCTGAGTGTATGTGGTTTTGTGGGCTTGCACAAAGACACTTTCCAAACTTCTCCTACCTACTCTCGAGGGTAATAGAGTGTTCCTTTCCCCTATCCCTAAGTGCCATGTATAGGGCCAAGATGTGTCCTTTTCTTCTTTGGGAGCTCAGAATTTCCCCCATAATAATGTTTATTCCTGAGTGTTCTGTTGCGTTCCCAAACTGTTTTTGTAATTTTTGGATATGATTCCTAAGCTGGAGGTATCTAAAATGATCTCAGTGTCTCAGTTGGAACTGTGTTTTGATATCTCCAAATTCCCTTATTATTTCCACGTCCATTAACTGCCCCAGAGTGTTTAATCCCAGTCTCTTACATCTCTTAAAGGTAAGGTCTTGCATTGCTGGTGCAAAGTCCTCGTCCCACGTAAACCATCTCAGTGTCCACAGCTCCCCTATAAGTTTGTGTCTTACCCACATCCATTTCACTGCCCCAGTGTGTTCCTTACTGAGTATAGTGAGGTATTTTTATCAAGTACCTGTAGCGCTGGGGTAGTTAGTCTTGCATCCAGCGGGACCACTTCTGCATTTTCCATTTCTATGACTTTCCAGAGTGCCTTGTACTCTGTTACCGACCACAAAAGAGCATTTCTAAGTTGGGCTGTAAGGTAATAGTCTTCTAGGTTTGGCACTGCTCTTCCCCCAAACTTCTTATTGGTTTGCAGTGTCAGATTTTTAATTCTTGGCTTTTTGTTGGCCGATATAAATCTCATTATTATTCTTTGCCAGATCTTAAATTGTTCTGGATGTATCTTTACTGGGAGACACTGAAATAGGTACAGGAACCTGGGCAGAACATTCATTGATATTGTTTCTATTCTGGAATACAGCGGTAGGTTCAAGAGTTCCCAATTTTTTATATCTTGCTTTATATTCGTAAGGAGGGGATCAAAGTTGTTCAGGAATAGGTGATTTAGGTTTTTTGGGTATACAGGTACCTTATTTTTTGGGTGTTCCATCTAAGAGGGAGTAACTGATTTATTTCAGTGGAGGGGGTGTAACAAAACTTAAGGATTTCCGTTTTGGTTTTATTTAAAGCATATCCCGACAGCCTTCCAAATTTGGCTTGGAGTTCCCATACCTTAGGCAGGGATTCCTCTGGATTGGTTATGTACAGTAGGACATTGTCCATATACAGTGACATTTTCTGTTCCGTCTCCCCTACTATAATACCCTTTATACCAGGATCTTCCCTGATTGCCTGTGCCAGGGGTTCAACGCATAGTGCAAACAAGAGCGGTGAAAATGGGCAGCCCTGCCTGGTTCCCGGCCCAGGCCAGACCTCTGGGAGATACCTCCACTGACCCTTACATAGGCCTGCAGGGCAGCATATAAGGATTTAATTGGAGCTACGAGGGCCACCAGAAAGCCCATCCTTTTCGAAACAGCGAATAAAAAGTTCCAGTCGACCCTATCAAAGGCCTTCTTGGCGTCAAGGCCAAGAAGGCAAGCAGGGATACGATGTTTGTTTATGAGATCCACTATATTTATTGTTCTTCTGACCCCCCTCCTGAGCCTGTCACCCCTCAATAAATACCATTTGGTCTAGTTTTATAATCTGGGCCAGAAGAGGGTTAATTCTGTTTACCAATATGTCCGTGAAGATTTTATAATCTACGTTCAGTAGAAATATAGGCCGATAAGAACTACATTCTTTAGGGTCCTTTCCCCTCTTTTGGGATCACTGTTATGGTAGTATAGTTCCATGACAGGGGAACAGGCTCTCCCTGTAGCCATATCTGATTATAAACTGTTCAAAGTAGCGGCACTGTCTCTGATAAAAATGATTTATAGAATTCCCCACCAAATCCGTCCAGACCAGGGCATTTACCTACTTTGAGATTTTTAATGGTGGCTGTTATTTTGTCCTGGAGGATAGGAGCCATCAGAGCTTGTGTTTGGGTCTCATTGAGTTGGGGTAGTCCCAAGCCCTTTAAAAACATAGTTGTCTCTTTTACGGGTATCTCCTTTTTTGCCCAGTATAAGGTTTTATAGTACGAGACAAAAGATTCTGATATTTGTTTCGACTTGTGTTTTATTATGCCTGGGTTGGGTTCTCTTATTTCTGTTATGTTGGCCTTAGCTGCCCTCTGTCTCGGGTGATACGCTAACAGCCTAGCTGCTTTGCCCCCCAAAACTGTATGTCTCTTTCAAACAGTTCAGTGCTCTCTCTGTTTCTTTATCATTTAATTTCTGAATTTTACTTTTATTTTAATTTCAATATCTCTCTCTCTCTCTCTTTACTCCACCGTTTCTTTTGCTGTATTTCCTGAGACCAAAGTTGCTCCAGGAGGTTCCCCATATGTTTTTTCCTCTCCCTTTTTCTGTGGGTGGCAATGGAAATCAACTTCCCTCTAGCAAAGGTTTTCACTGTATCCCACAAAATTTGTGATGTGGTGCCTGGTATGTAATTTATTTCTTTTGTTTGTTTGATCACTTTTCTTATTTCCTTCTTTACTTCCTCATCCCTCAGTAAACTCGTATTGAGTCTCCAGTGTGTGGGATTTCTGGGAAGCTGCAGATCTACCTCCACAAAGAGGGGCTGATGGCCTGACAGTCTTGCTGTACCCACCCACACAGAATGGAACAGGGGAACATTTCTACTATACGTAAGAAACATAACTAATCTAGAGTATATCTTATGTCTAGCCAAGTAGTAGGTGAAATCTTTAGCTGTGGGATTTTTTTCCCTCAAAAACATCAACCAGCCCACAATCCCCCATGAGTCTTACGAACTGTGAAGCAACCCTACATTCTGGGGTAGGAATCCCAGTAGTGGAGTCCAGCCCTCTACTGAGGACTAAGTTCCAGTCTCCCCCGGCCACCACTATTCCCTTAGCCTTTTGTGCCATTAACTGCATAAATTCCAAGTAAATGGCAGCTGGTGAGCCCGTGGGAGCATATACATTAACAAGCGCTATAAGTGCTTCCTGTATTTTGCCCACCACTATAAGATAGTGAGCCCATGGGTCCCCCACCACCTCTATCTCCTCGAAAGGGAGATTTTCTGAGAGCAGAGTAGCTACCCCCCTCTTCCTTCCCTTTTCTAATGATGCCTGATAGAGGACCAGGAAGCCCCTGGTTTTACGTTTCAAGGCTTCGGTAGGGGAAAGGTGCGTCTCCTGCAAAAAATTTATTTCACATTTCTGATTACTGAGAAACTTTTGAACTTGCTTTCTTTTAATGGGGTGGTTAATCCCATTCATGTTGTAAGACATTATTTTATTTTTAATTGTAGCCATTTTTAATTCATAGAGATTGTTGGATTTCACTTATGTACTTCCCTGTCCTCACAAAGCATATTTTTTAAACTGACCCCTCCCTCCAGATTGAAGTATCACATTAGTCATTGTCCAGAATACACAACTGAAAAGCCTATTTCTGTGCACACGAGAGATGCTACCAATTTCATGTAAGTATTGATTATGCCTTTCCTGTAACTGTAACGAGTTTAACATCAACAAATCCTCCAACAGAGGCTTAAATTGCTGTATTTCTAAAAAGCACTTCATATAATCCCCACTAGATGGGAGTTTAACCTTCTTAAACATATTCCATGGTTTTTCAGTTCTTATTATCAAAACCAAACATATAACCAGTAACTGCAAACATTCTTTGGTAGTAGAAGACTCTGTCAGAGTCCCCTCACTTAATTCCCTCATTAGGTGTTTTGGGGAGGCCTTCGCCTGAATTAGATACTGCTGCATTTCAGATTCCATCCAAGTTAGAGCCTCCCACCCTCCATACTGGGTGGTAAGAGTATGTTGGGCAAACTCCCAACTTATGGATTTCCCGCTGCCTTGGTCAGCCAGAGTTTTTAAAGCCAAGCCAGGTAGTGTCCTATCCAAGATGTTTAGCCCCTGGTGATAAGGGCAGTGCCATCTGAGGAGGAATTCCCTTGGTCTAAGCCCTCCTCCGTGGATTATTACCAACGTCAGCAGCAGTAATCGTGGCCAGGTCATGACTGTATATAGGTTCCAGCGCAGCCCTTAATTTATATTATAGAGCAGAGAGGGAGAGCAAGCTTCAGTTAATATAATTTTCTATGTTTCACTCTAAAAAACACTCCCCTCTAAAAATGTGCAGCTGCTGTGTTGAATTAACTCGAAGTGGGTGTTTCTCCCAATGCATATTTATTTTGTTTAGCTGGGGCCCATTTGTAATTACAACCCTCTCAAGCCCAAAGTCTTCTCATGTTAACTAGTAAATTCCATTGTCATGTCAGGCTAATCAGTTGTCCCTTCCCCCCTCCCGACCCCAAGTGAGTCAAACAACCTGTTTTGGACAATTATGTTAGTATCTCCCTTCGGTAAGGAGGGAGCAGGGAGCAGAGCAACAAAGAAGAGATTAATTGTTAACGGCAGTCCACAATGTCCAAAGACTGTATTCTGAGTCTATCCTTTAACTCTGCAACTGTATAAAGCATTTTTCTGAGCGCGGAGATCAGTTCGGGGTTTTCTCAAGGCAATTTCAAATTTCTTTCTAACCCTCTCCCGCCATTCCTGCACCTAGACTCCCCAGCAGCGATTTCCCAAAGATATACAGTACCTTTCCGGATTTACTGGCAAGGCTCATGAGGTCTCGGGTGGGGGGCGGTTTAAGATGCTAACTACTACCTTCAAAGTCTCTGTGGTCTGTTCAAGATGCCGGGACTGAAGCATTGTCCACTGCACCTCTCTGATCTCTGGGGGGACCTCTCTTCTCTTTCGCCACAATGGAGTCGATCTGGACCGACGAGCTGTACTGCCGAAGTGTGGTGCATATGTCCACTCGCAGAGTCGTGGAGTGATTTCCCGGAGACTGTCGGGATGTAGAAGATCCTCTGCGTGCTACAGTCAAGGCCGAGTGGATCAGTTCTTTCTCCAGTCGCTCCTTCACCAGATTCAGTACAACTATTCTCATGCTCTCCAGCTACTGTATGCCCGCTACCAAGTCTTCAAATACTTTAGTGCCCCCCGTCTGTCTCAATCCTCAACCTCACCGGGTATAATATCAGGGCCCTTAAATTCTTGGCACGCAACTGCTTCATTATGGACCAGAGGACCTTTCTTTTTTCTTGAATCAGGGTCATATAGTCATTATCGATCGAGATGCATTGTTCACGGAATGTAAACACCTTCCACCTCCAAGCTCTTTTCAGGATTTCCTCCTTGGTGTTATATGAAGTGAGTTTCACCACAAATGATCTTGGTCTAGCCCCAGGGCCAGTGGGACACTGCACCAAGGAGCAGTGCGCTCTGTCCACAGACAAGTCAATGTCCGGGGGAAAATTTAATGCCTCTCGGAGCACCTTTTGTAGGAATACGACTGGATCAGATGCCCCATCCTCGGAACCCTCAGGTACCCCGTAAACTCTGATATTTTGATGGCGGCTCCTTCCTTCTAGGTCATCCAGCTTATTAGTTAGTTCTCTTTCTCGCGCCATAATGAAGAGTAGTAGTCTGTCGTGGCGGTCGGCCTGTTAAGTGACATTTGTCAGGCCCACTTCGATTTGGTCTGCCCGATGTTCTATGTTGTTGATGTCTCCTCTGAGCGCCATTAGCGTACTATTGATTATTTTCCCCGTTTTAGCAGTTTGTATGATTGAGGCCACCAGCTGTGAACATTCGCCCTCTTCGGTTTGCAACATTTCAGCTCCGGCCTCTTCTCCCGCGACCTCTGACATCTGACACCCTTTTTCTTGTTGTAACATGCTGAATAATTTTTATACAGGGGTCTGTGGGTTCTTGGTGAGGAGCACCTTTGAACAGATCACTTTAGCCGGCGATTGCATTTCTATTTAGGCGAGATGCTTTAAGATGGTCTTTAGGGCAATGCGGAGCTCGGAACTAAGTTACCATTCAGCCACTGACATCACCAGAACCGCCATCTTGGAATAATTAATATTGCCCATGGTATCATTGGGCTGTGCCCTCTCCAGAAAAATTTCTTAAATACAGTTCTAATCATAGCTAATTCTGATTTGTCTACTTTTCCCAAAGTCGTTTGAAAACTACATAATAAGTGAGGCAAGACCATCATTTTAATGGCATTTATTCTTCCCCATAATGAGAGGGATAGAGATTGGCAACCTTCCAGAAAGCTTATTTTGTTATATTCATATTATGGTTTGTTGTCTGCTGTGTTATCTGTAATAAGCTGTATACCCAAATATTTAGTAGAAAGTTAACTGCATCTCCTGGCAAAAATGTTTAGCGTCGTCTGTTATTCTGTGTTACAGGACGTATAACAGATTCAGACTTCCTTAATTTATAGCCTGAAACTTTTGAACGTTTTTCAATTTCTTGCATTAAAGCAGTGTATGATATTGCCAGATGTTTAATAAATATCATAAGATCATCCACGTATGCACTGGTCTTCTTCAAGGATATCTCTTCCCTTAGACCATACCTTTGGAATTATACCTGTGTCAGAGCTAAGACTACACAAACGTTTGCTAGCTGGGAGCCACCTGCAACAATGTCACGTGTCAGCGTCTACATAAACGTGGGCACCCCATCTCTCTTCAGTTCTTTTCCCATGATTGTACTTGTTGGCCCTACAGTGGAAACGCCGACCAACAAGGCCTAAAGTAAGAGATTCTCCGAAGAGCTACTGATACGGTAAGTACGTAACTGTTCTTTTCTTCATTTATAGACAGGCCTTCTGTTTGTTCGTTATGTCATATGTGTTGTAATAACATCTGTAAAGATATTATGAACAGTACTGGGGACAGGGAACAACCCTGTCTGACATCATTCAATAGTTCCATTGGTTGTGTCTTAAATGAGTTTATCTTAAATGCAGCCTTAGGTGAACTATAAAAAAGTCTTATACTACTTAATAATTGCTTTGGCAGACCTATACTTTCTAGGCTTTTTATCATAAAAGGCCACTGTAGGAGATCAAAAGAACTGGAAGCATCCAAGGCAGTAGCTATTGCTTCAGTTTGGATATTTTTATTAAGTTCTATGGTGATATGAACTTTCCTCCGTTCTTCATGTATGGTTCAACCATTAACAAAACCAGTCTGGTTGGGGCTGATAACCCCTGGAAGTGCACCCTCTATCTTCTTAACAACTAATCTGGCTATAATTTTATAGTCTACATTGAATAATGCAATAGGTCTATAATTTTCTGGATTTTCTTTGTTCTTCCCTTCCTTATGTGCCTGAATAATTACTGCATTCAAGATCATCAGCTTCAACCGGGGAAGTAAAGACTGAAGTAATACACTGTAGAATTCTGATGTTACTCCATTAGTTCCAGGTGCATTTTCTTTGGGAAGTTCTGTTACAACTTCTGTTATATCTTGCTTTATAAATATTGTTTCTATATTACAGAGTTTTGTTATATCAGCTTGGGTTATACACAGATTTACTTGCTGTGCAGTTATTGTACTAGTGAAAGGGTTCCTTCCTATCCACAATAGAATCACAATGAATTTCTGTTATTTGTCATTATTCACTGTTATACCCTCTGAACTTTTAATCCCTAATATGTTCTTTATGTCTCTTTGAAGTATGGGCCAACAGTCTACCACTTTTGTTGCCATTACAATAAAAGTTAGTTTTAATTGTCTCATATCCTTTTCAATTTGTTGATTTAATATATCTTGTATTTTACTGAGATAGTTTTCTTTTTCCTGCTCTAGTATTCAATATTTACATTTGTTTGTTGAAGTTTTATGTCAATAACTGATCTGTTTTTACATTTTTTTTTCTATCCTCTTAATTTATCTGTTTTATTTCAAAAGAAATTATTGCTCCTCTTATTACTGCTTTGAAAGCATCTCAAATATCTATAATTTGTCAAGCACAGCTATAATTCAAAAAACAAAACAAACAAACAAAATAAAAAAAACAGAACTGTTGCATCTGTTCTTCAATACAGAAAATAAATTCTGGTATTCAAAGTAATGAACTCTCAAAAGACCATTGACGCAGAAGTATTTTTGTTGGGTTGGTATCAAAGTAGCAGTAACCACTGAAATATCCAATATTAGAATCGGGGCAATTTTTATTTCCAAGACATCTGTGTGTGTGTATATAGGGAGAGAGAGAGGTGTAATGTATTATACAATCTAGTCTAGAAAATGTATTTAAATATTTGGAATGGTATGTGCATTGTGTTTTGTCTAGGTTTCAGGCACGCCAATTATCTACAAGGTTATGACTGTTAAAAAAATAAATAAATAAAAAATAGAAAAATAATGTTGCTCTCCTGTTGTCCTCATTTGTTATGCTTGAAATTAGCCAGTTATCCAAATACGGGATGACTTGGGAGTCCTAATTTTCTCAGGTGTGTGAAGAGTACTGCAAAGCACTTTGTAAAGACTCATGGCACTGAGCAAAGCCCAAAGGGCAGGACTCTGACTTGGTAATGCTGTTGCAGCACAACAAAACTGCAGCATATGTGGTGGCTGGGGTACACCAGTATGTGCTTGTATGCGTCTTGCATATCCAGGGATGCTAGTCAGTCTTGATGCTTTAGGCAGGGCAGCAGACGGCTCAGAGAAATCCTTCTGAATTTTTCTCAATCCATGAATTTGTTCAGATTTCCAAGGTCAAGAATGGATCACATGCCCCCTGATTTCTTGTAGTGGCTTTAGAAGCCTGTGTTCTGTTTTGAATCTGACACCACTTCTACTGTCCTGTTGCTCATAAGGCCTGCAATGTCCTGCACCAGAAGCTGTGACATGTGAGCAAACAAAGAGGGTTGCCTTCTGGGTAGATAATCGGGGGGGGGGTCCTATGAAATCCAGGGAATGCCCTTCTCATATAATCCTGAGGACCCACTTGTCTGTCGTGATTGATTCCCACCAACAGTAAAACTAAGTTAGGTGCATCCCAGTGCGAAGAGAGGTCTGCCTCGGACAACTGAGGCAGGAACGGGGCTGAAGCTTCAGACTGTCATCCCAAGTGCTTTTTGTCACCTGTGCATTTGGCTGTCCTTTCTTCCGAGTCTGATTTTCATTATTTTAGGCACTGCTGCCTCTTCCACAAAAGGAGTGCTTGTGGAAATACCAATGTCCCATGGCACTCGGAGTTAAAGGGAAAAGGTCCAGAAAGCTTAAGAGTCATTCTGGTTTCATTAGATTCCTTAAGAGACTGCTCCACCAGCTATCTGAACAGGTAAACACCGCTGAAGAAGACATTTTATTATCTGTTGCTAGACATCCGGGGTAAAGTCAGCAGTCTGCAGCCAGGAATGCTGCCTGATGCGATGCCTGAAGTCTCAAAGTGAGACGCTGCATCAAAGGCATCTATACAGGCTTTGAGCTGGTGAATCTTGGATTCAATACCTTGCTTAACAGTCACAAGTATATCTTGTTTAGCCTCTGAATCAGAGCCTCTGCCAGAGACTTTAGCTTGCTCCAGAGGGTATATAAATGCTTGGAAAAATTACCTTGGTAACAAGATATCATCATTCCAAAGGTAGCCAAAGAATAAGCTTGCTTGCCTAAGGTGTCAATCTTGTGC
This sequence comes from Neoceratodus forsteri, assembly GCA_016271365.2. Lineage (NCBI taxonomy): Eukaryota > Metazoa > Chordata > Ceratodontiformes > Ceratodontidae > Neoceratodus > Neoceratodus forsteri. Next base: position 1,226,453,503 of record CM028131.1, on the reverse strand, counting down.
TACTTCTTGTTAGTCAGGTGCACAGTGACCTCTTTGGGAACTATGACTGTCATTCTCTGTAAGAATAACAATGTCATCAGCATCAGCTATGGGCCAACAAATAGACTGGCTTATTTTTAGGAGCAGCATATTTCCTGTCCACCTGCTTGGGGACAGCTGCCACAGTAGCAGGCCTGTGCCAAACCACATCAGACAAGGTCTCCAGGGCAGGATGGACAAGAGGAATTAAACTGACTGGAATATTAGGCAAGTTTTGGAACTCCAGTAGGAGGTGCCTAGCCTGGACAATGGCTGTTGGCTTGAAACACAATGCCAAATGCATATTTCTGAGCACAGCCTAGAAGAAAAGGTCTTCCTAAGGAAGAGACATAGAAATGGCTTCTGAAACGTCTGAACCATAAAAAGAGGTCATCATCCCCAGCTTCAGAGATAATACGGTCAGGATTCAACTCATCTCCCTCTACGCCCTCATCGTAAAGGGGATAGCAGTGAGAGAGGAATTGGAGACCTGACTGGGTAGTGCACAGCTGCGGCAACACCGGTGACACTGGGCCTGGCCCCAGGGTCTGAAGGGCCTGTGCTGGTACGGCACCTAAATTGACACCGTGGGTGGCGGGAGGGTTCCCGGAACCATGAGCCCATGCGATGCTGCACCTGACACCAGGCAGGCCCTGAGGGTCACGGACACAGCATGGGAAATGACACTGGACATGGCACTGATGACCCAACTGGCACCAGAGTGACCGGCAGCACAGTGGCTGTCCCCGTCCCTTGACAGGAGACACTATAAGCGGGACAGATGTGAGCGATGCCACTCATGGAAAGGCCCCAGAGGCCACTGCCACAGATGAACACTCTACAAGGCTCAGTGGCACTTCCAGCAGTGCCAGCCCAGCCGATCCCAAGGGGTCAGGGGCCTGCACCAGAAATGGTGCCACATGGGCCAGATGCTGCACCCACTGCTCCATAAGCACTGCCCACTGGTAGAACTGCCCACCAGAGGTCTCCTTAGATAGCAAGGGGAAGGCTCCAGGCCAGAGACAGCAACCTCACAGGCCTGGATGTCCTTGGTGTAGTCAATGATGATGGTGGGGCCTCTGACCCGCAGAAGTCGAGTGTCTCACGACAGACCTCACAGAAGGCAACCTTGACCAGTGCCATTTTTTCCCCTCCTTACCATAAGAGGCTGAGGTCGAGCAGTGCCAGGACCCTGATACTGGATATGCGTGAGATCGGTACTGCTTCTTTTTGTACTTATGAGAGGATGGTCTTCCCTCCTCGGTACTAGACTGTTCATTGTCTGTATCCCTCTCTGGAGAAAGAGGAGGACTGGACACAGCCCAGCTGCCAGAGTAGCTTGCCTCCTCAGGCTCCATACCATCCATGGCCATCAACTATTTACAAGCAGCAGGGCTGAGAGAGAAACTGAAATTATTTATGTGAAAGAAGCTAAACTGACACAAAAATAAACTCTGAAGTCAAACACTAAAACTGACAAACTGAATGTTGTCGTCGCATAAATGTTAAAGTTCTGACTCCCAGCATTTGTGCATAATCGTCACTGATGCGCACTCGATGGCAAGAAAAAAGGAACTGAAACAGTTGGGAGCTGGTGCTGTTGTATACCAGTAGGCACATGCGACAGTGTGCATGCAATACCGACCGTATCATCAGCCCTCTAAATCTGGCTCTTACTGGGTCCTAGCGCTTCTGACTCAGACCCACTAGTAGGAATAAATGGTGAAGGTTGATTCTTGGATTTGATCTCTTGACTGCAGTAGCACATTACAGTGTACCTGCCTGGCATTAGCTTATTGTGTACAGTTACCCTTAGATCCTTTTCCTTGGTTGTACTGTCCATCGTTGCACAAGGCATAAACTAACTCTTAAAAAACTGATTAGCGGTGACTAATAAAATGTTTAGCAATGTGCAAATTATAACTAGCAATTTTTTAACTAGTTGAAACTGTGCTATTTGTTTCATTTTCTCTTAACTTTTTTCATCTCCACTTTTTACATGTCTTGCTGTTTAGTCTCAATCATCTCTGCTTATACTTTGTTTCATTTTTCTCTCTCACGAATACCCGTTTAGTTTCAAGCCTCTCCCTTTCTGCTGTCCTTTCATTCCATGCCTCTTACTAGTATTTTTATCCACCCCCTTAACTCCAGGTTTGTTTATTTTTGGCTCCTCTCAAAGTTCCATCATTGTCATGTTGAAGTGCCACAACTTGGCCCCAACTCAGATCATGCTGCAGGACCAGGAGGTGACAAAGTACTGGGGTAGTCTGGCCTTTCTGCCAGTAAGTTGAGGCCTTAATTGCAAATGAGCATATGAGCATTTTATTAAACTGGACACTAAGATGTATTTGCTCTGGAACTGGAGCCTGAAAAAGAGTTTGCATTTGGATTCCCTGGAGTGGTTCCAGACTAGAAATTAAATAGGACAGGTGTGTGTGCAGTACTTTCTTTTCCTTGTTCTTCCACTTTAATTAGTAGGGAAGGGAGAACACAACCAAGTCAGGAGAAAAAAATTGCTGACATTTAAAAACAAAAACAGAGCACGGGCCTAGAACTTGATTAGTAAGTGCTTCCTTTTAAGCCTGCAGGGTTTTTTTTTTGTTTTTTTTTTCTTGCTCTATTTTTTGGTTGGGGAAACCGGCTGCTCTCAGCGTCCCCACCCTCCTTCACCCCAGGCGCCAGGCCACCTCCATAGGACACCCCTCCCCACCGTCACTGCCCCCAGGGCTCCCCCTGGCAGGAGCAGTGGAGTCACAGCCACAGCACCACACACAGGATCCAGCTACATGTTAGGAGAGGGGGGGGTCCACCGTGACCGAGAGCAAAGGGTAGCAGAGCTTGCGTCATCCAGCTGGCTCCATCCATTCTCCATCCCATGTTTCACCCCATAGGCCGTGGATGTGCAATGACATCACGCAGCACATGCGTGCACCCACACACGCACTGCAGATGCCTGCCGACGACCCTAGCACCTTTCTCCCGGCAGTCCAGACCTGGCACCCAGCTTCTGCTGAGTGGCACTCAAGCATTGGACCACCGTGGAGCCCAACCACCAGAGGAGGGGAGCGGTCCATTGGATGCTCTGCCAACTTCCCCCCGGCCAACCCTCGAATTTCAGGATCTGCTCCCGAACCCACCCTATCTTTCTGAAACATGGCAGCCATGCTGGGCTGACCATTCAAGAGAAAACTCCATGTTAAAATCAGAAAAAGATATGTAGTAGTCTTTTTTTCTGTGTTCTAACCAGTTCCCAGTGTTTTCTTTTCCTCTGGCTGTGAGAGATGTTTTTTCTAACTTTCCCACACTGTTTTATTGCCCTTGGAGGATGCCATTCTGATTTCTTTTATGGCCTGTAGTCTTCCTAGAGTGCCCTTTGGTGTGATGTCTAATTGGCCCTGCAGGAAGCCAGTGTCTTGTTACAGGGTCTGTCACAGCTCAGCCACAGAGAAAATACTTCTTCCAGAGAAGACACACTGCTAGATTTTGGGTGAGTGTAATCATTATTATTTTTTGATTTCAGTACCTTGTCCTGCTATGTTCTGCTGTGTGTGTGTGTGTGTGTGTGTGTGTGTATGTATGTGAATCATGTCACTGTTTACTCTATTCCTCTCAGTCACTTTCAGTTTTTGCACCAGTACTAAGTAGTAAAAATTGAACATCACCTTATAAGTTGTAACATAGCAGGACAAGGTACTAATATCAAAAAATAATAATGATTACACTCACCCAAAATCTAGCAGTGCGACTTCTCTGAAAGAAGTATTATCTTTGTGGCTGAGCTGTGACAGACCCTGCTAAATCTAAGGGTATGGCTACATCAGTATCACATGAGCCATGGCACATCGTAGGAGAAAGAAAGCCAATAAACCTATTTGTGATGGAGATCCCCAGGGGTCGTAAAACTACCATACAGCTAGCACGCTAATTTAGAAAAAAACCCCTAATAGCAGACAGAGGGAAGGACAAACTAGGGCTTAACATACATATCAAAACACTCTACATATGTTTTTGCTCATTCTGGGTGGACTTCTCCTTTAAGAGCCCCACAAGCAGTGTTTTAGTTTTGTTTAGTCTTGCGTATTTGTTAATTTGTTTCCGGACCGTCTGAAGGAGGCGGTAGTGGTACCACTCCTTAAGAAATCTTCCCTCGATCTGGACTGCTTAGCAAACTACAGACCTGTTTCTAACTTGCCCTTTGTGGGCAAAGTTATTGAGAATGTGGTTGCTGTGCAGCTGAATGACCATTTCACATCTCACAATGTCTATGATCCTCTCCAGTCTGGGTTTAGGAAGAGGCACAGTACCGAGACTGCTCTTCTTCGGCTACTTAATGATTTCCTGATTGCGAGGGATCAAGGGAGCCGTTCCATCCTGGTTCTTCTCAATATTTCTGCAGCATTTGACACTGTACACCATGGGGTGTTGTTGGAGTACCTACGGATTTTTTGTGGGCCGTACGGCACAGGCACAGTCCTCAGGTGGTTTCGACCTTTCCCTACTGGCAGGACCCAGAGTGTTATGTCAGGGAATTTTTCCTCTCCCCCCCTCCCAGTCATGTGGGGTTCCGCTGGGTTCCTTACTGTCCCCCATGTTGTTTGCAGTGTATATGCTGCTGTTAGGAGACATAAGGCAGTATAGGCTGAGTTTTCACTGCTATGCTGATGATACTCCGCTCTACATGTCCTTTGTGCCCGAGCAGAATGGAGCGGTCTCGGCCTTTAATAGCTGCTTCTCTGAGATCCAGGATTGGATGAATGCCAATTGGCTGAAGTTGAACTCTGACAAAACCGAGGTGTTGGTGGTGGAGCCAGGTTGCCAAGGCATGGGGTTGTCAGAAGGTCAACCATCTTGGCTTTGGCTCAGGGGGCCCAGCAACTGACCTCTTACAGGGCACGAAATCTGGGCATTATGTTCGACAGCAGTAAGACATTAAAATCTCAGGTGTCTGCTGTTGTTAAGACCACCTTTTACCATCTGAGGAACATCGCCAGGATCAAGTGCCTGGTCCTGCCTGGCGATCTTCCAGTGTTAGTCCATGCCTTTGTAACCTCTCGCCTTGATTACTGCAATGCCCTTTACCTATGGCTACTGGGGTTGATATCCGCATGTAACCCCCCCTACAAATGGGGGTTCCTAAAAGCTTTCCCGGAGCCTGCCTAGATGCTCCCTGCTTATCTGGTGTCCGGCGTAAGGCCTCTGAATATGAGCGTTGTGAGTGCTTTTAAAGCCTCCAGTACTGTCTCTAAGAACTGCCTGCTCGCAGGGTTTGGTGTTTGTGAGGGGGGGACTGGAGTTTCTATGCTCGACTCCTGCCCTGGGCTACTGGTTAATCGCTCTGTCTCTGCAGTCGCTAGAAGAGCAGAGGGAGCCTAGTTGAAAGATATAGCTGTCTGCTGGAGAATATGTAGTGTAACTGAAAAAGCGTAAACTGTATAACCTGCCTTTATTTGCAGCTGAGACTCTGTGTGCTGTGCCCCTCCATCTTGGACCAGGACAGTTCGAGGGGTCCAATAGGAGTAAGGGGGTATCTATTCTGGAGTGGAAAGCAGCCAACCAGAAACCAGGACTCTAGATGGAGCCGGCTGACAAATGGGAACACAGCTTGTAATTCCTGGTCATGGCATTATGGGTCATGGCGCTTTTTCGCACCACTGAGGGCTAAAATACGTGACTGGCATGTGCAACAAGCCAATAAGATCGGGTAGCACCCGGGCTGTGAGGCTTGTCCCATGCCGTTAGGGGCAGATGCGCTGTGACTGTGGAGGAGAAGGGAGCTCTGAGCTTCTGCGGCGTTGAGTGTTCGCACGGGAAGCGCGTGAAAGGCCTGAGGGGCCGTTTTCTTTGCCAGCGTTCCCCGGACAAAATCCGCCGGCATGCAGTCACAGGAGGCCGTGTATAAACACAGCTACCTACCAGGCTTCACCTGTAGAGGACTGGAGAATCTGCTGAATCGCGCTCGGTCTGTCAGGACGTGGAAGCTGCAGTGTAACGCCTGCATCTGCTGTGAATTTGTTCGGGTCCTGGAAGCAACTGCCTGGTATGGTGCCCCTCTGTTGTTTTCCATATAAATGTGTGAGGAGGCCTTTAAATTTCAGGCTCAGCCCTGCAAGTGGCGAAAGAGTGGTTCTCTGGTGGAGTTGTGAGTACTGAATCAGGGTAGCTCCCTGTTAAAGGTTACAAAGGCAAAGTCGTTTTGTTGTATTGCAGACTGTACTAATTGACCTTTCTGGCTCCATCTGATCTGCTCAGGAATTAAATGCTCATTTGTGTCAGGGCCCCAACCAGCTGCATCGAGGAACTAGCCATTAGGGCTTGGGTGCCCACAGACAGTAATTAATAGGTCAGGCCTGTGCACAGAGCCCTAGTTAGTCAAATATATATATATTAGTGGTAAGCCAATCACCCTGATTTCCCCCGGTCCTGGTTATCTCCCCTTAAATAAATCAGATTGTTTGTTTTGCAAAAGTACCCTGGCTGGTTTGTGTTTTGCTGGTGATATACTGCACAGTGAATATTTGATAACTGTACCTTACTTTCCAGGGGGTCCCCAGAGTGAGCTGAGTGGTTCGAGCCGGGGTAAGTGTTCAGGGTGAGAACATTGTGCTTGAACTGTTGAGCCACTAGTGGGGGGTGCAGCAACCCAGAGCTTGTGACAGACAACTGACTGTTCTAACCCCGACCTCTGGGTGGAGGCACCCGTCAATGGATCTGGGCCCCTCACCCTGTCACAGCTGAGGCAGGCAGGGGTGGTAGCCCTTAGGATAGCGCCCCCTGGGGGTTACACACAGATTACAGCTAGTGCAGAATGCGGTGGCTAGGTTGTTGACTGGCTAATCGAGATCCTGCCATGTCACTCCTGTGCTCCACGGCACACACTGGCTGCCTGTACATTGGTGGATCACCTTCAAGGTCGGGTTACTGCCCTACAAAGCCCTACACGAACAGGGACCACGCTACCTGCAAGATCTTTGTCCCTACCGCCCCCTCCTCTCACTCCGTTACTCTGACGAGGGATTGCTAGAGGTTACCAGGGTTCAACTAAAGACTTCTGAGGCCAGATTGTTTGCTTATATGGCCCCTACCACATGAAACTCTCTACCTCATCGGATTAGAGAGTGCCTGACTATAGAGAGCTTTAAAATTGCCTTAAAAACGTATTTATTTCATCTAGCATTCCCAGACTTAACTGATATTTAGTGTGCGGCCACTGTTAGTATTTTGATTATGTTTTTAAATTTTAGATTAGTATTATTTTTTACTGTTTTATAAATGTCTTTTATACTGTACAGTGCTTTGATCTATGGAATTGCGCTCATAAATGAAGACCAAATTGAATCATCTGCGCCACAAGTGGCAACACTACCACTGTGACAGTGGGCCACAAGCCTGCAGTTTTGCATTTTTGGGGTCACAAACCACGATGTAAACCTGCCTTATTTTATGCCTTGTTGCATCACACAGGGTATATGTGAGACCCTAATGTAGGGCACTGCACTTCCTCAAGTTAAATCTAAGCCATTTTCGCAGCCCACTCCACCAAATGAGCACAGATCATCCAGTGGCTGGTATATCTTCACCCTCCCCTTCTGCAATGTCCACTCAAATTTCAACAGCCTGATGCAAATCTCTTCCTCCAGGTCCCTAATAAATATGTTAAAGAACAAATCCCAGTACAAACTGCGGAAAGAATAGCCAGGGGAACAACAAAGAGGGACAAGACCATTTTTTTTAGGTATGTAAGCGAAAAAATAAAAATAAGGGGAGACATTGTGATGCTGAGGGGTGCAGGGGAAGACTGTGCAGAAGATAATCAGGAAAAAGCAGATATTCTGAACACATACTTCTGTTCGGTCTTCACAGTGGAAGGAGAAGGGTAGGAGTCATATACAGGTTATAGAACTGGAGGAAGGGAAGTAGACAAAGTACATTGGAAGAGAAAAGAGCCCCGAAGGGACGTGCGAATCTGAGAGTGGATAAGGCTATAGGGCCAGATGGGGTACATCCAAGGGCACTGAAGATGCTCAGAGAGGTACTGGCTGCACCTCTGACAGCCCTATTCAATAACTCACTAGATACAGGGTTGGTCCCAGAGGACTGTTAAAAGGCAGATGTAGTCCTGCTCCATAAGAGTGGCAGCAGAGAAGAGGCTGGCAACTACAGGCTGGTCCAAGGACGTAGCAACCGATACGCTGGACACGCCGTGGCGCGCTTCCTGATGTGTCGGGGGGTAGAAGCAGCCAGCACCAGCGTCTCCTCTTCAAGTTACTTTTGTGTTCTGCTTCACTTTTCGTGGGCTCGGGATCACTTGCTCTTTGTTTGTTTCTGGGCTGCCTGCCTTGCAGACCTGAAAATGCAATGCTCAATCAGGTCTGCTGTGTACTCAAGAATGTCAGCTTGGGGACGTTCCAAGTGGCATGTTTAAAAGTTGAGCAGGAGTCCAGTTGTGTCCTAGAGCTAGACAGAAGAGCCAAGCTGACTGTGAGAGCGAGCCACAGTATGGTCGGAGACTGAGTGTGGTTGTGGATGGTCTGTGAACTGGAGATTGAGAGAAGAGTGGCTAGAGCCCCTGCCGCGAGTCAGAGCCAAGAGCAAGAGAGCAGCCAGAGCCCGAGCAGGAACCAACCGAGACCAGCTGACTGTATGGCAGTCAGAGTCAGTGGCAAGAACAGGAACTTGCTTCTTGTTGGAGACAAGAGGGACGAGCTAGCATAAGCAGCAGAGCAGCTACCAACTCAAAAAAAGAAAAAGAGCTGTAATCACTTTCATCAGCGCTGCCTTGTTTCGTTTGCTGCAGCTGGTTCTGCCACCAACTCCATCTCTGACACTCTCTGTCTTGGCACAGCTGGTCCCGGCCCGTGAGTTTGGGCGGAGCGGTTTCTTTGCTGCTGTGCCTTGCCCAAACCAAGAAAGCCAGCGGTCTTAGCCGTCAGGGTCGGACTCGTCGCACAGTGCACCTGATTTGCCAGACATCAGCCCAGCTGGTCCTGTGAGCCAGCCAGGTCAGCATAGTACTCTGCACGGGCACACCAGTGGGAGCAGTACTGTCAGTCGGTCGAGGAGCGATGGGGGCGGGGGAGTCTGCTCTTGCTGAGTGACTGTGACCATCACACTCACAGTGCGTTGAAACTACTCGGGTTAGAGGAAACAGTTGGGTCCCAACCAGGAGTGGAGGCTCTGGAGAGTGGGACTACTATCTTTACCACCAGCTGCCAAGTCAGTGACCGCGGACCATTAAGGGTCTTGCTCAGACTGCAGCAGACAGACTGCAGAAAGACAGAATGAGCTGAGGGGTATGCAATTTAATATACTTCAAAACTCTGTATATCTTTCTCAATAGTTGTATCTGTCCGAGCTGTACCTCTCTAACTCCAAGCAAGAGGTCAATTAAATGGAACGTTGCCCCTCGATGTGACTTACTAGGTATTCAGTAAGTTTTCAAGCTCTACTGTTATACTTAGGAAGCACTGCTCCCAAGGACTCGAGGCAAGAGCCTTAGTATTTAGGTATGTCTGTCTGTCTGCTGATGTACTGCAGACAGACTGAGCTGAGGGCTAGTATGTTCTGTCTTATTCTTTGTTGTTTAAAATTAGACATTTATGATTTGTCTGTCCCCATACCTTTAGTGTTACGGCCAGGGTCCTGTTTCCATCAAGTTATTTTATTTATTCCACTCCATATTTTAATTTCTGTAATGTGTAAGAAAGAAAGATTTTTCCTATCAATGAATCCTATGACCTTGTGCTATTGTATGGTATTTATTATTGTATTTGTACTGCAAATGTGTTGCGGTATTTATCTTTAAATCCCTGTGCTGCCGAGGTCGCGAGGGTGCTCTACGTCCCTCCCCCTTACCGGAGAACAGTGAAGGCTCAATTCAGCAAAGAGCCGGACCTCGGGTTGCGAGGGTGCTCTACGGCCCTCCCCCGCCTTACCGGAGAACAGTGAAGGCTCAATTCAGCAAGAGCCGGACCCCAAGGTCACTCTACACTTCCACTTACGGAGAACAATGAAGGCTCAATTCAGTGAGAGCCAGACCCCTGAGGTTTCTACTGCCCCCGCTAACGGGAAAACAGTGAAGGCTCAATTCAGTGAGCCGACCCTGAGGCTCGCAAGGGTGCTCTACTTCCACTTACCGGAGAACAATGAAGGCTCAATTCAGCGAGGTAATTTGAATCAGACTCGGCGGTTCCTTGCTACGTTGCTGTGCCACATATTCTCAAGGCTCCTTAATTGAATTACTGTCCCCACATGGGAGGGACAGCGAGGGAGGACTCAGGAAAGCCGCAGCCAATCGCCTACCATCACTGCCCCACAGCACCCAGCTGAGCGCCGGGGCCTCGCTCCGCCAGCGGGCGGTCGGCGGCACCTTAGCCGACTCAGGGAACCACAAGGCCGGGAGGGACGGCGAGGGAGGACTCAGGAAAGCCGCAGCCAATCGACTACCATCACTGCCCCACAGCACCCAGCTGAGCGCCGGGGCTTCGCTCCACCAGCGGGCAGTCGGCGGCACCTTAGCCGACTCAGGGAACCATGAGGCCGGGAGGGACAGCGAGGGAGGACTCGGGAAAGCCGCAGCCAATCGCCTACCATCACTGCCCCACAGCACCCAGCTGAGCACTGGGGCTTCGCTCTGCCAGCGGGTGGTCGGCGGCACCTTAGCCAACTCAGGGAACCACGAGGCCGGGAGGGACAGTGAGGGAGGACTTGGGAAAGCCGCAGCCAATCGCCTACCATCACTGCCCCACAGCACCCAGCTGAGCGCGGGCTTGGCTCCATCAAGGGCGGTCGGCGGCTTCCAAGCTGACTCATGGAACCACGAGGCCGGGAGGGACAGCGAGGGAGGACTCGGGAAAGCCGCAGCCAATCGCCTACCATCACTGCTCCACAGCACCCAGCTGAGCGCCGGGGCTTCGCTCCGCCAGCGGGCGGTCAGCGGCACCTTAGCCGACTTAGGGAACGAGGCCGGGAGGGACAGTGAGGGAGGACTCGGGAAAGCCGCAGCCAATCGCCTACCATCACTGCCCCACAGCACCCAGCTGAGCGTCGGGGCTTCGCTCCGCCAGCGAGCGGTTAGCGGCACCTTAGCCGACTCAGGGAACCATGAGGCCGGGAGGGACAGCGAGGGAGGACTCGGGAAAGCCGCAGCCAATCAGTAAGCGAGCGTTCCTCTAGGCACAACAGCCGATTGGCTCTCCTGCCCCATTGACTTTCACTGACTGAGCCTGCTATACCTAAACCTGTCTGGGAGTTGGGAATTTCTTCCCTGTTTTCTTGCAAAATCCCCCCCAAAAAAGAGCTGTCTTCTATCTGTTGAAATTGTAAAGGGATTCTGTTGATTTGTTGTATTTTTGCTGTAATTCTAAATCCTGGTATCCGAAGTGGGTCAGACGCTGAGGCGCCACTTTTCCTTCCTTAAACTGTGAAAAATACCTAAAAGTGCTGTTTCTGCTAAGGTAATTGCAAGGGGATACTGTTGATTTATTGTTCTTCACTGTGATTACAAATCCTTTTTTGCAACTGCAAGGTGGGCCAGACACTGAGGCGCCACAGCACCGCCCCTCTCCCCCCACAGCCTTTTGTTGTGCAGATTTAGTCAGTGACGAACAGGAACACTTGTTTCCACCTCTATTTAATTCCTGCACCTTCCTCTGTCTCTCTCCAGCCTACCATCACTGCCCCACAGCACCCAGCTGAGTGCCGGGGCTTCGCTCCGCCAGCGGGCGGTCGGCGGCACCTTAGCCGACTCAGGGAACCACGAGGCCAGGAGGGACAGCGAGGGAGGACTCTGGGAAAGCCGCAAAATTTTTGCCCACCCTTCCCCCCTCTTGTGTGTTACTTTTATAGACATCTTCCCACCGAAATATCTTCCCCGCCCTCAGCATTACCCTAAACCAACAAACTGTCTCACCGGCTTGCTGATCCAACCAATCAGCAACTTCACTACTCTCCTGGTGGCCAACCAACAATATCTCTCTCACAATGGGGAGTTTACTGCTGATACTTCTTTCACTGTCAGCCATGGGGTTCCACAAAGAAGATGTCCCTGTCACACAACATAGGGTGATCCATCTGCCCAGTCTCTCTGAATCATCCCCATTGTTTGACACTCAAACCCTCACATATGCCCTACCATTGCTGCATCGATTACAGTGGGGTGACCCTCAAAAGGAGACACAAACCACCACAGATGTATTTCAATCAAGGCTCCACTACTGGATATACAGATCCCCCCTACGCCTAACCACCAAACTGCTACTTGGTGTCTCGACACAATTCCATAACCCCAAATGGAGCACCCCAAAAGAGTGGCAACAGAATAAGAGAAGGAGGACCAAAGACAGCCCCCTCTCCCTATCACTGGCAGCCCTCATGAAACTCCTGCTCTTTCTATTGCTCTGTATTGGTAACGTGGAAATCAACCCTGGACCCCCTGAATGTATTACCTCTCCATCAGACCTAACCTCAATTAAAGGCCTCAGTTTTCTGCATATTAATGTATGCAGTCTGTTGAAAAAACTTACACTGATACAAGCCTGAGTTGCCCATACCTTGCCAGACTTTCTCATGGTATCTGAGACATGGCTCAAACCCGCCACAGCAGACAGGGATGTTAACCTACCAAACTATCAGCTATTCAGAGCGGATCGCCAAACAAGGGGAGGTGGAGTAGCTATATATGCAAAATCCGGTATACCTATATCCTGTATTGCTGCAACCTCTATGCCCAAGGAATTTGAATGCCTATCCCTAAAAGTCTCTCTCCCCAATACAGCAGCTTTTCAGCTAGTTGGATGCTACAGACCCCTCTCTGCTGACCACAAGCTCTTATCCCACCTGGGGAATCTGCTCAAGCCCAGCACTGAAGAAGTCATTATTGTAGGTGACCTGAATTTCAACTGGCTTACCCAAGCAGCTGCACCTCTGGTATCATTCTGTGATACATATGGGTTCACACAGCTAATTAGTGAGCCAACAAGAATTAATGCAAGGAATAGTAATAACAGCACACTACTCGATATCATGCTAGTGAATAAACCACATCTATTCACACACGCTGGAATGCTTCTCTGCGACATAAGTGATCACTGCCCCATCGCAGGGGTAAGATCCACCAGCAAAACAACAACCCCTGCAAAATTCCTCATGAGGAGATTCAAGAAAAACATCAATATCGAAGGATATTTGCATGATCTAGCTCACTCTCCAAACTGGCAAGAGTTTTACCTTGCCCATTCTGTGGAGAAAGCACAGCAGTTACTAAATAGCATTATAATAAATGCCCTTAACACCCATGCCCCAATATCTAGTATCCGAATAAAAAACAAATCCTGTCGTTGGTTTTCAGCTGACCTCAAAGCTGCACTGCTGGAGAGAGACAAACTCTGGAAAATGGCAAGAAAAATCAAGAATGCAAATGACTGGATGATCTTTAGGAAAGCAAGGAATAGATGCACCAAGAAAGTTAGGGATGCAAAGGCTGCCTTCTACTTGGCTGAGCTCGACCTCCTATCATAATCCTGCTAGGTTTTGGGGTACCATCAAGGGGATGGTGGGGCAGGATGCTAGTACCTCCCTTCCAACTCAATTACACCACAGTGATGGCCCTATCACTGGCAAAATGGAAATTCTGGATGCCTTCAATAACCACTTCACAATGGCTGGTCTTGCCTTTGACACCTTCCCAGCTAACCTGCTGAGGGAACAATTAAGCTCCCAGCACACTGGTGTTCAGAGAGCTGACTCTTCCTTCAGCTTCAAATCTGTACTGTTGAAGCAAGTAGAGGACCTATTATGGCAGCTGGATACCAAAAAAAGCGCAGAGGCAGAGGCAGACTCTCTGGACCCCTACTTTCTAAAGATTGCATCCCACGTACTTGCAGTCCCTTTAACTCATCTCTTTAACCTATCTCTAAACTCTGGTTCTATTCCCACACTGTGGAAGACAGCCCAAGTGGATCCCCTTCTAAAATCAGGGGACCCTATGGAACTTAATAATTACAGGCCCATTTCCATTCTACCAGTGCTATCCAAGATGATGGAGAAATTAGTGAGTAACCAGTTAAGGGAGTATCTTGACAATGCTAACCTCTTGAATCCAGCTCAATCTGGATTCAGGGCCAAGCATAGCACTATCACTGCACTAGCCAAGGTCACAAATGACTGGCAAACCGAATTAGATAAAAAGAATAATGTCTGTGCAGTATTTCTGGACCTGAGCAAAGCAAAGCATTCGATACTGTGGACCACGAGCTTCTGCTATCATCCTTGCTCTCCCTTGGCCTAGATCCACCCTCCCTTAAGTGGTTCAGGTGTTATCTCACCGGTAGGTCACAGCAGGTAAAAGCTGAAGGTGACCTATCCCCATTAAAACCACTGTTAAGAGGAGTCCCCCAAGGTTCTATCCTGGGTCCTATCCTTTTTGCCATTTATATAAATAACATTGATTTAACCCTCACCAATTCCTCTGTACACCTCTTTGCTGATGACACTGTTTTGTATGTCAGCAACCCTTCGTCTGTAGCTGCTCGTGAAATCCTACAAACAGAATTTTCCCTGTTACAATATCAGCTACTTGAGAAAAAGCTTCTGTTGAATGCAAAGAAAACTAAAGCAATGATGTTCACAAATCAAAGCTCCACCAGCACCTCCTCTTCAATCATTCTCCCCCAGCTATGCACTCTACTTGGAGAAAACCTGGAGTATGTAGAACATTTCAAATACCTAGGTGTGTGGATTACAACAGACTCGACTTCATTCATTATTTAGAAGAACTGCTAAAAAAGCTTCGCCAAAGGCTTGGCCTTCTCTATAGATTAAAACCCTTCCTAAACAGAGATTCAAAGATGAGGTTAGTCCAGGCCATTTTTCTCTCAGTTGTTGACTATGCAGACTTCCTTTATAGTCACTGCCCCACCTCCTACCTACACAAGTTGGATACCTTATACCATAGAGCAATAAGATTCATTACAGATCTGCCATCTAATACCCATCACTGCGCTCTTTATGTTGTAGTTGGATGGGTTTCCCTTCACCTCAGAAGGAACAGAAATGCAGCCCTATGGATTTACAGAGCATTATCAATAAAACTTCCAAACTATATTCTGGACAGCTTCACCCAGACCATTCCTAGCTCCAATGCCCTAAGAAGCAACAACATCATCATCCTGTTCAAATTGCCCAAATTCAACACCCGGCTAGGGAGGGCAGCAATCAGCTATTCTCTAGCTATAGCATGGAACACCCTACAAAAATCCCTAAAACTGTTCAATATTATTCCAATTGTATCCTTTAAACAGCATTGTACAGTTTTCTTCACAGAGAAATGCAGTTGCTACCGCTAGAGCTAGCTTTGTCATCTCACAATCTCCCTCCCAAAACTTAACCATATATGGCATAATCTTTGTTCTTCAGTTCTCCCTCCTAGGCAGACACCCCATCTTATGGCACCCAGTAATACCCTCACCATCCTAGTATTACATTATGCGGTGTGTTTGCCATGGCCCCTCCACTGGGATATGTATATACTGTATATACTGTAAATATTAGCTTAACTCTCCTATAACCCATTTTTATCATGTGAATTTTACTGTACATCACTGTGTTTATAAACATTTTTTTTCCCCTGTACGTATAATTGTTTTATATAAGTGTATGATGTATCTGTTATGTATCAACTGTTGAACCTTGTTGAACCTTGACCTTATCAGGTCCATCTTGTAAATGAGCCTTGCTCAATGATGTTCGCCTGAATAAATAAAGATTTGATGATGATGATGATGACACGTCTGGAGATAGTTATTTTTTTATTTTTCCTTTTTATGCCTCATAGTCAGTCAGCAGCTTGATGGACTGGAAATACCTTAAGGACTGTGTGCTGCAATGCATGTTAACATATTGAAATGTACTGCAATTCTGATACAACAGTTTAGGCGCCAATTTCAAATTGCTGCAAATTCAGCTTGTTGTCTGTACTATCTCCCATTTAGCAGCCTAACTGCACTACAATGCATGTTAAAATTCTGTAAAATTCAGATATACAGTTTTCCCATGTTTAAATCCTGGTATACAGTTTTTAGGCGCCAATTTTCAAACTGCTGCAAAGTGATCCTGTCTTAACTGTAGCCGCGCCTCATATTGCGATATGCCTCCCACCAGGCACCCCCCACCAGTCTGTCTATAAGAACGCAAAGAAAACCACTAACTCTCCCTTTTCCTCCACAAAGCCGGACGGACCCCCGAGGTCGCGAGGGTGCTCTACGCCCCCGCTTACCAGAGAACAATGAAGGCTCAATTCAGCGAGGTAATTTGAATCAGACTCAACTGTTCCTTGTACGTTGCTGTGCCACATAGTCTCAAGGCTCTAGCCCTGCCGCCCCCACCACCACCCTTGGTCGGCTCTCCCTTAAATAGGCTAAGAGTAGTCACATGCTGTGGTGATTTAACCTATCAGCTCAGTTCTCCATTTGCAGGTTATATTAACCTGCCACTAGAGGCAGACTCAAGTAATCCTAGCTAACTAGTGAGAAAAAAAAAAAAACAGAAACAGCACATTTCTCCTCTCTTTCAAGGGTACTGCACTAAAAAGGGCAGACCTAATTAATCTCAAACCAACTAGGTTCCTCTGTACTGCACTACAGGGCAGACCAAATTAATCAACTAATCTTAAGCCAACTAGGTTCCTCCATCACCCTACCTATTCCCCCCCTCCCACTAGCATGCACCCCTCCGCAACCCCACTTCCCCCTGGGCCCACCTGGGGTGGGGCTTCCACTCACAAACAGGATGACTCTCTGCGCACCTCAACCTCCATGGCTTGCTGTTCCCCCCCCCCCATGGCTTGCTGTCAAGGGGCTAAAAATCGCCCATCTAAACATCGGCAGCCTCCTATGCAACATTGCTGAGCTCACTGCCTGGGTTGCCCACTATAACCCGGATATTTTGGGCATCACTGAAACATGGCTAAAACCCCACACTCCTGATGCTATGTGTACCCTGCCAGGCTATAGCCACATACGGTGCAATCACAAGGGTAACAAATGAGGGGGTGGGATGTTACTTTATTACAAAACCCACCTCAACATGTCTACCGTTGACCATCAACCAACCACCCCCTCGACATATGAGTTCCTGCACTCCCTTCTCCTTCTTGGACTCACAAAGAAAATCCACCTAATTTGCTGCTATAACCCTCCCACGGGTGGGATACCCGGACTCTCCTCACTACTACACTGCATCAGCTCCAGAGTAGGGACAAGTGAGGTACTCATTTATCGGTGACTTCAACCTTGACTGGATGGGACCCAATTCAAAATCTTATGAGCAGTTGCTATCAGGCCTCGCTCTGAGCCAGGTTATCACCGAACCAACAAAACCTTCACCCGGGGAAGGATCACTGATCGACTGGGTCCTGACCAACAGGCCCAACAGAGTCACATCCTCGGGCATCCCACCCAATGCCATCTTGGACCACTCGCCCACCTTTTGTACCTGGGGCATCCCTCAGGTGAAAATACCTAGCAAAGTGATACAGATGAGGGACTACTCAAAGCTCCACCTGCCCGACTTCCTCAGGGACCTCAGATCTACGGACTGGTCCGAGGTCACCTCCTTGACCCAAATCTAGCACTGGATGCTTCCTAGCCAAATATAGTCCCAGTGCAGGACAAGCATGCCCCCTCACCAGAAGGAGAGTGAGGTACCGTCACCAGATGGCTCCATGGGGATCTATTCTCTCTAATGAAACACAGGAACAAATGCTGGGAGACCTATAAGGCCTCTCATAGGGCCAACGATCTTGCCACCTACAAGTGCCTCAGAAACTCCTGCAAAAAAGCCATCAGGGCCGCCAAAAGTGAGTTCTGCCGATCCGCACTACTCTCTTCAACCAACAGCCCAAGGAGTTTTTGGCAGAACATAAAAAGCGCGGTCGGGGGCTCTGCGAGAGGACAGGTCACTGATCTGCTCATTAATGGGGTCAGCTGTAACAACCCCCACTCAATCGCAAACACCTTTAACACTATGTTCACCGAACAGGCCAACCCCCTTCCTCCTGCCCCCACTGCCCCCAAGTCCTCTAACTATCACCCACCTACAAAGTCCCCCCCCAACTCCGCTCATCCCGGACCCGCACCCAGACCCTCCTTCTTTCTACGGCAGGTGTCTATCTCCGAGACCCAGGGGCTGCTCGCTAGCCTCTCCCCCCACACTGGCCCAGGGCACGAAAACCTCGAGCCAAAACTCCTCAGGATAGGTGCGCACCTCCTAGCCTGGCCAATGACACATATCTTTAATGCCTCCCTTGTCACCGGTGTCATCCCTAACATCTGGAAAATAGCAAAGATCACCCCTGTCCTCAAGCAAGGAAACCCGAAAGATCCCCTGAACTACCGGCCGATTGCTATTCTCTCAGCAGCATCTAAACTCCTAGAGAAAGCTGTTGCCTCTCAGTTAACAGAGTACCTACAGGAGCACAATCTCCTCTCCCCGGCCCAACACGGGTTTAGGAAGGGGCACAGCACAGCTACCGCCCTCGCTGTAGTCACCTCGCAGATCCGAACTGCAACTGATCAGGGCAACCTCACTGGTGCGATTTTCGTGGACTTATCAAAGGCCTTTGACAGGGTTGATCACTCCTCCTCTCGCCCACTCTGCTCTCTCGACTCCGAACCCCTCATGCCTGGTTCCATAATTACCTCACTGATAGGAAGCAATACACAAACTTCAACAGGACCCTCTCCAACCTCACCACTGTCCAATGTGGCATCCCCCAAGGGTCTGTCCTCGGCCCGACACTCTTCTCCCTCTTCATCAACGAATTGCCATCCATCATCACCCATGGGCTTGCAACCCTATACGCTGATGACCTCGTCCTATTGGATAGTGCCAGAGACATCAGCATCATCAATTCCCAACTAAACGCCGACTTCAAACGTATACAAATCTGGCTGCGCGAGCATAAGCTTGTCATCAACCTCAAAAAAACCCAGGCTATGCTCTTCGGGTCCCTGAATAGAACAAATTCCTGCCCTGCCCTGCCCCCACTTCTGATACGTTGGGCTGACGACTGGCCCCTGCAGATAGCTGCTGCTGTCAAGTACCTTGGTGTGACCCTAGACCCCCAGCTGGACCTTTCCCTGCACATCAGGAACATCTGCAAGGCTACGAATGTCAAACTTGGACTTGCACACAGAGCCAAAAACCTGCCTCACACCAGCTGCTCGGATGGCCCTAGCCAGGGGAGTTCTCCTCCCCTCCCTCTGTTATGGGCTAGTGACCTTCGCCCCTTTGCCAAAATCCAACCTCTCAAAATGGGATACAGCCTACAGCAGCATCTGCCACTTCGCGCTCTCCGCCCCTCCCCTGACTCTCCGCTGTGACCTTTATACACGGAGTGGCTCCCCCCTGAGAAACATCGCACCTTCGTAGTTGGGACTTTCATCGACAACATCATTAGAACATCCACCCCCTCGGCCCTCGCCCCGTCCTTCTTCCCCGGAAACTCTTCCCACCACCTTAGGTCAAGAGCGGCACTTAAATGCGTGGTCCCTAGAACACGTACCTTTACGGGCGATCGGGCCTTTGCCAACTATGCCCCCAAGCTATGGAACTGCTTCCTGCCCTTACTCGATCCACCTCCCATTCAGGGTTCAAACGTCTCTATGGGCATTCCTCAAGGGCTCCTTCACCTGTTCTTATGCACCGTAGCCCCTTGAACAATCCTCTCTTGGTGGGGTTGCGCACTCCAGTACCGCTGCTCTTACCCTCCTGGTTACTGGACTAGATTTCTTCTTCGGTTATCGTAACGTTATTTGTGTTAGTACCTGCAACCACCCCTGTAAGTAAAATTTTTTTGTTAGTACCTGCAGTTACCACTGTATGTAAATTCTGACTCGCTCACTATGTGTATATGCTCTATCTTAACTCTCCCGGGCCATCTGTAACCCTCCCCGGGCAGGTGACTTTTTACTGGTTACCTTCTTTCACTATATGGCATGTAATTATCTCTGTATTCTAATACTCTTTGTGTTCAAGTCCTCTATATCACTGTACCTGTTATCCAAGCTTGTAACCCTCCCGGGTCGCACCTGAAAATAGGCACTTGGCTGTCTAGTGTGACTTACCCGGTAAACAAACGCAAATAAATAAATAAATAAATTGTAGGGCACCCAGTCCAGAACCTTCATTGGGTTTTAAATAAATGAAAGTACTACAGTGGAGCCCACATAAGTGCACATCCCGGTTTAGTGCACAGAAAACCAATATGCCAATTTTTTCCTGTATGCGTAATGTTAAATTTTCCGGATAAGTGCACTACACACTAGTGCACATTTTGGATAAATACACATTTTTCATGGTGAAAATGTTACATTTTTGGGCTCAGAATCTGGATAAGTGCACACTGCCCTGGCTGATTACTTAATTGAATGCCCAACTGCTCAATTAGAGACTGGACCTACAGTATTGTAAATAACCACTTGACTGATTTTCAGTGCTGGCTTATAAAAACTGCTCAGAGCAGAGCACACGGAACTAGGCAGTGCTCAGTTCAGCATTGCGATATGGATAAAAATCAGAAAAAATACACTTACCCTGGAGCAGAAAATTACAGTACTGAATAAGCTGTCACAGCCTGATGTTAAACGGGCTGACCTGGCAAAAGAGTACAGTGTAGATGTTTCTACAATTTCCTGTATTTATGCTTCTCGAGAAAAACTGCTGGCAGAGTGGGAGAGCTGTGAGAAGCCTGAGCTTAAGAGAAAAAGAATGGGAAAAAGTGACAGCTGAAACTGCACTGCTCAGATGGTTTACTGTGAGCCGTTCTGTGGATGCGCCTATTAACGGACCGATTTTGATGCAAATAGCTTAGTAACTAGCTGACATTATGGAGGTGCCATTTACACCCATGAATGGGTGGTTGTGTAGATGGAAAGAGAGAACTGGCATAATCTATAAATGGTGTCACGGAGAAAAAAAAGACGTCGACGCAGAGTCCGCTGATAACTGGATATAGAACATACTCCCACAAATTTTGTCTGACTACAGCACCCAAGACATATTTAATTGCGAGGAGACTGGCCTGTACTTTCGGGCCATGCCAGAAGGCACCTTAGCTTTTAGACAAGATGCAGCACCCAGTGGAATATCTGTGCTGCTGTGTGCAAACATGTCAGGCACTGAAAAACTGAAGCCTGTTGTCACAGGAAAGTCCAGGAAGCCTTGTTGCTTCAATAGTATAGAAGTTAATGCACTGCCTGTGGTTTATGAAGCCAACTCGAATTCATGGAGGACAGCCAAGACTTTTACTCATTGGCTCCACAGTGTAAACTGTCAAATGAGAAGGCATCGCCGCAGAATTGCTATGCTCCTTGACAACTGTAGCATTCAGCCAAATGTGCCTTTGTCCCACATTAAACTGATCTTTCTCCCCATGAACACAACATCTTTAATTCAGCCCATGGATATGGGCATTATCCGCAATGTCAAGCACTTGTACAGAAAAAAGATAAGCACTGTGAAACACCTTATTGCACTTCGAGCACTGTGTTCACACTAACCTTCGCTTTCTTATTTTTTTGTAGATCATTGAAAAATTGCTGGTGTGTACTGATTCAGACTCCATTTCAGCAGACACTAACACAGTGTCCGAACTGGCTGAGAAAATCAATGTGCTGGATGCCATACAAATGCTAGACTTTGCCTGGACATTGGTTGCTGTGACAACAATAGTCAACTGCTACAGGAAGGCTGGATTCTCAGCATCCACGTCAGATGCTGAGGTAGAGCAGGATGACGCTGTGTCCGAGACCGATCTTCTGCCTGGTATGTCGACCCGCGAGTTTCTCGAGCATGCGGACATCGATGCGGGGTTGCAGCTTGAGGGTGCTCTGGATGAGTAGAAACTCTGTCACGACATCAAGGGGATATCGTTTGTCGACCAGAAAGACTAGGAGGAGAAGGATTCAGACGACGAGCCAGTGACCGCATCAGCCGCTGTCGCAGTGATGGAAACTATGAGGCATTTTGTCTTAAAGAAAAAAGTGACTTTGGCTTGTTATTTAAGTTTGACAGTTATGTTAACGGTTTGGCAATACAGTCTACCAAACAAAACAAAAAATAACAGATTTTTTTTTTTTTTACACAATAATATGATTGCTTTTTTGCTTGATTGCTTGTTTACTTGCTAACTTTTCATTGTACTGCTTTTATATGACTACGCCTGTTTAATAAAGTGCATACCACAGTACATAACTGAACGTTTGAGTGGAAAATCATTTTGTCCAGATAAGTACACAGCCCACTTAAGTGCACAAAAATGTCATATCTCGAGGGTGTGCACTTCAGCAGGCTTCACTGTACTGCTTCAAACTCCCACAAGCTATAACATTGGGGATAGGGGAAGAAAACATCCTATAACTTCCTGACAAGTCTGTCATCATTTTCCAAAAGTGCTAACTATTCTACATCAGCAGAGGATAAGTGTATCATGATGCCCTGATCTGAACTGCACCTCCAACAGTGGTTTGTGTGGAACAGTGCCAGTTCACTAAGGCCTCCAGTGTTTGGTATAAGCAGCGAAAGGCATTCTTTTGTATTAGCTGGTACCTTATTTCCTGGAAACTGGAGTGGGCCTTGTCGGCTGGTAGCCCAATCATCTGACTGGTTTGCTTTTGCCCTGCTCCCACGGAATCCTATGATTAGATAAATTGGGTAAAGAAGCTGTGAGTACTGTAGATTAAACCCCTTTACCTTCTGGTACTGACATCCACTCTTTATGCCAGTTGTGATATCGAGTAGAGGTTGCCCAAAATTGGAGACATTTCCAGAAATCTTTTTGAAACCCTTGCCAAAGATCAGAGCACTGCATGGGAATCCATTCAGGTATATCAGTATTTGAATTGGTATTTGAATTAGTGCACTGACTGCAGTGCAGTGTATTTGTTTCTTGTTCTTGTCTGTTAATTTGAGACTGGATTAGAGAATGAATAGTATTAAGAAAGCGAGATAATGGTATAAGTGTGTATGTATATATGTATGCATTTGTGGGACCTGGTGGGTGTGGGTCAGTCAGGGAGTGACTCTGTGTGGTCAAGGGTGAGGCAAAGAAAAGTGAACTAAAACACAGTCCACTGCTCAGCTCAGTACAACTAAGACAGATCGGGTGAAGGAACGGATAGATGGGTACTGCTGCTCAGCTACCCTGGCTCTGAATACTCTCCCAGACTATGACCATGATAAAAGCAGGCCAGGTACACATACCCCATGCTTTATCATTAGGAATGGTGTGTGTGGGGGGCAGGGTGGATATATTAATAAAATGTGTGTGTGTGTTGAGGGGGGTAGGGTGTATGCATTAATAAAACTGTTATAGCAGTTTGTGGGATTGTGGTAAGGAGTCTGTGCCCGGGAGTGTAGGATTGTGGATAGGATTCTGTGCATGGCAGCGAGGAACTGTGGACAGCAGTCTGTGCCTGGCAGTGAGGGATACTGTAACTAAAAGCCAGTCTGTTAGTCTGACAACTGGTGGTGGTAGTATGACTGGTGGTGTGGTGACATGGCTAGTGGTGTGTGAATGGACCTCTGTGGGACTGGCTACCTTGATGTGGTACAGAGACTTATCACAATGCAATACTGTATCTAAAGCCAGTCTGTTAGTCTGACAACTGTTGGTGGTGTGGTGGCATGGCTAGTGGTGTTAATGGACCTCTGTGGACCTGGGTACCTTGATGTGGTACAGAGGCTTGTCACAATGCAATACTGTAACTAAAAGACAGTCTTAGTCTGACAACTGTTGGTGATAGTATGACTAGTGGTGTGGTGGTATACACCAGAGAAAATGACGCTTGTGTCAGGTGAGAGGGCATGGACAGGGACAGTGTGGGGGGAAAGGGTAGCTGGCCCAAACAATGGGGAAGGGAGGTTAGCAGTGAGTCCACTTGGTGTGCAGATCTCAAATTCCTAGCTACACCCCTGGGCCGGTCAGTCCGATATCAGTAGCGGAGAAATTAATGGAGTCACTTCTAAAGGAAATCCAAAAACACTTGTACCTGCACTCAAGTAAAAGAAGGCGGTGGGCGGATGAAGGGTGGCTAGCCCTACACAAAACAACAAATGTCCAAAAATAAGCGCTCCAGAAAGAACCAGAGAGACCATTAGCTCCAACAAGTTGTTGATTTATTTTCCACCAGCGTGAAAGCCTCTAGCACCTCGGCTACTTGCCCTCAAGGGGGTGTTAACCATTACAAAGATCAGATTACAAATTTAAACACAAAAAATGCTCTGACATCATATATCCTGTGACCCTCATTTAACTACCACCATTAATTGCTAAAAAGTTTCCTACATTAATACAAATTACAAAATGAAAAACATTTTTAATCCATTATGTACAAGTATGTCATTACTTTTAAATTACTCAATCTATATTTACTAAGCCTCAAATGCAAAAATTATCGAAAAAGCAGCTGAGACAATGTGAAGCCCAAACACAGGTAAAGCAAGTAACTTTTTTATGACAATTTAGTGGGATCTCCTAAGAATAGTGATACATCTTAACCAAAGTATCTAATTTATATCTGCATGTCCTGCATATTTAAAGGCTTACAAACAATTTTCTATTAGGAAGGAAAACACTGGGGGGGATAGGAAATTAGTTTAGTCGATGGAAAGTGTTTTAGGACACTTGTATCAGAAATAAGGGAAATGGCTGATACAGTCTGGAAAAAGGAAAACAAATAAGGGACGTGCGAATCTGAGAGTGGATAAGGCTATGGGGCCGGATGGGGTACATCCAAGGGCACTGAAGATGCTCAGAGAGGTACTGGCTGCACCTCTGACAGCCCTATTCAATAACTCACCAGATACAGGTTTGGTCCCAGAGGACTGGAAAAGGGCAGATACAGTCCTGCTCCATAACAGTGGCAACAGGGAAGAGGCTGACAACTACAGGTTGGTCAGTCTGATATCAGTAGTGGGGAAATTAATGGAGTCACTTCTAAAGGAAAGACTGGTAGATTACCTTGCATCCAGCAGGTTACAGGGCCCAAAATAGCATAGATTCATGGAAGGGAGATCATGTCAGGCAACTCTGATAGATTTCTTTGAATGGGTGACTAGAGAAACAGACTGGGGAGGGAGAGGTGGATGTGGCCTACTTAGACTTCAGCAAGGCCTCTGACACCATGCCACATATGAGGCTCATAAAAAAAACTGGGAAGCTTGGGGTGAGAATTAAGGTGGTACACTGGGTATGTACATGGCTGACATAGGCAACGGAGGGTGGTGGTTGATGGTATTCACTTGGGGGAAGGGTTCCTCAGGGCTCAGTAATGGGTCCAGTCCTCTTTAATGTCTTTATAAGTGACACAGCAGAAGAACTGTAAAATTATGCACCTTGGGCACAAAAGGCAGAGTATACAATGGGGGGGGGGTTACTGACAGCCACTAAATAGGAAAGGGGCCTGGGGTAATCATAATGGATGACCGTAAGGTGGCAAGGCAATGTGACAAAGCAGCAGGGAAAGCCAGTGGGATGTTGGGGTGTATAGGGAGGGGTATCACCAGCAGAAGGAGGGAGGTGGTGTTGACACATTATTGGTCACTGGCGAGACCACACCTGAAGTACTGTGTCCAGGTCTGGAGACCACACCTCAGAAACAGCACACATAGGGCGGAGGCCATCCAAAGAAGGGCACAGAAAGCGGTGTAGGGGCTGCAACAAATGTCCTGTGAGGAGAGACTGAGGGATCTAAACATGTACATCCTGGAAGAGAGGAGAGACATGACAGAGACTTTTAAAGAGCCCCTGGTGCCACTGGGACTATTCTCCAAAATGAAATATTTAGACACAATTCAGCTTATATTTCATACTGTTTTCTGTAATTCTTACCTTATTTCTTTACTACTAAGGAGACTGGCATGAAAAAAGGGTTTCTTCCCTATCTAGCATGGCTGCTTTTCTACATCTGATATCACAGTTCTGTTTATGACATCACAATCTGTTGAAATGGTGGTAATTATGATGTCATAAAGACAGGACTACGATATCAAGTGCAGGCAAGCAGCTACTACAAGTGACATCTAGGTGACAGTGATCTTGTTTTCCTGCAACTGTCTTTAGTAACAGATTAAAAGAGGGAATGAATCATAAAAAATACATTAAATATAAAACAGAAACGTGTCTAAATCTTACATTTTTCAACATTTCCCGAATAGTGACAGGGGCTTTTTAAACACCTCACGAGGGTGAATAAGGTATCAAAAGGAAGCATTTTTCAGAAAAGAAGGTGTACAAGAACTAAGGGGCATGTGCTAAAGCTGGAGCAGGGAAGTTTAAGAAGGATGTGAGGAAGTATTTCTTCACTGAGAGGGTAGTGGATGCCTGGAACATAGAACAGTTACATAAGAACTTACTGTAACAGTAGATTTTTGAGGGGATCTCAGTCATCAGGTCACACCATAGGAACTTCACCGGTAGTGATGCAGGATCCACACGGAAGATTTTCACCAGTACTGGGGCTGCCAACGCCGACGTCATCTACCAACATCACCAACCCTATAAAGGTGTGAGCGACCCTGCTCCCTCCTCAGTTCTTTCCACCAGTGACAAAGGGAGCATAGCCCAAGCCATGGAGGACCGAGGAGAGAGAGGTGCCCAGGCCCAAACAAAAGGCTAGGAACACCAGATAACTAGTTCCAAGAAAGAGTCCCCCCAGTCCTCCCCCCGAAAAAGGGGATGGTGGGAGGGAAAACAGACCCAATGACAGATTCCCTCAAAGATCTACTGTTATGGTCGGTTCTTACGTAACTGTTCTACTTTCTTTGGGGGCATCACAGTCATCAGGTCACACCATCAGAACGAGTCCCAAGCAGTTACAGGTGCAACAGGACAGTCTGGGAGGAAGGCCAACCTTAAGCTTAAGACAGGAGGCCCTGCAGCACAGCCCTTCTAAATCCAGCACAGGCTCTTGAGGCAACGTCCAGACTGTAGTACTTCGTGAAAGTGTGGAGGGTACTCCAGGTGGCAGCTGCGCAAATGTCAGTGGCTGACACCCTTTGAAAACAGGCCACAGAGGTAGCCATGCCCTCTTGTGGAATGAGCTTTTACCGCTCCAGGCAACTCAATACAATTAGCAAACGATTTAGACTATTGTTTAGAAACCTGAATGCCTTCTCCATCTGGGGTGAATAGCTGCTTTGACTTTCTACTTTTCTTGGTTCGAAGCAGGTAGTACTTCAAAGTTCTGTGCACATCTAATGTATGGAGCAGTGCTTTCCCTGGATTGGTACGCTCAGAAAAATAAACAGGAAGGTGTATGGATTGATTGAGGGTAAACTCAGACACCTCCTTGGGGAGAAACTTAGGATTCATGCGCAAAGACACACTGTCTCTGTGAAAAATCAAATAAGGCTCCTCGTACCAGAGGGCCTAAAGCTCGGAAAACCTTCGAGCACAAGTAATAGCAACCAAAAATAACACTTTCCAAGAAAGGCAGCGTAGCCACAAGAACATCCACTACCCAATTGGAAACCCCAAATCTGGCAATGGCTACGTTCTCAGGAGTCAAGCATGCAGATGGAGTGTCTTGAGGTTGGGATGGACCAGGGTCCTCTGAGCCTGGGTCAGCAGATTCCTGCAGAGAGGAAAAGGGACCAGAGGCTCCTCCACTAGCTGCTGTAGTAATGGGAACAAAATCTGACGAGGCCAGAATGGAGTTACCAGAATCATGCTGGCCCCCTCCATCTGCAGCTTGATTAGCACCCTCTGAATTGGAGGAAATGGGGGGGGGGGGCATAAAGGAACCTCCCACTCCAGGAGAGGGACAACATGTCTTGCAAAAAAATTCCAAGCTCTGGATCTAGTGAGCAGAAATTGGGCAGTTTTGTGCTGAGTAGTGACGCAAAAAGGTCCAATTCTGGATTACCCCATCTGTTAAACAGATTTTGTGCCACAGGTGAGAGAAGCCCCCACTCATGCACGCTGGACTGTGTCCAGCTAAGGTTGTCCACCAGGGTGTTTAGCACTCCTGGGACATGAACCGTTAAGAGAGTCAGACCGTGGTCTAACACCCAGTACCATATTCTCATGGCTTCCCTGCGCAGGGGATACAAATGTATCCCCCCCTTGCTTGTTGATGTAATACACAACACGGAGGTTGTCAGACTGATCAACAGCTGTCCCGGAAGGAGAGGAGTCTGAAAGGCCTGCATGACATACAGGACTGCCCGCATCTCCAGGACATTGATGTGCAGGAAGGTTTTGATCTGGGACCAAGAGCCACGAGTTTGAAAGGGGCGCAGATGAGCCCCCCAGCCAAAACCGGAGGCAGCTGTAGTGAGAATTTGCTGGGGAAGGCTATCTAGAAGGGTGCCCCTTGTAGCAGGTTCAGGGGGTCCATCCACCACTGGAGCACCTTGTGGACTGAGGAGCAGACCAGCACCAACTGATCTAATTCGTCCATGCGCTGATCCCACTGTACTCAAGACAGTCCACTGGAGGATGCGCATGTGGAGCTTAGCCAGTGGAACAGTGGGGATGGCCACATCCATCAGCCCCAACAGCCTTAAATACAGTCTTGCAGAGATGTAACAACTCTGTGTGACCTCCTGAGCCTGAGCATAGAACCACTCCTATGCACTGTAGCCTTTGGGATGGGACTAGGACAGATTTGGGCAAACTGACCATAATGCCCAGGGAAAGAAATAACTTAAAGAGTTCTCTCCAGAGTCCACAGGAGCTGTTCCCTGGATGGGGCCTTTAAGAGCCAATTATCCAGATAAGGGAAAACGTACAGACCCTCCCTTCTGAGAGCCACAGCTACTGCTGCTAAGCACTTTGTAAAGACCCAAGGCGCAGAGGACAAGCCAAAGGGCAGCACTTCAAATTGATAATACTCTCCCTGGAAAAGGAACCAGAAGAACCTCCTGGGTGGTGGAAACACCACGACGTGAAGGTAGGTGTCCTGCATGTCCAGAGAACACAGCCAGTTGTCCTGCTGGAGAAGGGGCATTAGGCCTGGCAGAGTTACCATTCAGAACTTTTTGTACTGGACATACAAATTGAGGTCCTTGCATTCTAAGATGGGCCTCAGATACCCAGTTCTTTTGGGAACCAAGAAGAACCTGGAATAAAACCCTTTGTTCTTCTAGCACCTGGGCACTGCCTCGATGGCCTGTTTGTGCAGGAGGGACTGCACGTCCTCCTGGAGAATGGAAAGGTGGGTCAGGGGATAGTTGGAGGGCAGAGAAGAAGTCTCTGGAGATTGCTCGGTGAGCTGTAGAGTGTGAATCCCTTTCTATGATTTGAAGTATCCAAGCATCTGCAGTGATGGTTCTCCACTGATTGAGATGGAGGAAAAACCAACCAACCTCCTTCCAGCACCTCTTGTTCAGGGACTGGAACAGAGGATCTGGCAAAGAGTCATGCGGAAGTGGATCTAGCCGCCGGGGCTGGTCTGTCACTTCTAGGGTACTTGGATGCTGCCCCTGCAGTGGAGGGGATGGGTAAGGTGGCAAAGGCTCTGCGTTTGCCCTGGGGCTGAGAGGCTGCTCCTTGCCTGTTGGGTCCCTTATGAAAGGGAGGGTGCTACCTGCTCTTTGGTTGCATGTGACAGAGCGAATGGACAGACTCAACAGCCCTGCTAGTTGCCTGCAAATCATTACTGATGTCCTGGACATCTGGCCTAAATAGTTTTGAGCATTCAGGGGGGCATTCAGCACCTTTTGCTGGACGTCCACAGCAAAACCTGAGACCCTCAGCAGGAGTACCTATGGAAGCAAATGCCAGTGGCAGCAGCCCTGGCAATAGTATCCGAGATATCACAGAGGGCCCATAAGAGGTGCTTGCTAACATCTTCAGCAGTTTGCAAGCATTTAAAAGGCACCTCCTTTAAAAAGCTCCTGCTTCTGGGTACCATCTGGAAGGGCCTGGGCAGCGGCCTTGCCCTTCTTCCAATTGGTATTCTAGTACTTAACCATGTGAGAAAGGTAGTTGGCAAGCCTCAGCCCAAGGGTGGAGAAGGCATACACCTTCTTGCCCCAGAGATCAATTCTGTGTGATTCTTTGTTGAGGTGGGATGGGTGAAGGGAGGGAGCTGAAGTGTTCAGGCACCTTAACCCTGTCATGAGCTGTCTTTATTACCATAGAATCTGTTTCAAGTTAGGCAGCATAATGCGGAAAACCCTGCAAGGCATGGCTGGAACCACGTCAGGTCTGTGCCATGCTATACTAAGTAGCATTCCTCAGATTAGGCAAAATCGGAGGAATGATCTTGGAAGTAGACTCAGGATCTCCAGAAAATACACTAAATCCTTTCTGTTGGCATCCTCCTCCTCAGCATGAAAGCCCATGGCTGAGGACACCTGCTTCATAATACTGAAGAAGGTAGGGTCCTCTGGAGGAGACCTAGCAGTGTGGAGTCCTCACTCACTGAGGAAGCTGTGGATCTGTCTGAGGATAGGGGTTCTTCCTCATCAGAAAGAATAAGATCTGGATGGTACTCCTCTTCAACCTCAACCTGTTCCAATTCCAGGTCAGACAACTGAGGGACAGACAATGGCCCACAGGGGGATAACCAGCGAAGGTCAGGTTGGAGTCGACAGTACAGGCGATGTAGGCCTATACCACTGGATAACATCTCCGCCATGCTCAGTTCCAACTACTTCGCTGCTCATAAATGGTTCCTGGAGAACAGGCTCCTGGTCAACACAAACAATACTAAGGCCATGCTCCTAGGCTCCAAGCCCAAGCTAGCCAGATACGCAAATACCCTCTCTGCCTTATGCGTATCTACGTCTGGTGGTCCCCCTCTGGACACGGTACCCTCTTTCAAGTTCCTGGGCATTACCCTAGACCCTGCATTAACCTTATCTGAACATACAGGCTCCGCTATTTGGCGCATCCACCAAAAACTAGCAGTGGGATACCGTTTTTTCTTCTTCTGAAATTTATGTTTATTATTTTACTGCATTAAACATATAGCTTAGCATCCCTATAGGTAGGCATACATATGGTTTTTATCTCATTACAATAATGTGACACAGCAGTTTTACAGTAACTCAATTTTAAGGCCCCTAAAAACATGGTACAGCACTAGGGGGTTAGCTAAATTCTATTTATAAACTCAGTTCTAAAGATTGGCTTAACACTGCCATGAGCTGGGATTAATCAACATCTTTTTAAGCAACTAAACATCATTTCCCTATCATGTTAGATAGTAATTTCCCCCTCTACTTAGATAATACAACAACATTAAGTCCGCGCTCTACCAGTTCACTTATACATTCAGGCTTATTCTAGTTCAGGAAAGTTACATTTTAGTTTACACTTTTGAAATTAAGATCAGGTATTATTAAGTATACATAGTTTCTCATTACATTCAACCTGTAATCTTCCCATTAATTTACCAACGTCCTTATCTGTTAGAAAAGTAGTAATTAGTATTTTTATCTTTTAAGACCCATCACGTCCCTAAAAGGAAGAAATAATGAGTCATGTTAGACCCTTTTACCGGTCTCTTGATCAGTCCCCATCCTCCTCCTCACTGCTAAATTCAGCATCCTTTGCTTTGAATTCTTTCTCTGCACGATTGGTGAATTTACCCGCTTCCACAGGATCTGCAATTTGAAAAGGTTTTCCCCTGTAGAAAATCCACAGGCTGGCTGGCATCACCAAAATGTGCTGAATCCCCAGTTGTCACAGACAGGCTCATATAGCATCAAAACCTCGCCTCCTCTGCCTCGTGACCCTCGTCGCATAACTCAAATCTGGAAACATATGAATTTTACTGCCTTCCTATTCCATTGTACCACATCTCTTTGCTTGTGCTATTGTTAAGTCCTGTTTGACCACAGACCTGAGTACTGAGAGGATGGTGCGAGGAGGAAACTGGCCTGTGGCCATGCACTGCCTTGACCCACGAGGAGTAATTCGGTAGGCCTTAGTCACTGTGAACTGCTCTTCAATCAGAAAAATGTCCTTAAGCACAGAACTTATGAATCCTGACAAATTATCAACTTCATCTCTTTCTGAAGCCCCAGAATCCATATATTGGCTGCTCTGGACAAGTTTTCTAGATTTTCTAACTGCTGTTGGCAGTACCCCATTGTCTTTCACCAGTCCGGAGGTAGTTGTCATTGCCATGTTAGCAGACTTAACTGCCACTATGGTGTCTTCTTCTACTTTATTAATTTTGAGATCCATAGTCTTAAATTGAAGGGTAAGCTCTTCCATTTTTCCATCGAGCTTTTGTATGGCTTTAGGGAGTGCGGCATTGGAAGGCTGAACGATCTCTTCAGCCGCCCCCCACATTCAATTCCCTGCTTGGCCCGGGTTTAGATTCCTTTGCTCGGCCCCCATCTCTGCCTGGTGCTGCCTTGTTTGTCCTGCCCATAACATCGAGAATTCAAGTGCTATTCCGTAGAAAATGGTAGCAATATATTCAGGACTGTGAGCTCTCTCAAGATGTATTAATATTTATTTTCTTAATGAAGTATTGCTTTTCTAATTCGTTTAAAAAATGTCTCTTTCTCAGAGCCCATGTAAAGAGCTGTTTCTAGCTTGGCTGCTGGCCACCCCCACCCCCAAGTGGAATACCATTTAAAACAATTCCCAATTCCTGAGGCCCGTCTTGCCATAGCCCAAGGTAATCTCCTCCTCGTTAATGGATTACTGCGCTCCCATATATATGCAGACCTCCACCCATCAACTCAACAGGCTAAATGCAACCTACAATATCTGCAGATTTGCACTAATGGCACAATACACTACCCACCACTGTACCCTATACCAGTCCCTTGACTGTGCCCCCCAAGTCTCAGAGAGACTACAGCCTCAGATGCAACACTGACAAGGCCATTGGAGATGGGGACAAATCCCCCCATTCCCCTGCTCAAATCAAAAACCTGTCCCCATACCCTAAGAAACTCCTCCAGCCTTCTGTTGGACGCCCCTCATATCACCATCTGCCTGGTGGCAAAGCCTTCTCTGCAGCTGCCCCAAAACTGTGGAACAGTCTGCGCACCGCCCTTTGATCACTGGACTCCCATCTCTCATTTAAATCTCGTAACAAAACAGCTGTAATGGCTAATGCCACTTGTGCCTGCTCCCCAGGGAGACCCCTCCTCCCGCGTCACTCTAGGCTTTTCATGGAATTGCAGAGGGTATCCTGAAACCCAGTTCACCCAATGAGATTGCACTCCTATCTTCTATCGCCTCTTAATTACACAATGCTGTCTTGCAATTCCTAAATAGCTAGGAGTTGCTCCACTAATGCACTGTATCTTGTTTCTTTTTTTTTCCACTATACCGCATTTTTGTATGCATTTTTGTACACACACACTATTGCAGCTACTGTACTGTATTCTCTTGGACTGTTGTACTTGGATTGCATTATCTACTGTTCTAATGGCCTTCCTGTTATGTATTATGTACCTATATCTTCACTGTGCCATCTTCATGGCCCGGGCCTTGCCTGAAAATGGTCCATTGGATCAGTGTACCTACCCAGTAAACAAATGCATAAATAAATATGTGCCTAACTGGTGGACCAACACTGTGGTGAATCTGGTCAAAATATAACTGAGGTTGATGACAGTAGAAGATTGGGTCGACAGCACAGGAAGAGATGACCCGCCAGAAGGGCTCAGAGTGCCTGAAGCCCTAGTACCTGGGAAAGCATCAGGCCTAGACAGGAGGGCCGACAACGAAGAGGGGGCAGATGACCCAGAGGTCTACGACCAGCCGCCTTGGGTATCAGGTGGAGGTGAGATGTTGTCAGTATGGGTCTGGTAGGGACACAGACCTGGACAGCAGATTTATGCGTCGACGCAACTGCAGTTAACAGAGTGCCCCGGACGAAGAAGAGGAGGGCGTTGGGGAGCGGGACCACCACTGGGGGGGGAGCAGTCTTGGTCTTTTTTAAGAATTTTCCCACGAGGACTTGTCTCGGGCCTTAGCGACCTGGGAGCTCGACGACCTTGCTGGCGACTGGGAAGCAGGGACTTCAGAGGACCCCTGCCCAGAAACGGCTACCTGTTGATCTATCAGGATATTTTTAAGTACCTTTTTGTGTCGCCTGAGAGTTGTTTGATTAAACTTCTGGCAGAGCTCATAGTTGGAGACTTCGTGGTCAGGCCCAAGACAGAAGACACAGTGAGAGTGTTCCTCTGTAGAAGCAATCTTCTGTCTGCAGCAGCAACGACGGGAAGGGAGAAGCTGAAGGATTAACTCCCGACATAAACAAGATAAAGGATTCTCTTTAGTAAAAGAGATTCTAAAAAAATTAGTATAGAAAAGCCATAGGCAAAAAAAGGTGCAAAACTGTGTCAGAGCTTCCGCAGAGACCCATGTAAACAAGTCGACAGTGGGAAAGAACTGGGGAGGGAGAAGGGCTGCTCATGCCTTTATAGGGTTAGTGACACTGGAAGATGATATCTGTGTGGGCGGCCCCAGTTGTACTGCTGAAAATCTTCCATGAGGAACCTACTTCACCAATGGAGAAGTTCCTACGGTGTGACCTGATGAGAGAGATGCCCCAAAGAAGATCTTCCAGCACAGGTGATGGGGCGAAAACAGTGGTGGGCTTCAAGCATGAATGGGATAGGTATAAAAGAAAACTGATATCAAAGTGTGTGTGTGGAGGGGGGGGGCGTGGCCAGAGACCAGGTGTGGTCTGCTGTAGTAGAATAGGCAGGGAAAAGAGGGGCAAACTTGTTGGTTCAAGCAGTCCTTATCGGGCCAACAAATTCTATGCTATCCATATTATGTGATCTTCTCTGTGAGTTTTCCACGTGATACAATGTCAAAGGCCTTGCTGAAGTCCAGACAGACTGGACTTCAGCAAGAAATTTAAATAAGACATAATAATGCACTATACACTACAACAGAGTTTTCAGGCATCTCCTAACATGATCAGTTCTTTATGACTGGGTACATTTCAGTTTCATTCAATTACTTAATTAAATCTCTCTTATTAAAATAGTTTGCATAGTACGAATGAATTAGCTGTCTAGAACAATCTGATCTTTCAAACAATTATCAAAACACAAATATTAAAACAATACATTTTGCCAGCCTGCTGGTGCAAGGGCAAGGTGCCGACCTGCAGCACCGACGACCCAGGTTGGGGAATGAACCCCGGCTGCTGGAGAGACAGCTGGTGGGAGAAGGATTGAGTGTCCTGCGACTGCTCTTCTTCTCTAGGGGGAAGGGGGAGTAGTGTGTCCAGGGAACTATGGACACCTAGTGGAGGCTGGGTATACCGCAGCACCGGCACCAGGACGTTGGGGGCAAGGCAGACGCTGGCCATCATTGCACATCCCCACCCCCGTATACGGGGAAAAACTTGCACTGCCTGCCACATCTATGAAGCCTGCCCCTTCACCTTAAGATTGGCCTCCAGGGCCAGCTACCCCCATCCTAATACTAGTGTTGCGGCACTTACAGGGAGGTGTCACAACCCCACCCTGGGGGGGAAGCCAGGGGGCTTCGGGGGGATGTGCGGCTAAGTGGAGGTGGAGGTCAGAGGGGTCCGTGACCAGGCGGATGTAAGGTAGCAGGTGGGGCACAAAAAAAATAACATTCCTTTGGATTTCCCTATTACGTTTTTGTACAGAGTGAGCCAGCCTGGTGGCGCTGAGGGTTGAGGCACTGGAAGGCACATCTCGTGTCACACCAGCAGCCCAGGTTCGGGAGCGGACTTGGGCCACTGGGGGTCACAGCAGGGGGAGGAAAGGATTGAGCGTCCAGTGGACTGCTCTCCTCTCCTCTCCTGGGTGGGTTATGAGGGATTCCCTGTGCGTGGTGGCTTGGGGCCACTTTACAGCAGAGCAGGGCAGCCAATGGGGATGGCATTGGCTGGCGACTGCTAAAGGGGGAAGGGCGGAAGCGCGCCCTCCACGCACTGTAACCATTGCATGGCAGCACATCTAGGGTTGCAATGAAGAAAAAAAAAAAAACGCCTACCGGTAGGTGAAGGCGGGACGAGTGGTCAGCCCCACATCCAATGCCAAGCTTCCCAGCACCTGCACCCGGTTCTCCCTCCAAATCCCTGATCACTCTACCAGATTATAGATTGAGTGCCAGGAGGAGTTTCGGTGGTCCCGCCCCAAGGGGCTCAGAGCCAGGGGGCTGTGCGGCAAGGAAAGGAGGAGCAGAGAATGGGCCCAACCAGAGTGTCGGGGAGCTGGAGGCTTCAGGCAGACAGGAGAAGCTGCACAGAGTGTCCACGCCGGACAGAGTCTGGAAGGTAGGGAGATAGAGTAAAAAAAAAAAAAAAATTTGTACAGAGAAGGTGCACTTTCTTTGATAAAGGACCATAGAAAGTTAAACCAACACCAAAAACTATGTGACACATCATCCAAAACAATAAAATATACTAAAAAAGTGAAGTTAAGGAACAGCAGTAAGACTAGGAAAGTGATGACACCTAAAAACAAGGACAAGGTTAGACAAATGACACTGCATTTCCATACTTTCTGCCCCACTTCTGTCAATGACATCAGGATAATGCAGGAGAAAAATAAAGGAGAAAAACACACCATTCGAAAACAGGATCAAGGTTATGATGAACTGTTTATCTTTCGAAGGATTTATATCATCCTTCTTTGTAACGGAGTTCAATATATGGGGGATACGTGATGGCCAGTGATTGAATACACTATTTATCTGAATGAGTGGAGAGTGACCTTGGGTAACCTCACAAGTAGTGGAGCGTAGCAGAGCCACAAGTGATGGTTCCCAAGGTCACTCTGCATGAGTTCAGATAAACAGTGTATTCATTAGCAGGCCATCGTGTATTCCATTCATACAATAGGGTCCCCTAGTAACCATTAGCAAGGAATAGCGCGGTCTGCACAATCACGCAATGCATGTTGTTCAGTAGTATTCAATTGCGCTATTTCACGCTAATGATTATGTCTTGCGTGACCTATTGAATAAATTCCATTTATTCCACTGCAGTGAGAATACACGTTGTTATGCAAGGAGTTATTTCCTCACCCCTATTGTATACATCAATCTATTCAATTTATGAACAAGATCTTCATTTAAGAATTTCAGGCCTACCTTCAGCAGCTCCACAAGTCTACACAAAGCTTTTACGGACGTTTTTGTCATGGGTTTCTGCATGGACATGTACAGGTTCATTGTAGTTTTGATTATTGTGCTAAGACTGTACGCATAAAGAATACCCTGCAAGGAAAAAGAAAGCACATTTTAGTTGTGGACTTTAATTTTATGTTAATTGCCTGGAATCCTGCAATCTACTTGGCTGAAAACTAGTCAGTATTCCATGACAGTTTCTCCACAAAATCTCATCACTGCTAACCAAAAAGCATAAAAAACATAATATGGTGATCTGTAATACCTATATTATAACTGGGGAGCGTTTTCTCCCATAGGGAAACCCGGTTATAATTTGCCTGTTATAACCTGCAGGTTACAATGGTGAACACGTGCTTATAAACCCCTCGAGCTTCATTCTTGGGGTTTATGTGGCATACCACACCTCGGGTGTGTGTACAATTCTCGTTATAACTCCATACCCAGGACTTTTAATAGTCTTGTAATCACTGAGTGCCTACATCAGCACTGGATGATTACAAGATGTTATGGGA
This sequence comes from Neoceratodus forsteri, assembly GCA_016271365.2. Classification (NCBI taxonomy): domain Eukaryota; kingdom Metazoa; phylum Chordata; order Ceratodontiformes; family Ceratodontidae; genus Neoceratodus; species Neoceratodus forsteri. The sequence goes on along the minus strand of CM028131.1, from coordinate 1,226,415,874 downwards.
ACACAGAACACTTATGAGCCTGTAATTGTTCAGTGCTTACATCACTCACAGATAAGACTATAACAGCTGTGTTCTGCACACACTGGGAGTCCTGCATCAAGATGTCCATCGAAAACAGACTTGCAATAACACAGTATATAGAGCGCAGTGCAGTACATACAGCAAAGTTTTAATGTTGGTTTTATTTAAGATTCAGTTACCTAGCAGAATCTCCCAAATAAAAAAAGTAGTTTTAACCGCTACCCATATGGCCCATTCACAGCGAGTTTCAAGTCAAGTAAACATTTTTCACTACAAATTTCCACACCAGATAAAGATTTTCAAATTCCGTTTTGATCAGTTGAGTTCTACAAGTATTTGTTTACTTATTTATGTAACCAGGTGGGCACGCTGAGAGTGTTCCTTTTAGAGGAACAACCTGGACACTAACTTACAAGACATTATACAGTATAACGAAATGCTATTAACAAGAAGAAAAAATTACTCACCTTAGTAATGTCGTTTCTTCTAATGGAGTCTTGCTATATTATGACTATTGCAGTTTGTCCCAGCCTTAGAACTGCTCCGGAGGTGAAAGAGTTAACTTCCATGCAGAGCATGGAGCTTAGAGCGCGAGCTCGGTTCAGAAGCTCTGTTAGGCTGGTTTCAAACCGAAACCGTCAGATCTTTATGAGCAAAAAATCACTAGGTTCTGTGTGGAAGTTGTAACCCACTAGCCAACTGGCCACTAATATATAACACCTTTTTCCTGGTCCCAACACAAAGACCCAAGTCAGTGGACCAGAAAAATAAGATAAAATAACTAAATAAACACAACACCCAAACATGAAAGAGGGCATCAATAAATGCCAACAGAGGACTACCCACCCCATACCCAAAGTAGGAGTTCTGAGAGGGGCAGGCTGGGGAAGGTCATAATATAACAAGACTCCATTAGAAGAAACAACATTACTAAGGTGAGTAATTTTTTCTTCAAACAACATGAAGTCTTGCTATATTATGACTATTGCAGACTACACAGCAGTACCTCCATGGAGGAGGGACAGAACCTACTTAGGGAATAGGCTCTGAAGCACAGCTGTAGCAAACCGAGCATCCCTCCTGGCCTGAATATCCAGGGAGTAATGCTTGGTGAAAGTGTGTACTGTCTTCCAAGTAGCTGCCTGACATATCTCCAAGATAGGGATGTCTCTAGCAGCAGCTAGAGATGCAGTTGTACCTCTGGTAGAGTGAGCCCTCAGGCCTGAGGGGGAACTCACCCAGCTTTTGATAGCAAAATTGGATACAAGAAATGATCCACCTGGCAATGGATCTCTTAGTGGCAGGTCTCCTTTCCCAACCTCACCATAAGTGAGAAACAGTTGGAGGAGTCAAACCTGTGACCCTTAGTACGCTCTATGTAGTAACTTAGGGCCCTCTTAACATCTAGCTTGTGCAGCCTCCTCTCACCAGAGGAGGAATGGTCAGTGAAGAACACTGGAAGTGAAATAGATTGGTTAAGGTGAAATCTGAAACCACCTTAGGCAAAAACTTCCTGTTAGTCCTGAGGACTACTTTATCCCTGTGAAAGGAAATAAAGTCAGTTTCTACTGATAAAGCCTGTAACTCACTTATACGCCTGGCAGAAGTGATGGCTACCAGAAATACAGTTTTCCAAGTCAATACTTAAGCTCTGCTGAAGACAGAGGTTCAAAGGGGTTGCATTAGCTGAGCAATGCATACATTAAGATCCCAAGCCGGGCAGGGTCCCTGAATGGAGGATTGGTGTGAAGCAATCCTTTAAAAACTTGGAAAATACAGGATGAGCAGAAAGAGAAGAGGGCTTCCTGCTGAAATGAAGGCAGAGACAGCAGCCAAGTGCACTTTCAGGTGGCTGGTCTCAGTCCCAAAGAATTAAGATGGACCATGTAGTCCAATACAGTGGGTAGATCAGCAGATTCTGGGAAACATGCATCCCAGAACACCATATGGAAAACCTTTTCCACTTGGAGTTATAGGTAGCTCTGGTGGAAGGCTTCCTAGCAGCCTTCAGGATTTCGAGAACACTTTGAGAAAGTTGCAAATCAGCAACTCTAACTGCTCAAGAGCCAAGCCTTGAGGTTGAGGATTTGAGATTCGGATACCAAACTCTCCCCTGAGCACAGGTTAACAGATTGTGGTTCCTGGGGAGACACAGGGGAAGATGGACTGCTAAGGACAGAAGGAGTGGGTACCAGGGCTGCCTGGCCCAGTCTGGAGCAATCAGGATCATTTTGCAGGGCTAAGACCTGATTTTGACTAGTACTTTGAACAGGAGAGGGAAGGGGGGGGAAGGCATAAAGAAACTTCCCTTCCCAATCGAGAAGAAAGGCATCCAGGGGAACTGAGCCCAACACTGGGAGCCTGCAACAAAACAGTGGAAGTTGATGATTGTCTGGGGCTGCAAAAAGATCTATCTGAGGAGTGCCCCATCTGGCAAACACTATCCCCAGTACTAGGGGATCCAGTGACCATTCGTGATGGCCCTGGGAAATCCTGCTGAGAGCATCTGCCAGGACATTGTCCTTGCCTGGGAGGTGAACTGCTATGAGGGAAGTGTTCAGGGAGTAAGCCAGAGACCACAACTTCATCGCCTCGGTGCACAAGGCCTAAGACCGAGTGCCCCCTTGTTTGTTGATGTACCACATTGTAGTGGTGGTGTCTGTTCTGACCTGTACCACCTTGTTCTGAACAGATGCAGAGAAAACCTGAAGTGCTAGAAAAACAGCTCTGAGTTCCAACAGATTGATGTGGAGCACAGATTCCTGAGGGGACCATAATCCCTGGGTGGAGAGGTCGTCCATGTGAGCTCCCCATCCCAAGAGGGATGCATCTGTAGTAAGGGTCAAGGAATGGGACAAAGGATGAAAGGCACCCCTGTCTCAGATTGCTCTGATCCTGCCACCACTGAAGGGCCTGGATCAGAGTTCGAGTCACTGGGATTAACTTGGATAGAGGATCTCTTCTTTGAGACCAGAAAGCTCTCAAATGGAACTGAATGTCCCTCATCTGAAATCTTGCTCCTTGCACCACAGCTGTGGAGGCAGCCATGTGCCCTAGGAGCTGCAGGAAATGCCTTGCTGGTCGAGAGACCTGTAGAGTGAAGGAGACGCCAGGGCCACTAAGGTCCTTACCTTTCCAAGGGAAGGAAGGTTCTGGCCTGCTTTGTGTCAGTTCTGCCTATAAAGGTGAGTACCTGGACAGGTTCCAAAACTGACTTTGGAAGATTGAGAAGAAATCCCAGAGAGGTAAGCAGCTGCTGGGTAACTAGCAGGTGTGATTTGACCTGGTCTGGAGACTGACCCACAATGAGCCAGTCGTCCAGGTAGGGAAAAATGGCAATCTTTTGTCTTCTTAGGTGAGCGATTGCTACTGCCAGACATTTTGTGAACACCCCTTGGGCAGAAGTGAGGCCAAAGGGCATTGCTCTGAACTGATAATGGCCTGAGGGCAGTTCAAATCTGAGGTACTTTCGATGGGAGCTTCTGATAAGAACATGGAAGTAGGCATCTTTGAGGTCCAGGGAGGCTAGCCAGTCCCCTGGCCTTAGGGAGGGTAAAATCATTCCCAGTGTCACCATTTTTTGAACTTTGGCTTTAAAAGGTGCTTGTTTAGATAGCTTAGATCCAGGATAGGCCGCCACTCTCCTGTCTTTTGGGGTAAGGAAGTACCTGGAGTACAGACCCTTGCCCTGGTGAAGGGGAGAAACCTTTTCTACAGCTCTGAGAGCCAAGAGGGTTGAGACTTCTGTTTCCAAAGCAAGAGTCTCTAAAAGGTTTGTAGGTGGAAAAGATCTGGCTCTCATCTTTGGAAATTTCTTGAAGCTGAGAACCAGACCCTGGCTCACTACTTCCAGGACCCACCTGTCTGAAGTTAAAGACTGCCAGTCCTGGACGAAGTGAGCCAACCTGCCCCCTACAGGTAGTGGAGAGCCGACCCTGGGTACCCCATCAGGGTGCCTGTTTGGCGAGGGCTTTAGGCTGAGGGGTGGGAGCAGGCCTGCTCGAACCCCTGCCTGCCTCTCCTCTGAAGAACCCCTCTGTACATAGGCTGAAGAGGCGGAGGCCTGGGTCTGGTAAAAGGCCTGTGAAAAGGCCTCACCCCTACCCCTAGGGGCTGCTCTGAGGAGTGGCTTGCGTTCTGGCTTGTGCACCCTGTAAGTGGTTCTATATTCATCCATTTTCTTCATATAATTCTCTGTCTGCTCCCCAAACAGAGAATTTCCCACCACAGGAAAATCCATAGCCTTAGACTGGGTATCCTGTGACAAAGTAGTACACCTGAGCCAGGCCAATCTACTGAAAAGCCACAGATGTAGCCATGACTCTAGAGGATACATCGTTAGAATCCACTGCAGCATGGAATTGCACCTTAGATGCCTCAATACCATCAAGGCCACCTGCTCCAGCTCCTTTCGAAGCTGGCCAGGGACCTGTTTGGCTAAGGCCATGACAGTATCCCATCTAGATTTCTGGTATCTTGCAACATAAGCCATATAGTTAGCTTGTCTGAGTCCCAAGGATGCTGCCATGTATTGTTTTTGGCCATGGCATCAATCTTCCTGGAATCCTTGTCAGGAGGATGTGAAGCCAGTGGAATATTAGCTTTATCACAGGCTGCAGCCTGAACTACCCTAACATGACTGCATTGCTGTGAAAGAAAATCTGTATCAGGACCTGACAAAGTGTACCTCCTGTCCATCTTTTTATCCACAGGAGGCACAGAATTAGGAGCTTTTAAAATTTTTATTGTTTGTTTTCTAAAAGATTTATGTAAAGGGATGGACAACCTCCTGGACTCTGGGATATCCATCATCTCCACATAGTCAAGCTCCTCTTGCTCATCCAAAGCCTCCTCTAAGGGAAGCTGGAGGGTCTCAGCAACTTTTTTATAAAACAAAAAATGAGAAGGGGACTCAGAAAGCCTAGGGGGAGACTCACCTGAAGGTCTGTCTGGGGAGATGTCCGGTTCAATGGGCACATCCAGACTTTCAAAATCACATTCGCACTGATCATAATCCTCATCCCCCTCCTCTGGTTCATAGAACTCTTCTATATCATAATCCTGAACCACTGGAACCGACCGAACCGACCTTTTGCCAGACAGTGGCGGTTCGGAGGGAACCGGGGACAGGGACTGGACAATCTGTATTGCCCTGGATATCTCTGCAGCAGTTGGAGAAGGAATTTTGGACTCCAAACCTGCTGATTTTTTAGCTTTCTTTGCTGGAACTGGCTCCTCAGCGCCAGCTTTTCGTTTGCCCGAGGAAGTCTTGCCCTGATCAGAGGGCACTCCCTCCGGTTCGGTTGGCACCGAACCGGGCTGGCCATCCGGGTCAGCAGACTTTTTGGCCTCTCATTCCCTGAGCCTGCCCACTCTCTTGTCCAGGGTGGCTGCAGGGAAATTTTTACAAATCTGGCAGTCTGAATTGAGGTGGTCAAACCCCAGACAATAGACACATGTAGTGTGTGGGTCAGCCTTGGCAAAGGCTTCCCCACAGACACTACAGTGTTGAAACCCAGTGGGCCCGGTTTTTCTTTTGGGTTTCTCAGACATGATGCCAGCCTAACCAACAAACTTGCCCTTTTAATGGCAGTGCCAGGCAAGACACCCTTATCGGTTCCAAACCGTGTCACGGGTCGTGGAAAAAACCGTAATGAAATCCGATTTTTTTAGAACCGATAAGAACCGGGAACCGCACTCTAAGAAGCCTTAAAAGGCTTTAAACTTATATTTTAATACAACTCGATCGGTTCAACCGAACCGATAACACTTTACAAGTTCCACACAGAAAAAACCCTATCTATTACTTACGATTACCACAGACAGAGCCTGAACCAATCGGTTTTGCGGTTAAAATAATTAAATCGCGGTTAAATTAAACCGAGAAATAGCGCTTTAAACTGAAGAAATGAACCGAGCAACAGGAGGAATCTCCGGAGCGACTGTTCAGTGAGACGGAGTAAAGAATCTGATGGTTTCGGTTTGAAACTAGCCTAACAGAGCTTCTGAACCGAGCTCGCGCTCTAAGCTCCATGCTCTGCATGGAAGTTAACTCTTTCATCTCCGGAGCAGTTCTAAGGCTAGGACAAACTGCAATAGTCATAATATAGCAAGACTTCATGTTGTTTGAAATGGAAATTACATACTAACCATAATTCTTGATCTTCCAGAATACCTTCACCATTCATCACAGATGGGTCTTAGGCCGGAGGCACTAGGAACCCACGGGAGTGTAAGAGTTTTGGAGGAGGGGAGCCAATATGGGATGGCATGGCCCACAAGGCAGACATATGACATAGCGCTTATGTACTGGCCAGTAACCAATACCAGCCCCCGTTTCTCCTCAGTTCTGTTCACGCCTAGGAGAGGAAGAAAGGATAAGAAGATAGAAGAGTTGGGGCATGAGAGCCCAAGGGATAGGGAAAAGGAATTAGCTATAAAATAAACAAATGAATAAAAACTGAGCAGCGAAGAGAAGAAGAAATTCTGGGCAGAGGGACTTTAGATTGGCCAAAGATGACCAGGACAACTGGGCAGTATAGAGAGAGTGAGACAAGGTGAGAAGAGAAAGAGAGAGATATAGACAGGACCCAGAGTTCTCAGCCAAAAAAGGAGTGTGTCAGAAGAGCTGGCTTGTTCTCAGCCTGCCGCTGAACCTTCTCCCTCTTTAGGGCCGGAGTGCTTGGGTCAGCTGAACTGGGTGCGATCCTTAAAAAGAAATTACTCCTGCCTGAGGATCGGGGGCTAAATCGACTCCACAAATTCCTGCTGCATTCTTCCCTACCCAAAATCTATGAGCTGCATCTTCTCTGTCGGTGGGGACCGGAGCTTTTGTGTTGACCGATTTTGGGCATGAGATTTGAAAGTAAACTCTCCTGCCTGATTTGCTCCCTGATGTCGTGACGCCTGGCTCAGCCTGCTCTTAAGGGCTGAAACTGAGCACCGCGGCCAGGCATTCTTCGCATTGATGAAGCTGGGGTGGAGCAGGAGACCTCTTGCTTTCGGGTCCCCCTCCCCCTGCAACGGACTTTACCGGGACTAAACTCTGTGGGGTGAAAGTTTTGCCCCACTCCCACCCCGTTCCCTCCTCCCATTAAATGTGCTCAAGCCCTGCCTACTTCCATGGGTGGGCCAATCGTCAGTGCCTACGCTCAGATCAGATGAACTTGTGCACTCTGATCACTGCTACCTAAAGACATACCTCAGAACTTTCCCTCCTAACTATTTTGAACAAAGTATTTTCATCAGTAATTGCAATGCTATCTATTTCCTTTAGTATTTCAATGTCAGCAGAACTGTTTATGTAAATTTATAAGCCTCAGCTACCTGCATATTCTACCTAAGTCTAACCGGTTTTATTGGAGGTCTGCCCGTTTTCTGGGCCGTACAAAAATGGAAATTACGTACTTACCGTAATTACTGATCTTCTTGGGCAGTCTCCATCACTCATTCACACTAGTGGGATAGCGACAGAGGCGCCAGGACCAAGCGGGAGCCTAAAATTTTCAGAAGGGTCAGCACCAAGACAGGACCATCCATGCGCGGCACCACAAGACTAGCTCGCGCCTGTGTAGGCTATCTCGGCATCGAGCCTTCAACCGTCTCAGTACCTTTTCGACCAAGGAGGTGTAGTGTAACTAATGAGAATAACTCATCCTGAGTTTCTGGGCCTGAGAGGGGCCCAGATGGCATTTGCAAGAAAGCTCGAAGAACAATGTCTTCACAGTCTGAACCACAGGACCATGAAGACCAGGAAAGAAAACGAGGGAACCCAGGGGATGGTGGGTGGGCGTGGAATGAGTGATGGAGACTGTCCAAGAAGATCAATAATTGTGGTAAGTATGTAATTTCCATATCTTCCTGGACTAAGTCTCCATCACTCGTTCACACTAGTGGGAGAGTACCGAGCTAAAACCAACAATCCTGAGTAGGGTGGTAGGAGATAGAGTTCACTCAGAAAGGATGGCAAGGACTGTCCTGCTAATAAAAAGACCTGTCTTGTAAAGAGCATCTAGATAATAGTGCTTACAAGATAAGCGCTCAAGTTGTAACTCACCACTTTGCAGACGACTGCAATGGGCACAAAATGAAAGTCTGCCAGTAAGCCGCAACCACTCTAGGAGAGCAGCAAGAACCTGGCCTCACAATTTGGTCTAGGACCAAAATTAACAGTGTCAAAGACATGTACTAATGTGACGTAAAGGGACCTCAGGAACTGAAAGAGTCGGAGGTAAAGTCTACTGGTTCAGAGTAGACTGTAAAGTACAGATGAAAATCCTGAACTATCAAGTATGGCTGACCTGTGAACAACAGGTCCAGGAGCACTTGAACCCCTTACTTGGTGAGCAAAGGTGGTCCAGGTGGGGTTAGCCCATCAAGGAGAATGGTCTCCACTTAGTCACTGGAATCTTCCTGATGGAAGGCCAAGCACAATTTAGAAGCCTTCTGTGGTGGTCTAGTAGAACCAGATCCTACCCACTGCATATTCCAAAAAGGAACCATCCTGCCCCTGTGTGTACAACTGTAGTAGCAGTCTCTGAACTCAGGGAAGAAAGGAAAAGTGTACAGGAGGACATGTCCACTGCGGGAAAAAAAAAACATTCCGACAGAAAAAAACAGGGTCTGGATTTCTAAAGTAAATGGAGGCAGATGTGCATCGAGGCGGGACACAGCAGGACCAAGTTAGGGCTAACCCATTCGTTGAAAGTGACCGAAAGCGGTAGTGACTCAATGCGGTGAGGTACTACTCACTCTGGCATCCCTGAAGGGAGTAGGAAAGGATTCTAGTTTGTTTGCTGAAAAACAAACACCACAACTCCGTCATGCACTTGGAGAGGAAAGCTTTGTGAGTGACTGGCATGGAACCAGTGCGCCGGAACCGAAGGTGTGAATATTTGAGAAGCTACCTCAGAGAAAAGACCTACTTGACCCTCGGTCAAGAAGGAGTATATCACCTGTTAAGTTAAAGCAAGCAAGGAAGCACGAACCTGAGTTCCGACTCGGTGGAAAGTCGCTTCTGTTGCTGCAAGGCTCTGCTTAAGAGAAGAAAGCCTGATAAAAAGAAAGGGGAATTAACAGACTGGGCTGTCACCTAGGTCTAGGAAATGTCTCTGAATGAGAGAAATCTCTCTTAGAGAAAGAGATGACCTATACTGCCACTGGATCGGACTCCCCCTAGGGGAAGAAGCAGTCAGGTACTCTTTACCGCACTTTGAGACGAGCCTCAGGGGCTGAGGCGGAACCTGACCAGATCCAAAAAGGGGGGGTATCGAGTAATTTCCGCTAGGCCCTGTGTTGTGATAAAAATTATTTATTTATTTTTTTATATATACAATCCGAGCCTAACAAGGCTTGCAGGCTGCTATTTCGCAAGGATTGTCTTGATACAAAATTACGAAGATGTTCTCCATCTGGGTGCAGAAGGAGCTTGAGCATCCACACTGAAATCATAACTGGATTAATAATCACAGCTAGAGAGAGATGTTAACCACCTGTGCCAAAGAAGCCACCGAAGGGGCAATATCACAAGGGGGCTATATACCCCTATCGAAGGAGTGGAAGAGCCTGAGCAGCTCCCGACCATTAAATTAGAATGTTCCACAGAGTGTAACTGTCTTGATGACTGAAAAAGTCTAGACGTAGAAGAATGTGGTCCATGGACGCAGTCTAAAATACTATGGTCGACCCCATTACTGCAGAACTACTGACAAGATCTTCCATCACACTCCGATGATAGAGAGGACGTGCCCTTCAGTATATAAAATGAGTCGTCTGGTGTATTACTGACCAGAAGGACAGGGAAAGACCCATCTAGATGCACTTCTACTCCAGAAGGACCTCTAAGGGAAGTCTAGGTCAGAGCCACTAGAGACTCCGCCATTAGGAAGTATGTCGAGGAGCTTGGTGCCACAAAGGGAGCCGAGAAAGTGCTGAGCGGAATGAGAGATTCCGCTGGCAGAACAGTACAGCAGAGTTCCATCAGCAGAAAACTGCTGGATGACAAGATCCCACATAGACCACCACTCACTAAGACGTGTGGAAAAAAAAATAATCCGCAGAACAGGACTTCATTCTGCGGAAAACATCCTGCCACAAGTTCTGTGAAGAAGAAGTCCAAAAAGGAAAATGTGTCACTAATTCTGCCATACAGCACCCAATAGCATCCCTGCAGCACCAGCATCACTCGTGGCACAGGAGGGCACTAAGCAGTGCCTATGCCAAGCTGGGTGATATCCAAGGGCACCCACGGCGGCATCCGAAGGCACCCCAGTCAGCCATGCAGCAATGGCACCCAAGGGCACCCCCGACACCCACGGTACCATGGCACCATGGTATCTATGACACCCATGGCAAGAATGGCACCCATGTGCACCCAGCTCACCCACGGCACCACAGGTGCCTGCAGTGCCACCCATGGCATCCATGGGTGCCCATGGCAGCACCCACAGTTGCTAGGCACCACCAGTGGGTGCTTGGCGCCACCTAGACACCCACGGCACCACTAGCGGCTCCAAAAACCAATGGCAGCACCAACAGCACTCATGGTGCCGCACAGAGCGATGGCACCGACCCATAGTGCCAATGATGGCGCCGACCAAGGTACCGAGGCATGGCGCTGACCAAGGCACCGAGCTATGGCAACGAACCATGGTGCTGAAGGAAAATGCCAATGGAAATCCTGAGAAGAAGGAAAAAGGTGGTGCCTGTGCCGGTCCCTGCATGGAAAAGGGAGAGGGGGTAGGCATGAGGGGTTGACACGATGGCAAAGGCACCAAGAGGGCACCGCGCTCATCCAGATCCAATCGACCCGGCTCTGGTCCAACTACTCTGAGGCCCCGAAATCATGAACACAGCCAGAAAAAACTGAAGAAGTCAAACCCCCTGCTCCACAGGAGCAGCCTAGAAGTGAAACTGCTCACCGGAGCTCCAACAAGGACAGAGATGGAGTTCGTAGTCAAGAATGCAGCCGTTAGGAGCGGGGCCAAGGGGAACCCACGAAAGTTGGTTCAGGCCTATCACCCCTCCTGACGAACAATCCTCGTGCAGACATACCAAAGGGCAACCTCGAGCGGCACCGATTCTTCTTCACCAAACGAGGAAGAAGAGCTCGAGGTTAAGCGGAGCCAGATCCCCGGAACCACTAGATTTGTGCTTCAGTGGACTGTCCTCCCGCCCGGGCACAGGACTGTCCATAGTCGGCCCCCCCGTTCATTAAGGGCGGTGGACCGGACACAGCCCCTCTGCCATAAAAACTTTCAAACAAAGTCCTCCTATCGTCACCGCAACCGTCTAAGGACGACTCCGCTGATGGCAGGAAATAATTTATTTTTCTTCTTCATAATCTTGTTTTTTTTGTTCGTAAAATAAGAAATTACTACTAAAATATTAAATTAAACTGATAGCCTACACAGGCGCGAGCTAGTCTCGCGGTGTCGCGCATGCGTAGTCTAGTCTCGGCGCCAACTCTTCTGAAGATTTTAGGCACCCGCTTGGTCCTAGCGCCTCCGGCGCTATCCCACTAGTGTGAATGAGTGATGGAGACTTAGTCCAGGAAGATCGACTGATATTTCTCCCTCCTCTGCCTCCACTGTAACTGCAAGATCGTAGGCTCCTTCTGATGGGGGAGCGTTACTAAACTGCTGATACCTCCTCCAAAAGCTCCCATGGTGTTCTAGTGTACCTGGTTATTCCCCCCTCTTGCCAGGACTTGATTACTTGCTCTTCCCCCAAGTCCCCCTGCCGACATGTCTTCCCCTTTGCCCCCTCCCCAGTGGCACAATGCAAAGGGCCTAAAAGTTGCCCACATTAATGTCTGCAGCCTCCTAGCTAACCTCCCTGAGCTAAATGCCTGGGTTGCTCTCTATAATCCGAACATCCTGGGGGTCTCTGAAACATGGCTCAAGTCAACCTCCCCAGACTCTTGTCTGTGCCCTCCCGGGGTACTACACTGTGAGGCAGGATAGGGTGGGGAATAAACGAGGGGGGAGGGCTACTGCTCTACTACAAGGCCCACCTAAATGTGTCTGTCATAGCCCACCCCGCCTCCCCCTCATGTGAGTTCCTACATGCCCTACTACTGTTGGGCAACTACAAAAAGCTCCACCTGGTTTGTGTTTACAATCCTCCGAAAGGTGGTGCTCGTGGCCTCTCCTACCTCCTCGACTGCCTCAGTCCTAAGGTGGCAACTAGTGAACTCCTTCCACTTGGAGACTTCAACCTAAACTGGTTGGGTGGCAACTCCAAGGTATATGAGCACCTACTGTCAGGCCTTGCCCTTGGCCAACTTACCTCTGAACCAACCAGGCCATCCTCCTCAGGAGAAAAAGGCACCCTCATTGACTGGATGCTGAGCAACAGGCCGGACTGCATAATTGCGTCTGGCCTCTTCCCAGACTCCATCTCAGACCACTCTCCCACCTACTGTATTTGGAAAGTCCTCACCCTCAGGGTCCCCCATAAAGTGATCCAGATGACAGACTACTCGAAATTCAACACTAATGATTTTCTCACTGACCTCTGTTGGACCGACTGGTTCTTGGTTACAGCTGCCAGTGACCCCACAGCTGCCTTGACTGCTTCCTATCCATATTTTCCCCCCTTCAGGACAGGCATGCCCCCCGTCACAAAAAGGAAGTGAGGGGCACTGTCACCAAATGGCTGCATGGCAGCCTGTTTGCCCTAATGAAATGCAAGGATAAACTGGCAAAAATTCAAACCCTCTGGTGACAGCTCTGACTTCACACAATACAGGCAGCTCAGGAACTCCTGTAAGACGGCCATCCGCATAGCAAAGAGTGAATTCTGCAAATCCTCCCTCGAAGCTTCAGCCAAAAACCTTCAGATTTTCTGGCGTACCATCAGGCACACAGCGAGCAGCCCTGCCAATGCTCAGGTCTCAAACATGCAAATAGGAGGAGTCAGCTGTAACAATGCCCTATTGTCAACGCTTTCAATGCCCAGTTCTCTGACCCGTTTGCCTTCATTCCCCCCCATCTCCTGTCACCAATGGGATAACCCCCTCTGGGGCTGCTGTGATTCCTCAACCCCCCATTTCAAGACTGTATCCTGGAGTGAGGCATGGAAGCTCCTAGCTGGACTCTAACCACACTATGGAGCTGGGCATGACAATCTCAAGCTAAAGCTGCACTGCCTGGGGGCTCCCTTTATGGCCTGGCTTACCTCCCATATCCTCAACTCCTCTCTTATATCTGGGACTGTCCCGGACATATGGAAGGTGGCTTGTGTGGTTCCAGTCCTCAAGCACGGCGACCCTAAAATGCTAAAAAACTATCACCCCATAGTGATCATGTCAGCTGTTAGCAAGCTGCTCGAGAAGGTGGTAGCCTCCCAACTCACATTCTTCATCCACACCCACGGCCTTCTCTCCCCAGCGCAGCATGGGTTCCACAAAGGACACAGCTCTGCCACTGCCCTTGCTCAGGTCACTTCTGAGATCAGAACTGCAACTGACCAAAGCATACTTACTGGCGCCATCTTCATAGACCTGTCCAAAGCCTTTGCTCAGGTCGACCACACACTCCTGGGCTTCACCCTCCAGTCCCTTGGCCTCTCCCCTCAAGTCCTAGCCTGGTTTGCCAACTACCTGTCAGGCAGGCAGCAGTACACAAAGTTCCAGAACATCCTCTACGGGCTTACACCGGTGACTTTTGGGGTGCCACAAGGGTCCGTCCTTAGCCCTGTACTGTTCTCCCTCTACATCAACCAGCTGCCTTGGGCATTCCACCCTGTATGCAGTTGACCTCATGATGCTCACTAGTTCACAGGACATCAACGTCATTAACTCCAGACTAAATACTGACCTCTACCTCATTCAATCTTGGCTGAAGGCCCATAAGCTTGTCCTCAACCTCCGTAAAACCCAGACCATGCTCTTTGGTTCCCTGGACAAGACCAGAGCGTGCCCGGCCCCTCTTAAAATCGTTGGAGCAGATGGTACTCCCTTACGAGCGGTTGACTCATTCAAGTACTTGGGGTAACCCTTGATCCTAAACTTGACCTCTCCCTCCATATTATACAACTCTTGCAAGGCCACAAACTGCAAGTTGGGCCTGGCTTAGAGCCAAAAGTTGCCTCACCCCCGATGTCCAACTTGCTCTTGCAAGAGGGGTTCTTCTCCCCACATTCTGATATGGGCTCACCACCTTCCTCAATGTCCCAAAAACCTGGCTCTCTAAATGGGACACAGCATACAATAACATTTGTCACTTCGCCCTGTCAGCCCCCCCACCTCATGCATCACTGTCTGCTCTACTCTAGGCTTGGGTGGCTCTCCCCTGACAACCACTGAACCTTTGTCATGGGAAACCTCATTGACAATACTGTCAGAACATCCACCCCTCCGGTACTTGCAGAACTCCTCAAGCCAGTCCCCCCCTGTCTTCCAGCTGAGGTCAAGTGACTCCCAGGCTCTTAAGGTCCCCAAAACTCACTCCCTTGCAGGGGATCGAGCCTTTGCTGCCCTCGCTCCCAGAACATGGAACCTTCTTCCTACCCAGGTGAAAGCTGCTTCCTTACACACCAGCTTCAGGTCCTCCCTCTGGGGACACTTAAAGCATGTATCTGCCTGCTCCTGCACCTAGTGCCCCCTCCCTAAGTGGTGGGCTCAGTGCCCTTGGACTCTGGGCGGCTGCCTCATGTGACAAGGAAAGTTCACTTTGTATCCATGTGCTCCTCTGGCCTGTCTTGCATGATGCCTAAGTCATCATCTTCTGCTTGTACTTGATTTACTCTGCTACACCCTGTTAGGAGTTAGTGTCCCCTGCCAGGCTAGCAGCCTTGAGTTTTTTTCACATGCCCTTTTCCTCTTGGTGCAATCTCAATGCAAGTGTTTCTTTCCTCCATTGCTGCTCAAGTACCACTACTCTATGCCCCCTGTGAACACTAACTGGGTATCCCCACCTGCCTTCCCAGCTGTTATACAATGTTATTTCTTGTCTGTTCCTTGCTGACTGCCATGCTTTGACTCTGTATTGTTTAACCTGTACCTGACTGTCCCTTGTTGATTGCTGTGCCTTCACTCTGTACTGTTAGTGCCTGTACCTTGTTGATTGCTGTACCTTGACTCTGTATTGTTATTGCCTGTACCTTATAATTCTCCCGGGTCGCACCTGAAAATAGGCACCTGACTGTCTAGTGTGCTTACCTGGTAAACAAAAGCTAAATAAATAAATAAACTGAGGCAAGTCTGACACCTCCGGAGTTGACTGACCCAGAGCTGAGAGACTGGTCCTCAATGAAGGACCAGCCAAGGAATAGGTTGCGAGGAAAACAGCACTTCTCTGAGGTGAAAAACTGAAGACCAGCCCATGAGCCCTGGGGAACACACAGCCAACTCCAGTTGCCCTTCAAGGAGGAGGACCATAACGAGCTAAGACTTATGAGTCCCATATGACCAAAATGTAATACCGGAGAAGGCAAGCCTTCAATCTCGAAGATCTGTGGGCTCACCTTGGGCTCAAGTAGCTAACAGGTTTAGTTCCTCAAGAAAATAAGAAACCAGAGAGAGAGAGAGAGAAAGAAGCAGCTCCTCAGGACAATTACTAAGAATAGGGGTCTCTCACTAGGATAAGGGCAGGAAAAGGGATCTTAAGGAGATTCCTTTTCATCGAATTCTAAGCCTGTGGCAGAATACCAAAATACCAAAATAAGGACTTGACAGAAGGGAAGGTGTAGCAGGCCTTTAAATAAAAAGGCTGTGGAATGTCTGGGGAGGTTGAACTGGTAATGAAGTGGACCTGTGTTTCAGCAGTTATATAGCCCCTAGAATACCAGGTACCCTAGAGCTCTGTCCCACAAAGGACCAGAAAAGATAGTCCAAAAGAAAAAAAAAAAAAAAACACTTCTTTGGCATGTCCCTTTCCCCTTTAAATCTTGCTGGAAGTCTTCAAGCTGGCTCCTCCCACCCACCCGGGTGGTATATACATCGGCTCCACCCCAAGACACCAGATCTTAGCCCACTGGAAGCAAGGTGGTGCGCCTAAAGCCAGGGAGGTCGGGTGGGTGTGTGTGGATGAACAACATATACCACTCCTAGAACTACTGTTACAGGTGAGTAACTGTTTCTAGGAGTGTGGATATGTTGTTCATCCGCACTTCTTTGGCAAACTCCTAGCAGTTCTCTGGGAGGAGGGAGGCAAGGCGTACACCCCCTACTTACTAAACAGAGATTGGAGAACCGAGGCCCCAAAACCAGCATCACGGCGTGACTCAAGGTCAATGTGGTAGTGGGTAATGAAGGTGTTTGCTGACTTCCAGGTAGCAGCCCCACAAATTTCCTGGATAGGGATGTCCCTGGAAGCAGCCACTGATGCAGCGGTATGGCGGGTAGAATGAGCTCTTATCCCTCTGGGAGGCTCCTTGCCCACCAACTCATAACACAGACCTATGCATGATGTGATCCATCTTGCAATAGTCAGTTTGCCTGCAGGTCTGCAGAAGCGGCTTCAGTGTAGGTGACAAACAGCTGGCGAACCTCTCCCCAGATTCCCGCCGTCCTCTCCTTGTAATAGGAGAGAGCACGTCTAAGGTCCAGGGTATGAAGCCTGTATTCAGCATCCGAGGTGTAATTAGGGTAATATACCGGCAGAGTCAACACCTGGTTAAGGTGAAACTCCGACACCACCTTCGGAAGGAATTTCGGGTAGGGGCACAGGACAACTTTGTCCCTGTGGAAGACCAGATAAGAGAAGTTCACCGAGAGCGCCTGGAGCTCCCCTGTCCTTCTGGCTGACGTAACAGCCACCAGGAAGGCCGTCTTCCACAACCAGTATGAGAGATCACACTTGTGCATGGGTTCAAAAGGCTTGCCCATGAGCTTTGCCAAAACTAGCAGCAGATCCCATGGAGATGGAGGTTCATGCACCGGAGGGGATATGTGATCCAGGTCTTTGAAAAAATGCCCAACCACCATCTCCTGTGCCAACGTCGACTGACCGGCCCATGCCTGGTAAGCAGAGATGGATGCCAGGTGCACCCTAAGGGTCAATGACTGAAGACCCCCTTTGGAGAGAGACCAAAGGTAGTCCAAAATGTTAGCCACGAAACAGGATAAGGGGTCCAGACTCTTACCCTGACACCAAATGGAAAACCTTTTCCATTCGAAGGCATAACATTTTCTGGTCGATTCCTTATGAGATGCTTGCACCACGGTGTAGACATCCTCAGAAAGACCCAAAGCCTGAAACTCTAGCCACTCAGGAACCAGGCTGTGAGGTGCAGGGATTGAAGGTCCGAGGGGAATACCTTCCCCCTGGTCCAATGATATCAGGTCCAGGCGTGTACAAAGCCGCTCCAGAGCCCTGCAGCTGAGGCTGAGGAGATCTGGATACCAGAACTGGCGGGGCCAATCCTCCTTGTCCCTCCTCACCTTGAGTAACACCTTGTGGATCAAGGGAAATGGAGGGAAGGCATAGAGGAGGCCTGGGGTCCACGACCTCGAAAAGGCATCCCCCCCTCGCAGCGAGCCCTGCTGAGGGGGGGGCAGGCATGATACAGCCTCAGCTTGGTGTTCTCCCTGGAGGCAAACAGGTCCACCAACGGTTTGCCCCAACAGGAGAACAGACTGTAAGCTACCCCTGGATGGAGAGACCACTCGTGGGACGTCTGGCCTATGTGGCTGACAGCATCTGCCAGTTGGTTCGAGACTCCTGCCACATGGATGACAAGGAGATCCGCCTTCAACCGGCTGACGAAGGTCCAGATCTGAAGCGCCTCCTTGCACAGCAGATAGGAGTGCATGCCGCCCTGTTTGTTGAGGTAGTACATGGTCGTGGTATTGTCCATCTGGACTTGAACCACTTGACCCCGGAGCTGAGGAGCGAAATCTGACAGTGCCAGTCTGACTGCTCTGAGTTCCAACAGGTTGATGTGGTAATGAGACTCCTCGGGAGTCCAGAACCTGTTGGCTCTGTGGTCCCCCATGTGGGCTCCCCCGCCCATGAGAGAGGCATCGGTCGTAAGGACGACCGTCGGCTCGGGGTGGACAAACAGAATCCCTCCCTGCAGACGGTCCACCACTGGAGAGCGTCCCACATCTTCTGGGTGACAGTGACCAGCTGGTCGAAAAGACCCAGACACTGAGTCCACTGGGCGGCCAGCTCCCACTGGAGGGGACGCATGTGCAACCTGGCCCAACGGACCACTGAGGTGCACGCCGCCATGTAACCCAGAATGCGCAGGAAGTCCCGGGCAGGGCGCAAGTGCCCAACCAGAAATGATTGGGCAAAGGAGGAAAGAACCTCCGCCCTGTCCGTCGGAAGCCAGGCTCTGGCTTGATGAGAGTCGAGCTCTGCCCAGATAAAGCTCATCACCTGAGAGGGCACGAGTTCCGAATTGGCCTCGTTGACCAGGAGGCCTAATCTGGAACAGGTTCGGAGGGCCAGGTCCCTGGACCTCTCCACCTCCTGCAGGGAGAAACCCACCAGGAGCCAATCGTCGAGGTAGGGGTATATGCGAACCCCTTGATGCCGTAGATGGGCTGCCACTACTGCAATGCATTTGGTGAAGACCCGTGGGGCCAATGATAGGCCGAACGGCATGGCTCGGAACTCGTACAGGGTCCCTTCGACCCTGAAGTGGAGGAACCGCTGGTGGGATGGACGGATTGGGACGTGAAAGAACACGTCCTGTAGATCCAGTGAACAGAACCACGTTTTGCTCCAGGATGGTATGATCTGGGTCAGAGTTACCATCCAGAAGGTGCGAGACCTGACATATTGATTCAGATCGTGGAGATCTAGGATGGGGCGCCAGCCCCCCCGTCCACTTGGATACCAGGAAGTACCTGGACACGAAGCCTGGGTCCGCAGGAGGATCCAGCACTGGAGCTACTGCCTCCTTGCGGAGGAGATGAGCAATGTCGCCCCAAAGGGCCGCCTGAGCGCCAACTGAGATCCTTTCCTCCCGTGAGGCACGGGCTAGGCAGGGAGGGTACTGCTCGAATTCTAGGGGCAGTCCCTGACCGACCACTTCCAGGACCCACCTGTTCGAAGTTATATTGGACCAGGCGGAAAGAAAGTGGCGGAGCCAGCCCCCCACGGGAGGACCCAGAACTGGTGTGACGGGAGTAGGGCTGACCACCCCTGATCCGTCACTGCGCAGGCTTAGAGGAGGAGGAGGAGGCTCTTGGACTGGCACCTCGGCCTCCTTTGTGGGGCTGTTGGGGACCCTGCTTGGGCCTAGGGTGCCTAGCTTGAGCCTGCTGTTGCTGCTGAAGCTGCTGACCTCCCTGACAGGAGGGCTGTCTAACCACAGGGGAAGAATGCTGAAAAGGCTTCTTCTTGTGCTTCTACTGGTTCTTGCCCGAAGAACCTTTTGCAGAGGTAGCATCCAAGGTGGCATTGGACTGCTCTATGCGCTGGAGGTGACCAGCCATTCCGGGACAGAACAGGTCGGTGCCAAGGAAGGGCACTTCAGCTAATTTATGCTGAGTATCCACAGGAAAAGAGGATATCCTCAGCCATGCACTGTGGTGAGCGGCCACTGCGGCTGCTAAGAAGCGGGCACAGGAATCTCCAATGTCCAGGGCAGTCTGGAGCTGCTGTTTTGCAACAGCATGGCCCTGGTCACGGACCTGCTTAACCGTGGTCTGCATGTCCACTGGAAGATGAGGGAGGACTTCATCTAGTGACCCCAAGAGGGCATGAGAGAAGTGTGCCATGATAACAGCCGAGCTGGCCTGACGAAGGCCCAAGAATGAGGCCGCATATACCTTCCAGGCAGAATGGTCCATGTTTTTGGACTCCCTGTCCAGAGGGCGGTCAGTATCTCCTGAGCTACCCATACGCCGAAACACTGACGCAGTCACAGGGCTCTTGGCCAAGGGATGCTCAGTGAAGCCCGCCAGGAACCCCATGGGTACAGTGTACTTGCGGGCAGATGGAGCCGGGCAGGAGGCAGGGCGCTGCCATAGCTCAAGGGCCGGGCCAAAAATGGCTTTGGCCACTGGGAAGGCCCCAGTCAGGGTATCCCCCTCTTAAGGATATCCGTGAGAGGATATTCCACCTTCTTTTGGATAGGCTGCAATGGCATACCTGTGGACTCACATATGAGTAGAAGGATGCCTTGGAAGGAAGAAGGACCTTCCTCCAGGCCTGTCACTGACAACTCATCATCAGGGTGTGAGTGAAGACCAGTAGTATCTGAGTCAGAGAAGTCGGGATACAGGGGTCTCCCGCCTACGTCCCCTTCAATGCACCTAGAGCGATCAGGAACTACAGTGATGAACAGACGACGGGGCAAGCCCATAGCTGCCTGATCCTCCTTCGAGGGAGCCCCTCCCTGAGGCTGTTTAGGCAGTGGTTCCACCAGAATTGGTGGGGAGACCGGAACTGGCTGAGCAGGAATGAGTGCCGGTCCTGCCGGAGGGAGAACCGGAGTCCTCGGTACTGGAGAAGTCGGTGTCGGCCGAAGAGGCTGGGGCCAAGTAATGGCCGGTGTAGCCGGAGTTGCCGGCTTCTGACTGGTCAGAATGAGCTGCTGCCACATAAGGTCCTCATAACATCGACGGAGCTTCCGTCTAAGACTCTCCTCGTCCGAGGAGGATGAGGAGCAGCGGCGGTGCCTCTACCAGGATTGTTTGTGACCCTTTTTCGGCTTTTCGACCGACGGAGTTCTACTCCTTGATCGAGACCAACGGGATCGGCTCTGTCGATCGGGAGAGACCGGATTCAGTGAAAACCGAGGATCCAGCTCCTATCCCTCGATCCAGATGCCCACGATTTGGGTCTCCTCGTCTGGGAAGGAAAGGACGGGAGTCCTTTCCAAAGAATCGTCGACAATGGCTCGATTGGGTCGAGAGAAATCTCAGCCAGTTCGGCCGTATCCTCGGCCTTGGTGTCTTGGCCTGACGGAAGGTCAGAGAAGCCGGTGGCCGAGGAAGCGATCTCGACCAAGGCCGAGACCGCCTGGTCCTGTGAATTGGACCCTCTCTGTCCCAGGAATGTCTTCTTCGGCCAAAAGAAGAAGATTTGGGGTCCTTGTCCTTTTTTTGGGGGCAGAAGGAGTGCGAGCCCGAGGCGCCTCACCCTTGGTTGGGAGAGACTGGCACAGCTCCCGAAAGGACCCAGTAAAGGTGGAGCCCAGGTTGGGCGGCATGAAAAAACTTCGGCTGCTCGAAAGCCACCATCTGTTGGAGCTGCTCACCTGGCCTCCTTCAATTCCACCAGTGGATTGCGAAGCTCTGGTCTCCCCAGCTGTAGACGCGCCTTGCGATCGCCCAGGACGTTAAGATGGAATGCCAGGCAGATAGTACAAGCAGTGGTGTCATGCACGGCACCCAAGCAATACACGCACGAGAGGTGGGGATCGGTGCGAGACATTTTTTGTCCGCAAGGACACCGGCGAAAACTGGGGAATGACTTGTCCTCCATGTCCGATACGCTCGGATTGGATTCCTAAACTCTTATGAGTTTTAAAGGAAGCAAATGCAGCGAAAACCGTCGATTTGACTCCAGGGCCTACGGTACTTGGAAAGTAGCACGAGGAAACATGAATCTTCCAGCAGAAAGGAAGATCTGGTGTCTTGGGGCGGAGCCGAGGTATATACCACCCGGGTGGGTGGGAAGAGCCAGCCTGAAGACTTCAGGTAAGATTTAAAAGGGGAAAGGGACATGCCAAAGAAGTGTGGATGAACAACATATCCACGCTCCTAGAACTATAGATCTCCCCTGCTCAAGGATGTGGGGGGGGGGGGACAAAGCTATAATAGTTCGTAGAAGAAAGTCTCTCCTCTCTCTACTAACTCAAAGTTTATATTTAATAATTTTTCTTTTTAAAAAAGGAAGAAAAAAGGACCAAAAAGAGTGTCTGCCAAACTTTTTTTTCTCACACACCAAACTGGAACTCACCCAAAAGACAGAACTGCCTTTCCCCTTAAAAACTTTATTTTGTTTCGGGGCATAAAGTGGCACATGGAGGGAATATGCCCTGAAGGTGTTTGCCTCCTGTCTACCACCTTTAAAAAACCAAAAACAAATGGGGAAGGTAGAAGCTACCTAGAAGCCTGCCCATTGCGTGGGAAGGTGGGCAGGTTGCAGTGATGAATTGTGAAGATAGTCTGGAAAATCAAGAATTACGTTGAGTATGTAATTTTCATATCTTCCAAGAATCAGTCTTCACTGTTCATCACTGGTGGGTCAGAGTACCAAGCTACCACTGTAGGTGGTGTTGGAAAACTCTGAGGGAAATGGTTGAACTTCACTGAGGGTATCTCTTGCAGCAGGTATTACTATTGGGAGCCCGCCAGGGAGGCGCTCTTCCAGGTAGTAGCTTTCACCAGCAGTGCATAGTGGGGGCCGCCCACCTGTGATGCCATCACTCCTTGCAGGTATAAAGGAAGTGGGCGGACCCCAGTATTCTCAGTTCTATTCCAGCCGTCTATCAGCTTGCAGCACATTTGCTCTCCAGCTCCATTGTATCAACATCGACAACGATGATAGAACACCCCGAATGGCTTGCCATTCTACTTCTATACATTTTATTTCCAAATGTCTCAATCGGAAGCTCTATTCAGAAAGTGCTTTTGTGGCAGAAAAATATACCATTACGATTAACATCCAGTCTGTGTGAGGTGCTCAGGGGCTGCCCACAACGTCTTTGACTGCTCCATCTGCATGTACTTTAACCAGGCAACTTATTGACGATGACTCCAGGAAATAGAATCCTATCACAGGAACAAAAACTTGCTCTACTCAAGAAGGCATACTATCCCCATGCTTCATCATCATCTTCCCAAACATCCCAGACTTCACAAAGACATAACATGATCATAAAGACAGAACTCAGTCTTCAGACGGCAAAAGTTCTCACTCGTCGATGGCATCATCCTTGGGCTGTCGCCAATGGTGATTTCAAAACCTTACACTAAACACACTAGACATTCATTGATGATGGCACTACCATTCCTGTCGTCGATGACCCTCGATGCTGCCTTGGCTGTAGTGACTTCATCTGTCACCTCTGCAGCTCCAAGCCACTTTGCGACGGTGCAACATTCCTCAAGGAAGGGCCACTCTGCCACGCCATTGAGGCCTTCATTTCACCATTCGGATACTTCACCCTTTCAATCTCCGTTGACGAGACAATCTATGGAACAGGGCTATGTTATTAAACAAAAGGTTTTCCCTTACGGTCCTGCCAAAGCTTCCACCTTCTACTCAGGTGGCGACACACAAAGGGGTTCATACACAGAAGCCAAGGGATCTGGCCAGCCTCTGCCAGGGGCCCAACTGCACCCACAGCCATGCTCCATTTCATCCATAATATCCCTCAGCTCACAGGCATCAGTACCACAGCCCTCTGTGCCACTTCCTCCACAGATGACCACTCCACCTGCCATGGATGTGGCTATGGTGGTACAGACTGAACTGCAAGTCATGCAAGGTCTCCAGCCTCAGTAGCACACTAGGGCAGTTAGACCAGCACCCTCCTCTTTTCCCTTCTCCTCTGCCTAAACATTTTCGTCCGGAGGCCACCTATGTCCCATCAAAGGACCCTTCTCAGTCTCCCTCTTACTGTTCTCTGGAAGAGGAGTTCATTCAGGAGGAGAAAGAGGACCATGAAGAAGAATACAATGAAGGGGATGGCTTAAGACACCCACTCTACGAACTCTACCATATCATACTTAGAAGGGGAACAGGACTGCCTGACACTGGTTTCATCCCCTGATGATCCTACCTTTTTAGAGATTATGGCCAAAATACAAAAGGTAATGGACTTTACTACAGTGAAGCCGGACAAACAATGGCAGAATCTAGCAGACTACCTGGACCTCCCAGAAGACCCGGCCACAATGGTCCCTCCTTTTATCCTTTCATATCAGGATGCAGTACTGACTGCCTGGAAAAGACCTGGCAGCTATCCTCGGTATCTCGAAGGCTGACCACCTTTATGAGGTTCCTGTAGATCATTCATGCCTTTCAGTAGCACCACAGGCAGATTCTGTAGTGATCAACAAGGCCCATGACAGAACCAAAAGGCCAAAACATCTCAGCTCCTTACTGCCGGATAAGGAGTCTAGACCAAATGGGAAAGAAAGTATACCAAGGGGTCACATGCAATTTAAGAGCCATAAACTACATGGGCCATATAATAAAATACCAGAAATCACTCTGGACAGCAGCAGCTGAGGTGGTGAATGAACTACCTCAGTCCCAGGAAAAGGACCAACTGCTGGCCACATTTAATACAGGCACCAGTCTACCTCGCCATATGCTAAGAGCAGCCTATGATGTTGCACACACACACACACACACACACACACCCGCAAGCTCTTCTGCCTTAAGCATTACTCTAACTCATGCATGGCTCAGAGTCTCGGGGTTTACCCCAGAAGTTCAGCAGAAAATCCTGAATGCAACCTTTAATGGAGGATAAGCTATTCGGATTCGCCACGCAAACCATTTTAGACAACCTGTAAGCTTCAGGCCGCACTCTGAGATCAGTACAAGTCATGTACCATACTCCCCAACTCTCAGGCCAGAAACAATAGTCTTAGCCCTATCAGTTTCGGCACATAGGGCGTCAAAGAGGGACAGGCAGATAGTCTTACAGAGGTAGACAACAGTCACAATCAACTAGTAGACCTGCCCATTCTGCCTTGCGTGCTGGTCATTCCACCTGTGCTGCAGGGGGCTCCACCACGTCCATCTGACTCATTCCGACCCTCTCCAGCCCCTCCTGCGCAGGCATCGAGGCTGTGGGGTCGATTTGTGCCATCTAGGGGCCTGGACACCAATAACGTCTGACGAGTGGGTGCTACAAATTATAAGATCAGGTCATACATTAGAACCTATAAGTTGTCCACCGACACACCTTCTGCTACATGTAAATGACCCACAGGACCATATTCCCATCCAGTGGGAAGAGTTGCAATCACTGAAAGTGAAAAAGGCGATACAGCCAGTCCCCACTGAACAACGGGGCCAAGGTTTCTACTCCCACTTTTTCCTAATTCCAAAACGGATGGGAGATCTATGTCCAGTACTGGACTTACAAAGCCTCAACAAATTCATACAATACAAACATTTCAGAACGGTGACTTTAGCCACCATCCTCCCCCTCTTACATCAAGGAGACTGGCTCTGTGCTCTGGATATAAAAGACGCATATTTTCATATTCTCATCCATCCAGCCCATCGCAGATATCTGCACTTCAAATGCTGGGAGAACACCATCAGTTCAGGGCACTCCCATTCAGCCTCTCGTCAGCACCCAGGGTATTCACAAAATGCCTGGCAGTAGTGGCAGCCACCCTAAGGAGGAGAGGCCACATCATATTTCCCTACCTAGATGACTGGCTAATAAAGGCATCTATCAAACCAGGCTTGATGCAGTCACGCTAAACAACCTTGCAACTCTTCGAACAACTGTGTATAACAGTAAATCTGCCCAAATAGATCCTTCACAATGGCTCAGTTATATTGGAGCCATCCTGGACATGACTGCAAGAAAGGCCTTCCTGCAAGAAAAAAGTCAGACCCTGATGTCCCTGGCCACTCAGAACAGTTCGGTCATGTCTATCACAGAAAGGCAAATCCTAAAAATTCTTGGCCACATGGCAGCAGTCATTTCTATTGTCCCCAACACTCAACTATATACGAGACCAATTCAATGGGCTCTAAGAAACCAGTGGCACCAACAAACAGGTGGTTTAGACGACCAGATTATGGTCACCCCTGCATTACGCAAAGCTCTACAATGGTGGACAGATAAATCCAATTTGGACAAAGGCATGCCATTCCCAGTCCAAACCGTGACCACAGACGCTTTATCCACAGGACGGAACACCCATTTGGAACAACAGTACCAAACCCATGGCAAGTGGGACACAGGCTCAGCCAGGCATCATATCAACACCCTAGAAATGAGAGCAGTAAGACCCTCACTCAAGACCTTCCGACCATACCTGTCCCCAGGCCCTCTACTGATACAATCAGACAATATGGCAGTGGTCTACTACATCAACAAACAAGCGGGTACCAGGTCCCACACTTTGTGTCACGAGGTGACCCAAGTCTGACACTCTGCCCTTCCAAGAACTGACGCTCATAGCAGTTCATGTCCCAGGTGCACAAAATATCCTGGCAGACCACCTCAGTCGACATTCACTGGGCCACGAGTGGACACTCAAGGCATCCCTTCTATAGAGCATATTCCATCAATGGGGCATGCCAGAGGTGGATCTCTTTGCCTCACCGGAGGACCACGTTACTTCAATTTTGTTCCAGTTTACCGGACAAAAGGGGACACACTGTACTACAGATGCTCTTTCCCTACCAAGGACAGGGAGATTTTTATACGTCTTTCTCCTGTCCCACTTCTCCAAAAGGTCCTCCTAAAATTACAGAGGGAACCGGCAAAAATGATACTGATTGCACCCTTCTGGCCCAGACAGATCTGGTTCCCATTACTGCAACAGTTGGCAATCAGGGAACCCATCCCCCTCCCGCTGACACCAGACCTTCTGACCCAACGTTAAGAGTCCATACGCCATCCCAATTTATGATCCCTACAACTGCATGCCTGGCTACTGAAAACATCTTCATAAACAGGCATGTGGTGTCCGACATAGTGGCCCAAGTTCTACTGGCTGCAAGGAAACCTTCCACATGAAAGTGTTATCAAGATAAATGGAAATGATTTGCCCATTGGGCAGTCAAAAAAGGCCATAAATCCTTTCTCATGCCCCCTTCCACAGATACTGGAATATCTCACTGAACTGTCTACACAAAAGTTGGGATATTCCTCTATCAAGGTTCATCTAGCAGCAATTTCAGCTTTCCATGAACCTACAGGGCATCGAACAATAGCCCAGATGGATCTATCCCGAATGTTTTTAAAAGGGATTCTTCATCTGAAAGTCCCCATCTGCAGGCCAATCCCACCTTGGGATTTCAACTTCGTGATTGAACAACTCACTGCAGACCCATTTGAACTGGCTGACTCTTCAGATATATGCTTCCTAGCATGGAAAACATTATTCCTAGTGGCTATCACATCTGCTCGTCGCATTTCAGAACTACAGGCTCGCATGTGCTCTGAACCCTATTTAGTCTTTCACAAAGACAGGGTATCATTGCGCACCAATCCAGCCTTTCTACCAAAAGTGGTGACAGACTTCACATTAAACCTGTCCATAAATCTGCCAGCCTTTTTCTCTCCAACCACACCAATCCTTGGGAACAACTACTGCACACCATGGATGTACACTATATCCTGAAAGTATATCTCACAAGGCCTCAGCCCACAAGAAAATCAGAACAGCTCTTTGTGGCCTTTGCTCCAGGCAAAGAGGGACAACCTGTGACAAAACAGACACTATCCAACTGGTTGGCGCATTGCATCATATATTGTTATAATAAAGCCCAAAAAACACTACCAGGCACTGTACATACACATTCCACTAGAGCCCTTTCCACTTCAGCTGCCTGCTTCCGAGGGGTAACTGTCTCTGACATATGTGACATAGCTATATGGCCAACTATATATACCATTATAAAATATTACAGAATAGATATTGCCTCCAGGCGCCATGCTCCAGGGGCTACTCTCATAATTGCCTCCCTTCCTTACAGGGACTGCTTGAGAAGCATCCCAAAAGTAGTACCTGCTGCAAAAGATACCCTCTATGAAGATAGTACAGTTTCGTACTTACCGTAATGGTAGATCTTAGAGATGATCTCTTGCAGCAGGTATATACCTGCTCTCCTTTCCCCTCCTTCTCAGACAGAACAACTTTTTATGCATTATTTACAGAGAGAGGGCACCATTACTCTCCTCGGTTCTCCCTTGTGAGTCAAGCTCAGCAAGCTGATAGCCGGCAGGGAACTGAGAAACTGAGGGCCACCCACTTCCTTTATACCTGCAAGAAGTGATAACATCATGGGTGGGAAGCCCCCACTATGCACTGCTAGTGAAAGCTACCGTCTGGAAAAACGCCCTCTGGCTGGCTCCCAAAAGTAGTACCTGCTGCAAGTGATGCTCTCGAAGATCTACCATTATGGTAAGTACGAAACTGTCCTTTCCCTCAGCCTACTGTGAGGGAGACACAGAGAGGCGAGGGCCCCTTATGGTCCTGGCAAGGCCCAAGATTGGTCGGGGCAGAGGGAGGCTCCCGTGGCCAGAGCGCAGGAAGGCGCCCTGCAAGTTCATGCTTGGCCCAGTGGAAGAAGAAATGGGGTCCCTGGTACCATGAGGCAATCACCCCACGCCAGGACATAGGTAACAACCATGATAGGCGAAGTTGCATCATCTGCCTAATGCAGACCACAGTTCCTACAAGTCTGGAGACTATCTCATTGGTGTCACAAGATGCCCAATCTTGGTGTCTTGCCAGCTCCAGAACCTGGGCAGAAAGGCAAATGGCCTGCCTGGTTGCCTCACAATCTGGCAATCAAGCTAGGAGCTGACCCAGCGTCGTCCACAGGTGCCTGCCATAGGACTCCTGGTGTGCCTGATGTGCAGCAATGCACAACACAGTGTGCACCATCGAGAAAACTCTGCGACCCCAGGTGTCAAACTCAGCTGAATCTAACTCTGGGGGATGGTAATGCATAGGGCGACGATGCCCAGAGGGAGTATCCAGGAGCCTGATCCCAGAAGTGGGGCAAGGCATGGACCCTGGAGATCCCTGGGGTGTGCAATACCTGTGCTGGCAGTCCCTCCAGGCTGGAGACAGGGCAGAGGAACACAGCCAGACATTTTGTGATGCCTCTGTAAATGGCCAGGGCCATGGAGGTATGACCGTGGAGTCATAACTGTACTCCCCAAGGAAGGACAGCACTGGACGTGCAGGACTACGGCCTGAAAAATGGGATAATCACAGCTCCCTCATCATCTCTGACAGATGACGCCGACAACGCCAAAGGCCTAGGGCTCCTGGAGATCCCTGGGGTGCACAATCCCTCCTCTGGCAGTCCCTCAGGGCTGAAGAGGAGGCAGAGGGACAGAGCTAGACATTTTGCGATGCCCCCGTAACCCCGTAAATGGCCAGGGGCATGGAGGAATGACAGTGGAGTCACAACTGTAGTCCACAAAGGAGGACAGCATTGGACGTGCAGGACTGCAGCCTGAAAAATGGGATAATCGCAGCTCCCCAGTATCTCTGACAAGAAGAGCTGATAACGTGTGAAACTGGCATCAGAGGAGAGGTGGACTTGAATATCTGCTTCTTCAAGGGAGGAAGCTGGAGAAGAGGAGCTGTATTAAGTGGGTGGCGGTGCCAGGGTTTATGGCTGATAGATGGCCTCGTCCATTGTCCTCGGGTATGCAGGAAAGGTACTCGCAGACACCCTGAATTGTTCCTAGGTCAGTGGTCCCACTGGACCAGAAATGCCCAGAAGGGGAGAGGAACAAGCAGAGGAGAAGAATCATGCAGGACCAGGCCAGGTATTCTACCAGGGCTGTGACAGCGTACAGGTGACCTGCTGTGGAGGTGCTGTGCAACTCGCCCATCCAGGTACGCTCAACTGTAGTGGGCGATCTGGGTTGTGCCCTTGGGGGAACCCCTAGGTGGTGAGGTCAGAGTCGCACAGATCCCACAGGGCAGACCCCATCCCCAACTGCTGCAGGTCCAGATGGTTCTGGAGAGGTCAAAGGACCTGACTCAGCACTATAGCTCCAGCCTGAGGCCCCCAGGCACTCTGGGCTTAGACACGCAGGGCCAGAGCCAGGACCTACCAATCCTGCCTCTCCAGATAGGGCTCTGCCCTTTGGACTAGGCCCAGAAGCATCAGTAGCAGCCGAAACCAGGGGCAAAGGGGATCCAGCACCATGAGTGGCACCAGAAGTCCCTCGGCACCACAAACAGGGCTGGAACTGGACCCAGCACCGAAAACGGCACTGGAACTTGACCCAGTGCCGGAATCAGCACCAGAAGTGTCCCCGGTGCTGTGAGCAGCACTGTGGGACACAAGGGAGGCAGTGTGGCCGCGAACCCAAGGCGAGCATTTCCAGATGACGACGACACTGCCAAAGACCTATGGCTAGGCCCAGAAAGGTCTCCATCCTCGCCAGAACAAGGAAGCCAGACAGGATCATCCTAGTCATTATCCTTGGGACCAGAGGATGAGATCAAGGAAATCTTCAATTGGCAGATCCCAGGGACCTTCCCTCTCCCGGTGCCACTAATGGCAGCAGGAGGGGACCTAGCCATGCAAGGGGTGCCACCCCAGTCACCAGCACCGGCCTTAGTGCCAAGAGCAGGGAGGCATCACTGGACTGCGTCCCCAAGGGACCCGCCAGCGCAGGCCCAGTGCATAGCTGCGATGCTGCCACCCAAGGCATCTTGACACCCAAGGGGGTACCTGACTGAGAGGCGTGCGGAACCGGCCCCTTGAGGGGGCCAGCTGTCCCACAGACCCCGTTCTCAGGCCTCCTGAGGACTAGTGGAGGCCTGGTCTCCCTCGGTACATATAGCACCAGTAAGAGGCTCAGGGGAAGAGCCCAGAGACCTGATTTTGGAATCTTGAGTGAAACACCGGCCTCTGAAAGTGGGAGAGAGTCCGTCCCTCCTTTATTGCATGGAGTTAGAGTGTGCAAAGGTCCATGGAGAAGCAGGCAGCGCAATGATCCATGTCATGGTCCAATCCCAGGCAGGTCCAACATTTGTCACGGCGGTCCTCAACAGCATGGCTCACTGGTAGCACATCCGCCAGGACTGTGCTCATACCTAAAATGCTGGCACCCGAGTGCAGTATTTGGTGGGGTGCTTTACTGTTGGGGTGTGCCGTCTTTTGGATGAGATGTTAAGCCGAGGTCCCTTCTACCCATCCTGGTGCAGGCCTGGTGGGTGTCCAGGTGGAAGTAAAAGAACCCAAGGTACTGTTCGCAAAGAGCAAGGGACTTTCCTGGGGTCCTGGACAATATTCCCCTTCCCATAAAACCAGTTCATGCAATCGTACAAGGCTGTATGTGGGTGTTGATGTGTAATATGGTGTCCACTACACATTCAGTCCCTTCACTACCAGTCTAGCATTACTTGTAAAGCACTTTGGGATACAATGTGCATGAAAAGCGATAAATGTGGATTATTATTATTCTTCCACGGGGCACCAATGCATGGGGGAGATTCCATTCTTTTTCCAGTCTTCTGCTTTTTAGGCCCCTGACCGGACCTGACCGAACTTGTATGCAAAAAATAACAAAACTAGCAGAAACAGAACCTGGTGGTAGATAGAAAGATAGAGAGAAAAGCATCAACGAGGTGTTGAATGACTGTATGCCATCAAGTTGTGGCGATGAACAGAACTTTTGCAAAATCGAAAATGGCGGAATGCTCCCACAGAGTACAGTACCTTCCTCAATGGTGGGAAGAAGAGAATTGAGGAGGGGGGGGGTCGGCACTGGTTACTGGACAGTCCATGAGTGCCATGTCACAATTCTGCCTTGTGGGCACTGCCATCCCCGACGTTAGCTCCACTCCTACAAAACTCGTAAAGGCATATGCTCCCGCATGGTCCTACTGCCTCCAGCCTAAGACCCATCAGTGATGAATGGAGAAGACCGATTCCTAGAAGATCTAGTCATAGACATTTACGCATAGAGGATTAGTAAGTAAGTAATTTATCATTTGTCATGTGCCCAATCCCACAGGCTCTGGACACTGCACAGTAAAAAGAAAATTTTGAGAAAGCAATTAAAACAATCAAACCACATCGCAGGCTCCGTGTTCGCTCAGCATGCTGACGACCCGGGTTCACACCCCGAGCCCAGATGCCAGGAGTGGAAACCAGCAGGGAGGGGATCCAGAGCATCCATTAGACACTTCCCTCCCAGCGGGGGTGGGTAGAGGCCCTAGCACCTGATGACAGATTGGAGACGTGCTAGTGGACGTCAAGCCTCGACATTCCCCTGCACGTCTCCGCCTCAGGTCGCTGTCTTCCTGCAGGCCCAATCAGGGAAGAATAGGCGGGCCAAGAAAACAAAAAAACCTGAATATGACAGATGTTAACTGGAGCACCTTTGCTGCAGCCACATCCAAGAGCAGGGCCATTCTCGATGCCTTACAGGGGGCATGCTTCAGACAGCTAGTGCTGGAATCCACTTGGAAGGGAGCAATCTTAGACCTGGTACTCTCAAATGGGGACGGAGAGAGGATCTCAGATCTAGAAGTGGGTAGCCATCTGGGAACAAGTGACCACCAAACAGTGTGGTTCATGATAAACTCAACTGCAGAATCAAGCCATACAAAAGTGAGGGCACTAGCCTTCAGGAGGGCTGACTTTGTCAAAATGGGAGAGTGCCTCAGAAAAGCACTAGCAAACAGGCAAGGAGGAGGGGTGGAGCAAAAATGGGAAAACATCAAAACTGCCATCACAGAGACAACAAGCCTTTGTGTGAAGCAAATAAATCAAAACGAAAGAAAAAACCACTATGGTTCCAAAGAGGTGGTGGGGAAGGTTAGGGAGAAAAAGACAGCATTTAGCAAGTATAAAGAAACACAGAAGAAGCAGGACAGAGAACTGTACCAGTTAAAGCAGAAGGAAGTGGGGAAGGCAGTCAGAATAGCAAAAGCCCAAATCGAGGAAAAGATAGCCAACCCGGATAAGAAGGGGAATAAAACCTTTTACAGGTACATTAGGGAGCGTAGAAAGACAAAGGGAGGGATATTGAGGTTGAATAAAGGGGACGGTGGGTGGGCAAAGAGGGGGACAGTGAAAAAGCAGGGATACTGAATGAATACTTCTGCTCAGTATTCACAAAAAAAGAGGAGGGGGTATCTAATCCAATCAACAGAAGCACTCTGGATGGGGGGGGTCAATCCCAGTCCTTTCACAGAAGAAAAGATTCTGAAAGAACTCCTAAAACTGAAGGTGGACAAGGCAATGGGGCCTGATGGGATTCACCCCAGAATTCTAAAAGAATTAAGGGGAGAACTAGTGACACTACAGACTAGCCTTCTTAACAAATCACGGGAGAATGGTGTGGTACCTGAGGACTTGAGGAGGGTGGATGTGATTCCCCTTCACAAAAGTGGGAGCAAGACAGAGGCAGGAAACTACAGACCTGTCAGTTTGATCTTAGTGGTAGGGAACATGATGGAATCACTTCTGAAGGAAAGAACTGTTGAGTACCTAGAGGCCAGTGAGGCATAGGACCCAAGGCAGCATGGATTCACAGCGGGAAGGTCATGTCAAACAAATCTAATTGATTTCTTTGACTGGGTGACCAAAGTAGTAGACCAGGGAGGAGCTGTAGACCTGACCTACCTAGACTTTAGCAAGGCATTTGACACAGTCCCACACAAAAGATTAATAAACAAATTAGCCAGCCTGGAAGTGCGTCCCAGGGTGGTAGCCTGGGTAAAACACTGGCTGGACAACAGGACACAGAAGGTAATAGTAAACGGAGTCCACTCTGAAGAAAGAGGGGGTTACTAGTGGGGTACCACAGGGTTCAGTACTGGGTCCGGTCCTTTTAGGTGACATTGCAGAGGGGATGGAAGGAAAATTATGCCTCTTTGCAGATGACACAAAGATCTGCAACAGGGTTGATACACAAGAGGGGGGTGAAAAGGATGAGAAGGGACTTGGCAAGGTTGGAGGAATGGTCAGAAGTATGGCAGCTTGGATTCAGTGCAAAGAAGTGCAAAGTAATGCACCTGGGAAACAAAAACCCAGGAGAAGAGTACAGGGGGGGTTAGTACCAACAAAAAAAAAAAAAGGAAAGGGACCTGGGGGTAATCATATCAGATGACCTAAAGGTTATCAAGTAATGTGAGAAGGCAAAAGGGATGGCTGGGGAGATACTGGGATGTATAGGGAGAGGCATCACCAGTAGAAAACAGGAAGTTGTTATCCCTCTGTACAGACAGTTGGTGAGACCCCATCTGGAGTACTGCGTCCAGTTCTGGAGACCTCATCTCCGCAAGGACATAGACAGGATGGAGACAGTCCAGAGGAGGGCAACTAAAATGGTGCAAGGTCTGCAACAGAAGCTATACGAGGAGAGACTAAAGAAGCTTAATATGTATACCCTTGAGGAAAGAAGGGAGAGGGGGGACATGATAGAAACTTTAAAGTACCTCAAGGGAATCAACAAAATCCAAGAGGGTAGCATCTTTCAGAAAAAGAGATGTACAAGAACAAGGGGACACAATTTGAAGATAAAGGGCGGATGGTTCAGGGGCAATGTGAGGAAGTATTTTTTCACAGAGAGGGTGGTGGACGCATGGAACGGCCTTCCTGAGGAGGTTGTGGGGTCAAAAACAGTGGAGGAA
The DNA here is from genome assembly GCA_016271365.2 of Neoceratodus forsteri. Taxonomy (NCBI): domain Eukaryota; kingdom Metazoa; phylum Chordata; order Ceratodontiformes; family Ceratodontidae; genus Neoceratodus; species Neoceratodus forsteri. The sequence goes on along the minus strand of CM028131.1, from coordinate 1,226,381,616 downwards.
TTCAAGAATGCATGGGACAGACAAAAGGCAATTCTTGTGGAGGGTAGGAAGACATAGCCTGTTGGTTAACTAGGATCTGCAGCTTATCCAGTAGGTAGGGAAATGGGCAGACTAGGTGGGCTAAGCTGTTCTTATCTGCCATCAAAGTCTATGTTTCTAAAAAAGACCCTGACCGACCGGATAATGGCCACTGGTCCTCTGCGTCACGTTAACCCAGGACAGCCCCATGCTACCCCCGCCACCCGAGGCTAAGTGGTGCCTATGGAACTTGGCCCCAGGCGAGAGAGGACTCATCGATGAAGGTTACACTGGTCACCTGGGGAACAACCGGCAGCGGGCGTGGTGGCGACCCGAGGAAGAGGGTGGCAAAGGGTTCTAGATGGCCCGAAGGAGTGGCCAATCAGTGGGGGCGGGGAGGAGCAAAAAAATAAAATAAAAACCCCAATCAAATTATATAAATAATTTCTACAACAAATAAATAATTAAAAATGTGTATGCACAAGTTAAAAAACATCAGCAGGGAATACAAGACTAAAAAGGTAGGTCTTTAGGCCCCTCCTGAATGTCTCCACCGTAGGGGCCTCCCTTAAAGATCTTGGTAGCAAGTTCCAGAGGACTGGCCACCCCAAATGAGCAATCACCCAAGGTTTTCAACCTGGTCCACAGAACTGCCTGGTGGCCCTTAGTGGAGGAACGGAGGGAGTGAGCCGGGATGGCAGGGGTAAGGAGGTCTGACAGGTGGCCAGGGCCTGATCCATATAGGGCCTTATAGGTGTGCAAGGCCACCTTGAAGAGAGCCCTCCACCTGACTGTCAGCCAGTGCAGACCCCACAGGACCAAGGTCACATGACAGGACCTTAACAGTCTTCTCAGCAGCTGCATTCTGCACTAGCTGCAGCCGGCAGGGGTTCCCTCCATTGACCACCAAGATAAAGAGCCTTACAGTAGTCGAGCCTGAATGTTACAAAGGCATGCACCAGTGACGGCAGATCTTCAGGTGGAATTAGGGGTTTAATCCTGGCGATGTTCCTCAAATGGTAAAAATGCTTTTGACGACAGCTGACATCTCAGCTTCAAACGTCAGCTTGCCGTCAAGGACGACGCCCAGATTTCTCACCCTAGAGGACATCATCAATGGGATCGACCCCAGGACCAGGCCTGTTGCCATCCCAGAGACATCCCATCACGCCCGCGACCCAGCTCAATCACCAGTATCTCCATCTTGTCTGGGTTAAGTCTCAACCAGTTAGAGTTCATCCAATCCTGGATCTCGGCAAGGCATTTATTCAGCATATCAACAGCACCAACTGTCCCTGGTGCAAAAGAGATATACAGCTGAGTATCATCTGCATAACAGTGAAAACTCAAGCTGTACTGCCTAGAGGCAGCATGCACACCGCGAACAACATCAGTGATAGGATCAAACCCTGAGGAACTCCACAGGTCAGAGGCATCGAGGAGGAAGAGGAATTCCCCATCACTACCTTCTGCCTCCTGCCCGAGAGAGAGGACTCTAACCAGCTGATGACATGATAGAAACTTTTAAGTACCTCAAGGGAATCAACAAAGTCCAAGAGGGTAGCATCTTTCAAAAAAAGAGGTGTGCAAGAACAAGGGGGCACAATTTGAAGATAGAGGGAAGGCGGCTCAGAGGTAATTTAGGGAAGTATCTTTTCACAGAGAGGGTTGTGGATGCATGGAAAGGCCTTCCGGAGGAGGTTGTCAATCAGTCAATCACTTTGTTTAACCAGGCATAAATACCATTAAGCAAGCTCATTTTCAAGGTGGTCCTGGGCATAAATACAATACAGTACACTTCATAAGATTACAATTATGGTGGACAATGGTGCAAAAAAAAAAAAAAGAAAAAACATTGTGAAGGTGCCGGTCAATATGGGCCTATATATACCGATTAACATGCAAAGTTACATAATGATAAGCTTTACTGAAATGAGAAGAGACAACAATCCCATATAGTCTCCGCTGAGTAAGAGCTCATACCTAAATGACAAAAAATAAGGACGTATTAAGGAATAGGGTAGAAATTGGGGTGAAAGAGTAGGCAGCCAAAAGGGAGGCCAGAATAGGTAAAAGGTAGAGAATATGCAGGGTCATCTTGGATTAAGGGAACTAGGCTTGTAGGTCCTAGGTTTCTGTCGTTAGGAATGTGGGGTGGATGACATACTTAGGCGTAGGATTAGAGAGTGGCACCCGAGGCTTAGGCGTCATCGGCATCTGAAACAGTTGCATGATTCCTTCAGATAATCCGTTAATAGAGCTTTGAATGTGAAAATGCTTGGAAGTGAGGATAATTTTAATGAGTCTTGCATAGTGTTCCAAAGTGAAGGAAGTGAGAAGTTGAATGCTGCTGAGCCAAGGGTAGTTTTCACTCTAGGAATCTGGAAGCAGATTAAGGAGAAGTGTCTCAGGCCATAGGAACCTTTACCCCATTTGAAGATGTTCGAGATGTATGCAGGGAGGTTATCTGATAATGCTCTAAAAAAACAGAGAAGAGCATTCCTTTTTCTTCTAGTTGAGAGTGAGGTCCATCCCGAAACCTGGTATAGACGGCAGTGATGTGTACTACGGGGTAGATTTAAGATAAATCTTAAAGCCCGGTGGTAAAGGGTGTCTAGTTTGTTTAGCATCATTGATGGGCAATGACTGTAAAGGAAGTCAGCGTAGTCCAGTATAGGTAGGAATGTAGTTTGTACTAGTCTCATTCTGGCTTCTAATGTGAGTAGGTGTTTAATGCGATAGAATAAACCTAATCGCTGTCTTAGTTTCTTCAAGGTTTCATTTAAGTGGCACAGAAAATTGAGCTCGTTATCCAGCCAGAACCCTAGGTATTTAAAGGTATCAACTACTTCAAAGGGTTCATCTAAGAGTGTTCGGATCCATGTGATATGTGGACATCCGGAAGTAGACTTTGGTGAGAGAATCATTGCTTTAATCTTTTTGGCATTGAGGAGGAGCTTATGAGTGAGAAGGTTGTATTGGAGGGTGGCTAAGTCTTTCTGTAAGTACTCATGGGTCAGATCCAAGGATGAATTTGTGGTATAGAGTACAGTCTAATCTGCGAATAAGTGCACATTTGCTGTGCCCAGCTGCAAGTCCAGATTATTGATGTATACTGCAAAGAGGATAGGGCCCAGGATGGAGCCCTGTGGGACTCCTCGTAACAATGATTTGTGTGGGGACAGATCTCCTATGGCTTTGACTATTGGTTAGGTAGCTGGTGAACCATTTAATGGCAGAACTATCAAGTCCGATGTTACTCAGTGCAGTAAGCATGATGGTATGATCCACAGTATCGAAGGCCTTACTTAGATCAAGGAAGAGGGCAAATAAATGCTTCTTAGAGTCCAAGGCCATTTGCCAGTCTGTAGTTACTTTGGCAAGAGCCAATATTGTACTGTGTTTGGCTCTGAAGGCGGACTGAGCCGAGTTTAGCAACTTTTGTGAATCCAAATGTTCTCTAAGTTGGATGTTGACAATTTTTTCAAGTAATTTAGAGAGGACGGATAGTACAGAAATAGGCTAGTAATTGTTTGGATCACTCGGATCCCCAGTCTTGAATAATGGTAGGATGTAGGCAGTTTTCCACAAGACAGGTAGCTCACCTTGAATCAGAGAGGTGTTGAATAAGTATGTAATGGGGGCGGTCAGATAGGTATGGCCAAGTTTTAGGAAGTAAGGTTCAATATTATCTGCACCCGCACTCTTTTTTTGTATCCAGAGAAAGGAGGAGGTCCTCCATTTGCTTGAACGTAATTGTGAGGAAGCTGAAGGGGGGTGGGATGCGGTTGGTTATGGTTATGATTATCAGTGAAGCCAACAGTGTAGTCTCTTGCCGGGCTAAGTTTGCTGATAGGTGAGGTGTCAAAGACAAGCCCTGCAGTGGCAAAGTGATCATTAAGCTTTTCTAGTATATCAGCTTTGTCCGTATAGGTGATACCATCAGACACAATTTTGTTTGGAAGGGGTGTTGCAGTGGACTGACCTTCGACTTCTTTGAGGATGTTCCAAAATTTAGCAGAGTTGTTTTATTGTCTTCTAGTTCTTTTTGGAAGTATCTAGCTTTTTCTGACCTAATTAGCTTGGTACAAGCATTCCTAGTGGTACGGAATGCTAACCAATCAGCCTCCAGGTGGGATTTCCTCGCTTTTTTTCCACCAGTAGTCCCTATCCCTAAGTGCTTTCTTCAGGATGGGAGAGAACCAGCCAGAAGTTTTATTTTTTGATTTGATCAGTCTTAGTGGGGTGTGTTTGTCTATTAGCTCCAGTAAGAGGCTGTGAAAGATGTTAAATGCCTCGTTAAAAGTGGGGGCTAGGTAGAAATCCTGCCAATGAATGTTGCTTAGATCGTTCAGGAAAGTGTACTGGCAGAACTTGTGCAGGCATCTGTTCAGTTTGAATTTGGAGGCTGTTTTTATTTGGGAAGGATGTCTGATGCAGGCAGTAGTGCAATGGTCACTTATATCGTTGAAGAATACTCCAGTATGCGAGATAGTGTGAGGTTTGTTTACTAGGATAAGGTCCAGGAGGGTGCTGCGCTCAGGGTTTTTTCTGTTAGGTCTGGTTATAGCAGTCACCATTTGTAACAGACCATTAACATCGCATAGATCCTTCAATTTCTTAGAGCTGTCATCATTCCAATTTAGACTGAAATCCCCCATTAGAATACACTCAGTATCAGCAGAGTCAAGAAGGTTTTGAAAGTGTGGCAGAAGTGCCCAGCCACCAGACAGTGGTCGGTAGCATGCTTCCATAAGGAGTGATTTCTCGCTGGAAAGTGATAATTTTAGAGCAAGGCATTCAAATTCCTTAGCCTTTGAGGTACAGTCAAAGACTGTGACTGTGAATTTGCTTTTGACATATATTGCAACCCCTCCCCCTCTAGTCGGTCTGTCACAGCGGTAGATGATATATCGGGGTACGCTGATAGATTTGTCCAGGGTCAAGGGTGTGAGCCAGGATTCAGACGCATGTAGAGCCCAGGTCTGTATAGAGTCCATCTTCTTTAGCAAACTACAGACATTGATATGGAGAAAGCTAATCCCTTTATATTGAGGGAGGTCCGCAGGGGCGTCCAGAGAAATAGGTGGACCTGGGTTTAATTCAACATTTCCCAAACAGAGTAGGAGAAGCAGTAGTAGTTTTTAAGGTGGTGTCTTAGCCTGCTAAACATTCTTTTGTTACTCCTTCTAGCATACATTGGTTTAAGCGGTGGCTGTGTTAAGGGCAGGAGTGCTGTTGCTAGGGATAAAACATAGAGAACTGATACAGCTGACACCATCCTTGGGAATTACGTGTTCCTATAGTTATGGCCTGGGGGAGGAGGCATGACCATAGAAGAGGCGTCCCTGATGTAGAATGCCATGGTCTAATGTGGGAGGCTATCTTGGTAGATGATAGAGGAAGGAAACTGGTCGTTGTCCGAGTTGCAAACCAAAATTTTGGGTAGAGTATAACAAAGTAATATAAGGTAACTATAGAGAAGGATAGGCGCAGATGGCATTCTTAACGTGGAGATATTTCCTTTTACCAGTAAAACCACAGGATTTGCAACAGTTCCTTGAGAGGGCCAAGAAAATGAGTGGATCTTGTGGGAGGATGGGGTACCAATGAAAAATTAAGGCCTAGATAACTAATAAAGGCGTGGCTGGCAATAGCCAGTAGGAGTGAGCTTGAAGGCGGGCGGGGTTTATGTGTATTTAATCAAGGCGGGGGAGGGGTGGGTGGGTGTGGCAGCTAGGGCTCCCTTCCTGGAGGTAATCAGTCCCTGAGGGCAAGTCCGTACCTGCGTTTCTGTGAGGGGCTGGTGGCTTCAGACCTGGACTGCGGTGGCAGGTTGTGGAGTCAAAAACAGTGGTTGAATTCAAGCATGCATGGGACAGCTATAAGGCAATTCTAGGGGGTTGGGGTAGAAAGAAGTAGGCTGCTGGTTAACTAGGATCTACAGCTTATCCATTAGGTAGGAAAATGGGTAGACTGGGTGGGCCAAGCGGTCCTTATCTGCCGTCAAATTCTATGTTTCTATGTTCTATAATTCGCCAGGACATAGGAGTTGAGAAATGTTTTTTTCAGAAGGGGCTTCACCAGCGCCTCCTTCAAGGTGTCAGGGAAGACCCCCTCCAAAAGTGAACACCCGGCTATCCTGGTGAACACTGGACCAATAGCTTTGACGCAGCTCACTGGGAGATGCGTCAGGCCAGGGTCCAGCTCACAAGTGGGCCACAGCTTCAAAAATCACCTAGGAGACCTCTGCCACCTCCACCAGCCGAAACTCCACCCAGACAATGGGAGTGCCTCTGCTCCACCCAGACCCCTTCCTGCGGAACTGGTCTAGACACACTGGTGAGATCCCGGCCCAAATAAAGGATACTCTGTCAGAGAAGCAAACTCTTTGCAAAGTGCTACTGAAAAGGCTCTTTTCAGCTGCAGACAGACTGGGTGAAGCAGTCTGTCCACAGTTCGAAAGAGCTGAGCTGGTCTGTTCTCCCCTGCAGCCATCTCCCTGGACAGGAACTCTGCCTTTTTATGGTTGATTTTCCTTTGATAATCAGCATAGTGATTCCTCAAAACCAGTCTATCCTCCACTGACTGAGTCCTCCGCCAGCAACGCTCTAATCTCCGACCTACGGTCTTCATTACCTTGAGAGCCCCATTAAACCATGGGGGTCTCAAGTGAGAGGACCAGGGTCATATACAGACTGATGCAATGGCATCGAGTGCCCCAGAGACAGCCCTGTTATAGGCTGCCACCACTTCAACCAAGCCAGCCGCACAAACAGGATGAGGACAAATAAATAACGTCTTAAAAATTCTGTCTCATGCTGGCAATAAGCATGTTTTAAAACTTCAACCAAAGACGTTTTTAAGGAGTGTGATTTTTTTTTTTTACTTTGTTAATTGTTTCGATATAAAACAAGCACATACAACCTCATACAGGGTAGTACAAACAATGATACACATTGTTAGCAATCACACATTTGATCATCACAACTAAGTCCCCTGTAATCTTGTGTAACCCCTAGATGGCGCTATCCCAGGGGCTACTACCCCTGCCTGATTTGCCACTAACAGGTTGAGGGGCCTGGATCCAGAGGTCAGGGTTTGCAATAGTTAAACTTACTTGGTCACAGCCCTCTGGGACACTGCAACCCCCCTTTCTTCCCACTAGTGGCCCACACAATATATCAGAATTACCTTCACAGTATACACTTACCCCCAGGGCTGGTTCAGGCACTGGGACCTCCTGTAAAATAAGATACAGTGCAACAATCACAGTACAATACTTTAACATAGACAAATACCTCAGGCAGTATAACTTTGCTGAAACAAGCAGCTCTGATTGATTTAGGGGAATATAACAAGGACAACGGAAATCAGGTTAATTAGCTTATCACTTTACTCATCTACCTATGGCTCTGTGCACAGGCCTATCCTACCAGTTACTGTCCCTGGGTACCCAAGCCCTAGTGGCTAGTCCAAACCGTGGCAGCTGGTAGGGGCCCTTTCCCACAGAGAAAAGAAAAATTAGTTTAAACAGTCAGCAGTACAGTGATTCCATTTGGATTCAATGTGGCAATTCAACAGGGAGCGACCCTGAATTAGTACTCACGACCTCCAAACAAGATAGGGTCCTTCAATGTCAGCAGGGCTACTCTTGAGCTCCACGAGACTCCTCACACATTTATATGGCAAACTGCAACAGGCAAAAGTCCTTTAATGGCAGCAGGATTCACTTGAGCTAACAAACCTCCTCGCACATTTATATGGTGAACAGTAACAGGCAAAGTCATTTAATGGCAGCAGGATTCACTTGAGGGTACACAAGCCTCTTCACACATTTATATGGTAAAACAGAAAGTACTATACCAGGCAGGCTGCTTCTCTATCCCGATCACAATTACTGCACAATACCCGGGAGAACACACAGCAGATTTAGTTCCTGACAGACCGAGTGCAATTCAGCAATTTCTCCAGTCTTCTACAGGGTGAGCCTGGTTTCTACTCTTCAGATATCCTTTGATTCTCTTCACAGGACGGATTCAGTCCTAACAAGCAGTTACACAAGCTGCAGACGGAACTCTGGGCCTTACACACGTTTCCCGACTAAAACTGCACACTGAAAAAGCACAGGGCTCCTTCCTTCTTCACTGCCAGAGCTCAACTCAAACTCCAACAGACAAAACCGGCACTTCCTTTGAGTTCCTCCCAGTTCTTGACTGGATTGGCTGTCACTCACAATAGACTGCTCCTGTTGGTCCAAAAGGCGCCAAAGTCTAAACTCATCTCCCAGAGTCACTGCCCATACAATCCTCTTGTGGCTGGCTCAGATTATGAGTCCAAGTTCTGATTCGCCCAAGGCACCATTTTAGATCTAGCTTACCCCACACTGATTGGTCCAGTTCAGCAGTTCAAAACCAGAATGGGGAACTAGGCAGACACAGTTCTGACTGCAAAGAAAGCAGGTTAGACAAACTGTAATTTCATTATTACTCTAAATGGTTTCTGGCAAACAGTTACATCTTTCAGATAGGTTCCCTTTGCACTCCTAGTGACTGCAAAAATGGAGTGAATTGGCAGCAGCTCGAGTGGTACTCAATCAAAGAAACACACAGTCCCCCATACAAACTAATTATGTCTGCAAGCAGACAGCTCTTAAAGAGACAGTACCAGAGGTTCTAAAAACACTCACTGATAAATGGCTTAAACGCCAAACACCATTCAGGCTTGCAGCATTCAAGCCAGCTCCTGGAAGTCTTTTGGGAACCCCCATTTGCAGGGGGGTTACACCTGTACAATAGGAAGTGGGGAATCACAAAAAACAATTTACTAAATGAAAAGAGTTCAGTAGTGCTAGCCATCTCAGCAGCTTGGAAATTATTCAATTAGATAGAATTTACTAAGGAAAGTCCACACAGCCACTAGGGACTGCTATGTATCCAATATATCGAAATTTGATAACATTAGAATTATGCTATCGTAAACATACTTCCACACTCAGTAACAACTATAATAAAGAATCAACTTTTCAAACTCAGTACTTCTCCACTGTCAAATAACATTCAGTCTCTGATGGAATCAGCTATAAGGATAATCAGACACAACGTGCTATCCGATTAAAAAGGAAAAGCATATTAGCTGTTCACTCGGGACAGCGTATCCCTCTTCTCTGTCGAGCAGGCCAAGAATTTAACTACTGGTGGAGAATACCACCATAGGAGACCATGTGCCTGCACAAAGGCCCCTTCCCAATCCAGAAATTACAACTTGTTCCCACCTTACTCTAATAGGGAAATGGAAGCTTTAATATACCCAAAATAATAAACAACAAAGATGTTTTAGTGTCTTTAAATACAGCGTATACTGTGAACTAGTGTCCCAAATGTTCCAGTTAACAGTGCCGATCACAAGTACTAGATCTCGTTAAAAGTATTCAATCTTGGGGCGTGGCCAGCAACCAAGCTGTGAACAGCTCTTCTCTGCAGCTCTGCAAGTGGGCACCTTACTATATAAATAAAGCAAGATTTAGAGGTACAAAGTTGTTGCATTTTGGTATAGCTGAAGAGAGAAACACAAGCACTGCAAATAGATACCAAATTTGTCTAGCTGTGGTCTTTGGAAACAGCGAATGGGATGGACTAACAAGCTGGGACCACCCGCACAAGGAACCAGTTTGAAGGAGCTGAAGATGGGCAGTAACAAAAAACATCAGCCTGGTGCAACTGATTCCGAAGGGCCGCAGCCTTCCAACACGGTGTTTCTTTGGGCAATCCAGAGTCTGGAAAATAAGCTGGACAGTGTTAGTAAAGGCCTCAAACAATTAAATACAAGAGTGGAGATGCTGGAGGAGGACACAAATGAAGCGGGAACAAGTCTGAGTAAAGCAGTTGCCATTGCGACCAAACTTACCAAAGAAGACGGAATTCTTCGGAGACGCCTGGAAAATATTGAAAACACGATCAGAGCCACGCACTTTCGTCTCCTGGGCTTACCGGAAGAAACCGAAGGAGATACTTCATCAGAATTTCTATCCGGATGGCTGCAGGACTTACTTAAAATAGACTTTGACTCTGCAATAATCAAGGCCTACTGTATAACACCACGTGGCAGCAGACCAAGGCATCCAAATGGCTTACACTTCCCCCGGACAATAATGATAGAGGTCCAAACATCCTTGGAGAGAGATCTCATACTCCAGCAAGCCAAATCTCTGAGCCCACTTAACTGGCAGGAATTTAAGGTACATCTTTTTCCAGATCTCAGCTATTCCACCAGAATGAGATGCAAAAGTTTCAATGGCATCAGAGAAAGGCTTCATGCACTAGGCGTGCATCATGTTCTCCTTATGCCTGCAAGTTTGAGAATCTCATATGAAGGTAAGGCGTACCAGTTTTCTGAAGCCAGTGATGTTTCAAAGCTCCTGGAATGAATCTAAAGGCAATTTGCAGCAAGGGGTGATTTTTCCGATTCAGAAGAGGAACAGATGACCTGAAGGAAAGTCAAAGCTTAACTTCATTAATGACTGGTAGGGAGAGGGCAGAGAGGTAACATGGAGGGACATTTTTCTTCTGAAGAGCTGAATGTGAACATGAGTGTTCCTATATTCTCAGGACTCTATAATGTTAATTTGATGCTATAATGTTCGTGTAGATTTTCTTTGACTGGGGTGGGGGGATTCAACTCTATTCTAAACTGCTGTTCCCTTCTTTTGCTCCTACCTCAATTTCCCTTCCATGCACACAAAGTTTACTGTTTACTAGTTAAGAAATTTATAGCTCTTTTAGACAAGGGTATTTTGCCCTAAGCTGTTTTTTTATACATTAGAGGATGTTAAAGTGGAATCTATAGCATTTCTTGTATTAAGAAAGAGCCTACATATGAGTTTGTGGGGAATGCCACCAGATATTTGGGACTATGTGAGGGCAGGATGTTAGACCCTTAGATGGGGTGCATGATGATGACTGGCTATTTTATCCTGATTCATGGCTGCAATGGTCAATTTAAGGACTCTAATATTTTAAGATTGCAAGATATACTAGCCAAATTGTATTACATAACATTACTGTAGTAACTAATATACTATTACATTTTTGTAGCAACTCCCCCAAGTGATGTAACAAGGTACAGGGCAGAAATCTAAGGTTACTGTTAAAATGTGAATTTTCGGAAAACAAGATAATTTCTTATGTTTACTTGTGTGCAACCTGATGTAATGAATAATTACACTAAATCTATAAAAAATAAATTAAAAAAAAAATAAGTATTCAGTTTTCCTCAGATTCTTCACCGGACTCCTCTTCATCCATGGCAGCAACCTCTCTGGAAGCAAACTCTTTTCCAATCTTCTCCAACCAACTGGCGTCTTGTGGCTCTGTAAACTGCCACGATTTCCCAACATATGTGATTTGTAGTCAGGCCGGTAAGAGAAAAGAGTGTATTATCCCAAGTGCTTGTAGTTTCTGTTGGACCCCATCGAAGTGCTTTCTTTGGGCTTTTGCTTGGAAGGAGAGGTCAGGGAAGCACTTCACATCCAAATCATTAATTGATAACGGGTATGCCACCCGTGCTGCAGCAAGATTTAAGTCCCGAGTCTCTGCTCCAGAAGTCCTGACCAGGACTGTCTGGGGTACATTGGTTTGGGATGGACTAACTCTGGGATTTACCCTATAAGCTCTTTTTAGGGCAGACCAGTCAAAATCCTCAGGAATAGAAGGCGATGCCTGAAGCCACTCTTTCAAAAAGGCTAACAAATTAAGACCATCGACACCTTCAGGTATACCTACCAGCCTAAGGTTCCCGGCATGTACTTCATTTTCCAAGGCCTCTAGTCTGCTTTGGAGCTGCGTATTTTCTTGTATCAGGGTAGCAACCGCTGCTTGAGTAGTAGTCGATCTTTTGTCACAATCCGATACAGTCTTTGTTAGTTCCATCAAGGTGGCATCATGTTTCTCCAGCCTCGACAGGGTCTTTTCCATGTTGGTTAGCCATATTTATTTTTTTTATTTTTATTTTAGTCTTTGGTAACTGGGTAAAGCTCACTAGGCACAAGTGCCTGTTTTCAGGGGCAACCTGGGAGCACTGGGCGGTTAAGTGACTTGCTCAGAGTCACACAGCATGCAAGTGGAGGTTGTGAGAATCAAACCCAGGTCTTTTCTGCTGGACGTACCAAGCTTGTTCACAGCTCGTTACTCTAACCTCTAGGCTATACTGCCAGCCAAATGAAACTTAAGAAATTTACTGTGTTATCTACACTACCTGTAGTACGTATCTGTATTGTACTGCAGTTTGAGATTTTTTTCTTGTGTGAGTTTAGTGCTCGTGAAGAGTGCTGGATTAACAGTGCTGGAGCTTGGAAACTGAGGTCCTCATCCACATGACAGGTACAGCACAGGCAATCATAGTGCAAGCTTCCCCACACTGCCCTGCCAATGTGCCTCAACTGTGACATGGATGGACCACCACGTTGGTGAGAGGGTAGGTCAGACTCCTTGCTCATTCAATCCTTGGCCTCTCATGTGAGACTACCAACAAGGGTGCCAAAGTAGTGCCAGCTCTGTTGGTGATTTTGTGATGGGGACACCTGCCCACTGGGAACTGGACTGAGACCACCACAACTCATTTCACACAGGCCACTAACCAGACTTCAGTTGATAATGGCTTTTGGCCACTACCGACCTGTGCCGGATTTGAACCAGTGATCTAGGAGGTGAAAGGCTCCTTAACCCACTACCAATCAACTGAGCCATCCAGTTCCCCGTACTGCACTTTGGATTCAATAAATTCCTTTATAAACAAGATTACCGTGCCTTATAAAAACTGGTTATTCTTATTCCAGGCATTCTTACCACTGGGCTCCAACCTATAAATGATGTTGCCTTCACAGTCAGGGGACAATGGATAAGAGCATGTGAGTGCAGTTAATGTGAGAGGCAGACTTGTAATCAGTAAGGTACTGAACAATAAAAACGGTTCCTGATTTTCAGATCCACTACCATTCTGAAATGGCCCATTGTGAGGTCTAACTAAATTCATGTTTTAAAATTAATTCCAAAAAATTAGTCCTGCTAAAGTCATGTCGAAATCAGCATACAAGCAAGAATGAAATCAATTATGGTCCAACCCACCAGCACAGCAGTAGCACTACCACTTCCAGCACGACAACCCTGGTTCGGGAACTAGCCCGGAGCATCAAAGGGTCAGCCGGGAGGAAGAGGAGGATTGCAAGTCTGAAGGATTGCTCTTCTACTCCTGAGCGGCTGGGAGAAGGCTCGTGGCAACATCCTGGCTCCTGACAGAGGTCAGGAATCGGTGCACCTGCAAGCCTCAGCGTGGGCTGGGAGTGGTAGCTGTGGCAGGTGTCAGCATGCAGCACATGGAAGTGTGTGCTGTCAGCCTCTCATGTCACTGCCGAGCTGAGCCACCAGGGGAAATGCAACAAGCAAACAGAAAAAAAAACACTTCAGCACTGAGTACCATGATGCTCAAGGCCCCAACAACATCTAAGGTTGATCTTGGTCTCGTTCTCTCTCCCTCCCTCTCTCTCTCTCTCTATATCCCTGGTGGGGTGGGGCATCATGGGGTCAGGTCACAGTCCGCACCTTCAAGTAGGTAGGCCAAGGAAGACGCTGGGGTCAGGAGGTAGGAGGGGGTCCTACAGGGCTAAGGGGTACATCCCCACCAGTAAGAGGAAAATAAAATAGAATTAAAAAAAATAAATAAATAAAAATAACAGAAAAAAAATAGAAGTAAATCAGTTTCCAAGATTACCTGTATAAAAATGTTACACCTGTTAGTAAGGTCCTCTGCAAATTTATCTATTCGTTGCTCTTTAGACAAGATAGATTCAATCTTCATCATCCAAGAACTCACAAAAACATAATAGGACTGCACATCCCTATGAAGGAAAAAAAGTGAGGGGAGATATTCGTAATATAGTAATTTTAGGTTGGAAGGGACACTAGGTCCATTATTTCTATTCCCTCTGCTTCATAAGCAGGGATGAAAAAAGTATTCTGCGCAAATATGTACTACTTTTCAGTTGTGAAAGACAATGTCCTGTAGAAGCTGACAACCCTGGACATTATCTTATCAATAGAAGCAGTGAAATAAGTCAATTTTTAAACTAAGCAGTAAACACATTCAGCATGTCCGCACTGTCTACAGTTTCTGTCTTCCCTGTGGGTTACTGAAATTTTCTGGGAAAGGGGATCCACGAGAAAAAGGAAAAAGAAAGAAAAAAGTTTACAAGTCAACTATATTTTTCAGCCCAAAAGAGCTGAATGTTTCAGCACACAGCATCTGGCACTGGGAACAAAAGGCAGAGAGTTGCAAACTGCTGTCCATCCCCCACTGACCAAGGCACACAACACACTGCAAACTTTGCTTCAGGTTATCCCTGGCTGAGCACTAAACAGCAGCAAGGCTGCTCTATTACCATACAATCTGATCAGATATATTCATTTATTTAGTTAATTATTTACTTATATTTTAGAAAATCGACTTATAAATTTAAGGAATCTGACTGGCTTCAAGGAATGCCGAGGGTTCACATTAACTTGCAGTTAGAGCCCTGCAAAAAACAAGTGACAGGCATGCCAACCTCATAACTGGTATCCTGATGCCAGTCTAAGTTTTGAAACATAGAAGCTGCCATTTTTCCCCTATTGCTTACTGAGAGGAGACAGCAAGTCACCCTGACCACACACACACCACCATTCTCGCTCCATCGCTGAGCTGCTCCGCACTCTCACAGTCCTTATCGACTGCACTTTTAGAAAGTAAGCTACCACCACTATTGTCGCACCTGGTTCTGAGAGCGCTAGTGGCGTGCTATTCCTGCATCTACCTCCCTCTTTCCCCTGCTGATAAAACAATGGGAAACCTTTAAAAAAAAGTTTCAACTTTTTTTTTTTTTTTAAAGGGTACCTCTTCTCAGCTCAATTGCCTTACTGCACGCACTACTGCCCTTCCAGATCCTTATTCAATCTTGGCATCCCTTTCAAACAGAGTGGGGGTGAGGGGATGGGTGTTGCTAATGGAGGGTAGGGTTACCACCAGTCCTGAGTTTCGCAGGACAGTTCTGATTTCGGCAGCCGTGTCCTGCAAAACAACATAAAAAATACTACATGTCCTGACTTTTTAGTAGAAAATATAATTTCTTACTTTCCACTAAATCTTGTAGAAAACTATAGTACCTTAACTAAAATACATTAAAATGATATGAAACTATAGAAGCAACCAAGAAACTATAATGCTCAGCCTTAATTCTGATTATACAGAGAAAAGAAGTCTGTTGCACTGCTCAAGGTTACATACTGTCCTCAGAAATATCATGTTTCAGTTAGAAATGTCCCACTTTTGGCTTAAAGGTGGTAACCTTAATGGAGTGATCTCAGTAAATGAGGAAAAAGACCACAGGCTGTGTCAGGGCCGGGGGCAGTACAGTTTCTCAAGGACTCAGTCTGTGTGTTGGGGGCTGTTACAAGGGAAGCAGTTATAAAAGACTGTAGAGCCCTCTATTGGCCAATACAGTAGTTACAGGGACTACTTTACCAAAAGAAGGACTAAAAATACAATTGTAGTCATTTTCTATAGTGTTACTGTACTTTAGTTTTTTCATAATTCTATAAAAAATGACACATATAGCCCATTTTCTAAGTACAATAATATCCTCCAGGGTGGGTGGTATGGGCAGTACCAGACTATCCAGGGGCTATACGGCCCTCCGCCTGCAGCATCGGGCCTTATTTGCCCGCCCCCGGACAGTCTGTTATTGCCCAATACCGCCCACCCTGTCGGGTATTACTGTTTCCTTGCTGACCGGGTAGGTACACTGGCACCAGGTGCCTTTTTCCGGCACGACCTAGGTACTTCAAGTACTCTAAATAAAACAGCAGAATAATATTACAGTACATTATACGGCAGCAAGAAACAATAGGACATAGAATACAACATACGGTACTGTGAAGTGACAGTTTTGCATTTTTACAAAGTGCAGTAATAAGCATGGAGATTATAAATAAATGAAAATTATGTACCTACCGTAATTCTTGATCTTCCAGGATATCTTCTCCATTCATCACTGGTGGGTGCAAGCCAGGGGTGTTAGGACCCCACGGGAAGCTCACAGCTATAAGCTTTTCCTCTGGAGGAGGGGCCAACATAGGGGACAGCACCACCCTCAAGGCCAACATAATACTTGGTGCTTGTGGGTTGGCCAGCAACGGACGCCGGCCACTCCACCATCTCAGTTCTGCTCACCGGAGAGGAAAAAGGGAAGAGGGGGGCAAGGTAGCCCAAGGGATAGGAAAAGAAAAGGATATAAACTGAAAAAGGAATAAAGCCGGCCACAGGAGAAGGGATAGGCTCCAAAGTTTCTGGGTAGTGAAGACCCCAACTGCTGGGCAGGCCAAGGAGGGGGGTGAGAGGATGGAGAGAGAGAGAAAGGAAAGAGAAGAAGAAGGGAAACAAGGAGGAGGGAGAGTGAACGAGAGAGAGCACAGATAGAGAGAGTAAAAGGGGAACCCCAGTAAGGAGAACCCTAAGAAGGAGGGTTTTCCTCTGTGGCCCAATGGGAGAAGACCCACACACCGCCTTTTTTTTTTTTTAAATATGGGGAGGAGACTCTGGCTGATGAGCACAGGAGGATTCAAGGGAGGCCAAGAGGATTCACCGGCTCCAAGAGCCATGGACTAAGAGCCACAGAATATTGCAGGCAAGAGACAGAGATCTCTGCCACTTCTGTTTAAAGACCACAACCCTCTTGGTCCACAGAGAGAAAAGTGAGGGTCCATCTGAAACTTCTCTCTCTCTGTCTCTGTCTGTCTGTCTGTGTCTCTCTGTCTCTCTCTGTCTCTGTCTGTCTGTGTCTCTCTGTCTCTGTCTGCCTGTGTCTGTCTGTCTCTGTCTGCGTCTCTGTCTGTGTGTCTCTCTCTCTCTCTCTCTCTCTCTCACCTAGTACATAGGGGCGGGGAAAGGCCCACTCCGGGGCAAGGTTCCTCCAGACAGGGGAGGAAGGGAGATCACCTGGCTAGGTGAGCCCCAGACCCCTGAGTGGAGTGCTGAACCCCTCGAACCTAACACCACCAGAAAAGTGGCAAAAGGTGGAGGACTTACACCCTCAAAAAGAGAGCAAGGGGGTTGGAAGGAGGAAGGCCTGAAGGAACCTTGCCCCATGGACAATCTAGGAGTGGGTCAACCACAAGGATAAATGGAGCAACCTAAAGGCTCCAAGAGACAGAAGAGGATCCCCAGAACACGAAGAGTCTCCTTGCATAAGGCAACAGCAAATCACTAGGCAAAGACCCACAACACTGAGGATAGGCCAAAGAGAAAGACATGAAATTGGTAATGTCAACACTATTGCACCAAGGATAAGCCAAAGGGCAAGACATGAAATTTGTAAGGCCAACCCTCCAAAAGAAAGCACAGGTACAGTTGACTTCAATGCTTAATTTTGATATGCAGATAAGCATCCTGCACATCCAGAGTGCAAAACGAATCCTCCTGCAAGAGCAGAGGGAGGATGGACTGAAGAGAGACTAAGCAAAACTTTCTGTACACAATGTATTCGTGCAGGCTTCTGAGGTTCAACATGGGACATAGATCGCCTGTCTATTTCGAGACTAGAAAATATCTTGAACAGAAACTCCGGTTCAGTTCAGCCAGGATTACATGCTGAATTTCCCTCTTGCCAGGTGTGTGTGCACTTCAGTCAATGAGACTGTTCATTGCTCTGGAAGGTACTGACAAGGGCTAGGAGTAATCACAGGAGTCACCACTATTAATTCCAGCACATGAGCCTTCCAAATAACATCGAAGACCCACCTGTCTGATGCGATCTCCTGCCATTCTATCAGAAACAGGAAGCTTGTGCCCCGCTAGAGGGCCAGGGGGCAGAAAGGAATCAAAAACTGGAGGGGTAGCAGGGGCACCGCCAGCACCTGAACCTTTATGGGTCTTAACATGGGCACGAGGACTGCTACTTGGGGTGGAGATAATAGCAGCAGACTTTACAGAACCCCACATGCCGAAGGAGCAGGAGTCACTAATCCTGGATATAAATACTTAATTGTCAGAACAGTGTGTTCAGGCCAAGTTTTTATCTAGCCAGTCCACTCTTAACCTTGGATAGAAACAGATGGTTTCACTGAAAGAGTAGCGTTGGCCAGTCCAGATTGCACCTAACCAGACAACACTTAACTCTGGCTTAGCAGAGGGTATCATTAACACAACAGTGTGGTCAAGCCTATTCTGTTCATAGTCAGAGTAACCCTAACCCTGGCTACAGTAAATAGATGGCATCATTAACAAAGCTGTATGGGCAAGTCTGGGATGCCCCTAGTTGGATTATCCCTAACCATGCATTAAGCAGGTTAGCAAGGGGAAAAGGAAGAGGAGGCCATTATGGTTTTCCAAGGAGGTAGCGGAGAAAGTGAAAGCCAAGAAGATTGCATTGAGGCAATACAAAAAGACACCGGCAGAAAGGGATAGGGAGAAGTACCAGGAGAAGCAAAGGGAGGCAGGGAGGTCAGTAAGGGAAGCCAAAGCTCAGACAGAAGAGTGCACTGCAAAATCAGTCGGTAGAGGGAACAAAACCTTTTACAGGTACATCGGTGAAAAAAGAAAGGCAAAGGGAGGGATAGTGAGACTGAAGGGGGAGGATGGGGGCCGCGTAGTAGAGGATGACAACAGTAAAGCTGACATACTGAACAGATATTTCTGCTCAGTCTTTACCGAGGAAGAGGAGGATAATGGGCCTGAAGGGAGTACAAGGGGTGGGAACAGTGCAGAAATTGACACAAGTCCCTTTACACAAGAAAGGATCCTGAAGGACCTGGAAGGAATAAGAGTTGATAAAGCAATGGGGCCAGATGGGGTGCACCCGAGGGTCCTAAAAGAACTACGAGAGGTGGTGGCTGAACCTCTGGCAATACTGTTTAGCCGATCACTGGAAATAGGGGAGATACTCAAAGACTGGAGGACAGTAAATGTAGTCCCCTCATACAAAAGTGGGAACAAATAGGAACTGGGGAACTACAGACCAGTCAGACTCACCTCGGTAGTGGGGAAGATCATGCAAGCACTACTGAAGGAGAGATTGGTAGAACATCTGGTTGCCAACGGACTACAGGACCCAAGGCAGCATGGTTTCACCAGGGGGAGGTCATGTCATACCAACTTCATTGAATTTTTTGACTGAGTGACAAGAGGAGGGCAGTGGACATGGCCTATCTGGACTTTAGCAAGGCCTTTGAAACTGTGCCACATATAAGACTTTTAAACAAACTAGGGAATATGGGAGTGGGCAGGACAACAGTGTGGTGGGTAGGTAACTGGCTGGGTGGCAGGACACAGAGGGTGGTGGTAAATGGTTGTCACTCCACAGAGGGAAGAGTGACCAGTGAGGTACCACAGGGATCAGCGCTGGGACCGGTCCTCTTCAACGTCTTCATCAGTGACACTGAGCAGACCCTACAATGCAGAATTTCCCTATTCGCTGATGACACAAAGTTCTGTAACAGAGTGGACACACCAGAGGGTGTAGACAGAATGAGAAGGGACCTGCAGAAACTTGAAGAATGGTTAGGGGTTTGGCAGTTGAAATTCAATGCAAAGAAGTGCAAGCTAATGCATATAGGGCACAACAACCCTGGAACAACATATCAGTTGGGGAGGTGAGGATATAGCATGCACCAAGCAGGAAAGGGATCTTGGTGTTATCATCTCTGATGACCTCAAGGTAGAGAAACAGTGCGACAAGGCAGTAGGTAAAGCAAATAGGATGCTGGGATGCATGGGCAGAGGCATCACCAGCAAGAAAAGGGAGGTCATAATTCCACTGTACAAGACACTAGTGAGACCCCAGACAGCGTACAGTTAGGAGACCTTACCTGCAGTAAGTAAGGACATAGGGTGAGAAGGTTCAGAAAAGGGCAACAAAGATGGTACATGGATTGCATCACAAGACCTATGAGGACAGGCTGAAGGACTTGAATATGTACTCCCCGGAGGAGAGGCGGGAGAGAGGGGGGAATACGACAGAGACATACAAATATCTGACAGGGAGGAACAGGGTGCAGAAATACACTATTTTTCAGCAAAAAATATGTTCCAGGACTAGAGGGCATGGGATGAAGTTGGAGGGAGGGTGATTCAGAGGAAACGTAAGAATTTCTTCACAGAACGGTTGGTGGACAAGTGGAACACCCTGCCAGAGGAAGTGGTGGGGGCTGAAACAATCACGGGATTTAAGAATGCATGGGATAGACACAAGGGAATTCTGGAGGTCAGGGGTAAGGGGCAACAGACTTCTAGGAAAACATAAAGTGAACTTACAAGCTCAAATGGGCAGACTGGGTTGGCTGTAGGCCCTTATCTGCCGACAGCTCCTATGTATCTATGTATCGTGTAACCTTGGATAAGCAGGCAGCTTCATTAATAGAGCAGTCCATGTAGGCTTGGGCTGTACCTAGCCAGACTACCCTTACCGTAAACTACCCATATCCCGTACTGTATATAAACAGATGGTTGCATTTTACAGTGTCATTAATTCCGTACCTTCCATGGGAACTAAATTCATCCCTCAGTTAAAACTATGACACCCTTAATTTACTACCAACATAAATCCCTACAGTAACATCTCATTCACGAATTCTCATAGTAACCTACTTGGTGAGTGTTTGAACCTTCTGCTGTAGAAAACTCTCTCTCTGTGCTTTAACTGCATGTAGACTCTTCCTGTCCAACAACTTGGCAACAGCAGGTACTTTATTACTCAGGAAATTATCAGCAAACCAAACAATATTGGCTGTTAATGTAATGGCAGGTACCTGTAACATAAACCAAAAACATATAAGAATGTCAATTTCAATTATCCTCACAGATCCACCACTCAGCTCTTTACATGTGTTTTTTGCTCTTTCATCAACAGATGTGCTTGGTGATCAATATGCAGGGTCCAAATGCATCAGGACAATGCAAGTATAAATAAGTTAGAGAAACCACACTAACCCTAGTTCACTAAAATAAATTATAACTGGTGGGCATAACTATTTTATTCACAATACTGTATGTATTTGAAATTTCTTGAACTAAGATAACCACATGAGGTGCAGTACAGTCAGACTTGGTTAATCCGAACGAGTTTGCGTGGTGCAAAATGCAGCCGGATTAGTAATCGTTGGATTAACAATAAACGGTCACTATTAACAGATATAGCTTTATTAACAATGTGGCCATTGCAGTAAAAAAGAAATAAAAACTAAATAAAAATGAACAGAAACAGACTGTGTCTTCCCGTGGCTTTTCCCAATAACCAATGGTTTCACTTTGTGTCTGCATTCTGTGTTACACCAGAGCGCAACACGATGCACAGGACAGACATGACACAGGCAGTCACATTAAACATTAACATTTGCAGAATTGCATAAATGCAAGTATAGTAACTTCATTGATTTGAGAAATATTCAGTTATTTGCTTCTGTTTCAGTGTCCCTACTGATTGAGCTGCGATGAACTTTTTTTTAAGTCCAGCACAGCATTAATATGCTTCCTTGTTGCATCAGCTGGATGTTGTTCAAGATACCACAGTAGCAAGTTAATGTGTGTCAAAGCCACAGATGCTGGCACGGAGGAGGGGGCATCTGTATGTCAGCATCAGTGAGTGGAGGTGCTGTTTCTAATTTATCCTCGGCGGCAATGTATTGTTGTGCAGTGAGGGCATTTACAAAGGCAGCAGGCAGCCAATGAATTAGAACCTGCAGTTCCATCATTTCTACAGCAGGTACCGCTGACACCACAGTTTAGTTTTCTGGCACAGAGGGGTTAAAATCGGTGCATGGCAACATTTTTACGTGTCGCCAGCAGTTCTGCATGGTGGTCTCTGTTACAAAGCACCAGGAAGACTGAACGAACAGAAGAGCTTGCCTCACTGTCACTTTTAGATCCTTACCAGCCTCTGCACATGATATAAAATGCTGGTACAGCTACTTTTTTCTAAAAGCACTTTAAGTTCTTTAATCATACCGGCATCCGCTGGCTGGATGTGGGATGTGGTGTTCGGAGGAAGGAAGCAGCCTTTGATGTTAGAGAGGTTAGGGGGAACTGCAAGGCTAGTGGCATTATCCACTAAAAGGATTACATGCCTTTGTTGGAATCTCATACTGCGGATGAAATCGAGCACCCAGTTCTTAAACTCACCTACCATCATCCACGCTTTTAAAATCACCAGCAAAACACCATGGCTTTCTGGCTTTTCCAATAACCAATGATTTCACTTTGTGACTGCATTCTGCGTTACAACAGAGGGCAACAATCAGGTAGTCCCTGAAACTGGGGCCGAGGACAGTGCTGTGGTGGGACCCAACTTGCAGAACAACCCCGTTTCATCAAGGTTGTAGATGTCCCTTGGACTGAAACCTGCCAAAACGTCCCTTAACTGAATATGACCAGAAACCACTGCACTCTGATCAGCACTTGCCCCTTCCCCATGACAGACCTTACTGCTTAAGCCATGCCATTTTTTAAATCCTTGGATTCACCCCCATGAGTATCCAAAGTCCTCCACACCTACTGGCTCCCCAAAAAACTTTGCCTTTGCCACCACCATGGTGTCCAATACAGCTGTACCCCTGCTTTTCCATCTCTGTCACCCATAGGCTCAATGCAGTCTCAACATCATGCTGCTGTCCAAGTCGAATACAGGTTAGTGAGTTGGAATCACTGGAAACCATAAGCCACTTTTCCCGTGCCCTCCAAATGTCACTACATGTGCTTGTTTCAATTTTAAGACTGAAAGCCCGGGCTGCATAAGCAACCATATCACAGTTTGTTGCTGTATTTATCTGCTTCCACAGACATAGGTCTCGCTTCTGCAAGATTGAAATTTCACTTCTGCCATGTTTCTGTCCTGCTTGTGCTGCTGCCATCTGTTCTGTTAACAGGGGTGCTTTCAGTGCTTAAGTACAGATTTCACTTAGCACCACAGACAGCAGTTAGTGGTTACAGGCAGTTACCACATTGTGCGGACTAATGAGGTGTAAATGCATGGCCATTAATTAGCTCTGAGTACTGCAAGATGTTATGGATTACGGAATCAGAAGATTCCAGTTTAACAAGGTAATTAAAACAGTGCTTATTCTGTCACACTGCTGTGCTGTTCAGATAACGAGGTAACTGGATTAACAGGGCATGGATTAACCAGGTCTGACTGTATCTTGTTTTTATGGGGTCGTGGGGAGGCTACCCACAGTCACTACTACATCATAGTTCCAGTAGAAATATAGTTAGATATGAAGCAATACAGTTAGAAAAAGAATAAAGTAACAGGGTATTATGATACAGTAGAGAGTATATTCAATCATGCACAAATCAACATTGGTGGGAAGGCCTAGTGCAGTACTAGTCTTTAGTTTGACAGTCAGTAAAATAAATTGTAAATCAATATATGTGTCCCTACTGGCATATAGGATTTACAATATACAGTACTACAGACAGATAAGACAAGCAGATGTAATAACCCTCACTAAGATGATCCTCTACATTTTTGACTACAGAGACATTATTTACACTACTGCTCCAAAGTCCATTTTAGCTAGACTGGACCCCCTCTTCCACACCTTCTGTCACTCTGCCATCGACAAACCCCTGCGTACATACCATTGTGCACGGTACTTTTCTCTCTCCTTCCCCTCTCCTGATGCCAGGTGCCTTACCGACTGTGCTTCCTTTATCTCCCAAAAATTGGCTTGGCTCTCTACCATCATATCTTGCTTCTCTCCTCTCTTTTTTTCCTCTTACTCCTTTCGCAATGCTTGTTCTTGCTCTCAACTGAAATCTACTGCTGGCCAAGGTGCCTTCTCATTCCACTTCCCTAAACTATTGGGCTCTCTTCTCCCTTCCATTCGTTCTGCTCCTTCCTTTCCTGATCAGATATCTCTCCTCCGTGAGTTCTCTATTCACTCCCGCAGTTGCTTCTGCTATTGGGATGGACTTCTTTTTCACCTGCAACACTGCCCCATTCCCCGTATGTCATGTCTCCCTATTCCTTATTTTGTTGTTGCTTACTGTTAATATTTTCCCCATTTCACAATTTACTGTACAGTTTAGTTTAGTTTAGTTTATTAGTCTAGGAATTAATACCTTTGAGCCAGGGCTCTTTTACAAAGGTTCCACGTCACAAAGAACATTTAACAAAGCACGATACACATTACAGGTAAAACCAGACAGGAAAGTTACATCATAGATTTGCTATTAACAGTTTAAGGCAGTAACGTTTTTAAGTTTCATAGAAAAACAAGCTATAACAGGTTCAAGCGAGTAGACAATTTCAAGGTTAAGGAAAACTTCCAGGGAGAGGGTGATCATTAGGCGCCAAAAGGAGGCTAGAGAGGAGGGAAAGGTGGTGAGCGGGAGAGTAAGAGAAGGGGACAGGAAAAAAGGAGGGGGGGAGTGAGTTTGGGTGGGAGACAGGAAGTAGTAGAGGTGCCAGAGGGTTCATTAGTCAGGGAGGAAGAGGCCTCAGATGTGAGGATGGACATGAGGAGTAGTAGTCTTTATCTAGCGCACTCACAGTTGCTAGTGGTGGTGAGGTGGGCATAGAGGCATGGATTTGAAAGCTTCAAGCGAGGTTGAGGATAGGTAGGTGGACTAAGCGCATTGAACCATGTCGGGCCCTGTATGCAAAAGATCTTTGTCCTGTGCAGTCCAGCATCTCGGAACCAGGAAGGTTGGCGTTCAGATCTGGTGGAGGGTGTGAGCCAGGATTCAGTTGGAGTAGGTTTTGAATACATAATGGAGTCAGTCCCAAGATAGATTTTTTGCCATTGTGCAGGTGAGATAAATAAGACGATTTGATAGGTTCAACCAGCCTGATTCATAGTACAGGTCATACGTGTGAGTCAGTCTTTGAGCCCCCGGGAGGAGCCGGCAGGCCTTATTTAGAGTGATTGAGATACGCCTTAGAGCAGTGGAGGTAGCTGAGCCATAAATAATAAGGCCACAGTCATTTACTTTTTGGCAATTTAATCTTTAAGTGTTCTTGACACTGTATATTATGTTACACTTATTTCTATTTTATTGTATTATTTTATACATTATACTTTGTTCTCTTCTCCTGTCTTCACCCTCCCTCCAGGACATGCAAACAAGTCGATACCACCAGCTCAATATGACTTTCCTAATAAAACATTTGAACTAAACAAATGATATCATTTATCTCAATCAGCTTTACAAAGTAATACATTAGATAATGGGAATGCAGTGGCTATGTACGGTATAAGGCATATTTCATAGGGCTCTATGAAACAAAGACACTTTCAGTCACATACAGCAGCTTTTTTTCCTAATCATATTAAGTTTTGCAACATAAAACACAACATACTTAGTACAGTGCATGAGTCAAGGAAAGAAATACATATCACGTAATCATTCTGAGAATAGCTGGGTGTTACATATTGATTTCCTAAGAAAGTGCAAAAAGGTAGTGTACAGGCCTTGACACTTTGAGGTAAAAAACAGAACCCAGTCTAGTCATGGGACAAAGGTGGGATCCCTGGCCATTGCAAATAAAAGCCATCTAGACCACCAATTCCTCCCCGTCTACCTGTTGTTGAATGGTATAAGTCAGTATTGCCATTGTATATACCAAATTCACCAGTTATCCATTTATCTATAATGGGGATGACCCTTGTAAGCCAGGGTTTAGTAATGCATTTCTTTGCCATTAAAAAAAATACCTAAAAGGCAACTTTCAGCTCTTTTGGAAAGAACATAAATAAAGTATAAATGTTCAGTTAACTGCAGTTGCGGGCCAAAGATCTGTTGCAGGGCATTCCCAACAGAATAAAAAAAAGGGGGGAAGGGTTAAACAGAAAATATGGTGGTGTTCCGCCTGCTCTTCCCCATATAGTCTCCAACAAAGTGTGTTAGGGGCCGTGTTGTGATGCGCCTGCTATACCAAAGAGGTTGTCTCCATGTGCTTTGTGCTCTCTGTGTTTTTGAGCCACATAACTAATTAAGTGGTCCCGTAAAACGACTTTCAGTGTATCCCACACCACTGCTGAGTTTACCAAGGGGGTGTCATTGTGTACTAAGATATCAGCAATCAGCTATCAACCTGCTGTCTGAGTTAGGGATCTCTTCAAGGTAAAAAGTGTCAAAGTGCCAGGCAGTGGTTTTTCCAAAGAAGCCTAGATCAAGCTCAGGAGAGTGGTCCAAATAGGATATGGGACCCATCTGACAGGAAGAAATCCTATGCAATTCCTCCCGACGAGTGAAGACATAGTCAATCTGGCTGTAAGTCTGATGGAGGTGTGAGAAGTGTGTGAAGGCCCTTTGTTGTGGAGAGGGTGCTCTCCAGATATTAACTCAACTCAGCGAGGCTAGCAATTTACAAAAGTGTTTGTAGGCGGCTGGGGAGCGAGTTGATTGGGGCACTGCAGTATACCTGTTGGGGTCCAGTAAAAGATTACAATCATCTGTAATGAGTAAAAATCCCAGCTGACTGTCAAGGACTAAGTTCACGATGCATTTAAGAAAGTGAGTATCTGAGCCAGAAGGCAGGTATCGGGACGCTAGGGTGACTGGGGAACTCTCTATTTCTCCCTGTACTATTACACACAGCAGTCCTCTTTACCCTTTATTATTTGAGTTCCTGGAAGACCACATGTTTGGCTGTTAGACTAGCTACCCCCCTTCCCCTTCATTTACCTTTTCCATATGTAGAGGAGTACACTGCAGAGTACCCAAACTTAAGGAGCTTTGCGCTTTCGGAATGATTTATGTGGGTCTCTTAAAGGCACACAATCGCCATATTTTCCTTTTTAAATATCAAGAAAATTTCTGCCCTCTAAACAGGATTATTAAGTCTGTTAAAGTTAATGGTGTATACTTTCAGTTTCGGATTACCCATCGTAATTTATATAAAAAAGAACCCAACTGAAAGGATTGATTCCTCCTGGAAGGCACAGAAAATCCCTCCCAACACCCAGTTCTGGGTGTCCTAGGTGACCTGCCTCCAACAGACCTGCACAGTGCACCATCTATAATCAACTTGCATGCCCCAATCATGAACAAATAAAATAGAACAGGAATGGAACAAACATCAACCAAAACGATATACAAAGAGCTGGAGTTAGCCCTGGGTTTCCAAGGTAGGAGTTCCGAACAGAGGAGAACTCTGCGCCACTAAAGGGAGGTACATACCTTCACCTTCTGCAGCAGGGAGGTAATGAAGTGGCGCTTCATCCTCCAAGGAGCAACCGCTCCAGGGTACAGTAGGGGAAGGCGGGGTTTAGGGGGATTATCTCATTGGAGAAAGGGGGTGGTTAGGAAAGAAGTCACAATCCGGTAGAATAAAAAAGAACTGGAGTACAGCTATCCAGAGCATAGCAATTTGCCTGCACCCCGAATAATTTAAGAAAGGTAACATTTGAGAGTCACTTATATTGCTTGGTCCGACTTCTGCTGGCTGGAATTCATGGACATTGTCAGGATTGTCCAGACTCTGCAGCCAACCAGCTGTAGTTTGGACCCGGGCCCAATGCGTCTCCTTGTGGGCTGCGCTGATTAAACTGGCCCGGTCCTGGCAGAGACAGTCTGGAGTTCATTGGAGGGGGGGAGGTCTTTCTTGATCCCCTAAAGGAGGTGGCTGTGCGACCGCTCCTAAAAAAGCCCTCCCTTGACCCGGACTGTCCAACTAACTACAGACCTGTTTCTAACCTGCCTTTTGTGGGCAAAACTATTGAGAAGGTGGTTGTGCTGCAGCTGGATGATCATCTTTCTACCTACGATGTCTATGACTCTCTTCAGTCCGAATTTAGGAAGAGGCATAGCACCAAGACGGCCCTTGTTCGGGTGCTAAATGATCTCCTAATAGCAAAAGATCAGAGGGCTCATTCTATCTTGGTCCTCCTTGATCCCTCTGCAGCATCTGACACTGTGGACCATGATGTGCTATTGGAGCACCTGCGGTTCATCTGTGGACGGTCAGGCACGGTCCTCAGATGGTTCTGACCATTCCTTGAGGGTAGAACTCAGAGTGGTCACTGGGATTTATTCCTCTGATGCTCTCCCCCTATTCTGCGGGGTTCCACAAGGCTCTATTTTGTAACCCATGTTGTTTGCAGTGTATATGCTGCCATTAGGAGACATTATTAGGTGGTACGGTCTGAGGTTTCACTGCTATGCAGATGATACTCAGCTGTTCATGTCCTTTGTACCCAAACAAGATGATGTTATCTCAGTGTTTAACAACTGCCTCTCCGAGATTCAGGACTGGATGAGCGTTGGCTAGCTGAGGTTAAACTCAGCTAAAACCGAGGTGTTGATGGTAGACTCGGATCATTTGGAGGTGGGTTTGTCGGCTGAACCACCTTCTGGGCTTTGGCTTGGGGATGTTCAGTTGGCTACCTCGGATCGGGTGCGTAACCTAGGTGTTATTTTTGATGATAGTTTGACCCTGAAATTGCAGGTGTCAGCCATTGTCAAGACCTCGTTTTACCATCTAAGGAATATCGCCCGGGTGAAACACCTGGTTCCTGTTGCTGATCTTCCAACACTGGTCCATACCTTCATGACCTCCCACCTTAACTACTACAATGCCATGTACCTAGGGCTACCGGGGGTTGATATCCACTGCTTACAGCTAGTGCAGAATGCGTCGGCCAGGCTGGTGTCTAGTACTTCTAGGACCAGTCACATTTTGCCTGTGCTCTGCGGACTGCACTGGCTACCAGTACTGTGGTGGATCACCTTCAAGGTTGGCTTGCTGACCTATAAAGCCCTACACCAACAGGGACCCCACTGCCTGCAAGATCTCCTTCATCCCTACTGCCTACTCTGATCCACCAATGAGGGATTGCTACAGATTCCCAGGGTGCACTTAAAAACATCTGGGGCCTGATCCTTTGCATCTGCAGCTCCTACCCTGTGGTATTCTCTACCTCATCAGGTTAGAGAGTGCCTGACCATCTGGAGTTTAAATCAGCCCTCAAAACCTATTTATTCAGCGTAGCATTCCTGGACAAGAATAGTTGATAGGATATTTTATCATATACTGTTGCTGTAAATTATAATGTATGATTTTATGAATCTGAATTTTAATATGTTTATTTTGATTTATGTGTATATAAAGAGCCTTGATCTTTGGAAAAGTGCTTTTATAAATAAATTTGATTTGATAATTGGCCTGGAGTCATCTTACAAAGATCAGGAGGTGTGCAAGAAGTTAATCTCTCAAGGCAGTCTTAGCCGTAATACTACAAAGTGATAAAGGAGGGAAGCCCCGCTGTACTGGAGAAAAGGTAACAGCCTGAACACTCCGCTTTACCTAGAGCTCAGTTATGTGTAGTTTAAAAAAGCTAAACTTGGGGAGTGGGCTTCCGGCCAAGCCAGCAGTCAGCATTAGTCTGGCTCCAGGAGTGCGGAAGGGCCTTCCTCCTCAGTCCCCCACCATTTAATTGATCTTAAAGGCTGGCTACTCAGGGGTCTGCATGGTTCCTGAATAGCAGGAGTGTAAGGGTACAGTAATGGATTCTATGCAGCGAGGCTCCACCTACAGCTTTCAGCTCATCCTGGGACTTACACTGAAACTTTCTGATGGGACCTCGGTCCTCTGGTCACAATTCGGCTTCCTCCCCAATCCCCCCCCCCCAGGCTGAACCAACAGTTCAAAAACAAAAAAGCAAAAGAAAATTGGACAAACCTGTCCCACCAATAAGGGTAGGACTAAAAAAGGGCCTGGTGGTCCATGCGGTGCACCGCCCCACTAATTAGGGGAATCCCATCATAGCACTCACCCACCTCTCACCCATAATAGGGTAACTGTGTCCCAAGATGGCAATAGGTATTCAAGCAGCACTACTGTGACCCAGTTTTTCTGGGGGAGGAACTCACTGAAAGGCTGACAGCTGTGAAATAATCTTCTTTACAGCTGCAGCGTGACTTGCTCTACAGGATCCAATTTGGTTCCAGGCGTCCACTTTTATCTGATCCATAGGAGTGGTGGTAGAGTGTTATGAAGAAACTATTCCTCGACTGGAGAGATCCTTTTCTGCTACCGCTGCAGTATCATAAGTATGGTGGCCATCAGGCAGAATTGCAATCAGTTTTGCAGGTTAAGGAGTCTGAAATCTAATTTGTTGTTGTCTCAAGGTCTTCAGAAGTGGTGCATAGGCATGTCATTGCTTTTGGATGTTAGTAGGATAGTCATTATCAAACACCCAAAAGTTTTCATAATGGATCTGTTTTAATCCCCAGGCTCTCATTAGAATTTCCTGCTTGGTTTTGTAACAGTGAAAGCACACAATCGAACAGGGCCAGATTTTGCTGTCAGTGGGTTTCGGACCCAGTGCTCAGTGCATCCTTTCGAATTCCAGTGGCATGCTGGGATCTAGTTGTAGGGTTTCTTGAAATAAACATAAGAAGCCCTCCATATCTTGAATTTTGGTGTTTTCTGGGATGCCATATAGGTGGTGGTTCTTCTGAAAGCCCCGGCTCTTAGCATCATCCTGGCAGTCTATAAAGAAGCATTGCGTTTCAGTCAGCTGGAGGATGGCAGCCTGCAAGCAGTCAACACAGCAGTCCGTGGCCGTAAGTTGGGCCTCTGCTTCATCGGCTTGTTTCTGCAAGGTAGTAAGCTCCGCTCCCATGGTATTCAATTTGGCAGTGACGCAGAGCAGAAATGACGGAGTTCACCAAGTATTAGATCTAGCTTTTTTCCCTTTTTATTCAGTGTGGGCTGGTCGAGTGCCAGCGAGGGGAAGGACCCAGAGGCCATGGAGTCATCGCAGTCATCAGGCTCGTTCCACCATCTGTTGCCATCGCTGCGGTGCAGCTGCTGCTACTGTTTATCAGTCATCTTCATGTTGATGAACAGCACTCTAGCTAGGCAGAATTAGGCTGATTTTGCAAAAAGAAGCAGAAATAGGAGGCTGTTTTTAGTGGGATGCTGATGGAGCCCCAGACTCCAGCTGCCACAGTAGAGCTGACATCACTGGAAGTCCCACATACAGCAGCTTTTGTGTGCTAAACGGTTTCCCACACAGACCCATGACTAACTTCATTACTCATGGTTTTAACAAGATGGAACTCAGGCAAAGCACAATGGTTATTCCTTCTCTTTTCAAAGAGTGTGATGGGATCTTTAACTTTCCCTGTCCAGGAGAACTGACAGGGTAGTCACGGAGGATTCAAACCAGAGGACAGGAGAGAGGAGGTTGTAGATCATATCAATAAGAGCCAGAGTCAAGATCCAAGGGATAAGTGAAGGAAGGACAGCAGAGCAGAGGTGAACCAGGAGGGAGGCATGAAGCATAGGCCAATGTGAGGAGCCCACTCTGCAAAATGGGTGAACTCAATGGTCTGATTCACTCTGAAGGCAAGGACTCAGTGGCACTCACAGGGACCCAATTTCAGGAAGAAAATTACTGGGACACTGTGACAGAGGAATAAAGACTATTCTGAAGTGTAGGTCTGAAAGGGAATAGGGGGACTCTCTCTATAAGGGAGGCCATCACCTTAGAGGAAAGGATGGTACTACTTCGGCTAAAACTACTTCTGTTTATGAGACTGCAAAGAAATTGTCAATTTATAGTAATCTGCTGCATGAATGTAAGGTTGCTTATTTTTCTTCCTTGGCTTCCTCATCTGCCCAGGATTCTAAAAAAAAAATATTTAAGTAATTTTGACTCTTTTATAAAATCAGAATGTTTCATTAAAGTTCTTCTCTATCATCTCTTCACTGCTGAGGGTTTTGTACCTTTCTTTGAAAAGAAAACAAGTAATATTTTGGAACCTATTTGGCCTACTGAAGTGGTTGTGAAATCAAGTTTCTCTGACTGCAGAATTCAGTCACCTCCTCCTTTCGCTCCCACTAGAGTCTGAGGTTACTAAATTGATTGAGTCTGTAAAACCAACTAGGTGTTATTTTGAGCTAAGCCCTGTAATTGCTTTATTGCCTGCTGTTTCCCTGTATTCTCCTGACAGTCCCCAGATCATGTCTGCAGCAGTCAGGAGACAGTATTTGCAGTGGCAGCACTGCTACTGAGGAACACACTGCCTCGCTACGTAAGGGAACCCGCATCGCTTGAGAACCTTAAAAGGGGTGCTGAAATGCTATCCATTCACACTGGCTTTCCCCGATTAGCTCCAGCAGCCGCTGATGTTAGGCTGAACTACAGGTTATCTGAGGTTTATTTATTAATTATTCCACTGGATTTATAATAAATAAGCCTGAACTGATTTTAGGTTTATGTAAGTGATGTCTTAATTGCTGCTGTGCTGCAATACTTCATAAAGAGCCCTGAGCCTACCAGATAGATTGTCGATAAATTAAGCAATAAGGCACGCCAGGGTGTATGTCATACTGGTATAACATCACGCCTCAGGTTCATTGTGTGGCCCGAGATCACAGGCTGAGTGCCTTCAATTACCAGAAAAGTGCCATTATCCCAGGAAAAATGCCTTAGTGCGATTATAAAATGGACCCCATTTATGTGTTTATGGTCATAGGTTATCTGTTTTTTGGGCATCAGTTTCATCTGTAAGGCTGTGTTGAGGTAACATTTCTTTACCAATCAACTTTCATTATTTTTTTCTATGCATTTTACAATATTGCTTAAGCAGTAAAGTATGACAGGGCATGCACTGTGTTGGAGTAATGGCATGCCTCAGGTGGGTTGAAGCAGAATGCTGAAGGTGGAGTGCATCCACCACCTGAGAAATGCTGTTATCCCAACACAACACAAACCCTGGGGAACAGGACCTATCCACTACAACTGATTCAGCAACCTGGAGGCTTGCCGCCAAGCACCAGAGTTCCTACTCCCATAGTAACAAATTCAGACAAGTTCACCTTAACTTAATGTATAGAGCGTATTTCACTCCCAAAAGACTGCATGCCATGAATCAGGACAGCCCCAGTAGCTGTCCTAAGTGTCAGGGGGAAGGTGCAGATTTTCTTCTTCTGGCACTGACATGCCCCAGGGTGGCGCCATTCTGGCATGAAATCCACAAAATAATAAGTGGGGGTGCTGGGATATAGCCCCTTCAAATCTCCACTGGAACTAATATTAAGTGCAGACCCCAGTCACCCTCAACATAGAGAAAGTGCCCCCTTGTGGTCCCTGGCACTGGTCAATGCTAAGAAGGCTATAGCACAGTCATGGCTGTTGGTTAACACCCCAATTATCATACAGTGGGCCAATAACATTGAGACAATGTTTAACTCTGGAAAAAATCCAGCTAAGAGCAAATGGGAAATCTGGGGCCCTTCAAGCAAATGTGGAACCCTCTGCAGGAAGCAACGGAGAGAGGACAGTTCCCCATGTGATGGGGGTTGAGGGGCATGCTGAATTTTACTCTCAGCAGCAGACGCTGAACATTCAGGTGGTATAAAACCGTAGACCAACTGTAACCTATGTTTGTAAGTCACGCAATTGTATACTGACTTATGTATTTTCAGCATCGTACTATTCAGTATGCTCATTTATCTGTGAGTACTCTGACCACTGTGTTGCTAACCTGCTTGCTTTCAATAAAAAGATTTAACAAAAAAAAAAGACGGCCTTACTATGATTAAGAAACGAGTCTAAGTATCAGTAGTTTTTTTTTTAAACAGTTATTTTTATTGACTTTATAATTAAAACAAAGAAAAAAGTACGAAAAAAACAGAAAATGAGCCAATTAGAGTATGTAGTGCAGGTCTTTGGCCAGCAGGTGGTGCCAATCTTACATAAAACTTCGTGTATGTGTGTCCCTTGAGGTATAGGGAACAAATGGACAAATATTCGGTAGCCATTAGGCTGTTTGGGGCCACGCGTTCCTGTGTGAAGGATGCAGCCCTATTTTATTATTTGATTGTTCACCAAGCTGCAGTGTGGATTTTTTTTTAAATGTGGGTTTCATGAAGCTCCACCATATTAGAGTGCGGTAGCTGATGAACTGGAAGTTGACAGCACTGTGCAAGTACAGCGGGAGCCAAGTCACATCAGGTAATTAAAAAACAGATTCCGTTTTTTTTTTCCTTTAAGCCACAGATTGCAGCCAGTGGTACGTTTCCCTGTAGTGTGCTGGTAGCGTGATCTAGGAGGAATGCCAGCAGTGTTGTAGGCTCACTGAGAGTGGCATCTGGCAGCGGAAGAAAAGCCCATGAGAAGCCACAGTCAGCATTACTCTGCTGAGGGAACAGTTGGAGGTATGGGGAATTTATTATTATTTTTTTTTTTAAATAGGCAATCCGGTTTAGTGTGGCAGCAAGCGGGTAGTCTACAGTAGCGGGAGTTCTGCGAGGCTGGATAGGGTAAAGACGACTCGGGATGGTCAAAACTTCTTCCTGTGCTGTTGTGATGGAATATCAGCATGGGGTTCCAGGGTCCTCAGCCAATCAGGTTACTAGATTTTCTTGACCCATGTCATAATTACTATTATGAACTGGGAGCCGAAAATCCAGCAGCCTGATTGACTGAGCCCTCTTCTTACCCATGATTAAAATCCACAACATAATCACGGGTAAGAAAAGGTGCTAGCCAACAGGTCATTTTACCTGCTCCAAATCCGTCCGCCCATACATTTCGGTAGCCACCCGCATCAGCAGCTGTCACCGTGCCCATAACATAATTTGAGTTTACACCCCCAACAGAGTAGCTGAGGAGCTCCAGTAGCATGTCTCGGCTCTCACCCCGTGGCTTTCTATTTTTTTTTTTTTTTTTAGTTACATTCACTCACGGTGTCTCCCACTCAGCATTCCATGTGCCCTTGACTGCAAATTTGTAAAGCACCATTCATTTTAAAGCTCCTCCCACTCACTCAACCTGCTGGCTCCTTCTAAACCTCCACTTGCTCACGCACAACACACAACAGTACCCCAAAACAGGCACAGATGCCCAGTCTGCCTAAAACATTTAATAATGATTCCTCAAATTAGCAGTCACGGTCACTTAGCGTACCTTTATTTGACACCAGCAACATTTCAATAAAACCGGCAAACATGCCTGCCTGCTTTGGGGGGGAGGGGGAAGAGACAGACGTAACAAGACATTAGCAAGTATCTTCAGCTCTGTCCACAGAGCACTACAAAAAAATTCTGCCTGCTTGGGGGTGTAAGCGGACATTTTTCAACAGTACCAGCACCAATAAAACACATCAAGACCGTACTGCCTTACCGGCTACTGTAGCAACAGCGCCCCCTGCTGACCACAATGATAACAACAACCTACAAAGAACTATTTTGTACAAATGTATAACTTACCTACAATACCCCCAAAACATCATCTTTTCCCATTTTCTGAACTTTTTTTTTTATTTCATTTCTTATAAAAACTGTCATCCAGTTCATAATAGCAATAATACACTTCAGGGCGTGGTATATCATGGGATATTGTCACTTCTTGGGTGCACGCGACTCTCCGCCTTTGGCCTCGCGCCTCAATGCACCTGAAGCATGACAATAACCTATGATATAACACACGCTGGAGTGTATTACTGCCTAATTATAAGTCAGATTGTTAAGTTATCTCTGGCTTCTGGGGTATTTCCCAGAAATTTTAAAAAGCCTATCGTTTCTCTACTTATTAAGAAATCCACACTTTTTTAAAACTTTTTATTTATTATTTTGCAAGTAAAAGCACTTACAGTTGATACAGCCATGGAAGCATACCATCAAAGCATTACATATTAACACTTACCAAGGATCAGTATGACATCTTCCCTCATATGAACACATAGGTGGAAGTACAGGAGTTATAAGTTCTTCACAATTCAAAACATAAGAGCATGCATCTCATGAACTATTTATTTAGTTTTACGTTGGGAATAAAATCTTAGAATGAAAAAAAAAAAAAAAAAAAAAGGATTCCTGTTTGCCAACTAGGGCTGTAGCCCACATATTCCCTCATTTGGCATATAGTGAAGCCTGCAAACACACAGGTCTTCCCCAAGGGAGACTATTATCATATGCAAAAATAAAACAAGTCCCATTATATATTGGTCTATATATCAAAAAACAACCCCACCCAACGAGTGAGGAGCCCCAATATTGAAAGCAACAAATGTAGTTATGGCCGCCAGGCTGGGCGAGCTGTCAGTTGCTATTATGATTTAAGCGTTTTTAACGTTTTAATTTTCTTGTTTATTGTGTTGTTTAAAGCTTTTTATTTAGTGGCTTTTTTTTTTTGATTGGGGGAATAGTTTTTTGTCTGCCTGTATCGTCATTTCTACTCACTGGTGACTGGTAGCAAAACTGCGGCAGTCGAGTGCAGTATACGCTTGAATGGTGCTGCGGTAAATACAACTAACGCCTCACAGTTTCTATCAGGGACTGGCTTGTGCTGACTCGCCACCGCTACCGCCTTGTATTTTCGACGGCCGGGCTGTTGCTGCTACCGTTTCTTCTGTCCCAACAAACTTTGTGGAGATAGTGACTGCACGGGGTTTAAAGAGGTGATATCAATTGTTGCGAGGGGAAGATTTTGGATCTTTACTTCTAACTGGATTTGGATTATTGGCCATATGAAACTGGAGTTTGGAGTTGGAGGTGGAGTAAAAGATTCTGGGAGCTGAAAGAACTGGCTGTTTTACTTCGGAACTGAAGGAAGGGGAGAGGATCTAGACTGGTTGCAGTTCTAGGTAACTGGTGGAGAAGAGTTTCCCGACCCCAGCCCAGCCTAAGCCTAGCTGTGTATTGCTTTGCAGTACTTTTGTTTGTTCAGCAACTGGCAGGCTGCCGTGACATTGAACGGGTTTGGGAGAAGGGTTGGGGCTGGATGAAACTCTTAAAACGATTTCAAAATCTGAAAGTCTCCTGGAAATTTAATTGTTTGGCCCAATTTGTGGGGTGAAGAACTTACTGAACTGACGTCTGGCTCTTTGGTTGCCTCTGTTTGTGATTCTACCTTCCTTTCTCAGTCAAACATACAGACGGTCAGTGTATGTGATTAAGATCTGCTCCCAAAGTATAACGTTGCTCACTGACCTCTCTTGGGTTGATACCCTGAACCTGGGGGTATCATTGGGGGGATTTGATGTGAGGATTGGGCCCTCTGTTATCGGAGGATGGATAGAGGGTGCAAGTACCTCGTGGGTCTGGTGGGGGGGAGCTGAAGAGCTTGCCCCTCACTCAGATCCGATTTACTCGGATCCCGGCTGGTGTTCCTCTCGGGGGATGGTCTGTGGTTTGATGCTGGAGAGGTTAAAGAACACTGATGGAGCAGCACCTCGATATGTAAGTTTATTGACCTCTGAGTTTGTGGAAAGAACCATCAGAAAATGAGTCGGTGAGATCTTTACAGCCTAGTAAGATTGTTTTCTTACTTTTGCTGGATGGACTGTGTTTTCTCTTTAAAGACAGTTTTAAAGGATTTATTTTATTCCCTGCCTGGAGGACAATGTAAATGTTTTCTCTCACAGACAGTTTAATAAGATATTGGGAACATTGAAAGTGTTGTACATTCTTTAATTAAAATATTTATATCCCGAATTGTACTACTGAAGTGAGAGTTTGGTGGGGGGGATATGTATTTCTGGTGAGGTGAGAGCTCCCAGAATTTATTAACTGTTTCAGAGAGAATTGTACAAATCTTTTTATAATCTTTTGTTGTAATAATTGTTTGTTTTTATTAATTTTATTTTTTATTCATTTTTTATTTTTGTTTTGGGGTTTTTTAGTGTGTATATCTTTGTGTGTGAAGATGTGTTGGGGAGTTACTCGGACGGTCAGGCATTATTCCCCCTCCCGGCTTAGGGACCTCCGCCCTTTTAATTGTCCCCCATTGTCCCCGGAGTTATATAGATGTTGTAGGGCTCTGGGGATTGTGAGGAGGAGGAGGAAGGTGGGGGGCCCGACCTGGAGAGGGAACGGAAAAGAGTGGACGGATTGGGACAGTGAGGACAAGAAGACGCCCTGGGGCGAAATGGGCTCAGGAAAGAGGTCCACCTTTGCCTGATTCCCATACCCAAGGGCTCTGCTTTCAGCAGGCAGGTAGCTCGGTCTTCACTGGCAACTCATCCAACTCGGACAGTGTTGTGTAATGTCAGGTCCATTAAAAACAAGACTGCTATAATAGGTGATCTTGTCGGATCATCGGATCTGGCATGCATCACCGAGACCTGGCCGGACGAAAATGCTGGCCCTGTTTTGGCTTCAGCTATACTAGTCGGGTACTCGGTAATACACCGTCCGAGACTGGATCGTAGAGGTGGGGGGGGTGGCAATCTGTTTTAGAATGGAACTGAGTCTGATGAAGGTAGCAGTGGGAATTACCAAATCTTTTGAATGTATCTTGGGTGAGGGTGTGGGGTACAGGATTCTTCTCATTTACCGTCCACCAGGTAATGGGAATGTTTTCCTGCGGGAAGTCACAGACTTCATCGTCGACATGACACTGGGATCCTCCAGATGGCTGATCCTGGGGGACTTCAATGCCTGGGGCAACGACGAACTCTCGCAGTTTGGTTCTGACTTCCTCCAGCTAATGAACTCGCTGGGCTTCACACAGGTTATTTCCTCCTCTACCCATATAGATGGTCATTCACTGGATTTGGTATTCCTCCTGGGGATGGAGATATCCAATTTGGTGGTGGAGCCAGTTGGATGGTCTGACCATCACACCATCGGGTTCAGTTTCCTGCCCCGGTAGGTCAGTCTCTATGGAGATGGTCCAGTACCGCCCTTTGAGGGGTGTCACCCCAGAAGACCTGATGGCGGTGCTGGATCTATCAAGTTAGTCTAGTGAATGCATGGATCCTGGGGACCTGGTTCTTGCCTATAATAAGGCGGTAGTAGGGGCCCTAGATTCCACTGCTGCAGAACGTGTTCGACCCCTCACCCTTCACCCAAAGTCTCCTTGGTTCGATGGGACTTTAAGGGAGTTGAGGAGAGTGGGAAGAAGGCTTGAGAGATGTTGGTGGAAATCGGGTCTGGAATGTGACAGGCTTAATTTGATGGACCATTATCGTGTCTATCAATCAGCAATTACCTGTAAGAAGGCAGAATTCCTGTCCAGGGAAATTGCTGCTGCACAGAATCGACCAGCCCAGCTCTTTCGGACCATAGACAGACTGTGCAATCCACTCTGTCTTCAGCCTGAGAGAGCATTTTCACAGGAACGCTGTGAGGAGTTCGCTCAATTCTTTGCAGATAAGGTTGCCACAATCAGGTCCGATCTCCTTCTAACTCTCTCAAATGGGAGTTGTAGCGGTTGGCAGGAGATGTCGGATACCCAGTCTGTGTGGTCTGACTCTGACCGACCCATAATCAGTGACATAGTGATAATCGTCCAATCACTGCAACCGACCAACTGTAGTTTGGATCCGGGCCCCACCCGCCTCTTAGTAGGATGTGTGGATAAAATCGGCCCGGTCCTTGCTGAGATAATCTGGTTGTCATTGGAGAAGGGGATCTTTCCTGACCCCTTGAAGGAAGCCATGATTAGGCCCCTTCTAAAAAAAAACCCTCCTTAGACCCGGAATGTCTGGCCAACTACAGGCCTGTCTCTAACCTGCCTTTTGTAGGCAAGGTTATTGAGAAGGTGGTTGCGTTGCAGTTGGACGATCATTTGACCAGCCACAATGTCTATGATTCTCTCCAGTCAGGATTTAGGAAAAGACATAGTACCGAGACAGCCCTTGTCAGAGTACTTAATGACCTTCTAATAGCGAGAGATCGGAAGACTCGTTCCATCTTGGTCCTTCTTGATCTCTCTGTGGCATTTGATACCGGTGATCATGGGGTTCTTTTGGAGTGCCTGCGGGTTATCTGTGGGCTATCTGGTTTAGTCCTCAGTTGGTTTCGATCATTCCTCGAGGGTAGGACTCAGAGGGTGGTGTCTGGGATTTGTTCCTCGACATCATTCCCCCTATCCTCTGGGGTGCCGCAGGGCTCTATTTTAGCACCCATGTTATTTGCGGTATATATGCTGCCATTGGGAGTGATCATTAGGCGGTACAGCTTGAGTTTTCACTGCTATGCAGATGATACTCAGCTGTACATGTCCTTTATGCCTGGCCAGGATGATGCTGTCTCGGTCTTTAATAACTGTCTTACTGAAATTCAGGACTGGATGACTGTGAGCTGGTTGCGGTTAAACCCTGAAAAAACTGAGGTGTTGGTTGTGGACCCAGGCCATCGAGGGGTAGGTTCGTTGACTGGGTCATCCTCAGGTCTTTGGCTTGGGGGGACCCAGCTGACGACCTCAAACTGGGTACAGAACTTGGGCGTTATATTTGATGATTGTCTGACCCTTAAACATCAGGTGTCAGCTGTTGTCAAGACCTCTTTCTACCATCTGAGGAATATAGCCCAAGTGAAGCATCTGGTTCCCGTTGATGACCTTCCAACATTGGTCCACGCCTTCGTTACCTCCCGCTTGGACTACTGCAACTCCCTGTACCTAGGGCTACCGGGGGTGGATATTCGCCGTTTGCAGCTGGTGCAGAATGCGGTGGCCAGGCAAGGAGCTTAAAGGGCACATAGGCAGAAAGTAAGGAGAGAGAGAGAAAAAAAGACAGAGGAAAGAGTAAGGATTGCAAACAGTTAAGGGGCCAGAAATAAGACATGGTTGGAGTGGTGCAGTGCAGTGGCTGTGGAGCAGCAGTCTTCCGGGAGATGTTCTGGAGAATGCGGTGTTGTCCCATCTGCAGACACCTCTCTGGGCTGAGGGAGGAGGTTGCTCATCTCCAGACTGAGTTGGCCAGGATTTGTGGGACCTCCTCTTCCATCCAGGGACCACCAGTGCCACTGCCGTTGCCTCAGAGGTTGCCAAGAAAGAGGAGCGGTTGGACCACAGTGGGCTCAGGGAGGGTGAGGGTGGTGGAACAGAGGCACATCCCTCCAGTTGTACCTCTCCACAATTCCTATGCCATTCTGGCAAAGTGTGGTTCCTCTATGGAGGCACCTACAGTGGAGGCCAAGGAGGATGCTGGGAACCTCCACAAGAAGACCCACAGGAGGGTGGCAGGGGACCCTGCAGGGAAGGAAACAACTCCTGGTGGGGACTCCATTGTTAGGAAGGTAGAACTGGGCAAGGAAGGGGAGAGAGAGGTAAGGTGCCTGCCTGGCGCCATGGCTTGGAGGGACAGGGAGCGAATCCTCAGGATTGCTGGAGTAGCTGCACAGTGGAGGGAGCTGGATGTCATTGTCCACCTAGGGACAAATGACCTGGCTAAGAAAGGGATTAGACAAGTGCAGGAAGAGTTTGTGGAATTGGGGAGGAGCCTTAGTCAAGTAGCACGCATGGTAACCTTCTCGGGGTGCTACCCATCTATGGCATAGGAGAGGCTAGGGTGTTCCGTACCATGGGATTCAATCAGTGGTTGAAAAACTGGTGTGGAGCTCAGGGATTTGGCTTCATTGGGGACTGGGGGTCCACCTGGAGTGATGCAAGCCTATACTGGCATGATGGGCTGCATCTGTCCGGGAGGGAACCAGGATCCTAGGTGATAGGTTTAAATGCTTCATTGGCAAGCTTTTAAACTAGCCAAGGGGGGAGGCACTGGAAAGGAGCAGGAAAATCCTATCCCCAAAAAAATCCCGTAGTAAGTGTGGCAAACACCAACATGGAGGTGTCGATAGGGAGAAGGGCAGGGTAAATGGAGAAAGTGACAAAGGCAAGAAGGACAGGGATGGGGAAAAGGGGTAAGACCATCAGGAAATGGAGGGTAATGAGTACCAACGCCCGTAGTCTAGGCAACAAGCTCCCTGAACTGGTGGCCTTAATGGAAGAGGGATGCCTGGATATCGTAGCAGTCACAGAAACATGGTACACAGAGAACCATGACTGGGATGTTAACATACCAGGGTACATAACTTACAGGAGAGACAGGCAGGGGAGAAGAGGTGGAGGAGTAGCTCTCTATGTAAAGGAAGGGATAAAAGCAACTGAACAAAAGAGTAAAACAGGGAGGAGAGGAGGCACTGTGGGTCACCTTGGAGACTGGAAAGGGCACCACAATCCGCACAGGGGTTGTGTACAGACCCCCATGTCAGGGGGAAGGAATGGACAAGGATATGATGGAAGGCATTCTTAGAATGGCAGAGAAAGGAGATACTGTTGATGGGAGACCTGAATATGCGGATGTTAACTGGAGCACATTTGCTGCAGCCACATCCAAGAGCAGGGCCATTCTTGATGCCCTACAGGTGGCAGGCATTAGACAGCTAGTTTTGGAACCCACTGGTGAGGAGCAATCTTAGACCTCGTGCTCTCAAGAGGGGCAGTGAGAGGATCTCAGCTCTGAAGTGGGTTGCCATCTGGGGACAAGTGACCATCAGACAGTGTGGTTCACGTTAAACTCAGCTACAGAGTCAAGCCATACAAAGTGAGGGTACTGGACTTTGGAGGGGCTGACTTTGGCAAGATGGGAGAGTGCCTCAGAAAAGCACTAGCAAACAGGCTAGAAGGAGGTGTGGAGCAACAATGGGGAATTATCAAAACTGCCATCACAGAGGCAACAAGCCTTTGTGTGAAGCAAATAAACAAATCAAAACGAAAGAAAATGCCACTATGGTTCTTTAGAGAGGTGGCTGTGAAAGTTAGGAAGAAAAAGATAGCATTCCGGAAGTATAAGGAAACACAGAAGGAGCAGGACAGACAGCTGTACCAGTTAAGGCAGAAAGAAGCAGGGAGGGAAGTCAGAATAGCAAAGGCCCAAACTGAGGAAAAGATAGCCAACTCAGTTAAGAAGGGGGATAAAACCTTTTATAGGTACATCAGCGAGCGTAGAAAGACAAAGGGAGGGATAGTGAGGCTGAATAGAATGAACAGTGGGTGGGCAGAGGGGGACAGTGAAAAAGCAGGAATACTGAACGAATATTTCAGCTCAGTATTCACAAAAGAGGAGGGGGAAGTGCCTAATCCAATTAACAGAAGCACTCTTGATAGGGGGGTCGATCCCAGTCCTTTCACAGAAGAAAGGGTTCTGCAAGAACTCCTAAAACTGAAGGTGGACAAAGCAATGGGTCCTGATGGAATTCACCCCAGAATTCTAAAAGAATTAAGGAAGGAACTAGTGAAAAGTACAGCTATGTAAGAACTTACCGTAACAGTAGATCTTCGAGAACAGCTCTTGCAGCAGGTTACACCATTAGGACCGAAGCCGCCAGGCGCCAGGACCCCACGGAAAAATTCTAGCTAGCTAACTACAGCGGAGACCGCCCCCCGACGTCGGTCCCGCCTCCGACGTCAGGCGTGGTACAAAAGAGGCGGTCCCCAGATTCCCCAGTTCTCCGCCGGAGACTTCTTGCGCAGGCTGACATCAAAATGGGAGACCTAGGATTCGCCCGTCAGAAGACAGAAAGATAACAATTCCTGCTCAGAAAGACTGAGCCATGCTTCCTCAAGGGGAAGGTGGGCGAGGAAGGTACCTGCTGCAAGAGCTGTTCTCGAAGATCTACTGTTACGGTGAGTTCTTACGTAACTGTACTATCTTACTTGAGACACAGCTCTTGCAGCAAATCTAATAGGACTGATTCCCAAGCAGTAGCGCTGTCAGAAAATCCGGGAGGAGAAAATAAAGGATAAAACCAGGTCCTGAACCTGGGACAGGAGACCTGAAATGCAGCCAAACCAAAACCAGCCCTTGACGAGGCGTGTCAAGCTATAATGCCTGATAAAGGTATGCACAGAACTCCAAGTGGCTGCAGCGCATATAGCAGAAGTGGAAACATTTTGGCGCTGCAAAGGAAGTAGCCACCCTCTAGTGGAATGACCCCGGACTGTACCCGGGAGGCTTTTGTTTGATACCATAACAGTGAAATACACTGGACAAGCCAGCGAGAAAGGGACTGTTTGGATACTGATTGGCCCATCATTCTCTCAGAGAAGGAAATGAAAAGCTGCTCAGAACTACGAAAGGACTGAGTTCTGTTGAGGTAAAACCTCAGGCTGCGGTGAACATCCAGGGTATGGAGCAGGCCTCTCCTCTATTAGAGTAGTTGGAAGTAGACCGGAAGGTCGATATCCTGGTTCAGAGTGAGTGAAGAAACCACCTTAAGCAAGAATTTAGGGTTAAGTCCTCAGGGATACTCTGTCCCGGTGGAAAACTAAATAAGGCTCTTTGCACATGAGGCGTGAAGTTCAGAAATTCTTCTTGCCGAGGTAACAGCAACTAAAAACAACGTTTTCCACGACGAAGCGTAGCTCGCAATCAGCGGCAGGTTCAAAGGGGAAGAGGCTGTTCAAGGACAAAAAGCAAATCCATGGAGGCACAGGGTCTCTAATAGAAGGTCTAGGTTGCAACACTCCCTAAGAAATTCCGGCGACCACCTCAGGCCACTGTACGATTTCCACGGGAGGTGGTAAGCCGAAAGAACAGAGGTGCACTTTAATAGAGTAGGCTGAGACCCGAATGAAGAGGAGAGCAAATATTCTAATATTACTCCACAGGACAACCTAAAGGGGAAAGGTCGCGTGCTGCGACCATACACTAAAAGCAGGCGCCATTTCATGGCGTGCGTCACTTATCGTTGCGACTTTCTGGCTGCAGAAAGGACTTCTGCAACCTCTTGCGAGACCCGTGACGCAAAATGGCTATGTCTCTAGGAGCCAAGCATGCAGGTTCAAGAGCGTAGGTCCGGGTGGACAAGTGAACCCTTCTCCTGAGACAGTAAGTGGGAGCTGGCGCAGGAGCAGGGGTTCCCGAGATAGTTGAATCAACAAAGGGAACCAAATCTGTCTGGGCCAAAATGGGGCCACTAGGATC
The DNA here is from genome assembly GCA_016271365.2 of Neoceratodus forsteri. Lineage (NCBI taxonomy): Eukaryota > Metazoa > Chordata > Ceratodontiformes > Ceratodontidae > Neoceratodus > Neoceratodus forsteri. Next base: position 1,226,336,907 of record CM028131.1, on the reverse strand, counting down.
ATTATTAGTGCTCCCTGCAGTTTGAGAAGAACTCTCTGGATCAGCAGGAAAGGAGGAAAGCGTGAGGAATCTGTTGGCCCAGGAGAGGGATAGCAGCGTCTGCAGAAAACACCAGGCCCTGGATCTAGCGAGCAAAACTGGGCAGTTTTGCGTTGGATGGGGCGAACAAGTCTGGAGGTCTGGGTTCCCCATCGAAGAAACAGATCCTCTGCTACCTCTTGAAGGAGTTCCCATTCGTGGACTCTGGCCTGAGCGACTCAGGCCGTCTGCAACACGTGTTGTCCACTCCGGGAGGCGTGCACAGTGATCAGATTCGCCGTGTCTGATTACCCAATCACACTCTCATGGCCTCCTGCAAAGGGTAAAGTGTGCGCCTCATGTTTGTTGAGGTAATACATCACCGCCGTGTTGTCTGTCTGAAGTAGAGAGTACACGGTGGGATAACTGACTGAAAGGCCTGCGGGGCATAGAGGACGCTCTCATTTCCAACACGTTGATGTGAAGGTGAGCTTCCATCTGGGTCCACTGCCCTGGGACTTTACCCGTCCAGGTGTCCCCCCACCCAAGACCGAAGCGTCTGTGGTGAGGGTGACCTCAGGGCAGGCGCAATGAGCAGGGACGCCTGATAAGAGCGACCTGGGGCTAGCCACCACTGCCAGTCTTGAATCACTGGTCGTGAGTCTGACCGGATGCTGCAAGTGGTCTTGCCTTTGGTCCCATTGCACTTTGAGCATCCACTGAGTAACGCATGTGGAGTCTTGCGAAAGGACAGTAGGAATGGCGCAGCCATGTGTCCGAGCAAGCAAAGGACCGACCTGGCAGGTACAACCTTGTTAATGACAGGTCCCTTATGAGGGATCTGATGCGCTCCGCTCTGTCGGCGGGAAGAAAGGCTCTTCCTGAACAGTGTCCAGAACTGCTCCTATGAACTGCAGTTTCTCTTGACCGTACCAGGAGAGACTTCTAGTAATTTATGAGGATGCCCAGGGATCGGAACAGATCCTGGGTGCTCTTGATTGCAAGAAACAGCGCCTCTCTGGAGGCGGCCAGAGAAGCCAGTCGTCCAGGTGCGGGAACACGTGGTGGCCCTGTCTCCTCAGAGGCAGCTGCCACGACTGCCATGCACTTGGTAAAGACCCGGTGCAGAAGACAGTCCGAAAGGAAGGGCTCGGAACTGAAGGTGGTGGTCGAAACTCGCAGCAGGAACCTCCTGTGCGCCTGAGCCATAGGGATGTGCAGGTAGGCATCCTGCATGTCTAGAGAACGTAAAAGGCGTCCTGTTTGAGCATGGGGATAAGACCGGAAGGGTCACCATGCGGAATCTCTTATAGTGACCGACACATTGAGGTCGCTGAGGTCCAAATTGGACGGAGGTCCCCTGTTTTCTTGGGAACCAGGAAGAGTGGAATAGTATCCTAGTCTCTCTGGTTCTCTGGGACATACTCTATCGCTCCCTTTCGTAGTAGCCGAGTACTTCTTGCCAGATCAAGGCTTTGTGCTGACCCTGATACCGGGAGAGCAAAGGAGGCCTCGGGGTGGCTTTCCTGCGAATTCTATAAGTGGCCTAGACTGACCAACTGAAGAACCACCTGTCGGTGGTATGGCCTGCCATCCCGGCAGGAAGTTGCAATCGACCCCGACTATAAACTCCCGTTGATCCTGAGGCGGGGGCGGAGAAGGAGTCAGGCTGTGGCGGCAGATGGACCGCTGGCTGGGCCTGCCCTGGGAGAGCGCTGGCCTCGGTTGGCGGGGTGTTTGCCCTGGGCTCTCTGAAAACCAGAGCCCCTCTGAGGTGCAGCGGAGTGGGTCTGTTGCCTCTGCGTCTCCAGCGCGCAACGCAGCTTTGGCTCCTACTTAAAGGAACCAAGCTAGGTCGGCATACTGACCTGAACCGACCTTACCGCCTTCCCGCCTCTTGGAGTTTGGAAGGATCTTTTCTGTAGGATTACCAAACAATACTTCTCCCCTCAAAGGCGTCCAAGATGTTCTTTTAGACGTCCGGGTAAAAACGAGCCGCAACCAAGAGTGTCTCCGGAGAACAACATCAGAAGCTGCTGCTGGGCCGATGAGTCCGCGAGTCATCGCGGCTCTTAGCACTAGGTCCCACGTCTGAACCCGTGCGGAGGGCTGAAGCATCTCCTCCTTCTGCTCACCTTCGGGCATCTTTTCAGCCGCTTCCAGACCCTGTTCCCACAAAGCGTTCTGGAACTGAACCATGTGGGTTAAATAGTTCAGGGATCTGATGGCGCAGGTAGCGGAAGCATACGTGCGCCTACCCAATGCGTCCAGTTGTTTGGACTCTGGGTCCGGTGGCGGGTGCTCAAATGTTGTGGCCTCTGTGACCGGTCATGTGAGGCTGTGATGACCAGAGAATCGGCCTGAGGATGCTGCGTCAAGTACTGGTGAGTCCTTAGGAGCCTTGGCCTGGCGATCAGCTTTCTTGGTCTCGCCGGGGAGGCGGTGTGGGCGCTTCCACCTAGCCTTGGTGACGTCCACGAAAGTGTCAACCAAGGGTGGTACCACCACAGGCTTGGGGTCCTTTTGCCGAAGATATTTGGCGAGTCGTACTCTTTCGGGGTCTAAGTCTTCAGCATCCCATCCCATGTTCTCTTGTATATGTCTCATAATATCAAGGAACGAGGGATCATCCGGAGGAGATCTAGGCATCTCACGTGGGTCCGGAGAAGGGATGGAGAGTGGAGATGGGGATCTAGAGGTGGAGTAGTCTGATCCCGTGTCCTCCGTTGGAAGGCGACGTCGGCGTCTCCTGGATCTCTTGGGGCTGGGTGATCCAGAAGAGGATTTGACGGAGGTCTCCGTTTATCAGGTCTCCCCTGGAGGGGTTCAAGGCTCCCGGGAGGAGGAACACGGCCTGCCGACCCGATGGCGAGGGGGGGGAACCGGAGGAGGAGGAGGAGAGGGGAACCATGTTTTTAATGGTATCCACCAGTAGGTGAACAGATCTTTCACCTCCACTAGAGAGAGGCCCGACGGCCGCGGTGCGGTGGGCGGTCGTCGGGTCGCGCTCGGCTCACAGGGGCTCTGGTAATGGCGAGGGTTCCTGGGAGTACCTACGGGACGGGGTCGCCCGTCTGGTCTCGGGCTGCTCTAGGTCCTCCTCCGATGGGGGCTCCTGACCGATGTCGATCCGGAGGCAACAGGGCCTTCTTCTTTTCAGGAGGGCGTGCGGTCCCCTACCGGCGTCCGCTGGGATGTAATGGCCGTCGTCGGGCGGCGGCGGCTCCAAGGAAGAAGGCGCCGCGGCTGACAGCTGTCGAGCCGGGCGTCTGGGCTACAGGCCTTTTAAGGCGTGAGCTCCAACGTCTTCTTTGTGGGCACCGGCGAAGACCTGACGTCGGGTGCGGAGGCGGGAACCCGACTTGCGGTGGTGATAGTGTCGTTCCCGGACTTCGCCAAGGCCCTGGAGGAGGAAGGCCTGCGGTTTCTCCTGAGATGAAGGTTTCTTGATTGCAGCCAGGGAGATTTCGAACCGAGCTACGGGACTCGAACCCTGGAAGGGACCTGGAAGGGCCTTCTCCTTCTCTTCTCAGCGTGCTTGTGGACCCTGGAGCTTTCCCCTTGGAGGACATGGTCTTCAGTTGTTCCTCCAGAAGAAGCGCCTGCAAAGCCTTCTGCGCCCGGATCCAGTGCGGCTATTGAACCCTTGGCAAGAAGGACAGGCCGGGTATGGTCTGGGCCTGGGCACCGGACCCAGGCCGTGTGGGGGTCCTTGAACGGGATCTGCTTTCCACAAGCGCACTTCGAAGGATGGCCCGAAGTTGGTGATGACATCAAGATCTTGCTTGAAGAGGATTCTGAAGATTTTCGAAAATTTTATCGAAAAAAGAACTATTCACGCGTCGCGCGCTAGACTGGTAACCGAAGGGGTCAGGTAGCTAAGTCGACGGCGGGAAAAGAACTGGGGAATCTGGCGGGACCGCCCCCTTTTGTACCACGCCTGACGTCGGAGGCGGGACCGACGTCGGGGGCGGTCCCCGCTGTAGTTAGCTAGCTAGAATTTTTCCGTGGGGTCCTGGCGCCTGGCGGCTTCGGTCCTAATGGTGTAACCTGCTGCAAGAGCTGTGTCTCGAAGTAAGATCCACTGGCTACTCTTTTTAATAAATCATGGGAGGATGGTGTGGTACCCGAGGACTGGAGGAAGGCAGATGTGATTCCCCTTCACAAAAGTGGGACCAAGACAGAGGCAGAAAACTACAGACCTGTCAGTCTGACCTCTGTGGTAGGGAAAGTGATGGAGTCACTTTTGAAGGAAAGAATAGTTGAGTACCTAGAGGTCAGTGGAGCACAGGATCCAAGGCAGCATGGGTTCTGCGCAGGAAGGTCATGTCAGGCAGATCAATTAGATTTCTTTGACTGGGTGACCAGCGTAGTAGACCAGGGAGGGGCTGTGGACATGGCCTACCTAGACTTTAGCAAGGCATTTGACACAGTCCACACAAAAAGATTATTAGTCAAATTAACCAGCCTGGGAGTGGGTCCCAGGGTGGTAGCCTAGGTAAAACATTGGCTGGACAACAGGATACAGAAGGTAATTGTAAATGGAGTCCACTCTGAAGAAAGGGCAGTTACTAGTGGAGTACACGTGAGGTTCAGTATTGGGTCCAGTCCTTTTAATGTCTTCATCAGTGACATTGCAGAGGGACTGGAAGAAAAGTATGCCTTTTGCAGATGACACAAAGATCTGCAACAGGGTTGATACACAAGGCGGCGTGGAAAGGATGAAAAGGGACTTGGCAAGGTTGGAGAAATGGTCAGATGTATGGCAGCTAGGATTCAATGCAAAAAGTGCAAAAATAATGCACCTGGGAAACAAGAACCCAGGGAAGAATACACAATGGTGGGGAGGTAGTAACAACAAAACAGGAAGGGACCTGGGGTAATCATATCAGATGACCTTAAGGTTAGCAAGCAATGTGAGAAGGCAGTAGGAGGGCCGGGGGTATACTGGGATGTATAGGGAGAGGCATCAGCACGAAAACAGGAAGTTGTTATCCCTCTGTACAGACAGTTGGTGAGACCCCATCTGGAATACTGTGTCCAGTTCTGGAGACCCCATCTCCATAAGGACATAGACAGGATAGAGGCAGTCCAGAGGAGGGCAACTAAAATGGTGCAGGGTCTGCAAGAGAAGCCGTATGAGGAGAGACTAAAGGAGCTTAATATGTATACCCTTGAGGAAAGAAGGAGAGGGGACATGACAGAAACTTTCAAGTACCTCAAAGGAATCAACAAAATCCAAGAGGGTAGCATCTTTCAGAAAAGAGACTTGCAAGAACAAGGGACACAATTTAAAGATAGAAGGAGGCGGTTCAGGGCAATGAGGAAGTATTATTTCACAGAGGGTAGTGGATGCATGGAACAGCCTTCCTGAGGGAAGTTTGGGGTCTAAAACTGTGGAGAATTCAAGAATACATGGGACAGACATAAGGCAATTCTTGTGGGGGGCAGGAAGATATAGGCTGTTGGTTAACTAGGATCTGCAGCCTATCCTGTAGGTAGGGAAATGGGCAGACTAGATGGGCCTAGCGGTCCTTATCTGCCGTCAAAGTCTATGTTTCTACAGTGGCGTGAAAAAGTATTTGCCCCCTTCCTGATTTTCTCTATTATTGCATATTTGTCACACTGGATGTTTTCAGGTCTTTAGAGAAAATGTAATACTAGACAAAGAGAACCTGAGTGAACAAATAACACTTGTTTTTTTTTTTTAATTTCGCTTATTTAATGAAAAAAAGTTAACCAACACCAACTGGCACTGTGTGAAAAAGTAATTGGCCCCTTACACTTAATAACTGGTTATGCCACATTTAGCTGCAATGACTGCAACCAAACACTTCCTATAATTCAATATCAGTCTTTCACATTGCTGTGAAGGAATTTTAACCCACTCTTCCTCCAGAACTGCTTTAATTCAGTAACATTTGGTAGGTTTTCGAGCATGAACTGCTCATTTCAGGTCCTGCCACAGCATCTCTATTGGGTTTAAGTCTGGACTTTGACTAGGCCACTCCAAAACTTTAATTTTACTTCTTTTAGCCATTCTGATGTGGACTTGCTTTTGTGTTTTGGATCATTGTCTTGCTGCATGACCCAACTACGCTTCAGCTTCAGCTGACGGAAGGATGACTGGACATTCTCCTTAAAATTTTCTGGTACAGAGCAGAATTCATGGTTCCTTTAATTATGGCAAGTCATCCAGGTCCTTAGGCAGCAAAGCATCCCCACCATCACACTATCACCACCATGTTTGACTGTTGGTATGGTGTTCTTACTGTGGAATGCTGTGTTTGCTTTGCGAGACATTATGGGATCCATGTTGTCCAAAAAGTTCCACTTTGGACTCATCTATCCATAGAACATTTTCCCAAAAGGCTTGTGGATCATCCAGGTGCTTCTTGGCAAATGAGAGACGAGCATTTATGTTCTTCTTGGTTAGCAGTGGTTTCCGCCTTGCTACTCTCACATGAAGCCCATTTTTGCCCAGTCTCTTTCTGATTGTGGAGTCATGAACACTGACCTTAGCTGAGGCAAGAGAAGCCTGCAGTTCTTTGTATGTTGTTTTAGGATCCTTTGAGACTTCTTGGATGATTTTACACTGCGCCCTTGGAGTAATTTTGGCAGGCCGCCCACTCCTGGGAAGGTTCACTACTGTTCAAGTGTTCTCCATTTGGAGATTATGGCTCTCACTGTGGTTCAATGAGTCCCAGAGCCTTAGAAATAGCTTTGTAACCCTTTCCAGACTGATAGAGGGCAACAAATTTTTCTGATCTTTTCAGGAACTTCCTTTGATCATGGCATAATGTGCTCGTTGAATCTTTGTGCTGCAGCGTGACTCTGATGGTAAGGGCCAAAATAAGTGAGGTTTATATTGAGCAGAGGCTGGCTGTAATCAAGCCTGGCTGTGTTCAATCAGCTGACTCTAATTATCCCTTTAATTGGGTTGATTTAACTAGGGGCAATTACTTTTCACACAGTGCCAGTTGGTGTTGGTTAACTTTTTTCATTAAATAAATGAAATAAGTAAAAAAAAAAAAAGTGTTATTTGTTCACTTAGGTTCCCTTTATCTAATATTATATTTTGTCTAAAGACCTGAAAACATCCAGTGTGACAAATATGCAATAATAGAGAAAATCAGGAAGGGGGCAAATACTTTTTCACGCCACTGTATGTTTCTATGACTGGTACATCAAGGACCAGTCATATAACGTCTGTCCTCCGTGGACTGCACTGGCTGCCAATTCAATGGCGAATCACCTTCAAGGTCGGTTTGCTGACCTATAAGGCCCTACATGATCAGGGACCTGGTTACCTGCAAGATCTTCTTCACCCTTACTGTCCTTCCCGTCGGCTCCGATCCACTGATGAGGGATTGCTAGAGATTGCCAGGGTTCGTTTAAAGACATCAGGGGCAAGATCATTTAGTTTCATGGCTCCAACCCTGTGGAATTCTCTACCTCATCGGGTAAGAGAATGCTTGACTGTCCAAAGCTTTAAATCAGCTTTGAAGACGTATCTGTTTAACCTAGCATATCCGGATTTTTAAAATATATTTATGGATTGTTTTTAAGATTTTAAGTTTTTTGTAATGATCTTTTGTTAAAGCGCCTTGGTTTTGGAAAGGCGCTTCTTAGAAATAAAGTATTCATTCATTCATTCATAGTTATCTATCATATGCATAATCAGGTAGCATGCACGGTAACCTTCTCGGAGGTGCTGCCTGTCTATGGCATGGGTGAGGCTAGGGTACTCCACACCATGCAGTTCAATGAATGGTTGAAAGACTGGTGCAGAGCACAGGGTTTTGACTTCATTGGGGACTGGGGGTCCACCTGGAGAGATGTGGGTCTATACTGGCACGATGGTCTGCATCTGTCCAGGAAGGGAACCAAGCTCCTAGGTGATGGGTTTAAATGCTTCATTGGCAAGCTTTTGAACTAGCCAAGGGGGTAGGTGTTGAAAGGAAGCAGGAAATTCCAAGCCTCCCCCAACAAAACATGGTAGTTAGTAAGGTAAACACCAAGGTACAGAGTTCGACAGAGGGTAGGACGAGTAAATGGAAAAAAGACAAAGGCAATAAGGGCAGGGATGGGGCAAAAAGGGTAATGCCAACATTAAATGGAGGGCAATGAGTATCAATGCCCATAGTCTGGGTAACAAGCTTCCTGAACTAGTGGCCCTGATGGAAGAGGGACACCTGGATATTGTGGTAGTCACAGATACATGGTGCACGGAGAACCATGACTGGGATGTCAATATACCAGGGTACATTATCTACAGAAGGGAAAGTGAGGGTAAAAGAGGAGGAGGAGTAACTCTCTACATAAGGGAAGGGATCAAAGCTACAGAACTAAAGGGTAAATGGGGAGCACAGGAGGCACTGTGGGTCACCTTGGGGATAGATAGTGGCACCACAATCTGCATAGGGGTTGTATACAGATCCCCGACTCGGGGAGGAAGTGGACAAGGAAATGCCAGAAGGCATTCTCAGAATGGCAGAAAAAGGGGAGATATTGTTGATGGGGGACCTGAATATGCCAGATGTTAACTGGAACACATTTACTGCAGTCACATCCAAGAGCAGGGTCATTCTCGATGTCCTACAGGGGACATGCCTCAGGCAGCTAGTGCTGGAACCCACTCGGGAGGGAGGAATCTTGGACCCGGTACTCTCAAATGGAGAGAGGATCACAGATTTAGAAGTGGGTAGCCATCTGGGAACAAGCGACCACCACACAGTGTGGTTCACGATAAACACAACAGTGGAGTCAAGCCATACAAAAATGAGGATACTGGGTTTTAGAAGGGCTGACTTTGGCAAACTGGGTGAATATCAAAGGAATGCACTAGCAAATGGGCAGAAAGGAGGGGTGGAAGAACAATGGAGAAAAATCAAAACTGCCATGATAGAAGCGACAAGCTTTTGTGTGAAACAAATAAAGAAAGCAAAACAGAGTAAAAAAACCCAATATAGTTCTCAAAAGAGGTGGCGAGGAAGGTTAGGGAGAAAAAGATAGCATTCAGAAAGTATAAGGAACCACAGAAGGTGCAGGACAGAGAACTGTACCAGTAAAAGCAGAAGGAAGCGGGGAAGGCAGTCAGAATAGCAAAGGCCCAAACCAAGGAAAAAAACAGCCAACTCAGTTAAGAAGGGGGCTAAAACCTTTTATAGGTACATTAGGGAGCAAAGAAAGGTCAAGGGAGGGATAGTGAAGCTTAATAAAGGGGAAGGGAAGTGGGAAGAGGGAGACAGTAAAAAGGCAGAGACTCTGAATGAATACTTTTGCTCAGTATTCACAAAAGGAGAAGGGGAGTTACCTAAACCAAACAATAGAAGCACTCTGGGCAGGCGGGTCAACATCAATCCATTCACAGAAGAAAGGGTCCCGAAAGAACTCCTAAAACTCAAGGTGGACAAAGCAATGGGACCGGACTGGATTCAACCCAGACTTCTAAAAGAACTAAGGGGAGACCTAGTGACACCACTGACTACCCTTTTTAACAAAACATGGGAGGATGAGGTGGTACCGGAGGACTGGAAGAGGGAGGATGTGATTCCCTTTTACAAAAGTGGGAGCAAGGCACAGGAAGGAAACTACAGGCCTGCTAGTCTGACCTCAGTGGTAGGGAAAGTGATGGAATCACTTCTGAAAGAAAGAATTGTTGCGTACCTAGAGGCCAGCGGGGCACAGGACCCAAGACAGCAAGGATTCACAGCAGGAAGGTCATGTCAGACAAATCTAATCGATTTCTTTGACTTGGTGACCAAAGTAATAGATGAGGGAGGGGCTGTGGATATGGCCTACCTAGACTTAAGCAAGGCATCTGACACAGTACCACACAAAAGATTAATAAACAAGTTAGCCAGCCTGGGAGTGGGTCCCAGGGTGGTAGCCTGGGTAACAAATTGGCTGCACAACAGGATGCAGAAGGCAATAGTAAATGGAGCGTACTCCAAAGAAAGGGGGGTACTAGTGGGGTACTGTAAGGTACAATACTGGGACCAGTCCTCTTTAATGTCTTTATAGGAGACATTGCAGAAGGTCTGGAAGCAAAAGTATTCCTCTTTGCAGATGACACACAGATCTGCAACAAAGCTGATACACAAGGGGGGGGTGGAAAGGATGAGAAGGGACTTGGCAAGGTTGGAGGAATGGTCAAAAGTACGGCAGCTTAAATTCAATGCAAAGTAATGCACCTGGGAAACAAAAACCCAGGGGAAGAGTACACAATGGGGGGGGGGGTTCTAAGAACAACAAAAATGGAAAGGGACCTGGAGGTAGTCGTATCAGATGACCTTAAGGTAGGCAAGCAATGTGAGAAGGCAGTAAGGAGAGCTGCGGAAATACTGGGATGCACAGCGAGAGGCATCACCAGTAGAAAACAGGAAGTTGTTATCCCTCTTTACAGACAGCTGGTGAGACCCCATCTAGAGTACTGCGTGCAGTTTTAGAGACCCCATCTCCGCAAGGACATAGACAAAATGGAGGCGGTCCAGAAGAGGGCAACTAAAATGATGCAGGGTCTGCAAAAGAAACCATATGAAGAGAGACTACGAGAGCTTAATATGTATACCCTTGAGGAAAGGGGGGGACATGATAGAAACTTTCAAGTACCTCAAGGGATCAACAAAGTCCAAGAAGGTAGCATCTTTCAGAAAAAGAGATGTGCAAGGCGGCACAATTTAAAGATGGGGGGGGGGGGGACAGCTCAAGGGCAATGTGAGAAACTATTTTTTCACAAAGAGAGTGGTGGAAGCATGGAACCACCTTCCTGAGGATGTTGTGGGATCAAAAACAGTGTGGGAATTCAAGAATGCATGGGACAGCCATAAGACAATTATAGTGGCGGGTAGGAGGAAGTAGGCTGTTGGTAAACTAGAACCTGCAGCTTATCCAATAGGTAGGGAAATGGGCAGACTGGGTGGGCCAAGCGGTCCTTATCTGCCATCAAAGTCTATGTTTAATCGACAAGCAAGCAGCATTTAGGCAGACCAGAAAAGAATAATCATGGACATAGAATCTGAGATCTGTCCCCTTATTTATCAATATAATGCAGCTATAAAAGTTTCAGTCCCACCGTCTATTACACAGATGTCTTGCCATTTAGGAATTGAAGACAGTTATCTAGCAAGACAGACGCCATTTGTATCCTATCAAGTTTATTTAGGCTTGATTAAGCCAGTACATATAAAAGGTATTGTGAGTTAAAGATTTTGTTTTCTGTAAGACGCTGCATTAATCATTATAACATTTGTTTCCCTGCCGGGAATTGCCAAAAACTAGGATGTTACAGGGATTAGTGAAAGAAAATGTCCATCTTCACAAGTGAGGTACTAAAGGGGTTCCACCTTAAAACAGTTTACTAGCTTTGTCATAAATCCTTGCAGAAATAAGGTCTCAGTCGAGTCATCTGAATCCTCATTCTCCTGTGGCGTTATCTCTTTCCCAATACGGTTCAGTAGCTTTTCAGCCTCTTTCGGTTCATTAAAAAGATACACGTCCCTTCCACAGCACGTGGAGATGAGCGGGAAGAAGAAGCTGATGCTGGAATCTCACTGAATCGTAGCACGCTGCAGATCCGATCAAAGGCTATGTGATGTAAACGGTACTATATGAAAGATCAGGAAACAATGATATTTCAGCCTCTCCATAGCGCAGGGAATGTTCCTTTCTTGCAATTACCAAGGCTCTATCTCGGTCCCCAACCCCAGTACACACTACGATAAAGGTCCTGGGAGCTGAGGAATCCGCTGCTGCTTGATGAGGGGTGAGTCACTAAGCGTTTTCCAGGGAGAAAGCAGAGTCATTTTTTTTGATCGGTGCACACTGTGTTTAGTAGCAGTTGGGCGAACTCTAGAGCATCCTCTCCTTCCACTGATTCCGGTAGCCTGACCACACAAAGGTTTCTCTCTCTCTGACTTGATTCTCAAGCGTTTTTAATCTCTGGTGCAGTAGTACATTTTCTTTTACGAATGTGGACGTCATATCTCGTGATTTTAAAGCAGAGGTCTCTGCCCTCCCAACCATTTGCTCAACAGCATGAAGCCATGTCTCCAGCTTTTCAACTCGGGGGGTGGGTGGGGGTAAGACTATCTAATTTGTGGTCCATGTCCTGGACGGTCTTGACAAGTTGGCCCAGAGTAGCATTCACGGTAAGTTGAGTCACCAATCCGGTTGCAGAATCCCCTGACACCGATGCCACCTTGTGGTTACCAGGCTGCTGTTCTTGCTGTGTTTTTTCTGGTGCAAAAAAGTCTGGCGGCGGAGCAGCATTACTAGACTTGCCCATATTGTCAAGCTTCACTTTGGCTACCAAATAAATTTTGTTTAATAAAGTGATCTGCCCAAATAAGTAGTTAAATTAAGATAGTATATAATCTCTCTGGGGAGCTGTTACAGTCGTGGCCAAAAATACTGGTGCCCTTGCACTTTTTTCAAATAACTCACAATTTCTTCTAAACATAAGTTGAAATTAACAACAGTATGTGGTCTCCACAATTCTTTATTTCTCTGTTAATATTACAGAACCTTTGTTTTTGATTCAGAATTTAATACTGTATATCCTTTTAAATCAGAAAATGAAAAAAAATGGCATTGACAAAATTACTGACACCCTAGACTTAATATTTTGTAGCACAGCCTTTGCTCAAAATAACTGCAATCAACCACTTCCTATAGCCAGGGATGAGCTTCCTGCATCTCTCTACTGGTAGTTTGGCCCACTCTTCTTGTGCAAACTGCTCCAGTTCTCCCAGATTTGAAGGGTGCCTTCTCCCAACTGCTGTTTTCAGATCTCTCCACAGGTTTTCAATGGGATTTAGATCTGGACTCATTGCTGGCCACTTCAGAACAGTCCAGCGTCTTGTCTTGAACCATTCCTCGGTGCTATTTGAGGTGTGTATGGGGTCATTGTCCTGCTGGAAGACCCAAGACCTTCGACAGAGACCCAGCTTTCTGACACTGGGTTCAACACTGCGCTCCAAAATGGCCTGGTAATCTCCAGATTTCATGATGCCATGCACACGTTCAAGGCACCCAGTGCCAGAGGCAGCACAGCAACCCCAAAACATCACTTAACCTCCTCCATGTTTGACTGTAGGGACGGTGTTCTTTTCTTTGAAGGCTTCATTTTGTTTTCTGTAAACAGAGATGATGTGCTTTACCAAAAAGCTCTAATTTGGTCTCATCTGTCCTCAGGACATTCTCCCAGAAGGATTTTGGCTTGTTCAGGTGTGTTTTGGCAAACTCCAGTCGGCTTTCTTATGTCTCTCTCTCTCAGCAGTGGAGTCCTCCTGGGCCTCCTACCATACAACCCCCTTTCATTGAGTTGGCGATAGATGGTGCGAGTTGAAACTGTCGTACCTTGGGTCTGAAGGTCAGCGGTCAGCTTGAATCTGTTTGGCAGTTGATCGAGGTGCTTTCTCCACCATTCGAACAATCCTGCGCTGCAATTTTCGATCAAGTTTTCTCTTGCGGCCATGTCCAGGGAGGTTGGCAACAGTGCCATGGGCCTTAAACTTCCTGATAACATTACGTACGGTGGAAACAGGAACATCAAGATCTCTGGAGATTGATTTGTAGCCTTGAGATTGTCCATGCTTGGCTACAATCGTCTGTCTGACCTCCTCAAGACAATTCTCTGGCTTTCTTTCTTTTCTCCATGCTCATTGCGGTACACACAGTGACACAAAACAGGAGAATGAGTCCTTTTCTCTATTCAAACTGGTTGAATGAGTGATTTTTATATTGCAGGCACCTGCAACTCACCACAGGTGAGTTCAATTCCAAAGTGAAGGAGAATCACCTGCTTGAAATCTAATTATTTCTAACTACTTCTAAAAGGCGCCAATAATTTTTTCCGGGCCATTTAAGGATTTCTGTGTGGAATAAGCTAAGACTTAGTAAATTTTTCTGCTTTTTGTGTTTTATTCCACTGCAAACCAAAGAAATACATATGTGGATACCAAAATATTTAATTTCAACAATTTTCTGGAAGGAATGGTGTATTATTAGAAAAAACTGCAAGGGCGCCAATATTTTTGGCCACGACTGTAGGAGTGTCTGTTCCTCTCAGAGGCTAAGCCACGCCCCTCAAAAGAAATTCCCACTTAATTCAATTTATTTGAATTTTCATCCAATTTCTTTACTCCCATATATTTTCTAACATTATCAAACAAGTTGCTACTTCTCAATTGATGTATCACTTGAATGCAGTATCTCTCCTTGAACTCCTTCCATTGGGTTTCAGGAAGCTTCCTTCAACTGAGACTGCTTTTTTTTTTTTTTTAAATATGATGGGGTTTTTTTTAGACTTTTTTTTTTTTTTTTTTTTAATATATCTGTTTATTCTCCCTGTCTTTGACTCAGGAATATACCCCATATCGGTCTGCTGGGTCCTGGCAAGGACTTTATGATGCTTATAGTGAACGGGTTTTTCCCTGTGTGTGGTTCCCCCACAGCCCTCCTCTTAATGCAGGTGGACGTGCAATGACCTCAGCACACAGCCAGGCATGATCCCGCCCCCAATGTGCAGACATACACCACCTCCACCAATCCAGCCTCAGTAATGGTCTGCGGCTAACCAACCCCTAGCCATTGCTAGGGGTCGTTGTGTAGCTAAGCGGCAGAGCCTCTCCCTCCTCAGAAAAGGCGAGCAGTCAAATGGATGCTCAGTCTTCTCCACCCAGCCTTCACTCTGACAGCCCTGGTTCGCTCCAGAACCCCTGTCATTGGCATAACAAGAGGTAGCACTACTGCTGCACTGGTGGGTCAGCTAACTTAGACTTCACTGATTTTCAGCAAAAAAAACATGCCAAAGTATAATACATCATATGGGACGTAACATTCTGCCTGAAATACATTAGTGAAACGGCAAAAACAGCTCCTCCGTTTAAAACAGGTGCTCGAGTTAAAACTGGCAGTACGAAGAAGCAAAACTCAGCACACTGTAAGTTGGCGTTTAAACAGGCATAATTTTATTCACAGGTAGATGCCAAGCCTAACAAACAGTAGGAACAAAGCTAAAAAATCCCAACCGGTTTCATGCACCGTACGTCATCAGGGGGTGGTAACAGATAATACCAAACACCTATTTATAGGTTCACTCTTAAAGACACAGTAACCAAGAGGAAACTTATTGCATCAATTCACAAACAATATAAATACATACACTTATAACATAAATACCATTATACACTAGATTGGATATAATAATGGTATTTATAATTATATTATTTAATGAGTGTCACAATAATTCCTAATTACTGTGTCTTTAAATGAACCCTCTGAATAAGCGTTTAGTATTATCTATTACCACCAATGACTTTGACTCTTGGTGGGGCCCAGTTCCTACTGGCTGGCGCTCCTGTGAATAAATTATGCCTGTTCGCATCAGCACCCCAGTGTGCTGAAATTCTCTTCTATCTGGCTTCTGATAGCATACAGTAAACATTAGTTCCATATTCTTTTTTTTTTTTTTTCTTCTCTGTGTGAATTTAGTGCTCGTGAAAGGTGCTGGATTGACAACACTGGAACCTGAAGTCTTCTATCCACATGACAGGTACAGCATAGGCAATCACAGTGCAAGTTTCCCCACAATGCCCTACCAATGTGCCTCAATCTTGCCATGGGGGGGACCACCACGTTGGCGAGAGGGTAGTTCAGACTTCATGCCCATTCAATCCTTGGGTACCAATTAGTGCCAGCTGTGTTGGTGGTTTTGTGTTGTGGACAACTGCCACTGGGAACTGAACTGAGATCACCACAAGTAATTTCACGTAGGCCACTGGACGGTCCTCAGATGATGATAACTTTCAACCACTACCGACCTGTGCTGGATTTGAACCTGTGACCTAGAGGTGAAAGTCTCATTAAACCGCTGGCAATACACTGAGCCATCCAGTTCCTGTTCCATATTCTCCTGTTACAATAGAGGAGGGATCTTCAAATATTTTTTATAACTCCCAACTTCTGGTCTCTGCAATTCTGGTGTAGAACCCATTGTCCTCTCTGATCATGCTGTGGCGTGGATTTCACTTTTCCTAGATATCAACTTTCAACAGGATACAACTTGGAAATTAAATACTCAGCTCCTCAAGGACGAGTATGTGACTTCCAGGATCCCCTACCTCATCCAATCATTCATCATATCTAATCAGAACATGGTACCGAGGGTAGATCATGAATGGTGTGCCTTAAAATGCTTCCTAAGAGGGGAGTTCATCTGGCTCGCCTCTACCCAAAAGTGCCTTAGAGAATCGGAAGCCCTTTCTTTGCTTACCCAAATTCGTACCTTGGAACAATCCCTCTCTGCCACTTCCTCTCCTGACTCTCTACAAACCCTGCTCTCCCTCAGGGATAAATATGACACCCTGTTGCAGGAGAAGGCAGAATTTGCCATCCTAAAAACCCAGACTAAATACATAGAACATGGGAAAAAAAAGCTGGCCGTCTTCTTGCCCTCCGCTTAAGAAAGCTGGAAACCTCAAGAATCTTATCCTCCATTAATGCCACAGATGGTTCGATTAAAACACACCCTAGAGATATAGCAGTCATCTTTGAACAATTCTACTCCTCCCTTTATAGCCAATGTTCATCGCCACCAACCATGGAGGAAGTGGCTGCATACCTGGATTCTTCTTCATTACCACACCTCTTAGAACACCATCAGGCCCTCCTCTCTACCCCAGTCTCCTTAGATGAAGTAGAAGCTGCCATAAACACTCTAACACTGGACAAAGCTCCATTCCTGATGGCTTCCCATTGAAGTTCTATAAACTCTTTATCAAGGTCCTCGCTCCCATTCTCCTCCACCTATATCGCTTCATGTTTTCTTCAGAAGTCCTCGATCCCTCACTGCTAGAAGCCACCATTGTTGTTCTCCTCAAGCCAGACAAGCCACCTACTTGCCCAGCCAATTATTGTCCTATTTCGTTACTGAACTGTGATATTAAAATCCTCACTAAGATTCTAGCCTCCAGAATAGAGACGGTCTGGTCTGTCTTCTTAGTCCCGAGCAGGTAGGTTTTGTTTCCGGGAGGTCCTCTACAGATCACCTACATAAGATATCCCATATCTTCCAAGTGGCGGGATCCTGACCCTTTCCTATGGCTTTAATCTCTTGCGACGCTGAAAACGCCTTCGACAGGGTAGACTGGACATTCCTGTGGCCAACCCCGCAAAAAATGGGCTTCCCCATATCATTTCTTCAATGGCTTCAGGTAATATATTCCTCCCCGACGGCTAAGATATATTGCAACAGTTTTTTTTCTTCCCCCTTCTCTCTCTACATTGGCACATGTCAAGGATGCGCACTTTCCCCCCTTTCTTTTTAGTTTATACCTAGAACCACTCATTAGGCATTTGAAATCTTCCCCTAATATCACTGGCATCCCCCGTCAGTAACCTCACACCATCACTCTCAGTCTATGCGGTTGATATCCTCCTTCACCTTCAATTCCCATCTTTTCTCTTGCTGAAGTCCTAAGGATAATAGACAACTTTAGTACATACTACAATTATAAACTAAATGTTAACAAAACAGAGAAGGGGGTAACCCTTGATCCTCAACTTGACCTCTCCCTCCATATATACGCAAGTCTTTCAAAGCCACAAACTGCAAGTTGGGCCCGGCTTACAGAGCCAAAAGTTGCCTCACCCACAATGCTCGACTTGCCCTTGCAAAAGGGGTTCTTCTCCCCACACTCTGCTATGGGTTCACCTCCTTCCTGAATGCCCCAAAAACCTGACCCTGTCAGCCCTCCGCCTCACACATCACTATCAGCTCTACTCTAGGCTTGGGTGGCTCTCCCCTGACAACCACTGAACCTTTGTCATGGGAAACCTCATTGACAATATTGTAAGAACGTTCACTCCTCCAGCACTTGCACAACTGCTAAAGCCAGTCCCCCTGTCTACCAGTTGAGGTCAAGTGACTTCCAGGCCCTTAACGTCCTCAAAACTCGCTCCCTTGCATGGGATTGTGCCTTTGCTGACCTTGCTCCCAGAATATGGAACCTTCTTCCTACCCAGGTGAGAGCCGTTTCCTCACACACCAGCTTCAGGTCCTCCCGCTGGGGCCACCTGAAGCATGCATCCACCTGCACCTAGTGCCCCCACCCTGAGTGGTGGGCCCAGTGCCCTTGGACACTGGGCAGCTGTCTCAAGTGCCAGGGAATATTCACTGTGTATACCTGTGCTCCTCTGGCCTGTCTTGCATGATGCCTAAGTCATCATCTTCTGCTTACACTTGATTTACTCTGCTGGTTAGTGTCCCCTACCAGGCTAGCAGCCTTGGGTTTTTTTCACATGCCCCCTTCCTTTTTGTGCAATCTCAATGCAAGTGTTTCTCTCCTCTCTTGCTGCTCAAGTACCCCTACTCTATGCCCCTTGTGTACACTAACTAGGTATCCCCACCTGCCTTCCCAGCTGTTATCCAATGTTATTTCTTATCTGTTCCTTGTTGACTGCCATACTTTGACTCTGCATTATTTAACCTGTACCTGACTGTCCCTCGTTGATTGCTGTGCATTGACTCTGTACTGTTATTGCCTGTACCTTGTTGATTGCTGTGCCTTGACTCTGTACTGTTATCGCCTGTACCTTGTAATTCTCCCAGGTCGCACCTGAAAATAGGCATCTGACTGTCTAGTGTGCTTACCTGGTAAACAAAAGCTAAATAAATAAAAATAAATAAATATATTCTCAACCATTTAACATACAGACAGAACTTTATCCCATTTGGCATTAAGTGGTCCCATCACTGCATTAAATACCTGGGCATCTTCTTAACCTCTGGCCCTTCTTTTAACACAGAAACAATCTAGAAGACCTCTGGGGTACCATTCAACAGGACCTATCTCGTTGGAAGAACCTCCCACTCTCATTATGGGGTAGGATTAAGATGAATGTCCTCCCTAGACTTTTTTACCCTTTAAATATGCTTAACATCTGGCTTCCCATATCCTTCTTTGAACGCATTCATGCTGATATCACTTCATTTATCTGGTTGGATAAAGCTCTCAGGTGCTCCTATCTTAAATTGGGATTACCCAAGGAATATGGGGGTCTGCGATAATCCAACTTCATGTTATACTATTGGGCCACTCACCTATATAAATGTGGAAAGTGGCTATCAGTCTCTCAAATTAGATCAGGACATTAATACATCCCTATCTGGTTGCAAATTGAATCAGACTTACTCTCTAACCATAACATGAACCCTGTCATGATTTTCTTCTCCCCCTTGAAATCTCTGCCGAAGATGTTAGGTTCTTCACCATTCGGTATCTCTATCAGAGTCCTCTCACAACTCTGTGCATACCTTAAGATGTCTCCCTTTATGGGACTTCTCCCAGCCTATTTTCTTCAATCCAAATATCAAGATAGGTGGACATCCACTACCTACCACCTGGCTCCCGGTAGCCCCTGAACTTAAAAGTTTTGGACTTTTACTCTCAGACATCTATACTCACTTCTCCTGAGCTACTAACTAAATTTTGATTGGCGCCGGCCCACACTTTCAAGATCTACCAATTACGGCATCTTCTAGTCAAACAATCTGGACTCCTACCATGACAGTCTCCATTTGCTGACTTCCTGTAGCAGATCCAGGAACCCACTTCCAAACCCCATGGAGCCTCCTCTCTATTTATGTACTTTTATTTATTAAAGTTTGATTACCGGATAGGCCCACTGAGCCCCGAAGGTCCCTTTCTCAGGGGCGACCCGGGATACAGTAGAGACAGATTGTCAGGTACAACTTGTTACAGAGAGAGTACAAATGCTAACCAGGTTACAGTAAAACACTAAAAAAATAAGTCAGTAAGTCAGAAACACATACGACATATGAGTAGTGATTGTTTGAGACAAGGCCAAGCCTTGTAGTCTATTTGGATGACAAAGGGAGAGGGTAGGCATTGTTTGTTGGACCGGGGGAAGACTACCCTATTCCTTGACAGTGACAAGTGCTGGTCTCAATCATCGCTCACTAATCCTCAACCCCCCCCCGGTAGGTTCTAAAGTCTGGGAGTCTCTCCTTCCAGACCTTGAAATTAACTGGACTCACCTCTGGAAGGATTTATATACTTATTTATCTCAAGACCGGTTTAGACTCACTCAATATCACATCTTAAATAATATGTATTATGCCCCAATCAAACTGGCTAAAATGGGTCACCTCCCCTCCTCTACATGTTCCAGATGTTGCATGGAAGAGGGCTCCCTTTTGCATATCTTCTGGACCTGTGAGAAGGTATCTTCCCTGTGGATGCAAACTGAAGCATGTTTGGACACCCTTTTAGGCCTACAAGGCCTTTTATCCCTGGGTATATGCATTATTAGGGACTACTCACAGTTCCAGGTGAAGGAGAGGAGATACCACATGGCTCTTATTTCCTTAGTGGTTAAGAAGCAAGTCCTTAGACACTGGATGGATCAATCACCCATCACTTATACAGAATGGCTGCATGAACTTTCTTTTGCTCTAAGAGTAGAACAGCTAATTGCCAGTATTCGTTACCGTAAACCTCTATTCAATAAAAAATGGGACAAACTACACGCTCTTTACTTATCTTGATTTCCTTTTTGGGCATCCCAGACACCTCATTAGAGTTGGAAAGACACCATGGTACTTCATTTTATGTATTACCTTTTTGAAGTTCTTGTTTTCTAGTTTAGTGCTCTTTGCTGGGGGGGAGGAAAAGCAGGGGGTGGGGTTGTGTCTTCTTTCATGTATCCAGTAAATCGTGCAAGCTGTTGGTTGTCATATGTATAAAATCAATAAAGTTTTTTCAATTTAAAAAAAAATAATAATTCTCAACTTCAACCATTTTGCTAGCCACACTAATGTTTTTGGAACCCAAAGGATAATTGATAGCATGCATTTTAAATTGCTGTTACTATGCTGCTCATTCTAAACAAAGTACACATATTCTAACACAGTTCACAATTATACTCCACCATTTCAGACCTCCTGCCCATCACTTAAGTAAAATGTGTACCTTATAATGATTCAGTTTTCCCCCAGTAACTATCAAGAACTCGATATGCTCTTTTAAGTAACTAGCTTTTACACTTTATCCCACTTTGTGTAACTATTCATCCTGTTATAGTTCAGCAAGTGAAACTTACCCTCCCCTTCCTAATGTTTAGATTCAGAGATGATGCATCTTGCAATCCTTCCCACCACGAGAAGAAAATCTCCTGCCAGTGGCATCATTTTGTTTCAACAGCGTCATGAGCTACTTTAGAGGAAAGGGGGAAGGGGGAAACTGTTTAACCAGGAGAGGTACACTAAGCCGGAGCTTGTTTCCAGGTGCGACCTCGAAGCACAAGGAAGTTATCTGACTTGCTCAGGGTCACGCAGTATGCAAGTGGGGGCTGTGGGATTCAAACCCATGTCTCCAGATTTGCAGCTCAGAGCCCTAAACTACTGCACTATACTGGCTCCTTAATGCTGCTAATCTTGCAGCATTTAGGATAATGTCCTTGGTGATCACATTCACCGCGATAAGGAGGACTGTTCAACATTTAAACTTCAAACATGCGGCTTTGAAATTATCCCCTTATGCAGAGGCAGTCATCACAACCCTGTAATAAGCTCATACCCACAGCCTGTAACACAATAAAATCATGCAGAATTATGTACAAAACCCAAAGAATTACATGAAATGTCCAAATCAAGGTTTTAAAGACTCTGTAGGAGATACAGGTTGCAGTTTCTGGCCACATTACTCACTATTCCTTGTCTCTATCTTCTCGTCCTATTCGGAAATTTGCAGCAATCTTTGCTATCTATAACCGAGCATCTTCAGGTTTTGTAAATTGAGCATATGAACATACAAAACTGCCAGCAGATAAAGGCCTTATGGTCTATCAAATCTGCTCGATTGTGCAGCTAGCAGCCCTTACACTGCAGCTGCCCCCCCCCACCTCCAGTGACCTTCCCACTTAACCTGTCCCACCACTTTTAAATCAGCCCACTGTTCTACAGGATATCACTTTCTCTGGCAATGCGCTCCACCCAGACACCAACCTCTCTGTAAAAAAGTGTCTCCTCATTTCCCTCCTGAACCTTCCCTCTTCCAATCTCAGATTGCGCAGAGTGTCCCTCCCCCTCCTTAATTTGGAAAGCCCCTCCATGCCCGTATTATTTATCCCCTTTTTGTACCTGAAGGTTTCAATCATGTTCCCCATCCGTCATCTCCTCCAGGGAGCACATGTTCAACTCCCTTAGCCTGCTCTCGTAGGGTAAGCCTCTGGATCATTTTTGTTGCCCTGCACTGCACCTCCTCCAGTAACCTAATGTCCTTCTTCAGGTACATTCGCCAGAACTGCACGCAGTACTCCCATTCACTTCCGTAAAAGTTCTCAGTCATGCAGGGATAAGGGGGGAGTGTGTGATCCCAATGCTACGCAACGGCTTCCTAATCACGTCAAACTGCTTTCTACTGGTTCTGGTGGCACATGACCAGTCAAGCAACAGTCAAACAGTCTTTGATTCATAGTCCATCTCCCCCACTTATCTTGCAGCATTCAGGTTAGTGTCCCTGGTCACCACATGCACCGCAATAAGCAGCACTGTTCAAGGTTGTTCTGAAAAAGCTGACGGATGGTGAAAATTCACTAGGCAGGCCTTTCTGATATCCTGTGGAGCCCACTGCTTTCCTTACAATTGGCTACCTGCCAACCATGTGCAAATGAAGGTATTGAGATTTTCACCTTTGGCCCCCTCACACATTCAAACAAGCCTGATATTCATCTTCTGGTTCTTTTATTTTCTAGGGCTTTTAGCCTGTTCTTCAGATGTGTATTCTCTGATGCGAGTTGGGCCACTGCAGTGAGCGTATTTTTTTGCAAGTGCTCACTGACATCCTTGGCCGTGTAGACTGACACTTCAATTTTACAGTCCTACGTGGCCATTCTCTCCAGGATCTGGTTTATCTTGGGGTCCATTTCTCTGACCACATTGTGGATGCTTTACCATGGGAGCTTCCAACCCGCTGCAAGTTTTACATCAAGGAGAAAGACAGCTGTGATGACGTTGGGCTGGCAGTATAGCTTAGAGAATAGAGGAACGAGGTGTGAACGTGCTTTATACATCCAGCAGACCAGACCTGAGTTTGATTCTCACAACCTCCACTTGCATACTGTGTGACTCTGAGCAAGTCACTTAACCGTCCAGTGCTCCCAGGTCGCCCCTAAAACAGGCACCTGTGCCTAGTGGGCCTTACCCGGTTACCAAAGACAAAAAAAAAAAAAAAAGTACAACCTCCTGCAATCGTGGCTCTCTATGATGATGCTTTAATTGCTAAAAGCAAAGGGTTGTATGCTATTGTAATTCTGTTAGACTTTACTTCTGCATTTAATGCACTGAGGCATGTGTGAAAGTATATTTTCTGACTTTCATATTTCAGGTTTGGTTCCTGATTGCTTTTTTTTTTCTGTCTTGCAAATCACTCTTTTCAGGTCTGCTTTGGTTCTTTTTGGTCATCTTCTGTTAAACTATCCTGTGGTGGTGTTCCTCATGGTTCTGTTCTTGTTCCTTTTCTTTTTTGTCTATGTAGTGCTCCTGTTCGTAAGCTTGTTTTTAATCTTACAGTCGGACATTTCATCATTATGTTGCTGATACTCAACTTTATTTTTCTTGGTCTGACTCATCACCTGATCTGCTTGGGAAAGCTAGTGGTGTTTAACTGAAACAGTAACTTGGTGCTGTTATAATTTGTTGAACATTAATGTGAATAAACATGAAAATACATACTTACCACAATTGTTGATGCTCCAGAATAACTTCACCATTGATTACAGTTTATGGGTCTGGGCCAGAGACACTAGGGCCCTGCAGGAGCAAACTGCTTTGAAGGGAGGAAGGGAGCAGATATCGGCTATCGACAGTGCCTGCCCACCTGACAGGGTGCCGTGTGTGCCAGCCAATAACCGTCGCTGACTCCCTCATGCACCTCAGTTCTTTTCGCCAGGAGGAAAACAAAGCTGAGAGAAATAAATACGGGGTTAGATACTTACTAGCCCAAAGGGAAAGGCTCTAGGAAATAAACAAAATAAAACCCGACTACCAACAGGTCACACTAGGTGGCACAATGGGTAGTAGGGTTTATAGAACCAGAGTTTCACAACACTAACCAGACGGAAGGTGGACAGAGGTCTAGAAAATTAAGACAGCAGCCCTCAGAATGTGGCTCTGGCAGAATCACAAGGAGGATGCCCATGAATGGGACCTCCTTACAAATGAGATGACACAATGTGCCAAAAACAGAAAAGGACACAGACTCCTGGAAAAAAGGGGCAACTCCACACTAGCAGATAGAGAATTGATTAAACTCATGCGTTAACCATGTCCCTTTTTCTTACATCAGGGAAGAAGAAAGGGGGAACTTGGGGACATATGGAGTTGCAGGACTGGACAGTCCAAGGGCGTTGAGAAGTATACATCTCCCCAGACACCACTAAGGGTAGTGGGCTACCCAATATTTAAAGAACAAAAAATGCATACCAACGAAAAACACCTGACACAGAAGTAAGACTGCATCCAAAAATTACCTGCTTCTCATGCAACCACAGGGATGTACCCGGCGCACAAGCTTGTGTAGTTGTTCCAAAAAGGTGCAAGCAACCCCCACATGCAATGCAGCTGCAAAGTGGAGCCAGATTGGTAGTGCCCAGGAGCACATGTTATACGTAGCAACTAATAAGCATATACCCACAAAGGGGATTTACCCCTGGCAGGGAGAAGGAGGACAACAAAGAAAAAGGAGAAAGGAGCCACCTTCAACAAAACCCCCTTTTTATGTTTGCTTGAGCACGCAGCGCACAAGAAACATTTTGAGGGGAGTAGAGTATTGCAGAGGTGTGGCAGTGTTTGGCCAATCCAGCCAACACTTTCAGGGGCTCGTTCCTCAGCCACTAATCAACAGAGAAGCTGCTGATGATGGCAGTGTCACAGCGAGTGCCGGACTTGAATGAAATCTGCCGCTCAATCATGAACAGTTTCATCACTGCAGTGGCAGATCCCCAACAAGGCAAATTCCAGCCATGCATATTACACACTGCACAGTAATACTCATGGCTGGACTTATGAGCAACTCATTTGCTCAGTCCGTCTTTCCTGGTGAAATAAATAAATGAGCCCCACTGTGCATAACTGGTAGTTTCTGATGCCCACCACATACTCCCTCCACGGGTGCCCAATCCCCGTATTGGCATTCCCCCCCACAAGCCTGAACATATATTTTGCCAACAGGGTATCCAATCCTCGTGTTGGCATGCCCCTTCAACACACACACTGTTGTGGCACACTGGGAGCCCATCCCAGTGTGCCAAAGTAATTCTTATGTTTTTCCAACACCGGGTACCCCACTCCCATGTCGGACGTGCGCCCCAAGCCCCTTTTTTGTCAGCCGACCTCAGGGTGCCAAATCCCCGGTCAGCATTGATCTCCCCCACTAGTCTGGCACACTGGGAGCCCACCCAGTATGCCAAAATCCATTTTGTTTTCATCTGTAAAAGAAAACAGTCCCACAACGTTGTTTTTTAAACCTGAAAAATAAAAACAGTCCCTTGTCATTCCTGCCAGCCCCACTCCCCCAACCCGCACCCTCCCTCTGCACACCCCACCTCCCTGCACCCCCCTCCACTCACACATACTTACCTCCAGAGGTCGAGAGCAGTGATCTTCGGACCAGGAACACATCTGCACTCTTCAAAAGCCAACTGCAAACTGAAGAAGATTACAGTAAGCCATTCAGCACAACAGCTGCAAAAAGACATTTTGGGCAGGATGTGAATCAACTGGGGGTTTCAACTTAGGTTGATATCTTAGCCATATTTTGGAGTTTTGGCCACAAATTTTCAACATGGGGTTCTTGGGACCCCACCTTGTGACCATTGACACTGTCATTTCGTTTCTCGGTCCCAAAAGGCAAATTCGTTGTCACTGTGCGGAATCACCTTTCGGGATCGAATAACGAAACAACACTGCCACTGTTCATAAGGTGGGGTTCCAAAAAGCCTAAGTTGCAAGTCTAATGAAAAAACTCCAAATAATTACTGTGTTACAAGCATGTGTTGCGCAGTTTGTACGCACGCTCGTAACTTCACCAGTTTTTCATATTTTCACTCCAAATTTCCAACACTACATTTTTTTCATAGAGGGAGGAGACAGTAAGCATACAAAGCAACAGGAGAGGGGACACAAAATGAGTCAAGATTGGAGTGGTGCAATGCAATGGCTGTGGGGCAGCAGTGTTCCGGGAGACATCCTGGAGGCTGCAATACTGCCCTGTTTGCAGGCACCTCTCTGGTCTGAGGGAGGAGGTTGCCCGTCTCCAGGCTGATCTGGCTAGGATTCATGAAACCTCTTCCCCCACCCAGGGACCAGCAGGGCCACCACCGCTACCTCAGAGGCTGCCAAGAATGAGGAGCGGTTGGACCAAAGTGGGCTCAGGGAGGGAGGGAGAGGGTGGTGGAACAGAGGTGCATCCCTCCAGTTGTACCTCTCTACAATTCATATGCTGTTCTGGAGAAGAGTGGTTCCTCTATGGAGGCACCTGCAGTGGAGACCAAGGAGGGTGTTGGGAACCTCCACAAAGGAGACCCACAGGAGGGTGGCACGAGACCCCACAGGAGAAGGAAACAGCTCCAGGTGGGGGACTCGATCATTAGGGGGGTAGAAGTGGGGGAGGAAGGGGATAGGGAAGTAAGGTGCCTGCCTTGCACCACAGCTTGAAGGGACAGGAAACGAATCCTCAGGATTGCGGGAGCAGCTGCATGAGGGAGGGAGCTGGATGTCACTGTCCACCCAGGGACAAATGACCTGGCTGTGAATGGGATCAGAGTGGTGCAAGAGGAGTTTGTAGAGTTGGGGAGGGGCCTTAGGCAAGCAGCATGTACGGTAACCTTCTCAGAGGTGCTGCCTGTCTATGGCAAGGATGATGCTAGAGTATTCCGCATCATGAGATTCAATGAATGGTTGAAAAACTGGTGTGGAGCTCAGAGTTTTGGCTTCACTGGGGACTGGGGAGCCACCTGGAGGGATGTAGGCCTATACTGGCGCGATGGTCTGCATCCGTCCGGGAGGGAACCAGGATCCTAAGTGATAGGTTTAAATGCTTCATTGGCAAACGTTTAAACTAGCCAAGAGGGGAGGCACTGAAAAGGATCAGGGAAATCCCAACATCCCCCCTACAAAACACAGTAGAGAGGTAAACACCAAGGTAGACAAGTCAGTAGGGAGCAGGAAAGGGGCAAACGCAGAAAAAGGCAGTAAGGACAGGGATGGAGCTAAAAGAGGTAAAGCCATAAAAAAATGGAAGGTGATGAGTACCAATGCCCGCAGTTTGTGTAACAAGCTCCCTGAAGTAGTGGCCTTGATGGAAGAGGGATTCTTGGATATTGTGGCAGTCCCTGAAACATGGTACACAGAGAACCATGACTGGGATGTCAACATACTAGGATACACAATCTACAGGAGGGACAGGGTAGGTAAAAGAGGAGGAGGAGGAGTAGCTCTATATATAAGGGAATGGATTAAAGCTACAGAACTGAAGAGTAAACAGGAAGTTGATGAGTCACTATGGGTCACCCTGGAGACAGGAAATGGCACCATAATCCGCATGGAGGTTGTGTACAGACCCCCATCTCAGGGGGAGGAAATGGACAAGGAAATGATAGAAGGCATCCTTAAAATGGCAGAAAAAGGGGGGATATTGTTGATGGGGACCTGAATATGCCAGATGTTAACTGGAGTACCTTTGCTGCAGGCACATCCAAGAGCAGGGTCATGCTTGATGCCCTACAGGGGGCATGCCTCAGACAGCTAGTGCTAGAACCCACTCGGGAGGGAGCAATCTTAGACCTGGTACTTTAAAATGGGGAAGGAGAAAGGATCTCAGATTTAAAAGTGGGTAGCCATTTGGGAACAAGTGACCACCAAACAGTGTGGTTCACAATAAACACAGCCATAGAGTCAAGCCATACAAAAACAAGAGTATTGGACTTTAGGAAAGCTGACTTTGGGAAAATGAGAGTGCGCTTCAGAAAAGCACTAGCAAACGGGCAAGAAGGAGGGGTGGAGGAACAATGGGGAATAATCAAAACAACCATCGCAGAGGCAACAAGCCTTTGTGTGAAGCAAATCATCAAAACAAAACGAAGGAAAAAAACAATATGGTTCTCAAAAGAAGTGGAAGGGAAGGTTAAGGAGAAAAATATAGCATTCAGGAAATAAGGAAACACAGAAGGAGCAGGACAGAGAATTTTATCAGTTAAAGCAGAAGGAGGCAGGGAAGGCAGTCAGAATAGCAAGGACACAAACTGAAGAGAATATAGCCAACTCTGTTAAGAAGGGGGATAAAACCTTTTATAGGTACATTAGGGAGCGAAGAAAGATCAACGGAGGAATACAGAGACTTAATAAAGGGGAGAGAATGTGGGCAGAGGGTTAAGTGAAAAAGCAGGGATACTGAACGAATATTTCTGCTCAGTATTCGCAATGGAAGAAGAGGGGGAGGTACCTAAACCAAACAAGAGAGAAACTCTGAATAGGGGGGTTGATAACAGTCCATTCACAGAAGAAAGGGTTTTGAAAGAACTCCTGAAACTGAGGGTGGACAAAGCAATGGGGACTGATGGGATTCACCCAAGAATTCTAAAAGAACTAAGGGTAGAACTAGTAACACCACTGACTACTCTCTAACAAATAATGGGAGGATGGGGTGGTACCTGAGGACTGAAGGAGGACAAATGTGATTCCACTTCACAAAAGTGGGAGCTGGGCAGAGGCAGGAAACTACTGACCAGTTAGTTTGACCTCAGTGGTAGGGAAAATGATGAAAGCACTTCTGAAGGAAATAATTGTTGAGTATCTAGAGGCCAGTGGGGCACAGGACCCAAGGCAGCATGGTTTCACAGCAGGAGGTCATGTCAGATGAACCTAATAGATTTCTTTGACTGGGTGACCAAAGTAGTAGACCAGGGAGGAGGGGCTGTGGATATGGCCTACCTAGATTTTATCAACGCATTTGACACAGTCTCACACAGAAAGATTAATATACAAGTTAGCCAGCCTTGGAGTGGGTCCCAAGGTGGTAGCCTGGATAAAAAACTGGCTGGACAACAGGACGCAAAGGGTAATATGAAACAGAGTCCACAGTAAAGAAAGGAGGGGAACTAGTGGGGTACCGCAGTGTTTGGTACTGGGACCGGTCCTCTTTAATATTTTTATAAGTGACATTGGAGAGCACCTGGAAGGAAAGGTATGTCTCTTTGCAGATGACACAAAGATCTGCAACAGGGTTGATACACAAGGCGGGGTGGAAAGGATGAAAAGGGACTTGGCAAAGTTGGAGGAATGGTCAAATATGTGGCAGCTCAGATTCAATGCAAAGAAGTGCAAGGTAATGCATCTGGGAAACAAAAACCCAGGGGAAGAGTACACAATGGGGGGTGGGTTAATAACAACAAAAATCGAGAGAGACCTAAGAGTAATTATATCAGATGACCTAAAGGTGAGCAAACAATGTGAGAAGCCAGTAAGGAGGGCTGGGGGGATACTGGGATGCATAGGGAGAGGCATCAACAGTAGAAAACAGGAAGTTGTTATCCCTCTGTACGGAGAGTTGGTGAGACCCCATCTGGAGCACTGCGTGCAATTCTGGAGACCCCATCTACACAAAGACAGACAGAGTGGAGGCTGTTCAGAGGAGGGCAACCAAAATGGTGCAGGGTCTGCACCAGAAGACATATGAGGAGAGACTAAAGCAGCTTAATGTGTATACCCTTGAGGAAATGAGGGAGAGGGGGGACATGATCGAAACTTTCAAGTATCTCAAGGGAATTAAAGTACAAGAGGGTAGCATCTTTCAGAAGAAGAGATGTGCAAGAACAAAGGGGGCACAATTTGAAGATAGAGGTGGGACGGCTCAGAGATAAACATAGAAAGTATTTTTTCACAGAGAGGGTTGTGGATGCATGGAACAGCCCTCCTGAGGAGGTTGTGGAGTCAGGAACAGTGGGATAATTCAAGAATGCATGGGACAGGCATGAGGCAATTCTAGTGGGGGGGAGGAAGTAAGCTGTTGATTAACTAGAATCTGCAGCTTATCCATCAGGTAGGGGAGTGGGCAGACTAGGTGGGCCAAGCGGTCCTTATCTGCCGTCAAATTCTATATTTCACACCTCCTTATGAACAGTACAGCTGTCATTTTTTGCATCCTGCCTGAAATGTTTTCTCACACCTGTGGTGCAGAATGGCACAGTCACTGTGCGAAATCAACTTTCGGGACAGATTAATAAAATCATAGTGCCATTATTCATGAGGGAAGGTCCCAAAAAGGCCATGTTGAAAATTTGAACAAATTCCAAAAAATGATTGCGTTACGAGAGTGCGTTACACAATTTCTAAGCATGCTTGTAACTTTGCCACTTTTTCATATTTTCACTCCAGATTTTCAACATTGCCATTTTTTCACACCTCCTCATGACGAGTATAGATGTCATTTTTCACATCCTGCACAAAGTGTCTTTTCACAGCTGTTGTGCCGAATGGTGAATTCGTTGTGCTTAATCATCTTTTGGGATTGAGTAACGAAATGCTAGTGCAACTGTTCATGAGATGGGGTCCCAAAATGCCAATGTTGAAAATCTGGAGCAAAAATACCAACACACACCCAGGGCATTAGGGTTTCCAACTGTAACATCCCACCCTGTACAGACTGGTAGGCATCGGGGGTGTGGCTTGGGATTTTCGGCCGTAATGGCCATGACATTCCAACCCCACCCCCACCCTTCAGCTACTGACACGCACTGAGGTGTGCCTCGGGGTCTTCAGCCCTAATGTTCACCCCATTCTCCTATACTGCACCCATCTCAGCTCATTTTCTTATGGAATTGGGTGAGAGTGAGGGCCAAAGACCCCAAAGCACACTGTGACACCTGTCAGTGTCTGCAGGGTGGAGTGAGGTGGAATGGCATGAGCGTTACGGCAGACGACCCAAAGGCACACCCCAACTCCTGTCAGTCTCTGCTGGGTGGGGGTTGGCATTAGTTCAATACTTCACTGCCATTTCTATTATGCATCTCTCTAACTCATGGAGTACCAATGCCAATGCCAGCAAGCAAAAAATTCATCATTGACAAATGATTGTTAAATGTAGTTATTGGTTGGTGAAAGGGCCCTAAGAATCCTCACTGGTTTTATTTGTTTATTTTTTTGGGTGATAGTGGGCATCCGAAGAGTACCCAGCTCTCTTTTGTGCTTTTTTTGTAACAAGAAAACGGAGACTCTCTAGGGTGTGTGCTTGGGGAGATGCCCAGCTAGTTTGCTCACAGTGCTATCCCAGCAGGGTGAGCATGCCCAGAGGCCCTGGATCTGTCTGAGTGGGGGATGGTGGGCAGAACGTTGTAGTCAATGGTGAAGATATTCTGAAAGATGAACAGCTATGGTAAGTACATCATTTTCATATCTTTCAGGAATGAATCTTCACCATTGATTTTTACACTTATGGGTCAGAGTACCACGCTTCCCTTCTTTCCTGAGGGGGGAGGAGCTGGCTCACATTGATAGTAACAAGTTTCCTTGGCCCTCTGCATGAGGAAGAATACCAGAGGGCAGGGGGTCCTGATGGGTCTCGCGGGATCCCACACTGGCGGGACTCGAGCCTGGTCAGGGGCCTAGCGGAGGTTCCTGTGGTACAGGAGTGGGAGGGTGCCCAGACAGCTCCCACCTGGCCCTGCAGGAGAAGAAATGAGTCCCCAAGAACTTTGAGTTCAGCACCTTACACCAGTTAACAGGTGCCAGTCTGGCGAGATGAAGCCCACCTGAGGCAGACTATAGTTTCTGCAAGTCTGGAGGCTACCTCACTGGCACCAGAGGGCTTCCACCTGGGCTGCGGGTTTTCACAAGGGGCCACACCTGAGGGGAAGGCCTGGCAGGACCACACAAGCAGGGTCATCTTATAGCAGAGGTGGAATCCAGTTGGTGCCCATGGAAGGATTCCCCCAGGTGGGGAAAGTAGAACTGTACAGTACCCAAAGAGTGGCTCTGATCCCCACTGGTGTGCTGACACACAGTGGCTTCGGGGAGAACACTGCCTCTCTGCAGTCATCAGACTTTGAGCCAGCACTGCCTCCAGTACAAGGCTCAGGGTTGACGACAGGCCTGGAGATGGGTTCACAGGGTTACCGCAGCCTGCGCTGTCCTCGGTGCCAGGCTCTGCAACAGCCACCCTGCTCACCAACACCGCGAATGTCAACAGGAGCCAGGGTGGCAGCAGGCCGCAACACCGAGGTGTCCATCAAGGGATACTGAGCATACTTGAATTCTGCCTCACCATTAGAAACATCTGTTGCTCACAGCAGGTGGGGGGGGGGTTCACAGCCAGCCTCCCAGAAAAAGCCAGTTATCCACCAGTCCCACCCACCAAGGCTTCAGAGGCTTCCGCAGGATGAGATCAAGGAGGACCTTGTAGTTCCACAGAAGCTAGGGTCCAGGGAAGGGGACTAGGGGAAAAGACCAGTGACCACACCTTGGCTGCACAGGTGTGATGCCTTCCTCTGAGGGTAGAGGTCAAGCGACTCCACTTCACTGCGTGGATCTTGAGGGTGTGGCAGTCCACAGAGATGCAGGCATCACACCCATCCATGTTGTGCTGTGAGCCAAGACAGGTCATACAGCACTGATGCTGGTTCCTCGCAGCCACCTACTTCCCAGAGGGGTAATGACACATGTTGGGAGGCTGCCAGACCTTCTTGCTTTTCTTGGCCCCCTTTTTCTCAGACTTCAGCACTGTAAAAACTGAAAAATAATAAAGTAGAAAGGCACCGAAAAAAACTCAGCGGTGACGCAGGTCGAAATATGATGATGACAAAGAGCTAAGGTACTGTCACTCCCATGGTGTGCACTCCACTGCAGGAAGAACATAACTGAGGTGATGTGACATAGTTGGCAACAGTTACTGGCTGGCCACCATGTGAAGTGTACAGGCACCATCTGCAGCTGACATCGGGTCCCTCTCTGCAAAAAAAAAAATTTGCTCCCACAGGATTCTAGTGTCTTCAGCCCCAGACTAAGTGGGAATCAATGGTAAAGACCGATTCCTGGAAGACCTGAAGTTTTGAAGATTCCCAACTCTGCAGCCTCAGCTATGGCTTATGAGGGTATTAGCTCTGCTCTTGGCTCTTGTGTTTATGCCATTTCTCTTTTTCCTAAAGATGCTGTTAAAATTAGTTTGGATTTTTTTGTTTGTTTTTTACTTCATTCTGATCTTTTCCTGTCAAATTTCTGCTAATACTAAGATTTATTGGTTCTATTTGATGGACATTATGCGTATTAGAAGGTATTTGACAGATGCTGCTGCAATAATGATTGCTCACGGTTTGACTAGTTCTCATTTAGATTGCAACTCTCATTTTATAGGCCTTCCAGCCTCCGCAATCAACCCAGTTCAAAGTACTGGCAATGCTACTCTACAAATGATTTCTGGCACCAGATGCTGTGACCATGTTACTGTCATTTTTAAATCTCTTCATGGTCTCTCAGTTAATTTCAGGTTTTCCTTTCAAAATCTTGGTTTTGTTGTTTTCAGTAGTTACTGTATGTCTGGTCAATCTTTTCACTTAACAGATTGTTTTAAATGGTATACACGTTCACGCACTCTGTTCTTGTGATGTGTTTTTTAATTTCCCACATTACAGAGAAAACTGACTTGGTCTTAGATAATTTTATCATATAGGGACAGTTTTGTGGAATTCTCTTCCTTTATATATTCATCAGTCTCCAAATGAGATGAATTGTCATTTGAGCATTTGAGATATTTTTGTTTCAGTTATTTTTCATATTCATTAGATAGTGTTCTATTATTAATCTGTTTTGTAATTTTCTTTTTGGTACGAAATGATAACTTACAATAATTACTGGTTGGCATTTTTACTACACTTATAACAGTGTTTTAATTATGTGGTACAACTGCTTGTGTACAATCAGGACCTGTCAATCAAGCGCATTGTTCCAAACCGTGTGGCATAGTCTCACAATTTAATTATGCGGCAAGGCAAATTTTATTTAAGAGACGCCCATCCTGGAGGGTCTGGGCGCCGAACATATAAAATTATAACTACTATTCATTATAATATAAAACACATAACAATATCTCAACATAAAATAATACATCAACCAGAAACAAAATTGTATACATATATAGTAACTTATGCAGTAACGGCCAATACCTAAAGAGACAGGGCTAACCTAAATATAGGTTATAAAACAGTAAGGACTATAGGACGCAATCTGGGAAGGCCTGATTATACAAGAATGCCTTGAGGCAGGCCTTAAATACCTCCACAGAAGGGGCCTCCCTAACAGCTGGAGTAAGCGAATTCCACAGGACAAGAGCAGCGACACTAAATGCTCGGTCACCAGCTGTTTTTAACCTCAGCCTGGGAATCGCAAGGAGGCCCCTAGAGGAGAAGCGGAGGGAGCGGGCCAAGACAGCAGGAATGAGAAGGTCCTTCAGGTAACCAGGGCCCAGGTCGTGTAGGGCCTCAAAGGTGAGTAAACCCACCTTAAAGAGGACCCTCCACCTAACTGGCAGACAGTGCAGTTGACACAGGACCGGAGTGATATGACAGTACTTAGACTGTCCTGTCAACAACCTTGCCGCCACGTTCTGCACCAGCTGCAGTCAGCGCAGGGTACCCCCAGAGACCCCGAGATACAGCATTACAGCAGTCCAACCTGGACGTCACGAAGGCATGTACCAAGGTGGGGAGGTCCTGCGACGGAACTAGGGGCTTTATCCTGGCGATATTCCTCAGATGATAAAAACTAGTACGGACAGTGGAAGACACCTGGAACTCAAGTGTCAATCCACTGTCGAGTATAACGCCAAGATCCCACACCCTAGAGGAGGCCTACAATGGTACAGAGCCAAGAAAAAGCAACGTCTCTGCACCAGAGGCCAACCTATCACGCCCTCTGATCGACTCCACCACCAGTACCTCCGTCTTATCGGGGTTCAATTGCAACCAGCTAGAGGCCATCCAGTCACTGATTTCAGTGAGGCAGCTGTTAAGCATTTCCACTGCATGAGATGTTCCAGGGGCAAAGGAAAAATACAGCTGGGTGTCATCGGCATAGGAATGAAAATCCAGACTGTACTTCCTAATGAACTCTCCCAAGGGTAGCATATACACGGCAAACAACATCGGCGACAACACCAAACCTTGGGGAACACCGCATCTTGTACAAAACCCTATGTTTAATGTGGAGGATACTGAGTCTATCTCACTGCACAATGTGCAGTGTTATTATGCTGTTAAACTGTGTCTGGTTCTGATGTCGCCAATAAGGTTGGGGAAAAAAAAAACTACCCAGGAATTAAACAAAACGTGTTGGTGCATGTAACCCAGAATTTTATGCACACCCTTAGAATGTGATGCTTTTATAAACTGCCTGAGCTTCGCTCTTAGAGTTTTTCTGCCACCACACACCTCCAGTATGTATAAAATTCTGGTTACACTATTTTATGCTTCACAACTTTCATTATGTATTTTCTTTTTTCCTGCTGTACAGCACCACTGATACTTGCTGAAGCGCCTGTTATAAATCAAGAAATAAATACATATTTTTTTGGGGGGGGCAAACAGTGCCACAGAGTCCAGGGTCCAGCTAGGGGAAAAGGGCGGGCAGAAAAGTAACTGGTGGTATGCTACAGATCAGTGAACAATTCCGTGGTGTATGATGGCCAGCTCATCATGAAAATTATAAGAGCAACCAAATTGGATGCAGAAGTGATCATGGAGGAATTCAGTCATCTGGACACAGACTGACATCTTGCAAAGGCTAATGGCAGGGCTAAGGCTGACTTGATGCCCTCCCAATTTCTTGGAGGGTATGACCAGGCAGCTCTGCTGAAACCACCTATTTTGCTATGGAGATTGCTGCTACTGAACAGGCATGCCCCAATAAGACCACCCAGGAAATGAATCAGAGCCTTGCGGTCCTGACTTGGGCTGTTGCTTGGGAAGGGTGACAAGGTCACAGAGTTCAGGGTCATGTTTATTTTCTCAATACTTGTGACAAGCTCCACAACCCCAGGCCTGAAAACATCAGTCCCCCATAAGGAGTAGGTCCGCCATCTGCTGCTGGAATTCCTGCATGAATGGTGAAATCTACAACCAGCACGCTGACAGACACCACCACAGCCACTGCCCATGCTGGCATGTAAGCCAAGTCATGGGCCACCTGCAACTGGTGCTTGGTTAGAGAAAGCCTCAGATCACGGACCTCCTGCAGATCTGGCTGATCCTCCTCAAGGAGCTGTTCAGCCAAGTTGGAGAACTTCTTGAAGAGTTCATGGACAAACCTGGTCATCAAAGGTGCATAGCAGGCTTGGCATATTCCCAGGAACACAACTGCATATACCTTTTGGCCCTTAAAGTCCAGCTTTTTGGACTCCCTGTCCAGCGGTTTGTCTCACTTGCCCTATGTCTTTGCCTTTTAGAACACTGAATCCACCACTAACACCTCCGGTGATAGATGCTCAGAAAATACGGACCGTCCACCGGGGGGGGGGCTGAATACTTGCGGTCCATATAGCACTGGGGCAGGTAAGAGGATGGGTGCTGCTAGACACTGTGCACTGGGCACGGAATATCTGGGATGATAGAAAAGGCTACCTTCAGTAAGGTATCCCACTCAAAGATATCAGCGGACAGGGCTCTATCTTCTGGACCTTGTTCAGTGGAGTGTCCAGAGCCATGGGCAACTGATCCATGTGGACAACAAATGAGGCCTGGTCCCCTGGAGAAGACTGGTCCATTGGCTGTTTTCCCTTCTACATGGGGTTAACAGAACAAACAATGCATCTGAATCCAAATCAGGAAAGAGTAGCACTGACCACAGAGATGAGGTATGGATGACCCCCCTCAGCGAGGTGACCACCACCAAAAGGAGATGAGGTAGTCCAGACTCAGGCATCCAGTCCTTCAGTGTGCTTGCCACCAGCTGGGGGGAGGTGGTGCCACCACATGTATAGGTCAATGCAGCATGGCCAGAAAAGCTGGTGGGGGAGACAGTGGGCACAAGACTGGTGTCAGCATCGAGAGAGGTAGCCACAGCTGAGATGTTTCTAATGGTATTATTAGTCAAACTTGATCCAGGACAAAGGCTCTGTAAGCCCACTGTTGCCAGGCTGTCTTCTCGCATTTGTAACTGGCTCAATGAAGACGGCTGGAGCTCAACAACAAGGAAGAGCAGTAAGCTGAGGGCAATGTTCGCGTTAATGTTGAGAACGAGTCTGAAAGTGGAACTGCAACCTCTACCTTGAGCGGTAACTGTGAGGTCAACACAGAGTTGGTGCCTCCAGCTCCGAGTGCCTTAAAGGAGTGTGGGTCTCAGTTGAACCACAGACAGCAACACACTCAGGACAACCAGTGTCAGCTGGACCAGTATGAGCCAGACTATGAGCTCAGATGGACCCACCCTTCCTTCCTAGGCTGGGAGACAATCAGCACTGGTGTCTGAGTGAGAGAAGAGTCCTCTTCCTCAAAGGACCCCACTGTCACAGCGGCTGGTGTCAGCTCAGTTGCTCTAATGGCAACTTCAACTGAGGACCAATGGGCTCCACTCACAGCTAAAACTCCTTTGAAGAGGGGTGACCAGGTGGACTCTCCAGTCAGGGAGAGTGAGAGTGGTCCCTAGACTATCAGTGATCTCATGACCAATGTTGGCACTTCTGTTTGTGTTTTTGATTAAGAGATGCAACTAGACCTGACTCACCAAAGACGTGGGTATAAAGAACATCTTAAACCCTTCATCCTCCAGAGAAGTTGATAGATCTAGAGTGTACTTCTTGTTTACCGACAGAAGGTCTAGGGCAGGCACATCTTCACTGGCTCCCTCTACCTCCATGGCCAGTAACTGCACCACCAACCACCCAGACATCTTGTGCCCCATGGGCTTGCACTGGATAGCCCGCTGCTTATGTTCTTTGTGGGCTAAAGCATGTATGGCCTGACAGCAGCAGCAATGTGCCATGCTGTGGTTTGGGCCCAATCAACTGCAGACATCATACGTCCGCTGGTTGCAGTCATAGGGTACCTGCACAACATACATCTCTTAAATCCTGGCCATCTCTTTTGTTCCATTTCAAATTGCAGTGACAGAACGGGGGCCACTGGAGAGGGAGAAGAAAATAAGTCTAAAGACTGAAGCTCAACTTTGAAAAACTCGATTAAATCATTTAAAAATAGCAGACTCTTCTTTCATAACAAGCAGGAACTGTGATGGAGGAGACCTGATACCTTCCAGTGGAAGAAAAGATCTGAGTGAAAATGGTTCAGAGCCATTTAACCACATGGTTGGATGGTAGCAGGAGACAAGCTGCTACTAGAAACTGGTACAAATCTCCCTTGAGGTTATTTTTTGATTGTCCATGCTAGATTCAGACTGTGGCTATATTAGAATGGTGCTAGTATGTATTTCTGATGGTAAACAGCATAACGCTACATCAATTTATTTCATTTTTTCCCCATGGTTGACCATGGCAAGCAAGCAGGACCATTTAATAACTTTAAAACCACATGTCTCAATTCAGGAATGAAAACAAAAAAAGAATGGAAAAAAAGACAGCATACTGTTTACACTGAAATATATAACTGAAAAAGTATATGACAAAATTATTGCAGATTAACAAACACTGCTGTTTTATGAGGTTTTTTTTTGGTTTTTTTTTTTTTTTTAATGGAGCTTTCTGCTCCCCATGGCCACCTACAACTGCCATCGGGCCTCCACCGTCCCCAACCCTGTCAGCCTCTCCCCCCACTGTCATATCACCCAAGGAGCAGGACCCAAGAATGGCAGGGGCCGTCACACACGGCCACAGGGAGACATATGCTTTTCCAGTTTTCTCCCCACCCCCCAGAGCAATGATGAACATGGTGAGTGTGGACACTCGCTCCCGGAAACCGAGTGCTCCTTCCACCCTCCCCTATGTTAAATCAGTCCTCGACCCTGCTCTGATACTCGGCCTCCACTGGGTGTCAGCCGAGAGCAAGGAACTGTACCTCCCAGTACGGAGATGTGGCAGCCCAGAAGCCACTACAATCATCTCAAAGCATCCTCGCCAAGCCAATCCCCAGCAGCCCGAGATTGTTCCCCCAACGCGTCGCTGGAGTAGCGCTGCAGCGCCATCATCCAGCGTCTCAACCCTCAGCGCCATCAGGCTGGTGCTGTTTTAAGAGTGCTTAAAAATAAAAACTGATTTTGTGTGTAAGATACTTTCAACCTCCAATGTAAGCTTAAAAGGCCACAGTTGGCCTATGGGGGTTGACAGCTTCTCTATATGAATCACTGATGACAAGAATGGTAATACCCTAGTGCTTGTAACTTGCACTCATGAAACAGACTCCAAATTTAGCAATTTAACCTAAAACATATTGAAGCCACAAAAGTATACTGCATACCTTCTTGCAAACATCTAGCAGCGACTTGAACAACTTCTTGTCTATGGTTCTAAAGATCTGGTAGAGCAAGACATAAAGTCCACAGACCCCAACGTACTTGTCCCTCTGGTCTATTTCTGATGGTTCACCTGGTACAAGAAAAAGTCTATTTTTATATACATACAAATAAAGCACTGCTGTATGAAAACCACTGTGAGAATCCAAAGCATCTCTTACCAAGTTTAGCTTCCACGTTGACAAAAATTGTGCGAACATTGTGCGCAAACTCTTCAGCGAAAGCAATGTTCTTGGATACTGAAACCCCACCATTCATTGTATCAAACTGTTGTTCAACACAAGCCTGGAGGGAAGATTAGATAAAATGAATGCCTGATTGCTGCCCTAGTGATTTAGCATTTCTATTACAACAGCATTCTGTACCTTCTAACATTTTTTTTGATTTAGTCTATCACTGTGCTCCCTCCTGCTGAGGGTCAGGGTGAACAGCGTACTACTCGAAAGAGAGGCTCCTGCTGGTGGTGTAGTGGAGGTACCTCGGATGGGGTAGGGTGGGTGACCATGTGCCATCTGAAGCCCCTCCCATGGATGCCAACGTGGGCATGCTAATGTGCGTGGCGGCAGGTGAAGAACCATCTCCTCTGGGTATGCCAAATGATAGCTCCCCTCCCTTCTACTCAACCAGCCACCTTTGTGCACTGCACTAATCTCCACAGTCGACACCCTCCAGTCAACAGGTGCTCCCTCCTCACCTTAGGCACCAAAGGGGATGGGCCCATCAGAGAAGGGGTACTCTGGAGATGTGGCAGTCAGGGTATGTGTGATCGCGTGTGGTGGAGGGAGGCCAGTCTGGCAGGCAGCGAGACTCGCAGGGGCCTGAAGAAGTGGAGTCCATAAACAGCAAAAATAAAAAGTCTGCTTGCTCCAAATGCAGTCGTAGTAAACTTATTTCATATATATAGAGATGAATAAAAAGCTCAATTGAGACAAGCTTATTTCTTATGAGATCCTTAGAATGCCTTATAATACATAACATAGAAGTTTCATATTATTCCATTTTAAGTGACAATATTGAACAAATTCCCTAAGTAAAGAAATACTGTAACTCATACATAACATCATATATAAAAATAAAAAACACATGAGAAAAAAAAAAACAACATTTAATAAACATACATGGTATGATAAAGCCACATATAAGATGATGGGAATGTAGGGATGTCATGGTATGTCAGAATCAATCACTATTAGGGGTGAGGAACTATCGGAGTTTGAGACTGGGGTTTGCACAACAGGGAAAACTGACACTCATAGGTGGAATCTGGAGGCACTGGGGAAGCCAGCCTGAAGGTATACCGCAGTACAGTGTGGAACAAGCTCATCGCAACACGGGAAATTCCTCACAGTCTCAATACAATCATACATCATGGAAGTGTGACATCCCTAGTACTAGTACAGTACCAAAGTATTTCACTGAAGCAGGCAAAGTGTTTACCACAGCTGTAAAAGAGGACAAAGGATGATTTTATTGCTGCCTAAATATTTCTAAATACAAATTATGGAAAACAGTAACTATAGGACACAACAATGAATCAAACTCCAGGTGAATTTCAATTTTTGATGGCATACATTTTAGTAAATGCCTGTTTGGCCATCAGAAAAAATATGCCTGCCAGACTGGCCTCCCTCTACCACACGCGATCACATATACCCTGACTGTCAGTCTGCCAAGGGTGGCTTCAGCGTAGGTGATAAAATAGCTGGCGAGCCTGTCCCTGAACTCCAGCCGTGTGCTCCACATAACATGAAAGCGTCCTCTGCAGGTACAGGGTATGGAGCCTGCTGTCAGCCTCTGAAGATAGGCTGGTGACATAAACTGGTAAGAATCACCTGGGTAAGGTGAAACTCCGATGCCACCTTTGGGAGGATCTTCAGGTTGGAGCGATGGATGACTCTGTCCCTGTGGTAGACCAAGTAGGGAAACTCCACCAACAGCGCATGGAGCTCCCCATCATCCTAGCTGATGAAATGGCCACAAGGAAGGCCATCTTCCATAACAGGTGTGACATATCAAACCTGTGCACTAGCTCAAAAGGCTTGCCCATGAGCACTGCCAAAACCAGTAGTAAGTCCCGTGGTGAAGGTGGTACACACACTGGAGGGGACAAGTGGTCCAGGCTCTTGAAAAAGCATCCAACCACCTTCTCCCTAGCCCAGTAAGCATAGATGCATAGATAATGTCGGCAGATAAGGGCCTATGGCCCACCCAGTCTGCCCATTTGAACTTGTAAGTGTTCCCTTTACATTTTTCTAGAAGTCTAGTGCCCCTTACCCCTGACCTCCAGAATTCTCTTATGTCTATCCCATGCATTCCTAAACCCTGTGATTGTTTCAGCCCCCACCACTTCCTCTGGCAGGGTGTTCCACTTGTCCACCACCCTTTCTGTGAAGAAATTCTTCCTCATGTTTCCTCTGAGTCGCCCTCCCTCCAACTTCATCCCATGCCCTCTAGTCCTGGAACATTTTTTTCACTGGAAAACAGTGTATTCCTGCACCCTGTTCCTCCCTGTAAGGTACTTGTGTCTCTATCATAACCCCTCTCTCTCTCCCTCCTCTCCTCCAGGAAGTACATTTTGAAGTCCTTCAGCCTGTCCTCATAGGACTTGTGATGCAATCCTGGTACCATCTTTGTTGCCCTCCTCTGAACCTTCTCCACCCTGTCTATGTTCTTACGTAGGAAAGGTCTCCAGAACCGTACACTGTACTCCAGGTGGGGCCTCACTAGTGTCTTGTATAGTGGAATTATGACCTCCCTTTTCCTGCTGGTGATGCCCCTACCTATGCATCCCAGCATCCTATTTGCTTTACCTGCTACCTTGTCACGCAGTTTCCCTACCTTGAGATCATCAGATGATAACCCCAAGGTCACTTTCCTGCTTGGTGCATGCTATATCCTCACCGCCCCCAACTGATATGTCGCTCCAGGGTTTTTGTGTCCTACATCTCATAGGTAAAAACAGAGCTATATAGACAAAAGTCCTTTTGCTCGCCGTATCATGAATACTCTGAAATGTTATGCTTAATGAGGTAACTATTTAATCTACTCTTAAAGGTGCTCATGCTATCACTGGCCACTGCCTCTAGTGGGAGCGTATTCCAAATATTGGCTATTCTCAGAGTGAGCCAGGATTTCCTTCGGTCTGTTCTTGGATAAGCTGCCACTAGTTGCAGGAGATGGACCCTAGTTGTACAGGATAATTCCCTAAAATTCAACCCCAAGAGTTCCCATAAGCCAGGATCGGTGAGTGATTTAAATATTATGCACATGTCGCCCCTTATCCGCCTACATTCCAGTGAGTAGAGGCCCAGGCTGTTTAATCTTATATGACAGTCATGCTCTTTTGATTCCAATATGCTACGAGTGGACCTCCTCTGGACTTTTTCAAGTGTCGCTGTTTCGATTTTCCCACCAGGTGACCAAAATTGGGCGCAGTAGTCCAAATGTGGTCTCACCAAGGAGGTATACGGGGTACTAGGACTTCCTTATTTCTACACGTAATATGTTTATTAATATAGTGCAGGATACTACTGGATTTCTTTATGACCCAGTTACAATGTAATTTAAAGGACAGATCTTTCTTTATCATAATACCCAGATCACTTTGTTGCTCCACTATGTTTAATTTACATCCTCCAAGTGTATAAGTCTTGAGAAAGTACAGTTACGTAAGAACTTACTGTAACAATAGATCTTCGAGAGAGGCTCTTGCAGTAGGTAATTACATATAGGACTGACGCCGGCTGGCGGTAGGACCCCATGGGAAAATTTCTAGCTAGCAGTCCCTGGCGGGGACCGCCCCCACGTCAGGTGACTGGCGTCGGACGACGTCGGTATAAAGGGGCAGTCCCAGACACCCGCCTTCCAGTTCTTTCCCGCCACAGGCCCAGAAGGCCCGGACGAGAGAAAGCAGATATTTCCCTCAGTGGAAAGGAGCTGAAAAGCCTAGGGGATGGAGGCGGGAAGGTGTTACCTACTGCAGGAGCCTCTCGAGATCTACTGTTACGGTAAGTTCTTATGTAACTGTACTATCTTACTCGAGAGGGCTCTTGCAGTAGGTAATTACATATAGGACAGAATCCCAAGCAGTCTGGAACAAAAGAAAGGCACCGGGAGGAGGAACTACTCCAAGAAGTAGCAAAAGCCTTGCAAACCTCAAGATAGGAGGCCTTGCAAGACAGCTAACCCGAAGCCTGCTCTACAGCGAGAGGCAATGTCCAAACTGTAATGTTTCATAAAGGTATGGACAGAAGTCCAAGTCGCAGCAGCACAGATGTCTGCCGCAGACACATTCTTGAAACAAGCTGCAGAGGTTGCTACCCCTCGAGTGGAGTGACCTCTGACTTGACCCGGGAGGGTCTTGTTGTACTTGTCATAACAGAAAGTGATGCAATGAGCCAACCACTTCGATAGACATTGCTTGGAAACAGCACTGCCTTCCCTTTTGTGAGCAAAAGAGACGAACAACTAATCAGTCTTTCTGAAATCCTTCGTCCTGTCAGTGTAGTATCTCAGAATCCTGTGGACATCCATGGTATGGAGCAAGTATTCTCCTTGGTTGGAG
Organism: Neoceratodus forsteri; assembly: GCA_016271365.2. NCBI lineage: Eukaryota > Metazoa > Chordata > Ceratodontiformes > Ceratodontidae > Neoceratodus > Neoceratodus forsteri. The sequence goes on along the minus strand of CM028131.1, from coordinate 1,226,292,793 downwards.
TACTGCGTGAAAAAGGCAGGTAACTCAATAGACTGATTCAAGGTAGACTCCGCTACCACTTTCGGAAGAAACTTAGGATTCGTGCGAAGAGCTACTCGTTCTTTGTGAAAAATCAGAAAAGGAATTTTACACATAAGGGCCTGGAGCTCGGAAATTCTGCGAGCAGAAGTAATGGCCACCAAGAAGAGTGTCTTCCACGATAAAAACTTCATGTCTGCGGAAGCCGCAGGCTCAAAGCGAGGAAGGGTAAGTTTCTCAAGGGCAAAGTTTAAGTCCCAAGGCGGAGCTGGAGTCCGGACAGGGGGCCTGAGATGAAGGACCCCTCTGAGGAAAGTTTTGGATACCTCCAGCTGAGCAAAAGCCTTATCAGTAAAGGGGACATGGTAGGCTGAAATAGCTGCCATATGGACTTTCAAAGAGGAGTGACAGACCCAGGTCAAAAAGATGATGCATGTACTCAAGCAGAAGGGTCACAGGGCAGGAATAGGGTTCCACGTTCCTGGACGCAGCCCAGATAGAAAATCTTTTACATTTCATGGCGTAGGTGGACCTAGTGGAGGGTTTTCTAGCCTCCACCAGAATCTCGGCCACCTTAGGAGAACGCCAAAACGAGATTGAGCTAGGTCTGCAGGAGCCATGCGTGAAGATGAAGGGACTTGAGTCCCGGATGGACCAGGGTCCCCTGATCCTGGGTCAGCAATCCTGGAGATAAAGGAAGAGGAAGCGGAGGAACCTCTGAGTACTGTTGAAGAAGAGAGAACCAGATTTGCCTGGGCCAGAAAGGAGCGATTAGAATCATTCTCGCTCCTTCTAGAGCCAGCTTCTGTAATACACGAGGTACCAAAGGAATTGGGGGGAAAGCATAGACGAATCTGTCCTTCCAGCTTAGAGACAGAGCGTCGTTCCAGAAAGTGCCTTACTCTGGAGCGAGCGAGCAAAAGATTGGAAGTTTTGCGTTTTGGCCGGAGGCGAACAGGTCTATCTGATGAGTCCCCCAAAGTTGGAAGATGTTTTGTAGAACTTCTTCGTCCAATTCCCACTCGTGTGGAAGAGCCGATGAGCGGCTTAATTTGTCTGCCAGGACATTGTCGACTCCCGGAACGTGGATCGCCGTGAGGTGAAGGTTGTGGAGAGATGCCCAATCCCAGACCCTCATCGCTTCCCTGCACAGCGGGTAGGACCTGGTTCCTCCCTGCTTGTTGATGTACCATACCATGCACATGTTGTCCATTTGGACAGCTAGGTGACCGGGAAGGATGAATTGGTGAAGGGCCTGGAGCGCATAAAGCACTGCTCGAAGCTCGAGCACGTTGATGTGGAGAACAATCTCCAACTTTGACCAAAGTCCCTGGGTTCGGTGAGGACCCAGGTGGGCTCCCCAACCTTCGCCTGAGGCGCCCGTAGTCAGAGTCTGATCGGGGGGAGGAAGAAAAAAGGGGGTCCCCCGGAAGAGGTTCTCTCGAAGCATCCACCATTGCAAGTCTCTTACCATCGGCGGGGAGATCAGAACTGGGTGATCTAGGTCATCTACTCGTTGATCCCACTGAGATCGAAAAGTCCACTGAGAGATTCTCATCTGGAGGCGAGCGCGCAGAACCGTCGGGATGGCTGCCGCCACAAGCCCCAGTAGAAGAAGCACTGATCTTGCCAGGACCCTCCTGTGTTCCGATACGAGGGAAATCTGGAACTGGAGGGATGCCCCGCTGTCCGGAGGCAGAAAGGCTTTGCACAAAGTTGTGTCGAGAATTGCCCCGATAAACTGAAGCCTCTGTGAAGGGTCCAGGTGAGACTTGGAATGGTTGATGGTAATACCCAGGCCAGTGAAAACCTGCCGGGTGAGGGAGAGGAAATGCAGGAGTTCCTCCCTGGACGGGGCCACCAGGAGCCAGTCGTCCAGGTAGGGGAAAACCTGAGCTCCCAAAGAACGCAGGTGGGCTACCACCACTGCCAGGCATTTGGTAAAAACTGGGGGCCGAGGAAAGACCAAATGGGAGCGCCCGGAATTGGTAGTGGGCCCCTGAAACGCAAACCTGAGGTACTGTCGGTGCAAAGGGTGAATGGGGATGTGCAGATATGCATCCTGCATATCTAGTGCACAAAGCCAATGGCCCGGCCGAAGCAGGGGCAAAAGGGATTGAAGGGAGAGCATCCTGAACCTCTTGTATTCCACACACAGGTTCAGGGAGCTGAGACTGAGAATAGGTCTGAGATCTCCCGTCTTCTTTGGTACAAGGAAAAAGCGGGAATAGAACCCCGTCCCATAGAGGTGAGGAGGGATGGGCTCTATAACCTGTTTCGTAAGAAGCGCTGAGATTTCCTCCTTGACCAAAGGAAGATGGTCCCTTGAGTAAGCGGAATTCAGAGGGGGGTAACGTGGAGGTTTCTGTAGAAACTCTATGGAGTGCCCCTCTACTATGATCTGGAGCACCCACGAATCCGAAGTTATCCTGTCCCAACCCGGAAGGTGGCGGGAGAACCTCCCTCCTACCGGTTCCTCCGGGGCGTCTGGAGGCGGTGCGAGAGGAAAGGAGTCAGGTGGTGTGAGGCAGCGCCACAGCTGGGGCACCCGTTGCTTTTTTGGGCGGCGGGGGCCTAACAGCTGTGGGGGCCCGACGTTTAGTGGCCTGCCTTCCCTGGGGTTTCACTTGAGGCCGGCTGCATCTGCAAAAGGGACGGCGCTGTGGGGGATGGGGACGGTACATTGAATCAACCGATTTGAGGGCCGTCCCCTTCTCCTGCAAGTCAGTGATGATGTCCTTGACATCACCACCAACACAAGAACCTCTGAAAGGTGCTTCTTGGATGGCTGACTGCCTCGGGACCAAACCTGACACACGGAGCCATGCGTGACGCCGAAGGCTTACGGCGAATGCAGAGCTCCGTCCAGCAGTGTCCACTGCATCGTAGGTCATCCTCAGAATGTGACGACTGGCCGAATGAGCAGAACGGACCAGGTCGGCCAACTCTTGCTTGAGTTGAGAGTCAGGCAGAGAGTCGATCTTGGATTCCGCCTGGGTAAGGACGGCCTTCTGGTAATCCCCCCATATGTGCTACATAGTTCAGGGCCCTAATCCCTAGTGTGGAAGAAGCGTAGATTTTCCTTCCATACTGATCCAGAAGGTGAGATTCCTTATCCGGGGGAGACGAGCTCAAGTGCTTCGGATGTGCTGACCGCTGTGAGCGGCGCTAATCACAACCGAGTCTGCACAGGGATGAGAGTCTAAAAAGTCTACACCCTCCGGAACCTGGTATAGCCTGTTCGACTTCCTGGGAAGTGGGGCTAAAGCCGACGGTTGTTTCCAAATAGTGGAAACAAGGTGGGCGTGAGGCTCAGTCCAGGGTGGCACTATGGTAGGGGCCGTAAGGGGCAAGTCCAGATGCTCGGCGAGTTTTTACCCGTTGAGGGTCTTGGTCTAAGGAATGCCACTGATGAACTTCCTGGATCTTCCTAAGCAACTCCGTGAAGGAAGGATCCTCCGGAGGAGACTTCGGAGGAGTCCTCAGCCGGGGCTTGGACAGAGAGCGTGGCTCGTCGTCTTTCTCGGAACCTCCATCGGAAGCCTCTGAAGAGTCCGAGAGAGAAAGGGAAGAGGAGTCTGAAGCAGAGTACGACTCCCTAGCTCGTCTAGGGGGAGGAACGGGTTCCTTGGGAGGGATCCCAGAACGCGTGTCCTGCCCCTCTCTGGATCCCGAGGGCAAAGCCTGGGAATCCGGAGTTGGAGAGGGAGTGTGCCGCCTGGAGCGTATGGGAGCCGGAGGAGGCGCCGTCGCCGTAAGACGGTTTCTGACTTCCTTTGGTGAGCTGAGCCTTGGCCTCAGCCAACCAAGAAGCAAGAGCTTCTGCAGATCCACCGCGCCTAGGGGGCGTGGAAGAGGAGGAGGGGGAGTTGTACGGAGGGAACCAGAAGAGGAGTATCCGTAACTCCGCCGCGGTATCTCCGAGACGGGTACTGTACGCCGGTACCGCGATGTCGAGGGAGTCGGCACCGGGTACGGCGGCACAGGATACTGCGGACCTGGGAAAACCGGTGTCGGATACGACGACGGATACCCAGGCACTGGAGGAGCTGCCGGAGCAGACGGCCCAGCCGGGTACTCCATGGGCAGATCAGCCAGGATAGGCCCGTGGGGTGGAGGGCCCTGTGCAAGAGGAAAATCCCCCACCGACGTAGGAGGGGCCATTGTGGGAACCGACGTCAGTGGGACCGGCGTCGGGGCCGGCGTCTGAGGAGCCGGGGCGGGCGTCAGAGCCGGCATCAGGGGAACCAGCGTCAGATCCCGCTCTTCAGAAAGAGGATCGAACGGTAGCCCAAAGTCCCGAGCCTCGTCCGGGGACGGAGGGGAAAAATCCCCAGGGTCAGGCTGGGGGGAGTGGGGCTCCCCTGACGGCAGCAAAGGCTGCAGAGAGCCTGGAACGACCGAGGTAGAAAGATCCGTCGTAGGCTCAGAGGTCCGGCGCATGTCAGAGGAGCCGACATGAGGCTTATGGACAGAGTCCCGGCGGACGCCACAGGAGCCGGCGTCGCTTCGGGGGTCCTCATCGGAGGCGGGCCAAGAATGAGAGGAGGCCCAGTCCGATGGAGACGCTGTCAGCCACCCGGAGGTCAAAGCGTCTTGAGGCGCTTCTCCGGTGCGTCGGGAGGGCGGCGTCCGGCAGGGGAGGTGCCCGCACCCAGTGGCCGCAGGCCAGCGGCAGTACTGGGGGCAGGAGTCTCTTTCGCCTGGAGACACCCGGTGAGCTCTCGACTCGAACCCGTTAGCGGCCGACGCCTTCTCCAAGCCTGAGGCTGCCGTCGGGCGATCCCCGGAGGGATGTTATTTGGCCCGCGATCCGGCCGAGTCGCAGAAGAGGAGGCCTTCTCCCGTGCCTATCCTTATCCCGCTTTTTGTGCCCTTCAGGAGAGGTCGACGCCTGCCGAAGTTTTCTCAGCTCTTTCTCCATCGCAGACATCTTCTTTTGGAGGAGATGGGCTTCGAGGGACTGATGGCGTCGTCTGTGGGTGGCCGTGTTGAACCGGAGGCAGTGCGAACACTTGTCGACCGCGTGGTCGGGGCCTAGGCAAAAGAGGCAGAGGGAGTGACCATCTTTGTGAGGCAGCTGGGTGCCGCACGAGTCGCACTTATTCTTTGAAGGGGACGACATATACCGACGTTCACCTGACGAAAGAGTAAAATACTGAAACTAATTGGAAAACCGACGAAGTAACAGGACTGAGCAATAAACTTAACCGCGAGGTGCTGCAGGAGCTGACAGCGGGAAAGAACTGGAAGACGGGTGTCTGGGACCGCCCCTTTATACCGGCGTTTCGGCGCCCGATCACCTGGCGATAGGCGGTCCCGCCAGGGACTGCTAGCTAGAAATTTTTCCGTGGGGTCCTGCCGCTGGCCGATGTCAGTCCTATATGTAATTATCTACTGCAAGAGCCCTCTCGAAGTAAGATCGTTTAATCTCCCAAAGTGCATAACGCAACATTTGTCAGTACTGAAGGTCAATTTTTTTTCTAATGCCCATTTTTTTCCAAATCAATCAATGCTCTCTGAAGGTGTGTATAATTTTCCAGGTTATCCACTGCACAACCAATTCTAGTGTCATCTGCAAACTTAGATACCCATACACCAGTAACAGTACTCATTAAGGCAATATAGATGTTAAATAAACAAGGCCCCAAAACGGAGCCCTGAGGCACCCCACTAGTCACATCTGCCCAGGTAGAGCAGGTTCCGTAGACAACAACAGATTGTTTCTTAGAGTCAAGCCATGCTTCTATCCATTTAGTTATTTTACCTTCAAGTCCACGTTCAATTAATGCATCAATAAGTTCTCCATGTGGAACCTTATCAAAAGCCTTTGAAAAATCCAGGTAAATCCCATCTACTTACTGCTTTTGGTCAAGTGCCTTACTAACCCTCCCAGAGAACTCCAGGAGGTTAGTCTGACATGATCTGCCACTGGTAAAACCATGCTGAACAGGATCTGTCATTTCGGTTTTATTAAGGTACAGACTAATGTGATCTTTAATGATAAAGACCTTGCCCAGAGCTGATGTCAGGCTGATGGGTCTGTAATTTGACATCTCATGCCTACTCCCCTTCTTATAAATAGGTATCATTGCTGCCTGCTTCCAGGACATAGCCCTCATCCAGTGATCTTTGAAAGATAATAGTTACTGGATTAGCTAAGATATCTGCCATCTCCTTAATTATTTTTGGATGCAACCCATCTGGTCCCTGGGACTTAGTTTGATTTATTTTCTGAAGCCTTTTGAAGACCTCCTCCCTAGTAATCAAAAGGCTAGTGTCTAATACAGAGTCCAGATGCGCTTAGGGTGTGTTTTGCTATTGAACATTGATGTAAAAAAATTGTTATAATGTTGCTAACTGAAATTGATCAGTAACCGTGCTTCCATCTGTTGCTTGAAAGGGCCAATAGCACGACATGTACCCCTCTTACTACTAATGTACGCATAAAATGATTTATAATTATCCTGGACCTTAATTGCAAGACCAAGTTCATATTTCCTTTTGGAATTATAGATACATATTTTGGACTGTTTAAGGAGAGCTTTACAGGTAACCCAGCATTTACTGCTACCAGATTTCTTGGCGCTAGCAAAAACTTTATTTTTCTTTTTAATCCGTTTCCGCATAGGTTGGGTCATCCGTTTGGGCAAGGACTTAGTACTGCCTTCTTGGCACTTAACTAATGGGGTGAAAGTTTTAGTTAAGGAAGACACCTTGTCCACTAGGAGGTCCCACATAAGGTAAAGAGGTTTATCCTGAAATTCCTCTTCCCACTTCCATGCATTTAAGGAATGTTTCATTCCGACGAAAATTGTTTTGTTATAATTATATTTTACAGTCTTACCTTTTATATTTTCCAATCCAATACCAAAGGAAAAGCACACCATGGAATGGTCACTAGATCCAAGTGGGGGTAGAACCTTACAATCCATTATATTTATCAGTTAGGTTACTTAAAACCAAATCTATGATCTGGTTGTCTCGGGTGCTGGATGTGACCAACTGGTTCATCCCGGCTAGCATACATGTTTCTAAATAACGTAACTCTAGAGCAGTCTTGGACTGGAGTGTTTCCTAGTTTATACCTGGGAGATTTAAGTCTCCAAGAACAACATTACTATTAGTAGTACCAATAGTATTTACAAAATCTAAAATTTGTTCATCTTGATCCAGTGAGACAGAAGGAGGTCTGTAGCGTAGTATCATTATGAAGGGGAGTTATTTTCACCCATAAGACCTCTACTTTGTCCCATTTTTGGGTATCTACTATTTTGGAGACTATACTATTAGAAATATATAAGGCCGCACCTCCCCCCTTTTTGGATTGTCTATCCCTGTGAAACAGGTCATAGCCAGGGATATGTTTGTCTCAGGAGTCATCAGGGCTCCACCAGGTCTCAGTTATAGCACAAATACTGATATCAAGATTTTCCACAGCAAATTGTAGTTCCTCAAACTTATTATTCAAACTCCTAGCATTTGTGAGAAGGGAATTCCATATAGCTGGGTCATTCTTATTATAGCAACTTAGGGTATATGTAGTGGGCCCACTGTTCCCCCCTTCCCCGCATTATCATGTTTAAACCTTTCTCAATAGCCTGACGAAGTCGATGCGTAAATAGTCGTTTACCCCTTCTATTTAAATGGAGACCATCCTGTGAATAAAGCCTAGGGTTCCAAAAACTTGCTTCAGGTTCCAAGTAAAGTATAACCCTCCCGGAGGCACCATCTTTTCAGCCATCCATTTAGATCCTGTATTGCATTATTCTTCTCCTGAGAAGCCTGAAAACAGGTAATATACCTGATATAATAAGATCACAGCAATTTGCTGCAAGGGTCCTCCTAATTTCTTCGTAGTCCCTTGGGATGTCTAGAAATCGCCTTTTACCTACATCGTTCACACCATGTATTAAAACTAATGGTTTAAAAGTATTTTCTTGTACACCAGGGAGGAGTTGATTGATGATATTTATACCTGCCCCTGGAAGTGCAGTAATAGTGGTAGTCGGGTTACGGTACTTACAGATAATATGATCCGTGTATCTCAGCATGGCATCTCCTACAACCAGTACATCCCTGGTCTTGCTTACATCCTCTTGGCTCATACTATTGCTCTCGATAGTGTTTTGATGTACATGTACTGGTGCTACATTATGTTCACGGGGGGGAGGGGTTACCTGATCCAGCAGAGTATCCTCGTTTACAACATCCTGGCTTAAAGCTGAGAATCTATTAGGGGTAAGGAAGTTAGAAGAACCCCCTATATTTCTTCTACGGTTTTTTTAATTTGTGGTTTTGGTAACTAAGCACCAGTCTTCATTACTCCCCTGGGTCTTTACTGAGGCATTTTCCTGGTTACAAGGGTTAACGGTTTCTTCTGTAACACTATCAATGTAATGTTCCAGATTACTGACGTCGATCTGCACCTGGACCCTCTGTTTTAAAACATGGATTTCAGCTTGCAGTTATGACTAGCAGAGTGCATCTGTCACACACAAACCCCTCTAAGACCTCCCCTTCTGCATACATATTGCATTTAGTGCACAGTCTCATCCTAATTATGCTTTTTACCTCTTGATGGGGAAGTTAGTAGGCCCAAGTCCCAGCGGACACAGCAGACACGCGCATCGCCGCGCACCCTGCTCGCAGCAGGGGTGAGTTAAATGCCCCGAGATGACCCGGAAGTGGTTATGCAGGTCGCAAGCACACTCACTATCAAAGACAGCAAAACTGAATTATTTTAGCCCTCTGTGCATTGACCACTCATACATAGTCAAAGCACATGGAATTTGCCACCAAATGTATAAATTTAAAAGACAATAGCCGATCTGTAGTTCAAGCACTTCTGCTTGTGAACTACAAGGGTCTCTTTCTGTTTCCTGTGTATTGAAACTGGGATCCTTCACATAAATCCAACAGCAGTGCTGTAATTATTTAAAACAGACACTTGGTCATACAGCTTAGCCCCAAAAACAGCCTCAAAGCATCAAAGGTGCTATTTGATGTGTTGCAAAAATCAATACGGACGCCCGCTCGCAGCAGGGGCGAGTTAAATGCCCTGAGATGACCCGGAAGTGGTTGTGCAGCTTGCAAGCACACTCGCTATCAAAGACAGCAAAACTGAATTATTTTAGCCCTCTGTGCGTTGACAACTCATGCACAGTCAAGGCACATGGAATTTGCCACCAAATGTGTAAATTTAAAAGACAATAGCCGACCTGTAGTTCAACTACTTCTGCTTGTGAACTACATGCCTCTCTTCCTGTTTCCTGTGTGTTGAAACAGGGCTCCTTCACATAAAACCCACAGCAGTGTTGTAATTATTTAAAACAGACACTTGGTCATACAGCTTAGCCCCAAAAACAGCCTCAAAGCATCAGATGTGCTATTTGATGTGTTGCACAAATCAATGCATTATTTTGCACTTCTTTGCATTGAATTTCAACTGCCAAACCCCTGACCATTCTTCAAGCTTCTGCAGGTCCCTAGCTCATCCTGTCCACAACCTCTGGCATGTCCACTCTGTTACAGAGCTTCACGTCATCAATGAACAAGGAAATTCTGCCATCTAGGCAGAGCCACAGTAATGGGGGGGGAAGTGGGGAAGTTGTCCGGGGCCCTGAGATCAGGAGGGGCCCAGCTGAGGAGCTGGCATTACCCTTGGCATTAGCTGATCTGGGAAACAGAGGCCCATTTCAATTTACTTGTCCTGGGCCCCAAAATTTATAGCTGCAGCCCTGCTTCTAGGTCCTGCGAAATGTCACGGATGAAGATGATGAATAGGACTGGTCCCAGCACTGATCCCTGCAGTACCTCACTGGTCACTCTTCCCTCTGTGGAGTGACAGCCATTTACCACCACCCTCTGTGTCCTGCCACCCAGCCAGTTACCTACCCACCACACTACTGTCCTGCCCACTCCCATATTCCCCAGTTTGTTTAACAGCCTTCTATGTGGCATAGTGTCAAAGGCCTTGCTGAAGTCCAGATAGGCCACATCCACTGCACTCCCCTGATCCAACTCCCTTGTCACGCAGTCGAAAAATTCAATGAGGTTGGTTTGGCATGACCTCTCCTGGTGAAACCATGCTGCCTTGGGTCCTGTAGTCCACTGGCAACCAGATGTTCCACCAATCTCTCCATCAGTAGTGCTTCCATGAGCTTCCCCACTACCAAGGTCAGGCTGACTGGTCTGTAGTTCCCCGCTTCTTCTTTGTTCCCGCTTTTGTATAAGGGGACAACATTTGCTGTCCTCCAGTCTTTGGGTACCTCCCGTTTCCAGTGATCAGCTAAACAGGATTGCCAGAGGTTCAGCCACCACCTCTCTTAGTTCCTTTAGGACCCCGGGGTGCACCCTATCTCTCCCCATTGCTTTACCGACTCTTATTCCTTTCAGTTCCTTTAGGACCCTTTCCCAAGTAAAGGGACTTGTGTCCATTTCTGAGCCCTTCCCACCCCTAGTACTCCCTTCAGGCCCATTACCCTTCCCTTCCTCAGTAAAGAGTGAGCAGAAATATCTGCTCAGTATGCTAGATTTACTGTTGTCATCCTCCACACTGCCCCCGTCCTCCCCCTTCAGTCTCACTATCCCTCTTTTGCCCTTCTTTTTTCACTTATGTACCTGTAAAAGGTTTTGTCCTCTCTACCCACTGATTTTGCGATACGTTCTTCTGTCTGAGCTTTGGCTTCCCTTATTGACTGCCCGCCTCCCTTTGCTTCTCCTGGCACTTCTCCCTATCCTCTTCTGCCTGTGTCTTTTTGTACTGCCTAAATGCAATCTTTTTGGCTTTCACTTTCTCCGCTACGTCCTTGGAAAACCATAATGGCTGCCTCTTTATTTTCCCTTTGCTAACCTGTTTAACACATAATTCTGTTGCTCTTGTAATCCGTTTTAAATATTGCCCACTGTTCCTCCACCCCCGATTCCCTCCCCATTCCCATTAGTGCCTCTTTCAAGCATGTCCCCATTTTCCTAAAGTCTGCCCCCTTAAAATCCAGGATACGGTATGTGTTTTTATGCAGTTTGTTTCTGCTCCTTCTGTGATTTCAAACCACTGTTCCCCAGGTGCTCCCCCACTGTTATCCCTATCACGCTGTCCCTGTTTGTGAACACAAGGTCCAGTATTGCCTTCTGCCGAGTTGGTTCCATGACCAGATGCTTAAGAAAGGTACCCTGAAGGGAGTCCAGGATATATCTTCTCCTGGTTGAGCCTGCTGCTGGGAGGCTCCAGTCCATGTCTGGAATTCTGAAGTCTTCAATCAGCACCACCTTCCCCTTATCCGCCATCCTTTGGATCGCTAGCATTAACTCCCTATCTGTCTCTTCCTCCTGGGCTGGTGGGGTTCAGTAGACCACCCTTGTACAGATGTCTGACCCTGTTTTCCTTTCCAGCTTAACCCACAGTATCCCCCCACCCCACCCCATTTTGTTCCTACTGGATCTCTGTGGCCTTTATGCCATTTTTCACATAAAAGTGTCACTCCTCCTCCTTCCTTCCTGCCTGCCCTGTCTCTTCTGAATATGTTGTAGTCTGGTATGGCCATCTTCCAGTCATGGTTATCACTACACCAGGTCTCTGTGATGGCCACACTGTCCAGGTCCAACTGTGCCATGCTAGCCTCCAGATCCTCCATCTTGCAGCTAAGGCTCCTGGCACTGGCACACATGGCTTTCCATGATGTGAACTCCCTGAACTGTTTAGCTGTTCTACTCCAGCCCCCTCCCTCATTGTCCTTTATCCCTGGTTCTCCCTGCTGTCTGGTCATCTGTTGTATTTTGCCCCCTTTCTGCCTATCCACCACTTGGGTGCCTATCTCCATCTTTTGCACACTGCTTTGTAGAGATATCTCCTCCTCCTCCTGTTCACTGGTTCCAGTGCTAGCTATGGGGGGTGGGCAATTAGGTACCCTCCTTTCTGGCCTGCCCCCGCTAGTTTAAATGTTTCTTCATGTAGCATTTAAACTTATCATTGAGTGCTTGGATTCCCCTCCAGGACAGATGCAGGCTGTCAGGCTTGAACAAGCCCCCATCCCTCCAGGTGGGTCCCCAGTCACCAATGAATCCAAACCCTTCCTCACAGCACCAGTTCTTCAACCATGTGTTAAAGTTCCTGGTGTTTGAGCCCTTACGCTATCCCATACCTCTCACAGGTAGTACTTCTGAGAAGGTGACAAATGTAGCTACTTGCTCAAGACCCCTTCCCAATTTTCTAAACTCTTCCAGAACTTCTTTAGGCTCTCCATTTGCTAGGTCATTAGTACCTAGGTGGATATTTTTTTTTTTATTAAATCAGATTTATTGTTTAAGAATACATATCCACAACAAACATTATTCCGAACAATGAACAAGGAAACCAGTCTCCCCCACCACCACCTCATTACCTCTCCACCCCTTCCCTCTACGGAGTGAGTCAGCCCCTCCAGTAGTTGTGGATTCGTAATATGAACAGCAAGGAAACTATGTGTTACATCATTCTGAGATGAAGAACCAGGAAGAGTCCACAGGCACTAGTTTAGATAATGGGCATATAGTCTGACCCATTTCTTGTTAAAAAGGGGAAGGCGATGTCAAAAACTGGCAATCAGGTACTCCGTATGAGAAGAGAAGGATAGCTCATGCAGCCACTCGCTATATGAGATAGATAACTGGTCAAGCCAATGCCTGAGAACCAGTTTTTTTGACAGTCACAGAGATGAGAGCCATCTGGTATCTCCTTTCCTTGACCGGGATCTGGGAGAAGTCTCCAATGATGCATACCTCAGGTGAAAAGAGGCCCTCTAGTCCAAGTAAGGGGTCGATATGCTCTTGAATGCGCATCCATAATGGTGAAACCATGTCACAAGACCAAAAAATATGTAACAGGGATCCATCTTCCTTACCATATCTGTGCAGGTGGGAGAGGGAAGGCGACCCATCTTGGACAACTTAACCGGGGTGTAATACATATTATTTAATATATGGTATTGAGTGAGCCTTAGCCGGTCCTGAGTTAAGTAGGTATACTGATCTTCCCAAAGACATGGCCAGTTAAAGGTATACTCTGGCATTAACGATTCCCACACTTTAGAGCCAGTTGAGGCAAGGGCCTGCGAAGTGGTGAGAAGGGACAGATAAAAGCTTGAGATTTCATGGTGTATAATCACGGAATCTTGTATTCGGTTAAGAAGGTCACTAAGTGTTGAGGGCCTAAATGTCAGTGCAGTGTCAGTGGCTCAGTAGGTAGCACACTCACCTCTGAGGCTGGGAGATCAGAAGGCTGTGGGGTTCAGTTCCCACATCTGGCACTTGGTTTAATAGCCCAGTACTGACACTGTAGGGCAGCATGAGAGGGGTGCTGCACTTCTGATGTGCCGTCTTTCGGATGAGACGTTAAACCGCGGTCCCATCTGCCTGGACTGGTGGTAGTTCAGGTGGATGTTAAAGAACCCATGGCACTTATCAAAAAGAGTAGGGGAATTTCCCCGGTGTCCTGGCCAAATTTCCCTCATTTACTAAAAATACGACCAACAGCTTAATCTGGTTCAAGGTCAGTTGGCATTCATCTGTATCCGCCTCCCTGGGTCATGCCTGAAAATAGGCAGGATTTGTCTAGTGCACTTATCTGGTCAACAAAAACAAAATAAATAAATGTCGGGCCAAATTGCTTCAGTACCAAATGGCAGAGCTGATAAATTTTGAAAATGCTGGTTGGACCTAATTGAAGTTTAGCCAATATTTCCACAGATGAGAGGAGCAGTATCTGGGAATACAGATTTTCTGCTTTGCGCTCCTGATCAATAGGAAGCCACCCAGTCGATAGTGAAATGCCTCCTATTCTGATGTTTAAGTTAGTGAAAATACGTTGCGAGAGCTCCTTACCAGGGAACACTTTCAGGAAGGCACACAATTGTGAGAAGACTCTGATAGAGACTCCGATCGGGGATGAGCACAGAGAGGCCGGAAGCAATTTCCAAGGGAAGAAAAGAATAGCATCTGGGGAGATATTGTGAGCTGTAATCAGGTGTGATTCCATCCGTAACCAGATAGGAATATATGTATCTTCAGGTGAATCACGCGAAACAGAGAGCCACTTGCCACACTGATAGAGATGGCTGGCCCAGTACTAAAATAGGAAATTAGGCAATCTAAGACCACCTCATTCTTTAGGGAGTCCCAGTTTAAGGTAAGAGCACCTCGGGGATTTCCCTAGCCAAATAAAAGAGGTGATGAGTGAGTGGATGCATTTGAAAAAGGATAAAGGAAGCCAGAGACTGAGCATATTTAGGGAATAGAAAAATCTAGGAAGGATATTTATTCTGCCCAGTAGTGACATTGGGAGATCTTTCCAGTGTGCCAAAGCCTGTTGTGTGACAGACAGGAGACCTCCAGATTCAACTTCAGTAATAAGAATGGGTCTGTAGTGAGAGCAATCTCAAGGTATTTAATGGATCTGGGGCACCATCTCATCCCAAAGAGGTGAAGGTCCAGTCTACACACCAAGTGGTTGAGAGGGTATATTTCAGTTTTGTTATGGTTCAATTTGTAGTTAGAATAACAACTAAATTGGTTGATCACTTTCAGTGCCTCGGTGAGAAAGGGGACAGGGTCGGAGAGATGAAACAAAATGTCATCCTCGTATACCAATAGGGAAGAGGTTAAATTCCTGACAGGGATGTCTTGTATGTTGTGTGAGGATTTAAGACATCTAATGAGTGGTTCCAAGTATAAGTTAAAGAGAAAGGGGGTCAACCCTGTCGTATACCCATGTGGAGCGGAAACAAGGAGAAGAAAACACCATTGCAATATATTTTGGCAGATGGAGAATAGCGCATCACCAGAAGCCATTGTAAGAATGAAGTAGGAAAGCCCATCTAGTGTAAAGTTAGCCAAAGAAAGAACCAGTCAACCCTATCGAATGCCTTTTCGGCATCAAGGGAGATCAAGGTCATAGGGATAGAAGACACACTAGCAGCTTGAAAAAAGTAACCTATCTTGTGAAGATGATCAGCAGAAGATCTCCGGGGGACAAAACCTACCTGCTCGGGACAGAGTAAGCACATCCAGAACTTCCTATTTCTGGTGGCTAAAGTTTTGGCTAAGATTTTAATATCACAATTTAGTAGAGAGATAGGTCGGTAAATTGCAGATAGGGAAGGGGGTTTATCTGGTCTAGGCAATAGAACAATGGTGGCCTGTAGAAGTGAGGGATCTAGGGAATCAGCAGAAAACATGTATTGGTAAAGATGGAGCAGAAGGGAGGATAGATCCCTGAGAAAAAGTTTACAGAAGTTTAATGGGAAGCCATCTGGGCCAGGGGCCTTATCTAGGGTCATGCTATTAATAGCAGCCTCCATCTCAGCCAGGGAGATGGAGGTAAAGAGAAATGTGCGGTGCTGATCCAAGAGATGGGGTAGAGGGGCAGCTTCAAGACACAAAATTACTTATTCCATGGTTGGTGGACTAGGGCGCTTACCATAGAGACTAGAGTAAAACTGCTCGAAGACAGAAACAATCTCTCTAGGGAGTGTTTTCATAGACCCATCAGGGGCCAAAATGGAAGATATGAGTCTCAAGGCTTCGAGTTTCCTTAAACGGAGAGCAAGCAGCCGTCCTGCCTTTTCTCCCGGTTCTATATACCTGGAATGTGTCATCAGAATAGCATATTCTGCCTTTTCCTGCAAGAGGGTGAAATATTTGTCCCAGAGAGAAAGGAGTGCCTGTAAAGAGTCTGGTGAAAAAGTGGAAGAAAGGGATTGTTCCAGTGAGCGAATCCGGCCAACTAACGAAAGTGCCTTTGGCTCCCTATGATATTTCCAGGTAGAAGCCAGGTGGATGAATTTTCCCCATAAATAACATTTTAAGGCACACAATTCATGATCAATTCTCGGCACAGTGTTTTAATTAGTAAGGGCAAAGGATTGCATAAGAGCAGATAAGTTAGACACAACATGGTCTTCTTTAAGAAGCTGCGTGTTAAGTCTCCACGAGGTATCCCTTTTCAAACTGACCTTTGGGGTGACTGAGATCCAGGCGACTGCGTGGTCGGAGAGCATGATAAGTTCTAAGCCTGCACTACATAGACCGGGAAGAAGTGAGAGACTGATAAGGATAAAGTCAAGCCTGGAGAAGGTATGGTGTACCATAGAGTAGAAGGAATATGCGCGGGATTGTGGGCTGAGGATCCACCAAGGGTCACAAAAACCAGTTAGATCCATAAAATACTGGACAGCACATTGTGCAGACGATGTAGGCTTAAAGGTGGAATTGGACCTGTCCAGATCCTGAGTGGGAGGGAGGTTCCAGTCACCGCCTACAATCAAAGGAATTGACAGAAATGGAGCTAATTTATCAGCTGTTTCCATAAAGAAAGCTGGGTCGCCTCCTGCTGGCCCACAAACACTGCCCAGGATCAACTCCTTGCAGTCAACTAGGCCCTTGATGAATATGTATCGCCCCAATGGGTCAAAGATGACATGGTCTACCTGTAGGGAGATGGTATGACTTACTAGCACCGCAACCCCTTTCCTTAAGGATGCATCACCAGAAGCAAATATCTGACCAATACCCTGCCGGCGTAACCTGTTCACCTCTTGGAGGAAAAGATGCGTTTCTTGAAGAAACGTGATGTGACCATGTAATAATGAGATATGGTTGAGGATTTGGTACTGTCTGAGTTGCTCCCTGGCTCCCATGACATTCCACGTTAAGAGTTTAGTTAACTTACTAGCCATATTCCAAATACAAAACCTGACAAATCTCAGCAGTGGTATCAACAGAACCCACTCCGTCCCTCCCCCAAACCCCCCTTTACTTCCTCCCCATAACAACAGCAACATCCAACTAAGGAAGGTAACAGATATACGCTGTAGACTATAATAGTTGAGCAGGCTGAGCTTGCTACCCCTTTCTATACCCCTATAGAGTTGTACTTGGCCCGACCCCCTCCATTAACTAAACTACTGTGACAACGAGTGGATATTCTGGTGAAATCCCTGCCCTCTAAACACTCCCTCCCCCCACCTCAAAACTATATACACCGGTCCATCTAGGTGATGGGGTGCCCCAGAGTCGAACAAATAGACTGAAGCTTAAGGACCAGACCCACAAGACCCTGTATGCTCCTACTACACCATCTGGGTATTTGGGATGTACATTAGGTAAAAAATCTTGGGAGGAAGTAAAATGGTCATAACATACTCCTACAGTTGGGAAACAAATGCTCCCCTCCCAATTAATAGCAATACATCCCAGTTCCCCTTCCAGAAAAAAAACAGAAGGTGTGTAGCCGAGTGACCAGGATCCACCCCTCATGAACCAGGACATGAGGCTTGTTATCCACAGGTCTCTTCCTCTCTCTGGCCCCCTTCCCCCAACCTTCCCATCCACCCAACAACAACCACCCCACAATCATTCAGACAGTTTCATATTCGTGGCAAAACAGAAACATCAAGGAAAGAGAGATAGTAACTGACCTGACTATTGTATAGTGATTACACCTCTTGGGGGAAGCCTGAGTCCACTGGAAGCTCCAAGCAGGAAAGAGAGAGGGCAATAGGAACATGGTGCTAGACTAAGGAGAACAGCCATCCGACAGAAAGGGAATAGAGAAAGGGAGGAGGAAAAAAGTAACCCAGGGACAAGCCGAGGGGTAAGTCCAGGATAGAACCCAGGAATAAATAGAGATTCCAGAAATAGTTAGGTAGTAGACCAGTGGATCCCGCAATCCCCCCCCAAAGAACCGTAATCCAGGAAATCCCCCTAATCCTTTAACTGGTTAAGCCAATAGTATTTATGGTGGAGCTCCCCATGGGGAGAGACCACCCCCGGATTAGACAGGAAAGTGGTATAGTCCGGGGGGGTCCAAAATGCCGTCGGACCTGTCCATCAGAAAATCGATCCTCTAGAAATGGGAGACTCAGCAAAACAGTTCCCTGGCCCTCAGAAACAGCCAGAAGGTTCCAGTCCAGCAGAAGAAGGGAGCCAGCAAAAGGGATCCACTCAGCAGGGGTTAAAAATGCTCCAGAGATACCGACTGGGTAGCTTTCAAAGGGGTCAGAGAAGGAATGGATTCCTAACACCAACCGGGCCAGATAATTTCCTCAAGTTCGTTGACAGCCACACAGAGGTAAGCACAGAACAACAAACCACAATCCATCACTTTTTCCAAAATTCAGAAGCTTGCAGTAGGTATCCGCTCAGGGGGCTTTAAACAGGGCTGGCTATCTGGTCGCTAAGTCCAAGAGGGCCTGATTCAGGGAGTCATAGGAATGCCAGGTGCCCTCTGTTCATTTGCAGGCGAGCAGGGTAGGCCATTTTGAATTTCAGGCCTGCAGCAATAATCTTGCTCACAATCGGATGGAATGCTGCCCTTTTCTGTTGGGTTTCCAAAGGAAGATCTTTGGTAAAATGCAGGAGTTTCCCCTCCCATAGAATAGACTGCAGCTCTCTAGTTTGGGTCAAGACATGCTGCTTTTCTAAACAGCTTAGAAATTTGATGATTATGGGCCTAGGAGGAGCTGTATCTGGTGGCCGAGGCCGGAGGGAATCGGTGGGCTCTTTCAATCAAATAGGATGGATTGTGAGGCGATGGGCCAACAACTTTTGCCAGGAGCTTCTGTATGAAGAGCATTGTTGAAGAGCCCTCCTCAGCCTCTGGGGAACCAAAGATTAGAATGTTGTTTCTTCGGCTGCGTCCCTCAAAGTCTTCGGTCTTGAGCTGCAACTTTATAAGTTGTTGCTTTAATTTATGTAGTTCGGGCTCAGTTTTGTCTCGCCAGGTTTCCAGGAAAATTGTGTAAGCCTCAGAGTCAGTGATCCTGTGGCCCAGGTTGCCCATATTCCCTCAAATTGACTTTAGCTCAGCTGCGACGTCCACTAGCGATTCTTTAAAGGGCAGCAGCTCCTGAAAGAATTTTTCCTCTGTGAGCGGAACAGCCGAGGTGGTGGATCCAAGCTGCTTTGTAGACTGCTGAGACTGTGATTTACATTTCTTTGGTTGCTTCTCAGGCAACGCTGGTTGGGTGTGCTTCCGCAGGGCCTGCTTCATTTCTGCCTCCATCGCAGCTTAAAACGCCGATCGCGATGCTCAAAAGCAGGTTATTTAGATGCAGTAGGCAGGCTGTGGTGGTTATCTGGTAAGATTTTACTAGTATTGAAGAATCGACTGCAGATGAAGAAGCTGCTATGGAGCTGAGCACATCATGTGATCTCCCACCTAGGTGGATGACAACATCAGCTCACCCTCCTGTCTTGCCTTACCAGCGATCCCCAGGATCTTCCTCCCATCCCTCCACACCATGGTATCTGGTAGGCACCTCACCTCCCTGTTCTCCCCCACGTGTTCCTAGCTGGATCCCTCTTACAGTAGAGTCTCCCACCAAGATTCGCCTCCTCCTTTGGGGTCCACTGCTCTCCCCACTGAGGTCACCTCCACGGCTGACCACCACATCCTTCCATTCCATTTCTCCAGGTGCCTCTGTTTGGTTGTCCCCACATGCCAGTGCAGCATATGAGTTCTGGAGTGAAATAAGATTTAGGATGTGCCTCTGCCTGACCGTCCTAACCCTCCCTGAGCCCACCGTCATCCAAGTGCTCCTTGTTCTTGGCATCCTTTGAGGCAGCAGTGTTGCACTGGGTCATCTCTGGATAGGGGTCAAGGTACTCCGACCCAGTTTACTTCCGCTCAGTCTGGCTACCTCATCCCATAGTCCAGAGAGATGCATGCAGATAGGGCAGCACCTCAGCGTCCAGAAGGTCTGCCTGAATACGGCTGCCCCGCATCCAATGCATTGCACCACTCCCCACATTATACTGCACTTCTACTGCTATTCCATTAGTTGTCTGTTACCGAAGCTCTCCTTCTAGTTCCCTCTTTATTAATTTACTGTCCTGAAAATTCTGCCACCGATCCTCGGATACTTTTTTTTTTTTTAAAAGAAGGAAAACAACAACAAAAAATTAGTCAAAACACTTTGCTAAGGGTGGGCTTCCTCCCCCTTACGCCCCTCCTACTTCACAACCCCTGCTATTCCCCGTGCTTGGCTCCTGTCAATCAGATTTAACAGGGCATTTAAGTAAGAGTGAGGGTGGGGTTGGGGATGGGTGAAGATTTGCAGCAAGTACAGACAGCAAAGAAATAACAGCATCACTAAAAGCACACCAAACTAGGTTTCAGATTTTCAACACCCCCAAAACAATTCCAAGTAAAAACAGCAAAGATGTAGTCCAGGATGCTAGCCATAGGGCAAGCAAGGGGATCCAGCCCCTTGCCCTGACACCAAATTGAGAACCTCGTCCATTTGAAGGCACAGCATCTGCAAGTCGACTTTTCTGTAAGCCTCTACAATGTGGAGAACATCCTCTGAGAGAGAATCAAGGCCCAACACTCTAGCTGCTCAGGAACAGGACATGAGGTGCAGGGACTGAAGGTCCCTGTGCAGGATCGTCTCCTGTAGTCTGTTCAGCAGGTCTGGGCAGAGACGCAGTCGCCTCAGAGGCCTGCTGCTGAGGTTGAGGAGATTCGGATATCAGAAATGCCATGGCTAGTCTGGAGCCATCATAATTATCAGCGCCTTCTCCATCTGAGCCTTGACCACCACCCTGTGGATCAGGGTAAAGGGAGGAAAGTCGTACATGAGACCTGGGGTCCAGGACCTCACAAAGGCATCCCCCAGCAGTGTCCTGGACTGTGGTGGGTGGGCACAAAATAGCCTCAGTTTGGCGTTCATCCAGGAGGCAAACAGGTCTACCAAGGGTGTGCCCCACAGGGAGAACAGGAGGCTCACCACATCCTGATGCACGGACCACTCGTGTGATATCTCTCCTCTCCGACCAAGAGCATTCATGAGCTGACTGTTTCCTCCTGTGAAATGAATCACCAGAAGATGTGCACCCAAACTGCGCATGAGGGTCCCAGTGCAGAGGGCCTCCCAACATACACGAAGGGAGTGAGCTCTGCCCTGCCTGTTCAGGTAGAACATGGTCGTGGAGTTATCCATCTGGACCTGTATGACCGACCTCAGACTAATGGAGTGAATTCCGTCAGGGCCAACTGCACTGCATAGAGCTCTAGTATGTTTATGTGGTGACAAGAACCCATGGATTCTGTGGTCTCCCAGGTGTGCTCCCTACCCACTAGCGATATGTCCATCATGAGCTTGACAGTCAGTTCTGGGCAGACAAACAGGATTCCTTCCTCCTAGTACTCTGGGACTACACACCACTGGATGACATCCTACATGGGCTTGGTCACTATGACTGGCTGATCCAAGTGGCCTAGTTGCTGGGACCACTGACAGCCCAGCTCCCACTGAAGGTGGTGCATCTGCCTGCAGGCCCAATGGACCATGCCGGTGCAAGACGCCATGTACCCCAGCAGCATCAGGAAATCCTGGGCAGGAGTCACGTGATGTGCTCACACTGAACGGTGGGATCTCCGATGGCTCTATGACTCTTAACTGTTAAACTGAGCTTTTTTATTATTTCTACCAGCTATTTATGCACTTCAAAGTTGCACAACCACTCAAATATCATTTTGTCTTTCTCAGAGTATGTCGTTTTCATGGCTGAGCTGAAGGGTAATGAATCCATGGACTCCACGGCCCCCCACCGCTACCACCCAGGCCGCAACCACTGAGGAAGTGCCTAATGCCCGATTCCTCATCTGACAGGGAGGCCAATCCGGATACGTTTGATGAACTATGGCTCGCCAGTATTAAATTAACCCTTAGCAAAGTGGTAGAGGATCTTCAACTTTTTAAGCTGGCACTTGAAGCTTTCCACTGTCATTTTGGGGATGCTGAGGTCTGTATTAGCTCTACTGAGGACACCCACACATGACACCAATGGGAGCTACAGGACTTAAAGAGGCTGGTTAAACTTGAGGATTGAGTAAAAGAACAGGAGGAGCGCAGCCTAAAGAATAACTGAGTTCCAGTCAGCATTCCAGAACAAGCTGAAGGATCAGACATGCTTACTGTACATTTATTCAGGAGTTATTACAGAAGGTTGCTGACTTCCCTCTCCATGGCCCTTTATATTACATCCAACAGACTCACCGCTCATTCTAGCCTCAGTTCACCACACCTACACAGTAAACCTAGAGCAAGATTTGTTGGGTGCCTCAACTACCAGAATAAGCTCTACATACAGAAACAGACCCACGAAAAACAAATTCTCACCTGGAAAGGCCACCGTTATATTTTTAGTGAGGTTAGTCCCCATGTACAGGATAAGCAATTGGCCTATAAAGCAATTAAAACAGAGCTTCACAAAGCTGGAATAAAATTTAGGATGTTGTACCCAGCATGACTTATTACCCCAACTGCTGGCTCTCATGAATTTTCATCTCAGAACACACCCATCAGGAGCTCCCTAAATATCTGCCGCGCATCTTTCCTCCTAACACCCGTTAATATGGATTCCAGAGGGCAATCTTTCCTTTTCCATCATCTGAAATTGAGCTTCTGGACAGTCAGTCAAACCTTTCAGCTCTAATATTTTGTTGAACTGATTTATGCCGGCATTTCACTCTCCTAGTAATTATGTTGGCTGATCTAGAGACTTCTTTCACAACTCACTGTCTCAAATATTGACCACCTGACGAAAGTTTTTGGATCTGCTTACCTCAACCAATTTCAACTTTTGGCTCGCCTCCAACCAGCTGCCTCCTGTTTCCTGGCCTCAGCTGTTATTGTTCCCACTCGCTCAATATGGCACTGGTGGTAGGCAGACACACGATATCCTCCATTACCGCGGACCCTACTTTCACGCCATATCTGTCTACTAAGTGCAATTTTTTCAGATCCAGCTCATAAAACCTTTCTACGCTTCCTTTACTTAGTTCCCTTTAGGCCGACAGTTCCCGGACAACAGCAATCTTAATGCCCTCAACTGCCAACCTTCTTCTTGACATTGTCTGTGATCATTTTTCCACTTTTCCACTGGAGCTCCAGTGCAGATCCCAGTTGTCTCCATCTTCTATACCTTGAAGTTTACAGACAGCATGGGTTCACAGAAGTAACCCTTCTGGGTGCAGGGTGATTTTTTTGCCTTTGTAGAGATAATAGATCCCATTTTTTAAGCTGCTTTATCGATTTGCACTACTGTCTTTGGGGACTTGTTTCTTCCTTAGACCTGTGCTTCTGCCAGTTACCCAAGATGCCTGGCCTTTGTATCACTGTTGTCATGTCTCTATTATTGGCACTGGGTACTCTCCAGTTTCTTATCCCACCCATTTCCCCACTACTTTTTTAATGAACTTTATTATGGAAATCTCTATAGTTGATTATATATTACCAGACTGGTATAGGATGTTTTTCTGGACCTTCAATCTTTGTATATTATGGTTTACTAGTATTTTTTGTTCTTACCCTTTTGCCCACCACTCATTTGGTCTGGCTTTACCCAGGGTCCCACCAGCAGTTCAATTGCTTCTGCATCATTTTTGTGGGTCAGACTGTCCTCTCTTTTATCCCTATGCTACCCTCTCCTCCTGACCCCCCATGCTGGTCTCAACTGGTTGTGCACCTGCCTATCCACTGCACCCTCGGATTATCTCCAGGACCACTACCCTTCCAGTGTCTTTTTATTTCTCATCTTCGACTGGTAGCCTCCAACCGGGGTTAATATGGCTGAGACGTAGCTGCCGTGGAGAGTGAATAGAGTCTGTTGCACCACCAGTCCTTCTAGTGAACTTTGGCAAACTGCCACTCTTTGGGGTTATTCCCCAATCCTCTCTATCCTCTGTAGCCTGGGAGAAACAGGGACTTCTTACCTCCTCTTTTCTAGTTGCAATGTTAATACTGCTTGTTTCTAATGTGTTTTGCTATGTTATTATTGTTTGTCCTAGTTTACCTGTTACAACTGTTTAATGTTTTTTATAGGTTACAACTGTACATCAGCTTAGTACTACGGACCAGGATTTTATGTAAATTGTTGTCATACTTGTGTGGAAGGGCGATGACTTCCCTGCATGTTAGTTCTCCAATTACAATCACAGCAGTTTTGCTCACTTTGTGCACATGACTTTAACACACCTTGAATGAGTCACTTGGAATATCAAAGGGGGCCATGCAAAAGAAACATGGATGCAAGTTCTCTGGCACCTTAAAACTCTTGATGTGGACCAAGCCATTCTCCAACACACACACACTTCATCCACAGACGTACACCTGTTTCGCAGAATGTGGGTTGGGGCTACTTACAGAGCAGGCAGCACTAGTCATAGGGCTGGGGTCATCATTTTAGTGCAAAGAACCCTTTCTTTTCAGGTACTTCAAGAATATTCAGATTGCAGTGGTTGTTTTATTATTATTACGGCTATGGTGGGACTTAAGGAACTGTTACTTGGATGTATATATGGCCGTAATTCCCTGGCCTTTTCTACCCAACTTTTTAACATGCTCTTTTCTTGTAATTCATTACCCAAAATAGTGATGGGGGATTGGAACCTTACCATGGATTATACCCTTGACAGGTCTGGTAGGACTTGCAAAGGCCTCTCCCCCTTACAGAAGGCCCTCAGGGATTTATTGGATGGCGGTGGCCTGGTTGACATTTGGAGGGTTCTGCACCCCACAGAACAGGAATATATATTCCACTCTTCAACCTACAGCATGCAGTACAGGCTAGATTATGCCCTGATAAGCTTCTCTCTTATATCTGCCGTCTGACCTGTGAAATCCAGAGCCTGGTCATATCTGATCATGCTCTAGTTTTTCTTTCCCTCTGTCTACTCCATACTGCAGAGGCAGACGGACACTGAAAACTAAATAATCAACTCCTCAAAGACGAATGGTGCCTTTCTCAAAGACGAATGGTGTCTTTCTAAGCTACAACAAACAACAACTGAATTTTTTAAGAGCAACAAAACAGATGCTATAAGTGCTGATAATATTTGGAATGCATACAAGTGCACCACAAGAGGGTAACTGATAAGAATGGCAACTATTAGAAAACGGTGGAGGGAGAGACAAGCCCAGGAGCTGCTCACTTCCATCCATGCTCTTAAAAGAAATCTTAAGTCTACTTCCCCTGTTCAAGACTGGATAAAATTAGGTCAAGAAAGAGCCAAATACTCAGAACTCAACACAGAACATGCAGAGTATGTCCTCCTTAAGGCTAAAATCACGTATGAAATGTATGGAGAAAAGGCAGGCAGACTCCTCGCCATGCGCCTTCAGCAACAGGAGAATGCTAGTTTTATAAAAGCAATCAGATCATCCACAGGCGGTAATATTCTAACCGATCAGAGGGATACAGTAGCAGAGTTAAAGGCCTTTTATGAACGACTCTATGCCACCAAGGCAAATCTTCCCAAAATCCACTCTCTAATTCAAGACTGTCTCAGTCTGGCTCAGCTTCCCAAATTAGATTCCCACATAGCAGACTGCTGAAGTAGAAAATGCCATCTCCTCTCTCACCCCAGACAAAGCCCCTGGGCCTGATAGCTTCTCGCCTAACTTCTATTATTTCTCTTAAATCTGAGCTGGTGGCTGGCCCAGTGGCGTGGAGGGCTGAGGTATCAAGCCTTACCCATGTGTTCGAGGTGTGAGCGGGTCGCTGGGGTGGGACAGGATCGAGCATCCGGAGGACAGCTATCCTCTCCTGGGGAGGGAGGGACACGGAGGCTGGCACACCTCTGACATCTAGCGGTGGCTGGGTGTCTGAGCACCTGGGTCCCGTTCGTGAGGGATGGAGGAAGAACAGTTGGCTGGTGTGCTATGAGCAGAAGTGCACATAGCTCTGCCACTGCAGATGCTATATGGGAGAAAACAGGAGGAGAAAAACCTGGGCAGTTGGATGACTGCCAACCCCTGCAGGCACCACCCCCATAACATTGCAGGCCCCTCCAAAACTGGATCCGTGTCGGTGAGTTGAGGGATCCCCACTGCTCTACCATGGTGGGGAGCCATTGGGGGGACCGTAGAGGAAAACAGGAGAAAGTGCTGCAAACGGGTGGACAGGGCTGAGGGATCGACATGATTATGGACCGCCAAGGAGGGAGATACAGCAAGCAAGTACTGGGCTGGCAGTATAGCCTAGAGTTTAGAGGAACAAGGTGTGAACGAGCTTGGTACATCCAGTAGACCAAACCAGAGTTTGATCCTCACAATCTCCACTTGCATACTGTGCGACTCTGAGCAAATCACTTAACCGCCCAGTGCTCCCAGGTCGCCCCTGAAAACAGGCACTTGTTCCTAGAGGACCTTACCCAGTTACCAAAAACTAAAATAAAATAATAAAAAATATTTTTAAAAAATCTGAATTGGCTAACAATTACAGTCAAGATTACCATACTGGCCGCCTGTCTGCATCTTTACTTGAGGCGCATAGTACCCTTATTCCTAAACCTGGAAAAGATAACTCTGATGTGAGTAACTTGAGACCCATTTTCCTTGTAAATGTTGATATTAAAATAATAGTAAAAATCCTAGCCCACAGAATTAGTAAAATTTGGAAACCCCTGATTGGTCGAGAACAGGTCAGCTTTATGCACGGCCGGCTTGCCTTTGACCACATGTAGAAAATTTTACATCTTATCTCAGCATCCAGGCACTCAAAAGACGCAGCAGCTCTGGTGCCCCTGGACACCGAGAAAGCTTTTGATTGAGTATCTTCGATATTTCTTTTTCAAACCTTTTTTGAATTCAGCTTCCCTGATGGCTTCATCAAATGGGTCTGACTATTAATACTCCAATCCCATGGCCGATATAGTCTGCAATCGAGTGTTATCTGAATTTATTTCCTTATTGAAGGGCAGCCGACAAAGCTGCCTTTTATCCCCCTATCTTTTTGTTTTTATATCTCGAACCCCTTACTAGGCATATCCTACAACAGGCGCAGATTAAAGTTGTGTGTATCAGTGCTTACTCCTTTGATATTTCCACATATGCCGATGATATTTTGCTCCACCTAACCCACCCTGCCTAAGTTCTTCCAGTAGCATGTCAAGCTCTTGCCAAATTCGGTACACTCTTGGGTCATAAACTTAATTTGTCTAAAATACTAATTATGCCCCTTAACCCCAAAGCCCTCAAGCAGGATCTCCTTCTCGGCAGAGTGAGGCGCTGGTCACCTAACTGTCTCACATATTTGGGCATCAAGTTAGCTACAGATGTCACCTCACTAATAACCCAGAACTTCTCCCCATTACTTCAAACTCTTCAAGCAGATCTTCACGTTGGCAGGCGTTACTGATCTCGCTTTGGGGTTAGATCCGTTATACGCATGAATGTCCTCCCTCGGATACTAGATCACCTTAGCATGACAGGTATCACTGTACCAAATACATGATTTGCTAAGCTCCAGAAAATCCTTTCGGATTTCTTATGGAAAGGGAAAACACCATGCATAACATACTCTATGTTAACACTGGTGAAGTGTCAAGGAGGTCTCCAGCTTTCCAATCTCCACTGGTACTATACTCTAGCCCAAGCTAGCACATTTCTTGCCTGGAAATACGGGGATATCCCCACTTCGCATTACCCACACTGGAAAGATATCAAGTTGTATGTCTGTAAGGCCAATGGTATTGATCATAAAGTCCTACCTCACGTACCGTGATCAAAATTTCCCCCAAGCTTTAAAATACCCCTACTGGCTGGTCTGTTAAAATTAATTTACAGCTCTGCAAACTTTTAGGTTACACACCTCATAAGGACCTTTCCCAACCGCTCCGACTTAATCTTAACTTTAAATCAGGTCATAAACTATCCCCACTTCCTTCTTGCCTCAAGCAAACCTTGACCAATTAGCCTGAATTATTCAGAACGACCGTTTTATACCATTCGATTGGTTCCAATGCGATAATAGTCTTATTCAGACACTAGCATATTTTATTTTCTACAACTAACACACATGATACAAGCTATACTTGCCCCCCCCCCCCCCTTGGCTTTTTTCCAACGGGGCCTATTACTGCACTTTGGCTGGCTTAGCCACAGGTAAGCACACAATTCACAACCTATATAAAACCCTGAGGGATCTCATGGGGAACAAACAAACTTAAATGTTCTTACTGAGTACACAAAAGTTTCTCACTCAGGTGAGTTTTCTCGAGTGTTCTTTCCTATGGGATTATGCTCACAGATATGTCAAGCTAGATAAATTACACCTCATGAAATACAGGATAGCTAACAATTTATATTTTAGTCCACAAATGTTCCACACGCTGAATATGCTTTCCAGTGCCATATGTAAGAAATGTAACGCCCAAGTTGGATCTCTAAAACATATCCTATGGGACAGTCCTAAGTCTCAGCCTTTATGGCCGCAGATTAAAACTCAGCTAGACTCTGTATAGGTTTATCGGGTATAGGCACTAATAATTTACTAGGCTCTCAAAGACATCATGCAGCCCTTATTACAACTGCTGCTAAGCTGGTTATTCTAAGTCACTGAACAGACCAAACTACACCCTCCTATAAGGAGTGGCTCAAGGAAATTCTTTCTGTATTATGGATGGAAAAATTATTAACCGGACTTCCGGTGACGCCAACGGCACGATGGCGGTCTGAACATGGAGCTACGACCCTCTGGCTTAATTTGCCCTCATATTTAAGCAATTCTAGATAAGATGACCAAAATTGGTAAGGGGGCTACTCAGAGAAATACATCCCGATCCAAAACTACGAAAAAAGACATCCAGACAACAGGATTGGCAGATGAGCCAGCGGGAGACCGGGAGAGAATCACCGTCCAGCATGGCGAGCGGGGACACAGAACAGGAGCTACAGACATTATCATGCTCCAGATTTGAGATACTCCTTACTGAAATTAAACTGTCCTGAAGCAAAAACAAGGCAGAGTTTAATAAATTGCATACAGACCTCACTAAACTGGAGAACTAGGTATCTACGGCTGAGGAGAGGATTTCAGGGGCAGAGGACAATATACTTTGCCTTTCTCAGGCCATTGAAGTACTCAGCCAGCAACAGAAGAGTACGGCAGCTAAATGTCTTGACCTAGAGGCCCGTGCTAGGAGAGAGAATCTTAGGGTGTACGGGCTTCCTGAGGATTCCGAGGTGGGGAGATGGCTGATTTTATGGCAGATGTTCTTTGGCATGTCTTAGAGCTCCCACAAGCCTTTACCTTCCGAATCGAGAGGGCCTACAGAGTGCTGTCTCTGAAGCCAACTTCACCATCAGCCAGACTTAGATTTATAGTAATAAAAATCTCTAGTTATAGAGACAAGGAGCTGATGCTTAGAACAACGTGGAGGCAACAGAAAGTGGTCTACAATGGTTCCCGCCTGTATTTCGATCAGGATTATCCACTGCAGATCCAACAACATCGGATGGCCTACGTGCCCATTTTGCACAGGCTTAAGCTGCTGAGAGTGAAATTCCACACATCATATCCCGCACGCCTGCGGGTGCACTTGGAAACAGGCTCGGAGCTCAACTGTACCCTGGAGGAGGCAATTCTGGCCTTAAAGAAGAAGGGTCATGAAATACTGGGGGCTCCTCCTCTGCCTGAATTGACTTCAAACAGGCCCTGGCAACCACTCCCACCACGTAGGAATAGAAGACTGGGGCAGGGGTTGGCTCCCAGTGCTATGCAAGATATTAAAGATTTGCTGCGGAAGCTTACACGCCAGCACCAATAAGAGGAGGGAGATGCCAGAGAGGAAAGGGCGACTTGAAGTGGTGCGCAGTGTTTGGGTTTGAGGCGCTTTGCTGTCCGTTGTTGACTATGACTTCTCCTACCTAGGGGCCCATGCAGACGTCGTGGCTGATATCGTGGGGGCTGGGGGGGGGAGTCGATACGGATACTGAATTAAGTTGGTGGGCTCAGTTATTATTTTCTTTTATAGGCGACTGATTTTTAATATGGCTGGACAATATATGATTTTGCTTTTAAGATGTTTGAAACTCTTGAAACATGCATTAATGGAGGGATTATTTTAGAAAGGATGAGAAATTTAATTTGGAAATACCCATTGAAACTTGCCACAGCCACGGTGGAAGGGATCCATCTGGTAGGTTATGTTTATTGCTGGGGGGGGGGATGAGGTATTATTTTTCTTGTTATCAAAGTCCTGGGTGTCAAGCTGGTGGGTTATATTGCCATTCTTTAGCCTTGCAGGCTGGGGAGGTTACCCCTCTTATATACACACCTTTATGTGCACCTACCCGCATGATCGAGAGGCCTCATGTTATGGTGTCGTGTTTAGGCCTAGTCATTGGGCTAGGATCCACGCTTGGTAGGATCAAGGGGGGCCGATCTCTGCAAGGGGCTCTATACCCTCCACTCCAGGGCATAGTCACCCGGGATTTCAGGGGTCAATTTACTCATTTCCCCTTCCTTGGAGGTACTTATGTAAACAGTTTATCCCTAATAATGAAGGAGGGGAGTTTTAATCCTTCCTACCAGGGGACAAGGTTGGCGTTACACTGTTTGTTATATGTGGGTTTGTGTTATGTTTATTATAAGGGCACGTCAACGTATGCATGGGATGGCACTAAGAGTGGGAGACTGGAGGAGACAGATTGGGGGGGTAGGGGAAGGCAACAGTCCACTTATAGTGTTAGGATGGATAACATTAGAAGTATTATATGGATCAGGAATGGATGGCAGAGGCAGTCTTAAGATATTATCGCATAATGTGAATGGGTTGAATAATCCTGTCAAACGTTAAAAGGTGCTCTCCTCTTTGAGGCGACATGCCCTGGCGTTTGTTCTTCTACAGGAGATGCATTTGAACAGAGCTGAGCACAAGAAATTAGGTAGGTTTGGCTATGGTCATGTGATCGCATCCACCCATGGAGGGGGGAAGAGACGGGGAATGGCAGTCTTAGTTCCAAGGGGATCTCCATTTAAACTTGAGGCTCACTATATAGATCTAGAGGGTAGGTTAGCATTAGTGTCTGGGGTCTTGGAGGGATTCCCTCTTACACTAGCCTCCTTGTATATTCCCCCAGGGGCAACAGCAGCCACCATAAGAGGCCTGCTCCACAAAATTACAGAATATCACAGGGGGACTCTGGTGGTCGGGGGACGACCTTAACCAGGTCTGGGAGCATTTAGATACCTCCAGATCGGGGCCCTTCCGTTCCACGCCTGCTGGTAAATCGATCAGACGTTATATGGGGGGGGGGACCAATTGGGTGGATGCATGGCATTCAGAACATGCTGGTCAGAGGGATTACACACATTACTCTCCCCCCGCATGGATCCTATGCTCGCATAGACTACTTTCTAGTCTCAGGAGAGCATCAGTTCCAAATAAAAGACTGTGTACATATCCTCTCGGTATTATCAGATCATGCACAACTCTCTCTTACCTTGGAATGGAAAATAACCAGAGGCCAAACTTTATGGAGAGTCAATAATTATTTACTAAATATTAAAGAATTTACAGAAATGGCTAGGGATAGGGTGAAGCAGATTCGTGGAAAAAAATTCACCAGAAATTGCGGGCCACCCTCTGGGATACCGTGAAAACGGTCCTGAGAGGGGAGATTAAGTATGCATCTTATTTTAAGAAATCACAGATTGCTCGAATGGACTCACTCCATAGGCAGTTAGGAGAGGCCCAAAGACAGCATGCAGAAGGAGAAGGCACAGCATGGGCTGAGATTCTAACTCTGCGACAGCTGATTCAAAGGCAGATTGATGTGAAAACAGAGCAAGCTCTGCAGTGCCTGTGTCAGAGGTATGGGGAGGTGGGGCCCACAGCAACGAGGTTGTTGGCACACCAACTACATCAGTAGACGATGTGAGCTTTGTTTGCCCAGATTAGAGACCCAGGGATGGGGAAATTGGTTCGATCACTGGATCAGATCTTATCCAGTTTTAAGGGCTTCCCAGGGCGCATCTGGAATCGAGCGGTACTCTGCTCAGTATGCCTTCCTGGTAAATCTCTTAAATAAATAAATAAAAGCTTTACACACAGGAGTCCTCTTTGGATGGCACACAAGCAGAGGTATATCTAAGATAATTCTCCCTACACTTAGTACAGAGACTAAATTACAGTTAGATCAACCCATTTCTTCTGGGAAATTGGATCTGGAAATTAGGGGCCTGAAGTCCCTCAAGTCACCAGGACCAGATGGGTACACACCCGAGTTTTTAAAATTCTTTAAGAAGGAGCTAGAAGACCCTTTGTTGGCAACATGTAGAGAGGCACAAATGGGGGATAATTTTCCAGATACCTGGAATTATGCAGTCATTTCTAGTATTCTGAAGCAGGGGAAGGATAGTACACAGTGCTCCTCATATCATCCAATTTCCGTACTGAATATTGATTATAAAACATATACCAAGATTTTGGCTCAGAGTCTGGAGGTATTACTCCCCTTCCTCACTGATTTTGACCAAATGGGCTTCGCGTTCGGGCGTCAGACTCAGGATAATATTGATAGAATGTTACACATCCTACACCTTGTGGCCCAGTCGGGGTCTCCCATCCTTCTTCTCAGCTTGGATGCGGAGAAGGCCTTCAACTGGGTGGCCTGGGGTTTTCTGGGTTTGACGTTGAAGCGTTTTGGCTTCTCTGAAGCTTTTGTAAAAGTTATCAACAACATTTACACTAAGCCCAAAGCCTATGTTAATATCAATAGTAGGATTCCAGAACCTTTCCAATTATGGAGGGGTACTAGACAAGGGTGGCCCCTGTCCCCCTTGCTTTTTGCCCTGTATTTGCAGCATCTGGCTGGGGCCCTACGCCAGAGTCGGGAGATACCAGGGGTAGATCTGGGGGGAGAGGAACATAAATTGGCACTATACGCAGATGATTTGTTGATTTATCTGTGGGACCCGGATCAGGCTTTACCTAAGCTATGGGAAGTTCTGGAAGAATTTGGGAGGGTGGCAGGGTATAAAGTTAATACTACCAAGACGGAAGTGCTGCAGGCTAATTATACTCCATCCGAAAGGATGAGAGGTCAGTTTCCATTTTGGTGGGACCTGAAACATTTGAGATACCTGGGGGTGTAGATCAGTCTGGAGTATGAGCAACTTTTCTTCCTCAATTATATTCCAATGGTGGATAATTTTAAAAGGGACTTGGAGAGGTGGCAGGGAATCCCCATTTCGTTATTCCATAAGATTCAAACAATAAAGATGGTGGTCCTGCCTCGATTCTTATACTTAGCTCAGACCCTTCCTGTTCAGACACCAGATTCTTTGTATAATACCCTTAATAGACAAATCTCAGGGTTCATTTGGGGACCACAGAGACCGAGGGTTCGTCTATCAGTTCTTCAGATCTCAAATGGGGAGGGGGGGCTTAGCCTTACCCAATTTTAAATTATATTACCAGGTGGCACAGCTTAGGACTTCTATAAACTGGATTAGTAAGAGTTATGTTGCCAAATGGAAATCCCTCGAGTTGCTGGGGAGGGTTTAGGTAATTTACATTCAGTTCTGCTTGGAGATGTAAGACATAGCTCCCTTGCAAAGAATCTAAATCCATATACAGAAGTAACACTGAGTATTTGACATGGGGTACTGGCAGATAAAAAAATTAGAAAGTGGAGGGGTCTCATGTACTCAGTTCCCCACATCAAGGGTTTTTGTCCAGCAGGCTGGGATGCTGGGTTTCGTGGATGGGAGAGGAGAGGCTTTCATTTGATCTGGCACTTTATGGAAGGGACAGAGATTAGATCTTTCCAGGAATTGGTGACTAGGTTTTGCCTTTCTTGGAGAGACCAATTTAGCTATTTTCAACTTCGGGACCACCTTAGAACCCAGCAGAATGAACTGAGGGAAGAGGACATCCCACCTCCTCAGATATTATACATCTTTAAAGAGGCGGGTGGAGAATAGGGCCTCCTTGACTCATATGATATCCTATCTGTTTGGGGCGCTCTTAGCTTGGCAGGGAGATAGCACGGAATCCATCCGAAAAGCATGGTCTAGGGATGTGGGCATCCTGATATCCCCCGACCTGTGGGCATGGGCACAAAGAAAACTGTATGGGGGGTGTCAATATTGGATGGAGAGAATTCTCCTGGAAATTACACGTTAGATTCTTCAGGACCCCAGCTATACAGGCAAAGTTTCAGGGAGACGGGAGGGCCCTATGCTGGAGGGGGTGTGGGTCTTCCTCGGCTGCGTTATACCATATATTGTGGGACTGCCAGAGACTGACCTTATATATTCAGGGGTTAGAGCAGGCCCTTCAATCAATCTTTGACCCAGGGATTAAATTGACTGTATCTCTGTATTTTATGTTTGAAGTACCAAGAGGCTGTAAAGACCCAAACGCCATGTAGACTGTTAAAGTACGCCATTTTGGCTGTGCAGAAGGTGATTACCAGGCTCTGGCTTACAAGTACAGAACCCTCCACAGCCAGGTGGCAAGAGGTAATGATTTCTATTCATCAAGCAGAGGCTATGACAGCAATGCTTAATAAGCAACAGACTCGGTTCTAATTCATCTGGAGGAGATGGGTGGTGTATATGGGTAGGGTTAATCAGGAATTTGTACCTTAGCCTTCATTCAACAGGATAAGGTGGAATAAATAGCCTCTTGGTGCCCACTGTATTAATCCCCTAAAATCACCCTACATTATGCCATCCCTCAGAAATGAATTAAGTGAGATTAACTCTTTATGTGTCAAGTGTATAGGGCTTTCTGGGGATGAAATCCGTCGCCTGCAGCTAGTGTAGAACACTGCAGCCCGCCTTTTGACGGGTTCCAGAAGATCCTGCCATATTACTCCGGTGCTGCGCAAACTGCACTGGCTGCCAATTCGGTGGCGGATCACCTTTAAAGTCGGCTTGCTGACTTTTAAAGCCCTACATGATCTGGGCCCAGTCCATCTGAAAGAACTTCTGGTTCCCTATCGCCCTGATTGATCTCTCCGCTCGGCCGACGAGGGGTTGCTAGA
This sequence comes from Neoceratodus forsteri, assembly GCA_016271365.2. Taxonomy (NCBI): domain Eukaryota; kingdom Metazoa; phylum Chordata; order Ceratodontiformes; family Ceratodontidae; genus Neoceratodus; species Neoceratodus forsteri. The sequence continues at coordinate 1,226,257,955 of CM028131.1, read as the reverse complement.
GGTTCCAAGGGTGAATTTGAAATCTTATGGCGCTCAGGCTTTCTCGTATGTCGCCCCCACCCTCTGGAACTCTCTAACCCATTGGGTGCGGGAGTGCACTTCTGTGGAGGGTTTTTAGAGGGGTCTGAAGTTAAGAGGGGTCTGAAGACCTTTCTGTGGGAAACTGCATTTCCAGAATATTGATTGTTTTAATTGTTTAGTCTGGTTGTATTTTTAATGATGTTAACTGTCTTAATTGTTATTATGTACAGCGCCTTGACATTTGAAAGGAGCCCTATAAATAAAAATTATTATTATTATTATAGGTGTATGTCCTTGTAGGTAGGTTTTGTTCTTGTACTTATGTTTGTCCTGGTTTGTATGATCATTAAAAAAAAAAAGGGATATTCTTTAATACAGATTAAAAACAGATTAAAAGTTAAAAAAAAAATAAAGAAAAATCAATAGCCAGCCTTAGCCACTCACTAAAGTATTACCAAAAGAAATAGGAGAAGTTACATACCCTTCCTCTGCTTTCTTGTCTGAGGGTTGCTAGTTTCAGGAATTCTCATAGTTTTCCTAAATAGGCCAGGTTTTGTTACAGTACACTGCCTTCTATATGGTTTTCTTCAGCAAAAAACCCTACTGTCTTTCGTCTACCGTATTATGCTTCCACTTGGAATATAGATACTTTGTGGCTTTTAGCTCGTTGGTATCAAACTGCTCGCTATGACATACCTTCCTTACTGTCCTTAATATAGTGGTGCGGTAGCGCCCCTATAGTTAGGGTTGAGTAGCATGTTCAGAAATGCCAACTTTTAGGAATCTTTGCGGGTGCTCTTTGCCAGTAGGTAGTATTTTTCCTGTGACCAGGTTCCCTAGTAATCCTTTGTTGCAGGCTGCCCTCAAAATATTGAGGGTGCTTATGTCAATTTTGTGGGTGCTAGAGCACCCAAGCACCCATGGAGTCAGCTCCTATGAGCATGTTTAATGTCAAACCTCAGATTTTGCACTTTAATAACTTTGCAACTGATCAATGGATTTGCTCAAAATTCAGTATGCACTGTCCCGTGGGGTAGATCTCTTGATGTGGCAAGTTTCGTTCTGGATGGACTGCAAATTCTGAGATCCGGACAATGAAAAACGTCATAAAGTTGCCACTTTTTTCAGTTTTTCCTCATTGCCCTGCATCTAGACTGTGTGGAATTTTAGTGCGGTTTTTAATGGTAGAAATAGCTTGGGTAACAGACCAGGCATGCTTTGTTTTATGTAAAAATATTTTTTTCATTTCCCATTGTTTTCAATGGGAAGATCACATTGCAGGATAGAGGGAGAAAAATTGATCAAGGATTTATTCTCATGAAAAAGGATTCACTCTCGTGAGAACCATTCCTTTTTCACCAGAAAAAAAATCATTTTTCACGAGAGAAAAATCCTTTTTTGACAGCTGCCATCTTGTTTTCGTTTTTTTCAACAATATAAAATTCAAAACCTACAACCCACAAAAATGACATCCTGGACAGAGACCACCACAACTAGCTGGCTCATCAGGACCCCCTTAGGTGCAATCTGCACTTCAATATTAGAGAAAAAGTGCTCCCTGGCTATAACGAACCGCGCTATAGCGAAACCTCAAGTATAGCGAATGCCAACTGTGGCTCCTGATATCAGCTATTGCAATATAGGTCTTTGTGTGAATTCAGCAGTAAAACCCTCCCTTATTACTACTCTGATACCAACACCCTTCCAGCTTTGTTCCCAACCTTTTTTTTCCTGCAACATACAATAAATAACTTAAATAAGTACTGTGGTGCAACAGTCATTTTTTTATATTGTATCTCAGGGAAGAAAGCTGAGACAGTCAGCCATTGGTTGAAGTCTGTGACACCATAAACTTTCTCACTCAGTCACAGTACCAACACCCTCCCAACACTCATGGTACACAGAGATACAATAAATAAATAAATAAAATAACAATGTGTAAAACTAGTGAGTAAAACTAATGTTCTGTTTTCTACTGTACTGTTAGCCACCACAGGACTGCACAAACAGGAGGGATGAAAGCAGGGAGCTGAGCCATGATGGAAATCATTCTGTTAAATGAATCCATTGTGTGGGTTTGGTAGATGTTTGAAAAGTTTGTACTTATTGTTACAAGTGTAACCGAGTGGTGGGGGGGGGGCTGTGCTGAGCAGATGCTGAGAGAAGGAAGAGCTCACGTGGTTCAAACGCAGCAAAAGAAAAGGTGCCCGCAGTCCAACTTTAAATAGTATTTCACATTAAAGTATAAGAGGGAATTAATTTTAGCAGTAGCAGTGTGTGAGGATGAGAGGGAAGAGACTGTGTCGATGCCCCCGCTTTAATAATTTTGCCGACATCGGGGTGCCCAATCCCCATGTCTACATTCAGAATCTGTCCCCCCTCCTCCCACCAGCAGAGTGGGACACTGGGGAGCCCACCACCAGTGTCCTGAAATAGATTTATTTGATATTTACCTGCAAAAAAAGAAAACTGTCCCCCCACATCCTTTTTTTTTTTTTTTTACATGAAATAAAGAAAAAACGGTCCCTTGTCGTCACCGCCTTTTCCCTCACCACATCCTGATCCTCCCACTGAGCACTGACCTCTCCACACACCCCCCCCACCCTATATTTACCTCTGGAGGTCAAACACTGTCATCTTCTGTGTACCAGGACATGTCCGCACTCTTTAAAGCCGAACCGTGAACTGAGGCAAGTGTCCTATAATGTATTTCAGTGGTGTTTTAAACTTATGTTGATATCTTTGCCATTGTTTGGAATTTTGCACCAAATCTTTGTGACATTACCTTTCAGGCCTGATTAACGAAATGACAGTGCCAGTGTTCCTAAGGTGGGGTCCCAAAACTGCCATGTTGAAAATTTGGTAGAAAAATTTCTAAAAATGGCTGAGTTATGAGCATTCCTCATAACTTTGGTAATTTTCGATATTTTTGAGTCCAAACTTTCAACATAGCCATTTTTTCATGACACCTCATGAACAGTACAGCTGTCATTTTTCACACCCTGTTTGAAACGTGTTTTCGCAGCAGTGGTGCAGAATGGCGTTTTTGGCATGGATTTGAAAATGTTAACCTTCTGGGTTTATGAGGTGGGGTCATAAGAAGATTAAGTTGAAAATGTGGGGTCAAAATATGAAAAAATGCCAAAGTTATGACCATTCGCTGCAATTTCACTATGCCTGCTCGTAACTCCGGAAATTTTACATTTTTAACCCAGATGTTACAGCTGTCATTTTTCAAATCCTTGCCAAAATGTGTTTCCGCACCTGGGGTGTGGAACAGCGTTGCAGCTGCGCAGAATTATGCTTTGGCATGGATTCTAACATTTTCTGTACCGGGTATATGAAGTGTCCTATTAATGGACGCGCAGGACCCGGAGGGACATGTACTTCCACAGCTACATACATACAATGTACACACATCTATGGAGGGATGGGAGTGCAGGGTCTAAATGACCCTGCGCTCACGCAGTAAAATAAAGATACTATTACACTCTCTCAAAAAGTAAGGAAATAAATTGCAAAAAATTGTGCTAATGCTATAGTTAGGGTCAAAGCCACAAAAGTAGGGAAATGTGGCATTGGGTTTTCAACCCTAACAGCCCAACGCCACCCTGCACACACCAACAGGCATTAGGGGTGTGCCTTTGGGTCATCAGCCCTAACACTCACCCCATTCTCCTACACTATACCTATCTCAGCTTATTTTCTTACGGAAGGGGGAGAGTGTTAGGGCTGATGACCCCAAGGTACACCCCTAACGCCCGCTGGTGTGTGCAGGGTGGGAGTGGGCTGTTAGGGTTGGAAACTGATACCACAGTTCCCTACTTTTGTGGCTTTGACCCTAATTACAGCATTAATACAGTTTTTTGCAATTTATTGTTACATAGTTTTGATCGCCATGACTTGCTGTAGTTCCTGATCTCTATAGACTATGTAGACTTTGTCATGATTGTTTTTTTCATCTTTGTCTGTACTGTTTGCATTTAACAAAATAAATTAAGTTTAGGAGCCCAACCTGAAATGATCGGGGGAAGGAGGCACGTTTCAGTGCCTGGACCGCAGGGTGGAAGGCCTCTGCCTGCAGGGTCTCTAGTTCTGTACCAATAAACCTAATCACCTGCTTTGGCACCAGTTCGGAGTTCATCAATTTGACAAGTAGGCCCAAATCTCGACAAGTCTGCAGAGCCAGATCTGTGGATCTCTCTGCAGCTTCTCTGGATGGATCGGCAAACAGCCAGTCATCTAGGCAGGGATACACTCTGACCCCTAAGGAGCTGCAAGTGGGCCACCACCACTTCCATGCATTTGGTGAAGACCCAGGGTGCTGAGGAGAGGTCAAAGGGCATGACTTGGAACTGGTACAGGACCCCTTCCACACAGAATCAGAGGTATCGGCTGTAGGATTGACAGACAGGAATGTGGAAAAATGCATCCTGGAGGTCCTGGAAGTAGAACCACATGTTCTGCTCCAGGAATGATGTAATCTGGTTCAGAGTGACTATCCAGAAAGTACAGTTACGTAGGAGCTTACCATAACAGCAGATCTTCGAGAAAGGTTCCTGACTTTTCTAGCAATACCTGACGGGGATCACCCACCTGATGTCACGTGACTGACGTCAGCGTGACTGTATATGGTGGGCGGTCCCCACGCCCGCCCTCCAGTTCTCCAGCCAGAGCCAGGAAGAGGCCATATAGCAGGAGCGAACAGGAATTGGAGTCCCTGTAAAACATAAAATGAGGGGAAGGAGGGAGGGAAAAATATGACCTACTGAAGGAACCTCTCTCGAAGATCTACTGTTATGGTAAGTTCCTACGTAAAGTACAGTTACGTAAGAACTTACCGTAACAGTAGATCTTCGAGAACAGCTCTTGCAGCAGGTAACACCATTAGGACTGAAGCCGCAGGCCAGGACCCCACGGAATTCTTCTAGCTAGCTATCTTCATGGGACCGCCCCGACGTCGGTCCCGCCTCCGATGTCAGGCGACGATATAAGGGGCGGTCCCCCCAGAGACTTCCGCCGCAGGATGACATCAGAATGGGAGACCGAGATCCATCATCAGAAGACGTAAAGGGCATAAGCCCCCTTGCCAAAGGCTCTGAAAGCCATGCCTCCAAGGGGAAGGTGGCGTAGGATTGTGCTGTAAGAGCTGTTCTCAAGATCTGCTGTTACGGTAAGTTCTACGTAACCGTACTATCTTACTTCGAGATACAGCTCTTGCAGCAGGTAACACCATTAGGACTGATTTCCAAGCAATGACGCTTGTAAGCATTCTGGGAGGAGGAGATTAGAAAATATCCATGCCAAGTCCTGACTCTAAGACAGGAGACCCTGTAGCATGGCCAGGCCGAAACCGGCTCTTCGCGTGAAGCAATGTCCAGGCTATAATGCCTGATAAAAGTGTGTACAGAGCTCCAAGTAGCTGCAGCACAAATGGTAGAGGTGGAGACGTTACACAGTGCTGCAAAGGAGGTAGCCACCCCCCTTGTGGAATAGCCCCGGACTGTACCCGGGAAGGGCTTCTGTTTGGTATTGTAGCAGAATGATATACACTGGACAAGCCAGCGCGAAAGAGACTGCTTTGATACTGGCTGGCCCATCATCCTCTCAGCAAAGGAAACAAAGAGTTGCTCCGACTTGCGAAGCTGTTTCGTTCTGTTTAGGTAGTATCTTAGACAGCGGTGAACATCCAGGGTGTGAAGCAGCGCTTCTCCTCTATTGGAGTACTTAGGAAAATAGACAGGCAGGTCAATGTCCTGGTTGAGAGTGAGGGTGGAGACCACCTTAGGCAAAAACTTAGGATTCATCCTTAGGGACACTCTGTCCTGGTGGAAGATCAAATAAGGTTCCTTACACATAAGAGCGTGAAGCTCGGAAATTTTCCTTGCTGACGTAACAGCAACTAAAAATAACGTTTTCCACGACAGAAACCGCAGCTCGCAATCCGCGGTAGGTTCAAAGGGGGGAAGCGTGAGTTGTTCCAGGACAAAGAGTAAATCCCATGGGGGGACAGGGTCCTTAATGGGTGGCCTAAGGTGTAATACCCCTCTTAAAAAGTCTCGAGAGATGTCAAGCTGCGCCACTGTGCGCTGTCCCACCGGGAAGTGGTAAGCAGAAATAGCGCAGAGGTGCACCTTAATAGAGGAGTAGGTGAGACCCGACTGGAAAAGGGAGAGCAGGTAATCTAACACCGCTTTCACCGGGCAACCTAGAGGGGAAAAGCCGCGTGCTTGCGACCACAAACAAAAACGGCACCATTTCATGGCGTATGTCGCATGCGTTGCCGGCTTTCTGGCCGCAGAAAGGACTTCCGCCACCTCTTGCGAGACCCCATGTCGCAAAATGACTATGTCTCTAGGAGCCATGCATGCAGGTTCAGTGAACGTAAGTCCAGATGGACCAGTGAACCTTTCTCCTGAGACAAGAGATGGGAGCTGAAAGGCAACGGGAGCAGAGGTTCCCGGGATAGCTGCGTTAGCAAGGGGAACTACATCTGCCTGGGCCAGAAAGGGGCTACCAGTATCACTGTTGCGTGCTCCCTGCGCAGTTTGAGAAGAACTCTCTGGATCAATGGGAAGGGAAGGAAGGCGTAGAGGAATCTGTTCGCCCAGGAGAGGGACAATGCGTCTCGCCAGAAAACACCAGGCCCTGGATCTAGCGAGCAAAAATTGGGCAGTTTTGCGTTGGATGGGGAAGCGAACAAGTCCAGCTCTGGAGTTCCCCATCGAAGAAACAGATCCTCCGCTACCTCTTGAAGGAGTTCCCATTCGTGGACCCTGGCCTGGGAGCGACTCAGGCCGTCCACGATTGTGCTGTCCACGCCGGGAACGTGAACTGCAATCAGGCTCGCGCTGTGTCAGATTACCCAATCCCACACTCTCATTGCCTCCCTGCAAAGGGGGTAAGAGTGTGCGCCTCCTTGTTTGTTGAGGTAGTACATCACTGCCGTGTTGTCTGTCTGAAGCAGAAGAGTACTCGACGGGATCTCTGACTGAAAAGCCTGCAGGGCATATAGGACCGCCCTCATCTCCAGGACGTTGATATGGAGGTGAGCCTCCTGAGGGATCCATGTTCCCTGGGACCTCACCCCGTTCAGGTGTGCACCCCCCCCCAGCCCTGAGGCATCTGTGGTGAGGATTACCTCCGGGGACGGCGCAATAAATAGGACACCCGCAGAGAGTGTTCCTGGGTCTAGCCACCACTGCCAGTCTCGAATCACGGCACCTGTGATTCTGACTGGATACTGCATGTGGTCTTGCCTTTGGTCCCACTGCACCTTGAGCATCCACTGGGTCACCCGCATGTGGAGCCTTGCCAAAGGGACGGTTGGAATGGCCGCAGCCATGTGTCCGAGCAAGCGAAGGACCGACCTGGCGGGGACGGTCTTCTTCTTCGAAAGATCCCTGGTGAGGGATCTGATGCGTTCCGCTCTGTCGTCGGGGAGAAAGGCTTTCCCTTGGACGGTGTCCAGAACTGCTCCTATGAACTGCAGCTTCGGACGGTACGGAGTGACTTCGTAGTTGATGAGGAGATGCCCAAGGACTGAAACAGTTCTTGAGTGCTCTGAATAGCCCTCAACAGTGCCTCTCTGGAGGCCATGAGAAGCCAATCGTCCAGGTACGGGAACACGAGGGCCTCTGTCTCCTAAGAGATGCCGCCACTGCCTGCCATACATTTGGTAAAGACCCTGGGGTCGGCGACAGTCCGAACGGAAGAGCTCGGAACTGGAAATGGTGGCCGAGAAACTTGAAGCGCAGGAATCTCCTGTGCGCTGGAGCTACAGGAATATGCAGGTATGCGTTCTGCATGTCTAGGGACGCTAAGAAGGCGTCCTTCTTAGCATGGGAATAAGACCTGGAAGAGTCACCATGCGAAATCGCTTGTAAGCGACCGACAGATTGAGGTCGATGAGGTCCAGAATTGGACGGAGGTCCCCTGTTTTCTTCGGAACCAGAAAGAAGTGGGAATAGTATCCGAACCCTCTCTGATTCTCTGGGACATACTCCACCGCTCCCTTTTGCAGAAGCGCAAGTATCTCTTGCCTGATAAGCAGTTTGTGCTGACCCGAGTAACGGGAGAGCAGAGGAGGCCTCGAGGGTGGCTTGTCTGCGAATTCTATAAAGTGGCCTCTTTCGACCAACTGAAGAACCCACCTGTCGGTGGTTATAGACTGCCATCCTGGCAGATAATTCGCAATACAACCCCCGACCTTGATGTCCCGTTTATCCTGAGGGGCGGGGGCCGGGAAGGAGTCAGGCTGTGGCGGCGGAGGGACCCGCGGGCTGGGCCGGCTTGGCTGGGTGTTGACTTCGGCCCGCGGGCTGTCTACCTTGGGCTCTGCGAGAACCGGAGCCCCTCTGCTGTGGACCGGTGCAGGACTGTTGTCTCTGCGTTCGTCCATGGAAACGGCTTTGGTTCCTACGAAAGGAACTAAGCCTCGGTCGGTACATTGCCTGGACCGACCTCACCGCCTTCCCGGCCTCTTGGAGTTTGGTGAGGACCTTCTCAGAGGGCTCACCAAAGAGAACTTCTCCCTCGAAAGAGGCTTCCATGATATTCTTTTGGACATCTGGGGTAAATCCGGAGACACGGCGCCATGAGTGCCTCCGGAGGCATACGCCTGAAGCTGCCGCTCTGGCCGAGGAGTCCGCGGAATCATACGTGGCTCACAGCACCTGGGTTCCCACGTCCGAACCCGTGTGAAGGAGCTGTAACATTTCCTCCTTCTGCTCACGTTCTGGCATTTTCTCCGCCAGATCCAGTCCCTGTTCCCACAAGGCGTTTTGGAACTGCACCATGTGGGTCAAGTAGTTCAGGGATCTGATGGCGCAAGTAGCGGAAGCGTACGTGCGCCTGCCCATAGCGTCCAGCTGTTTGGACTCCGGGTCCGGTGGCAGGGTGCTCAAATGTTGCGGTCTCTGGGACTGGTCATGAGAGGCTGTTATGACCAGAGAGTCGGCCAGAGGATGTTAAGCCAAGTACTGGTCCTCCTTAGGAGCCTTGTACAGGCGGTCAGCTTTATTCGGCATTGCCGGGAGTGAGTGTGGACGCTTCCACGCTGCCTTGGTGACGTCCACAAAAGTGTCCACCAAGGGTGGTACCACCACAGGCTTAGGGTCTTTCTGCCGAAGGTACCTGGCGAGGCGTAGTCTCTCGGGGTCTAACTCTTCCGCATCCCAGCCCATGTTCTCTTGGATATGTCGCATGATCTCTGAGAATGGTGGGTCATCCGGAGGAGATCTAGGAAGCTCATGTGGGTCCGGAGAGGGGATGTGGATCAAGAGGGGATCTGGATCCTGAAATTCCGATCCCGTGTCCTCGGTCGAGGGCGAAAGGCGGCATCTTCTGGGTCTCTTGGGGCTGGGTGATCCAGAAGAAGATCTAGACGGAGGTCTCCTTTTTTCAGGTCTCCCCCTAGGAGGGTCCATAGGCTCCTGGGGGGAAGGTACTCGGCCTGCAGCCCCAGATGGTTTAGGGGGCGCAGGAGGAGGAGGAAGAGGAGGAGGAGTGGGAACCATATCCTTTTTAATGGTATCCCACCAGTAAGTGAAGAGCTCCTTAACCTCAGAAATGGAAAGACCCGACGACGGACCGGGCGCCGGTGGCCGGTCGTCGGGTTCCGGCGTCAGCTCCACAGGGGCCTCAGGTTGAGGGGAGGGTTCCCTTGGAGGTGTGACAGTACCGGGTTCGCCCGTCTGGTCCTCGGGCTGCATCAACTCCTCCTCCGTGATAAGTTTCCTGACCGACATCGGTAGGAGGCGTTGGGGTCCTCTTCTCGACGCATACTGGTGCGGACGTAGGCCCCTCTGCCGACAACTGAGGGGGCATAGTCCTGACCGGCGACGGACGTCTGGCGGTCGACGGTTCCTGGGACCTGTGATGAGAGGCCGACGTCGGACGAGCCGACGTCTGATCCGACGGTTTCTTGAGGGAGGTAGGCTCCTTGGTCTTCCGCTGGGGAGGAGGAGGCAAAGAGGCGGACCTGACGTCGGGTTCGGAATGGCGGGAACCCGACTTATGGTGATGATGATGGTCCCCAGACCTAACCAGGGCTTTGGAAGATGAAGATGGGGGCCTGGAGGTCTTGGCCTGTGAGGAGGAAGAGGATACCGAAGTTTTCTTCACCGCAGTGGGGGGAGGCTGAGAATGGGCCCGGGAGGGCGACCGGTCGGACCGGGAGCCAGAACTACGCGAGTCGGAGGCCTTAGACGGGGACTTGGAGGAAACTTTCTCCCTGTGTTTTTCAGTGTGTCTCCGGGCCTTTTCTGCTGATTCCCCCTTGGAGGTGTCCATGGCCTTGATCCTCTCCTCGAGCAAAAACACCTGCAGAGCCTTCTGGCGACGGATCCGGGTCCGGCTGTTGAACCCCTGGCAGAACGTGCAGGACCGGGTGTCGTGGTCTGGGCCTAAGCACCGGATGCAGGCCGAATGCGGATCCTTAAACGGGATTTGCTTCCCACAGGCGCACTTCGAGTGATGGCCTTCAACGGAGGTTGGAGAGGACATCAGACAACAACTGAGCTGAAAAAGCGAACATTTCCCGAAGGAAGAACTTAATCATGCGCCGTGCGCTAGAAATGAGCCGAAGGGTCGAGACATGCAAGTCGACAGCGGGAAAGAACTGGGGAATCTGGAGGGACCGCTTCTTATGTACTACGCCTGACGCCGGAGGCGGACTGATGTTGGGATGTCCTCATGAAGATAGCTAGCTAGAAGAATTCGCGGTAGTCCCGACTCCGGGCTTCAGTCCTAATGGTGTTACCTACTGCAAGAGCTGTATCTCAAAGTAAGATCTGTACTATCTTACTTCGAGAGGGTTCCTTCAGTAGGTCATCACATATAGGACAGAGTCCCAAACAGTCCCTCCAGAGAGAGACCGAGAGAAACTAGGGAAGAGGAAGCTAGCTCCAACAGAACAACTGAAGTCCAGCATGGACCCAGCCTAAGACAAAAGGCCTGCAGGACAGCTAATCCAAAGCCGCCCCTGCGCTTAGAAGCAATGTCCAGACTGTAGTGTTTGGTAAAGGTGTGGACAGAACTCCAGGTAGCGGCAGCACAGATGTCCGCTGTGGAAACGTTCTGAAGGAAGGCCATGGAGGCAGCCATGCCCCTAATAGAATGACCTCTTATGGAACCCGGAAGAGGCTTATCGTACTTGGTAACAGTAACGGATGCAGTTTCCCAACCATTTGGAAAGGCCCTGCTTAGAAACCGGTTTGCCCCTCAACCTGGGGACAAAGGAAACGAATAACTGATCACAAGAGTGGAGCGACATCCATCATGTGAAGGAGTGCCTCCCTCTTGTTGGAAGGGGACAGGTAGTAAACCGGAAGCTCTACTGATTGGTTCAGTGTGGATTTCGACCCCACCTTGGGAAGGAACCTCGGATGCGTCCTAAGGACTGCCCGGTCCCCATGAAAAATCAAGTAGGGCTCCTTGCAGACTACAGCGTGAAGCTCCGAAATCCTTCGGGTGGAGGTGATAGCCACCAGAAAAAGCGTCTTCCAGGAAAGGAAGCGCAGATCACAGCTCATGGCCAGTTCGAAAGGAGGAAGGGTGAGCTTTTCCAGGACAAAGTTCAAGTCCCAAGGTGGAGTTGGGCTGTGGATGGGGGATTTCAGATGGAGGATGCCTTTCAGAAAGGTCTTTGAGACCTCCAACTGAGCCACGGGTTTACCATCCACTAGCTTGTGGTATGCGGAAATGGCTGATATATGGACCTTCAAAGAAGAATAGGACATACCAGAGTCTGAAAAATGATATATTCCATGACTTGACGGGCTGAACAGGAGAAAGGGTCCCAACCCTGAGCAGAAGCCCAGATCGAAAACCGCTTCCACTTCACAGCATAAGTGGAATGGGTGGACGGTTTCCTGGCCTCGATGAGGACCTAAGCCACTCTAGAGGAGACCCCAAAGCGAGAAATTGCTATGTCTGAAGGAGCCACGCATGAAGATGCAGGGTCCTGAGCCCCTGATGAACCAGTCTGCCCTGATCCTGAGTCAGGAGGTCATGAGTCAGTGGAAGTGGAACCGGTGGTTCTCTGGAGAGCTGCTGTAATAGCGGGAACCAAATTTGTCTTGGCCAGAGAGGAGCAATAAGGATCATTCTTGCTCCCTTGGCTTGAAGTTTGAGGAGAACTCTGCAGAATGGGAAAAAGAGGGCAAGCGTACAAAAATGTCCCTGTCCGTGATAGAGATAATGTGTCATTCCAGAAAGCACTGCGCTCTGGAACGAGCGAGCAAAACTTGGAAAGTTTTGCGTTGGATTGGGAGGCAAAGAGGTCAATTTCCGGACGTCCCCAATTCTGGAAGATGGAGTCCACCACTTCCTGATGCAATTCCCACTCGTGGGCGAGGGTTCGAGTTCTGCTGAGACTGTCCGCCAGGACGTTTAGAACGCCTGGAACGTGCATGGCCACCAGGACCAGAAGGTGCTGGACTGCCCAGTTCCACACCCGGGTCACTTCCCTGCAAAGAGGGTACAATCGGGTTCCTCCTTGTTTGTTGATGTACCAAACTACCGACATGTTGTCCGTTTGGATCAGCAGTGTTCCCTTGGGTAGCAGGGTCTGAAAAGCCTGTAAGGCATATAGGACCACCCTGAGCTCCAAAACATTGATGTGGAGAGAAGTCTCCAGGCCTGTCCAAAGGCCTTGAGCTTGATGATCCCCCAGATGGGCCCCCCCCCCACCCCATATGCAAGGCATCCATGGTAAGGGTAGCTGCTGGTGCAGGGTTTCAGAATGGAAAAATCCTCCCACCACTGTAAATCCCTTTAGACCACTGAAGAGACTAAGACCGGATGGTCCAGTTCGTCTAGGAGCTGATCCCACTGCGCCCTTAATGACCACTGAGTGATTCGCATGTGCAGCCTTGCTAGGAGAGTGGTCGTGATGGAAGCTGCCATCAGTCCCAAAAGACGACGGACCTCCCGGGCAGGAATGGTCCTGAGAGAGGCTACTTTGCAAGCCTGGCTGATTAAGGTCTCCACCCTGTCTGGAGAAAGGAAGGCTCTGCATTGGACTGTATCCAGAACTGCCCCAATGAACTGTAGTCTCTGGGACGGTACTAGAGACGACTTAGGGAAGTTGACCGTTATCCCGTCAGTTGAAGAGGTCCAGTGTGAAAGACAGAGCTTCCAATAAAAGATCCCTGGATGGAGCCAAGATCAGCCAGTCGTCCAGGTAAGGGAACACTGCAAAACCCCTGCAGCACAGAAACACCACCACCACTGCCAGGCACTTGGTAAAAACCAGAGGTGCCGAACACAGATCAAAGGGAAGAGCCCGTAACTGGAAATGCTCTCCTTGGAAACAAAAACGCAGGAAACGGTGATGGCTGGGGAAGATAAGGATGTGCAGGTAGGCATCCTGCATGCCCAGGGCACACAGCCAATGATTCTCCAACAGGAGAGGAAGAAGGCTTTGGAGTGTCAGCATGCGGAACTTCTTGTACTCTACATACTGATTGAGTTGACTCAAGTTGAGAATGGGTCTGAAGTCCCCGGTGTTTTTTGGAACCAGGAAGAAATGGGAGTAAAATCCTTTTCCGCTTTGCCCAAAGGGAACTGGTTTGATTGCTTCTTTGAACAAGAGCGCATTGACCTCCTCGCAAACGAGGAGAGCATGGTCCCCGGAATAAGAGGACCTCTGCGGAGGAGTATCCAGAGGGATCTCCAGAAACTCGATGGTGTGTCCGATGGACACTAGTTGCAGGACCCACTCGTCTGAAGTGATCGCCCTCCACTCCTGCACGTGGCGGGCGAACCTTCCCCCCACCTGCTCTCCATCACGAGACTGAGGGTGCAGTGGGGCCGGAGAGTCGAGAAGTGGTGGGACACTCAGGAGGAGGTCCGCTCGAACGTCGCTGATTCTTGGGAGCAGAAGGAGTAGCGGTACCCGTGGCCTTACGCTTACCTTGGTGTCTCACCTGAGTATTCTTCCGCTGCCTCACGGTCCTTTTCCAAAAGGGCTGCTGCTGTTGTTGAGTGCCAGATCGGTACATGGACCTAATGGATTTAAGGGCCACACCTTTGTCCTGTAAATTCGTTATGATGTCTTTGGTATCTCCTCCAAAAAGGACTGAGCCCCTGAAGGGGCGTCCTGAATCGCCGACTGGACTTCGCTGGTGAGCCCAAAGAGACGAAGCCAGGAATGCCGCCTAAGGGCAATGGCAGTTGCCAAGGTACGGGCCACCAAATCGACGGAGTCATAGGTGGCTCGAAGAGCATGCCTACAGGAGATCTTGAAGAGGTGGAGATCCTTGGCAAGTTCCTCCTTAAGGGGCGATGGATCCATAGACTGGACCCTCGTCTCCAACCTGGCCATAGTCTGTTTTTGGTGAGATACCATGTGGGCCATGTAACTAAGGGAGTGAAGGGCGTACATGGCCGATGAGTAGACCTTCCTCCCGAACTGGTCCATCAGCCTCGACTCTTTGTCCAGAGGTGTCATGCTCACGTGCTCGGGAACTGTGGAGCAGTCATGAGCAGCTGAGATTACCACAGTCTGCCTTAGGATGAGCCTTTAAAAAAGGTGCGTCCCTTGGCACCCAGTAGAGCCTGTCCGCCCTCCTGGGGACAGCCGGGATCGAATGAGGCATCTGCCAGACAGTGGGGGTGAGGTCTTGGTGAGGACCCATCCATGGGGGGGACCAGAATAGACGGCACAGACTCTAAATCAAGATGTTCTTCAAGTCTTTGCCGCATAGGATCTTGGTCCGCTGACTCCCAGTCAAAATGATCTCTTAAGGTCCTCAAGATGTCCGAACAGGAAGGATCCTCTGGAGGGGATTTGGGGGAGGTTCTTCCTTTCGTATCCTCAGGGTCCTCCACAGGTTCCTCTTCCTCCTCGGAGTCCTCCCTTCCCTCTGAACTGTCTTCCACCTCCTCAACAGGACAGCGATGGAAATCCCACAAGGAAACATCCTGTTGAGTCTTCCCCGAGATGTGGACCGTTGAAACAGAACTGCTCGGGGAAGAGGATCTAGGAAGCTGCGGCTGCAGGAGTCTGGCTTCTAGATCAGTAACCAGCTCTGACCTGGTCCCCTGCCACCAAGACTGAATAAAGGTCTTAAAATCTGGGGCCACTGGATGAGGGGGAGCAGGGGCCAGTTAAGCTTGGGGGGAGGAGGAATAGGAGGAGGAGGAGGGGCGACCGGAGGGGGTAATACCCCTGGAAACCCATATAAGGGAAATATGGGTTGTAGCCATAGTGGAACTGCCCCAAATGGCTCCAATCAGGAATGAAACCCCCCGGCTAGGGATCCCCAGGATACCCAGAGGGGTAATGGGGGACAGTTTGGGGTCTAGAATAGGTTCCCAACGACGAATCAGGTTTCGGGGGAACCCACGTCGGACCTGCCGTCGTGTAGATGGGAGGAGGGTCCAGCATCAGGACAGTCCATGTCAGAGGGACCGACATCGGCACCGGCGCAGCCCGATCCGGCACTAGAAGAGGGTCCGGCGTCGGAGAAGCTGGCATCAGAACCGGATGAGGGAGCTCCAGCGTCGGGTCCAGCGTCAGGGCCAGAGGCAAGGGCCTGTCGGCCGGTCTCATCTGAGGGACTGTTGTCGGGATCACTGGCGTCGGGGGAGGCGCCGGCGTCCCGACGGTAGGCGGAGGGGCCTCCACAAGAAGGCCAGATGGCCGTGAAGGAGCCTCCTGATCTGGGACCCCCGCGAGGGAATGTGGAGAAGTACCCACTATGTTGAGAGGCTCGATGGAATCTCCAAGACTATCACCGGACACATCCGAGGAGGAGTGCGAGGATGCGGGCGCAGTAGTAGAAGGAGAGAAGCTTTCTCCCTTTGGTCCCGCCGGACGTCAGGTGAGGCACTGCTAGCCCTGACGGGAAACCAGGGCCCGCATGTCATCGGAAACGGCCGCCTTAGCGGCAAAGTCGGGCGGTCAGGGAGGAGCCCTGGCCGCTTATCGATCGCGGGTCGGGCACCTGCCCCCAGCAGGGGCGCCGACTTAGCGCCGCTGCTGCGGTCTCCGGAGGAGCCGGGCTGACTTACCGGCAGGAGCAGCGCGGTCGCCGGAGGAGCCGGCGGCCGACTTACCCGCTTGAGTCTTGTCCGACTTACCGTCTGTCTTCGCCGGTGGTAATTGGGCCTTGCTTGTGGACGGCCTGGCGTCGTCCGCGGAGCGAGCCCACTCCCTGGTCTTCCCGTTGTGCTTTTTTGAAGGGGAAGATTTTTCGGACAAATCCCTAAGGGGCTCCATCTTTTTCTCCAAGTAGGCCAGACGAGATTTAAGAAGGTGGGCCTCCAATGCCTGCTGTCTCCATTTTTTAGTGGCCTGGTTGAATGACTGGCACTCAGGGCAGAAGAAGACAGGATGGTTTGGGCCTAGGCAGAGAATGCACGTCTGGTGACCATCTTTGTGCGGGATCTGCATGCCACAAGCTAAACACTTTTTCTTCAGAGAAGACATCAAAGGTTGTTGAAAAATTATTAAAGAGAATTGCGAGGGAAAAACCCGATGCAAAAGAACTTTCTCGACGATTGCTACTGGAAGTCTGAAATGCGACTGACACGAGGCGACGGCGGGAAAGAATAGGAGGGCGGGCATGGGGACCGCCCACTATACACAGTCATGCTGACGTCAGTCATGTGACATTGGGTGGGCGGTCCCCCGTCAGGTATTGCTAGAAAAGTCTGCCATGCAGCCCAACTCCAGGTGGTGCCAATCCTATATGTGATGACCAACTGAAGAAACAATCTTGAAGTAAGATCTTGCATTTCCACATAATCTGGTTGGGACCATGCATATCCTGTATGAGGTGCCGCCACCCCCCCCCCCCCGTCCATTACATGACCAGGAAATAACTGGAAAGGTAACCCTGACTGGCCGGGGCATCCAGGACATGAGCCATCTCCCCTTTCGCAAGGAGCCAAGTGATTTCCACTCTTAGGGCACACAGGATGTCCTGAGACATGCTGGACTCTAAAGGTGCGTGAGCAGTAGGACGGAAGAGCCTCGAAATTTTGGGGAAATCTTCTGCCCACTACATCCAACACTCACTCATCCACTGTGATAGTAGACCAACATGACAAGAAGTGATATAGTCAGCTTCCGAAAGAGACAGCAGTCAAGTACAGGACAAGCAGTGGGATGATGCCCCACAACCTGTCATTCGGTAGCTTTTACAGGGGCACCTGTGGCTGCTGTTGCAAGGACACCACTACCCTTGCCCCCCCTTTTGGACCCTGGTCCCTGGACTTTTGCTTGGGGCACCAGGACTGCCCCTGCTGGGGCTGCTGCCAGGGAGGCTATGACTGAAAGGGATGGCACTGGAAAGCCTGTTTCTTAGGCTTCTTTTTCTGGCCCTTCTGGGATGAAGTCAAAGAATCCAAGGTGTCAGTGGACTTTTCGATGTGGATGAAATGTTCTTCCACCTCAAGGCCAAAAAGGTTGGTGCCCAGAAAGAGACATGGGCCAGCTTATGCTGGGTGTCAGCTGTAAAGGTGGACAGGCGCAGCTAGGCTCTGCAATGCATGGAGACAGCCACTGCCATGGCACGAATGCAAGAATCGCCCATGTCCAAGGCTGTCTGGAGCTGGTGTTTAGCCAGTGACCGACCCTGGTCTCTGGTGAGCTTCACTACCAGCTGTTGCTCGACAGGAAGGTGAGGGAAGACTACATAAAAGACTCCCATCAGGGAGTGACCGAAGTTAGCCATCATCACGACATAGCTAGCCTTCCAGAGACCCAGAGATGACACAGCATACACCTTTTTAGCAGTGTGGTTCATCTTACAAGACTCCTTGTGTGATGGCTGTCTACGTCCATCTGCTGTACAGATTTATGGAACGCCGAATCTGGGACCAGTCCCTCCTTAAAAGGGAGGTCCAAAAACCCCAAAAGGGAGCCTATAGTGACCGCATATTTATGGACCATACAGGCAGAGGGTGCCAGGCAGGATGCTAGATGCTGCCAAAGCTCCAGGGCCAGTCGCACAATGGCCTCAGACAGGGGTGTTCAAATCAAAACTTTTATTACTTGCCCAGCCCTGACTCTAGTTAAATGTTCACCTGCCCCTATTAATTACAATGAAATTAGCTCTGTTTTGGTACTTGCCCTTCAATGAAATTTACTTACCCCAGATAGGGAGCAATGTTATTTGCACACCCCTGCCTCAGACATAGGGAAGGCAACCCCAAGGGACTCGTACCAGTTCAGAATGTCTGTGAGAGGGTACCTATCCCTCATCTTGATTGGCTCAAGAGGGACCGACATGGATTCCAAAATAAGTTGGAGAAGCACTCCTAAAGACAATGGGCCATGTGGACAAAGAGTGGAGTCTCCAAGGAGACCATGAACTAATGATCCAAGCTGCTCTATGACTCCTCAAAATGGGCCATGGCTGCTTCTTGCCTGAACCTCCCAGGAATCATCTCCCGGAGTGATTCGCATTGACAACCAGCCTGGCAAGCCAGTGGCCGAGCGGCCAAACTCCTTAGTTGGAGGGCCCACCTTCGATGGTGGCGACTCTACCTGAAGAGGTGAATAAGCAGCTGTGAGTTGCAGCAGCACGGTGTGGACCGGCAGGCTTGTCACTGGCAGAAGCCAGAAAACCCACATTCTGAAGGGCAGAGCCCTAACCCTGCTCTACAATGGCCCATTGTTGCCACAGGAACTCCTCGTAGCACTAGCACACCTTGCTGTAGTCTCTCTCCTCACCCATGGATAAGGAGGGTGAGGAACGTGGACACCGATGCCTCCTGGTTGAGCCGGATTGAAAGTGAGTATGCCTTGACCATGATCTTGACCATCAACTGGTCTGTCGACGACGAGAGAAATCTCTCAGCAGGTTGCTGTAGACCATGTGCCTACCCACATTCAGCAACACAGGTGCCAAAGAACCTACACCAGGTGGAGGCTGTTCCCGTGGGGAACCGGGCGGTGACATCAACTGGACTATGACCTCTTGGGTGAGGACTAAGGGCATCGGGTTCTGCGAGATCGAGCCCTCAGTCTCGTCTGAGGGCTGGTTGATGGACTCAAGAAAAATCTCTGTGGCCTGCTCGACTGGAATCAAAGTCAGATCAACAGGGAACAGAAGAGCCCTCGACCTGCCCAACCTGCCCCCAGCCAAGGGGAACTTGATAACCATTAGGTGAGTTGAGGAACCAGGGGAACTTCGATCACTCCCAGTCCCACAATCAGCACCGGCAGCACTTGCTTTTAGCACCACAGTGGGCAGGGCTCTCCAACAAGATCTGGAGGGCCAAACATATTTGTTTTTTTTGTTTTTGTTGACCCAGTAAGCCCACTGGGCCTAGAAGTCCCTTTTTCAGGGGCGACTGGAGGGGGGGGGATACAGATGGTAAGCAACTGAAATTTAACCAGACTAAGCTGTTGGTGGTATTTTTAGTGAATGAGGGAAATTTGGCCAGGACACCGGGGAAATTAGAAACATAGAAACAGAGAATTTGACGGCAGATAAGGACCGCTTGGCCCACCTAGTCTGCCCATTTTCCTACCTAACAGATAAGCTGCAGATCCTAGTTAACCAACAGCTTACCTCCTCCTACCCCCCACTAGGACTGCCTTATGTCTGTCCCATGCATTCTTGAATTCCTCTACTGTTCTTGACTCCACGACCTCCTCTGGGAGGCTGTTCCATGCATCCACAACCCTCTCTGTGAAAAAATACTTTCTCACCTTACCTCTGAGCCATCCCCCCTCTATCTTCAAATTGTGCCCCCTCTTTTCGATAAGTGTCATATTTCACAGAATTCACCCCTCCCCCAGCCTGTAACTTCTTGTCCAAAGTATGAGATAGAACTCCATGTCAGTGCCTCATAGTAATACACTCTTCAAAGGTACAGAAGTACATCCTGCCACATGTTTCTAATACAGTCTGTTATAGTTTTCTTCGTGCACGGCCCTTTTGACCTTGTTTGCTGACGAACGAGATGGGCATTAGGGTTGACAACCCCAAGGAAGACTCCACCATTGCTCTGCCAAGACTCCAAAGACACAAAACTCTAATATTTTTTCCTTTTGCTGCTTGGCGAGTGGGAATGGAAAGTTAGGTCTGGAAACCATAATGCCACATTTCCCTACTTCTGTGACTTTAACTTGAACCCCAACTGGTGCATTAACACCATTTTTTTTGAAAACATTCCTTTTGTTTTTGAGATAGGTGGAATCATAGCCTCATTCAAGAAACACATTCAGATACACAGGGTTCTCTGGGTCCTGCACCAAGGGAAGACTTCATCCGCCCATGGAAATGCAGTGATAGATGTCAAGAATTTGTGGGGTTGTCTGGTAGCTGTGGAAGCGCAGGGCCATCTGGCCCCTGTGCTTCCATGTGACCACAGATAGATGCACAGGCAAAGAGTCCACCTTTAGCCAATGCACAGGGTGCTCTTCCACCCAATGGTGCAGAGGACTAGGGCTCCAGACGAACAGAAGAGTTGCCCTCACTGAATGGTATCTGGGCCCATGCGTAAAACCCTGCAGCTTCCTTCCCAGGTTGGGAGGGTGTCGCATAACAACGCCTTCCCCACCAGCCTTGGACCATTAAGTTGGGTCACTGAGCTCGCCCCCGAACTCAGCTTATAAGCATGAGATCACAAAGCATATCTGCTGAGGTCAGGACTGGGGATTACACACAGTGTTTTTTTTTTTGTTTTTTTTTTTATTTTGACCCCAAATTTTCAAGATAGTAATTTTATGACTCCCCTTATAAACAGAACATGGTCCTTGGTCATGAGGTGGGGTCCCAAAAAGGCCACACTGAAAATCTGGTGCAAAATATTAAAAAATGACAAAGTTATGAAAAAAAGTTCAACCCCCCCCCGAAATACATTAAACCAAACTTGCCTTATTTTCTCATAACGTAGTAGCCGGTTCCTGCAGCAAGACATGTCTCTGAACAGAGAGTGGATCTACATCATGGGACATGTTCAGGTGAGTGAGAGAGAGAGAGACAGAGAGAGTGTGAGAGTGTGTGTGTGTGCGCGCGCACTACTGCTCGGTGGCACTGGGGGTGGGCACCCTGGTGCCATAATGTATATAACCAGAAAGGGGGGGGGTGTCCTGGAGAGGAGAGGGGTGGAGAGAAGGGATATCGGGGTGGGCACTGCGGTCCTCTTATTTCATATTAAATAAAACATGGGTAGTGGGCGCAGGAGACCTGGAGGGGAGGGGGTAGAAAGATGGTACCGGGGTTGGCACCTCCATCTGCTTAATAATATAGACAGACAGACAGAGATAGACAGGTAGACAGACGGAGAGAGCAGGGGATCACTGGCTGAATGCTTCAACTGAAGCCGGCACCACGACTCTAGCTGTGGCTTCACACTTCTAGGATAATCAGGCTTTTCTCATAGTGAGAACATGGGTGAATGTGTTGTGAAACATGTTCAGGTGAGTGCGGGTATGCAGAAGGGGTGGTGGATGTTGAGTGGGAGGACAGGGTGGGCAAGGTGGGGTTGTGTGCTAAGGTCAGATCAGAGAGTAACCGTTTTCCTTTTACAGGAGTAAAAAAGAATCAATGAGGGTCGGTTTTCTTGATTTCAGAGGACTTGGGCACCCCAGTGTCGGACTAGTGTTCAGCAGCAACGGGGTGGGTGTATGTGTATATGTATGTATGTATGTCTGGTGGGGAGGGGAAGGGGGAAAAAGAAGTACTCTGGTTTGCTGCTAATATAAAATAGATTGGTAGATGAATAGCTACAGATGGAGAGAGACAGAAACAGCAGAGGATCCCCAGCTCACTGCTTCAACTAAATCCAGCAGCACAACTCCAGCCGTTACTATAGAATTCAAGAAAAGTCCCACTGTTCTCATACAAAGAATGTGGGTGAATGACTCCTCTTGCTAAAATGGGCAACCAGGATTTTGGGGTGCCCAGAAATGTTATTTCCTAGGTAATTTTAAAACAACAAACACCAGAATCTAATTAAACAGGTCCTATTTAGCTAAATTCAGGCATTTGTTTTTTGAAACATCATCTTTGTGAATTTTCAATAATTTTAAATTAAAAAAAGAAGCCGTCCTCCAATTATTTTTTTCCTCACATCAAGTAAATCATGAAAATAAGCAGTCAAGAGCTGTGTTTTTTTTTTTTACTGGTTGGTCTTGACGGTTATTAAAAAGATCTTTATATTATATACTATAGATTTTATATTACATTTTATTTTAATGATAGCTTGATTTGGAGAGGGGGTTGATTTTTCTGTGGGGGGGGGTTGTGTTTGGGTTTATAAGGGGTGTTTGAGCGGGGTTGTGTGTATGGCCAATTAATAATTTTGTAAAGTGAGTCACTCGGTGCGTGAATAGTGTGATTGGGCTAGTGTACTAGCATTTTGTGTTATTTGTGTGTTTGTTGTATGTGTGGTGGTGTGAGTGCTGAGTGTGACTGCTGATACAAGTGTTCTCTCTTCTCTTTGCACTTTTGCATTAACATCTAGAGCTCTCTTGGGACTGGTCCTGCCAGACAGGAGATGTGTTGGTGCCGCGGCCCTCCCCGTATCGTCTATGCTGCCTCTCAGCTCCACGACCTTCACCCCTTTACCAACCTCCCAGTTCCTGATTCTGCAACACCTCCGAGGTTGGTATTACTAGGAGGCATGTGGTTCATCAAGTGCCGGAGGCAGCTAAGGAGGGGGTGGTGAGCAGCACTGAGGCTGTCCGGTGCCAGAGACACCCTGGGTGTAATCAGAGCCTAGGGAGAGGCCCAACATGTTTGGTCTCTGTACCCAGGATCCCCACCGGACCAAGTGGGCAGGTAGATAAAGGACTGGCTGCATCCTCTAATCCTCTCCGGGTAATGCTCTGCAACGCCAGGTCAATGAGGAACAAGATCTTGATTTCTGCAGACTTCATTTCTTCTGTTGACCTGGCTTGCATCACGGAGACCTGGTTGGGTGACTATGTGGGCCCAGTTTTTGAGGTCGCCGACTCCACTGGATATACCATGGCGCACTGTCAGAGGAAGGATCACGGGGTGGGGGAAGTGGCCATCATTTTTCAATCCAGTTTGGGCTTCTCAGTGCACCCAGTTGATGGCACCCGATCTTTTGAGTGCATCGCCATGCGTGGGGGTACAGGTGCAGGTTGCAGGATTCTCCTCGTTTCCCGGGGTGGGGGGATTCCTGCAGGAGGCAGGAGACTTCGACGACCAGGTGTTGGAGTCCCCCAGGTGTTTGATCCTGGGGGATTTCGATGCATGGGTCGATGACAAATCCTCGCATTTTGGTTACAACCTCCTCTAGTTGATGCAATCACTGGGCCTGTCACAAGTGGTTGCTGCTGCTACCAACCAGCATGGCCCATACTCGATCTGGTGTTTCAGCTGGGTCTTGAGATTTATAACCTCAAGATTGATCCGGTCATTTGGTCTGATCACTGCACTTTGGAGTTCAACTTTAGGGCTCCCCTGAAAGTCCCTCCCTTGTGGAGATGGTCAGCTATCACCCCTTAAGGGGTGCTGTCCCAGAGGGAATGTTAGCATCAGCTGACCTATCTAGGGTTGATGCAGCATGTGCGATTGGCACTGGAGAGGCCATGGCCACCTACAGTATAATAGGGTGGTTGCCAAGGCTCTAGATACCATCGTACCAGTTCGTATATGACCCAGATCCTCTCACTTGAGATCGCCTTGGGGATCTCAAGGTGATGAAGATCAGGGGAAGGAAGTTGGAGCGTTGCTGGCAAAAGACCCAGCTGGAGGCCGACAGGCTGGTCCTACGTGTTCACTATGCTGAGTACCAGAGGGCGATTTCCTGTAAGAAGGCAGAATTTCTGTCCAGGGAAACTGCAGGGAGAAACAGACCATCTCAGCCATTTCTGTAGACAGGCTTTTACATCCTGCCCGTCTTTAGCCATAAAAAGCTTTTTCAACCACTTTATGTGAAGAGTTTGCTCTGTTTTTCTCTGACAGAGTGTCGACCATCCGGTCGGGGATTCTGCCAGGGAGACTTTCCCTCACAGTGATCGAGTCGGGAGTTTCAGAGGCACTCAGTCTGTCTGGGAGGAGTTTAGGCCAGTGGAGGTGTCTGAAATGACTACGGTGATCTTAGAGCTGAAGAACACAGACCTGTTGTGAACTGGACCCGGCACTAACGTGTTTCTTAATGGGATGTGTCGATGCCATTGGCCCGGTGTTCACCAGGATTGCCAGGTGCTTGATGGCGGAGAGGATCTTCTCATTTGTTTTGAAAAAAGCACTGGTGAAGCCCCGCCTAAAGAAATCTTCCCTCGACCCAGACATCCTGGCGAATTACCATTCGATCTCCAACCTACCTTTTTTGAGCAACGTTGTTGAAAAATTGGTGGCACAACAGCTCGAGGATCACCTAGTGTCCTCGGATATCTATGAGCCTTTCCAGTCAGGATTTCGGGCCAGACATAGCATTGAATCTGCCCTAGTGAAAGTGCATAATGATTTGCTCAGGGCTAGAGACAGAGGAGACAGATCAGTTCTTGTGCTCCTTGATGTCTCCTTAGCTTTTGACACCGTGGATCACGTCGTGCTTCTTGATCGGCACTGCACATTTTGAGGACCCGCTGGTATCGTCAAGAAATGGTTTGAGTCCTATCTCTCAGACAGGGTGCAGTGGGTGGTGATGGTGATGGGAAATTTCTCTTCTTCCCCAATGCCTCCATCTTGTGGAGTGCCTCAGGGTTCGATCTTGTCGCCGATGTTGTTCACAGTGTATATGCTGCCCCTGGGCGAGATCATTGGACAATACAGTGTGGATTTTTACTGCTATGCAGATGACATCCAACTGTATTTGTCCTTTGCACTCGGAACATCGGTAGCTGTCGACATGCTCAACAGCTGTCTGGCTAAAATCAACGACTGGATGGCTTCCAGCTGGCTGAGACTCAACTCAGCTAAGATTGAGATGCTGGTGATCGAGCCTGGTCATGGGCGTGATGGGTTGCCACCAGGGGTGGAGTCTGGACTTGTTTAGGGTCTGTGCCCCTGGTGGTTTTTCCGAGAGTGCGGAATCTGGGCATGATCCTTGACTGTAGATTGATCTTTGAAGATCAAGTGTCATCTATAGTCAGCAGTGGTTTTTACCACTTGTGGAACAGTGCCCAGATTAAGCCCCTCATTCCGCCCGAGGACTTGCCAACACTAGTGCATGCCTTTGTGACTTCCAGGCTCAACTGCTGCAACACTCTGTACTTCGGGGTCATGGGAGGGACCCTCCACAGACTGCAGCTAGTGCAAAAGGCAGCAGCCAGGTTGCTGATGAGCCTTTCAAGGTCCAGTCATGTGACTCCAGTCCTGCATGCTCTACACTGGCTGCCGGTCAGGTGGAGGATCCTTTTCAAGGTAGGTCTTCTCACCTTTAAGGCCCTATACGGGCTGGGTCCTGGTTACCTGTCTGAGCTCCTGACATTGGTATTCTCTGCTCACTCCTTCTGCTCCTCTTCGAGGGACCTCCTGGACGTTCCCAGGGTCCAGTTCAAGATCTCATGAGATCGTGCTTTTAGTGTCTCTGGGCCGACCTTTCCCTACTTTTGTGGCATTAACTTGAACCCTAACTGGTGCATTAACAAAATTATTTACAAAGAAATGAGAGTTACTCTCCTGTAACCATAGTTCTAGGAGTTGTATATGGTGCATTATTCGCACGTTGGCAGTCTTCATTCCCCTTTAAATCCAGCCTAACGTCTTCAAGCTAAGCTCCACCCACCCGGGAGGTATCCGCCTCGTGGCGTCAGAACTTACACGCTGGAAGCAGGGATTCCATGTGCCACTTGTCAGGGGAGGTCAGGTGGGTTGTGTGGATGTGCATCATATACCACTCCTAGAACTATGGTTAAAGGTGAGCAACCCTCATTTCTAGGGACGTGGATATGGTGCACTATCCACACGTTGGCAGACTCCTTAGCAGTTCTTCATGAGAAGGGGCCAAGGCGCTCAACCCTACTTGGAAAAAAAAAGGGGTTGGAAAACAGAGGTCTCAAAACCAGCAACCCGGCATGATTCAAGGTCAATGTGGTGGGGGGGAAATGAATGTGTGTGCCGACTTAGAGGTAGTAGATTTCCTAGATAGGGACGTCCCTAAAAGCAGCCACCAAGGCAGCAGTATATCTGGTGGATTGAGCCCTAAGCCTTCAGGAGGCTCCCTACCAGCCAACATAGCAGAGGTTGATGCGGGATACAATCCACCTGCCAATCATCTGCTTAGCTGCCAGTATGTCAGGTACAGCTTCAGTGTAGGTGAAAATAGAGCTGGTGTACCTCTCCCTGAACTCCTGCCATGTGCTCTGTGTAATAAGCGGGCGCTCGCCTCGTGTCCAATGTATGAAGCCTGTGCTCGGCCTCAGAGGTTGGACTGGTGCCGTACACTGGGAGATTGATCACCTAGTTCAGGTGAAACTCTGAAACAAGCTTCGGGAGAACCATCGGGTTGGGGCGGAGGACAGCCTTATCCCTGTGAAACACCAAGTACAGAGAGTCCACCGAGAGTGCCTGGAGCTCACTGATCTTTCTGGCGGAAGTGATGGCCACCAAGAAGGCAGTCTTCCACAACAGGTGAGAGATGACACATCTGCACATTGTTTCAAATGGCTTGCCCATGAGCACTGCCAAGACCAGCAACAAATCCCACGGTGGCGGTGGTTCACACACCGGCGGGGGGGGGGGGCAGGTGGTCATGGTTCTTGAAGAAGCACCTGACCACCTTTTTTCTGTGTCACTGACAGCATATCAGCCTGTGCCTGGTATGCCAAGATGGCAACCAGGTGCACCTTGAGGGTCATCAAACTCAGGCCCGACTAGGTGAGAGACAACAGGTAGTTCAAAATGCTAGTCAGAGGGCAGGACAGGGGGGTCCAGCTCCCTGGCATGACACCAAATGAAAAAGTATTTCCACTTGAAGGCATAGCACTGGTGGGTCGACCCCCTTCGTGAGGCTTCCACAACCTGGCGAATCTCTTTGGAAAGAAACAAAGCCTGGAACTGCAGCCACTCAGGCTGTCAGGTGCAGATACTGAAAGCAGGGGTGTAAAACCTCCCCCTTGTGACAGGAAACAGATCTGGGTATAGAGGCAGACATCACAGAGGCCTGCTGCTGCTGAGGAGATCTGGGTACCAAAACTGGCACAGCCAGTCTGGGGCTACCAGGATCACCTGCGCCTTGTTCTTCCAAGCTTTGACCAGCACCCGGTGAATCAGAGGAAAGGAGTGAAAGAGACCCGGGGACCAGGGCCTCACAAAACGCATCCCCCATTAGTGTCTCGCACTGAGGGGGGTGAGGCACAAAACAACCTCAGCTTTGCATTCATGCAGGAGGCAAACAGGTCAACCAGGGGAGTGCTCCATTAGGAGAACAAGTGGTTCACCACCTCCTGATGAAGGAACCACTCGTGAGATGCCTCGCCCACCCAGCTGAGGGCGTCCGCTAAATGGTTGGAGGCTACGGCCACACGAACCGCCAGGAGATCGGCATCCAGATTCCGCACGAGGGTCCAGGTGCGGAGGACTTCCTGACACAGTCAGAAGGAATGTGTTCCGCCCTGCCTCTTGAGACAGTACACGGTTGTGGTGTGGTCCATATGGACCTGCACAACCTGACCTTTAACCAATGGAGCAAACGTCAGCAGAGCCAGATGCACTACCAGGAACTCCAGCTCGCTGATGTGGCACCAGAACCCCTTGGGATTCCAGAGCCCATGGGCCCTATGGGCCCACAAGTGGGCTCCCCAACCTACCAGAGATGTGTCGGTCGTCAGAAATACCACTGCCTCTGGGTGGACAAACCAGACTCCTTCCTGCAAGTGTTCCAGGATCAGCCACCGCTGGATGGCATCCTACATCAACTGCATCACCACGACAGACTGGTCCAGGCGACCAAGACACTCAGACAACTGAAAGGCCATCTCCCACTGCAGGGGGCGCATTTACCAGCAGGCCCATGGGACCAAAGCAGCCATAGGAAGTCCCGGGCAGGGCACTGATTGCCCAACCTAAACTGACAGAGCACAGGAGGTAAGACCCACTGCCTGGTCCGCTGGGAGTCAGGCATTAGCCCAGAGGAAGTTGAGCTCTGCCCTGATGAAGTGGATGGCCTGTAAGGGATTGAGTTCCAACTTGGCTGGGTTAATGAGCAGACCCAAGACCGAGCAAGTCTGGAGAGCCAGATTCCGGAATGCACCACCTCCCGGGTGTTACTGGCAATCAGCCAGTCATCCAGGTACAGAGACTTCAAACCAGTGGTGCCTCAGGAATGCTGCCACCACTGCAAAGCACTTGTTGAAGACCCTGAGGGACGAGGAGAGGTTGAAAGGCATGACCTGGAATGCGTACAGAACCCCCTTCGTGCAGAACCAAAGGTAGTCGTGCTTCACAAAAGTAGTAGCAAGGAGGAGGAGGCTGGCAATAACAGACCAGTCAGCCTAACTTCGGTGGTGGGGAAACTGATGGAATCACTACCGAAGGAAAGGATTGTGGAATATCTTGAATCCAGTAGCTTGCAAGATCCAAAGCAGCATGGATTCACTTGGGGGAAGATTGTGTCAAACAAATCTGACAGATTTATTTGACTGGTGGTCCAGGGAATTACATCAAGGTGGAGCAGTGGATGTGGGCTACCTAGATTTCAGTAAGGCTTTCAACACCATTCCATAGTAGAGACTCAAACAAGCTGGGCAGCCTAGGAGTGGGCCCAAAGGTGGTAAACTTGGCAAGAAATTAGTCAGGGGATAGGTGACAGAGGGTGGTGGTAAACGGAGTCCACTCCGAGGACGAGAGAATGACCAGCAGGGTGCCACAAGGATCAGTATTGAGACCGGTCCTCTTCAATGTCTTTATTAGTGACATTGTAGAGGGGCCAAAAGGGAAGGTATGCCTGTTTGCAGATAACACAAAGATCTGCAATAGGGTAGACACTCCAGGGGGGGGGGTGGGAAAAAATGAAGAGGGATCTAAGAAAGCTTGAGGAGTTGTCAAGAGCTTGGCAACTAAGTTTCATACAAAAAAGTACAAAATCATGCACTTAGGGTACTGAAACCCAGGGGTGGAGTACAAAATTGGGGGAGTGGTACTGGCAACCACCAAACAGGAAAGATACCCGGGAGTAATCATATCCGATGACCTAAAAGTGGCCAAACAGTGTGACAAGGCAGTAGGGAGAGCCACTGAGAAGCTAGTGTGCATGGGGAAGGGTATTACAAGCAGAAAGAGGGAGTTGGTGATACCGCTGTATAAATCACTGGTGAGACCTCACCTGGAATACTGTCTCCAGTTCTGGAGACCACACCTCTGGAAGGACATAGACAGAATGTAGGTTGTCCAGAGGAGGGCAACTAAAATGGTGCATGGTATGCATCAAAAGCCCTATGAGAAGAGATCGAAGAACCTCAATATGTACACCCTGAAGGAAAGGAGGGAGGGGGAGGATATGATAGAGTCTTTCAAATACCTCATGGGTATAAATAAGGTTCAAGAGGGAAGCTTTTTTCAGAGAAAATGATGCTCAAGAACAAGGGGTCGTGCTATGAAGCTGGAAGGGGGTAGGCGCGGGAGGAATGTGAAAAATTTCTTCACATAAAGAGTGGTGGCTACCTGGAAGAGCCTCCCACTGGAAGTAGTGGGGGTAAAAACTATAGTGGGATTCAAGAAAGCATGGGATAGGCATTCGTGAACCTTAGTGGTAAAGAAAGGAGGGGAGATCAAGTAAGGTCTGTGGTGTTACAGTAGGTAAGGAAAATTGGAAGACTAGGTGGGCCACATAGTCCTTATCTGCCATCAAATTCTATGTACCACCAGTGGGACGGACAGACTGGGATGCGAAAGAAGGTGTTGTGGAGATTCAGAGAGCAGAACCATATGTCCTGCTTCAGAGATGGAATTATTTGGTTCAGAGTAACCACCCAGAACTTGCATCTCCTCAAGAACCAGTTCAGATCATTCAGATCCAGTATGGGGCACTGCCCCCGTCCATTTGGGAACCAGGAAGTACTTGGACACAAACCACTGGCCTGCCATAGTATCCGGGATACAAGCCACAGTGCCTTTCTCGAGAAGCTGCGCAATGTCCTCCCTGAGGGTGGACAGCATGTCCAGGGAAGCCATGGTCTCTTGTGAGGCATGGGCCCGGTAAGGTGGAAGAGCCTCGAAGTCGAGAGGCAAACCCTGACCCACCACGTCCAACACCCATTTGTCCATAGTAACAGCAGACCAGG
Source organism: Neoceratodus forsteri (assembly GCA_016271365.2). Classification (NCBI taxonomy): domain Eukaryota; kingdom Metazoa; phylum Chordata; order Ceratodontiformes; family Ceratodontidae; genus Neoceratodus; species Neoceratodus forsteri. Next base: position 1,226,227,765 of record CM028131.1, on the reverse strand, counting down.
CAAGCCAGAAATAGAGAAGCCAACACCCCCCCCCCCCAGGAAACTGAGGCAGAGACGTGATGGCCGCTGAGGCAGACGCTCCCCCCAACTCATCACTGGGCGGCCTTGGAAGAGGCAGACCCAGCTCTGGCCACTGGGGAGTGCCATTGCTCTGACCTCCAGATTTCTTGGGGCCCTTGCTGGACGACTTAAATGCAGGCAGCCAGACCTGGGACTGTCCCGACTGGGACTGTTGTTGCTTAAGCTGCTGGGACTGAAAGGGCCAAAATGAAGGGGCTTCTTTTTCAGCTTCTGACCCTTGGGGTCCTTTGGCGAGGACGAGATGGAGTCCAGGGTGGCAACAGATTGGACAGTCCTTGTGAGGTGTCCCTCCACCCTTGACCCAAAGAGGTTGGTGCCCAAGAAGGGGGCATCCACCAGCTTATGTTGGGTATCCACTGTAAAGGTGAAGATCCTAAGCCAAGCTCTGTGGCACATAGCCACTGCCACCGACTCGGTGCAAGAGTCATCAATGTCCATGGTTGTCTGGAGTTAGTGCTTAGCAAGAGCGTGGCCTTGGTCATGGACCACACTGAATATGGACTGCAAATCCACAGAAAGGTGGGAATGATGTGGTCACAGACCCCATAAGAGCATGGCCTAAGCTGACCATCATAATGGCGGAGCTCACCTGCCTGAGACCCAAGGAGGATGCAGCATAAGCTTTCTTGGCTGTGTGGTCCAGCATTTTAGATTCCTTGTCGGGGGGCTTGTTGACATCCCCGACATTGCCAGTCCAACATGAGATGGAATCCGCCACTAACTCCTCGGCCGAGGGGTGATCGGAGGAACCGGGGAGAGACCCGATTGGAACCGAATACTTGCAGACCATACAGACAAAAGTGCAAGAAGCTGGATGCTGCCACAACTCCAAGGCAGGACAAATGATAGCTTCCGCCACTGGAAAGGCCACCCCTGGGAATCGTCCTGGTCAAAGATCTCCATCAGGGAGTATTTGGCCCATTTCTGGACTGGCTCCAGAGGAGTCTCCATGAACTGGGAGATGAGATGGAGCAAAGATCTGAAGGAGACGGGACTGTAGTCGGTAACAAGTTTCTCAGAGGACTCCTGATCGAAGCCCAGGGCCCTAGAGGAATGTATAGAGGAGCCGTCCTTGTCTGACTTCTCCTCAAACACCGCCCTTGGCCCTCTGTCCCCATGGACCACTCTGGATTCATCAGAGTGGGCTATCTGGACTGAAAGATGACCGGAAAAGGCTGGAAACCAGGTGAGCAGTCTTGGACAGAGCTCTGTGCAATTGCTGTTTGGGCAGAGACTCCACCAAGATCAGTGAAGAAGCTGAGGTAGACTCAACTGGACAGGGCTGAACCAGAACGGGCCTCAACAGAGTAGACCATAGGAGCACCAGGGCCTGCAGGAGAAACTGACGTTGCCTGAGGACTTGATGCTGCCACAAGAGCTACTCGCAGTCCTGCCACAACTTGCAGCAGAGTCTCTTGTCATCCAAGGATGAGAAGCGTTGTCAGCACTTCCCAGGAGGTCGAGAGTGGGAACATCCCAAGTCTGAGACAGGGATCAGGACCAGGTCATCGACCTGGACCTCGACCAGTGATGAGCGTGCCACCACTGAGTAGACACAGGAGATGGGGCCGAATGTGCCACACGGACGGGTCTACTTCAAAAACCCCGAAGAGAATCTCTTGGAGGAGACAGCCTGGTCAGCCAACTTTTCATGTCCCCTCCTAAGAAAGGATCAAAAGGACAGGGGTCCGGAAGACAGAATCAACCCACAACTCGTCTGACAACAGGTTGACCGGGTTGAGAAAAATCTCAGCCATCTGGTCAGCCCATGTCCAAGCCAACAAGCCCAACGGGGACACCGTGGAGCTAGCGGCCTGCCCTTCAGCCCTGGAATGATCGGTTGAAGCCAAAAGCTTGACAGCCATTGAGCGAATGGAGTCACAACTACGGGAAGAACAAGCCCACTCCCGGTCCCACAACCTGTGAGGATTCTTTTTCAGCCTCAACTTCAAGGACCTGTCCCTTCAGGAAGGGCCCTTCCCAAGGCTCCGCAGGGGCTGACACATATCCTGGAATGATCCAGTAAAGGAAGCCCTTTGTACTGGGGCTAGGGCCAAAGAAGAGACTGCTGCAGTCTGGGCTGCTGACTCTTCAAGAGTGGCCAGCTGAGAGGCCGAACCCGCCACCAAAATGGCCTTGTGGGCATCCTTAGACTGGACCAGAGGATCCCATTCATCCACGCGACCAGGGAGGAGATGGGCGTACCTGTCCTGGAGAGAGAAGGGTCTTACACTGGCCACAAGCCTGTCATGTCTGCCCATAAAGCCTAAAGTGCCTGGAGCGCCCATGTACTTCTGGCAAACGTTAGACACCAGGAAGGCCGTCTTCCGTGACAAGTGTGACAAAGCACACTTGTGCATTGGTTCGAATGGCTTGCCCATGAGCTTTGCCAGTACCAGAAGTAGATCCCACGGAGGTGGAGGTTCACTCACAGGAGGGGATATGTGATGAAGGCCTTTGAAAAAGCATCGACCACTGCCTCCTGTGCAGTATGCTGATCGGCCCATGCCCGGTAATAAGAAATGGCTGACAGGTGCACCCTAAGGGTGAATGACCGTAGACCCCCTTTGGAGAGAGACCAAAGGTAGTCAAGAATGTTAGCCACTGGACAGGATAAAGGGTCCAGGCCCTTGCCCTGACACCAAATGGAAAACCTTTTCCATTTAAAGGCATAACATTTCCTGGTCGATTCCTTTCTGGATGCCTCCACCACGGTGTAGACATCTTTGGAAAGACCCAAAGCCTGGAACTCTAGCCGCTCAGGTACCAAGCTGTGAGGTGCAGGGATTGAAGGTCCGGATGGAATACCTTCCCCTGACTGATATCAGGTCCGGGCGTGTGCAAAGCCGCTCCGGGGGCCTGCAGCTGAGGATGAGGAGATCTGGATACTAGAACTGGCGCAGCCAGTCTGGGGCTACCAGGATCACCTTCGCCTTGTTCATCCTCACCTTGATGAGCACCTTGTGGATCAAGGGAAATAGAGGGAAGGCATAGAGGAGGCATGGGATCCATGGCCTCAAGAAGGCATCCCCCTGCAGCGAGCCCTGCTGAGGGAGCGAGCATGAAACAGCCTCAGCTTGGTGTTTTCCCTGGAGGCAAACAGGTCCACCATCAGTTTGCCCCAATGGGAGAACAGGCTGTGAGCTACCTCTAGATGGAGAGACCACTCGTAGGATGTCTCGCCTATGCGGCTGAGAGCATCCACCAGCTGGTTTGAGACTCTTGTACATGGATGGCTAGGAGATCTGCCTCCAGCCGGCTCATGAGGGTCCAGATGCGGAGCACCTCCTAGCACAGCAGATGGGAGTGCATGCTGCCCTGTTTGTTGAGACAGTACATGGTCATGGTATTGTCCATATGGACTTGAACCACTTGACCCTGGAGCTGAGGAGCGTAAGCTGACAGTGCCAGTCGGACTGCTCTGAGCTCCAACAGGTTGATGTGGCATCGGGACTCCTCAGAGGTCCACAGCCCGTGGGCCCTTTCATCTCCCCATGTGGGCTCCCCAGCCCATGAAAGAGGTATCAGTCGTGAGGACAACCGTCGGCTCAGGGTGGACAAACAGGATCCCTTCCTGCAACCATTCTGGGGCGGTCAACCATTGAAGAGTGTCCCACATCTTCTGGGTTACAGTGATCAGCTGGTTGAAATGACCATGACGCTGAGTCCACTGGGCGGCCAGCCCCCACTGGAGGGGGCGCATGTGCAACCGGGCCCAACGGACCACCGAGGTGCACGCCGCCATGTAACCTAGAAGGCGCAGAAAGTCTTGGGCAGGGCGCAAGTGCCCAACCAGAAATGACTGGGCAAAGGAGGAGAGAACCTCCGCCCTGTCCACCAAGAGCACAGCTCTGGCTTGACAAGAGTCGAGCTCTGCCCCAATGAAGCCCATCACCTGAGAAGGCACAAGTTCTGATTTGGCCTCGTTAATCAGGAGGCCAAGTTGAGAGCAGGTCTGGAGGGCCAGGTCCCTGGACCTCTCCACCTCCTGTTGGGTGGAACCTGCTAGGAGCCAGTCTTCGAGGTAGGGGTAAATCCTGACCCCTCGACACTGGACATGGGCTGCCACCACCACAATGCATTTGGTGAAGACCCGTAGGGCTGATGACAGGCCAAACGGCATGGCTCGGAACTTGTACAGAGTCTCTGCGACCCTGAAGCAGAGAAACCGCTGATGGGATGGACGGACTGGGACATGAAAGAACGCATCCTGCAGATCCAGTGAACAGAACTACATGTTTCGCTCCAGGGATGGTATGATCTGGGACAGAGTGAACATCCAAAAGGTGCGTGACCTGAGATACTGATTCAGGTCGTGCAGATCTAGAATGGGGCACCACCCCCGTCTGCTTGGGCACCAGGAAGTACCTCGAGACAAAGCCTGGGTCTGCTGGAGAATCCGCCACTGGAGCTACTGCCTCCTTGAGAAGGAGCTGAGCAATGTCATCTTGAAGAGCCATCGAATGGGCACAAGGATCCCCAAGGTCCAGGACTGCCTGGAGCTGCTGTTTGGCAACAGCTCGGCCCTGATCCCGGACCTGCCTGACCATGGTCTGCATGTCCGCAGGGAGATGTGGGAGGACTTTGTCCAATGACCCCAGAAGGGCGTGAGAGAAGTGTGCCAAGATGAAAGCCGAACTTGCCTGACGAAGGCCCGAGGAGGAAACCGCACAGACCTTACTGGCTGAATGTTCCAAGAGCTTGGACTCTATCAGGAGGTCGGTCAGTGTCGGCAGAACTGCCAGTATGCCTGAACACAGAGGTGGTCACCAGGCTCTCAGCCGAAGGATGCTCTGTGAACCCCCATGGGCACCACGTACTTGTGGGCCATGCGGGCAGACAGAGCTGGACGAAAGGCAGGACACTGCCAAAGTTCTAGGGCTGGTCCAACAATGGCCTTGGCCACAGGAAAGGCCTCCATTTGGGTATCCCCTCTCTTGAGGATATCTGTGAGAGGGTACTCTGCCTTTTTCTGGATTGGCTCCAGGAGCATCCTTGTAGACTCAAAGATGAGGTGGAGGATCCCTTGAAAGGACAAGGGACCTTCCTCCATCTCTAGGTCAGTGGTCGAATCATCATCCCCTGGATATGAATGTAGACCGGTGATGTCCAAATCCAAGGAATCCGGATACAACGGCCTACCGCCCATGTCACCTTCGACTCGCCGGGGGCAGTCCGGGGTGACCATGACCGACAATCGACGGGGATGCCCAGTGTCCGGTCTGTCTTCCTTGGAAGGAGCCCCTTCCACAGGCTGCTTGGGTGGTGGTTCCACCACAATAGGGGAAGAGACCATTTGGGGACGAACAGGTGGTCTTGCCGACTCCGCGGGCTGGGAAACCGATCTGGTCGGCTCCGAATGGGAGGTGAAAGCCAGGTAATGACTGGGGTGGAAGCCGTGGTAGGCTTATGCCTGGACAGAATTAGGTGCTGCCACATGAGGGCCTCATAGCGCCGATGGAGTTTCCGCCGGAGTCTCTCCTCATCCGAGGAGGATGAGGATGACCGATGGCATTGCCTCTTCTTAGAGCGCTTATGGCTCTTCCTTGGCCTGTCGGTCAAGGGGGTCCTAGACCTCAATCGAGACCAGGCAGGCCAACTTGGTTGGTCGGGAGACACCGGCAGGGCCGGTGACTTCCCAGAGTCTGGGACCGGTTCCTCGATGGGGACTCCAGCAGGCTGGGTCTCCTCAATGGGGAAAACAAGGACTGAAGTCCTCTCTAAGAAGTCAGCAACTGGAGTCGGCAACAGGTTATCAATTGGGTCGATAACTATTTCAACCTTGTCGACCACATCCTCAGTCGGCTGGCTTGATGGGAGGTCCGAGAAGCCAGCGGCCGAAGAAGACATGCTCCTGGGACTGAGATCTCTCCCGGTCCCAAGAGCGCCTTCGTCGAGACGAAGACTTGCTCGGATCCTTATCCCGATTAAGGAATCAAGAGGAGTACGGGCCCACAGGCGCCTCTCCCCTGGTGGGAAGAGACTGGCACAACTCCCTGAAGGAACCTGAGAAGGTGGAGCCCAGGTTGAGTAGAACGAAGAAGCTCTGGGAAGAGCCCACAGCGCCAGCTGCTTCTTCCTCGAACGCTTGCATGAGTTTCAATTGCTCAGCAGACCCCGCAGCCGCGGAAACCGCCCACCTAGCCTCTTTGGATTTCACCGGAGGGTTCCTCTTCTCCAGTCTCCCCAGTTGTAAGCGTGCAAGACGGTCGTCCAGGACATTGGGATGAAGGCCAGCAGAAACTGCAGGCGAGGTGTCATGGCTGACACGAGGCAGTAGACGCTCAAGGAGTGGGGATCGGGTAGGCTAAAAAGGCGATCGCTTAACCTCGGGTGGATTCAAAGTTTCGGCAAAATTTGAAAGCCAGGGCCTACAAAATGCGTGAGCATGAGGGAGGCAACCCGAATCTTCCAGTGGAAAGATCTGGCGTCAAGGGGCAGAGCAGAGGTATATACCACCCAGGTGGGTAGGCGGAGCCAGCTTGAAGACTTCTGGTGATCCCTAAAGGGGAAAGGGACATGCCAAAGAGTGTGGATGAACAACATATCCACGATCCTAGAAATAATAAATATAAGGAGGGAAATGCTTAGCAGGGGTGCCCATTAAGATTACTGTTTATAGCAGTCCTGCTAGGGTGGAACTACAAGTTGGCTGCCTGGCTGCAATGCATCTGCAGGGAAGGCTGCATGCCCTAACAGTGCGAGAAATGTTACAAGAGGAGTCCAAGGTAAGTACAAGACAAAGCCTCTTGACCTGTGGTGACAAACAACCCCAGCGCCACTGTGGAACAGTATAGTATTCAACCTGACCCCGCATACAACTACCTGTCCTAGAGCCTTTCTAACCATTTGAAGATGGGTAACTCTAGTGAAGTGCCCCAGTAACATGAGTGTGTGACTACCATGCTGCTGCCACCCTTGTGACTAGGACCCTGATTCAAGTTTGACCTCCCACTTACCCTCCAAGTCCAAGTCCAGTTGTGCTGGCCCTGGCCCCAGAAACAGATCACACCAAACCACAATGAACTAAAAGGCTGAAGAGTTCTGAAGTGTAGTACTAGTATTGTGTTTTGTCTCTGGTCAGTACTGAGACCTGCAGCCTCCCTGCTCAAAATCCATCGTTTGTGTCCTGGTAACCAGGTTCAGACCACTGGGTATGTATGTGCCACATGCACAAAGCACTCGTGGGTAGAAAGGTTGGGGAACAGTCCTTGAACAAGGACTCTGAAGTCTCACAGCCAAATGGGTTCATGCACGATCAATTTGTGCCAGACTCCAGAGCAATGAAATTAAATGCTACACCTCACAGTTCATGCACACTGCATATAACCAACCAACAAGCAGCTAGGAGACACCAGCTAGCTACTATATCTGTCAATTAATCAGCACATTTGTACCCAAAGAACATGCACCCTTTAGTCATCACTCTTGTACTTTTCCTACCAGGCAAGGGGACTGGAAGAGGGTAGGGGCAGGATCAGAAACAAACAAAAAAAAAAACAACAGATTGTCACAACAAAGGTGCATGCAAGAAATTTGCAACTTTATGAAATTTAGCAGCAGTGCTAAATAACTGTTGCAGATTTCAGTGTTAAATACTACCAGTTAGAGATGCTGGTGGATGATTGTGGTGCCAGGTTCGAGGTGTGAATTGTGGACAATTGATTCATGTCATCCAACTTTATTTTAACTCTAAGAGTACTGCACCTTTTTTTTTTTTTTTAACTTCCCTTTATACTTTTTCCATTTCTTCCATAGTATTGCATTTCTTTATCATTTTTTGTTTATTCCATTTGTATGTTGTAACTCCCTGGCACCACGCTTCATTCAGGTTTACTGTTGTAATATTTCTTTTAACTTTCTCCTGATTTTTATAATTTGCACTATTTTAATTTATCACCTTTACTTTTGCTTCCCCCTGTTTGTTAGCAAGATAGGTGCACTTGTTCAATGGACCTTTTTCAGGGAAGACCTGGGCTGTGACAGACGGTACAAAAATACAAGCAAGATAAGCAATACAGTACATAGGTTGAAATGTTAAAAACAGCGATATACAGTATGTACTGTACTTTATGCCACAAGCTACAGTTTTACACACCCACCTCCACAGATTGCACTTGAAATTTAGCTTTGGCTCAGTGTGCTTATCACAGACCAACAAATTGTAAATACAATATTACTTGTACCATGGGACCCCATTAGAACAAGTTACTGCATCTTACGGGGCCAACCCATCATATGTATGATGCACATTTCAACTACAAAAATGTGCTAGCACAGGAAGATAGTTCAGTAGTGCCCCTCCCCCAACAACAAAAATGCTATTTAAAGTAAACTGGGACTATGAGTTTTAAAAAATATACCGAGTTTTAAAAAAATATATCCCCCTGCCCACACCACCCAGCTGCTGATGAATTCCAACAACCGTAAGTGCTACTTTACTGTAAACTAATCTCCATTTCAGTTGTGCTCGTTTCCTTCCCCCTAGCTCAACACTATAATGTTTGCTGCTGGATTACAAAAAAATCTAACATATGCCCTCACCACCCAGCTGTGACCACCTCCCAACCAAGTGTCCCATTACCTTAAAAAAATTAATCAAATGATCCTCTCTTTTTATGTGCCATGAAAGTTAACCTGCTACTATCAACCATCTCACTACTATCAACCATCTCCATGAACATCGAAGACCCTCTGGATCCTTTGACACATGACAGACCTGAGTTACGTGCATGTGAAAAAAAGGCAACTCCTGTAGAACAGTAGAATAGTGCAGGGCTTTTGGGATGTGGGGTCCCACATCCTTTATGTATCAGTAGCATATTGGGATACAAGCTCCATCTGTATGCTAGGATGTGCTTCCAATACACAGGGACGTGCACTCTGCAGTCTGGAGCATGCCCACACTGTGACAGGATGCAGCATCGGGTGCCAGATAAATACAGCACTTCTGGGATTTTGGTCCAGGCAATGTTACACAGATGGTAAAAGCTGCTTTGCAACACTGCTAATACCTACTGTTCTAGTGTCAGCCAGCAGTCCAAAATAACCCCCCAGATCTTTCACCATATCCACAGCTCTAAGCGTATGATCATTCACAGATGGTAAAAGACGGTCCCCACTTGTCACAGCCAACCTAAACCAGCATGAATCGACAGTCATAACCTTGGTCTCACCTGGGTTTAGACGCAACCAGTTGGAGGCTATCTAATCGATGATTTCATGTAGACTCAAGCACCATTGCTGTGTAGACAAGTCAGAAGCGCAAGACAGATAGAGCTGAGTATCACCTGCATAGCAGTGAAACTCAAGTCCATACTATCTGAGGATCTTACCCAAAGGCAGCGTATTCACGTAAACAACACATGTGCTAAGATCGAGCCTTCAGGAACCCCACAGGTGACCGCAGCCACCCCAAAGATAAAAATTTCCTAAGGTCACCTGCTGTGATCTTCCAGTAATGTAGAACTCAAAACAAGCATAAAACAGTCCCAGTGAGTCCCATATAGTTCCTCAGGTGATAACTCGGCACACTGTGATCCTCCATGTCAAATGCTGACGAGAGATCCAAAAGAACTAGGATGGTACAACATACCCGATCTCACAATGAGATCAAGGAGCACTCTGACTAGAGCAGTTTCAGTACTGTGACGGGGCCTAAATCCCTACTGGAAAGGCTCATAATGTTAAAATAGCTCAAGGTGAGCGACAAGCTGTGCCGCTAATATAGTACCTTCTCAATTACCTTCCCCAGAAAAGGAAAGTTCAAGCTAAGCCTATAATGCAGACACTCAGGGTTCAGAGATGGTTTCTTCAGGTGGGGTTTCACCACCACTCTTTTTTAGGACTGATGGAAAAACACCCTCCTGCAAGGAACATTTGACAATCTGGGTGTATGTTGGCCCCAGTGATTCAAGGCTGCCTATAAAGCAGTCAAGTAGGACCAAGCTACAATAAGTAGGGCATAAGTCCATAATCACCTAGACCACCTCCTCTTTGACAGCTGGAAGGATCCCCCCCCCCAGATGGCAGAGTACCACTGCCCCCCTCTTCATGAATACCACCAGCCCATGACAGACCACTTAAGGAGATCCTGGTCCAAATGGAGGCCACCTTGTCAAGAAAAGAGACTAAACACTTCACACTTTTCAGCTGAAAAAGCTCAGTTGGATCATAGACAGACAGGATCCACCAGACTGTCCATGGCGCAAGAGAGCGGAGCTTGTTGATTCTTGCTTGCAGCAATCACTTTTTTTCCCTTCCTCTTTTGGTTAATATTTTATTCTCCCCCCTCCGGGTCTGCCTGATGGCACCCCCTCAGCCCCATCACCATCCTTCTCACAGAACTACTGGTTATCCACCACTTGCAAAGGGCCATAGTTTGGTGGATGGCCAGTCATGTCAGACATGCAAGAGCCTGCAGGCAGAACCAGCATGTACCAGCCCGGCCATTTTCCACCTTGGTTTTCTCCCTGAACTGGAGTGTTGTGACATCTGCACCAGCATATGTCATGCTCCAGCTCTTCCCCCTGTGAGTGCTGTCCCACTGCACTGCCACTCAGCCTCTGCTATGCGGCACTATCTGCAGCAGAACTGGAGTCCCCCTCCCCGAGGGAAAATAGCTGTGGTCGGGCACATGATCCTTCCTCACCCTGCTGGCCCTCTGTCGGACCCTGCTCGTTCCTGAACCCGGGTTGCCACTGTGAGGGGTGAAAGTGCAACCATCCCCCATTGGGCTAGCTTTCAGCAATCATTTCTGACAGATCTGTCTTTTTCAGAGTGACTCCTCTCTGATATTCATCACTGTGAGTTCTCAGAGAAAATATGGCCTCCTCTGAGTGGGACCTCTGCCAAGAACACCCCAACTTCCACCCCTTAATCTTCAACAGTCACAGCTCCTCCCAGCACCATGAAGAGCTGTGGAGGAAGGTCAAGGTATGAACATGGTAGGGTGCTAGGGAATTAAAGGCAGCCGCAATAATTATGTTATGGTGCTCAACAGTGTCCTTGGACCCCAGAGCACAAGCCCTCATCATCCTTGAAGACTCTAGCACAGCATGGAGTTTGAGAGGCTCTAAGTTACATTTCGAACAGTATCAAATCATCTCCAGAGGAAGGGAACTCAAACAAGGGACTCCGCAGAGGAATGACAGGATGTGATTTTGAAAACGTTCTTTATTTAGTGTAATTTATTGGGCCAAGGCCCATGCAACATACACAGACATCAAACAGGTAACAATCATACAAATTGATTCATTTCTATTGCTATCACTGGCAGGGGAAGTCCTATAGCAAAGCGAATGCACAATATACAGTGTAAATTTATGCTGTAACAAATTAAAATATCCAGAGTATACATCCAAATGCATCCTATAGTATTCCCAGCATACATTTCCAACTTGTATCCCATAGGATGCCCCTCCCAAGATAAGGAGGATCGCTGGGATGAGAGTGGACAAAGCACAGGTACCAGTCAAAGTGTGTACTAAAAGTCCCACTGTTTTGTCAGCTTCTGCCTTGTTAAACACTAACCTGGGCCTACGCTTGCGCCTACTCAGGGAACAAACTCAGGCCTCTCCACTGCCATGTAAAAAACCCATCGTCTCCACAAAATCTCAAAGGCTGGAAGTCTCTTATTAAGCTTGGCTGTTATTGATTCCAATCTATATACGTCTATCATACGTTCTTGCCACATGTTTAGGGTGATCCTCTTAGGGGATAACCAATTACTAGTAATCACTTTTTGGGCCACAAGAAAAGAGATTTTCAAAAACTTAACTGTCAGGGGGTCTCAAAGTTTCCTAGGCAGATCTAAGAAAAAATAACACAGGGGGGACACCTCCAATTCAGGGTCTATGATTTCTCTTAGAGCCTGCTGAAGACTTTGTTTAAAGGGGGTCAACTCGGGGCACTCCCATAATAAATGAGCTAAAGATGCAGGTGTATACCCGCAGCTCCTCCAGCACACTGCAGAGATAAAAGCAAGGAATCTAGTCTGAATAGCTGGGGATCGAAAGTAATGGGCAAGGATCTTCCATGAAAACTCCCACCAGCTCCCTGATGAAATACCCCAGTGAACCCTTCTTTGAGTCCATACCCAGAAGTCCTCCGGGATCAGAACTCCCAGGTCCCTTTCCCAAGCTCTTTTAATGTGTGCTGAGGAGTCCTCTTCCAAGATAAGAGTGCTCTGATATAACCTGGATGCTATAGACCTAATCGGGTCCTTTTCTATTGCCTTTTGGTGGCATGCAATTTGTGGTTTTAGAGCTCCCTAACTTAAATTGCATTACCAGATTGCTTATATAATTTCTTATTTGAAAATATCTGAATCTATCCTTCCAACTGATTCCATATTTGTCAATCAGTGAATCAAATGGTAGGATCGTATTTCCATCCAGAAAATGCCAAATCAAGTGTAAACCCCTTTCCTCCCATCTCTTAAAGCCTCCATCCCATCTGTTAGGTGGGAAAGAGTTCAAGTATGGGACCAAAGTCAACAAACAGCTCCAGCTCTTAGCATCCTTATCCCCTAGAACCCCATGCCACACACCCAGAGTGGAGGCTGTATAGGGGTTTTCTTCCTGGTTTACATTTGATCTCCCTCTTTGCCTTAATAGCATATCATTCATATTTTTAAATGAGGTGGCCTCCCCTAGTTGCACGTCTTTCCACCTGGCTGAGTACGTCTGGTCCAACCAGTAAATGGCAGTACGCAACTGAGCTGCACAGTATTATAGTTTAAAATTTGGCAGTGCTAAACCCCCCTCCGTCTTTAGGATCTGGAGTACTGAGAGGTGGACCCTAGGTTTTCGTGGGCCCCAAATGAAGCGTGACACTGTCCTACTTAAGGAATGAAAAAATGCCTCTGAGACAGGGATAGGGAGAGTCTGAGCCAAATATAAGAATTGAGGAAGTATTATCATTTTTATTCATCACTGATCTTGTGTTACAAAAAATGTCCCAAAAGGTAGGAACAGAGGCAGCTGGCCTGCTTACCTGCTACCCAATAACACTAGGCACAGTCCTAGGGAGGGGACCAAGGCGGGGGAGGGGGGACCCCTATCATTCTGTCACTTATTTATTCAATTTTGGTAACCGGGTAAGCCCACTGGGCCCCAAAGGTCCCATTTTCAGGGGAGACACAGAGTTAATTACACAGAAGAGCACTTGCTCCATGGGCACCTCTGTGTCCTCACTATTCCTATCTAACAGAGCACTGTTCAAGCAATAAAACTCAGGCACAGTGAGATCAGAGATACATAAATGTGGGAGGTTAATGTAAAATGTTCAGACATTCCCCTTCCGAATCTGAGCCTCCCCTACATTTTTCAAAGTTCTTCATAAATTTCCGTTACCCTCTTACCAGCTTCCACCAGATTATTAAAAAGAAAAGCCTTACTCGAGAAGACAAGGTGCAGTTTCGCTGGCAGCAGGAGAGTGGGTGTTATATGTAATTGTCAAACTGTTTAGAACAGAGTCAAAGGATTTTTCTCCACAGTCATGTGATGTAGGAGAGCGCGGGAAAACAAAACTATCTGATTCCACCTTTCATAGTTAATTGCCCTTTAACATTCACCATGGCCAAACAGAATCATGTGCATGGATACTTGAGGTAATTTTTAAGAGAGTCCAGGGAATCTCAATATCAGATAGTCTCCTCTGTGGGGTAATTATATTTATTTTATTTGAGAATTGGTAACCAGAATTGGCACAATGAGCCAAGGGTCGTTTCCAGGTGTGCCCTTGGAAAAAGGGGAAGGGAGAGCACAATTACAAAAATGCAAACCAGGCTGATAATTAAATTACAAGAACAATAACATGAAGTGCATAAGTCGAGTACAATACAGACAGTAATGCCAAAACATTGCAACTGGGTACCATAAAAATAACATACAAAATCAAAAGCAACAGTGCAAGTACAGTAAATATGGAAAGTGCAGGGAACCTGGACAATGGGATGCTGAAACCAGTGCTGAGTGGTGGGGTCAGGAGAGGTAAGGAATAGTTCACGGAGAGGTTGGCAGGAACAAGGGGAGGAAGCAGTTTGAGGGAGGGAGGGAGGGTGGGGAGGAGTTTTGTCAGTCCAGAACAAAAGATATCCACCACAAACAATATTGGGTCATCCCTCTCTTGGCCTGCTGGAACGCTGAGTTGTCACATATTCACTTGTTGTGTACCATTTTTCACTTGCTCCTGGCGCATTCTTGAAATCCCCTTCTCCTGCACAACCCCAGCCAAGACTACCATCGATTTTTCAGCAGCAGTCTTTGCTTGCTGAGCATCGAACCGCACCACCACCTTCAACATAGTTCCTGCTGTAGCCACTCTGTATCCATCTTCTTATCCAGTTCGCAAACAAACTTTTCCAGCTCCTTTATAGCCTTTAGCAATTCACCATTACCAGGCTAGACCTAGCTGGCTGGCAGCTTCGCATTCCCCAACTCCTGTGCTGCTGCCTGCCGGGGTTTCCCCATTAACAGAAGTTGGGGCAAAAGACACCTCTGAATTCATTAAGTTGAGTTCTATCTGCAGGGAAGCTCAGAAATCAGTAAAAAGTACTTTGTTTAAAATTAAATAAGAAGAATGCTGGAGGAAACTGCGGAGTTCAGTCTGAGCTTGTCCTGCTTCGTTGACCACTAGCAATGCACCAAAATAAATCTTTTTTCATCCAAAACAGGGTCAGAATGTGGCACAGATGACCCACCTGAAAAATGAATGAGGGAATCCAGAGGTGACAGTCACAGCAGTAGTCCACATAAGCAGGGGTTGATTTTAACATTGTTTTACTAGCCCAAAACCTAGTGCAAACTGACCAGGGTACTGCAGCTAACTCTCTACTTGTCCATTTTGACTAGTGCAGGTTTTCCATGGTTGTTAATGAAGTTAAAAAGGTCCCTACTTTAGCAGGCTAAAGTCCTCATGCTAATATCTCTCAGTGTTCCAGATGGCCTGGTATGATTAACGGCTCATTAAGAGCTGCAATTATCTGGCAATTCAAGCAGGAGGGATCCCACAAAAGCCTCAATGTGAGTCATTATCACTCCATTGTTAAGACTTTCACCTAGTGTCCATGCTGTGATTAAGGGTAGGGTGCTGTTAAGTCTCTAACTTCCAGTTTCTGAACGTGTCTCCGATAATTTGTCCCATATTATTATGACCAGTGCCTCATTTCCCTACATTCTGAATGTCAAGTATCCAACATTACAGTGACAAAATCCTAAGACGTATACAGGGTCTTCCCTGCAGGTGGTGATTTCTATCTCAGCCTCACCACATGATAGCTGCTCCCTCTCCCCTCAAAATCTCTCAACTCTGTACTTTCCCTGGACACCACTGCAGACCAGATTCTGAAATAACTATCCGTATATCCACAGCTGCCATTACTGTCAAGTGTAGGGGTCCCCATCTCTTCTAAATACACAGTGCCAGCCAATGCCATCCATGCATAGGGTCACCACCTTTGGATAAGGTAAAAAACGGATGCTAAACCACACCCCAAACTCCGCCTCTGGCTCCACCCCCCTTTTTTATGACTGACGAGTATATCGCTCTTCCTCCAAAAACATTTGTAATGTCAGAACAGGCATTAATAGTGATAGGAAATCATTTTATACTATTTATTTATTCATTCATTCATTGGCAATCAGGTTAACTCCCACGATAGGCCACATAGCCCATTTTACAGGAGTGACCCAGCAGCACAGAAACGTTAAGTGACTTGTTCAGGGTCACACAATATGCAAGTGGAGGCTGTGGGAATCAAATTCATGTCTCCTGGATGTGCCAAGCTCATTCACAGTTTATTGCTCATACGTCTGTTAAAACACTCTCCCATTTTCCTTTCCATGTCAGTTATGTATTCTGATATGCTTTGACCAATTTCTGATAACTAAATTAGTGATGCTTGTGGTGCCCTCAATACTGCATTGTGTTCCCTTTACCTCAGCAGCTACTGCTGTTTCTTTTCATATTTCTAAGACATTCCACAATTTCAGACACACCATTCCATGCCGTTCATCTGAATAACCTGTAAAAGTGTAGCTAATATCATGGAATGTTTAGGTAGTACAATAAATGAGAGCAGTAGCTGTTGAAGACTCAGGAGAAAAGTAATCAATGTAGTGATAAAGGCAATAAAACTAGATTATTAATTTAACAAAAATGGATCTAAACATATCAGAATATTGGACAAAGAAAAAGTAACATATGAGGGCATATAAAGGTGTAAAAGCTGTTTCCTGTCATAGAAATAAAAGGCCATACTTAAAATTCAGAGTGGAAAAGATTAGGTTAATTTACTGCTAATGGTCTTAATGGCCATACTTTACACCTCCCAGACAGACTAGTTTTACAAACAAAGGAGGTCTGAATGACTTCAGATCTGTGTAACCTGGAGTCTGGACATGCAATGCAGCCAAAACAGTGAATGATTTGATACATCAATTTTAAGAGTATATGAGCACTCAAAATGGCCCAAAAGCCAGACTACATCTAATCAAAACCGGATGACTGGATAAGGGCCTTAAAAACCAGATTATCCAGTCTAAAACTGGATAGGTGGCAACCCTATCCATGCAGTGAGTCCCACCCTTATCCCACGCAGCGTGTCCTTTCATCATAAAAACCAAGCTCTGGAGTGTGTATGCTACAAAAATAAACCTTACTAAAATATATAATTTGAAAGGTTAAAGCAGGCATTCCTGGGGTGCATAGATCATTCTGTACAGAAATACAGGTAGTATAGAGTCATGTTTGTCTATGGTTTCCCCCTGGGCTGATTACAAGACAATGCTTACAAAAAATCTGTTATTATTTAGGCAGAGCATGTTAAAATCAATACTTTTAAAAGTAAAAATGTCAAAGTTTTCTGTTTACCACCAAGCCCCTTAGGATTGTGTAGCCCCCCCCCCCAAAGAAATCACAGATGTGCCCCAGTTCATTTGACACTGCTTGAACACTTCCAAAAATGCAGATCTCCAGTTGATTACAGAGTGGGAGCTGAGAGCATCTTTGGGCTGGCAGTACAGCCTACAGGTTAGAGTAACGAGCTGTGAATGAGCTTGGTACATCCAGCAGACCAGACCTTGGTTTGATTCTCACAACCTCCACTTGTATACTGTGTGACTCTGAGGCAGTCACTTAACCGCCCAATGCTCCCAGGTCGCCCCTGAAAACAGGCACTTGTGCCTAGTGGGCCTTACCCAGTTACCAAAGACTAAAATAAAAAAAAAAATGTCTCTGCCTGACTGTTCACTGCCCTATGGGGTGTGGTGAGGTGCATGATGATTTTGGCTATTGTGTGCACTCAGCTAGGACTGCTCGACTGAACTTTTGCTGCTGTGGTATCCTCTGGTTCATGGGGGGCAGAAAGAAGAAGAGAGGGGGTCATGGCACAATACAATGGGGGGGCACACTGTGTGTGACGGCACTGCAGTCTTTTCTCTGCTGGGGCAGGAAGCAATGTGAGAGTAGGATAAAAGTGCAATAATCAGAGTATTTCTTGGCTGGTATTATTTCCTGTAAAAAGTGATCAACATTTACCATTATAGTTGTAGGCTAGTGCAACCATCTGTGGGCTAGTCAGGAGTTGACTTTAGGGGAAAAATACTTGGAGCCAAAGGACCAGTATATGGGACAAAGTGCTGGCCCGAAAGACATTTTGATGGCCGATGGAGAAGCCATAAATTTCAGGTAATCTTATTCAACGTGATTATTTATTTATTTTTTTTTAATTATTTTTTTTTAGGGAGAGTCAATCAATCAATCAAAAACTTTATTTAACTAGGTATAACACCATTGAGCAAGCTCATTTTTAAAGTGGTCCTGGACATAGACAAATGATTCACATGAGAGTACAGTACAAAGAAAAAAAAAAAAAGGCAGACAATGAACATATGTGTGGCTAACACAGGCCTTAACTATTAGAGCTAACATATTTGTGAACTAATGCACATGTTAAACCAAACCCAAAGATATTAGGGCTAGTGCTGTTATAATTTGGTGGTTGTTCACAGATGAGGCTTGAGAGAGGCAGAGGTAGAGTGGGAGGTAAAGAAGACAGGAAGGTAGGTACGGTATGGTAGGCAGCTATTGTAAATAGTTGGTTATTCACAAATGGGGCATGAATGATGGAGAGCTTAGGCGTGTGAGGATACTGAAGACCGGGAGGTAAGATATGGTAGTGGGAGTTTGGGGACGAGAATGCGAGGAGTGTTGAGGTTCTCTTTGTGGGAGCTGCGAGTTTCTTGAGAGTCTAAGGGTACAGCAAGTGACTAGTGTCACACTGGTCATCTATAACAGTTGCAGATATCTTTAAGGTACTTTGTAATCAATGCTCTGAAGGTGCTGGGGAGGGTTGAGAGCTTCAGAGACCTTTGCATAGTGTTCCAAATGGAAAGGAGGGAGAAGCTGATAGATAAACCATGCGACGAGCTTACTCTGGGTGTTTGGAAGCAGATTAATGAGGACCTTGTCAGCCTGTACGACCCCTTGGCACACTCAAATAGGCTCAAGATGTATGCTGGTAACTTGTCGGTCAAGGCCCTACGTATCCAAAGGAGGGCATTTCTTTTCCTCCTTGTGGTAAGGGAAGTCCATCCCAACTCTTGGTACAGCAGACAGTGATGGGTGCAGGTTAAGAATGAACTGAAGGGCCCCGTGATAGAGTGTGTCAAGGTTACGGAGTACTGTAGGAGAGCAGTTAATGTAGAGGAAGTCAGCGTAATCCAATAGGAATGTAGATTGTACTAGTTTCAATCTGGCATCAGTGGTAAGAAGGTGTTTAATACGGTAGAGGATACCTAAGCATTGTCTTAGTTTTTCGATAATTCGTTCAAGTGGCATAGGAAGTTAAGCTTATTGTCACGTCAGAATCCTAAGTATCTAAAGGTGGCAACGGTTTCCAAGAGTTCACCTAACAAAGTTAGAACCTTCAGGTTGCACATAGGCCCTGAGGTGACGCTCAGAAAGAGGATCATAGCTTTAGTTATTTTGGAGTTAAGCAGTAGCTTGTGCTTTATAAGATTATGTTGGAGGGAGATAAAATCTTGCTGTAAGTCCTCATGGGCCATGCCTAGCGAAGAATTAGCAGTGTACAGGACTGTATCGTCTGCAAATAAGTGCACTTTAGCTGTATGCAGGTGTGAATCGAGGTTATTGATACAGACAGCAAATAGGATTGGACCCAAAATAGAGCCTTGAGGGACGCCTCTTGGTAATATTTTCAGAGGAGACAGATCTCCCGAAGCTTTGACTTCTTGTTGTCTATTAATAAGGTAGTTGGTAAACCACTTAATGGCATGGTTGTCAAGACCTATGTTACCTAATGCGTTACGCATAATGTTGTGGTCCACAATGTCAAATGTCTCACTAAGGTCGAGGAAGAGTGCAAATACGTGCTTCTTGGCGTCCAGAGCAGTTTGCTAGTCGGTGGTTACTTTCGCAAGGGCGGACACTGTGCTATGCTTGGCTCTGAAGCCCAACTGAGCAGTGTTTAACAGTTTATGTGAGTCTAGGTGCCCCCGGATTTGGGTGTCAATGACTTTTTCCAATAATTCTGAAAGGGAGGATAGTACAGAAATAGTCCGGTAGTTGTTCAGGTCGCTGGGGTCCCCGGATTTGAACAATGGGATGAAGTGAGCAGTTTTGCACGATAAGGGTAGCTCCCCCCTGAGACAGGGAGATGTTGAATAAATGGGCAATAAAAGTCAATAAAAGAAAAAGCAATTACAGGCTGCAAACTAGGGCCCCAGGCCCTCTCCACTTCAAAATGGTGGCAATGAGCTATGTTTAAATATAACATTAGGTGTGCAACTACTGACTGATTTTAGAATATTTCACAAATACTTTTTAAATCTGTGGTCTCCTGACTCTGCATTTATTAATATTTGTTCTGGCCATGAAACTACAATCGCAACAACAGACAATGCAACATCGGATGGTCTTGAACCTAGGCTCCTGAAAGTTGCGGCCCCCTTCATAGCCTCCCCACTAACCAAAATCTTCAATATGTCCCTATGCTGTGGTACAGTCCCAAATATATGGAAAATTGCTAAAGTCACCCCATTCCAAAAAAAGGAGACCCAAAGGAAATCAAGAACTATCGTCCCATCGCTATACTCTCTGTACTAAGCAAATTCCTGGAAAAACTAGTCGCCACCCAAACAACAGAATATCTCCAAAAATACAACCTCCTTTCTTGCTCTCAACATAGATTCCGTAAAGGTCACAGCACCACCTCCGACCTACTAAAGCTGACTAGTGACATCTATTCCTCCATGGACTTAGGCCTCTTGACAGGCGCAGTTTTCATCGACCCAACTAAAGCTTTTGACCTGGTCAACCACACACTTCTTCTTGCAAAACTACAGTCATTTGGTTTCTCCTCAGATACCATTACCTGGTTCGGAAGCTACCTGACTGACAGACAACAGGCTGTGGTCTTTAATTCAGTAATCTCGGATCCTGCACCGATCCACGTTGGAGTACCCCAGGACTCCATTCTTGGTCCTCTACTTTTTACCATCTTCATTGATGACATCCCTTTAACTGCACCGAACTGCTCATTTCTGCTCTATGCTGACAATTTGGTTATCTACCACAGTGCAAAAACTGCGACTGCCCTAAACCATCCCCTTGCCATGGATTTCGCGAGTATCCAAACCTGGCTTACTGAAACATAGAATTTGACGGCAGATAAGGACCGCTTGACCCACCCAGTCTGCCCATTTCCCTACCTAATGGATAAGCTGCAGATCCTAGTTAACCAGCAGCCTACTTCTTCCTACCCCCACCCCCTAGAATTGCCTTATGACTGTCCCATGCATGCTTGAATTCCACCACTGTTTTTGACTCCACAACCTCCTCTGGAAGGCTGTTCCATATATCCACAACCCTCTCTGTGAAAAAGTACTTCCTTAAATTACCTCTGAGCCGCCCTCCTTCTATCTTCAAATTGAGCCCCCTTGTTCTTGCACACCTCTTTTTTTGAAAGATGCTACCCTCTTGGACTTTGTTGATTCCTTGAGGTACTTGAAAGTTTCTATCATGTCCCCTTTCCTCCTTTCCTCGAGGCTATACATATTAAGCTCCTTAAGTCTCTCTTCATATGTCTTCGGTGCAGACCCTGCACCATTTTAGTGCCCTCCTCTGGACAGCTTCCATCCTGTCTATGTCTTTCGGAGATTGGGTCTCAGGAACTGCACTTGATACTCCAGATGTGGTCTCACCAGCTGTCTGTACAGAGGGATAATAACTTGTTTTCTGCTGGTGATGCCTCTCCTATGCATCCCAGTATCCCCCAGCCCTCCTTGCTGCCTCTCACATTGCTTGCCCACCTTTAGGTCATCTGATATGACTACCCCCAGGTCCCTTTCCATTTTTGTTGTTGTTAGTATCTCACCCCCATTGTGTACTCTTCCCTGGGTTTTGTTTCCCAGGTGCATTACCTTGCACTTCTTAGCACTGAATCTAAGCTGCCATACATTTGACCATTCCTCTAACCTTGCCAAGTCCTTCTCATCCTTTCCACCCCACCTTGTGCATCAACTCTGTTGCAGATCTTTGTGTCATCTGCAAAGAGACATACTTTTTCTTCCAGTCCCTCTGCAATGTAGCATAAAGACATTGAAGAGGACCGGTCCTAATACTGAACCCTGTGGTACCCTGCTAGCCCCCCTTTTTCAGAGTGGACTCCATTTACTATTACTCTCTGTGTCCTATTCTCTAGCAATTCTTTACCCAGGCTGTCATCTTGGGACCCACTCCCAGGCTGGCTAACTGTATATTAATCTTTGTGTGGGACTGTGTCAAATGCCTTGCTAAAGTCTAGGAAGGCCATGTCCACAGCCCCTCCCTGATCTACTACTTTGGTCACCCAGTCAAATAAATCTATCAGATTTGTCTGGCATGACCCGCTGTGAATCCATGCTGCCTTGGGTCCTGTGCCCCTCTGGCCTCTAGGTACTCGACAATTCTTTCCTTCAGAAGTGATTCCATCATTTTCCCTACCACTGAGGTTAAACTAACAGGTCTGTAGTTTCCTGCTTCTGCCTTGCTCCCACTTTTGTGAAGAGGAATCACATCTGCCCTCCTCAGTCCTCAGGTACCACCCATCCTCCCATGATTTGTTAAAGAGGGTAGTCAGTGGTGTCACTAGTTATATCCTTAGTTCTTTTAGAATTCTGGGATGAATCCCATCAGGCCCCATTGCTTTGTCCACCTTCAGTTTTAAGAGCTCTTTCAGAACTCTTTCTTCTGTAAATGGGCTGGTATCAACTTCTGTATCCAGAGTGTTTCTACTGTTTGTTTTGGGTACCTCCCCCCTCTTCCTTTGTAAATACTGAGCAAAAATATTTGTTTAGTATCTCTGCCTTTTCAGTGTCACCCTCTGCCCACCCTCTCTCCCCTTTATTAAGCCTCACTATCCCTCCCTTGGTCTTCCTTTGCTCCCTGATGTACCTATAAAAGGTTTTATCCCCCTTCTTAACTGAGTTAGCTATCTTTTCCTCGGTTTGGGCCTTAGCTGTTCTGACTGCCTTTCCAGCTTCCTTTTGTTTTAACTGATACAGTTCTCTGTCCTGTCCTGTTCCTTCTGTGATTCCTTGTACTTCCTGAATGCTTTCTTTTTCTCTTGAACCTTCACTGCCACTTCCTTTGAGAACCATAGTGGTTTTTTACCTCGTTTCGTTTTATTTGCTTTACACAAAGGCTTGTTACCTCTGTGATGGCAGTTTTTATTATTCCCCATTGTTCTTCCACCCCTCCTTCCTGCCCATTTGCTAGTGCATTCCTTAGGCACTCACCCATTTTGGCAAAGTCAGCCCTCCTAAAATCCAGTACCTCTGTCTTTGTATGGCTTGACTCTATTGCTGTGTTTATTGTGAACCATACTGTTCGATGGTCGCTAGTTCCCAGATGGCTACCCACTTCTACATCTGTGATCCTCTCTTCATCTCCATTTGAGAGAACCAGGTCTAAGATTGCTCCCTCTCGCGTGGGCTCCAATACTAGTTGTTGCAATGCCCCTGTAGGGCATCTAGAATAACCCCACTCTTAGAAGTGGCTGCTGCAACTGCACTCCAGTTAACATCTGCATATTCAGATCACCCATCAGCAATATCTCCCTTTATCTGCCATTCTAAGTATACTTTCTATCATTTCCTTGTCCATTTCCTCCCGGAGAGGTCTGTATACAACCCCTGTGCGGATTGTGGTGCCATTGCCTGCCTCCAAATTGACCCACAGTGCTTCTTCTCCTCCTGTTTACCCTTTTGTTCTGTTGCTTTGATTTCTTCTCTTATGTGAAACTACTCCTCCTCCTCTTTTACCCTCCCTGTCCCTCCTGTAGATAGTGTATCCTGGTATGTTTACGTCCCAGTCATGGTTCTGTGTGTACCATGTTTCTGTGACTGCCACAATATCCAGATCTTCCTCCTCCATCAAGGCCACTAATTCAGGAAGCTTGTTACCCAGACTACGGCATTGGTACTCATTGCTCTCCATTTTTGATGGCTTTACCTTCTGTAGCGGCAACCCCACTGACCTTTCTACCTTGGTATTTTCTCATTTAGTACCCTGTTTTGTAGGGGGAGGCTGGGATTTTCCTTCTGCTTATTAGTGCCTCCTCCCTTGACTAGTTTAAAGGCTTGCCAATGAAGCATTTAAACCGACTGCCCAAAGACTTGTTCCCTTCCTGGACAGATGCAGACCATCCTGCCAGTATAGGCTGGTGTCCTCCAGGTGGAACCCCAGTCCCCAATGAAGCCAAACCCTGTGCTCACACCATTTTTCAACCATTTGTTAAACTGCATGGTGCAAAAGTACCTAGCCTTACTCATGCCACTGACAGGCAGCACCTCTGAGAAGGATACTGTGTGTGCTACTTGTCTTAAGCCCCTCCCAACTCTACAAAGTCCTTTGCACTGCTCTAATCTCATGATGAGCCAAGTCATTTGTCCCTAGGTGGACAATGATGTCCAGCTCAGACTCCCTGCAACTGTTCTTGTGATCCTAAGGATCGCTTCCTGTCCCTCCAAGCCATGGCACCAGGCAGGCACCTTACTTCAGTTTTCCCTGCTCCCCCCAGTTCTATCCCCCTAATAATTGAGTCCCCCACCAGGAGCTGCTTTCTTTCCCTGTGGTGCCCTCTGCCTCCTTCCTGAGGGCCTCCCTTGTGACAGTTGTCTGCACCCTCCTTAGTCTCCTCTGCGGGTGCATCCATAGGGGAACTATGCTCCCCCAGAATGGTATATGGATTGTGGAGTGTAACAACTGACTGGGTGTGCCTCTGTTCCACCACCCTTACCCTCCCTGAGCCCACTGTGGTCCAACTGCTGTGCTTTCTTCGCAACCTCTGAGGTAGTGGTGGTGGCTGTGGTGCTCCCTGGATGGGGGAGGTTCCCTTGCCACTGTCCAGTGCGGCCTGAAGATGGGCAACTTCCTCCCTCAGGGCAGATAGTTGTCTGCAAACAGGGCAGCATCTCAGCCTCCAGAAAGACTCCCGGAAGACTGCTGCCCCACAGCCATTACATTGTACTACTCCCCACATAACTGTCTACCTTGTTTAGTTTTTTTTTTGTGTGTGTGTGTGATTGGTGCGTTATATAGAAATATATGTATTTATATAATGTGTATGCTTATATTGTCAGTGCAGTGTGCTAGACAGGATATGACAGTGATGTGTACCTTGCCCTCTTGAGGAAATGATGTCAGAACCCCAGGTATAAATGAACTATTTCCAGGGGTGGGTGGGGTGAGGGTGGGAAGGGGTTGGGCCTAACTGTGCCCTCACAAAACAATCAGCTAAGCGCCTGACCTACCATGACGATGAGTGCCTTCCTGTCAGCAAGATGCCATACCGACAATTTGTAATACTGCTTCCAACCAATTTGACAGAGAAAATACCCTGCTAATCAAACAGAGAAAAATCCAAACATCCAAGTCAGACACAGGTAAACCTCCCCAGCCCCAAAGAGCCTGGTGACTTGTGCTCTGAAAACAGTCAGCCCCAAAACACGTCAGCTGTGCAGAAGGGCAGACACAGAAAACAGTATTTAGCCTATGTGGGTTTAAACTCTTCCTGCACTGAAAACCTTAACACTTGTAACACAAGTAAAGCAAACTCCACCTCCCTCTGTTCATTGAAAGACTGCCTTTTCTGATAATTCTAAGTTGCTTATTTCACCCTTCAGTTAGAAGTATCCTCCACCTGAAGAATATTAACTTTCTTAAGGAATCTGCTTCAACCCAAAGACAATTGTAAATTGTAAAGTTCACCTCCCTCTGTTGTGAGCACTACTCACTTTCTTGAAAATCTTAAGTCCAGTGTTGCAGCTTGCAGCCAGAGGTAGCTTCACCTGAAGACTATGAGGTTATCTGGTGAGCCTGCTAAAATTAGTACTTTTATCAAGGTCTGTAAGATTCTTCCAGAGCTATTGGCTGTTAAGTAGCTGTGATGTAAGCACTTCCTGACACAGTCTGGCTTGGCCTTATACGGCACACTGAGGTAAACAAAAGAAAAACCAGTTTCCAACCCCTAGGGACTGTCTGGGTCCAATACACAGCCTGTAACCTGCTCTCAATTCAGGGCTTATGACAAATTCTTAACTCACAGTATTACAAATATTGCAATGCAAACAGTCAATCACTGACTCCAATCAAGTCAGAAGGGCAAAAACACAGAAAACAGTAAAATCTTAACAATTGTAACAAGTAAAGCAAACTCCACCTCCCTCTGTTGATTGAAAGACTGCCTTTTCTGATAATTCTAAGTTGCTTATTTCACCCTTCAGTTAAAAGTATCCTCCACCTGAAGAATATTAACTTTCCTAAGGAATCTGCTTCAATCCAAAGACAATTGTAAATTGTAAAGTTCACCTCCCTCTGTTGTGAGCACTACTCACTTTCTTGCAAATCTTAAGTCCAGTGTTGCAGCTTGCAGCCAGAGGTAGCTTCACCTGAAGACCTGAAGATAATAAACTAGTCCTCAACTCCAGCAAATACTACTCAATGCTGTTTGGCTCGCCAGCCAGACTCAAATCAAATCTAAATCCCCTTATTATCTCACACGCAGACAGCTCCCCTCTGCCAAATCCTTTAAATATCTAGGTGTCACCCTGGACGAATCTCTTGACCTTGACCTCCATATCTCAACTATCTGTAAGTCCGTAAATGCCAAGATAGGAAGTGCCTATCGCACCAGCTATGCCCTCACCCCTCAAGCCAGACTAGCTGTGGCTCAAGGCTTCCTTCTACCGGCTCTAGCATATGGCTCTGCAATCTACCTATCAGCATCTAAATCCTCCCTCCATAAATGGGATACCACTTACAATAGCATCTGCTGCTATGCCTCTGCATCACCGCGTTTCAAGCACCACTGCCAACTCTATATGGACCTAAAATGGCTTAGCCCCTCCGCCTATTGTCTCCAGTCCTTTGGATCATTAATTGACTCTGTCACCAGAACAGACCTCCCCCTATCCCTTTCCTCTGCTCTGGAATTACAACCTCTCACCTATGAACTACAATCAAATGATAAAGCCCTTCTGCACGTTCCAAGATGCAGAACAAACATGGGCGCACGCACTTTCTGTCACACAGCTCCTAAATACTGGAACTCTATACCCTTCTCTATCCGTCAAGCAACCACCCATGCTACCTTTAAGAAACTACACCGTGAACATCTGCACACCATAAACCCCTGCACTTGTTTTAACCCACCTTGAACCTTCATCCCTCCCTGCTCTCTCCTCATCTCCAGATAATCCACCTCCTTGATACTTCTTCCCCTTCTCTCTTAGTCCAAGCCTGCCCACTCTTACCCCCTCCCTCTCCTCTCTCCCTACTTCTCTCTCTCCCTCTCCACAGTCTTGGCACTTATTGTACTGTACCTCACTACCTATCTATTTTTGAACTTTTTTCCTGTGTTACCCATTCCAATCTGTAATTTGATTTCACAGTACTTTTACCTTCATTATTCAGTTTGTCAATGCGCTTGTATCTAACGTCCAAACATTAATTCTTACTCTGATCTGTACTGCTTTCATGTGCTGTGTCACATGTATATTGTTTGTCTGTAAACTGTTTTCTCCCGGGTTGTGCTTGAAAATAGGCATTGTTTACCTAGTGCACTTACCCGGTTACCAAAAGCAAAAAAAAAAATAAATAAATAGTAGGTTAACTCCTGCTTAGCTCTGCATTAACTGTCGTCTGGCAGTGAGGTAAGAGGGGACAGTATTTACAGTATTTAAGCTGGGTCTCCACTGGATGTCGCGTCTAAGCCTGTGCCGCCAGCCTCTGATGGGTCCGCCGTCGATCATACTGCTCACTCTGACTGCCCAGCTGACACCTTGCTCCACCAGACATAACTGCCACTGTGTGATGCAAATAGGAGCCCTGAACCATCACATGACTGTCTTTACCACAGAGTCTGGCTAGGCTGCACTATGCATTGCATGTTGTCTCTCCGCACATGCTTGCTGGGTCGTGGATGTCACGCATGAGTGCTGTAAGTCCAAAGTCTAGTCAGAGATTCATGAAGCCTGGTCAGGGTTTCCCAGCAACTCTTAAAGGTGCAGTAGTAAAAAAAGGTACTGGCCAATTGGGCCAGTAAAGGAAGCTATTCTCTGGTCTGACTTCAGATTTGCTAGCCTCGAGCCACTGCTAAAGTCGATCCCTGCTTGTCCTGTTGGCTAGTGCAAAAAAAGGTTAAAGTTGACCCTTGCACTTAAGTCTTGGACACTCGCTCTGTGTTTGCATCTCAAAATGTTGTTACAGTTATCAGAAAAGCTCAATTAATAAAATAAAATAGATTATGTACACAAGGATTTACAGTTCGGACAAAAGCGTGTCCAACTGAAGGGGCTAAACTCCAGGTGGGCTTGTCAGACACTGTTTGGAAAAAAAATTTGAAACATTTAAACAAAAAAAATAAATTAATAATAATCAAATGCTGGTGAAAGCATAAGAGAAGTTTAGAGGCTAGTACGCATAAATAACACACAAACAAGTCCAAAATCTTTTAGTGTAAAAGAATGCCAGTGTCAGATTTATTCCTCGTGCTAAAGCTACTGTACACTACTGCTTTCAGTGCATCAATTATGGTTATTACGATTACTTTACAGGGGGCAAAAGCGCTGTCTAAACAACAAAGAATTTCTCACTGTAGCATATAGTGATTAGGATTCAAAGACTGTACTCATTTAATGACGTCCTCTTACCTGAAATATCATTCCATCAAGTAACTGTCCCTCAAGCTTTAGTAACAACTTCTCAAACGGTTTCAACTTATCCTCCGGAACCCCAAATTTTGAGGGGTTATGATGCACAGACTTTAGCAACCTTGCATTGGCAGGGAATAAAATATAAATATGCATTAAATGCATGAATTACTTCAATTGGCTAATTTTTCATTTGTCATGACAGTAAGACATCAGTGGGTATTGAGCTGTGTTGTATTTAAAGGCAGTGACAATCACATTTCAGTGCTATTTTCCTCAGTTTCACTACTTTGTCCGTGATAGCTTCCCATTAAATAGTAATAGTAAAATCATGCACTTAAAATGACAACAAAAAAGACAAACGTTAATACAGCAAACAGCAGGTTATTGAAACTTCATGGTCTCGAGGGGAAGAGCTCTCACTAGGGTCACTAGAACACTGCCACCCAGACAAAGTCAGACTATGAACTTCAAGTCTGGGTGCTCACCAAGGAAATTACATGAAGAAACACAGAAGACAGCACTCCAAACAAGCGGTAAATGCAGATAAAACTCTTAACCTCGAAGCAGGTCCATTCATTGATAAGGTACCAGTGAATGGCAGTAGGTAGTACTACAAACACCAGCGCACCACAGTTAATACCTCTTCATCAGGGGACTTCTGTGTTTCTTCACACTGGAAACTTACATCTGTACTTTTATTGGGAAATCTGCCATTTTCTCCACTATCAACAGAAAATTAAAGTTAACATATTTACCAAAACTGTTGCTCTTCCAGGATAACTTCACTACTGATTACCACTTATAGGCCTGGGCTGGAGGCACAAAGACCCAGCATGAGTAAAGCTTTAGCCAGGGAGCTGGTAGCTGCTACTGGCACAGCACCTATGCACCCCCCACATGGTCCCACATGCTAGCCAATTACCATTGCCAGCTCCCTCACCAACCTCAGTTCTGTTAACCATGAGAGAGAAACAAAACTCAGGAAAAATAAGTTATGGCTAAAGAAATGCCATAGCTTAAGGTATAGGGAAGGGATATAAGAAAATAAGCAACAAAATGAAACCTGACTACCAACCTCTACACAGAGAGAAGGGACACACCAGGAGGCAAAGAAAGGTAGTTGGGTATGGATCCAATTCCTCAACACCACTTGCTAGATGGCAGAGGGGTAGTGATGCTAAGGTAGTAGTCCTGAAGCATGTCACTCTGGCAGGCAAGTCAAGAGGCGTATGCCCAAAAGATTGGGACCCCACTGCAATGGGGATGGCACACATGTGCCCAAAAGCAGAAATAAACCACAAATGACTTCTAATAGGCAACATCGTGACACCAGAGGGTAAACTGACTGGAAATCAGTTAGAATATGCCCCCTTTCCCCACTAGGGGAGGAAGGGGATGAAATTCTAGTGCCTATGGAGTTGCAGGGCTAGAAAGCCTAATTGAGTCAAGATGTGTCCATCTCTCCAGTTATCCCCCCCTTCCCCGGAGTCTAGTGCGCAAATAGCCAAACTGACATAGGAGAAAGAGAAAACACATGTCAACTGCCCAAAATGAAAAAAAAAAAAAAAATCTTGACGTGGCCACAAGAAAACCATCAAAACAAAACCGACCTGTTTCTCCTGAAAAAACTGGGATGTACCCTGTGTAAGGGGCTAGTATAACGTGATCTGATCAAGTGCACAGCACCCCTCCACAGACAGGGCTACTGTCAAGTGGCATTAGATTAGACAGTGCACAAACGACACAGGCTGCATTTAGCAACTAATAGGGATATACCCAAGAAAAGGGAAAAGGTATGTAGGAAAAAAAGAAAGTAAGGATTTTTTCCCCCTTTTTTTCCATTGACATGGGGCCCTGAAGAGGAACCTCACCCCAGTTTTGTCTTTCTTTTACATTTTTTGAGGGAAGCAACTGGAGAAAGAAGTACAGTTATGTATGAACTTACTGTAACCGTAGATCTTCAAGAGGCTCTCTTGCAGCAGGCCATCACCAGTTGGACTATAGCCACCAGGCACTAGGACCACAAGGAAACTTTCTAGCTAGCAGTCTACCAGAGTGGGACGCCCACCTCTGACATCAGCTGCTGACGTCCGCCAATCCTATAAAGGTGGGTGGCCCCCATACCCTCTTCAGTTCTCCCGCCAGAGACCAAAAGCGGGATGCCATCTGGGTAAACCGAGGAGGATTCCAAGGTAACTCGAAAGCATAGAAAAAGTAGATGCAGAAGGCTCACCCTTAAGGAAGAGGAGAGACAGACAGGAAGAGGGGGAAGGAGGGAGGGAGGGAAAGCAAGAGATCCTCTTGAAGATCTACTGTTACAGTAAGTTCTTACGTAACTGTACTATCTTACTTCAAGGTATCTGTTGCAGCAGGCCATCACCAGTAGGACTGAGTCCCAAGCAGCACTGGCTACTACAGACAGTCAGTACGCGTGGAGGCTAAACCGAGGGCCTATGAGAGGAGACCCTGAAGCACAGCAAGGCTGAAGTTGGCCCTTCGCCTAGAAGCAATGTGCAGACTGTAATATTTGGTGAAGGTGTGAACAGTGCTCCAGGCAGCAGTCGCGCAAATGCCAGCAGCGGATACATTCCTGAAATAAGCAACCGATGTGGCCATACCCCTGGTGGAAAGGCCCTTAACCGTGCCCGGAAGCTCCTTACTGTATTTCCAGTAACAACAGATAATGCAACTGGCCAACTATTATACAGGCACAGTTTGAACACTGAGGCGCCCTCTTTCACTGATTAGACTTCTTGGAGTCCTTGGTGCAGTGTGTATAGTACCACAGGATTCCCCTTGATTGGAATGCTCCAGAAAAAAAAAAACAGGCAGGTGGATGGATTGATTCAAAGTAAACTCCAAACACCACCTTAGGAAGAAACTTAGGGTTGGTTCGAAAAGACACCCTGTCTTTGTGAAAGATCAAATAAGGCTTCTTACACATCAGAGCCTGCTGCTCAGAAATCCTTCAAGCAGAAGTAATAGCAACTAAAAATAATGATTTCCATGACAGAAAGAGTAGCTCACAAGACGCGGCTGGTTCAAAGGGAGGCAGCATAAGCTTTTCCAACACAAAACTGAGGTCCCAAGCTGGGACAGGATCACAGATTGGAGGCTTCAAATGCAGAATGCACTTGATCTACTGGACAGGTGAAGGGATCCAACTGGTGTGACGCAGCCCAAACAGTAAAGCGCTTCCATTTCATAGAGTAAGTGCCCTGGTGAAGGGTTTCCTAGCCGCCACCAGAACATCTGCCACTCTGGGGACACCCCAAACTGGACGATAGCTAAGTCCTCAGGAGCCACACATGGAGATGGAGTGATCTGAGGTTCGGATGGACCAGAGTGCCCGGCTCCTGGGAGAGCAAGCCTGTGCACAGGGGCAGGGGGACCAGGGGTTCCATGGCCAGCTGTTGAAGCAAGGGGAATCAGATCTGACAAGGCCAGAAGGGGGCGATCAGGATCATAGTGGCCCCTTCCATCTGAAGCTTGTTCAGGACCCTCTGAAGAAGTGGGAAGGGAAGGAGGGCATAGAGGAACCTCCTCTTCCAAGCGAGGGAAAACGCGTCTCGCCAGAAAACTCCAGGCCCTGGATCGAGCAAGGAAAGCGGCAGTTTTGAACTATGTGGGGACGCAAAAAAGGTCTAACTCGGGATGACCCCATCTATCAAAGAGTTCTTCAACTACCAAGGTCATGGGCTCTGGACCAAGACCGGCTTAGACTGTCCACCAGACATTTTGGGCACCGGGAACATGAATGGCCAAGAGCACCAGTCCGTGTTCTATGGCCCAGTACCAGACTCTCATCACCTCCCGGCACAGGGAATAGGAATGAGTCCCCCCTTGCTTGTTTATATAATAAACAATGCACATGTCCATCTAAACCAATAGCAGACACGGGGATAGCCAAATCTGAAAGGCCTGCCGGGCATACTAGACTGCTCGCATCTCCAGGACATTGATGTGGAGTGTCCTCTCCACCTCGGTCCACATACCCAGAGTTTGGTGGACCCTCAGGTGAGCCCCTCAGCCGAGATTCAAGGCATCTGTTGTCAGTACTTGCTGAAGGGGAGGATTGCAAAAGGGAATCCCCCGAAGCAGGTTGTTGGGCCTGAGCCACCACAACAGTACCCTCCGGACTAGATCAGAAACTATCACTAGATGATCCAGAGCACTGTGCACTGTCCAACTAGACCTTCAGCATCCATTGAAGGACTCACATGTGTAGATGGGCCAAGGGAACCGTGGCAATGGCTGCGGTCATGAGGCCCAGAAGCCATAAGAAGGCCTTTGCACAGACATAACAGCTGGAGTAAAGAATCAGACCTGGTACATCAGATACTCTGCTCTGTCTGAGGGCAGGAAGGCTTCACCCTGGTCTGTGACCAGGACTGCCCCTATGTACTGAAGCCTCTGGCAGGGAGTAAGGAAAGACTTCAGCATGTTGATGGTAATGCCCAAGGCCTGAGACAAACTGCAGATCTGGGCCAGGGTTTGAAGGAGACATTTCCTGGACGGGGCCACTAACAGACAATTGTCCAGATACGGGAAAACACAGAAACCCTGCCGCTTCAAGGCAGCTGTCACCATCACCAGGCATTTGTTGAAGACCCTGGGAGCTGAGGACAAACTAAAAGGCAGAGCCCTGAACTAGTAGTGCGCTCCCTGAAAGTGGAAACGGAGGACGTGCCTGTGGGGGGCCAAAACCTTGATATGCAGACAGGCATCCTGCATATCCAGAGAGCAGATACAGTCTCCCTAACGCAGTTGCGGCAGCAAACCCTGAAGGGTAACCATCCTGAACCTCTTGTATTCTATTAACAGGCTCAGCTGGCTCAAGTCCAGGATGGGTTGCTTTGGTACCATAACGAAGTGGGAGTAGAACCCTTGCCTATTGAAACTGCGGGACTGGTTCTGTGGTCCTTTTTTGAAGCAAGGCCTGAATTTCCTCCCTGATGAGCGGAATGTGAGCAAGGGGATAAGAGGACTGGCCAGGAGGGGTTTCTGGAGGCCACTCTATGAACTCTAGTGTATGACCATGCTCGATGAGCTGCAGCACCCATTTGTCTGTGGTGATTTCCCTCCACCTGTCCAGCTGAAGGGAGAAGCAACACCCGACTGCCTCCTAAAGGCCTACTGGAGGGAGAGGGTCTGGCAAAGGAGTCAGGAGGTGGGAGAAGCAGCTGTTGGGGCAACTGCGGACCCTCGGGTGCTACGGGTGGCAGTGGCGAAAGGGTGGGGAGAGCTCCCTCTTGCTTTGTGCTTGCCCTGAGCCTTTGGAGAGGGATGGACCTGCCTGCAGGAAAAGTGACGAAAGGGAGTCCTCTGTCCTAACAGTCTAGGTATGATACACAGAGTGAACAGATTTAAGGGCGTATCCTAAGGTCTGCAGTTTGGAGAGGAGATCCTGAACATCACCTCCGAACAGTCTGAGGCCCCTGAAAGGGGCATTCATTACGCTGGACTGGATGTCTGGAGTGGAGACTAAGACCCATAGTCAGGAGTGACACCTGATGCAGAAATCTGCAGCTGCTGCCCTGCCTAAGGTGTCGACCGCAGGATGTGGATACTGACATCCAAGCCCATCTTGAGGGTCTGCTGCTTCGAAAGGTCATCTGGCATGGCCTGGATAACCTCCCTAGCCTGATCCCACAATAAATTCTGAAACTGCACCATATTGGCTAAGTAACTGATGGCCCAAATGACCAGAGTGGCAGATGCGAAAGCCCGTTTACCCATATGGTCTAGTTGCCAAGACTCCCTATCTGGAGGGAGAGCGCTTAAGTGTCTGGGCCTCTTTGTATGGTCGTGTGCTGCATAGATGACAACCAAATCAGCCTTGGCTGTTCCCCAAAATATGGCTTACTAGCCGGGGCCTGGTATAGCCTGTCTGCCTTCTTGGAGACCGCCGGGACTGTGTGGGGAAAGATTCCAGGCAGCCCAGGTGACATCCTCACCAGTGAAAGATTTAAGGAGAAAGTCCGAATCCACTTTGGGCAGGAATTCAGGATGCGTACGCAGTACTACCTTATCCTTGTGAAGAGACAGTATATGGGGGAGGGTCTGTGATTAAGGCACGTATTTCAGAGATCCTGTGAGCAGAAGTGATAGCCAACAGGAAGGTGGTCTTCCATGTTAGAAACTTTAAGTCACAGGTGGCTAGAGGTTCAAAAGGTTTACAAGTGAACATATCTAGCAGAAGGTTAATATCTTATGCAGTCACTGGTTTTCTGACCAGCCGTCTAGTGTGTAGGATGCCCTTGAGGAACCTCCTGACTAATGGCAACTGAGCCAACGTCATGTTCTGCACTGGCTCATGATAGGCCAAAATAGCACAGAGGTGTACCTTCACTGTCGAGTATTGTAGTCCAGCATTTGACAGGTCTAAAAGGAACTCCCAACACTTTATTTGGTGGGCAGTGGAATGGAGCCAGAAGGGACTTTGTACGCCAAATCAAGAAGCGCTTCCATTTAGCTGTGTAAGTCTTTCTAGTGGTGGACCTGTGTGCTGCCAAGAGGATTTCCGAGATTCTCCAAGAAACTTTAAACCTACCCACTTCTATCTCCTCAGGAGCCTGGCATGGAGATGAAGGGAGTGCAGGTTGGGATGGACCAGGGGGCCCATGTCTGGAGGTTCATTCGCAGAGGAAGATGCCTCAGGGGGACTTCCAACAACTTCTTGATAAATGAGAATCATATCTGTCAAGGCCAGTATGCAGCAATTAGAACCATCCTGCTCCCTTGTGCCTCCAATTTGAGCAGCACCCTCTGAGCTAACGGAAGAGGAGAAAATGCGTACAGAATGCATCTTGTTCACAGGAGTCTGAATGCATCCTGACAGAAAATGCCAGGTTCTGGATTTCTGGAACAGGATAGAGGCAGTTCTGCACTGAGTGGGGATGTAAAAAGGTCCAGGTCTGGGCTGCCCCACTCGTCGAATAGTGATTGCACGACATCTGGTGAAAGCGACCATTTGTGTGGATCCACCTCTGTCCTCCTGAGGCGATCAGCCAGGTCGTTCAGAGTTCCTGGCAGGTAGACTGCCTGAATCAGAGCATCGTGCTCGAGGCACCACTCCCACATTCTCATGGCCTCCCTGCACAGAGGGTAGGAGTGTGCACCACCCTGCTTGTTGATGTAGTACATCACTGCCTTGTTGTCCATCTGAAGGATTACTTTGCAACAGAGGACATCCTTAAGGGCTCAAACAGTGTACAGGACAGCTCTCATCTCTAGAACATTTATGCATAAATAAGACTCCTCCTGACTCTGTACTATCAGAGTGTGGAGTTCTTGGCAATGAGCTCCCCAACCGATCAGAGATGTATCCATGGAGATGGTGATCTGAGATTCCAGTGAAGCAAAGGGTAGAACCTGAAGAAGGTTGTCCTCCTGAATCCACCATGCAAGTGATCTCATCAGAGGCCCTGTCACTTTCATTCGGTAAGACTGTGGGTGTGTGGTTGGTGACCACTGTGTGCTGAGCATCCACTGGGTGGTCCTCATGTGTAGCCGGGCTAGAGGTACTGTGAACACAGAGGAGTGCATGAGGCCCAACATCTGTTGCACGGAGAGAGCCCTTACGGAGGTGTTCTCCCTGATGTAGCGAGCCATCTGAAGAATGTCATCCTTCTGTCCTCCGAAAGGAAAGCCCTTGCCCTGGATGTTTCCAGGAGGGCTCCTATGAAGAGGAGCTGTTGGGAGGGTTGAAGCTGGGATTTTTCCAGATTCAGGTGAACTCCCATGGAAGTGAGAAGCCATGGAGACTGCTTCCTGTGTCTCCTGACTGGACAGACTTGCCAATAGCCAGTCATCCAGGTAGGGGAAAACTTGGATGCTGAGCTTTCAGAGGTGTGCTGCAAGAACTGTGAAACACTTTGTTAAGACTTGAGGCACCGTGGACAGCCCAAAGGGCAGGATTTTGAACTGGTAATGTTTACCCAAGGCCACGAAGTGTAGACACCTGTGGTGACTTGGATGTACTAGGACGTGATGGTGGGCATCCTGCACATCCAGGGATGCCAGCCAATCATACTGATGAAGGAATGGAAGCAAAGTTCCCAGGGAGATGATCTTGAACTTCTCCCAGAACAGATACTTGTTCAACTTTCCGAGGTCGAGAACTGGGTGCAGAAAGTAATCAGAGTAGAAACCCTTGTTCTTTTCTGCCCAGGGAACAACTTCTACTGCCCTGTTTTTGAGAAGGCCCTGTATCTCAGAAGTGAGAAGGTCTGACTGAGTGGTGAATAGACTGTGCTGCCATTTGGGCAGGAGATCTGGGGATCTCCGCAAAATTAAGAGAGTAACCCTCTCGAATAATCCTGAGGACCCATGTGTCCATGGTAATGGACCTCCACTGGTTGTAAAGCTGAGTCAGGCAACCTCCCACTGCCCTGGAGGTGTCCATCTCAGGCAGTTGAGGTGGGACCGGGGCCAGATTTTCAGAGGTGGTACTGGGCGCTTTCAGGCCCTGTGCATTTTGCTACATTTTCTTTTGTGGCTGAGAAGTCTGGTTTCTGTTAAAGGCTCCAAACTGTCGACAGTTCCCGTCCCTTTGAGGGGCAGAAGGAGCTGGTCTGGCAGTTTTAATGGCAGTCATGCTTTTCTGAGCAGCCTCTAGCGCTTGCACTACTTGGGGGCTGAACAGACAAGCACTATCAAATGGGACATCTATGACCTACTGTTGAGCATCGGGTGAGAAACCTGATGCTCTGAGCCAGGAGTACCGTCTGACATAGATACCAGCGACAACCACCCTAGCCGCCATGTCATAGGCATAGCTAGAAGCTTCAAGCTGATGACTACTGGACTCAATGCCCTTGGTGATAATCTGGAGAAACTCCATGTTTACGTCAGACTCTGGGAGATTCTCAACTGTTGACTTGAGAGAGTTCCAAAGGGTGTACTCATACTGAAAGAAATGGCGCTGATAACTGGCAATACACATGCCTAAGGTTGTGGCTGCAAAGGCCCGTTTTCCCTAAGTGTCAATCTTGTGAAATTCCTTACTGATAGGCAATGCCAAAGCCTCCTTGGGAGGACAGCCCTGTCGTTCTCTGCAAGCACCACTAAAGCATCTGCAATAGGCTGCAATACCAGGAAGGGTCTTTTCTTGGGAGGGAAATATTTTCTGTCTGCAGCCTTAGCTACAGAAGGGATAAGTGCCAGCCTGGCCCACACTGCTTGTGACAAGGTCTCAAAAGAGGGGGGCACAGGATAAGATTCATAAAAATATTGGGAACATGAAGGAACTCGAGGCGCAAGAGCCTCCCTGGGTCCAGAGAAGAGGTTTGAAGTGCCAGGGTGGATCCCATATTCCCAAGGAGGGACTGGAAGGAAAGGTCCTCTACCAAGGATACAGCCGATATAGAAGGCTTGCTTCCAAGTCATAGATTGAGTCATCTTCAACATCTTCAGACAAAATCAGGTCAGGATCAGACTCATCATGTTCTACCTCCACCCCAAGAGGTCAGGAACTAATCCTGTGAGACCAAAACCTGGTCTAGGCAAAGGGTACACAGGAGACACCAGAACTCGTATCGGCATCGAGGAACTCGGCACCATATCCCACACATAGCACCGAAGCACCAGATGCCACATGCGGCACGAAGCACCCAACGCCACATGCGGCACCAAAGCAAACCAACAAGCATGCAGCA
This sequence comes from Neoceratodus forsteri, assembly GCA_016271365.2. Taxonomy (NCBI): domain Eukaryota; kingdom Metazoa; phylum Chordata; order Ceratodontiformes; family Ceratodontidae; genus Neoceratodus; species Neoceratodus forsteri. Next base: position 1,226,189,805 of record CM028131.1, on the reverse strand, counting down.
CCACAGCATTCGATGCCGCACGTGGCACTGGAGAACCCGACACTGCACTAGGCAACAAAGAACTCGACACCGCACAGGGCACCAAGGACCCCAGCACCGAACTCAGCACCGATGTACTTGGACCCCTGTCAGACCTAGAAGAAAAGGGGGTGGAAAGTGGTACCTGTGCCGGCCCCCGGTGGAAACCTGGTGAGGGGGTAAGGCACATGGAACCACTGGTACCAGAGAGGGAAAAACTCAGTCGCTGGCACCAAATGCACATCCTGTCCCAACTGCACCAGACGTGGCCCAGCGGCTCCAAAACCAGAGGGCCCAGGAACCAGGTACACCGGTGAAGGGCAACCAAGAGAGATGCCATACCCACTGCTCCATAAGAGCGGCCCAATGATGAAACTGCTCACCGCAAACCCCATCAGAGGACAGAGAGGGGCTCCAATGTGGGGGAAACACGGCCGTTAAAAACTGAGACCCCGGAGGAGTCGGGTGGATCTTCCGACTCTCCACTACCAAAGACTCCCTCGCAGACCTACCAGAAGGTGACCTCGAGCGGTACCGCTTCTTTTTCTTCCGACGGGAAGAAGAAGACCTTGAGGCCAAGCAGCACTGGGTCCCTGATCGAGATGGGGAACAGGCCAGCTTCTTTTTGTGCTTCTGGGAGGACTGTCCTCCCTCCCAAGCACCGGACTGCCCTTGGTCAGACCCCCCCCTCCATAAAGGCCAGCGGACCAGAAACAGCCCCACTGCCAGAACAGCTTTCCAGCAAAGTCTCCCTACTGTCAATGATATCATCCATCGTCGACTCCGTCAATGGCAGGCTAAGAGAAATTCTTTCTTCAGAAAATAAAAATAATATATATTTTTTAAAATACTAATACTAAAACACTAAACGAAACTGAACAACTATAGTTGCTGTTGTATAGACATGAAGATTTGACTCCTGGCGGGCAAGCGACATTGTCACTGAAGCACATTTGATGGCAGGAAAAAAGGAACCAAGGTGGTTGGAGGGTCAACGTCGAGATAACCTACAGAGGCATGAGCCAGTCTCGCGGTACTGCGCATGAGTGGTCCTACCTCGGTGCCAACCCCCCCTAAAGAGTTTTGGCTCCTGCTGGGTCCTAGCGTTTCTGGCGTAGTAGCCAGCAGTATGAATGAATGGTGAAGGCTTTAAGTCCAGGAAGATCAAGCCTCTCCATATCACCTTGGTTGGCACCATCCTCTACCCCTTACTCAGTGTTGACTTCGATGATGTGCCCAGTGCAGTCATGCTCCTTGGTGTTGTGGGGCGACACTAAAGTGAGGGAAACCTCTGAGATGACGCTGTCAACACTGTACTTGGAGCTGGGTCCAGCATCAGCACCACTGCCATCGCCGTCTGTCACCATGTTCAGAGCCGTCCCTTTCCTCGGTGTTGCCAGCGACACCATGGATAGTGACGACTTCAGAACCATCACAGTTCTCAGATGTAGTCCTGTTATTCTAGTGGATTTTATGGGAGCAGTTAAACTTTATAAAATTAACTGTTACAATAACAGCTTAATGTGTAGACAGGAACCAATGGTGCAACCAATAAACTAGTCAGTGCACCTAAACAGTTCAATTTCTGGGCAGACTACAGTCTTCTACACCTATTCACACAGCTAGACACCATCTTAATGGAAGGGCATGATGCAGTGTTTTGAAATAATGTAAAAACTCTCTAGTTGCAGTTCAGTCATGTAATAACTTCCCAGGTTTCTGAATGTAAGTAAATAAAACAAAGAACATTCTCCAGTAGTCAGTGACCTGAGTAGAACTGGTTTCCCTTTTTCCCCTTCCCACAGTACTCAGTAATCCCCAAAACATTCCACCAGTTCTACCGGCCTGTTGTATACAGCTCCTAGTCCTCCCCACTAAGCCTCATCAGGTCTTTTTAAATTGTGATCAAAAGTTTATCCAGGTCTTTTGGTTCTAAGTAACTGTAAGTTTGGCCCCTATACTGCACACAGAGTTCCACTGGATAGACAGAGCTGAAAGGTATGTTACAGTCTCAACTTTTTTTCCCACCATCAACACTTTCCTAACATAGCTAGGTGCTATAACTTAGGTTTGGGAATTATTAAATCTTCCATCCACCCACCTCAAAGTTCTTAGTCTGCTGTGTTGCTTTCTGCACCATGTCTTGCTGTACTACTGAACCGAACTTGAGCAGAACGGTCAGAGGGATGTTAGAATTACTGACCAACCATGGTACTACTTGACAGCACTTTTCAAGTTCAATTAGCGTCATGTGCAAGTCCAGGGCCAAGGCCTCTTGTAACCAAGTGATGATCACGGGTATTGGGCGGGCTCACTCGAATAATTCAGTTAAATCGTGGACTCTCACATTACGCTCTTTCAGTAAGTTTTCAGAGTGTTCTAATCTAGAGCAGAAATCTTATTTTCCTTCACCAGGCTGGATAAAACAGCGAGCGCCTTGCTCGCGGCACTCATTGCCTCCGCAACCTCTGTACCACAGAACTGCATTCGCTGTTCAACTGCCTGCACATGCTGTACAAAAAAAATAAATAACTCCAATGATTTGTGCATTTTATCCACAGATGTGTTTAGCAAGGGCAAGGTAATTTCAGTCACCGGCAGTTAAGGCTTCCACATTCCTTCTCTGGTCTTGAGTAGGATGCTTCGGCTTAAAAAGTCCTGCGCAGGAGTTCAAGCGTTTTTGGGCTTCCCCATTGTCCACCCCCTCCAAAACTTGCACCACAGATTAACAAGGGTAGAATCTCATAAACTGTTGAGTTTTAAGAAAACTAATCCAAACATAAGCTAGTTTTACTAGATTAATCAGTTCACCATGCAGGAGCAGCTGTAAACGACAGCTAGACAGCCCAGGCTGCTCAACAAAAGATTTAAAGAAAAAAATACATGTAAAAGTAGTGTGTGTAATTATGATAAATAATTATAGAGTCATGTTACTTGTTATTACTGTGGTATTAAAGGTGAAACGAGGCTATTTGCCCATCAGGTTAACCCTCCCACTGCCTCAGTGGTACTTTTCCAGCTTATTCCATTCCCTTATGAATACATTTATTCTAGTTTTAAATAGTTGAAAATGTTTACTATTTACCAGGAGTGAATTCCACATGTTCATTACTCTCTGTGTAAAAAACTACTGAGGGTGCTATGTTTTAAAGGGCTTTGCTGCCAGTCTACCCCTGTGCCCCCTCACTACCCTCTTGTTAACCAATTCATCAAGTCCTAGTCTGTCATAGTTTTGCACAGAAGTAGGTTCCATTTATTTTTCCTCACCTGCAAACTGTATAGGCCCAGTACCTCCAGTGTCCTTGCACATTTATACGCCTATAGCCCATGCGTATGCTCAGTAGCCCTTCTCTGTATCTTTTCAAATTTAAGTCCTTGACCAATTCTGGTCCACTAAATGGGGAGTAGTAGTCTAGTTGAGGTCTGACTTGTATCAGCCAGTCATTATTCATCCATGCCCTTTTATAATCCGGCACAAGACATATAAGCACTCTTCAGCAGCCAAACCAAAATGTCTACATCTTCAAACCACTTCCAACATCCAGCTGCCTAAACTTCCCCTGTATGCTGTTTACAAGTGTTAAGTAATTAGTAAATTTCTTGCCTTTATTTATTCTGACGAACATATTCGGCACTATACACTACAATCACTTTCTTATTCAAACTTTTCTTTCAGTCAGCAGCTCGGCAAGGTCAGAAAGACTTGCCCACAAGAGTTACCACAGAAACATTTGAGGGCATGTTCTTCCAACCTTGCTAGCATGCAGTGCTGCACATCTGTGTTGGAATAATTTCCTCTAAGAAAGGCATAGAAACATAGACTTTGACGGCAGATAAGGACCGCTTGGCCCATCTAGTCAGCCCATTTCTCTACCTACAGGATAGGCCGCAGATCCTAGTTAACCAACAGCCTATTTCCTCCTACCCCCGACAAGAATTGCCTTATGTCTGTCCCATGCATTCTTGAATTCTCCCACAGTTTTAGACTCTACAACCTCCTCAGGAAGGCTGTTCCATGCATCCACTACTCTCCCTGTGAAAAAATACTTCCTCACATTGCCCCTGAACCGCCCTCCATCATCACTGTGGCAGTTACTACTGGCTAGTTCTCAACAAAAACAAGCTTTTTTACTTTTTTTAATCCAGACTGGGGGGCAATATTTAATTAATCATTTCAGGACTGAAGCAAGACATAGTGGATGAGCTGAGCAGCCTGTTGGACTGATTGGAGCAGTTCAGACTCTGAACAGGATGTAAAAATTATTTTAAATACCCACACAGCAAACTCCTTGATGAAATCTAGCAGTCTGCATTCCCAACCATGACCACAGACAGCATGTTCATCTTCAATGAAAAACGAAAAATGTTGTCAATGAAGGGGGTTACCATCATCATACTAGAGGCAGGCAGTATCGGCCGAGTGCTGTAGCCTAGGCAGGAGCAGGCAGCAATGAATATAACATTTATTTTGACAGGCAGGTTTGGTGGTATCTACTGGTACACAGAGTCAGGTAGGTTAACTGATATGGTGACAACTTAAGTACAATCTAGTCTGTACTCAGCCAGTGATTGCACAAATCAATACTGTGTGGGGAGGGGGCTGTAGATAACTCGAGAAGTTAAGTTAGATCAGTTAGCAGGAGCATATGTGACTGGCTAGTGGCACACGGACTGTTGAATGATTTCATTTATAATTTGCAGGTTTGGTGGTGGAATGACTCTGTGAACTAATGACTGAGTTATGGTGAGGTATGATACTTACATGGTTAAAACCATAGCAAAGTAAAAACAAACAGCCTTTTCGTGTCATTTGTATGACATTTTAAAAACGCTACACAATTTTGAGCTGCCGCTAAGCAAATTGTGATCTGTACAGTGGCTGTTGCTATGCAAATTTTTGAGGGTAAAATATTCCCTGGGGATGTCACAGTATCAAATTTTAAATGTCACAATATTTGTTTCTAAAAAATCCTGATATATTGATTATCACAATAATTTACATTATTTCTCATTGTTAGAAAAAGTAGAACAAATCTGATTGAGGACGGTGAAGAACTGAGACTCTGTCACACCTGAAGAAAGACATTCTGCCACAGCAGCAGAAATAAGAAAGTCAAAATGGTTTACCACGGGGGTCGTGGTCTAGCTGAGGAGCTGAATGGAGGTGTTTTAGGAGAGCTCAGTCTTAATCCACTGCAAATCTGCACCATCCTGTGGAATACTGTCCTCATAGTTGCCTACGACGACTGATACTACCGCCCCAATGTCTGCTTCATCAAAATCAGCCTAAAAACAAGCAAAACCAAAATTTAGTCAGCCTACAAAAACGGCAGCCCCTACTCGGTCTACCAACTCAGCAAGTAGCTCTCCGGCTCCGGTCCAAGTCTCACAGGAAGAACCCAAGGGTACCACCGAGAGCGCGGTCATGGATCTTGGCTACCAGAATTTGGAAAGGCTAATTCGGACCTAAAATATGATTTGGGAACACAGATGTAATCCGGCTTCGATACTATGACTGCACAGATTCAACATCTCCAGCAAATGGTGAATGCTACGTCTGAAACTGTGGAGACCCATGAGACACGCTTAACAGAACCGTATTTAGAATAAGTACTCAGGAGGACAATAACACCAGAATTTCTTCTGACCTCCAGCAAGCTTTACAAGATATTGAATTCCTAAAACAAGTCATGGACGACCACGAAAAAAGGGAAAGGAGGTGCAATATCCATGTTGTGGGCCTACTGGAAAGCCTTGAAGGCAGGGACTGTCTGACCTATACCAGAGATTGGCTAAAACAACATCTCTCGCTGGTACCTGAAATTACTTTAGAAATCCAAAGGGTACATCGCTCATCTGGCCAGCGACTTCCTCCTGAACAGAGACTGAGACATCTTCTGGTCATATTTCTATGTTTCCAGGACCGCCAGGCAGTGTTGGCAGCAGCCCGAAAAACCGATCCCACTGAGATACAGGGCTCCAGAGTCAGCATTTTCCCAGATTTCTCCAGGCCTCTGCAAACCAGAAGGCAAGCCTTTGCGGATGTCAAGAAGAGGCTTCATGATTTGAACTGTCCATTCACAATGACCTACCCCGCAAGACTAATTGTGAGGCCTCCTGGAAGTAGGCAGAGCGCCTTCACCGACCCAGAAGCCGCTTTGGAATATGTGAGGGACCTGAGGAAATGTGATGGTATGGACCAGGAGAACAGAAACAGAGACTGATTCTGGTAATTTGGCAGTTGGTTATGTCCTTTAGGATGCCGGAGCCTCTAGCGAGGGTTTTTTTTTGGGGGGGGGGATAGGCTTGGCCCATAATTTCGGGGACGAAGGCCTATCAGGACTGGGCCCAAGAAGGTCCTCTGTCATACCCATCCTCTCATCCAGGAGGGATTTGAACTTTCACAGGCACGGGGTTCTTCTTATCCATGGCAACTGGCCTGAATGCAGGCTGTAATCCAGGGACAAACACTATGTTAAAGAACTATTTAAACGTTTACTTCAAAGTCGCTATTTTTCCTGTTTTGAATTTTGCTGTTTTGAATATTGCTAACTATTAGTTACGGATGCAAATTAATTTAGTTATTATGTTTATTCAACGATCGGGGGGGGGGTGGGCAAATCTAAGTATCATCGGTCTTGCTTCTCCGGGGCTGGAGGGAGAGGGCTGGACTGTTGCGCCACAGCAGATTCTAGATGGGTGAATGTTGCTTCCCACGTGGGAGACCCTCCCGACTAGCGGTCTCCTCGGGGATCTCGGGGTAGTGGGATAGGACTATGCTCCTGCTGCTGCCCTTAGACAATAAGCACAAGGTGTCCCCTCTGGTGATTGCTCATCCATCTGTGATGCATTTGTTTTTGTTGGCTAATGGACAGGGATGAGGCCTTATGTTATTTAAGGGACCACTACTACGTGTGGGGTGGGGAAGAAGCTGCAGGGGATTAAGTGACTACATTGTGAGTACTGCCCATCCTCTTATTGAGGTTTTCACACTCTATAAACTCATTGGTGCGTAAGTAATCAACTCCGGAAGAGCTATGGTGGCAAACTGTATCACGCATTGAAATGTGTAGAGGGGGCCTAGACCTGCGCCACTCAGGGCGAGGAGGGAAGGCTTCCCTTGACACTGCTCTGCCCTCTCCGAGAGAATGGGTGACATGAGAAACAGGGGCCAAAGAACTGCTCTATCGCCCAGCAGCAGCCAGCACCTGGCAGAGTATGTCGGGGGCAGCTCTCTCCCCCACTTACAATCCCTTGGTCTATAAACAGGATGCAAGGACATACGGTATTATTTCTCAACGTGCAGTGGATTTGGAAGCTCAATCCATGAAGAGTAGAGGATGCTGAGTACTTTGAGATCTCGAGAGAGGAAAGGAGAGAGGGGGGACCACTGATCTCCACGGAGACTGTAAATGGGCAGGGAGGGGAGTTCTCAAAGCAAGCAAAGGGGGAGGAGACAGGTTCCCAAGGGATAAATGAGGAGGGGAGGGACTACTGCAGGGGGCTGATTAGTGAGGTTAAAGTTTGTTGTGAGATAGGGGATGGGAGGGAGTTTTTTTTTTTTTTTTTTTTAACACAGGCGTGACTGTTTCAAAGTAAAAGCTGTGGTTTAGTTTGTTTAGGGAGGGTGGGGAAGGAGCTTCTCAGAATGGGGGACTGTTTAAATTTAAAAATGGTGGACTGTTTGGACGATGCCTTGTTATTTTTAGTATTACAAGGTTCAGGTATTACCATGTGGATGAAGCTCTTCATATTTTGACACTGAAACAATGGCAGAGTTAACTATTTTATCATGGAATGTCAATGGATTGAAAACTGCGGTTAAAAGGAAAAGGGTGTGGTCATATATTAAGAAATTAAGAAGTGATGTGGTATTACTTCAGGAATTACATCTTACAAGGGAGGAAGCAGATAAACTCGCCCAGTCATATGGGGGGGGTGTCTTTTTAGTGGCGACCTTTACCTCTAGGGCTAGGGGGTGGCCTGGTCTCCCACATACAGTGAAGAGATTTGTGGCGGATCCCCAGGGCAGGTATGCTATAGCTGAGGTGGAAATGGGGGGCAGGAAGTATACCGTCGCCTCAATATACGGTCCTAATTTTGACTCCCCAGACTTCTTCACACACCTGGCAGTAACCCTGGCCCCCTACCAGGATAACTTAGTGTTGGGAGGAGATTATAATACCTATCTTGGACCCGGGTTGGATCACTCGGGGACTAAATGAAAACTGTACCCTAAAAGTGTAGCGGCACTACAGGACTTTATAGTAAAGAGAGCACTGGCTGAAGTCTGGAGGCACTCACCCTGGCGACAGGGAATATTCATTCTACTTCCACTCCCACTGAGTTTATACTAGGCTAGACTACATTTTTGTTTCCCCCAGGATGGTCACAGAAAACATGAGAGCCATGTATGGGCCCATACTGATTTCAGACCATGCTCCACTGCCATTACACCTACCAGCGGAGTCCACCGACTCCAGGCTCCCAGTGGAGATTTGATCCCATTCTGCTTCTGGATGGTCAAATACATTAAGTATATAAATGGGAAGATTACAGAGTTTATTGCCCATAACAGAGGCAAGTGGGCACACATTAATTCTGTGTGGGATGCCTTAAAGGCTTTCATCCGTGGGGAAACAATTTCCTATGCAGCATATAAAAAACAACAATTCTTTAAGGAGGAAGAACAACTTACAGGCGAGGTCCAGGATCTCAAGAGGAGGGCCATGGCTCAAACTCATCCACAACCAATACAAAACCTAAAAACACTAAAGGGAAAACTGCACCAGATTATCTCCCGAAAACCTGAACGGGACCTAGTGGTCACAAAATCACACAAGCACTTTGAGGGGGACAAGTCAGGTAAATGGTTGGCTAGCCTAGTGAAGCACAAAAAAACGAAATGGGCCATACTTAAAAAATGGCTAAGCCGGATGGCCTGCTTACCTATGACCAGAAAGAAATTAAACGAGGTTTTTAGGGCATTTTATTCCCAGCTGTATTCTACTCAGGTTCCACCTTAGGACTTTCTCCGGGGAGTGGAAATGCTGTGTCTGGGTGGAGATCAAAGAGATGGGTTAAACTCCCCCCTTTCTCCTGAGGAGATAAGACAGGCTGTCTGGCAAACAAACAAGGTGAGGTCACCGGGCCCTGACAGCATTCCTGCTGAATTCTATAAATGCCCATGGGATGCCTTTGGCCCTCTTATGGGAGAAGTCCTAGAAAATGCTGTGACGTAAGGAAAATTGCCAAACTCTCAGAAGTTGGCCACAATTGTAGTGCTTCCCAAGCCAAGTAAGGACTCTACCAAATGGGGATCTTACCACGCTGTTTCACTTTTTAATGAGGATTATACAATTTTAGCCAAAATCTTGGCAAAAAGGTTGGATGGGGTCCTGCCTGGTTTGGTGCACATAGGTCAAGGGGGATTTGTTAAAGGCTGACAAGCTAAACACAATCTTTGTAGGTCTATTAATATCATTTATAGATGGAGTAAGGGTGGGGGCCCACAGAGGACTTCTAGTACTCTATGCCGAAAAGGCGTTTGAGCAGGTCGAGTGGCCCTTTATGTTTGCAGTACTATGCAGGCTCTGGTTGGGGGAATCCTTTCTTGAATGGATACAAGCCTTATATACCAATCCCCAAGCCCAGATATTAACTAATAACACAATTTCTGCCCCTTTCGTTCTATCTAGAGGGACAAGACAAGGCTGCCCCCCGTCGACACTATTATATGTCCTTACTATGGAAGCACTGGCGAATGTCATACGAGATCAGAGAGATCAAAGGATGCAGGGTGGGAAGTGATAACCAGGTGATATCTTTGTTTGCCGATGATATTTTATTATTCTTGGATAACCCTGGCGAGGCCCTGCCAGATTTGGACAGGATCTTTGAGAAGTACAGTCCCCTTTCGGGACACAAGATTAACTGGGATAAAAGTGAGTGGCTCCCTCTGGGAGAACGGAAAACCTCCATAGAGATAGCTGGGACTATCATAAACCCAACTAAACACATAAAATATTTGAGGATTCTGCTCCCGAGCAAGGTCTCCCAAATTATCCCACTTAACTATAGGCCTCTGATTCAGAAGCTTAAGTCAGATTGCACTAATTGGAGGGCTCTTCCCCTCACCCTACTGGGCTGAGTTAATCTCATTAAGATGTACATCCTCCCAAGGGTGCTTTACCTCTTTCAGTCCATTCCAATCTCTCTCCCACCGGAGTATCTAAAGGCACTGGAATGCGCATGCCCACAACTGTTGTGGCAAGGAAAGAAACCTAGAATTAGGAAGGAGATATTGTGGCAACCAGAGAGTTTGGGGGGCTTGAACCTACTTAACATGCATCTATATTATATGGTCGCTCAGTTGGCATATGTCCAAGATTTACTAAGAGTTGGGGACGGAGTTCCAACCTGGAGGAAAATGGAGAGTGGAGAAGACACCCATCTATACCATACACTATTTGTCAACTCCCTGAGGGAGGGACCCCTCCTAATATCCCAAACCCATGTACTAGAAGAAAAAATTACTCACCTTAGTAATGTTGTTTCTTCTAATGGAGTCTTGCTACATTATAGACATTAGCAGTTTGATCCAGCTCTAGAACTGCCCCGGAGTGAAATGGTTAAAACCATTCCAAAATAGAATTTTGGCACGAGAGCAGCTCTATCTGTGTCATTTCAAACTTGAACTGTCAGATCTTTTACGAGCCAAACTTACTAAGGTCTGTGTGGAAGCTGTAACATACACTAGCCAAATAGCTACTAAATAACAACCATTGATGGTCCCAACACCCAAGACTCAAGTCAGGGGACCAAATACTAACACCATTCTAATAATATGAAAATGGAACATAAGTATAATAAAACACACCTTGTGGCGTACATACATACCCCAAAAGTCCCAAAGGGGACAAAATGCTAACAGGACATAAGTAGTCCCCACACTAAGTTGCCGCACCCCACCAAGTAGAGGTTCTGAGAGGGGCAGGTTTCGGGGGAGGTCTATAATATAGCAAGACTCCATTAGAAGAAACAACATTACTAAGGTGATTAATTTTTCTTCAAACAACATGAAGTCTTGCTATATTATAGACATTAACAGGATACACAGCAGTACCTCCATGGAGGAGGGCAGAACCTACTTGGGAATAGGCTCTGAAGAACAGCTGTGCCAAACCGAGCATCTCTCCTGGCCTGGACATCCAGGGAGTAATGCTTGGTAAAGTGTGTACTGTTTTCAAGTAGCAGCCTGGCAAATCTCTAATAAAGGGATATCTCTGGCAGCAGCTAGAGACGCAGCTGTACCCCTGGTAGAATGAGCCCTCAAACCAGGGGGCTCTGCCCACTTTCTGATAACAAAATTGGATACAAGAGACAATCCACCTGGCTATTGATCTCTTAGTGGCAGGTTTGCCTTTCCCAACTTCACCATAGGTAAGGAAAAGTTGGAGGGATTCGAACCTGTGACCTTTGGTACGCTCTATATAATAACTAAGAGCTCTCTTAACATCCAGGCTGTGCAACCTCCTCTCACCCGAAGAGGGTGATCAGTGAAAAATACTGGAAGGGAGATAGATTGATTAAGATGGAAATCTGAAACCACCTTAGGCAAAAACTTCCTATAGTCCTAAGGACTACCTTATCCCTGTGGAAAGAAATAAAGTCAGTCTCCACTGACAAGGCTTACCAATTCATATCGTCTGGCAGAAGTGATAGCCACTAGAAAAACAGTTTTCCAGGTTAGGTACTTAAGCTCTGCAGAAGACAGAGGTTCAAAGGGGTTGCATTAACTGGGCAATGCAAACATTAAGGTCCCAAGCAGGGCGGTTCCGAAAGGGAGGATTAGTATGGAGTAATCCCTAAAAACTTGGAAAACACAGGATGAGAGGAAAGAGGGGATGACTTTCCTGCTGACACAAAAAGCAGACACAGCTGCCAGATGAACTCTCAGGGTAGCTGGTCTGAGACCCAAGGAATTAAGATGTACCATGTAATCTAACAAAATGGGCAATTCAGCAGATTCTGGGAAATATTTTTCCAGCACACCAAATGGAAAACCTTTTCCATTTAGAACTATAAGTAGCCCTAGTGGAAGGCTTTCTGGAAGCCTTTAGGATCTCAAGAACACCCTGAGAGAGGTGTAAATCAGCAAACTCTAACTCCTCAAGAGCCAGGCCTTGAGGTTGAGAGGATTGAGGTCCAGATACCAAACCCTTCCCTGGGCACAAGTCAACAGATTGTGATTCCTGGGGAGGCACAGGGGAAGATGGACTGTCAGAGACAGAAGGAGTGGGTACCAGGGCTGCCTGGCCCAATCCGGGGCAATCAGAATCACCCTGCAAGGCTGAGATCTGATTTTGACTAGTACTTTGAATAGGAGAGGAAAGGGGGGGAAAGCATAGAGGAACTTCCCCTCCCAATCCAGAAGAAGGGCATCCAGGGGAACTGAGCCCAGCACTGGAGGCCTGCAACAGAACAGAGGAAGTTTGTGATTGTCTGGGGCTGCAAAAAGATCTATCTGAGGGATGCCCCACCTGGCAAAAACTATCCCCAGCACTTGAGGATCCAGGGCTAATTCGTGATGGCCCTGGGAAATCCTGCTGAGGGCATCCGCTAGGACATTGTCCTTCCCTGGAAGATGAACTGCTATGAGGGAAGTGTTCAGGGAATAGGCCAGAGACCACAACTGCATTGCCTCAGTGCACAAGGCCGAAGACCGAGTGCCCCCATGTTTGTTGATGTACCACATTGTTGTGGTGTTGTCTGTTCTGACTTGTATCACCTTGTCGTGGACAGATGCAAAAAAGCTTGAAGAGCTAAAAAGACAGCTCTGAGTTCCAGCAAATTGATGTGGAGCAGAGATTCCTGGGGACCAAACTCCCTTGAGTGGAAAGGTAACGCCCATGTGGGCTCCCAACCCAGAAGGAAGCATCTGTAGTGAGAGTCAAGTCGCGTGAGAAGGGGAAATGAAGGGGACCCCGCCTCTTAAATTGCTCTGATCCTGCCACCACTGGAGAGCTAGGATCAAGGTTCGAGTCACTGGGACCAACTTGGAAGGGGGTCTCTTCTCTGAGACCAAAAGGTTCTCAAGTGAAACAGATGTCTCTCATCTGAAATCTGGCTCCCTGCACAACAGCTGTGGATGCAGCCATGTGCCCCAGGAGCTGAAAGTGTCTTGCTGGTCGAGAGACCTGCAGAGTGAAGGAAGAGGCCAGAGCCACTAAATTCCTTACCTTTCTGGGGAGAAAGGCTCTGGCTAGCTTTGTGTCCAATTCTGCCCCTATAAAGGTGAGTACCTGGACTGGTTCCAGAACCGACTTTAGTAGGTTTAGCAGAAAACCCAGGGAGGTGAGAAGCTGCTGGGTGACCTGCAGGTGAGATTTTACCTGTTCTGGGGACTGGCCTACAATGAGCCAGTCGTCTAGATAAGGAAAAACAGCAATCCTCTGCCTCCTTAAGTGGGCCACTGCCACTGCTAGACACTTTGTGAATACCCTTGGAGCAGAGGTAAGGCCGAAGGGCATTGCTCTGAACTGGTAATGACCTGAGGGCAGTTCGAATCTGAGGTACTTTTGATGGGATCTTCTGATTAGGACATGGAAATAGGCATCCTTGAGGTCCAGGGAGGCTAGCCAGTCCCCTGGCCTTAGGGAAGGTAAAATCATTGCCAGAGTTACCATTTTGAACTTTGGTTTCAAAAGATGCTTGTTCAGATATCTGAGATCTAAAATGGGCCGCCATTCTCCTGTCTTTTTTGGGGTAAGGAAGTATCTGGAATACAGACCCCTGCCCTGATGCAGAGGAGGAACCCTTTCTACTGCTCTGAGAGCTAACAGGGATGAGACCTCTGTTTCCACAGAGGTCTCTGAAGCACTTGCAGGTAGAAAAGTCTGCTTCTCAACTTGGGAAACTTTTGAAGCTGAGAACCAGACCCTGGCTTACTACTTCCAGAACCCACTTGTCTGAGGTTAAAGAAGCCCAATTCTGACTGAAGTAAGCCAGCCTGCCCCCACTGGTACAGGAGAATCGTCCAGGGCACCCCATCAGGGTGCCTGTTTCGAAGGAGCTTTAGGCTGGGGGATGGGAGCAGGTCTGCCCACCCCTCGTCTGCCCCTGCCTCTGAAGAAGCTCCTCTGAGCATAGGCAGAGGAGGCCTGAGTCTGGTAGAAAGGCCTGTGAAAAGGCCTACCCCTACCCCTTGGGGCATGCCTTTGAGGAGTGGCTTGCCGCTCCTTAGCTTGGGCACTCTTGCAAGTAGTCCTATATTCATTCATCTTCTTCATGTAATTCTCTGTCTGCTCTCCAAACAGAGAATTTCCCACCACAGGAAAATCCATAGCCTTAGTCTGGGTATCCTGTGACAAACTAGTACACCTGAGCCAGGCCAACCTACGAAAAGCTACAGATGTGGCCATGACCCTAGAGGAAACATCATTAACATCCACAGCAGCATGAAACTGAACCTTAGAGGCTTCAATGCCATCAGCAGCCACCTGTTCTAGTTCACTAGCCAGCTGGCCATGGGCCTGCTTGGCCAATTGCATAACAGTATCCCATCTAGATTTCTGATACCTAGCTACATAAGCCATATAATTTGCTTGCCTGAGTCCCAGAGAGGCTGCCATATACTGTTTTTGCCATGGCATCAATCTTCCTGGAATCCTTGTCAGGAGGATGTGAAGCCAAGGAATATTAGCTTTATCACAGGCAGCAGCCTGAACTACCTCAACATGACTGCATTGCTGAGAAAGGAATTCTGTATCAGGGCCTGACAATGTATACCTTCTGTCCATCTTTTTATCTACAGGAGTCACAGAATTAGGAGCTTTACAATTTTAATTGTTTGTTTCCTAAAAGACTTATGTAAAGGAATAGACAATCTCCTAGACTCTGGAATATCCATCATTTCTACAAAATCAGGCTCCTCTTGCTCATCCACAGCCTCTTCTAAAGGAAGCTGAGGGTTTCAGCAACTTTTATAAAACATAAAATGAGATGGGGACTCAGACAGCATAGGGAGATTCTAAAGGTCTGTCTGGGAGATGTCGGTTCAATGGGCACACCCAGCGTTCCCAGCCACATTCATACTGTTCATAATCCTCCTCCCCTCCTCTGGTTCATAAAATTCCTCAATATCATAATCCTGAACCACTGGGACCGGACGAACCGACCTTTTACCAGATAGTGGTGGTTCGGACGGACCCTGATACAGTGACTGGACAATTTGTATGGCTTTTGCTATCTCTGCAGCAGTTGGAGAAGGAATTTTGGACTCCAGACCTGCTGATTTTCTTGTTTTCTTTACTGGAATTGGTTCCTCAGAACCAGCTTTTCTTTTGCCCGAGGAAGTCTGGCCCTGGTCAGAGGGCAGTACTTGGTTCGGTTGGCACCAACCGGGGCCATCCGGTCAGCGGACTTTTTGGTTTCTCGCTCCCCTGAGCCTGCCCAATTTTTTCCAGGGTGGCTGCAGGGAAATTCTTACATACCTGGCAATCTGACTGGAGGTGGTCAAACCCCAGACAATAAACACATGTGGTGTGTGGGTCAGCCTTGGCAAAGACTTCCCCACAAACATCACAGTGTTGAAACCCAGTGGGCCCGGTTTTTCTTTGGGTTTCTCAGACATGCCAGCCTAACCAAAAACTTGCCCTTTTAACGGCAGTGCCAGGCAAGACACCTTATCGGTTCCTAACCGCAGTCAATGTATTGGAAAAAAACGTAATAAACTGCTTTTTTTTAGAACCGATAAGAACCGGAACCGCACTTCAAAATAGTAACTTTTAGTTTTAAATGAGTTTTAAACCACTGATCGGTTCAAACCGAACCGATAACTACAAGTTCCACACAGACAAAACCTTCATTTACTTACGGTTACTACAGATAGAGCTTGAACTGAACGTTTTGCGGTTAAAATAAAACTATTCTCGGTTAAATCCAACCGAGAAAACACTTTTTAAACCGAGAAATGAACCGAGCAGAAGGAGAAATCTCCGGAGCGACTGTTCACTGAGGCGGAGTAAAGAATCTGACAGTTCAAGTTTGAAATGACATAGATAGAGCTGCTCTCGTGCCAAAATTCTATTTTGGAATGGTTTTAACCATTTCACTCCGGGGCAGTTCTAGACCTGGATCAAACTGCTAATGTCTACAATATAGCAAGACTTCATGTTGTTTGAACAACCTGGAGAGTATGGGCAGCAGCCCACTCATTACTAGGTCATAACCCGTGTCTATCCCCTGATACAACCCTGGATGCACTTTTCGAGGGTGGGAGGGGGACTAACTAAGAATAACATTAGTGGTCTCAAAGCTTGGAACACAAGTGACCTTTTTAGGCTTAGTCAATTCCTGGAGGGAGGGGAGGTGCGCCAGTTTGCAGATTTGAAAAGAGACTTTGAGCTTCACACATCCCAATATTTCCTCTTCTTTAGGCTCAGAAACAAACTGCTGGGAGAGTTACCAAGGCTCCAAGGCTCCCATCCCACACAACACTCTCCACTTGAGGAACTGCTTATGACATTTTCCAATATCAAGGGTTTTTAGACCATTAAATAGGTGTTACAGAATATTATTGGGGAGCTTACCGGACCCTATTTAGAGAATTAAAAGGGCCTGGGAGGAGGATATCTACCCAGAGGGTCTCACCAGCGGGGACTGGAGACTACTTCTAAAAAAACATTTTAAAATGCTCAGTTAATAACTGTTTGAGAGCTATTCAATATAACTTCCTTCTAAGAACATATCATACCCCTAAACTGGCAAATAAGATAGACCCTGAGTCCTCTCCATACTGCCCTAAATGTTCCACCCGGTGGGTGATTTCTTCTACATGGTCTGGACGTGTCCTAATGTTTATAATTTCTGGATGGGGTAATAGACATCTTGTTGAAAACCCTAAATATAATACCTAGTGAGGATCCAATGTAAATTTTGTTGGGGCTTCCTACACTGGGTAGCTGGAAGCCTGGGGAAGGTAGGCTAATATGGAGAATCGGTCTAGTAGTAGGAATGCGAGAACCTGCACTATATTGGAGAATTAAACAAGTCCCTACTATAGCCTCCTAGACTACGTCCCTTCTGCAAGTAATGAAATTGGAAAGAACACAATGCCTAGTTAGATGACAACTTAGTAAATATGAGGATATTTGACTCCCCCGGAGCAAGCCCTCCATAAAGACTGGTTCCCTAGCTTTTGATGGGCTGTGCAATCCATTGACAGCCCATAATTATTTTGTTACTTTACTATTATTTTATTATTTTACTATTATCATCTTATCATTATTTTCAAGATACTAATGGAGGCAAGATTTTGGCACTGACCATGTCTTGTATCCTTTTCTTTTTCAAGTAACTTTTATGATTGCCCTATATTATTACCAAATGAGCTTCTATCGAATGTAAGAGATGAAAGGAATCCTTATTGTGTACCTGTATCTCATGAAGATGTTTGTACCCTCCCTCTGTTGGGAGGCAAGGTATGTCTAACTTGTTCTACTTTAAATAAAGTTTACAAAAAAAAAAAATCAGTTTATCACAGTCAATGGTCCCTATTCATTAAATTAACGCGTGAGGCCACCACCCTATATTTTTCAGCCTTCCCTGAATTTGTTTTTCTAAAATCATTTAATTTCATTTATTTGTTTTACACTGGTAGGCATGTGAGCAAAAATGCCCATTTTTACAAGTGACCAATTAACTATACATTATAACAAAAACATAAATACATAAAAAGTATCAGTAACACATCATGGAGAACATAAACAATCAGCATCACTGAGTTAGTATTACAAGACGATTTGCCCAATAAAAGCTCTTTAAGTTTGTTTTTAAAGAATATTATCCTGAGAGTGTCAAAAACAGAAGCTAGATTATAGGCATTTGTTGCTCTACAGCTCAGGGAGCTCAAATCTTGCTTCACATGAAACCTGGGTGTTTTAAAAGTAAATTTAATTTGAGACCTTGTACCATGGGCATAGACAATTTTAGGAGAGAGCTCAGTAATATAATCTTGTAAGAGACCCAGGGCCAGATATTCAAACCTTTGTGCCCAGCGCAAATCCATAGCACTGGATTTGCATGAGGCTGCAATACTGAAAAGCCCTATTAGCGCCGGCACTGTGTGCTAGCGCTGACCCTAATAGATAATTGTATGCAGGGGCATGGACAGGGGAGCTCCCAGGAATGCCAGGAGCGTGGCATATTCAAATGTATTGCGCGGCGCTACAGGCACTAGCGCGACCTGTAGTGCAGCGCTAGATGCCACCGAAGAAAAGCTGGCAGTAATGCGGTGGTGCCTCCCCCCCCACACACACACACACACACACACACATACAGACACACACACACGGTATAGCAAGAATCGCACTGGTAGTCTAGTGGTCCACCTCCCAGCATGAATCCCGACCCCCCCTCGGTACATGTAAAACTCGTATATTCCCTGGTAGTCTAGTGATCCCCCCAACCCGAGCATGAATCCCGACCCCCGGTACCTGTAAATATCGTAGTTTTCCCTGGTAGTCTAGTGGTCTCCCAACCCGGCAGTGACGCCCTCGCTCATCCCACTGACATGCCACAAAGTGAGCAGACGACCAGCTCTGCCCTCCTCTCATCACCACGGCCGGCCACCGACTGCGGTATGCATGAGCACTACTGAAATGAATCAGCTGATCTGTAAAGTGCTTTGCCCGAAATCTGTGCTGGGCACTAGTCCAAATCTCATTCTCATTTAGAAAGTCAACAGCCTGGTCCTAAACAAGGAAAGTTATCTACACAATATTTAGATGCATCCTCATGTACTGGTCAAATAAGTACATTTTTCTAGATGGATGGAAAAACTCCATAACATAATGAATAATTAAAAAGTTTTGTTACTAGCCAGTCCAGTGGCATGGAGGGCTGAGTCACTGCACCTTACCTCTGCCACACCAGCAACCAGTGTTTGGTGGCGAATGTGGGTCGCTGGGGAGGGAGAGGACTGAGCGTCCAGAGGACAGCTCTCCTCTCCTGGGGAGGGTGGCTTGGCAGTCCCACTGAATGACTGCCCCGAGGTGGAGGCATGAGGTCAGAATGGGCTGGGGATGCCAAAACGATGGGAGGGTGCTGCGGGACTCCGCAATGTGCATGTGCCTCCACGTGCGCACCCCAGCAATGGGGAGGGGAAGGGACAAAAATGGAAAAAGGAACAAGCTGGCACACTACATGAAGCTTGGATCATGCTCCTGACCCTCCGCTCAACCCCGGCATCTGGATCTGTGTACCAGGGAGGGGGGGTCGGCCCTCCACTCCCTGGCCCCGCCGGGGGGGGAAATCCGTGGGAGACTTGCCAGAGGTGGGAGGGGGTGAAACACTGGTGGAAGGGGGTCGGTTGACACAGGAAGAGGAAAAAGTACAAATTAGAAAAAAAATTCAAATTCCTTAATCTAGGAGTAAAATTAAAAGATTTTAATCAAATTTGTCTTTTGCCACCATTCTTTATTGTACTACTACCCTTGTTTGATACCAGTGCTCTTTTTTTTAATTCAAGTTTACTGAAACATTCAGGTACAGAAATCATAGACATAATAAAAATCCTTATTGTATGCACATTTCAGTCATCTATTAACATTAGTTTTTCACAATTTCCATACATTCCATTCACATGTTAAGTTACAGGACCTTTTCATGTTACATTTGCCACCCCCTGGGAAGCACCCATGTTAGGGTCACCAACAGAAGCACAGTAAACACCAGACCAACATACTAAACACCCTTCTAAAGATGAGTGGCTCTTATCCAGGTACTATAGGCATTGATGAGACTTTTAGCTAGCAGGTTAGTCAATCTGAAAGCTTCTATGGCTTCACAGACATGGATTTCTAAATTTTAGGGTGCCACCTGTCACCAGGCAGCCCCCACCTGCCTCTGAGTCACACAATTTGAAGGCAAAAAAATAACACACACACACACACACACACACACGTAAAATTCTGAAACCTTCCACAGAGCTCTATCCATGCTCCTACCCCTTTCAGTGATACAGTACAGCAAAAACAAGGCTGTTGCTGTCTTCAAAATCCTCATGTGCCCAGAGCTCTATGCTAATTGACAGCTTGGGGCTGTACCACTCTACCCCAGTGGGAAAGTTCATTACCCACATGTATTAACACCCCACTGACAAAGTGGAATGTTACAGAAACTATACGGATCAGCATACCTTGCGACCTGCAGGTATCAGGTAATAAATACAGCTGCAATCTGACAACAAGGAAATTGGACTTGCTTACAATCCCATAAATTGCATTTCATTAGTTTAAAATTGAAGAGTGAATTGGGTCACAGCTCCAGTAGTCAGCAAACTGCTAAAACAAGTTATATAAGATTACTAATCTTATTTCCAGGCAGTTTTTCTAGCCAGTCAAATGGAGTCTGGTAAGAGGCAATCCAAGATGATCGCCAGAGATCTAGGGAGAGTCTGGGAAGCGCTGCACAGCACCAGCACTCCCTAACAGTGGAAGCAGTCATGGGATGGGGATTCTCTCTTGACATATTAGCACTCTGTTCTGAGCAGTGATAAGAAGCATGTGTCCAGGATACTCCTAGGGGTCAGTTTGAGATGGGTAGAACAGCACAAAGTGGCCTCCAAGCAGACGGTGTTCCTAATCAACCTTGCCTGCAGTGGACTGCCACTATCACCTCGCCGTTGCATCTCCTCCTCTAAAATACATTTCTACACATGCAAGCCCTTGGCCATGAGGTTCTGCAAGGGGGTATAGGTCCCAGTGGCTTCAGGGGAAGGGAGGCAGAAGATGAGTATCACAATACTACCAGGTTCTGGATTTATGGCTGTAAGGAGAGGCAGCAGAAAAAACATGGAGGACCAATGCAAATGTGTGGGGTTCTGGAACAAGGGAACAACAAAAATATTTTTTAAATAGCTTATTAATCATAGGATTACTTAAGTATGTTTTTATTCTGCTTAGCACATACATAGGAATAATTTAGAATGTCTACCTTTTGTACATAGTCCAGTGATCTTTCAGCGTGGCATGGTTCTCAACAACTTCATCTAGGGTAATGAGAACTGCTAACAGCTCGCCTAGGTGTTCGTAGACAACCTACAAAAATGATATACCTGTTTGAGATAGGTCAGTTAGGTCCCACACAAAGTACCCAGAACCAGTTCAACACAGAGGCATTCAACTTTTGCAATACACATTAAAACAGGTACGACAGAAGCAATTACACATAAACAAAAGGCAGCAGTGCATGACAGTGGCAACATTCTCGACCTATACTTTTTTATTTTCTTTTATATTGCCCTCATCTCCTATCTACAGACTTGTAGGACATCCATATTTCCCAATTTTATGTCTACTTTAGTACTTTTTTCACATTTAATACAATAAAAGGAGTGTTCCTTTAAATGTGGCCGAGGCCAGGTTTTCATCAGTATTCTCAGCTGTTTTTGTACACTTGCTGTCCCATGTGGTCAGCGAGCAGTGCCTGCTACATGCTAAGTCATTACAGTCACAAGAAAAGTGATCTTAAACAATGGGTGTTCAAACCCCACAGAGAACAGTGAAGAAAACCTTTCTAAAGCCATATTAAAAGGAGCACTCTTTTTATTGTTTCAGTCATAAACAAGCATTTGTCAATGCCGAATGCTTGATTTCATTTTGTGTCAGGTAGGTTTTGGTTGTGTTGTAGAGAATGATGAGGGCAGAATAGTAATATACTAAAAGAGAGTTTGCAAATTGGAATCAGTGAGTAGTAATGTTTGCTTTCATTTCAGAAGCAAGATATAGGATTGTGAAGGATTTAAAAGTTCCCAGTCTCGTGCCACGTGGGCCAACGTGAAAATGAAATACACTGGTACTGTACTGCGGCATTTACCATTAGAAATATGTGATGTCACCCTACTACATCCAGAGTATGAGTCTACCTTCTGTGATCATTTTGTTGTGCCTATGTAATGTAGCTCACTAGAAAACGGAGCAAAATTAGCAATTTCAATCAGCAGCTTGATAACAGTGGCTGTTAATTTCTCCACATACTAGGAGTTATGTCAAAGTCAAATAAATGCAGAGTCCAAAAGCTAGCACACTATGTAAATCTGTAGCTGTCCCATGTGTACATGATAGAGGATGAAGAAAAGCTGCTTTGGCTCCATTGGAATGCAGCCAAATCTTGACTGCTGCATGAGGGCATGGTATAATTCAAGTATAATGTTCAGGGTACATCTGAACTCTGCTTGGGTTGTACTCAGAGTCCTCAGCAAGCCTGGCCATGAGAACTGGACAAGAAACTGTACTGGATAGACAGTATATATGTGACAGGAGCCTATAATGACAAAAGCAGCCCATCTTGAAGAAGCAGCACATATCGGCTGCTGATGCCCTTTCAATCAGGACATTTTCTATCTCAAATTGACCACTCAAATATTTTGTTGCCAATACCTGTTGTCTCTTGTGTCTTTCTATCTACACTGTGCCATCTTCTAGTGTCCTGAGTAACCTGAAGATCCGGAAGAGACTTTTTTCAAATCTCCCCAATACGCCATGAAGTCCAAGTCTATGGCGTCAATACGAGTAAATAACTCTGGATTCACAAGCAAGCATGCACACACCCACGCAACAACGTACTCACTCCCAAACGGAGTTAGATATGTGCATTTTTATGGATGATTCCTAGTACTGACAGTGGGTTAGCGTGTGGGCAGGAACTGAGCACAGTCTGAAGCGTCGTGAAGTCAGGCTGAAAAAGCAAGTCTTTTTTTTTTCTTTGTTTAACTTAATGTATATTACACTACTGACCAGTAAGTTGATCACTGAAACCTGACACTATTTCACTTTCTCATCAGAAAATTTAAATATAACTCTGCACAACACAAAATTGCAGTACTGACAGGCTGTGGCATACAAGTGACAGAGATGCACTCATTTAACAGCCTGTCAGTTACAGTTCAGTTATATCAGTGCCAGTAGCTCAGCAGGCTGCACACTCGCCTCTGAGGCTGGAAGATGAGAAGGCTGTGGGTTCCATTCCCACACCAGGAAACTGGGTTAAATCCTAATACTGAATTCAGTTAAACAAAACAAAACTATTTGCTCCTTCAGCCTGACTACAGGAAGCTTCAGACTGCGCTCAGTTCCCACTAACATGCTCTCAGTACTCTTCGAGTCATCCATACAGATGCACATACACGACTCCAGTCGACAGCGAGTACGGTATTGAGCGGATGTGTGCTTGCTCATGAAGCCAGAGTTGTTTAATGGTAGTGACGTCAAAAGACACTAGTTTCACGGCACATTAGGGGAGACTGAAAAAAAGAAGAAAAAAAAAACAGCATGTCTCTTCTGGATTTACAGCTTGCTCGGAACACTAAAAGAATGCACAGTACAGATAAATAAAAAGACACAGAGACAGGAATTTGCAACAAATACTTTACTGAATGGGTTTAAGTCTGTGATCAATTTAAGATAAAAGTCACTGATTACGGAGGTGCTGCTGAGCAGCTGAGAGGAAGCAGCAAACTCCTGAAGCTCCCAGAGAAGAATTTAAAAAAAACTATTAAAATTCAAACTTATTCTTTTCTAAAATACCAAAAACTGCTCTAGAGTGCTTGGATTACCTGTAATTGATGAGATGGGCAAAACTAAAGGGGCTAGGGCTCCAGCTGGCAACTTTTTTGCTGCTAAAAAGCAGAACAAAGAGAAGAGGCCTGATCAGCATGGAGAAGCAGGGGACTCGACTGATAAGATACCGGAGGAGGCCTCACTAGCTTCCATACTTTCCACACTCCATCAGCTTGTGAAAACAGTGCAGGACTTAGATAAAAAGTTTGATACTCTCACTCCGAGAGTCTCTACTCTGGAAATCAAAATAGAGCAATGTGAAGCTATTGTTCAACGCTCTGAATCTTCCATTCTAAAATCGACAGATGCCACTACTAAATTAATAAAAGAAAACTCGCACCTTCATCAAAGGCTGGAGACAGTAGAGAACCAGGCAAGAGACCGCAATTTACGAGTTATCGGACTGTCAGAGAATGCTGAAGGGGAGGACAGCCTGATCTTTGCCAGAATGTTTTTGCCGGCCATACTGGGGCTTGACGAAGTTGAACCTACTCTATCCCTGGAAAAGACTTATAGAATTACCCCTAGAAGAGTTGCAGCAGACTCATCTACTCCAAGAACCTCCCTAATAGTGTGCACAGGAATTGGGGACAGAGATCGGGCTCTTGCAATTGCCCGGCGCCGTAGGGTCCTGAAATATGGTGAAGACGAAGTCATGCTGTTTCCGGACCTCTTGTTCAGCATCCGCCAATGTCGCAAGGCCTTCGATGGGCTGAGGAGCCGGCTGCGTCAACTTACAGTGCAGCACCAGCTACTTCTCCCGGCTAAACTCCGGTTAATGTGGAATGGGCAACAGTATTTATTCAATGAACCACAGGACGCTGGCAAGATGGTCCGGAAAACCGAATTGGAGCTGGAGGGGGTAGAAGAAGAGGAAGGAACCTTGTCTGATGGCGACTGATCATCTAGGGTATCCGGGTAAAGTAGATTCATGCTGTGGGGACTGGGCCTGTGGTAGTTAATGGCCCGTCTCTGGAACTGAGAGCATCGTCTACAGACTGTTTATTGTGGACTTTAATCCAGATCCCGTTTTGTGATAAATGCAACTGTTAAGCTAATTTTGATTCGTTTTACTACTTAACATGACGCCACTGGTCTTCACTCCTCTGGGGAAATATATGTGGGGCCGTTATTACAGCGGGTTAAGTTCAGTTCCAATTGCATTTGGAATACATCATAAGAAAATGAGGGAGTTGTTATATCTAGTTCTTCTATTGCTGTTCTTTTCATGTTGGGAGTAAAAGGGGCCACTTGAGGGTAAAAACAAATATTCTACTTAACTCCTGTTCAATGCTGCTGGTGCTTTATAATGACTTGGGATATGTCTGGTAAAGGGGAAATGAATATTTAATTTCTCTGGGAATTGTGGGTATAAGATTGGAACATATACATAAGTAGACTGAACTGGGGGAATCAGTAAGACTTTATAGTCGCTTTGGTAATAGGGAAAACCTATTTGCTCAATCTGTTAAGATTCCCTGTTGGTCTTCCTAGCTGCATGCGTTGGGTGAAATTATTTAGTATATATTTTCATTTTGGAATCCCCCCCCCCATGTTGTAACACAAAGGGCGTGACGTACATAAGATCTTTATATGAATATATTGTCTGTACTGTAAATGTTTATGCTATCCTCCTATGTACAAGTTTGCTTTGTAACTTTTACTTGCAAAATCAATAAATAAATAAATTAAAAATCACTGATTACCTGCTTTTTAATGATGCCGCTCAGCTGCTTGCTGGGCAGCATCATGCAGATGAAAGGATCAAGCCACTCTGTGATAGCAGCAGCTCGCTCCTTTCAACTAGAAGTTTCTCCCCTGCAAGCACAGAAAAGTGTCGTGATCAGCCTAGCTGAATACTGGGCTGTCGCTGTCAAGCTCATTGCAGCCTGAACTGCACAGGACCAAACAGTGACACACCTCTGAAACCCTGTTACTGTAACAATATGTTTGCTGGACATGCACATGCAAACATAAAAAAAGTGCTAAAGCAGATTCAAAACTGGCAAAGAAGGGTATCATACAAGTCAGGAGATAAGGGGCAATCGAAAATAAAGATATATAGGTCAAAATTCTCAAGCCTACCATGCACAAAACCAAAATGCAGCACACCTTATCCTATTAAGGAGAGCACAGAATACACAGAGGAAAGGAGTGTTTGAGTGTTCACATGGTTTGCTGTCGACTGAAGTACATAGATAAAGCAGAAGTGTGTCTTAGCGGAAGCAAATTCAGATTGCTATTTAACTATATGAAGTGCCTTCTCACAGCACCCTACAGCCAGCTCCCTATTATACTATATCCTCACTGGTACCTGTTTATTTAGGATTCCAGTATATAATTTGTAACACAGTCCTTTTATGTACATTATTTGCTGCTTGAATGGGTCTAGTCCCATACTCTTCAGCAGGAACACGCATCTTAAGCCATTTTTGAAACATCCCCTTGGGTTCTATTTGCTTGCAAATTGCTACCTATAAATGTTTTAAATTTTTCTACTTCATGTCCTTACACTATATGTGATGCTGTCCTGCCGTATGACTCAAGTCATGCCTGAAAAATGAAAGTTAAGTACCTACCATAATTCTTGATCTTCTCTTGCATCTTCACCATTCATTACTGCTGGATAAGCTGCCGGAAGCATGCACCTGTATGGGAGTTTTTTTTTTTTCCCCTGAGGGAGGAATTGGCGCCAACAGCGCTGCCCATGAGGCCGACGCATTGCGTGGTACACAAGGGTTGGCCATTAGGCACTGCAGACTCCTCCACCACCACAGGGAAGCACCAAGTTTGCTCGACAGCAACAATTCCGACCTCCCCCACAGCAACGGCACAATACCGACACGGGTTTGTGCCGCCTGTTTCAAGGGTGTTTTCTGAAGCTGTACCCACACCCCTCACGCCGGGCTGTGCCCGCACTCTGGACTTTAAGATTCCAACCCAGATTGGTCGGCCTGGAGGGGCAGAACACTGGGAAGGTAAAACACGAAAGGACCATTACCGCTGAATGTCACCGTAATGGTCTCTTTTCCTGTTTCGCCGTTGGAGTGTCAACGAAAAGGGGTGTGCCACCACCCCAGCTCTGTTTTGCCAGAGAGGATGAAACAAAGGGGAACAGAGAAAACTAAAGTGAGGCAAGAGAGCCGAGGGATAGGAAAAGGAAAGGATATAAACTGAAAAAAGAATAAGCCAACCAGAGGACAGAGGGATTGGACTTCTTATCCTAAGTGGCCACTGGGCCGCAATCCTTGGGCAGTCGCACAGGAAAGAAGAAAAAGAGAGCGGGAGAAAGAGAAGAGAGAAAGATACAATATATGTAAGGGAAGAAGGGGGAAGGAGGGCTCTCCACCATGTTAATTGGAAGACCACTGGCTTAAAAAAGTCTCAAAAACCTGAAGGTATGAAGACAAAGGAGCAAGGATCCCGCCAGCTTCAGGGACCACTGGACGGAGGCCCGGAACAAGAGAATTTGAAATGGTCTTGGAAAATATAAACCATGGTGGAGATCGCCCTCTCTTCCCATCCCCAGTCCCCATACGGGATGAAAGTTCTCAAGCATGGCCCTCTACAGGTTATCCCCTGGAGGCTAGTCGAGGGGAAACTGACCAGAATGACCTCTAAACAGAGGGGAGCCAAAGGGGAGAAAAGGAGCAGGAAAAACTGCACAGGTTCTCCCCCGAAAAGTTCGGATGTATTCCCCGCTTCAGAAGAAGAGAGCCACAAGACATCACTGCCAGGAGCGAGAAAAGAGGGAGGAAAATCCCAATGGGCTCTCCCATGAAATGCACTGATGCAGTCCCTACTGCAAGAAGGTGAAAAAAAACAGGTGACACATCCAAGCCAAAAAGGGGGACACCACAGTGCACCCTAGTGAGAATCCCAGGAAGTTCCCTCCAAGGCCAGGGCAAATACCCTACTTGCCACCCTACTAGGTTGGGTGCTCTGTGACTTAGATAAGGAAACAGAGAGCCCTGAGGTAGCGGGAGACTCTGCCCCCAACTGGCCTTGAAGAGTGGGAGGGCAAGCAGGGTGGAGGTGGTGCCCAGGAAGGGAGGCCCATGAGGGGAAAGTGGGCAGGAATCAGTAATGAATGGTGAAGATACAAGAGATGATCAAGAATTACGGTAGATACGTAATTTTCACATCTTCCCTTGTCAATCTTCACCATTCATTACTGCTGGGTGAGTACCAAGCCCCCCATAGTGGACCTGGCACTGCCCTGAGGGAACAGATTAGGGGGAGACCCCACAGTCCTACTAGACCGTACACAGCCTAAGGTTGGTCAGGCCAAGAAGGTGTCCCCCATGGCTGGGGGGATGGAAGATGCCCCTGTAAGTTCCTCTTCGCCCTGCAGGAGAAAAGACAGATCCCCTGGAATGCGGAGGAAATCGCCCTATGGTGGGCAACAGGTGACAACCTGGATAGATGAAGCCATGCCATCCGCCGGATGCAGATCGCAGTCCCTGCCAGCCTGAAGGCCACCTCCCTGGTGTCATAAGATGCCCTTGCCTGGTGCCTTGCAAGCTACAGACCCTGTGCAGAGAGGGCAATGGCTTGCCTAGATTCCTCTGAATCAGGCAGAGGTGCTAACACCTGCCCTAACATCGACCACAGGTGCCTGTTGAAGGCAGAATGGTGAGCCAGATGTGAGCTGATACAAAGCAGCACACAAGCGGAAGAGAAAACTCTTCTTCACCATCAGTCGAACCCGCGGAATCCAACGTGGTTGGTCGCGGCGCTCGGTGTTGAAGCTCCAGAAGGGGTATCTAAGGCTGAAGCCCAAAAGACGAGTGAGGCAGAGAAGAAAAAATGACTCACCTGTAGTAATCTTGTTTCTTCCAAAGTGATCCACCAATATTATTACTCTTGCAATGCTCCTTTAAATCAGCACTGCCCCAGAGACAATAGAACGCTATGCTAATCATAGAATGTTTAGCTCATGCATCTACTTTCAAACTGCCTAGTGTCAACTGCCTACATTCTACCTCATTTTTCTTAGAAGCCTGCAAAGAGGCCATAACAACATGTGAATCACTATTTAAATAATTATAGAAAAATAATGCCCAACTGGGCAAATAACATAAATCAAAGGACTAGTATAAACAAATGTCCCTTTTTTTCTGAAATCAGATGCGCCTTTAGAAGAGAACCTATAAGTTAAGACATTACTAGAAGGTGCCAGCAGGTGGCAAGCCACTCCAACTATACATCTTATCAGCTGCGGAGAGGATTTTTCTTGTTACTGATTCTGAAAGGGAAGGCAAGGGTGGGGAGTAATAATATTAGTGGATCCCTTTGGAAGAAACAAGATTACTACAGGTGAGTAATTTTTTCTTCTAACCTCAGCAATCCACTAATATTATTACTCTTGTAGACTATGCAGCAGTACCTCAAGGAGGTGGGTCATAATCTATTTAGGAAAAAGACTCTGCAAGACTGCTGTACCAAATCTGACATCACTCCTGGACTAGGTGTCCAAGCTATAATATTTAGTGAAGGTGTGGACTGACCTCCAGGTAGCTGCTTTACATATTTCCATCAGAGGTACCTCTCGGGCAGCAGCAATAGTGGCAGCTGTGCCCCTTGTAGAGTGGGCCCTAAGACCAGAGGAAAGAACCTTACCTGCCTTTGAGTAGCAAAACTGAATACACTGGACTATCCATCAAGAGACAGTCCTCTGAAGCAGGAGTACCTTTACCTACTTCCCCATAGGCAAAGAACAGTTGTTGTCTGTCCTGCCCATGATCTTTGGTATGAATCATGTAATAACTCAGTGCTCTTTTTACATCCAAGCTGTGCAATCTACGCTCACCTGAGCTAGATTGTTCGGTAAAGAAAACTGGCAATGTTATAGACTGGTTCAAATGGAAGTCAGAAACCACCTTGGGGAGGAACTTCCTATTAGTTCTCAACACTACCTTGTCCCTGTGGAAAGAAACAGTCCTTTTCCACACAGAGTGCCTGTAGCTCACTTATCCTTCTGGCAGAAGTGATTGCTACCAGAAAAACTACCTTCCAGGTAAGAAATGTAAGCTCTGCAGATGCCATAGGCTCAAAGGGCGGAAGCATAAACTGGGCAATGCAAATAATAAGGTCCCATGCTGGCACTGGTTCCCTGTGAGGGGGGAACAAATGAGAGAGCCCGTTAAAGAATCTTTTGAATATAGAGTTTGATGCTAGGGAGGTATCATTTCTAGCTGAAAGGTATGTTGAAACTGCTGAAGCCAGGTGCACCTTCAGAGTTGAGTGCTACAACCCCAGGGAGTGCAGGTGAGACAAATAATCAAAAAGGGTTGGGCTGGGCTGGGACTATACCCTTGTCACTGCACCAAATGGAAAATCGTTTCCATTTTGAAGCATAGGTTTTCTTGGTGGAAGGCCTCCTGTAACCCTTAAGGACTTCTAAAACTGCTTCAGAGAATTGGCAATCTACATATTCTAAGTCTTCATAAGCCAGGCCTCGAGTCCGAGAGACCTGAGATTGGGGTACACTACCCTCCCCTGAAAGGAAGTCAATAGATTGTACCTCTGAGAGAGGTGAATCAGTTTGCTCAGAGACATTGAGAACAGCAGGGAGTACCAAGGTTGTCTTGCCCAATCCAGGGCTATCAGAATCATCGAAGCTGGTTGTGACCTGAGCTTGATGAACACCCTGAGTATCAGAGGAAAGGCATAGAGGTACCTCCCTGTCCAATCCAGAATCAGGGCATCCACTGGAACTGTCCCCTTCACTGGGGCCCTGCAGCAATAGAGAGGTAAGTGGTGATTTTGGTGGAAAGCAAAAAGATCTATTTCTGGGGTTCCCCACCTCCTGAATAGAGCATTCACCACTTGCTTATTCAATGCCCATTCATGATGGGACTGGTTTATCCTGCTCAAGGCATCTGCCAAGGTGTTGTCCTTGCCTGGCAGATGAATTGACTGCAGAGAGGTATTTAGAGAGTAAGAAAGGCTCCATATCTTCATTGAGTCTGTACACACAGGAGTGGACCTTGTCGCTCCTTGTTTGATGATGTAATACATTGTTGTGGTATTGTCTGTTCTGACTTTTACCACCTTTCCCTGTATGAGATGAGAGAAAACCTGAAGGGCCAGATAAACAGCTCTTAACTCCAGCAGGTTTATGTGCAGGAGTGAGTCTGCACTCTCCCAGGTACCGTGGATGGTGTGATCCCCTAAGTGAGCACCCCAACCAAGCAGGGAAGCATCAGTTGTGAGAACCAGGGAGGGAGACTCCTGCAGAAATGGAACCTCTTCCCTTAGATTTTCCGGTTCCCTCCACCACTGGAGGGCCTGTAGCAACGTTTGTGTGACTGGTACTGGCTTTGAGAGGTGGTCCCGCCTTTGGCACCAGTGTGCTGTGAGGTGGAACTAAATATCTCTCATTTGAAACCTGGCACCTATGACTGTGCTTGTTGCTGTAGCCATGTGCCCTTACAGTTGAAGAAACTGTTTTGCTGGCTTTGGCCTGCCCAGGGCAAATGAGCCTGCCAGAAGCTGAATGCTTTCTGCTCCCTCCCGAGGGAAAAAAGTTTTTCCCACTACTGTATTCAGTTCTGCACCTGTGAACTGCAGAACCTGCACAGGGGTCAGGACTGACTTTTTGGTACTGAGAAGGAATCCCAGGGAGATCAGCATATCCTGGGTTACCTGAAGGTGGTCTGACACCTGTTGGTGGGATTTCCCTATGATTAGCCAATCATCCAGATAAGGAAAAATTGTGACACCCAATCTTCTGAGGTGTGCCACTACTACTGCTGTGCACTTGGTAAAGACCCTTGGTGCAGAGGTAAGGCCGAAGGGAAGTGTTGAGAACTGGTAGTGGCCTGAGGGGAGTCTGAATCTGAGATACCTTCTGCGTGACTTTCTTATGGGAATATGAAAATATGCGTCCTTTAGATCCAAGCAGGCTAGCCAGTCCCCTTTTTGCAGAGTTGGCAAAATCATGGCCATTGTGACCATTTTTAACCTGTGCTTTACCAGGTACCTGTTTAGCAGTCTGAGGTCTAGTATAGGCCACCACTCTCCATTCTTTTTTGTTGTTAGGAAATATCTGGAATAGAACCCTTGCCCTCTTTGGTTGTGGGGGACAGGCTCCACTGCTTTTGCCAGCAGTAGGGCCTGTACCTCCTGCTTCAGTAGTTTTCTTTCTGAGAAGGGAGCTGGTGTAAAATGTTTTAACCTTGGAGGAGAAAGGGACTTGAAGCAAAGGGAGAGACCCTGACTCACCATCTCCAGGACCCACTTGTCTGTGGTTATTTTAACCATTCCTGGAAATAGTAGGTGAGTCTGACCCCTATAAGATGTGGAGAGGCAGCCTGAAGGGTAAACTCAGGGGTTCTGTTTTGCTTGCTGCTGAGGCTGAGCAGATTGGGATCCTCTCCAAGAACCCCTTCTACCTTTAGCTCTGTAAAATCCAGTCTGCTGTGGTTGGTACTGCTGCTGGGAAACAGCCTGTTCCTGAAAGAAAGGCCTCCTCAAAGAGGACCTGCCCCTGCCTCCCCTAGAATAAGATGAAGTTGAAGTAGAGGGCCTGTTTCTGGTAGAGCTGCTCCTAAAAGTAGCTTTATATTCGTCTACCTTTTTCATATATTCCTCAGTTTGGTCACCAAAAAGAGAGTGGCCTCCGACAGGAAAGTCCATTGCCTTAGTTTGGGTGTTCTGGGTGAGGGTGGTAGCCCTCAGCCAGGCAAATCTTCTTAGAGCAATGGTACCGGCCATCCACCTTGCAGCTGTATCACTGGTGTCAGCTGCCATCTGAAATTGGTATTTGGAAGCCTCCAAGTCCAATTTTGCTGTGTCTAGCAGCTGTGACACTGTTAAAGAGGGGTTAGCCTCAGCATTGTCCACTACTGACTGCAAGAGAGCTTTTTGATAAAGGGCTCCATAGGCCTGGTAGCTGGCTTGATGAATTGCCAGGGATGCCAAAAGGTACCCCTTTTTTGCCATGTTGTCCATCTTTCTCGAATCCTTCTCGGGGGGGTGAGAGGATAAGGGAGTTTTGGCTTTCCCATAGGCAGCCTGCTGTACAATACCCTGGTGGTCTGGGTGACTAAAAAGAAACTCAGCACCAGATCTTTCTAACTGATACTTCCTGTCACACTTTTTGTCAGTGGGTGTGACTGCATTGGGAGCCTTTAGAATTTCTAAAACGTCTTCCTTAAAGAATTTGTAAATAGGCAAAAGGAGCCTCTTTCAGGGTGTCAGCCCCATCAGCGCCATGTATTGTGCCTCCTCTTCATCCTGGATCTCTTCAGCTGTCTGGAGATCCAGGGTTTCTACCAATTTCTTGACAAAAGAAAAATGGGAAGAGAAGTCCTCTGAGGGTCTGGGAGGGGAAGCCAAAAGCCTGTACTGGTGACACCTCAGGTTCAATTCCCTCTTCTTCCAGGTCATTCTCCTCATATGCCACTTTAGCAGTAGGCACAAGAGGGGCAGCAACAGTTGCTTTTTCAGCAGTAGTAATCACAGGCTGCTGAGGGGGTAGTAAACCCTGCAGAGCCTTGAGTAAGGCTAAAGCCTGTGACAAATCAGCAGGAGAAGGAGCATCAACAGGCACCTGAGGGACCCCTTGAGGCATTTCAGCCGGGGTGTCAGTGTGTTTGGTTTTCTTTAATTTCTTGGCAGGCACCTGGGAGTCAGACGGTTGATTGCCTCTCTTGCCAGAGCCATCACCCGTATCGGGGTGGATTTAGAGGCTCTGGAAGGAACTGCCACAGTCTTGGAGGGGTGGACTGTTTAGAGCCCATGGACCCCTCCTCTAGTTTTCTTTTAAGCCTCTCCCTGCGTTTCTCTACTGTCTTAACAGGGAAAGACTTACAAATATCACAGTCTTCACTGAAGTGCTGTTGCCCAAGGCAAATCAAGCAAAGATCATGCTTGTCTGCCTTGGCAAACACCTCTGCACACTTCAAGCAATTCTTGAACCCAGGGAGTCCTGTTTCCTTTTTAGGCTTGTCTGACATCATAGAAAATAGAAACCAGTAACCGACCAAAAAATAGTCTAAATTTAAATATCTGCGATCAGTTTCAATAGAGAAATGGTCGGTTCAGGAACCGATAAAGTGAAAAAAACTATCGGTTCCCATCGGATCCAGAACCGAGAAACCATTAAGAAAAAACGATAAACCTCGGTTCAAAAGCGGGTAAAATTAAAGAATAAAGTAACCAGAACCCCCTCAAAAAGGATCCAATTAAATAAAAAGAAAGGTCGGTTGTCCCTCAGTTCAAATGAACCGCAAGGAACCAATAAACAAGTTTAAATTTAAAACTTAGGACGTATAAAACACTAAAGAACAATGATACTAGGCACTAATGAAAAATAAAACAAAAATACTTGAGTTTTTTTGCTCTATGCTCTACAGAAATCTGTCTTGATTGAAAGAGATCTCCAGGGTGTCTGAACTTTGCAGCAGAGAAGAAATCTGAAGTAGAATGTAGGTGGTTGACACTGGGCAGTTTGAAAACAGATGCACGAGCTAAACATTCTATGATTAACATAGCATTCTATTCTCTCTGGGGCAGTACTGACTTAAAGAAGCACTGCAAGAGTAATAATATTAGTGGATTCCTGGGGTCAGAACCTAGAGACTCCTGGGGAGCGCAATACCGCCTCCTGCAGTCCGCTGGGGCTGGGGATGAAGCGGCTGGTGACTGCCAGGTGCGGATAAACACTTCCTGAAAGGGAATAGGCCAGGAAGGCACCACTAGGTGGTTAGCACTGACTTTCGCTCAGAAACGAGCACATCTCCCACTCAGAATTGCGTCTTACTACATGGGAGATATGGAGCTCCTGAACTAGCCTCAAGAGAAACCGCTGATATTCGGTGAAATCAGCGTCAGAGGAAAGGTGGACAGAATGTTCCTCTTCCTCAGATGAGGAAGTCAAGGAAGTAGAGGAGCTCGGGCATTCGGAGTCCTCCTGTAGCGGGGGAGACAGGCGAAAGACCTGCTGGTCCATAGCTCTAATATCATAGGTCTCATAGGTAAATACAGAGCGATATATATATATATATATATATATATATATATATATATATATATATACATATACACACACACACACACACACACACACACACACACAGAGTCCTTTTGCTCGCCATTTTATTAATACCCCAGGATATTATGTTTAAGTAGGAAACTATCCAGTCTGTTCTTGAAGGTATTCACAGTATCACTAGCTACCACTTCTAATGGCAATTTATTCCAAATATTAGTAACCCTCAATGTGAGCCAGGATTTTCTTTTATTTGTTTTTGGACAGTCCACAAATAGTTGTAGGGGGTGTGCTCTGGTATTGCACAATGATTCCCTGTATCGCAAACCTAGGAGTTCCCATAAACCCAGATCAATGGTTGGTTTATAGATCAAACACATGTCCCCCCCCTTAAACACCTATACTCCAAAGAGTATAATCCCAGAATGTTTAACCTCCTTTGATAATCTTGATCTTTTACCTCCTATATGTAACGAGTAGCTCTCCTCTGAACTTTCTCTAGTGCAACTATCTTTGCTTTTCCACTTGGTGACCAGAATTGTGCACAGTAATCCCAGTGCGGCCTCACCAATGATGTACAGAGGGGCAAGAGAACTTCCCTACTTTTAGATGTAATACGTTTATTTATGCAATGTAATATACTACTTGATTTCTTAATAACTGAATTACAATGTATTTTAAATGACAAATCGTTTGTAACCATAACACCCAAGTCTCTCTGTTGCTCGACTATACTCAATATTTGCCTCCAAGTGTATAAGGCAACTGTTTATTTGCTTTCCCAACGTGCATAACACAGCATTTATCCACATTAAATAACAATTTTTTATCTAATGCCCAGGGCTCCAGTGCATTTAATGCTTCTTGTAATTTTGTGGCATCATCTTGGTTATTTATGGGGAACCCTACCCTGGTGTCATCAGCAAACTTTGAAACCCAGGCTCCATTATTTACTCATTTACACATTATCAGACTCATTGAAGCAATATATATATTGAACAAGCAAGGCCCCAAGACTGAGCCCTGGGGCACCACACTAGTCACCTCGGCCCATGCAGAGTTAGTCCCGTTTATATTAACAGATTGTTTTCTAGAGATAAGCCATGCTTCTACCCATTTTGTTATTTTTCCTGGTAGGTCATGTGCTATTAATGCATCGATAAGTTCTCCATGGGGGACCTTATCAAAAGCCTTTGAAAAGTCCAGATACACCACGTCCACAGGCTGACCCTCCCCCATAGCCCTGTTGACTTTTCCATAGAATTCCAGTAAGTTGGTCTGACAAGACCTTCCAGTAGTATATCCACGCTGTACTGGGTCGACCAAGTCTGTTTTTTGGGTATATTCTATAATATAATCTTTTAATATACCCTCAAAAATTTTTCCTATGACCAACGTCAGGCTAATTGGTCTATAGTTGGCTACATCATGTCTACTCCCCTTCCTGTAAATAGGAACCACCCTAGCTTGTTTCCATGCCTCTAAAACATGCCCTTTTTTAATGATATTTGAAAAATTACTGCCAGAGGTCCAGCCAGGAAGTCTGCCATTTCTTTGATTATTCTTGGATGTATTCCATCCGGGCCTTGGGATTTATTATGATCTATTTTATGCAGCCTTTTAAGTATCTCATCTCTCGTTATCAATGATTCTACTTCTAATACAGTTTCCAAATGATCTGATTTTGGAGAAGATTTATTAATAAAGACTGATATAAAGAAATCATTATACATTTGGGCTAGATGAGACTGGTCAGTAACTGTGCTACCATCCATCTCATGTAGTGGGCCAATAGCTCGACAGGCTCCCTTTTTGTCATTAATATATGCATAAAATGACTTATAATTATCCTGAACTCTAGTTACTAGGCTCAACTCATATTTTAATTTGGCATCTTTAATATATTTTTTTGACTTTTTTAAGAGATCCTTGTATGTATTCCAACAAATGTTACTACCCGATCTTTTGGCCCTATAAAAAGCCCTATTTTTCTTCTTTAACAGTTGCCGTACGGATTTTGACATCCATTTAGGTTTAGTCTTAGTAGTGCCATCCGTTCTCTTAATTAGAGGAGTAAAAGCTTGAGTAGCTGAGATTATTTTATCCACCAGGAGATCCCACATGGACTCAAGTGTTTTGTTCTGAAATTCCTCAACCCAATTCCAGTTTTTAAAGTGTGATCTCATACTATCAAAATCAGCTTTATTACAGTTATATTTACTAGTCTTACTTATAATAGTGTCTGCTAATGTGCCTAAGGAAAAGTAAACCATGGAATGATCACTTGATCCAAGAGGGGGAAGGACCTTACAAGTTGTTATATTACCATCTAAATTACTTAACACAAGATCTAGTATGTGATTGTCTCTAGTATTGGAATTTACCCACTGGTTCATCCCCGCTAGCAAACATAATTCTAGATATCGTGATTCTATAGTGGTATTTGTCTGTAATGTTGTCCAATTTATGCCTGGTAAATTTAGATCACCTACTACCACATTACTTTTAGTAGTACCAAACGTATTTAAGAAATCCAGTAATTGTTCATCCTGATCTGGTGTAACAGTCGGTGATCTATATATTACTCAAATATTAACAAACATGTGAGTGGTGGAATGATATCTTGACCCATAGCACCTCGATTTTATCCCATTTTGATGTATCGATTTCCTCAGAATTTATTTTATTGGATATATACAGCCACTCCCCCACCTCGTTTTTCTTTCCTATCTTTATGGAACAAATTAAATCCATTGATCTGCTTTTCCCATGGATCATTTGGGCTCCACCAAGTCTCTGTGACAGCACATATACTAATATTTAGTTCAATAGATAATTTTAATTCTCCCAACTTATTATTTAAACTCCTAGCATTTAATGACAGGAAATTATATGAAGTATGATCATATTTACAGTATGTTCTTTTGGAAAAGAACTAGTGGGCCTACCTCCCCCCTCATGCTAAGTTTAAACTTTCCACTGTTGTCTGTCTAAGTTGGTAAGCAAAAATTCATTTTCCACTTCTATTTAAATGGAGTCCATCCTGTGCATATAGCATCGGGTTCCTAAACTTTGCACCTTGTTCCGTAAAGATGTAACCCTCCCTAAAACACCATCTTTTCAGCCATCCGTTTAAATGCAGTATATCGTCATTTACATCACATGATGCCCTAGGTACAGGTAGTATCCCAGAAATAATGAGGTCACAACCATCCTCTGTAAGAATCCTCCCTACCTCCTCATAATCTCTCCGTATTTCTAGGAGCTTTCTTTTCCCTACATCATTAGTTCCTACATGTATTAGAACCAATGGTTTATGAGTATTTTCTCTCAAGCCAGGGAGGAGATTTTTAATGTCTTTTATCCCCGCTCCAGGGAGTGTACTAACTGTAGTTGTTAGTTTATGATTCTTACATATAATGTGATCTGTATATTTCAACATAGAATCCCCTATGACCAGGACATCTCTAATATTAGTCTCCTCTTTTATCTCTAGATTGTTAACATTACCAGTAGTTTGATTGATCTCCCCTACTGGTCTCCCTCTCTGTTTTGGATTTTTAATCTGCTCCTTAGTAAGTGGGGGTTGTGCAATATTTTTTCCATTTGGAGGTGGAATATCCTGTATTGTAATGGGATCACCTGACTTTTTTTTTTTGGGGTGGGGGGGGGGTCATCTTGTATTGAAATGTTACACACTGCATCATGATTTAAAATGGAGAACATGTTTGGTGTTAAAACATTTGAGGAGCCCCCTATATTTCTCCTACCCTTTTTTCTGTTTTTATTAGTATTGTTTGTTACAAGACTCCATTCCTCATCATTCTCATGGGTTTCGTTCAGGTGACTAGGTTCACATGAAATCGTAGTCACATCTGCTACAGAATCGATATAGTGTTCCAAATTACTAATATCAATCAGCACCTGGACCCTTTGCTTTAGGACCTGTATCTCTGCTTGTAAAATCTCTATTAAGTTGCATTTATCACAACTACACCCATTCATGGCTTCCCCTTCAGTTAGCATATTACATCTAATACACAGCCTCATCTTAATGCAATAACTACCTTATCCTTAAAAGATCTTTATAGGCTCCGAATCCCGCTGTCCCAGCGGACACTGAACATGTCACATGAGCGCAGCGTCTCCAGCGCCATGGCGTGCCCTGCTCACTAGGGGCGAGTTTGTGTATTACTATGACCCGGAAGTGGTCGCTAGGGGTCACGGGATGCTCGCAACTCAAAATCCCCAAAAATTGCTAAAAATTATCCTCTGTGCATGCACCACTCATGCGTGGCTCAGGCACAAGGTTTAGACCTTAGTTATCTTAAAAACTGTAAGTTCCCAG
The DNA here is from genome assembly GCA_016271365.2 of Neoceratodus forsteri. NCBI lineage: Eukaryota > Metazoa > Chordata > Ceratodontiformes > Ceratodontidae > Neoceratodus > Neoceratodus forsteri. The sequence continues at coordinate 1,226,150,819 of CM028131.1, read as the reverse complement.
CCATTTGTAGTTCAGGGTCAGCTCTGCCTGAACTACCTGGCTCTCTTCCTGCTTCCTGCCGACTGAAAACAGGGCTCAGACACACAAACACAGCTTACAATAGTATATAAAGCTTAAAAAAGGTCCCCAGTACTGACACACAGCACAGAGGTGTTTACAGGTATTTAGAATTGCAGATACTCTAATATACCTAGGGAAAGCAGCCGCAGTGGCCCTGAATGTCTCCCAGGTTAAAGGACCCGTAGGACCCACATGGCCTGGGGGGGGGTGTCTGCAGAGGTGCTGGGGAAGGGCACCTCACAGAAAGTGTCCGGTCTCTGCCAGGGCTCTGAGACCCAGCAGCAGATCCTCCCATGCGGGGGGGGGGTCAACCTAGTCAGCGAATGCTGCAAATGTGTAAACAAATCCTGGCAGAGTCCTGAGGGAGAATCTCCCCTGTGGAGCAACTGAGGTTGCATGGTTCCAGAAGGGCAACCCTCAGCACTGCCCACTAAGGGCGCCCCTGAAGTCTCAGAGGAGGACAAGTGGGGCTTAACGCTTCAACTCCTCCCCATTCCCCACAGGATAGTGGAGGAAGGCCTCCACACCTCACCCCAGCCTCTCAACTCCTCAGACTCCAATGCTGCCCTCTTCCTCGAACCCAGTGACGAAGGGTCCTCCAATCCCGCAGGCCCCCCAAACGAGGCCTGCTTCTTAGGCTTCTTTTTTCAGGTCCTTCTGGGATGATGACACAGAATCCAGGGTGGCAATGGACTTCTCTATACGAGTGAGATGACATTCCATCCCAGGTCCAAAGAGGTCGTTGTCCAAGAAAGGGACATCGACCAATTTGGGCTGGGTGTCTGCCATGAAAGTGGACAGATGCAGCCAGGCCCTGCGATGCATGGAGACTGTTATCACCATGGCATAAGCACAAGAATCACCCATGTCCAAGGCTGTGTGGAGCTGCTGATTATCCAGCAGTTGACTCTGGTCTCTGATGACATCTCCGCCAACTGCTGCTCAGCTGGGAGGTGAGGAAGGATTGTGTCAAAGACCCTCATCAGGGAGCGACCAAGCTGGCCATCATCAGGGCATAACTAGCCTGACAGAAACCCAAGGATACCACAGTGCACTTCTTTTTAGCGGCATGGTCATCTTACAGGACTCCTTCTCCAGAGGCTTGCTCATGTCCCCCTGGTTTCCCAACTTGTGGAAAACCAAAATCTGTCACCAGCCCCTCCATGGACAGGTGGTTAGAGAACCCCAGGAGAGACCATGTGGGGATCGCAACCAGGGAGGATGCTGGATATTACCAAAGCTCCAGGGCTGGTCCTAAAATGGCCTCAGCCACGGGAAAGGCAACCCCCGGGGATTCATCCCAATCCAGAATATCAGTAAAGGGATATTTGGCTCTTTTCTGAACTGGATCCAATGGGACGGACATGGACTCTGATATACTGCGAAGAAGTGCCCCGAAAGACACTGGGCCATGCTCGACTGAGAACTCCATGAATGATCCCTGGTCGAGAAGTAGAATTTCAGAGAAGGCCATGGACTTGCAGTCAGAACCATCCAAGGACTCCTGGACAACTGCCTGCGACCATTTCTCACCACGTACTGCCCGAGTATCCTCTATTGGAGTGATAAGTACAGACAACCAGCCTGGTAAGCCAATGGCCGAATGGGCCTCCTTGATCAGAGCACCTAGCTTTGGCTTCAGTGGTGGCAGCTCCTACTGAAAAGGGTGGAGAACGAGCTGCAAGAAGTACCTGTAAAGCATGGACTGGCATGGGCACTACTGGCAGCTGCCAGGTGACCAGAGGTCCATGAAGTAGAGACCTACCCTGCCCTCAATGGCTCGCTATTGCCAAAGGAACTCCTCATGGCACCTGTGCAACTTCTGATGGTGCCTCTCTTCTCCCGAGGACAAGGGGATTGAGGAGCATCAATTGCTATGCCTTACGGTCAAGCGACGACTCGACTGAGACCTCGACCGGGACATCGACCGTGACATCAACCGTCGACCAATCAACGTCAAGGTGAACCTTCTGGCTGGCTGTGGTACACCACTGCCTGCTCACGTTAACAAAGACAGGTATGGAAGACTTTACCATTGGTGGAGGCTGCTCCCCCAGTGGGCCGGTCAGTGACACCAACCAGTCCATGTTCTCCTGAACAAGGACATGGAGCACCAGGGTCTCCGAAATCAACTCTTTGACGTCGCTTGACAGCTGGCTCACAGGCTTCAGGGGAAAATCTCCATGGCCTGCTCAACAGAAGCTGAAGTCAACAGGCTTGATGGAGGTACCAGTGAGCCCTCAACCTTCTCCTTGATGGAAGGATTCTCAACCACCGTTCAGCAGTCAAGGGAGTCGAGGGATCAGGAGGATCTCAATCTCTCCTGGTCCCGCAACCGATGCTGGCAGCACTTGTGTTTAGAACCACAGTGAACAGGGTTCTCCCCCAAGGTCTGGAGGGCCAAATACATATTCTGGAAACCATCAGTGAATGACCCTTTGACACTGGCTGCAGCTGGGAACAGTGCCAAGACCAATGAGGTACCTGATGCAGCAGCTGCCTCTTCTGTTTAAGGGCAACAAACTGCAAAGCCAAACTGGCAGTCACCAAGGCCTTCTTGCGGCCCTTGGGGCAGTCCTTCGGATCTGGCTCCAATGGCTGTCCCAGGGTAAGTCATGCTTCCTGTCCTAATGGGACTTAGGGAACATGGGCAAGCAAAGGCCAAACTACCTGTCCATGTCTTACTGCCTGCACAGGCAGTACAGGCATGTGACATGCGGGTAGGTGACCGACATCTTCTGCCAGCACTGAATGCAAAGTCTGAACCCTGGCTTCTGATGCTCCGTCATCAATCTTGAAGAGAAGTTGAGGGGACAGAGGAAAAATGCACTGGTTAAATCAAAAATTTCAAAAGAAAGTTTGCCTATGGTGTACTAAATCCTAAGCAAGAGCCGCAAAGAAGGTGACCTGTTAGGAGGCAGTATACTGTAGTGGTTAAGGGCACTGAGCTACAAACCTGAAGACCAGGGTTTGTATCCTATCAGCCCCCATGTGCATACTGTGTGACCCTGAACAAGTCACTTAACTTACTTGTGCTCCCAGGTCACACCTGGAAACAAGCTCTGGCTTGGTGTGCCCTTCCTGGTTAAACAGCTTCCCCTTTCCTTCCCTTCTTCCAACAAAGAGAAAGCTCTGACATCAAGGGGTAGAGTTGGGAGATATACAGCACAGGTGGTGGGAAGAGCTTAGCTTAAAGACATCTGATATATTGGCAATTCTGGTGGAACTGCCAGAGTGCGGATGGTGAGCTAAATCCATGCCCCTAGAATAAACCTTTATTTTCAATACATAAGGAACAAAAGAAGAATCAGGGATTAGTGTGGGAACCAAACCCATTGTAGATGGTGCACTGAGTGAGGCTCGGGGAATAGAAGAGGCACTGAGTAACCACTTTGTGTCAGTATGTCAGGGGTATAGCCAGCAAGGGATAGACACTGCAGGAGAGGTGCGGGCTGAACAGGCTGGGGGGGCAATGCTTACTACACCAGAATTAGTAAGTACCTAGAAGGTGCAGCCAGACTGGTGTGCTGCAGTAGCACTTAGCAGCTCACTGTCTGTGACCATGGTTCAGGAGCGAGTTCAGGTCGCATGGGGGCTGGCCGGGGGGAGAGAGGATGGACTGTCCCATGGACTGCTCTCTTTTCTTGGAGATGGGGACAGGTTGCTCCACAGCTTGCCTGCCATCTGGCAGAAGTAAGCAGGCAGAAAAAATACAGGTTACTCACCTGTGACAGGAGTTCTAGGAATGGTATATGTTGTTCATCCACACTTATTGGCAGGTTCCTTGCCACTTTAAATCTTGCCGGAAGGTCTTCAAGCTGGCTCCTCCCACCCACCCGGGTGGTAAAACTCTCAGCTCCGCCCCATGACGCCAGATCTGGCCCGCTGGAAGCTCAGGTTGTGCGTCGAAGCCGGGGAGGTCGGGTGGGTCGTGTGGATGAACAACATATACCATTCCTAGAACTCCTGTTACAGGTGAGTAACCTGTATTTCTAGGACATGGATATGTTGTTCATCCACACTTATTGGCAGACTCTAGCAGTTCTCCGGGAGGAGGAGGCAAGGCGCACACCCTACTTAGGGAATAAAGACTGGAGAACCGAGGCCCCAAAACCAGCATCCCGCGTGACTCAAGGTCGATGTGGTAATGGGTAATAAGGTGTGTGCTGACTTCAGGTAGCAGCCCCTACAGATTTCCTGGATAGGACGCCCCTGGAAGCAGCCACCGATGCAGCAGTATGACGGTAGAATGAGCTCTTATCCTCTGGGGCTCCATGCCCGCCAACTTATAGCAGCGATCTATGCAGGAGGTGACCCACCTGCCTATCGTCCGCTTGGCTGCAGGTCTGCCAGGTGCGGCTTCAGCGTAGGTGACAAACAGCTGGCGAACCTCTCCCAATTTCAGCCGTCACGCTCCTTATAATAAGCGGCGCCTTCTAGGATCCAGAGTATGGAGCCTATACTGAGCCTCGAGGTGTGACTGGGGTAGAACACCGGCAGAGTCAGCACCTGGTTAAGGTGAAACTCCGACACCACCTTCGGAAGGAATTTCGGGTGGGGGCGCAGGACAACCTTGTCTCTGTGGAAGACCAGGTAAGGAGACTCGATGCAAAGCGCCTGGAGCTCTCCCATCCTTCTGGCTGACGTGATAGCCACCAAGAAGGCGGACTTCCACGACAGGTGAGAGATCACACCTGTGCATTGGTTCGAATGGCTTGCCCATGAGCTTTGCCAGTACCAGCAGTAAATCCCACGAGGTGGAGTTCTCGCACCGAGGAAATGTGATCAAGGCCTTTGAAAAGCCCGACCACCTTTCCTGCGCCACCGACTGCTCCCGGCCCGCCCTGCAAGCAGAGATGGCTGCCAGGTGCACCTTTAGGGTCGCCGACCCAAGCCCTTGACTAGAAAGGGACCATAAATAGTCCAAAATGCTTGCCACAGAACAGGAGGAAGGGTCCAAGCCCTTGCCCTGACACCAAATGGAGAATCTCTTCCATTTGAAGGCGTAGCATTTTCTGGTCGACTCCTTACGGGACGCCTCAACAACATTGAGGACCTCGTCGGAAAGACCCAAGGCCTGGAACTCTAGCCGCTCAGGAACCAGGCCATCAGGTGCAGGGATTGAAGGTTCGGATGGAACACCTTCCCCTGATTGACTGAGAGCAGGTCCGGGCGAGCTGGAAGCTGCCTCGGGAGCCTGGAGCTGAGGCTGAGGAGATCTGGGTACCAGAACTGGCGGGGCCAGTCTGGGGCTATCAGAATCACCTGCGCCTTGTCCCTCCTTGCCTTGAGAAGCACCCTTGGAATCAAGGGAAATGGGGGAAAGGCGTAAAAGAGGCCCGGGGTCCAGAGCCTCGAGAAGGCATCCCCCTGCAGCGAGCCCTGCTGAGGGGGGCGGGCATGAAACAGCCTCAGCTTCGCGTTCTCCCTGGAGGCAAACAGGTCCACCTGAGGTGTGCCCCAGTGGGAGAACAGATCTTGTACTACCTCCGGCAGGAGAGACCACTCGTGAGATGCAGCCCCTATCCGGCTCAGGGCATCGGCCAGGGTGTTGGAGGCTCCTGCCACATGAATGGCTAGGAGATCCACCTCCAGGCTGCGCACGAGTGACCAAATGCAGAGAGTTTCCTTGCATAGAAGCATGGAGCGCGTCCCGCCCTGGCGGTTCAGGTAGTACATGGTCGTGGTATTGTCCGTCTGGACTCGGACCACTTGACCCCGGAGAAACGGAGCAAAGGCGGTGAGAGCTAGGCGGACCGCTCGGAGCTCCAGCAGGTTGATGTGGCATCGGGACTCCCGCGGGGACCAGAGGCCGTGCACTCGGTGTTCCCCCAGATGGGCACCCCAACCCATCAGAGAGGCATCGATCAATGAGAGACCACAGATAAGTGCGGACAAACGGGATGCCTCCCTGCAGATAAGATGGAACGGTCCACCACCGGAGAGCGTTCCACATCTCCTGGGTCACCATCACTAGCTGGTCCAATGGATCGCAGCTGTTCTGACCACTGGCTGGCCAGTCCCCACTGAAGGGGGCGCATGTGCCAGCGTGCCCAACGGACTACGCTGGTACAGGCCACCATGAGACCCAGGAGGCGCAGGAAGTCCCGGGCAGGGCGCGATTGCCCAACCAGAAATGATCGGGCAAAGGAGCCAAGAACCTCGGCCCTGTCTGCCGGGAGCCGTGCTCTGGCTCGAAGAGAGTCGAGCTCTGCCCCGATAAACAGAATCACCTGCTTCGGCTCGAGTTCCGACTTGGCCTCGTTGATGAGAAGGCCGACTTGAGAGCAAACCTGGAGGGCCAGATCTCTGGACCGCTACACCTCCTGTCTGGAGGGGGCTGCTATCAGCCAATCGTCCAGGTAAGGGTACACCGGACCCCTCGGTCGCCATGAAAGCTGTCACGCACAATGCATTTGGTGAAGACCCTGGGAGCTGGAGACAGGCGAAGGGCATGGCTCGGAACCGAAGAGGATCCCTCCGCTCGGCGAAGGAATCTCGATGTGACGAGACGGGATAGGGACGTGAAAGAGCAGCGTCCTGCAAGTTCAGAGAGCAGAACCACATGCCGTGTTCCAGAGATGGTATTATCTACGTAGGTAATGACCATCCTGAAGGTTCGAGACCTTAGGAACTTGTTCAGGTCGTGTAGGTGAGAATGGGGCACCAGCCCCATCCGTTCGGAACCAGGAAGTACCTGGACACGAACCCCGGGTCTGAAGAGGTCCTCTACCTCCTGATCACCTCCCTTTTGGAGGAGAGAGCAATGTCAGCTCGGCGAGCCGACAGTGAGGCTCGGACCCCGAGGCCCCAGTGCGGCGGCTCTGAAGGGCGGGCCTGCTCGAATTCCAGAGGCAGGCCATTTCCCACCACCTCAGAACCCACCTGTCCATAGTAATAGCGGACCAGGCGGAAAGGAGAGACGGAGCGGCCCACACGGGAACGGGGGCAAGGTGACGGGGATGGGGAGACACACAGCCTGGTCAAAACTAGGATTGGAGGGACGGGACAGAGAGGGACCTCCTGAGCCTTTTCCTCCCCTGCTTCCTGTTGGAGGAAGCCGGCCAGCTTCAGGTTTTGGGATGCCAAGCTCGAGGCCTGCTGGCCCCGATGTTGCTGGGCCCTATCAGCGCGCGCAGAAGAGACGAAAGGAGCTTAGGCTGTGGCTCATGCCTTTGTCCTTTGATGCGAAGAGACCAGTCCAAGGTAGCAGTGGACTTCTCGATCCTCTGCAGGTGACCTTCCACCCCAGGGCTGAAGAGGTCAGTCCCAAAAAGAGAACATCCGCCAACTTGTGCTGGGTATCCGGTAAAGTGGATATCCTCAGCCAAGCCATGACCGCATGGCCACTGCGCGGTCGCCACCAACCTGGCACATGAGTCCCCAAAGTCCAAAGCAGTCTGGAGCTGCTGTTTGGCCACTGCCTGGTCTCCGCGCCTGCCTGACCGTAGTCTGCAGATCGCGGGAAGATGAGGGACGACCTCATCCAGGAACCCAACAGGGCATGTGAAAATGTGGCCATGAGGACGGCCGAACTGACCCAATGAAGCCGGAAGACAGAACGCCAGACTTTTCGCCCGCATAATCCAATTCTCTGACTCCTTGTCGGAAGGTTTGTCCACATCCCTGGCGCTCCCGCACACCGGAAAACGCTGTCGGTAACCAACCTCCACAGAGGGTGTTCCAAAACCGAGAGGGAACCGGTAGGGGGGACCGTATACTCTCCTGGCCATCCTGGCCGAAGGCGCAGGGCAGGAAGCAGGGCGCTGCCAAAGCTCCAAGGCGGACCCACTATGGCCTCGCCACCGGAAAGGCCTCCGAGGAGAATCCCTCGGTCCAGAATCTCCGTGAGGGGATACCTGGCCCGCTTAGAACAGGTTCGAGCTTCATCCCGGTGGACTCCGAGATGAGCCAAGCAACCCGAAGAAGGACGGGGCTATCGTCCACTGACTGTCCTCCCGAGGGACTCCAAGTCGAATCGCTTGGAGAAAGGGAGGAATCATCTCGGACTCGAAGAGTCCTCAAAGAGCTGCTCGGGCCTGAACTCACCCTCCACCTGCTGAGGTTTATCAGGAGTGAGGGTGACAGACAGCCTATGGGCAAACCCAAAGCCGACCGAGAATTCTGGTCAGAGCCCCAACCAATGGCTGTGGAGGCGGAGGTTCCACCAGAATCGGTGGGCAGCTGGAATTGGCCGAACAACCGCCTGGGAACAGGCTCCCTCTACAACGAGGGGTTGTTTTGCGCCCGTGACAGCCACTTAATGGTCGGGAAGACGACTGGGCCAGGCGATTCTCCGTCAAAGGAGCTGTTGCCACATGAGTTCCTCATACCTCCGACGCAACTTGCGCCAAGCCTCCTCGTCCGAGGAACAGGAAGAGCGGCGCGCGCTGCCGCTGCAAGCCGAGACCAGACCCATGACGGGCGGGATTGGCTGGACCGCTGAGGATGTCCGGAGACCAAGACCGGAGTCTCGATCAGGCCGAGGAAGGCAGGAGAAGTGTCTGAAATCGCACTCCTCGCTCGGACGATCCCATCAAAGGCTCCGGAACCGGAGGCACAGAGTCAGCCGACGGGATCTCAACTCCCACCGGGGAACCGGGAAGAGGGGATTCTCAGCTTCTCCAGCCGACAACCCGCCTAACGGATCAAGAAAATCTCGACCGCCGCCGGCGGGAGTCTCGGTCAACTGGCCTGGACGGGACACCGTGAAGCCAGTGGCCGAAGCTGAGGGGTCGACCGAAGTCTACTGTCGACAAGAAGGGGAGGGGGATCTTTCCCGCTCCCAAGAGCGTCGACGGTGAGACTTACTTTTGCTCTTTTTGGACCTGGAAAAGGGTCCAGAAGAAGTTGGACCCTCACCTTTCGTCGAGAGGGTCAGACAAAGCTCCTTGAAAGAAGCCAAGTACGAGGCACCAAGAGAGAGCGGGACAAAAGCCGCAGCCGAGGTAGAAGCGCCCGCGCCGCCTCTTCGAGGGCGATCATCTGCTCGAGCTGATCTGCCGAGCCCGCCGCGTGGACACCGCCAACCGGGCCTCTTTAGATTTAACCGTGGAATTTTTTCTGTGGGCTTAGTTGTAAATCGGCAGCACGGTCTTCAAGGACGAGGCGGCAAAGGACGAGCACAAGCTCGCAGGCCCGCGGGTCGTGCTCAAGGCCCAAGCAGTAGACGACGTGAGTGCGGATCCGCCCCAGACATCTTCTGCTCGCAAGGGCACCTCCGGAAACCGAGTCACTTGTCCATCGCAGCCGTGAGGAAAAGAAGACCGTCTTTTAGCAAAACTTTAACTTCCGAACTTCTCAAGAATTAGGAACCAGACTTATATGCAGAACGTTAAGGAGGGAACCTGAGCTTCCAAGCGGTAAGGAAGATCTGGCGTCATGGGGCGGAGCCGAGAGTTTTACCACCCGGGTGGGTGGGAGGAGCCAGCTTGAAGACCTTCCGGCAAGATTTAAAGCGGCAAGGAACCTGCCAATAAGTGTGGATGAACAACATATCCATGTCCCTAGAATAGGAGTTTCAATTTCATGGACAGACGTGTTGGCAGACACTTGTGCATGCATGCCTTATGTGCTCACACTCAGTTTGTTGTTGCACAGCTGGCAGCCTAGGGGCAAAAAATATCAGAGGAGAACCTCAATGGGGCAGGATGAAGCTCCAGTCTCCCGCAGGCCCCACAACACAGACGGGTTTCCCCCTCCAGACTCTGTGTTGTGCTTTGGAAGGGCCTGTCCAATCCCAATGGTCCTGCCACGGTGGGTAATCTGTGGAGGACTCGGTGGAGGGGCTAAGTCCCACAGAAAGTGGATAATGGAGCAGGGAAATTGAAGCTGATGGAAGGGGGGCCAGCCAGCGACTACAGCACATAGATAATAAAACAAAACAAAACAAAAAAAAAAGGATCTATAAAGTGTGAATCCTGGACAACCCCAGGATCCAGATGGTATCCACCCAAGAGTAACAGTGGAGTTAACTCAGTCCATTTGTGTCACCTACTTTGCATCATGCTTAATCAATCAATCAATCAATCAAATCTTTATTTATCCAGGCGAACACCGTTGAGCACAGCTCATTTTGCAAGATGGACCTGGTAAGGTCAAGGTTCAATTTACACAAGAATATAGAAAGATACAGAGTACGCATACTTTGAAGAGCCAACAACTTGATACATCATTTCAGTGGTACCAGTACATTGTTACACTACAATACAAAATGACTTTACATATGTACATGATTTATGAAGCAGCCAGCTTGCTAGGTTGGTAGTAGAAGACACTTTAAGGGTGTTAGGATTTAGAGTGTGAGCCAACACTTTTTTGTGTTAGGATTTAAAGTGTAAGGGGTTTTCCAGATGTTTATGAATTAGGATGATATGCTGTCTGGACAGCTGGTAAGTTGATTCTGCGAGGAATGATACGAAGGGATATATACCGGAGGGGATGGTGGCAGAGGAGATAGATAGGTTAAAAATATACCGGATGTTGTAGCCAGGGGAAAGGAAGGGGGAAGGCGAACAAGGTTAGTGTGGGGGGGAGGGATCAGAGGAAGGCCGGTACTGTAGAAAGGATCTATAGTGGGTCTAGGAGGAAGGGAGGAGGCCGGACTGGTGCAGTATATAGCAGAGGGTATACAGGTGGTGATGTAAAATAGTGATTATGGGGAAGTGGATGGGGGTAAGGTATAAGAATTGTGAGGTGACTGCTCTTGGGAGTGATCTGAAAGCTTCCTATAATAAGCTTCCACCAGCTGGGAGTGAAGATGGAATAGGATTAATCTACTGTTGGCTGGAAACAGTTACATTTTTCTTTGATTAGCCTATTGTATAGATATTTCAAGGATGTAATAGATATGAGTTTGTTCACTTTCAGTGTCTTCTGCATCGTGTTCCATAAAGCAGATAACACATAGCTATGGGCAGATCTTCTATAGAGTGAATTTAGGCAATTCAGCATAATGAAATTCAGATTTAAGGCATATTTACTTGATGTGGCTTGTAAGAAGCAGTCTGAGATATATTTTGGAAGCCGCTGGGATATTGCTCTGTAAGTCCATAGTATGGCATTCCTGTCTCTTCTGAATTGAAGCGAGGTCCATCCAACTGCAGTATATAGTGAGCAATGGTGAGTGCTGTGAGGTAGATCTGTGATAAACCTCAGTGCTCTGTGGTAAAGTGTGGCCAGTTTCTTCAAATATGAGATGGGGCAACGACCATATAAGAAGTCAGCATAGTCTAATACTGAGAGGAATATGGCCTGGATCATCTTCTTTTTAGAATCACTTGTAAGAAAGTGCTTTATTCTGTAATAGAGTCCAAGTCTTTGTCGGAGTTTTTTTAGCAATTCTTCCAGATGTTCTAAGTAGTCAAGTCTGCTGTCTAGCCATACCCCCAGGTATTTGAATTTTGTGACATATTCAAGATTTTCATCAAGGACAGTGGATATATTAGGGAGATTGTTCGGGATAGAATATCCTGCCTGTAATTGGGGGGAGAAAATCATTGCCTTAGTTTTTTTTTGCATTTAGTAGCAGTTTTTTTCCCAGTAGCTGTTGTTGCAGTAGGCTGAACTCTGCTTGTAGCTCTATGCATGCTGTTACTGGAGAAGGGTAACTGACATACAGTACTGTATCATCAGCAAACAGGTGTACAGTGGCTTTGGTAAGGTTAGTGTCGATGCTATTGATATATATGGCAAAGAGGATTGGGTCGAGGACAGATCCTTGGGGTACTCCTCTTTGTAATGGTTTGAGTGGGGATAGTTCTCCTTCGGCCTTCACCTGCTGGGTTCTTCTTGAGAGATAGTTGTTAAACCATCTAATGGAGTTTGGGTCAAGCCCAATTGATTTCAGGGAGGAGAGGAGCAGATCATGGTCGACCATATCAAAGGCCTTACTCAGGTCTAAGAAAACAGCGCAGACACAATTTTTTTTATCCAATTCAAGTTGCCAGTCATTGGTTACTTTTGCAAGTGCTGTAATGGTACTATGTTTGGCTCTGAATCCAGATTGTGCTGGGTTTAGTAGATTATTCGCTTCGAGATATTCTCTTAGTTGGGTGCCTACGATTTTTTTCAAGTAGTTTGGACAGCACAGGGAGAATGGAAATTGGTCTGTAATTGTTGAGGTCCGTAAGGATCCCCTGCTTTCAGTAATGGAATAACTTGAGCGGTTTTCCAGATTGATCGGATAGATCCTGATTGTACTGAGAGGTTAAACAGGTGTGTTATTGGCACTGCTAATACTTGTATGGCAATTTTTAAAAAGTAGGGGTCAAGGGAGTCCGCACCTGCACTTTTTTGATTTCCAGTTGTGAGATTAGCTCTTCAACTTGCTTCAGCGTGGCTGGTATGAAGGAGAAAGTAGTGTCGGTTACCCTTGCTTCAGTATTCTTTATCCCTAGTTGTGAGCGCAGTTGGTTAGCTGAAGAGGTGTCGAATGCTAGCCCAGCAGTTGTAAAGTGATTGTTAAAGGATTCCAAGACTTCCATTCTATCAATGATGGTTCTCCTTCCACTGTGTATTTTGGCTGGGAGTGAATTATTTGGGTCATGGCCTGTTATATCTTTTATAGTGTTCCAGAATTTGGCAGGGTTGTGGTACGAGGAGTCTAGTTCAGCCATGTAGTATGCAGCCTTTGCGTCTCGCACTTTCCTGGTGCAGATATTCCTGGCTTTTTTGAACTGCTCCCAATCAGCAGCTATCTTAGTTTTTCGTGCCTTTTTCCAAAGCTTGTCTCTTTCAAGGAGGGTAGATTTAAGGTCTGAATTGAACCAATGACAGGTTTTATTTTTGATACTGTACGTACTTTAGAAACTGGTGCATGGATGTTAAGGGCACCTGTAATAATGTCATTTAGAACATCGTATGCTATCTCCATTGTGTTAGCTAAATAGAACTCTTGCCATCTTGTGTAGTGTTTTATGTCGTCCAGATATGCATTAACGTTAAACTTTTTTTTTTGATCTCCTCATTGTGAATTTTGTGGGGGACGAAGGCTTACATGCTGATCTAACTGCTGCAATAGTGCAGTGATCACTGATGTCACTGAACAGCACTCCAACGTGTGAGAAGAGGTGAGGTTTACTCACTAATAGGACATCCAGTAGTGTGCTGTTCCTTGAGTTCTTTTTGTTTATTCTAGTGGGTTCATTTATGAGCTGTGTGAGCCCACAAGTGTCGCAGAATGATGTTAAAGGTGTAGCTGCCTTAGAGAGTCAATTTAGGTTTAGGTCACCTATGATAATAGTTTCTTCAGTCCCCTTTTTGATTAAGTCACCCAGATGAGACAGAAGCTTGAGGCCAGCTGAGGGAGGTCTATAACAGCCGATCAGCCGCAACAAAGTAGTGTGGGAGAGAGCTATTTTGAGGGATAGGCATTCGAATTCTTTTGCCATAGAAGATGAGTCGATGCAGGTTGCGGATAGGTTGGCCTTTACATATATTGCTACCCCCCTCCTTTTGAATGTATGATCAGCTCTGAATATTTGATAATTGAGTAAGTTTATGTCTCTGTCGGCTGTGGGGGGCCTGAGCCATGTCTCAGACACTACCAGTATATCTGATAGGGTATGGTTAACCCAAGCTTGGATCATCATGATCTTTTTTAGTAGACTACATACATTAATAAGTAGAAGGCTTAGCCCTTTAATCTTTGCTAATTCTGATGGTGCAGTGATGGCCTCTGGTGGTCCTGGGTTAAGTTCCACATCTCCTGAGCATATTAATAATAGAAACAGTATTTTTATAATTGCCGCAAGAGATGGATTATAATTTTTTGCTGATGCCTTCTTTTTTTTATTCTGATGCAAACTTCTTTGCCATCCAGATGCGGTGCTTTGGCCTCTTGCAAGAAAGAAGATCATTACTCTTGCAGATATGAATATTGTGGAATATTTTTCTGTGTGTATTTGGAGAAGGGTACCATACAAAAGCAAGACCGACTGTGTCCCTACATAATGACTATTCCATGGGTAACGTCGTAGCAGTGGGAGGTCATAAGTACATACCCAGTCTCTTGGGACTGTTGTGGAGTTGCAGTAAGAAGAGTACGGCATCATGTCTCCCTGAGTAGTATCCTGTGGGTGAAGGCATTTTTTGCAGAGTTCGGGAAACAGTAATAGTACAAGGAGGATCCAAGGAAATCCCCCATTATAATGGTGAGGCAGAGGTATTATAGTCAGTAGCTTCCGTATTGCCCACAATGATTGCCTACACAGCTAGTGGTGGGGGGGTAGAATTAAGGAGTGTGGGAATGGGATTCGAGGGAAGCAGGAGAGTAGCGCAGTAGGGGGTGCCTAGAGTATGTACGACTTTTCTGATGCTTGGGTGCTTGAAGGGTCCAAGTTTGAGACAGCAGTATAGACAGCGTAAGACAGCAGGATAGGAATCTACTGCCTGGTATCTAGCAAGGGGATATGAGGCAGGCTATAGGGCAGCAAGTCGCAGCGGGTGTGGTTTACAAAGTTGGCGGGAAAGTGTCTACTTAAGTAAGGGCAGGGGAGGAAGGGCGGGTGGGCATAAAAATTGCGGCTTTGCTGTACCTTTCCTGGAGGGTTGCTCTGGCTCGGTGGTTCTGGGCGTCAGCTGGAGGTGCTGACCGCTCGCTGGCGGAGACTGGCCTCGGCGCTCAGTGAGGGGCGCTTAGCGAGGGTCCTCCTCTGGGGAGACAAGAGAGGGCAGTGTCAATTTAAATGCTTTGCAGCTCAGGCATAAGCAGAGCAGCAGGGGGCCAGAAAATTTGCACTAGAAAGGCCAGGGATGGTGGCTAAGGCGCCGAAGCGTCTGGCTATCCAACTTAACACAGAAAGGCTGTAATCACTTTGTTTTGCAACGCAGATCCTAACACAGTTTTCCCCACCCCACAATTACAAATGTCCAGCTCTTTTTCGTGAGAAATTACAAACAGTGCCCCAAAAAGCAATGGAATTTTCAGACTTCTAAATATGCAACTTGAGGGTGTCTAGGCTGGGTCCTTTGCTGATCTCTTCTATGGCTCCCAACAAACAGGATAGTGCCAGATAACTTTAAAAAAGGCATTTTCATCCTCCTATTCAAGAAGGGGATGAAGTCACACCCAGGTTACTACAGACCTGAGCTTTATTTTGTGCTTGATAATGCGAGTCAGTAATAGAAGATGTGGTTATTCATTACACTTATGAATATTGGACCAAGGAAAACTCACTCTTCCAACTTGTTTCCACTGTTACCAGAGTGGATGTCAAAGCCAAAAAGAGACATGTATTGATTGGACATTAACAGACCTGAGAGGATTTCCTGTACCAAGTTCTCTGTAGATGCCATGAGTGGTCATAACATGGTCTGTTGTACATGGAAGTGCAGTAATGAACGGCTGCCCCCTCGATACATCAGGATTAGTGGGTTTCACACGGTTGATTCCCTCCGTTCTTGCCAATGCAATGGACAAAATTCATTGGAGAGATTTTAGTTCATACCAGATATAGAAAATAACTGGAGCTACTTCCAAGGCGTGTCGTGTCAGTTCATAACAGGCTTATCCCAAACAAAACTATTAAGTTCAGAGCAGAGCATAAAAATTAGATCACTAGTGACCTTGTTGAAACATACAAGAAAACAGACCTCAGCAGTAACTGGACTGCATACTGCCAACTAAGAAAGTTGTACCACACAAGTGAGAAAATCCAAAGCTGATCACTTTGCAAACTACTGGTTACTTAATTCTCTTTTACCGTAATTCTCTTTTATCCAGGAATATCTAGAAAGTGTCAGATCCCTCTTAGGTAAGGCTCAACACAACAGTCTAATCCAGCTCTGTCATGATGGCAGACTAGTCACAGATAACCAAGAAACAGCCAATGTACTGAATCTCCACTTTCCCCATTTAAACCTGTCTTTCCCTATTCACTGGGATTCACCATTTGTATTTATTTATTTCACCAGGAAAAGGCTCCATTGAGCAAGCTCATTTATAAGGAGGTCATGGGTAGGACAGCATACAAAGTCAGGAAGAAATGACACAGGCTACATTGTAAATAGAAGATGCAGAGCAAATTACATACAGTGATACAGTCAAGGGATAATAAACATGCTTAGAAGTAGATTCACAGAGTTCAAACAGCTGTCAGGTACACTCAATGGGAGCAACACCACACAAACAGTATCCAAAAATTTGAGGAGGACAAGAGTAAATTAAGCATAGTTTATCGACAGGAACAGGTCTCGGTGCATATTTTTCCAATAAGGGCCTTAAAGGTACCAAGGCTGATTAGTGAGGTAAGTTTTAAGTGGTCTGCAGCAAGTTCCATACTGTGGGAATAACACAGTTGATTGTAGATTTTCCAAGCTGTGTGGCATGTCTTGGGATCTCCAGGAAGATGTAATTTTTTTCTGCCTGAATAGCTGCTTTGGGATATATGGAAGAGTTCAGCAATATAGCCTGGGACTTCATTCAGTAGCACCTTGTATGCCTGTATGTACAGATTTATTAATCTTCTGGGGGTTAATGAAGACCAGCTGACTGTAGCATACAATACACAGTGATGAGTCCCAAGTACTGACTCCTAAACACCCGAGTACCCTAGAAAGAGCAAAACCTACTTGGAAAGACAAGTAGCAGAAAAGCGGCTGTAAATTAGTTCTGCACAGTCCACAATAGGTAGGAAGGTAACCTGGACCAGATGTTTACTGACATTAGATGGAAAGCAACGCTTGCTTCTGTAGTAGACACCAAGTCTAGCCTGCAGTTTTTTGCATAATGCCTCTAAGTGGGTAGAGGAGGATAATCTATTTTTTTTTTTAAACTTTATTTTTGCTTCTCATGTTACAAGCATTCCATGGCTCATCAGAGCCCCTTTCACATTACAGATAAACTCTTACATGACAACTTGAGATGTAAACAATGAATATTTTATGGTTAGCTGATGAGTACAGAGGAATTAAGATCTATACTTCCTTTATCTTATTTTCCCCCTGTACAGGATCGGCTCCCCCCACCAGCGGAGCAGAGTTCCCAGGGGCGGTACAGCTGTGCCCAGACGAGAGAAGACTCACGCCACCAGATGAGCCCAGCCTCTCCCAATCTTGTTGGAACCTCCCACTCATGTCCAACTAATGTCCTCTACTTAACAAGTAATTAATACAGACATAACTATATAACCAACTTTGTGTGCGCAGTAAATCTCTCTTCTTTTCTCAAAAACATGATACTACATCACATAGCATCAGGGGTCTAGCTCCTTGACTAGCCCTCCGACTCCAAAGCCTCATCAATATCAGGGGTCCTAGTAAGCCAGGGGGACCACACAGTCAAACTTATCCACGGTTAAATGGATTGAGGCTGTAATTCTCTCCATACTCTCTACCTCTTCCATCTTCCTTAACCATAGTGCAAGTGTGGGAGGATCTGGGGAAAGCCACTGCATAGTGACACATTTAAGTGCCACAGTTCGAAAAATATGAAATAACCTATCCCTCCGACATCCACCAGAGGTCTCTCCACTCCCAACACCAACGCTTGGAAGGAGCATGAGTAAGAGAACCCCAAAATGGCCTGAATCTGAGCATGTATCTGCTGCCACAAAGGTTTTAGTTTTGGACACTCCCAGAAGACATGCCAGTAGGAGCCCCTGCCACCACACCCCCTCCAACATCAGTCAGTGTTCTGTGGGTCAAAGTGCTTGGTTCGGGTGGGAGTCAAGAAATACCTACTGACAAGGTTCCAGTTAAACTCTCTCTCCACTGTGGAGATGATGTGACCGCCCAACCCATTTAGTCTCAAGGACCACGTATCGGGGGAAACTTATCTGCGCTTCCCTCTCCCACTGGACTTGAGTTATATCTGATGGGGAAGAGGTGTGTTCCATTAGTAGCTTATACAACTGGGAGATAGGTCTCAATTTGACTGCCAATCGGACCCACCAAAAGAACAGATCCTCCAATTCTGTACGAGGTCTGAGAGTCTGCTCCTGGTGATTACCTTGCAAAAGAAAATTCCTGACTTGGAGGTATCGGAAATTATCTTCTTTTCGTAGGTTAAATCTTTGCTTAAGTTGTGCAAAGTTCATGCAAACTCCCATTGTAAAGAAATGAGAAAAGCACACCAGTCCCTGTCTTTCCCAATATGCATATCCTCTACCAGTCCTGGGTGGAATAAAATCAACATGATACCTGATCAAGGACATTGGACCAAGCTCGCTGGGGGAACCCACTCTATGCTTTAACTCTTTCAAAGTATCTAGCGTATGTTTGGTCCAGGAAGTGCCCATAAAGGCGTCTCCACTATTATTCCTTTTCTATACTGTACCACCCCGTCTCCTCCCTTTGTTTAAACCAGGAGTAGATCCATGGCCCCTGAGACGCTAAATAGTAGCTTTTAAAATCTAATAGACCCACCCACCTTTCTCCCTGGAAGCCACTAAAAGCTTATGGGAAAGTATTGCCCCCCCCACAATAAAAATCTCTTAATGGAGACCTGTAAGTCTCTTCAGTAATCATCGGGAATTAATATTGGGAGGGTTTGAAATAAAAAATTAAAAACGGGGCAAAACATTAATTTTAATCACCTGGGTCCTGCATTTGATTAATAGGAGGAGGATCTTCCAGCTTGCCAGATCTTGTTTTACTGCATGCAACAACTTTTTATAGTTGCTCACATGCAGCAAAGAGGTATCTACTGAAATTTGGACTCCCAAGTACGTGAGTGAGTTCCCTTTAGCCCGTGAAAATGGGAAATTATCTTTGAAGCCTTGTGGTGAGCTACCGCTAAGAAGAAGGGCTTCGGATTTACTCTGGTTTATCTTGAAGCCAGCCAGTACCTGGAATTCTTTCAACACCTCCAAGAGTCGGGGGAGAGATCTGAGAGGCTCCGATAAAAAAAAAAAAAGCAACGCATTGTCTGCGCAGAACGCAATTTTATGTTCCGACCCGCCCGCTTCCACACCCTCTGATTGACCTATGCTCCCTGATCTGGACTGCTAGAGGTTCTAGTGATAGGGTGAAAAGAAGGGGAGAGAGGAGGGGTATCCCTGCCTAGTTCCTCTGCCCAAACTGAAACTGTCTGACAAACAACCATTAACCTTCACCATGGCTTCTGGCCTTGCATAGAGGGATTTAACTGCTCCAATAAACTTGTCCCCTAACCCAAATTTAGCTAATGTTTGGCATAAAAAGTAACAATCAACGCGATGAAAGGCTTTCTCCGTGGCCAATCCTACTGCAATCTGAAATTGTTTCTTGTTTTTTGTGAAGAAATTATATTTAAAAACCTCCTAATGTTATCTTGAACAAGTCTGTCTTTAATAAAACCTGTTTGGTTATGACGTATTATTGAACCTATAATCAATTGTAATCTGTTGGCCAAAATACCAGTAAAGAGCTTCAGATCTGCATTCAGCAGTGATATTGGTCTATATGAGCTACAGTCTGTCGGGTCTTTGCCCGGCTTGGGCAATACTGTTATCTGAGCATAATTACAGGATGCAGGTGCTGAAGCTCCCTCTTGCAATATCGAGTTCATGGCTTTTTGTAGGGAAGGTAAAAGGTCCTGGGAGAAGGTCTTATAAAACTCAGATGGAAACCCATCTAAAACAGGTGCCTTTTGTTTTTTAACCTGCTGCTGCAGCTTACTCAAAGATATGGGAGCCCCTAGGGCTTCTGCTTCCAATATGCTAACCGAGGGCACCCCTTCCTTACCTAAATAGGTAGCAACGTCCTGTGCATGTTGAAGACCTCTTTCCGATTAATATAGGGCTTCATAGAAGGCTGCAAATGTTTGGGCTATCTCTTTTGGAATTGGTTTGCTCACCAGTGGGGCCCCCGCTCACCCTTAAGTCGAAGGACTGTCCTGTTTACTATCTCCTTTCTTAACTGGGCCGCTAATACTGTGCCCACCCTGTTCCCCTGCTTGTAGTATTTTTGCTTTGCATATCTTAGACGCCCCTCTAATTTAACCTCCAATATTCTGTTTACCTCCCTCCTGGCCCCTTTCAGTTTAATTCCTATCTCAGTGTCTGAGCTCCGTTTATGTTGAGCCTCTAAGGTCTCAATTTCCTGCTCCAATTGTACCTGACACTGTACTGATTTCTTTTTTTGAAAACAGGCATATGAGATAATTTTTACCCTCAGGTATGCTTTCAATGTATCCCACAATACTGGGGAAGAAGGGGAGTCCTGTTCATTTAAACTGAGGAAGGCTTTAGTTTCCTTAGTTATCATCTCTTTAAAATCTTCTCTATTTAAGAGTCTCACATTTAGGTGCCAAGTTGTACCTTGTGTTAAGGAGTCAAAACTTAAAGACATACTCACTGGTGCATGGTCCGAAACTGTAGTGATCTCAATTTTGGTGCTCTCCACTGTGTGAGCCCACTCCTTAGATAGTAGGAAAAAATCTAATCTGGAGTACTGCTGGTGTCTTGGGGAAAAAAACTGTAGTCTCAGACGCCTATATTTTTGTGGCGCCAAATATCTAGTAACCCAAATTCTCTCATGAATTTTAAAAGAGTGGCCGATGATCTGGGCTTCTGCCCACTGTCCCTCTTCCCAGACCTATCTATTCTCGGGTCCAATACTGTGTTAAAATCTCCCCCTATAATATTTACCCACGAGGGTCCGAATCTCCCCCAGAGCCATAATCTGCTTGAAAAATGTATGCCACTCTGCTTCATCATTTGGAGGATATAGACTGATCAGATTAAGCTTTTTGTCACCCATTTCCCCAAGTACCTTAACGTATCTACCTTCTGTGTCGGTTTGGACATCCTGGACTTGGATTGGACTGTTCTTTCATAACAGGATGGCCACCCCTCTTTTTCTGGAATTACCCATGCAGTGAGAGGCATAAACCTCGCCTACCCAGGACCTCCTCAACTTTCCATGCTCCCCTTTCCCCAAGTGTGTTTCCTGTAAATATACCACATCAGCCCACAGCCTATTAAGTTCTTGTAGTAGTCTGGATCTCTTTATCGGGTTATGTATATCTTTGACACTATATGTGATGATTCTAAGTCCCCCCATTCCAAAACTCACAAAGTTTTTGAGCCCCCCCCAGAGCCCATGTAATATACTGCACCACACATAAACAAAAATTGTAGAACAAGATTCAAACCACATGTTTGCAAACAAACCACTAGATAGAACAGCTCACCTTGCAAACAGTTAATGGAACCTTAGGATGAGAATATTCAACTTTTTCCCTTTTTGTAGAGGGTAAAAAAACTCCCTCACTGTATGACCTCAAGGTGAACTAAAAAAAACCCTTAATTCCCCTCTTCACTCTATCCCTCTATAAGGGAAGTAGCAATGAGGGGTGAGGAGGGTGGATTTAAACTACAATTCCCCTCTCAGGCAAACAAAAGCTCCGTGTAGAGGGATGGTCACGCTTAGGCTCCTAACAGTTTCCTGGGGTCGCTGTTATTTATCCCAGGGCCCCCGTCCCTCCCTGTTAACATAAACTAAACCAGCCTTCAATAATTTCTCCTGAAATAGATCGAAAGATTCGTGGCCACTAGCAAAGCAATAAGGCCCCACCAGTTTTAGGCCCCAATATAGGCTGTGAAATTCGTTCACTCCAACAATATGTTTAAGTTCTTAGTACTATACCCTTTTGCCCAAGTCCCAAATTAGCTTTCAGTTTCAATTATGAGCCATCTCAACAAACAGACCCTCAGCGGATAGAGTTCTGATCAACTATTCCTGCCTCCGACCTCTACTCCATGGAGCTGCTAGTGTTCAGTCCCTTCTTAGCCTGATCTCTCGTCTCCATTATTGCGTGCCACATATCCCTAGCTTTGTTCTTTCTGTTCCTCCTGGGGTTTGTGGGACAGTGCCATTCCACTGACTGTAAGTCTTTCGCTGGAAAGCCTGGAGTGAGATCATCGATGTTAATGCCCATATCCTACAGGAAGTCCTTTGCCTCCGCAAGCTCATCAAATCTTCTAGTGCCTTCAGGGGTTATCACTTTGAGCCACGCTGGAAACTCTAGGAACGCCTTCAGGCCTTTCTCCTTAAGTTTTCTCTGAGCTGCCCGCACTTTTCTTCTCCTCTGTACCGTGGCAGGTGTGTAATCATGCTCCAGAAACGGTCTGTGATCTCCAAAGAAAATTTCTTTTTTACCCCAAGCTGTATGCAGTACTTGCTCCTTCACTCTAAAGTCCATGGAGGCCATAACCACGGAACGCGGGCGGGCCGTGGGATCCTTCTGGGGTGCCACTAGTGATCTGTGAGCTCAAATTAAGTTAAGCTGCAGGTCGGTAGGCAGGGGTAGAATTTCTTTTAACAACTCCACCATAAAAAACGTCATGACACCAGATTCCGATTTCTCAGGCTGTCCATGCAACCTGATATTTCATCTACGGCTACGGCTTTCAAGATCTTCAATCTGATTGTAGAGTTCTAGCTCCCGCTGGTGAAGGTCTAGGAGGGCTGAGTTGTGCTGGCCCACGGAGTGAGAATGATCCACTGCCGCTTATTCCAAACTCACAGCTCGGGCTTCCAATGCCCTGATATCCCTGGAGTTACCGTCCACCAAAGACTCTAGCTTTGCTAGGGTATCTCCTATCTTCTGTAGTTGACCCACCAACTGTCGGGACGTGATCGTAAATTCTGGCTCCTGCTCGGCTTCTGGCTAGTTCTGTTCTACAGAGTATTCGGCCCTACTGCCATTGTACTCGAGGTGGAGGGAGGTTACCAGCTCAAAGTGGCCTGTTTGCTGTTTTTTTAGCTGTGTTCGCCGCCGATTCTTTGTTTTTATTTCTCGACGACATGTCGGCAATTCAGCAATCACTTTTAGTCGTCGGGCTGAGCTTTTAAATGTTAGATGGAGCTTGATTAGGAGAGATAGAGGGAGCCAAGATTTCAAGCTGCCATCGCCCTGGTGACGTCACCTGAAGTTGTCAGGATAATCTATTTCAAGACAGACAGGTGGTGATGCCGCTGTATACATCTCTTGTGAGACCCCACTTGGAGTACTATACACAACTATGGTCACCCAATACCAAGGCAGAGGCCAGTGCTCTTGAAAGAGTACAGAGGAGGGCAACTAGGACAATTACTAGTCTGAAAAATGTGAATTATGAAAGCAGGCTTAGGGCCATGGGTTTGTTTTCTTTGAAGCATAAAAGGCTTAGAGGAGACCTTTGTCTGCTCTTTGGAGCACTTACCAATGACAACCTATGGGATTGCTTGGGCTGAGAGGTAAAGGTACAGAATTACAATACAGCAGCTCATAGGGGAAGCACGTAACACCCAGCATAGGGCTGCCTAATACAATCAGAGGACAGCTGCAGTCTGGAGCAGTCTTCCCTTTGATGTGGTGGGTAGTAGAGATACAGAGACCTTCAAGGCCAAGATAGTTGATTATTTTGCATCCTGCACCTCAGCATTCCTCTTTGTGTAAAGGGGCAAGCATTTAATAGGCCTCTTGGTCTTCTTTGCTTGTAACGTTCTATGAGAACTATGAAACCATATTACGAGGTATTTATCTACTACCTTGAGAGTGTCTCCCAACAGTGGACTGACAGCTGGGGCTGAGGCACACAGTGAGGTAACATTATGCGAGGAGACGAACATTACCTTTGTCTTGTGGGCATTTAGTAGCAGCTTTGAATGAAAAAGACTGAACTGTAGTTTATTTAACGCAATTTGAAGATCAAACAGCACAGATATTAGGTCTTGAGATGTACAGGGCAATGTCATCTGCATAAAAATGTAAACTAGCATCACTGATGTTCGTACCCAGATCTTTCATGTTATACATCAACAGTAATGGGCCAAGGACAGCCCCTTGGGGACACCCCTAAGGGGGGAGTATAGGCAGAATGGAGACCTTCTGCTTTGACCTGTTGCATCTGCCCAGCTAACTGGAAAATCGTCTCAGGGGAACTGCAACAGTTCCTATGCTACACAGTTTTGGGATTAGGATGTTATGGTCAACAGCATCAAAGGCCTTACTCAGATCGAGGAAAATAGCCCCCGTTCCACGATTGCATCCAGTCAGTTTTCATCTCAGGGATGCCGCTGCCAGAAATTTGCCATTGACACAGAATTCTCATTTAAGCAAGTAAGTCAAGAGGACACCATAAATATGTTGTTACAGACTGACATAGGTAAAAGTGCTGGGGCTGATTGAGCTGACCACATGCTACTCAGAATCGCAGCAAACCAGTAAGCCTCTCCACTTACAACCCTATACAATCCATCACTTGAAGCTGGATAAATCCCAAACATCTGGAAACTTGCTCTTTGTCACTCTACTTGTAAAGACAGGTGACTCCAGGGACACACAAAAAAAAAAAAAAATTACAGGCCAATACACTCCTATCCACATTAAAGAAAATGCTGGAAACGTGTACATAGCAAAATGCTCTCACTCTGCCTTGACAATAATATGCATGCAAATACAGTGGTGTGAAAAAGTATTTGCCCCCTTCCTGATTTTCTCTATTATTGCATATTTGTCACACTGGATGTTTTCAGGTCTTTAGACAAAATGTAATATTAGATAAAGGGAACCTGAGTGAACAAATAACACTTGTTTGTTTTTTTTATTTCACTTATTTAACGAAAAAAAGTTAACCAACACCAATTGGCACTGTGTGAAAAGTAATTGCCCCTTACACTTAATAACTGGTTATACATTTAGCTGCAATGACTGCAACCAAACACTTCCTGTAATTCAATATCAGTCTTTCACATCGCTGTGGAGGAATTTTAACCCACTTTCCTCGCAGAACTGCTTTAATTCAGTAACATTTGGTAGGTTTTCGAGCATGAACTGTGCCTTTCAGGTCCTGCCACAGCATCTATCGGATTTGAGTCTGGACTTTGACTAGGCCACTCCAAAACTTTAATTTTACTTCTTTTCGCCATTCTGATGTGGACTTGCTTTTGTGTTTTGGATCATTGTCTTGCTGTGACCCAACTACGCTTCAGCTTCAGCTGATGGAAGGATGACTGGACATTCTCCTTAAAATTTTCTGGTACAGAGCAGAATTCATGGTTCCTTTAATTATGGCAAGTCATCCAGGTCCTTAGGCAGCAAAGCATCCCCACACCATCACACTACCACCACCATGTTTGGCTGTTGGTATGGTGTTCTTACTGTGGAATGCTGTGTTTGCTTCTGTGAGACATTATGGGATCCATGTTGTCCAAAAAGTTCCACTTTGGACTCATCTGTCCATAGAACATTTTCCCAAAGGCTTGTTGATCATCCAGGTGCTTCTTGGCAAATGAGAGATGAGCATTTATGTTCTTCTTGGTTAGCAGTGGTTTCGCCTTGCTACTCACATGAAGCCCATTTTGCCCAGTCTCTTTCTGATTGTGGAGTCATGAACACTGACCTTAGCTGAGGCAAGAGAAGCCTGCAGGTCTTTGGATGTTGTTTTAGGATCCTTTGAGACTTCTTGGATGATTTTTATACTGCGCCCTTGGAGTAATTTTGGCAGGCCGCACTCCTGGGAAGGTTCACTACTGTTCCAAGTGTTCTCCATTTGGAGATTATGGCTCTCACTGTGGTTCGATGGAGTCCCAGAGCCTTAGAAATAGCTTTGTAACCCTTTCCAGACTGATAGAGGGCAACAAAATGTTTTTCTGATCTTTCGGAACTTCCTTTGATCATGGCATAATGTGCTTGTTGAATCTTTGTCCTGACAATGTGACTCTGATGGTAAGGGCCAAAATAAGTGAGGTTTATATTGAGCAGGGCTGGCTGTAATCAAGCCTGGCTGTGTTCAATCAGCTGACTCTAATTATCCCTTTAATTGGGTTGATTTAACTAGGGGGCAATTACTTTTTCACACAGTGCCAGT
The DNA here is from genome assembly GCA_016271365.2 of Neoceratodus forsteri. Taxonomy (NCBI): domain Eukaryota; kingdom Metazoa; phylum Chordata; order Ceratodontiformes; family Ceratodontidae; genus Neoceratodus; species Neoceratodus forsteri. Next base: position 1,226,124,981 of record CM028131.1, on the reverse strand, counting down.
TGGTGTTGGTTAACTTTTTTCATTAAATAAATGAAATAAGTAAAAAAAAAAAGTGTTATTTGTCCACTCAGGTTCCCTTTATCTAATATTATATTTTGTCTAAAGACCTGAAAACATCCAATGTGACAAATATGCAATAATAGAGAAAATCAGGAAGGGGGCAAATACTTTTTCACGCCACTGTATACAATTCAGTTTCGTACCAAGGCACTCCACCACCACTGCCCTGCGGAAAGCTGCAAGTGCACTGGGTTCTGGGAATATTACTGGTGCCATTTTCACAGACATAACAAAGACTTTTGACACACTAGGCCACAAACAACTGTTGATAAAACTACAGAAAATAGGAGGCCTGAAACCACAGAAGTCTGGATAGAAAACTACTTGATGAAGAGGACAGAGGTAGTAAAAGTAAATGGAAGTACATCAGATTCCAGTGGATGAACTCTTGGTGTACCACTGTGGTCTATCATGGAACAACTTTTGTGTTGTCAATGTTTGTGATTGGCCTAAGGTATGCATTGACATAAATGCAGATCACACAGTGCTGTACACTAATTCTAGATCAGAAAGGGCCCTAAGTAACAAAGTGCTATGCACTTGATAAAGTGCAGCACTGGATGTTTGTGAACAGGTTGCTATTAAATGAAAAGAAAAAAATATATATTTTTAAATAAACGTAGAAACCATGCCGACTAATATTTCTGCAGCTGAAATGGAGTGCCTAGAAAAATTCCAAGGCTTCAAGAATCTAGGAGTATAGCTAGATGCCTGTCTAGCCTTTGATCAGCACAATAGAACAAACATGCAGCAAAATTCATGCACCAAAAGATTAGCATGCTATAAAGACAAGCACTGCCTGGAAATGCGAACCAAAAAAACGATCTTAATGCAATGTCTCCTCCCCACTCTACAGAGTGCTGACGGTGTCTACAGGATGGCATACCAAACAATAATGCACAAACTACAAGCTGTCATCTACAACCAGGCATACAAGTTATACAACACATTACTGTGACCTTAATAAGTAAGTCACTGGCATCCTAGCTCTCAAGGATAGAAGAGAGTTGCACTGGGTGATATATATTTATAGAAATGAACTAAGGGCATGCACATTCCCCAACTACATAAAATGGTCTGCTCACCAAAACCATCTGTTTACACACTAAGGTCACAGACAAGGGAAGTTCTTTATGTCCCCAAAACAAAGCGAATGATAGGTGAAAAGGCACTTAGCACTGCAGCACCCAAAAGCTGGAATGCATGGCCAGATTATGTGAAGTGTGTGGGCAGCCTTGCCCAATTTAAGTCAGCTATGTATAAGCATTTAGACAAACCATGCAACTGACACAAGGTATAAAAGGTGATCAATTGTGTCTTTAGTGAATACATGCCACTCGATTGTTATGCCCTGTTACTTAACCCAACATACCTCTTATCTTGCCCAAATCCCAATGTTTTCTATTGGCAAGACCATTTTTTCCCCCTTAAATGTTTTATAACTGTATATGTAAGCTGTAAAAATGGAGGTCTATAAATATTGTATAGATTGTACCTTCATATCAGTGGAATCACTACTATTGTACCGGTGTAACCCACTGTACTGTACATACAGTATGTAAGCTAAGGAAGTTATGTACAATTTGCTTCTGCTGCTACTATTTTAAATGCTATGCTATCACCATGGCAACAATTTTACTGCGACCAACAGTACATACAGGTTGCTGTAGTATTGGTGCGGGACCCCCGGCACTGCTTTCAAGGTCTTGCAACCCCCTCCCCAAATCAACTACGGCTCAGAGTTGATTATTTTAGTTACAGGTGGTGTGGGGGGCAGAGCCCCCAAAGAAGACACAGTCTCAAGTAACCGGCTTTATGCCGACCGCAATTTTGAATGCCTTCCTAGGATCCTCTTGAGGCTATACTGGCGCTGAAATTTCAAATAAAAATCGTCTCTTCTCTAGTACAAGGCATGGTTTTAAAAAAGATAGAGCCTATCAAACCAACCTGATTCTTGCTTTCTTTGAGAAGGAAACTAGAGAAGTGGATAGTGGCTGCTTGGTGAGTGAAGTCTATCTGGACTTCGACAAGGCTTATAATTGGCCCGGTGGTGCTGTGGGTTGAAGCGTTGGATGCCACACCTCGTGCCATACTGGCAATCCATGTTCGGAAATGAGCGCAGGCCGCTGGGGGTCGGTAGGGAGGAGATGGATCGAGCATCCAACGGACAGCTCTCCATCTCCAGGGAGGGGGGTATCCTCGGTCGGCGCATGCCTGACCCCTGGCGGAGTCTGGGGCTCAGCGCTATGCTGCCGCAACAGTAGGGGGCAGGAGTAGGGCAGATGCTTGGCGGGGCTGCACATGGGTGCATGCACGAGACTGCCACAGGCATCACTGCACACCCGGCTCCTGCACGGGAAAGAAAAAAATGTGAAAAGACCCTGGTCGTTGCAGCTTGTTGGCCATTCCCGTCATGCTCCGGTCCCGCGGTAACGCCCCGAACTGGATCCTGTCAGCAGGTGGGAGATCCCCGCTGCCCTGCCATGAGGGGTAAGCCATGGGGGTTATAGGGGTGAGGGCCTGAAGAACGGAGGCATTGGACGGTGGACGGATGAGGGCAGACCAAGGCCAGGATGGGGGAGAAATATGAAGCAAAAAAAATTAATAAATAAGGCTTCCAGCACTTTCAGGGCTTTCAAAGCAGATCTACCGTATATACTCGCATATAAGTCGGATATTTGGTACCTTTTTTTGAGGCTTAAAAAGTTAAGGATCACGTTAGTCAAACACACAATGCCTCCCATTGTGACCATTCTCACTTAAGTACCCCACTGACTGGTCTTTTGCACCTCATTACCAGAACAATGCACCAATACAGATTTGACCCCTTTGAATGTCACACCTCTTGATCCCAGGCTAACTGCTGTCAGACTGACAATGTACCTCTTGATTGTTTTCAGTGTGTCCACATTAAGTATTAATTTTCCAGCACGTTATCCTAGCATCTAAGTTACCAGCTGGCATGGTCCGTTACCTTCTCAGTCTGCCTCTGCTTTGCACTGTGGCAACATGTTATCTCACAAGCAGAAAAGAAGCACATACGATACCAAATTTAAACTTAATGTTATTTCTTTTGCTGAGTCGCATTCAAATGCCGCCGCCGAAAGACACTACGGCATCAGCGAAAAGTTGGTCCAAGACTGAGGAGCAAAAAAGGATGAGTTACTGGCAGTGGAAAAGACCGTTAAGTGAATGAAGCTTAACCCATCCCCTGTATATTGAAGTGCAGTATAGCACAGAAGCACAGAGAATTTTATTTTTATCCATTTCAAACAAAAAAAAAGTAAAAATTATCAATAAAGAAACATACTTGGGTTATCTCTGTTAGGAATGCCAAAGTAGAGAGCACAAAAAAACCTTGAAGCACGCAATAACAAATAATATAATGGCAAAGTGAAGACCCAAAGACCAAAATATTGTAGGTGTTCATAATAAAAACACACACTGGTTTTAATAAGGTCAACATAAATATAGCAACATGTACAAAGTGCTCGTGACTGCTGCAAGACTCGTGTGAGTCGAGGCGCTAGGGGTGTTTTCCTTTTTTGCAGCAGTCATATTATTTGTTATTGCGTGCTTCAAGGTTTTTTTGCGCTCTCTACTTTGGCATTTCTGTTTCGATATGGGCTGGCTGCCCTTTAGAGAGCTGCATGGTTGACAATTGGACTATCGCTCGCAGTGAGTTTGTTTGGATTTTTTTTTTTTTTATCTCTGTTAGGGACAGTGATTTTTAGGGTACCAACTTATATGAGGGTCAATGAAAACATAACCAGGTTGCACCCTTATATTACACCTTAACCCCCCCCCCCCCCAACTTATATGGGACATACCTCTCAACCTCGTAGCATTAAAAATGGTAACACTGGACTTCAAAAATCATAGCAAAGGGCCACAATGTGCAGCACTTTCTTATTTTAAACAATATTATGTTTACAGATAGCGGGCTCCATATAGTTACTGATGAGGAATGTTTCTATCAACTTAATTCAATGATTTAATAGTTTGTGTGTCCAGAAATAGATCTAACGCTATGAGGAACATCAGTACACCTATGAGGAGCAAGGGTAAATTTGAGTGTGAAAATCATAGCGCTATGCGGAATTCATAGCAGTTGAGAGGTATGATATGAGAGTGCATACGCTACACATATTCCTGAGGTAGGATGGCAGTGAGGGTTACACAGTTTGAGCAAGGCTAGCATTCCAGCTGATAATGTGTGTAATACTACACTCAAATTAGTCACCGAGATGTGGAAAGAGGAGTGGACAAGATGAACCTCAAGTTTCTTCTGGCTTCACAATAACATGTTACTATGATTTTCTCCATCACAAAATGACTAATTTACTTCATTATCTAAGCAACTTGTATTTGTGTATCCTATTGTACTGCACCAAATGCTAAGCACTTTTTGTAACCTGCTGTAGCATTGATTAATCATCATGAGAGGACCCCACCATAATTTGGGCAGCAGTATGGTCCAACAGTTAGAGTACTGGCTTGAAAACAAGATTCAAATTCCACTGCAACCACTGGCTCACTGTGAGGCCCTAAACCTTCAATCCAGCTGTCACAGGAAGATAAATGTAACACACACAAAAAAAAAAAAAAATACTTCACCTGGAAATGAACTCCCAATGTCTCTATGATTTTTGGTGCAGCCCTGAGAAGGAAAAAAAAAGACAATGCCTCAGAGATAAAGCCAAAAAGCTCAAAGGTGGTCACATTTCGTAAAACGGCACACTCTTGTATTAAGGCCCATATCTAAAGGTTAGGCAGCTTTTGAGATTTGTTTTGTGTAAACAAACAAAAAGTGTTGGCCTACTTTGTACAGTTGAAGTCCTAGAAGTATCTGGATGATGATGCTGTCCCCTACCCTGAACATTTTCTTTACACTTACCACTGCTCCAGGCACATTCCAGATCCCCTCAGAGCAAACGTCAGCTGGAGGCTGCAGCTGCAGGACATTTATTTACCTATATTAAATAAAATTATTACACATGATGAAAATATAACAAGGGGTCCTAACAAGCAGCTGCAAGGGGAAATTTGCAAGGGGGACAGACAGAAGTACTAGTTCTCACAGAGGGTAGTGGGCATACGGAATGTGCTCTCGACTAGCATAGTAAACTTAGAAAGTAAAGAATCATTTACACTCAGAGTACCAAAGGTGTTCAAAGGCACCAAAACTTCAGTATGAAAACTACAGAGAAAACAAAAAATGATGAGCGGTCATATCATCCACCATTTATGGACCGATTTACTAACAGGAAACCTCAACGTGAACACAGTTATGGAGAACTCTGCCCAGCTGCATCCCAAAATTAAAATCATAAGAAACAATTAAAAATTCAGCATGGGTGAGACTGACAAAAATGAACAGCATGGAAAAATGGACCTACTCCCAACAGTCACAGCACTGTCTACCAACCACAGATGTCACATCACTGCCTACCACCCCCGAAAGTCACAGCACTGCTCCCCCACCCCAACACCACCAATAGTTTCCACAAGTATGTGCCAGAAGGTGCCATCCTGGACCCGATCTTCTTCTGCATGCTCCTAGCTGACCTTCCAAATACCTGTACCTCTGCGGCCATCCATGTGTACGGGGACAATACAGTGCTCTATAGGTCTGGTGCCTCTATCCCCGACCTGGCTGCTTGGCTCCAATGATCTCTGTGATCTTTGGCACCAGGCAGAGGTTGACCAGACACTCACACCTCCCCTCCTTCCATAACCTCGATGATGTGGTGACTGAGGACATCCCCTCCTTTAAATACCTTGGAATATGACTGGACCATCACCTCAGTTTCTCTGTATATGTGGACACCATACACCTGAAGCTCCACCCTAAATTCAGGGCTCTTTACAGGAAAAAAGCATGCATCCCATCTCCTGCCCACAGAGAAATCCTCACAAAAATGATCCGCTCTATCTTCAGTTAGGGTGACACTGTTTGCAGTGCAGCTCCCAAGTCCACACTGCCCAAACTGGACCCTCTCTTTTACTCTTTCTGCTGCTTCACCCTGGACTATCCCCCTGAACCCTCCATCGCTCCCATACTCCTCTCCCTCACTCCACTACACTAATGCCATGTGCTTTACCCACTGCACTTCCTTTATCGCCAAATTCTTGATTGGCGCTCTCTCTCTCTCTCTGCCCCCTATCCTACCTTACCTCCCTTCTTCAGTCATCCTCTGCCTCCTCTTCCTCTCTTCATAACTCTGACCCTTGCTCGCTCCCCCTTCCCCTCATGAAATCTACTGCAGGCCAAGCTGCTTTCATTTCCATTTCCCTACGCTCCGGTCTTCCCTCCCCACTACTGTCCACTCTGCCTCATCCCTCTTTTCCCTTAAATCCCTCCTTCGTAACTTATCAACTTGCTCCTGTAATTGCCCATGACCACAATGTGCATCCCTGACTTCAGGCCCTCCCAGAAGTCACCTACAGAGGATTTAGGAACAGTAGACCACTCACCAAGGTGTTTAAAACATTTTTATTTCTCATATGTACCAGAAAGAACACCCCCAAACCCACTGTTTCGGGGTGTCCACATACCCCTTCCTCAGTATGGAAGGTGTTTCTAGTTCTCCCTAATTCACACTTAAGCCACAACTCTTTTCTTTTTGAGGCTCCACTTCACACTAGATCAAAGGAGCCACACACTGCAGGTGGAAATGAATCATTAACATCTCAGTATGTCTTTCTTGGTAAAACGTTTGAAAGAGATAGACACCACACATTCAGCAAGATTCAGTGGAAATTGATATCCTAACTTCACATGTCCCTACTTTTAAGGCACTGTGCTTAATCCTAACTGATGCCTAAATGTATTTTTTTTGCCATTGATTGTCCTTTTTTTAAAACAGATATATAATACCAAATGCATAGTAATTTGAATTGAAAATTCTGCCCTTTGGCTGGTACTGTCAATACTTTGTGCCCTGCAGTCCCTGATATCTAGTGACAATCCCTGCCCTCACCCTGTCCCATGGCAAGCAGTCACTGGCAGTCAGTGGTGTCCCTACCCCTCACTCCATCTGAGTGCCAAGCAGTCCTTAGTGTCCACTGGCATTCCCCTCCATCTCCCAGCCCTGTTCCAACCAGTACCTGGAGTCCGGAGGCATCCCCTACATCACTTTGTCTGGTGCCAAGCAGTACCTGGAGTCCAATGGCACCCCTATGTCACCCATCCCTGTGCCAAGCGGTCCCTTACATCCAGTGGCACCCCTCCCACACGATGCCCCGTGGCAAGCAGTCTCTGGTGTCCAATGGCCCCGTCCCAAGGGGCCAACGCATCACTAGTTGTGTCTTGTTAAACAAGGCCAACTAAATTTTTCATTTAACTTGAGCATTTTCTAGAACTGGAGGGAACTATGATTAACAATTTCTCTTATGCGTGCAGAAAAAATTGACAACAGCTTTGTAGTAAAAGAAGGAGCAGGCCTTTGTGTGGGCATTCCAAACTTCCCCCATCACAAATGCTTTCCATGTTCCTATTCAGGTATCATACATTTTTATGAAGGTCTATTCATCTATCGTGGCTCTTGTCTTCTTTTAGATATAATATGTTTGTACAGCTAAACTTTTTTCTAACTTGTCTGTCTTTGCACATAGTACCAGAAACACGTCTTTCAACTGCTATGAATTTCGCACAGCACTATGATTTTTACACTCAAATTTACCCTTGCTCCACCAAGGACTACTGATGTTCCTCATAATGTTAAGAGTCCTCCACCAGCCCGGTGGCAGTGAGGGTTGAGGCGCTGGTCGCCATACCTCGCGCTACACTGGCGGCCCGGGTTTGGGGATGGACTCGCGCGGCCGGGGGTCAGCGTGGAGAGGGAGGATCGAGCGTCCCAGCGGATGCTCTCCTCCCTCAGGGGCGGGTACCAGGTGCACTGCTGCTCTGCATCCCTTCCGTGGCGGTGGAAGCACCGGCATTGGGAAAGTGATGGAGGCGGCTTCGCTGTCGGGCAGGGAGGGCGTCGCGGGCGCGCGAGGGCCTGCGTGCGTAAACACGCTACCACACTTCGGGATGTCGTCCCAAGCGCAAGGCGCCCCTAGGGAGTGGGGCGTGCGGGAGAAAAGCGGAAAACCTCTCCGGCAGCCCTAGATGAAGGCCGCCCTAAGTCCATCCGGACCACCTACAGGACAGACCCCACTGTGCGAGGAGAGGAGGATGGGCACTCTAGGGGCAGATCCCTAAGGTAGGTAACGGGGAACATGAGCAGACAGAAGGAGGGGGCTCCGGAGGTAGGAAGGAGGATAAAGACGAAAATAAAAAAAAAAAAAAAGAGTCCTCTCCAGGATTTGCTCCTGCCCAGAATGGGCTCCTGCTGACCAGCGGCCTCGGCCCATGCTCAGACCGGCCGCGCGATCCCTTCTGCCACCCCACACAGACCCAGGACTTTCTCCTGCCCAGAACGGGCTCCTGCTGACCAGCGGCCCTGGCTCAGGCCAGCCGTGCAATCCCTCCTGCCAGTCCACACAGACCCAGCATTTGCTCCTGCCCAGAATGGGCTCCCGCTGACCAGTGGCTCAGGGCCATACTCAAGCTAGCCATGCGATCCCTCCTGCCAGCCCACACAGACCCAGGACTTTCTCCTGCCCAGAACAGGCTCCTGCTGACTGGCAGCCCCAGCTCAGAACAGCCACATGATCCCTCCTGCCAGCCCACACAGACCCAGGACTTTCTCCTGCCCAGAATGGGCTCCTGCCGACTGGCGGCCCCAGCTCAGGCCGGCCGTGCAATCCCTCCTGCCAGCCCACACAGACCCAGGACTTGCTCCTGCCCAGAATGGGCTCCTGCTGACCAGTGGCCCAGGGCCATGCTCAGGCTGGATGCGCGATCCCTCCTGCCAGCTCACACAGACCCAGGACTTGCTCCTGCCCAGAACGGGCTCCTGCTGACCGGCAGCCCAGGGCCATGCTCAGGCCGGCTGCGCAATCCCTTCTGCCAGCCCACACAGACCCAAGACTTACTCCTGCCCAGAACGGGCTCCTGCTGACTGGCGGCCCCGGCCCATGCTCAGGCCAGCCACGTAATCCCTCCTGCCAGCCCACACAGACCCAGGAATGGCCTCTGCCTTCGTACAAGCATGGCTTGAAAGACGCAAATTTCATAGGGTCACCCAGGACTTTACTGGCTCCTCATTGGCTCACTGGACTGCCTCTCCATCTGGCACCAATTTTTTTGAAAGCCCTATCCACAGAGACTTCTAAACTGTAAAACTGCTTTAAAAGCTGCATGTCTAGCTTTATTTTACCACTGAAAAGCAGCGCTTCTGTTTCAGTTAGCGCTAGAAACTGGCAGTACTCAGCGTTTCAAAAGTGATTAATAATACACTGTCCTAGACAGTAAAACAGTGCTGCTCTGACTGTTTTTACAGTGCTTTGTAACTAAAACTGTAGTTTTTACCTGTGTTTTATACTGACTTATAATGTCTGATTTTTATTGTGTGTTTTGTGCAGCGCCTTAAAAATTTGAAAGGCCCTTTAAAAATAAAATGTATTATTATTTTTAAGTGATTACAGCACTTTTCTGATTAAGTGATATTCTGGGGTGAATTCTGAATTTAAGCCAAGCAGTAGTTACTAGAGAGGTTTTAATTGTAATGTTATACCTGAACTGTAATTTTGATGCGATATCTGAACTGTACTTAATTCTAGGTAGAATTTTAGTAGCTACTAGAGGGGTCTTAAATGTGATGTTATATCTGAACTGTGCTAAATTCTGGTTTGAATCTTAATTCTCGTCAGGCAGTAGTTACAAGAGGGGTCTTGCTGTTAAATGCTTTAGGAGGGTCTTAATTGGGATGTTTTAAGTGAACTGTTTTAATGTTAAATGCTCAGCATTTTTTAAGCGGCTGTTCTCCTCTATTCTGAATTAAATTTCTTCCCACCGTCTATGCTTGGAGCCCCTGGTGTCAATGCCCAGATTCCCCAACTGCTTCTCTCACATTTGCCTTCTCCCACCCTCTCCTACTTTCACACTCACTCGCTCAATATTTTTTTTTTTTTTTTACCCTGCCACTCCCACCAATTTAGCTCTGCTCTGTTTGTCCTTTAAGACTAACCTCTTGGTCTCTCTCCCCCTCCTTTCCAGGACTTGCTCCTGCCCAGAACAGGCTCCTGCTGACCGCAGGCCCTGGCCCATGATCAGGCCGGTCACACGAGCCCTCTTGTCAGCCCACACAAACCCAGGTACAGCCTCTGCCTTTGTACAAGCACAGCTTGAAAACTGCAAATTTCATAGGGCCGCCCAGGACTTTACTGGCTCTTCATTGGCTCACTGGACTGCCTCTCTGTCTGGCGTAAAGTTTTTTTGAAAGCCCTATCAACGGAGAATTTTTGGCCCACCCACCCACTCCTACCCCTGGCCTTTATTAAATAGACTTCCTCCCCCCTCGGGGAATGTCTACAGGAGTACACTGTCTAATTGCCAGACACACCTTAAATTGACAGTCCTAAATCTTTACGTCTGTCAGCAGGCTACCATGCATCTCTTGAGGTCAGATGATGGTTGAGCTGGCTCCTGCACCCAACGTATTATCTTTCCCACCTAGCATACTATTCTATTCAAAATAGATGCCAAAATTAACCGGCACATTACACTAGAAGGTATGCTTTTACGGTTGATCCTAGCCCTGGTGCTTGCCTTATATCCCAGATACCCTGCCAAAGCAACTACCAACACCAACAGCCACCAAGAATACCTCTTCTGGTGCAGCAAACCAGCTCAATGGGAGACCCACAGTACTCCACCTTCTCCTACACACCCAGTGCTACTGCACATATGGGCTTCTACTCTAAGAATGATCCCTATTTCAGCCTTAAGCCTATTCCTCAGCTTTCACCTAGCACTAGGCCCACCTGCCAAATAAACCTCTCAGAATCTGCTGAGGCCACAAGCAAAACTCATCTACCCGAACTTATGCAGAAAACATATCCTAATTCTACTGCAGATCTTGGGTAACATCCACCCTAACCCCAGACCACTGCCTACTAATCCACAGGTCACAGCAAATAAGGGGCGATTAAAGACTGTGGCCTTGAACATCTGTAGTCTCTTAGCTAAGCTAACTCAGCTTGAAGCTTGGATGGAACACACCCAGCCAGATGTCATTGCTCTAACAGAGACCTGGTTCTCCCCACGTAATGCGGACTCAGTAGTCTCCCTTCCTGGCTACAACACACACAGGCTGGACTGCACCGGTAAAGGAAGGGGCAGCTGCATAATCTACACTAGCAGCCACCTGCAATGACACAAAGTCCCACTGGCTCTGGCCAGCAAGGACTGTGAATGCTTAACAGTAAAAAACTTACTTGGCAAAGGGTGCAAGTGTCTAAATGTTATGGTCACCTACATCCCTCTCGGGCACCAGAAAGCAGGGCTTGAAGTCTTTGCTAATTACTACTACTTCCAAGTTAACAAGAAAAAGGAGACTATCATCCTGGGGTATTTTAACTCCAACTGGCTTGCCAGCTCCAGTGCCACACACAGGGATCTGGTCTCTGAACTTTACCTAACGCAGATGGTCTCAAGCAGCACTAGGACTAACTACAGCACAGGTACAAGCACCCTGATCAACTGGGTCCTAGCAACACCCCCAGAAAGACCATCAAATGTCATGTTTCTCCCTGACGCCATAAGTGATCATTCACCGATCCAATGTGAGTGGGTGGCCAAACAGGCCAGGTGCCCCCCTCCCAAAAAAAAAAGACTGGCGAAGAATAGGGTAAGAAAAAAAAAAAAAACATGCCATGACTCACTTCAAGAACTACCTCACAGGCATAGACTGGAGCTTCATTGATGAATGCCCCCTACTGATACAGCACTCCAGCTATTCATCTCCCACTTCAACACTGCTGAGGACAAGTTCATTCCTTATTGCAAGAAAATGATAAAGGGAGGTAATATGGATTGGGTCACCCCTCAACAGCTCAGTATGATGCGGCAGCGAGGCACGCTCTGGCACCGTGCCAGGGAGACAGGGCAACTGCAGATATACAAAGGTACAAAGCAGCCCATAACATGTGTACATGGCAAATCCGGCAGGCCAAGGCCACGTACCACAAAAACCAGCAGGCTCAATGCTGGGGTGATGGGAAGAAGTTCTGGATTTCGATAAAGAACCTCCTAGGGTCAGGTGACAGGTCCCCCCTTCATGCTTCAGCATAATGATGAGGTAATACTAGATGATGATACCATTGGCAATATCTTTGACAAAGCATTCTCAGATTACAGCTCAGTCCCCCCACACACACACACACTGGCTATGTACCCCACTGGAGTACCAGCTACCTCTTTCCTAATTCCAGACCAGACACCAGTACAAGCCCTAACTTCTACTTCAAACATGTAACTGCTCAGGAAGAAAAAACTACTCACCATAGTAATGTTGTTTCTTCTAATGGAGTCTTGCTGTATTCTGACTATATGCAGTTAGCCCCAGCACTTGAACTGCTCCGGAGAGTAAAGGGTTAACTCTATGCAAAGGCACAGAACGATGAGCACGCGCTCGGTTTTCAAACCTCTGTCTGTGGTACTCTGAAGTGTAACCATCAGATTCTTACGAGCACTAAACTAACTAACTCAAAGTAAGAAACTGTTGTGCCTAGTGGCAAACCAAGGTTATAGGGTCAAAGACTCAAGTTGAGAAAACTCAGAAAGAACACAACAGGTAGTGATTCACCAAACTAACAGTAAAAAAAAACCCTAAAAGATGGAGGCATGTCCAGACCACCTCTGGGGTACAGCACTGTGCCTGCCCCACCACATCGCAAAACTATTAGGTTCCAGGAGAGGAGGTCAGAATACAGCAAGACTCCATTAGAAGAAACAACATTACTAAGGTGAGTATTTTTATCTTAAAACATGAAGTCTTGCTGTATTCTGACTATATGTAGACTACCAAGCAGTATCCCCTTGGAGGAGGGAGTTGCAGAACCAATTTTGGGAACCGACTCTGCAGCTCAGCTGTGCCAAACCTAGCATCACTTCGTGACTGAATGTCCAAAGAGTAACACTTGGTGAAGGTGTAAACAGATTTCCAGGTAGCTGCTTTACATATATCCACCAAAGGAATATCTCTAGCTGCTGCGACCAAAGCAGCTGTACCTCCGGTAGAATAAGCCCTCAGGCCTGAGGGATGCTCCTTTCCAAGTTTAAAGTAGCAGAATTGAATACAAGAGACAATCCACCTGGCAACAGACCTCTTGGTAGCAGGTTTTCTCTTTCCCACCTCACCATAAGTGAGAAACAACTGGGAACAATCCTTCCTATGGGCCTTAGCATGCTCAATATAGTAACTAAGAGCCCTTTTCACATCCAGACCGTGTAACCTCCTCTCCCAAAGGAAGAAAGATCAGTGAAAAAGACAGGCAGAGACAGACTGGTTCAGATGAAAGTCTGACATTACTTTGGGAAGCAACTTTCTATTAGTACGGAGGACCACCTTATCCCTATGAAAGAAAATTAAATCAGGTTCCATTGATAAAGCCTGTAGTTCACCGATCCTCCTAGCAGAGGTAATGGCCACCAGGAATACAGTTTTCCAAGTCAAGTATTTCAGCTCAGCTAAAGATAAAGGCTCAAAAGGGGGCTGCATAAGCTGTGCAATACAAATGTTCAGATCCCAGGAAGGAGTAGGCTCCCAAAAGGGAGGACTGACATGGACTAAGTCCTTGAATTTCTTGAAAATTGGATGAGAAGCTAGGGAAGAGCCTTTACGAGCCAACAGAAAGGCAGACACAGCTGCCAAATACACTTTAAGAGTAGTAGGCCAGAGGCCTAAACTGTTAAGATGTACCACATAGTCCAAAACAGTGGCCATGTTAGCCAGCTCTGGCTTAGTATGTCTACTGCAACACCAAAAAACAAACCTTTTCCACTTGGAGTTGTAAGTCTCCCTAGTAGCTAACTTTTAAAATATCCAAAACTGATTGGGAAAGATGCAGACTTGCATATTCTAGCTCTTCAAGAGCCAAGCTTTGAGCCTGAGAGTCTGAAGCTTGGGGTACAGAATCCTCCCTTTAGAGGAGGTGACAAGATTGTACTGCCTGGGAAGACACAAGGGCAGTGTTACTGACAGTGACAACAGTAGAGGATACCAAGGCTGTCTGGCCCAGTCTGGAGCCACCAGAATCACCTTGCAAGACTGAGACCTGACTTTTATCAGGACGCTGAATGTCAGAGGAAAAAGGAGGAAATGCATACAGAAACCTGCATGTCCAATTTAGAAGAAGAGCATCCTGGGGAACAGGACCCAGAAGGGGTGGTCTGCAATAATAAAGAGGGAGTTGCTGATTGTCCGGGGCTGCAAAGAGATCCATCTCTGGGGTGCCCCATCTCCTGAAAATGACTTGAAGGATGACAGGGTTCAGGGTCCATTCGTGATGACCCTGGGAAATCCTGCTGAGAGCATCTGCTAGAATGTTGTCCTTCCCTGGGAGATGTACAGCCATCAGAGAAACCTGAAGGGAATAAGTTAGAGACCAAATTGCCATGGCCTCTGTGCACAAGGCCAAGGACCAAGTGCCTCCCTGCTGGTTGATGTACCACATGGTTGTGGTATTGTCTGTGCTGATCTGCACCACCTTCCCTTGGACAACCGTTGAGAATGTCTGAAGAGCCAGGAAGACAGCTCTTAATTCTAGAAGATTTATGTGCAGAAGGGACTCCTGGTGTGACCAAGTTCCCTGAGCTGTGAGATGATCTAGGTGGGCCCCCATACCAACAGGGAGGCATCTGTGGTGAGAATTACAGAAGGGGCCTGATGATGAAGGGGACCCCTCGTCGAATACTGTCTTCCTCCAACCACCACTGAAGGGCCAGGACCAAGGTTTTGGAGACTGGAACCAGTTTGGAGAGAGGGTCCTTTTTCTGAGACCAGAAAGATCTGGGGTGAAACTGAATCGCTCTCATCTAAAATCTTTCTCCCAGGACTACTGCTGTGGAGGCTGCCATGTGGCCCAGCAGCTGTAGAAAGTGTCTGGCTGGCTGAGACACTAGAGGATGAAAAGAGGAGGCCAGAGTAACCAGTGACTGAACCCTTGAGAGAGGAAGAAATGCTCTTGCCTGAACCATATCTATTTCCACCCTTATGAAAGTGAGAAGCTGGGCTGGCTGTAGAACAGACTTCTCTAAATTTGGACTGAAGCCCAAGGATTCTAGAAGTCTTTGGGTGACCTCTAAAGCTGACCTGACTTGGTCTGAGGACTGGCCCACTAGGAGCAAGTCATCCAGGTATGGGAACAGAAGGATGCCCTGCCTCCTGAGGAATGCCACCACCACTGCAAGTCACTTGGTGAACACCCTTGGGGCAGATGTTAGGCCGAAGGGCATGGCCCTGAATTGGTAATGGCCTGAGGGCAACTCGAACCTGAGGTACTTTCTGTGGGAATGTCTGCTAGGTATGTGGAAGTAGGCATCCTTGAGATCCAGGGAGGCTAGCCACTCTCCTAGTCTCAGAGAGGGAAGAATTACTCCCAGAGTCGCCATTTTGAACTTTGGTTTTGTCAAATGTTTGTTCAGGTACCTTAAATCCAATATGGGTCGCCATTCCCGTCTTTTTGGGAGTAAGGAAGTATCTTGAATACAGTCCTTTTCCCGTGTGACAAAGAGGTACCTTCTCTACTGCTTGCAGAAGCAGAAGAGAGGAGACTTCTGCCTCCAAGGCCTTTGCCTCCAAGGGAGAGAAAGGACTGAAAGACTTTGCTCTCATTCTTGGGAACCTCTTGAAACTGAGAGCAAGTCCCTGGCTCACTACTTCCAGGACCCATTTGTCTGAAGTAACAGACTCCCAGGCCTGGGAGTAGTGAGCCAGCCTGCCCCCTACTGGCATTGGGGAGGCGACCCTGACACCTCAGGGTGTCTGCTTGGAGGGGGGCTTGGACTGAGTAGCTGATGGGGTCCTAGTTACCCTACATCTACCTCTTCCCCTAAAGAACCCCCTCTGCTGAAAGGATGAGGAGGAGGCCTGAGCTTGGTAAAAAGGCCTGCCCCTAAACTGCTGCCTCTGAGGAGTGGTCTGCTTCTCTTTTGCTATAGCACTCCTATAGATGGTCCTGTACTTGTCCATTTCCTTCATGTAGTTCTCCGTTTGGTCCCCAAATAGAGAATTACCAGTTACAGGAAAATCCATGGCTTTAGCCTGGGTATCCTGAGAGAGATTGGTACACCTTAGCCAAGCAAATCTCCTCACGGAGACAGATGTAGCCATGACCCTGGAATGATCATTGCAATCAACAGCAGTGTGGAATTGCACCTTAGATGCCTCTGTACCATTTGCAACCACCTGCTCCAGCTCCTTGGCTAGCTGGGGAAGGGCATCCTTAGCCAGTGCCAGAACCGTACCCCACATAGATTTCTGATACCTGGCTGTGTATGCCATGTAATTAGATTGTCTGAGTCCCAAAGAGGATGCCAAGTACTGTTTTTTTTGCCATGGCATCCACCTTCCTGGAATCCTTATCTGGGGGGTGAGATGCCAGGGGAATATTAGCCTTGTCACAGGCTGCAGCTTGTACTACCCCAACATGGCTGCTATGACTTGAAAGGAATTCTGTCCCAAGACCTGACAAAGCATACCTTCTGTCCATTCTTTTTTCCACAGGAGGAATGGATGTAGGAAACTAACATTTTTTGTGTCTGCTTCGCCAAGGATTTGTGTAAAGAGATAGACACCCTCTCTGACTCTGGGACACCCATCATTTCCAGCTAGTCAGGTTCCTCCTGATCCTGTTCAGGCCTCTTCCATAGGAAGCTGAAGAGTCTCAGTCACTTCCTTGTAAAACAAGAAATGGGAAGGGGACTCAGAAAGCCTAGGAGGAGACACCTAAGAAGGCCTGTCTGGAGAGATATCAGGCTCTACCGGCTCATCTAGACCCTCACATTGTTCTTCATAGTCTTCATCCTCCTCCCAATCACCCTCATAGTATGCTTTAAGCTCTATATCTGAAGCAAGTACTTCCAACCAAACCGATCGGGACTGAACCGAAACCAGTTCGGTCGTAACCGGGCAAAGCGACTGAACTACTGGAATCACTTTCGCTATCTCATCAGCAGTCTGACCATGGGAAATGGGATCCGGACTGGCTGATTTGCTCTTTCTTTTACTCGGAACCGATTCCACAGAATCAACTCTCCGTTTGCTCAAAGAGATATCGCCCAGGTCAGTGGGCACCTCTTCACGTTCAGCCGCAGCTGAACCGGGCTGGCCATTCGGGTCAGCGGACTTCTCGGCCTCCCTCTCCCTTAACCTACTCAAACGTTATCCAGAGTGGCTTTGGGAAAGTTCTTACATATTTAGCAGTCTTCCTTGAGGTGGTCAAACCCCAAATAGTATACACAGACGAGATGAGGGACGGCGTTAGCAAAGGCCTCCTTACACTTGGTACAAAGCTGAAACCCAGTGGGTCCGGTTTTCTTCTTGGGTTTCTCAGACATGCCTTAAACCAGAAAAAACACTCACCTTACACAGCGGTTAAGCCTGGCAATTACAAACTCAACGGTCCCAACTGTGCCATGGGTCGGTTAAAAAAAAATTCTAAAATATCGGACTTTTTTTAGTAACCGATGAATACCGGAAAAACCACACACACAGTAATAATAAATCAATAAAAAAGATAAGTTTTGGTTCTGAACCGGACCAACCGGCAAAGAACCGAAATAAAACAATTTCTTAGCAAAAAACAGAAAATAACCACTACCTATAGCTACCACTTTCTGGTACCAAGACAGAGGTAAGAATTTCAAATTGCAGAAGATCACGGTTTGAAAAAAAAAAACAATTGATTAGAACTAGACCGAACCGAAGCACAAGAGGGATCTCTGGAGCGACTTCACAGTAAGGCGTAGTAAAGAATTTGACGGTTACACTTCAGAGGTACCACAGACAGAGGTTTGAAAACCGAGCTCTAGCTCAACGTTCTATGCCTTTGCATAGAGTTAACCCTTTACCCTCCGGAGCAGTTCAAGTCCTGGGGCTAACTGCATATAGTCAGAATACAGCAAGAGTTCATGTTGTTTGAAACAAAAAATACACCAAACTAGAGTGTTGGGCAAAACCAGGATGGGCAACGATGGTGTCAATATGAAATGGTAGCCACTGCTCTACCTGAGGTCATCATACCAGTAACAAAGCTGTTTAATCTGTCTCTCCGCTTGCCCGCTTTCCCTTCTACCTGGAAATCCGCTCTTGTAACCCCAGTGCTAAAAGGAGGTGATAAGGCAACTGTGTCTAATTACAGACCTATCTTTATACTGTCCCCACTCTCCAAAGCACTTAAAGAGAATTATAATTGACCAACTCTCAGACCATCTGCACAAATACAACCTCCTCTGTCCACAGCAGCACAGCTTCTGCAAGATACATAGCATGAATACTGCCTTAGTTGATTTCACAGCCATACCTCTCAACCTCTTGCCTCATGAATCAGGGACAAGGCTTAAAAAAAATCAGGGACAAAGACCTTTAATCAGGGAAATATCTTAAAAACTGGTGCTATTCACTTAGAAAGCTGATAGAATAAAGGGATTTGTGATAAGATGCATTTTCTGAAGAAGAACAAGTTTGCAACTTTAATCTTTGACATTATTTTGTGCTTTTAATCCCCCCCCCCGTTCTGTCACAAAAACACAAATTTTACGAGGGACAGAGGAAAATATTGAGGCCAAATCAGGGACAGTTGAGAGGTATGTTCACAGCTACATGCATGAAGCACTTGACCAAGGCCAGCCAGCTGGAGCTATCTATATAGATCTTACCAAGGCTTTTGACCTTGTGGATCATCAGCTGCTGTTACACAGGTTAGGTTGCCTGGAGCTGTCCTCGGGCACAGTTGAGTTGCTTGCTAGCTACCTAACTGGACACTCTCAGAGGGTAAAAATTAATAGAGCGGTCTCCCAGATTTGTGAAATCACCGTAGATGTCCCCCAGGGCACTAAACTGGGCCTGCTCTTGTTCAGCCTCTTTGTGAACAATCTCCCAGAGGCATGCCCTTCAGCTAGGATCCTGCTCTATGCAGATGGCATGGCTGTCTTTTTGTGGGATTCGTGCCAAGAGACTATCACTAGGCACCTGCAGCATAACTCTGACATGCTGCAGGACTGGTTTACAGACAGCCTATTGGTGCTCAGCAGCAAAAAGACAACGTTCCTTGCTGGGTGTCAAAAGAGAAGAACTACTGCACTCTTCATCATAAATGACAGCTCTCACTCTGCCCTCAAGCAAGTGTTCTCCTTCAGATACCTGGGGATCACTATCGAGGAGTCCCTTGCCTTCGATGAACATATTCATACTATTACCACTGCCGCTAACAGGAAGTTAGGGGCCCTCTACAGGCTTTGGTCCTGCCTCACTCCAGAGGCCAGGTATCAGGCAGTCAGAGGTACAAGCCTACCAATCCTACACTATAGAATTGTGGTCTATGGTGCAGCCTCCGACACCAGCCTACAGAGTCTACACCACCCTAAACAAAGCCTGCAGACTTGTCTTAGATGCCGATTGCCTCACGCACACTTGCAATCTGTACATTAGAACAAAATGGCTTCCTCTCAAGAACCGGATCTGACTCCACTCTTGCCTCCTGGGGATGAAAGCCCAGCCTGGACTTGCACCACTTTTTTTTTTTTTTTTTTTTTTTTTAAACAGGCTTTATTCTGCCTTGCCCCTTCTAAATATGTCACGAGAAGTGTTACAAAACATGCGTCTGCGGTGCCATTCAGAAGAACTGCCCAAGGGAGTCGGGCCTTTGCAGTCAGGACACCCACCTGGCTAAATGAGATGCCTCAAGCCAACACAAGCCTCACCAGCATTAGTCTCCTCAAATCCGAACTTCAGAATGCCATCGCCCCACCTACACACTGCTACTGTTCTACCGAACCCCCAGGGTGTTACCTGTGTACCCTACTAGACTATATCCCTACATACACCGCTGAATCGGCCTCCCCACTCTCTTACCTATTGCCCGTTACACATTCACTGAGATGTTCCTACCTTGGCATCCTCTTGCCTACAAGGTTTCTTAGCTATTTGTGAGTACCTAACTGTTAGCACTTTATTTATACTGCCAGTGTTTTGTTCCTTATGCACTTTGTGTTAAGACTGTACTTTACAATTTTCCTGTCTTTAATACTCAATTTCTTGTATTACATCAGTTTGCTAATGTCTTACTAATATGTTTATGACAATGCCTGTTAGCTGCATTTGCTATTCCCAACTCACATAATTGTTCCCCTCCTTTGATTGACGAGGACCCTCTGTAAATGAGCTCTTAGCTCAAAGGTTTGTAATTCCGATTCTTTAATAAATAAAAATAAAAAATAAATTGATGCATTATTTTTTTAAGAAAGTGCTATACATTCTGGCCATTTGCTCTGAATTTTGAAGGCCAGTGCTATGCATTATACTGCTGAGACTGAGAGGTACAGAAATAAAAGAAACAGACAGTGACAGCAGAAAAAGACCAGAGGTCCATCCAGTCTGCCCCCGAGTCCCTATGGAACCTCGTGACCCAACATCGATACTGGATTTTAACCCCCCCATCAGTTTTCCAATTCTATTTCCCTTCCTTGCCGCTACTAGTAATTACTATCCCTTTCATTCTGTCCCAAGCTCATTTGAAGCCCCCCACAGTTTCAGCTGCCACCACTTTAGCCGGCAGGCAGTTCCACAGCTGTACCACCCATTCTACAAAGTAATACTTCCTCACATCCTTTCTGAACCTTCCACCTGTCAGCTTCCAGTTATGCCCACATGTCTAACTAGTGTTCCTGCTAAATAATTCCTCATAGTTCACTTTGTTTATTCCATTCAGGAATTTGAATGTTTCTACCATATCCCCACTCTTCTTTCTGGTTTCCAATGAACACATGTTCAGTGCCCTAAGGCGTTCCTCATAGGACTTCCCTTGTTGGCCCTGAATCATCTTTTGTCAGCCTATGCTGTGTCGTCTCCAGACTATCCTTGCCCTTTCTAAGGTGAGGGCTCCAGAACTGGACACAGTACTCCAGGTGAAGCCTCACCAAGGATGGGGGGAAGGGTAATCATTTCTTTCTTCCTGCTATCAATACCCCTCCTGAAACACCACAGCATTTTGTTAGTCTAGCAACAAGCCTCATCAAATTAGCTAGCCTGCTTAAGGGTGTCACTAATGTTACACTCTTCAGCTGTAATACAGAGTTTTACCCCACCCATCCAGTATTCTGTCCTAGGGTTCTTTTTCCCCTGGGTGCATTACCTTGCACTGTCTGGCACTGAACTTTAACAGCTACACATTTGACCACCTCTCTAGCCTTTGTAGGTCATACTGTAGTTCTCTAATTCTATCAGCGTGTATCCACCCTCCGCAGAACTTAGCGTCATCAGCAAAAATAAACTTATCCTACCCCGAATCCCTTCTCCAGTATCACTGATGGACATGTTGAAAAGGACTGGGCCCAGGACAGACCCCTGTGGTACCCCACTCGTGACTTCCCTCTCCTCTGATGCAACTCCATTTACTACTACTACTACTACTTGCTGCCGTCTCCTTTTTAGCCAACTTTCCAACCATCTACCAAATAGGTCCCTCCAATTTCTTCAGCAGGCATCCGTGAGGCACAGAGTCAAAAGCCTTGCTGAAGTCGAAGTAGAGTAGATACAAAGCATGGCCTTTATCCAATTTCCTTATTACCCAGTCAAAGAAGACTATTAGGTTTGTCTGACAGGACCTTCCCTGACACAGACCGGTGCCGTTTACTATCCTGGAGACCATTACCCTCCAGATAGTTCACAAGGTCTACTCTGATCAGCGATTCCATTAGCTTCGCTACAATAAGAGTGAAAACTGACAGGTCTGTAATTTCCTGTTTGTTCCTTGTCTCCTTTATGGAGCATAACCACATCTGCCACCCTCCAATCCCTTGGGAAGACACCTGTTTGAATTGAGAAGGCTTGCCAGAGGTTCAGTTAGTTCGTCTGTAAATTCTCTGAGCACCCTTGGATGAATCACATCAGAGCCTGGGGACTTGTTTGTCTTGAGGGCTGCCAGACATTTTTGCATCCTATCGGTAGTAAATGTTGGTTTCTCCATCTCCGGGACCCCTTTTGCGGCTGCTTTGATGCCACTCTTAGACAGGGGGCAGCTATCTTCCCTGGTGAAGATGGAACAAAAGTAGTCATTCAGGGCTGTAGCCTTTTGTTTATCCTCCTCTATCATCCTGCCCCAACCCACTAGCCTAACTACCCCCCACGCCTCCTTCATTTTTCACTTACTTTGCAGAAAAAATATTTTTTCTTCATGTTTGACCTGTTTGGCTAATCGCAGCTCTATGTCTGCTTTTGCCTCCCTAATCAACGTCTTTGTTTTCTTATTTTTTTTTGCTTTATCTATTTTCTGCCTACCTCAGCCTGCCACTCACTTGGGCCATTCAAGTCCCTTATTTGCTTGCCAATCATACCCTCGCTGCCAGCACCCGCCACTAAATCCCACTCGACCCAATGTCTGGAGGGCTCTGGCTCTAACTCTACCAGAGGGGGCCCCTCTCCCTGCGAGGAGGGAGAATGGGGAAGAGGAGAAGTCTGAACGCTGCCCACTCAGAACGCCGGGTGCTGGGGGCGGAAGAAAAAATTACTCACCTTAGTAATGTTGTTTCTTCTAATGCAGTCTTGCTATATTATGACAATTGCAGTTTGTCCCACCATTAGAACTGCTCCGGAGGTGAAAGCGTTAACTTCCACGCCAGGCATGGAGCTTAGAGTGCGAGCTCGGTTAAAGAAGCTCTGTCTGGATAATTTCAAACTGAAACTGTCAGATCTTTATGAGCAAAACTCACTAAGGTTCTGTGTGGAAGCTGTAACCTACACTAGCCAACTGGCTACTTAAATATTAACACATTTTCCTGGTCCCAACACCAAGACTCAAGTCAGGGGACCAGAAAATAAGATAAGATAAGATAAAATAAAACAACACCCCACCACCCCAAAAAGAAGGGGTGAAAAACATAAAATGGGCATCAACAAGTGCCAACACTGGACTGCCCACCCCATACCCAAAGTAGAAGTTCTGAGAGAGGCAGGCTGGTGGGGAGGTCATAATATAGCAAGACTTCATTAGAAGAAACAACATTACTAAGGTGAGTAATTTTTTCTTCAAACAACATGAAGTCTTGCTATATTATGACAACTGCAGACTACACTGCAGTACCTCCATGGAGGAGGGACAGAACCTTCAATTTGGGGATAGGCTCTGAAGCACGGCTGTGCCAAACCGAGCATCCCTCCTGGCCTGGATGTCCAGGGAGTAATGTTTGGTGAAAGTGTGTACCGTTTTCCAAGTAGCTGCTTGACATATCTCTAAGATAGGGATGTCTCTGGCAGCAGCTAGAGACGCAGCTGTACCTCTGGTAGAGTGAGCCCTCAGGTCTGAAGGGGGAACCTTTCCCAGTTTTTGATAACAAAATTGGATACAAGAGACAATCCACCTGGCAATGGATCTCTTAGTGGCAGGTTCCCTTTCCAACCTCACCATAAGTGAGAAAAAGTTGGAGGGATTCGAACCTGTGACCCTTGGTACGCTCTATATAGTAACTTAGGGCTCTCTTAACATCTAAGCTGTGCAACCTCCTCTCACCAGAGGAGGAATGATCAGTGAAGAACACTGGAAGGGAGATAGATTGATTAAGGTGGAAATCTGAAACCACCTTAGGCAAAAACTTCCTGTTAGTCCTAAGGACTACCTTATCCCTGTGAAAAGAAATAAAGTCAGTCTCCACAGACAAAGCTTGTAACTCACTTATGCGCCTGGCAGAAGTGATGGCTACTAGAAACACAGTTTTCCAAGTCAAGTACTTAAGCTCTGCCGAAGACAGAGGTTCAAAGGGGGGTTGTATCAGCTGAGCAATGCAAACATTAAGATCCCAGGCAGGGGCAGGGGCCCTAAAAGGTGGATTAGTATGAAGTAATCCTTTGAAAAACTTGGAAAATACAGGGTGAGTGGAAAGAGAAGAGGGCTTTCCTGCTGAAATAAAAGCAGAGACAGCTGCCAAATGCACTTTCAGGGTAGCTGGTCTCAGACCCAAAGAATTAAGATGGACCATATAGCCCAAAACAATGGGCAAATCAGCAGATTCCGGGGAAATATGCTTCCCAGAACACCATATGGAAAACCTTTTCCATTTAGAGTTATAAAGTAGCCTAGTGGAAGGCTTCTAGAAGCCTTCAGAGATTTCGAGACACCTTGAGAAAGGTGTAGGTCAGCAAATTCTAACTCCTCAAGAGCCAGGTCTTGAGGTTGAGGGATTGAGATTGGATACCAAACTCTCCCCTGGGCACAAGTTAACAGGTTGTGATTCCTGGGAAGACACAGGGGAAGATGGACTGCTAAGGACAGAAGGAGTGGGTACCAGGGCTGCCTGGCCCAATCTGGAGCAATCAGAATCATCTTGCAGGGCTGGGATCTGATTTTGACTAGCACCTTGAATAAGAGCGGGGAAGGGGAAGGCATATAGAAACTTCCCTTCCCAATCTATGAGAAGGGCATCCAGGGGGACTGAGCCCATCACTGGGGGCCTGCAACAAAACAGTGGAAGTTGGTGATTGTCTGGGGCTGCAAAAAGATCTATCTGAGGGGTGCCCCATCTGGCAAAAACTATCCCAGTACTCGGGGATCCAGTGACTATTCGTGATGGCCCTGGGAAATCCTGCTGAGCGCCTGCCAGGACATTGTCCTTTCCTGGGAGGTGAACTGCTATGAGGGAAGTGTTCAGGGAATAAGCCAGAGACCACAACTTCATTGCCTCGGTGCACAAGGCCGAAGACCAAGTGCCCCCTTGTTTGTTGATGTACCGCATTGTAGTGGTGTTGTCTGTTCTGACTTGTACCACTTTGTTCTGAACAGATGTAGAAAACACCTGAAGTGCTAGAAAAACAGCTCTGAGTTCCAGCAGATTGATGTGGAGCAGAGATTCCTGAGGGGACCAGACTCCCTGGGTGGAGAGGTCACCCACGTGAGCTCCCCATCCCAGAAGGGACACATCTGTAGTAAGGGTCAAGGAGTGAGATAGAGGGATGAAGGGGACCCCTAGTCTCAGATTGCTCTGATCCTGCCACCACTGAAGGGCCTGGATCAGGATTCGAGTCACTGGGATCAACTTGGAAAGGGGATCTTTTCTTTGAGACCAAAAGGCTCTCAAGTGGAACTGAATGTCCCTCATCTGGAATCTTGCTCCTTGCACTACAGCTGTGGAAGCAGCCATGTGTCCTAGGAGCTGTAAGAGTGCCTTGCTGGTCGAGACCTGCAGAGTGAAGGAGGAGGCCAGGGCCACTAGGGTCCTTACCCTTTCTAGGGGCAGGAAGGCTCTGGCCTGCTTTGTGTCCAATTCTGCACCTATAAAGGTGAGTACCTGGACAGGTTCCAGAACTGACTTTGGAAGATTGAGAAGAAAGCCTAGAGAGGTGAGCAGCTGCTGGGTAACTTGCAGGTGTGATTTGACCTGGTCTGGAGACTG
Source organism: Neoceratodus forsteri (assembly GCA_016271365.2). NCBI lineage: Eukaryota > Metazoa > Chordata > Ceratodontiformes > Ceratodontidae > Neoceratodus > Neoceratodus forsteri. Next base: position 1,226,099,426 of record CM028131.1, on the reverse strand, counting down.
ACCTACAATGAGCGAGTCATCTAGGTAGGGGAAAGATGGCAATCTTTTGCCTTCTTAAATGAGCAACTGCTACTGCCAGGCATTTTGTGAATTTGGGGCAGAGGTAAGGCCGAAGGGCATTGCTCTGAACTGATAATGGCCTGAGGGCAGTTCGAATCTGAGGTACTTTCAGTGGGAGCTTCTGATGAGAACATGGAAGTAGGCATCCTTGAAGTCCAGGGAAGCTAGCCAGTCCCCTGGCCTTAGAGAAGGTAAAATCATTGCCAGAGTCACCATTTTGAATTTTGGTTTTAAAAGGTGCTTGTTCAGATATCTTAGGTCCAGAATGGGCCGCCATTCTCCTGTCTTTTTTTTGGGGTAAGGAAGTACCTGGAGTACAGACCCTTGCCCTGGTGTAAGGGAGAAACCCTTTCTACAGCTCTGAAAGCCAGGAGGGTTGAGACTTCTGTTTCTAAGGCAAAGGTCTCTAGAGGGTTTGCAGATGGAAAAGATCTGATTCTCATCTTTGGAAATTATTTGAAGCTGAGAACCAGACCCTGGCTTACTACTTCCAGGACCCACTTGTCTGATGTTAAAGACTCCCAGTCCTGAACGAAGTAAGCCAGCCTGCCCCCTACAGGTAATGGAGAACCGTCAGGGTGCCTGTTTGGCAGGAGCTTTAAGCTGAGGGGTGGGAACAGACCTGCTTGCACCCCGTCTGCCTCTTCCTCTGAAGAACCCCCCTCTGAGCATAAGCCGAAGAGGAGGCCTGGGTTTGGTAAAAAGGCCTCTGAAAAGGCCTACCTCTACCCCTGGGGGTCTGCCTCTGAGGGAGTGGCTTGCCGCTCCTTGGCTTGTGCACTCCGATAAGTTGTTCTATATTCATCCATTTTCTTCATGTAATTCTCTGTCTGCTCCCCAAACAGAGAATTTCCTACCACAGGGAAATCCATAGCCTTAGTCTGGGTATCCTGTGACAAACTAGTAAACCTGAGCCAAGCCAATCTACGAAAGGCCACAGATGTAGCCATGACTCTAGAGGATACATCATTAGAATCCACAGCAGCATGGAATTGCACCTGGATGCCTCAATACCATCAGCAGCCACCTGCTCCAGCTCCTTAGCAAGCTGACCAGGGGCCTGTTTGGCCAAAAGCCATGACAGTGTCCCATCTAGATTTTTGTATCTTGCCACATAAGCCATGTAATTCGCTTGTCTGAGTCCCAAGGCGGCTGCCATATATGTTTTTAGCCATGGCATCAATCTTCCTGGAGTCCTTGTCAGGAGGATGTGAAGCCAGGAATATTAGCCTTGTCAGAGCTGCACCTGAACTACCCAACATGGCTGCATTGCTGTGACAGAAATTCTGTATCAGGACCTGACAAAGTGTACCTCCTGTCCATCTTTTTGTCCACAGGAGGCACAGAATTAGGAGCTTTTAAAATTTTTGTTTGTTTCCTAAATGACTTATGTAAAGGGATAGACAATCTACTGGACTCTGGGATATCCATCATTTCCACAAAGTCAGGTTCCTCTTGCTCATCCGCAGCTTCCTCCAATGGGAGCTGGAGGGTTTCAGCAACCTTTTTATAAAACAGAAAGTGAGAAGGGGACTCAGAAAGCATAGGGGGAGATTCTAAAGGTCTGTCTGGGGAGATGTCCGGTTCAATGGGCACATCCAGACTCTCAAAGTCACATTCACACTGTTCATAATCATCCTCCCTCCTCTGATTCATAAACTCTTCTATATCATATTCTTGAACCGTGGAACCGCTGAACCGACTTTGCCAGACAGTGGTGGTTCGGACAGAACGGAGAAAGTGACTGGACAATTTGTATTGCTTTAGCTATCTCTGCAGCAGTTGGAGAAGAATTTTGACTCCACACCTGCTGATTTTCTAGTTTTCTTTGCTGGAACTGGCTCCTCAGAGTCAGCTACGTTGCCGAGAAGTCTACGCCCTGGTCAGAGGGCACTCCCTCCGGTTCGGTTGGTACCGAACCGGGCTGGCCATCCGGGTCAGCGGACTTTTTGGCCTCTCGTTCCCTGAGCCTGCCAACTCTCTTATCCAGGGTGGCTGCAGGGAAGTTCTTACAAATCTGGCAGTCTGAATTGAGGTGGTCAAACCCAAGACAATATACACATATGGTGTGTGGGTCAGCCTTGGCAAAGGCTTCCCCACAGACACTACAGTGTTGAAACCCAGTGGGCCCGGTTTTTCTTTTGGGTTTCTCAGACATAATGCCAGCCTAACCAAAAACTTGCCCTTTTAACGGCAGTGCCAGGCAAGACACCCTTATCGGTTCCCAACCGTGTCACGGGTTGTGGAAAAAAACGTAATGAAATCCGTTTTTAGAACCCGATAAGAACCGGAACCGCACTCTAAAAGCTTTTAAATGCTTGAAGATAAAGTTTAAACAACCTGATCGGTTCGAACCGAACCGATAAACATTTACAAGTTCCACACAGAAATAAACCTGTCTATTACTTACAATACCACAGACAGAGCTTGAACCGATTGGTTTGCGGTTAAAATAATAATAATCACGGTTGAATTTAACCGAGAAAATACTGTTTAAACTGAGAAATGAACTGAGCAGTAGGAGAAATCTCCGGAGCGACTGTTCAGTGAGGCGGAGTAAAGAATCTGACAGTTTCAGTTTGAAATTATCCAGACAGAGCTTCTCTAACCGAGCTCGCGCTCTAAGCTCCATGCCTGGCACGGAAGTTAACTCTTTCACCTCCGGAGCAGTTCTAATGGTGGGACAAACTGCAATTGTCATAATATAGCAAGACTTCATGTTGTTTGAAGTGGCGCGCTCTGAGGACTACGGCATGGTGGAGACGAAGGTTGTCACCCAGCAGAGCTGGAACAGGCCATTTTTCTGTCCCACTCACCACCCACATAAGAGTGCACTGCAATGGCAACCTGGGGAGAGGACATCCAGCAGTGTGTGGCCACACACGCTGCCAGGGACATCACCACAAGCCTCCACCAGGAGCTGCTAAGGAGTGGTGCTACTCCACCCACCCCTCTGGGAGGGAAACATCCATCGGACACTCTGAACTCTCTCCTTGCCGGCCTCCGCTCCTGGCGTCTGGGCTCGAAGTGCAAACCCAGGTCACCAGGGGGCCAAGTGAACACCCATCGCTCGGTGCCATGGGGCCAGCATTTCTCTATTTTTCTGAAGATATTCTTTCCTTTCTACATCCCCCTGCTTCTCTTTATACCTGCAGAAGGCTTTCTTTTTGGCCTTTATTGTCTCCCTGACCTTTCCTGAGAACCAAAGTGGTTTCTTAAATTTATTTATTTTGGTTACTTTTTGCAAGCACAGCTGTGATGCTTTAAAGATGCCTCCTTTAATTACCACCCCCCATTTCTCTTCTATCATGCTGCATTTTCCACACCCTCTAATTTGTTCTGAACCACACCTCGAAGTTTGTTGAAGTCCACCCTCCTAAAGTTCTAGACCTCCATTCTAGTGTGTGTTTTATCAGTCTCAGGGGCTACTTCAAACCAAACTGAGCTATGATCACTGTTTGTGAGCAGCTCCCCAAGTCTTACTCTTACTGCTTCTACTACTTTGTAGTTGATGAGCGCCACATCCACAATGGATTCCTGTCTTGTGGGTTCCCCTACCAGCTGTCCAGTAGATAGTCTTGAAAGGTACTGAGCACTGTAAATGTTTTTTGATCAGATATAAAAAAGAGCTGGAAGTATGGCCAAAAAATAGTCTATTTTTAAAGCAGCTACTTGTTGCTTTCATTTCTTAAGAACCACTGCTTTAAACCAAGACCAAGCGGCAACGACACAAAGCTGGTGACTTACTTGTTGCTGGTGTACAGGGCAGCCAACTGATGCACAGTATTCAGCACCACTTCATGGCATCTTGTCACAAAACAGGATAATTCCTTAAGAAAGAATGGTGAATTCATGGTTTTAGATTGAAAAAAAAAAAAAGCAAATAGCTACACTACAGTGCAAATATATGCACTGACAATTTCAGACTTGAAGACACATGCACTACAATGTGCGCAGTTTGTTTTAGACCACTAGACATGTACAGTGTGAACTGTTTAGCCAATGCAGACTGCAAGTCATAAATGTCCACTGGTTTTCAGACCTCGAGACACATACCTTTTCCACAGTTTCTTTTAGATCTCAAGACAAGCAAAATATGCACTGTAGTTTCTGACCGCAAGATACAGACAACAAGCACTGTTTAGCTGCTGCAGACCTAGACATGTATAAATGTGCACTGTTACCTCAAGACACATGCATTGTGCTCTGTTACTGTAGCTTTAGACCTCATCACACACACACACACACACACACACAATGTGCTCTGTTTGTTTCAGACCTCAAGACTCGTACCAGACAATATGCAGTTAGTTTCAGACATCAAGACATATGTGCACAGTTTCAGATATCAATTACAGATCGAGGGAGCGCTCCTGGCCAATCGGATTGCTCCTTTCCTCTGTGCGTGAGGCACTCTTCTTTGGAGAAGAGTGACTGACATACAACTGCCCTGGAAATGGGCACATTTGATGCAGGTTTTCTATATTTTTATTATATTATTGATCAATCTCAATCAATGATACATTAATACTTCAGCCATGATCACTCTTCCAGTTGTAAGAGTGGTCTCACATTCTTATGGTAGCAATTCCCATACCCTAAGAAGGCACAAGACCACTCTTATGACTGCAAGAGTGGTCTCGGCAGCAGAATTAACATACAAACATGTACACTGTGTAACCTCAAGACACATACTGTATAATGTGCAGTTAGTTTCAAACTGAGACATGTGTGCACTATTTGTTTCAGTTATTAAGACACGTACATTGTGCACAGTTTGCCTTAGGGGAAAGGGGGGTGTAAAGGCACGCTAAGCTGATGCTTGTTTCCAGGTGCAAACTGGGAACACAAGGAAGTTCAGTGACTTGCTCAGAGTCACACAGTATGCAAGTGGGGGTTGTGGGATTCAAACCTAGGTCTCCAGGTTTGCAGCTCAGAGCCCTAAACTACTGCACTATACTGCCTCCCTAAACTTTCAGGCCTCAAAGACATGTAAAACGTGCACTAGTGCACATTTTTTGTGGCTTGAGGTCTAAAACTGTTAATTATAGACCTCAAGACACGTAATGTACAATATGTTAATTTCAGACCTTGCAATACATACTATGTGCATGGTTTGTTTTAGACCTCAGGACACAATTTGCACTGTCTGTTTCAAACCTCGAGACAGGTACAATATGCTCTGTTTATTTCAGACCTCAAGACACACATACTATGCACTTACAGTTGTAGAAGATGCAATGTGCATTATTATTTTCAGGACTTGCGACACTACAGCGTGCACTGCTATCTGCAGTCCTTGAGAAATGGACAATGTGCGTTATTTTCAGATCCTGAGACACGAACAAACTGTTACCTTCAAACCTCAAGACATGTACAATGTACATGGTGGAACTCGACAAATACACTATTTATTGTTACTTTCAGACCTCAAGACATTTGCCCCTTCTTTACTGTGGGATACTGGTAATAGATGCTAGATCTTCTACAGTGCCAAAACCGGGCTGGCAAGTAGCAACAGATGCTGCAAACCCTCCCCAGAGGCCTTACACATCTTCCACATCCCATGAGGACATCACACAGCCTCCTGCTTGGAGTACAAACTTGTGTCCTTTATACGCTGAGCACACATGCTTACAATTAAGCTACAAGGCACCTTAAAAGATACTTTGACCCCTTTTAAAAGGACACTGTCTAACTTTTTTGCATATTATTTCTAGTTAAACCCCCACATTTTCAAGGTTCTCCCATTAGAACACATGACGTGAGCTGAGGGGATGGACGTATATGCTTGAAAGATAGAGGGGGTTCCTATCTGGTGACCCTCTCTCCTACAGAAGCTGCACTGATCCAAAATGCAGGATAGGAGGGTAGACTCTGGATACAACTGGGGGTAAGGTAATTGCTTTATTTTTCCTTCCAAATACCAAAAAATTAAGTACATGGCTGTGAAGATGGGTAAGACCTAAAAGGCATCACATTTGTCTGAAACAAATGTAAGCATGTCATGTTCGTTCAGGTTAATGTTTGTTGCTTTATGTTCCATGCACAGCATATGACCTTAGCTAAAAGCTGTTTTTACCATCTCAAGACTTAATGCACAATGGAATTATCAGATTTGCTAAATGCAATCCATTCTGTAATGTGTACCTGAACATTATGCATGTAACTGTTGTACTGTTTGTCTGATATGTGAAAAACTTTTCAATAAAAAGAAGTAAAAAAAAAAATGTTATGACTGCTTACATTCTCTAAAATTCATCGATGCTGCTGGTTGTCTTATTTTTTGCCTTTCTTAGTAGAACTGAAATGCATGCTAATGGTGTAATCATATGCAACCTTTTTTGTTTCAAATCCTTCTTCTATGCTTATTGTATACTTCCCTAATATTAGGAACACCCCAAACAGTGCTGCCACTCATGATGCAATAGTCTCCTCTTCTCCCACTGCATCAAGAGTGGCTAGACTGTGTTGAGGGTGCCACCAAGTCCAGGAAATACAGTATACAGTGGGAGTTGATCAAGGAATGTAAAAAAATTGTTTTTGTGTAGTAGCACCAGTATAGTGGGCAGTCTTTTCACTTTTTAAAAGAAAAAAGGAATCTGACTCAAACTGCCAACTATAACAGCAGTCTCTATAGACTGAACAATCGTAACATGTATTTTTAAACTAGGGACACTTTGAGGCCTGACGTAGTTCACACTGTACCTTTAACAATTAAAATGAAAATTCAATTTGACATAGAAAGATAAGTGTTCTGTCTAGCCCTCCCTAAAAGATGGAACACACAACAAAAGTTATTCCCTGTACCATATGCATTGACCATATTAGCCATGGGCATTCTTCAGTCCCTACGCTTACTTCCTTGAAGGAAACACCTACTATTTTGTTCACTCCCCCCCCCCCCCACACACCTCACTCCTTCGGGCATATAGATGCCTTTTCTGTTATCTGCAGACTTCCTTCAGCTGCCCTCCAGCTATTCCCCTTGCTAATCCATCGCTATCGCTCACGGGAGGTGGGTCCCCTGCTGGCACAGAGAAAAGCAGGGTTAGTAAGCCAGGTGATGAGTGGTGGGGGGAGCAAAAGAACATCGGGGGGGAGGGGAAGGTCAGGACACAAAACAATGTTAAGTTTATAAGTACCAGTTTATTGCAGCATCAAAAATCTCATCAACTCCTTGGTGCTTCCTGGCACCCTGCCACTTCCCAGGGGGTCAAGGAGTGCGGCAGGTGGGGAGTGTATCAGCCATCCTCAAGCCGACAGTGCCTATGATCACCCATGCCATAAAACAATACTCCGGCTTCTGTAGGAAGCTCCAACCCTCTCGGAGAAGTCAGAACATACTACCCCTGTAGCAAGCCCAGACTCCACCGGCTCAGTAATGGAGACAGCTTGGCATGTAAACCTGCGTCTCTGGCATGGCAGCGCAATACTCTACCACCAGTGAAATCCCAGTTGTGACTTACAAAAGGTTGGCTAGTACCCTGCACTACTCTAACATGTGTGTCCTTCCTCCAAGCCTGCATGTGCCGACAGTCCCAGACACCGATGAGCAGTCTGCTGGTGCTGTTAGAGCATTTAGTTATAATGCTCCCTAACTCTGCAATACTTTGCCTCCCCCAACTATCATCTGAATCAGGTTCCAGGTGTAATCTAAAAGGCCTTCTTACTGGAAATAGCATCTGAAGTGATATTCCAGTTTCCTGGAAACAGAAATTGCAAATGGCATTGGCAGGAGCCTCAAAACATTCCCAAGGAATTTAAATTTCAGGACATTCCTTACTTATCACTAAAGTTATCTGCATAACAAGCAGGCTCTTTGCCTCTTAGACTTCACCAGTTCCTGCCACAAAATCATAATCTTCCAAGTGTGATATCAGAATCCATTTTTGGCAACAGGTTATGATTTCATAATTAGACTGGACTACGTCTTCACAGCAAGCATAAGCAATTTGAATAGATGAAGTCTAAGGGGAAGAAATCCTATGTTTATGGAAATACCATTAAAAAAAAAAAGGAGGAACTGAAATTCTGATGCTTGCAGAATTTGGTGTAGCAGAGTTCTGCTAGAAACTATATATATTTTTTCTTTCAGCAGAGACAACACCTTTCTTAGGGCTAACAAATACATTTGCTAAACAAGATTATAAAATCAGGGGTGGATGGAAATGATCCATACTCATGTTTGTGCTTTTTTAACACATTTATTAATGACCTCAAAAAGGGTTCAGAAGCCGGCTGCTGAAGTTTGCTGACAGCACTAAACTGGCCCAAAGAGTGGACACAGCAGTAAAAAGGGAAGGGAGGGTCCTGCATATATTAATGGTCGTGAGTGGCGAAGTAGGGTCTTAGGTTTAATGTTGGGAAGTGCAAGGTACTATTTTGGATATGCACATGGGTATAATAAGTAGTGGCAAGGGAGGAGGGAGGTACACCTGTGATCAAGCAGGGTCCAGGGTACAGTGGTAGGCAGGGAAAATAGGGCAGACTAGATACGTCTACTGGTCCTTTTCTGCCGACAGGAGAAATACATCTGGGTTGCTGTACACCCTGTGTCGAGTAACATTGGACAGCATAACTCAGGAAAAGGATCTAGGGGTAAATAGGGACAACAAGCGAAAACGAGATAGGCAGTCTCCTGCCGAGAAAGCAAACTCAAAGCTGGGCTGTCTTGGGAGGGGGTAAATAGTAGGTCAAGGGAGGTGATACTCACTCAGTACAAGGCCCTGGTTCGACCACACCTGGAGTACTGTGTCCTGTTCTGGTCACCGCAGTACAGAAGGGGCACTGAAATGATTAAGAGTGTTTGTCACATGGCCATCAAGCTGATTAATGACTTAGGAGCTGCAGGGAGAAGTTGGACATACTAAATTATTTAGCCTACAAAAGAGAAGGCTGAGAGGGGGGTACGATCAGGGTTTTCCAAATACTAAAGGGGTCAGTCAGAGTGGCATATACACAAATGTAAAACATTACTTCACAAAGAAATGCAGAAACATAGATTTTGTCAGGAGAAAAGGACCTTCAGGCCATCCACTGTGCCCCTTGTCCCTGCTTATTCTGTCACCACTGACCATAGCTGGTCATTGGTGTCACTTTCTCCCCCCTTTCCTCTACCTAATATGCCCTGTGCAGATCCCACACATGCTTGAAGCTCCCCAGAATCTTTGCCCCCCCCACCCACCTCCTCTGGCAGGCATCCACCACCCTTTCTGTGAAATATTTGCACACATCGCTTCTAAACATTCCCTCTTTAGCTTCATAGTATGCCCAACTGTTCCAGTGTCTTCCTCTCTCTAAAACAGACTCTCCATTTGAACCTTGTTCACTCCTGTGAGGTACTTGTAGGTTTCAATCATGTCCCCTCTTGCTCTCCTCTCTTTCAGGGAGTGTATGTTGAATTCCTGCAACCTTTCCTCATAGGGCTTTTCGTTCAACTCCTCACCATTTGGCTGCCATCCTCTGTACCGCCTTCACCCTGTCAATGTCCTTGCACAGGGCCAGACTCCAGAACTGGACACAGTACTCCAGGTGGGCCTCACCAGTGAGCAATACAACGGCAGCACCTCCTCCCCTCCTCCTGCTACAACTCCCTCTCCTAATGCATCCCCAACATGCTGCCAGCCTTTCCCACTGCTCTGTTACACTGACCAGCCACCCTGAGGTCATCAGATATGATGACCCTAGGTCTCTTTCTTGCTTGTGACTATAAGCTCCACTCCCCCTATCTTATATACAGCCCCTAGGTTCTACCACCCTAAATGCATAACTTTTCAGTTTTTGGCATTGAAACCCAGCTTCCACGCCCTAGACCGTTCCTCTAGTTTCCTCAGATCCCTTTGCATTTGCTCCACCCCCTCCCAATTGTTCACCCTGTTGCAGATTTTTGTATCATCCGAAAAGAGACAACTTCCCATCAAGCTCCTCCTCAATGTTGCTTAGGTTGATTAAGATGTGCTATAGCCTACCTACCAAGTGAGGCTGTAAAACTAACTCTGTTCAGTCTTTCAAAGCAGAACTAAACAGAATCCTGAAGGAGAATAGCACTAAGCATTCAACAGCACCAGTAGGGATAACATTCCAGTTGATACAATAAATTTAAAGGGCAACTCTCTACTATAATAAATGTTTTATTAATAGTATTGTATTGTAAGTATTGTAATAATACATATTCAACCTTACACTCTCATCAGCAACTGTTCCCAACTCCTGGAAAAGTACAGTTACGTAAGAACTTACCATAACAGTAGATCTTCGAGAGAGGCTCTTGCAGTAGGTAATTACATATAGGACTGAAGCCGGCCGGCGTCGTGACTCAACGGAAAAATTTCTAGCTAGCAGTCTCTGGCGGGGAACCACCCCCACATCAGGTGACCGACGTCATGTGGCATTAGTATAAAGGGGCGGTCCCCCACACCCACCTTCCAGTTCTTTCCCACCAAAGGCCAAAAGGCAAGAAGAGAGAGAAGCGGATATTTCCCCTCCTGGAAAAGAAGCTGAAAAAGCTTAGGGGGATGGAGGGCGGGAAGGTATTACCTTCTGCAAGAGCCTCTCTCGAAGATCTACTGTTTCGGTAAGTTCTTACGTAACTGTACTATCTTACTTCAAGAGGGCTCTTGCAGTAGGTAATTACACATAGGACTGAGTTCCAAGCAGTCTGGAACAAGGAGAAGCAAACAGGAGGAGGAAAGCTACTCAGAAGTAGACTCTCTGGTTGTGAAGGCCTTAGGAAAGGAGGCCTTGCAAAACAGCCAGCCCGAAGCCTGCTCTACAGCAAGAGAAAATGTCCAAACTGTAATGTTTCATAAAGGTATGGACAGATGTCCAAGTAGCGGCTGCACATATGTCAGCTGCTGACACATTCTTGAAGCATGCCACAGAGGCAGCGACCCCTCTGGTGGAGTGGCCTCTAACTTGACCCAGCAGGGTCTTGTTGTACTTGTCATAACAGAAAGTGATACAATGAGCCAACCATTTCGATAGGCATTGCTTAGAAACTGCATTGCCTTCTCTTTTATGAGCAAAAGAGACGAACAGTTGATCAGCCTTTCTGAGATCCTTCGTCCTGTTGGTGTAGTATCTCAGAATTCGGAGAACATCCAAAGTATGCAGGAGGTACTCTCCATGATTGAAGTGCTGCATAATAAAGGCAGGCAACTCTATGGATTGATTCAGCGTTGATTCTGCTACCAACTTAGGGAGAAACTTAGGGTTGATACGCAGAGCCACACTTTCCTTGTGAAAAATCAAATACGGGATTTTACACATCAGGGCCTGGAGCTCGGAAATCCGTCGAGCAGAAGTAATGGCCACTAGGAAGAGAGTCTTCCAAGAAAGGAACTTTAGGTCTACTGAGGCTGCCGGCTCGAAAGGAGGCAGAGTAAGCTTCTCTAAAATGAAATTTAGATCCCAAGTAGGGGCAGGAGCCCAGATAGGGGGTCGTAAGTAAAGGACCCCTCTCAAAAAGGTCTTAGAGACCTCCAGCTGAGCAAACGTTCTGTCTGCAAAGGGGACATGATAGGCTGAAATGCCCACCAAGTGAACCTTTAAGGATGAACAGCTGAGACCCAGATCAAAGCGGGGTCGCAGGTAATCCAGAAGTCGGCCAACAGAGCATGAGAAGGGCTCGACATCATTGGAGGCAGCCCAAATAGAGAACCACTTCCATTTCATGGCATAAGTAGATCTAGTTGAGGGTTTCCTGGCCTCCACCACAATCTCAGCTACTCTGGGGGGGGAATCCTTAATCGGGCTTGAGCTATGTCTGCAGGAGCCACGTGTGCAACTGAAGGGACTTGAGGCCTGTATGGACCGGGGTCCCCTGATCCAGGGTCAGCAAAAATAGCGACAGAGGAAGAGGAAGAGGAGGTTCCTCTGAATACTGTTGCAGAAGAGAGAACCAAACTTGCTTGGGGCAGAAAGGAGCGATCAGAATCATTCAAGCTCCTTCCGAACCGAGTTTCTGCAAGACCCTCATAATCAGTGGAATTGGGGGGAAGACAGAGACGAATCTGCCCTGCCAGTCTATAGACAGAGAGTCTCTCAAAAAAATGCCAAGTCCTGGAGCGAGTGAGCAGAAGACGGGAAGTTTTGTGTTTTGAGGGGAAGCAAACAGGTCTACCTGTGGAGTTCCCCAGTGCAGGAAGATGTCATCTATGACCCCCTGATCCAGTTCCCATCCGTGAGCTAGAGCAGATGACCGGCTAAGCCCATCTGTCAATGTGTTCTCGACCCCCGGGACATGAGATGCCGTGAGGTGAAGGTTGTGCTGCACTGCCCAATCCCAGACTCGCATCGCCTCTTTGCAAAGGGGGTAAGAACGAGTTCCTCCCTGTTTGTTGTTGTACCAGACCACACACATATTGTCCATCTGTACAGCTAGGTGACCGGGAGACAGATACAGATGCAGAGCCTGAAGAGCATACAGTACTGCCCTTAGTTCGAGCAGATTGATGTGAACAGACTTCTCGAGCTTTGGCCAGGAGCCCTGGGTCCTGTGAGAACACAGATGGGTTCCCCAACCCTTGCCGGAGGCATCCGTAGTCAACGTCTGTGGGGGGGGGGCGGAGACCGAAGGGAACTCCCCGGCAGATGTTCTCCTGAACCATCCACCACTGCAAGTCCCAAGCCATGGGAGTGGAGACCAGGACAAGTTGATCTAGGTTGTCCAACCGCTGATCCCATTGAGACCGAAGCATCCACCGAGAGATTCTCATGTGGAGCCGGGCGTGAGGGACTGTCGGAATCGTAGCCGCCATTAGCCTGAGGAGGTGAAGGACTGACCTGGCGCTAACCCGCCTGTGGCTGGACAACAGGCCGACCTGGAGAGTGGCCACCCTGTCCGGTGGCAGGAAGGCCATGTCAGAGGTTGTGTCCAGGAGCGCCCCGATAAACTGGAGCCTCTGGGATGGGATCAGATGGGACTTGGCCTGGTTGATGGTAATACCCAGGCAGGCAAAGACCTGCTGGGTAAGGGAAGGAGCGCAAAGATCCTCCCTGGGCCAGGGGCCGGCAGGAGCCAATCGTCCAGGTGCAGAGCTCCTGCACCCCTGGTGCAGAGGTAGGTACCACCAAAAGGCATTTATTGAACACACAGCCGAGGAAAGACTAAAATGGGAGGGTCATGAACTGGTAGTGGTCCACCTGGAATGCAAAACGCAGGTATTCGTGGTGGGAAGGGCGGATAGAGATATGCAGGTAGGCATCCTGCATATCCAAAGTGCACAGCCACTGTCCCAGATGGAGAAGGGGCAGGAGGCTCTGCAGCGAGAGCATCCTGAACCTCTTGTATTCCATGAGCAAGTTCAAGGAGCAGAGGTCGAAAATTGGCCTCACATCCCCTGTTTTCTTCGGGACCAGGAAGAAATGGGAATAGTACCCCGTTCCCTGAAGAGGAATGGGGACGGGTTCTATCGCCTCCTTCAGCAAAAGTGTTGAAATCTCTTCCTGGACCAGAAAATGATGTTCCTAAGAGTACAACGACCATGGGGGACGGTGTTGGGGGTGTTCTGAAGAAACTCTACTGAGTGTCCTTCTGCGATCAGCTGGAGCACCTAGGAATCCGGAGTTATCCTCTCCCAGGCCGGGAGGTGGAGGGAAAACCTCCCTCCTACCGGTTCCTCTGGAAGGCCCAGAGGCTGTGGGAGAGGAAAGGAGTCAGGTGGTGTGAGACAGCGTCGTGGCTGAAGCACCCGCTGCTTTTTTGGGCGGAGGGGGCTTGGCAGCCGGAGGGGCCCAGCGTTTATTGGTCCGCTTTCCCTGGGGTTTCGCCTTTTGTTGATTCCGCCTGCGAAAGGGACGGCGCTGCGTTTGATGGGGTGGTACATGGAGTCCAGAGACTTAACTGCAGTCCCCTTCTCCTGCAGTCCGGTGATGTCCTTGACATCACCATGAACAGCACCGAACCCCAGAAGAGTACGTGCTGGATAGTGGACTGCACTTCCGGGACCAATTCTGACACCCAGAGCCAGGCATGATGCCGCAAGCCTACGGTGAAAGCAGAGCTTCTACTAGCAGTGTCCACTGCATCGTATGTGGCACAAAGCACGTGCCGACTGGCCGAATGCGCAGAGCAGACGAGGTCAGCCACTTCCTGTTTGACTTGAGATTCAGGAAGGGAGTCCAATTTGATTCCACCTCACTAAGAATCGCCTTCTGGTAATCCCCCATGTGACTGACATAATTAAGGGCCCTAATTCCCAGAGCGGAAGAAGTAAAGATCTTCTTCCCATACTGGTCCAGAAGATGGGATTCTTTGTCAGGTGGAGACAAGCTCAGATGTTTCGGGTTAGCCATCCGGCCATGAGTGGCGCTAATCACAACCAAATCAGCTCAAGGGTGAGAATCTAGAAAGTCAACACCCTCGGGAGCCTGATATAGCCTATTTGACTTCCAAGGAAGTGAAGCTAAAGCCGACAGTTGCTTCCAAATAGTGGAAACAAGATCAGCGTGAGGCTCAATTCAGGGTGGCACCAATGTAGGAGCTGTCTCGGGCAGGTCCAGATGCTCAGCGAGTTTCTTACGCTGTGGATCCAGCTCCAAGGAATGCCACTTGTGAACCTCCTGGATTTTGCGCAGCAACTCTGTAAAGGAAGGATCCTCTAGAGGAGACTTCGGAGGAATACTAGGCCTGGGCTTAAATGGAAAGCGTGGCTCGTCATCTGGCTCGGAGCAACCGTCGGAGTCGTCCGAGGAGGAAGAAGATGAAACGGATGACTCCCTCTCCCAGCGTGGGGGAGGAACGGACCCCTTGGAAGGTCCTCGGGGAAGCGTATCCTGCCCCACCCTGGAATCAGAGGGCTTGCCACTGGTGTCTGGAGGTGGGGGGAGTCTGTCATTGCGGACATATGGGAGCCGGAATCGTAACCATCATCGTGAGATGACTCTCCACCTCTCTGGTGAGTTGAGCCTTGGCCTCAGCCCACCAGGAGGCCAGAGTCTCCTTCAAGTCCACCGGCAGCTGAGGGGGCGGTGGTGGAGGAGGGGGATATGGGTATTGACTGTACACGTAAGGCGCATATCCATAACCCAACGGCATGAAACCTGGCATCAGTTATTGAGGTACCGGGTACTACGGCGTCGATAGGCCGGCATCGGATAATGCGGAGCCGGGTAAGATGGCGTTGGATACAACGGGGTCGGATACCCAGGAACCGGAGGGTTTGCTGGAGACGGCTCAGCTGAAGGGAAGGCCCGGCGTTGGAGCAGCATCTGGAAGTGGGATGTCGCCCGGTGTTGGCAAAACTGGCGTCAGAGCCGGCGTCCGGGGAACCAACGTCAGGTCAGTTGGCCCAGTGGGCGGACGGCCTGACAGGGGTGCAGCAGGAACCTCAGCATCACCCGGGGATGGAGAGGAAAACTCCCCAGGGTCAGGCTGAGGGACCCAGGGTCCCCGGAGGGCAGCGAAGGCTGTGGGGAGCCGGGAACGGCGGACGTGAGAGGCGTTCGGCGTCAGCTCAGCCGCCGTGCGGGCATCGGACAGGCCGACGTCCGACTTATCAGCAGAGTCTGGGCGGTCCCAGAGGAGCCAACATCCAACTTATCAGACCCATCACCTGAGGCAGGTCGCGAAGGAGTAGCAGCCTGGTCGGGCGGAAGAGGGGCCGTGCGCCACCCCACATGGTTGAGCGACTTATCGACCATCTCTGTGCGGACGTCAGAGGAGCTGACATCCGACTTACCGGAGCCGCTCGAACCAGTAGGCCGCATGGTGGCAGCTTTACTGGAAGCAGAGGCCTCCAATAGCCAGGCGCCCGAAGGAGCCAGCCTTGAGCCAGGCGGGCAGGCCATCGGGCGGTCCCTATTGGGGACGTTAGCTGCTGCCTGCAGCGACTTCCGAAGAAGATGTGGTGGATGAGGAGCCCTTATCCGGTGCTCCTCCTCGTCTTTCTTCATAAGATAGCCTTGAGGGAAGTGGGCGTCTGCCGGAGCCTTTTTAACTCCTTCTCCATGGAGGACATTTTCTTCTTTGGTATGTGGGCCTCCAGGGACTGCTGCCACCATCTGCGGGTGGCGGCACTGAAGTTAAGGCAATGCTGGCACTTCTCCACCTGATGATCTGGGCCTAGACAGAAGAGGCACTGGGAATGGCCGTCCTTGTGCGGGAGTTGGGCACCTTAACACCACTTATAACTCCATATGCCGCTTTGTACTCATAGCTCCTCATAACACCGACCACTGTGTGGTCTATCAGTTTCTTGGCTGGCTCCCTCTCCAAGGCCGATTTGATTATGCTATGGGTTTTCTGGTCGACTACATACTCAGGAATTATCTGCAGTCCCCCTGTGTCCCACTCCTGGCTGAAAAAACAGCCTCTAGAAATCTCAGGGACTCCTCTATCACCCCTCTGGAAGTACCATATATCTCAACAAAGATGAGCAGTAAGGCCTTCTCTGCCTCCGCCCCCCTCCCTCTGGAACAGTCTCCCATCATCAACTCATTCATCACCCTCCCACCTGTCTTTCAAGACAAACTGGAAGGACTGGCTTCTCACCAAGTCTATGTGTAAATGCTCCTCTGACAACCCTCGAGCACTACAACCACCCTAGTTCCCACGACGAACAGAAATTAATGTTTTGCTATTTCTGTTTTCTGTACTATTTTATCGCTCTATACTAGTCAGCCAACCATATGTTAGTCAGTGTATTGCATGTTGGGTATCCTGCTCTCCTGTAATAATTTCTGACTGTTTTACCTGTATTTGATCATAGAACATACTGTCTTGAGTTCCTGTCCTCATGGCGTAGTGATGCTCTTTCATGTATTGATGCTCTTTCTTGCATTCTCATGTACTTCTAAGCTGTCTTACTGGAACTATATTGTATCGTATATACCCATGTTACGTATTTTGTTCTAGACTCTTTTTACCACTCTATGGTCCGGATTGTGGCTGAAAATGGTCCATTGGATCAGTTCACTTACCCAGTTATCAGAAACATAAATAAATAAATAAATAAATAGTTTAAAACCACTAGATTTACACTAACTATCTTTTAAAGTTAGTGTTTGCTAGATTTTTTTTTCCCCCTGTTGTCGGTCTACTAATTAATGCAGGTAAGATAATACTTATTTCAGTCAGTCTTTCAAAATGTATCTGACTCTCCTCTGTTAACGTCACAATTGCAGTTTGTGACATCACAGTCTTGCCATGGTGAGCATTATGATGTCATAAACAAAAGCACTATGAGGTTAACATGGGCAAGACAAATGCTTTTTCATACAGGCATTTTGTATAGCCTACCAAAATGTGCTGTAAACCTTGGAAAGGAACACTGAAAATAAACCATTCTCTAGTAAATTATATTTATGAAAGTACATTCTGCATTAGTGAGTTGCTCTTTAAATGAGTCCATAGTCAAACTGGGTATAATCACTACAGTGTGGCAGGAAGGGCAGATATGGTGGACCTATGTCCCTTCCATCATTACAATACTATCGCACTAAAACCAATAGCTGACATGATATCTCACCTAACTCTAGAGAGTTGACAAGCAATTCACGCATGTTATGGGGCAGGGGCACTGCAAGTGAGGTAAAAGAATGGCTTTACTGTATCCACTACAACAACATTATACTTCCAAGCTCAGCAAGTTTCTAAATACAGCACTGGAGTTAGGGGAGAGAGGATAATTCCCGTGTACTAAAATCTACTGGACATTCCTGCGGGCCGGCTCTTCAACACAGAATTCTGCAGGTGTGGATATGAATGTTTCCACTTTGTTAGAAGAGAAAAAGGAACTGTGAAAAAGAAAAGAAAAGCTGCTCATGAAATGAAAGAGGGAGAGCAATTACAAAACATGTATTGGTCACACTTTAAGTGTAAATTTCAATTTGACTCGGAGGTAAGTAATCAATCACATGCAACACGGGTAATTACACTGTAGTTACGTTTGCTGCATGCAGCTACATTGCAACTGCAATGCAGTTACAGTGTCGATACACTGTAACTACAGTGCAGTTAACTGACACAAAGTGTTACCCATGTATTTTGTATTTTTTTAATTGATTTTTATCTCCAGATTTTTCATGGAGCTTGGCATGTGGGCTCCGGTCCACCCCCTGGGAAAAGGCACACTGAGATGAACCTTGAAGCCCTTTTAACCATTATGAGTAAACTTCAGCATTTTTTTTTAGATTTGAAAAAAAAGGAGAGCTCTTTGTGACTCCTCCCAGGGTTTCATCAGTATTTGATAACCCAGGGCAGGATTTTCATAGTGCTGGATGCAGGACTTGCATCCATTTTTCAGATGCATGCTGTCTGCATCCTATTCACAGACATCTGGACACATCTGTGACATTTCCCCACAGTTTACAGCAATTTTTGCCGCAACTGCAAAACTCATGACCATTTTTTTCTGTCACAAGCACGAATTCCAACCAGAAAATTAGACCATTTTTTCGACTAACTTCTCAGGTGGATTTCGGCACCCATATCCAACAGATGGACACATGGCTTTGAAAATCCCACCCCCATTGTCTAACGTCACGTTTCTTGCAACTAATGTGAACTAGCATGCAACAAAGGAGGCTTCTCAGATGTTGTGGGACACTTGGGACATCAGCAAACTCCAGGCCTGAAATCTGAAAGCTCTCTGTTAAGGATTTCAAATGCTGAAAAAATTGTACAGACCAACATAACCCCATCTAAAAAACCAAAAACAAAAACCGGGGACAAGGAGAAAATCAGAGGCCCGTATTAAACAATAGTAATATCATCTCAGGAAGCCGGTTCAGTAAGTGGTTTAGCATAAAAAGAATTCTAAGGGGATGCTAAAATGCAACACTTAAGGCTAGAATTAATTAAAGCTTCAAATCCCAACACTTCTGTGACAGAAATGCCAAATTTAGGAGGAAGGGAGGAATTTTCTGAGGCAAAATTATGGACATTTGAGAGGCTGAGTGGAGTTGGCATCTTACAAGACAAGAGAAAAGGGGCAGCTGAAAATGGAATAAAAAGGTCTACATGAACATTTTCACCGTTAACAGGAATTGCTTCTGAAATGTCCAGTACTCAAGCTGCAAGCTGAAAACCTGCAGATGTACCTGTAAGAACGAAATGTATCTCCCCATCTGTATCTGGCAGTCCCCTTCCACCATGCTTGACTCGGATGCTGAAACAGCAAAGAAAGGACTAGTAAGTGGTTTTCTGCAGACTCACTTTGAAAAGATATTACCACAAACCATTCACTTACTCCAAACATCAATGAAATACTTGCATATATAAATGAACCAAAACATAGATCAGAAATGTACGAGCAATTTAAAAGATAAACTTGCCTTTCAAGTTTTGCCTAGCTTATGGAAACATTAAGTTAAAGAACTGCTGACACGATTCAGGCAGGCAACTCATTTTTTATTTATTTATTTTTATTTTATTTTTTTCTTTGCTAACTGGGTAAGACCCACTAGGCACAAGTGTATGTTTTCAGGTGCAACCCAGGAGCACTGGGGAGGTTAAGCGACTTGCTCAGAGTCTCACAGTATGCAAGTGGAGGACGTCTGAATCAAATCCAAGTCAGTCTGCTGAATGTATCAAGTTAATTCAAAGCTCATTACTCTAACCTCTAAGTCTAAGCTATACTGCCAGCCCCTAATTATCTTAGCCCATACATGCAAAATTTCCAGCAAAGATAATGTTAGTACAGTTTGACAGGCAGCACCCCCCCCCCGATCCTATTCCCATTCTATTACTGCCTACATGGAGTGCCTGCAGCCCTGTTACATACCTAACGTTATCAAAAAGCTGATTTTTGGGGTGGAGCTGCAATATGGCCACCCGGCTTGTACACAGAAGGTATGAGCCGGGCATTGTAAGTTAAAATTTAAGTATTTGTGCTGGCCAGAAAAACTGTAGCACTAGTTTATTTAGTTAATCGGGCAGGCAACTTCCAAATGAGTTGCCTGCTGAATCATGTCAGCAGCTCTTTAAAGCCTTCATCATCAACAAGCAAAATTAGCAACTAGCGTAGCTACCAAAACATTTGGGTCTCAGCATGTACGTCTGTGATCTTTAGAATGAACATTACCGACAGTTGCATTTGTATTTATTTAAATAATTTAATCCAGGAGAAACAAAGAGATGAAAGTAATCTTGTTTACAGAATCTAGACATCCTTTCTTACATATTCAAAATGCCAGCATTAGACATGCCCAAACCATTTGTAGGCACCAAAGCAATAGCTCCGCATGTACTGCTGACATGGGCACTACTTTTCCTTATAGCACAAACAGGTACAGTTACTGACTGGTATCACTGTAGTTGTCTGCTTTATGATGTCACGTGAGAGTAGAGAGAGACATACAATAAGAGAAAGGTCGGTCAATTAATCTGGAGAACAACAAAAAACTTTTGTTAGGCAGCAATGATACTTTTAATAGGTCTACGATACAAACATTTGAGGCCTCAGTGCCTCTTCATAGGATAAATTACACAAAACAGGCTGAAACGCCTTTTTACAGGGTTTAATTCTTAACACAGGAAAAGGACTCACAGCCCAAAAGAATAAACTTCCTGTGTATAGAATTAAATCCTTACAAAGGGGTTTCAGTTTATATCAAGTAACACAGCTAACAAAGAAGCACTGAGGCTTCAAAAGCTTTTTTTTATTCTGTAGTTAGCCTAATAAAAGTATATCTACCAACCAAAACAATATTTTGTTTTTCTCATGGTTTTGTGTTGGTTAATAAAGCACATTTCAATTTTTATTTCAGCTAATCTCTGCATTAATACTGAACTGAGAAAGTTCCAGTGACAGAACTGGTTGTTTGTGTTTGCAGGTAACAGGCATGAACAAGGGTTGCAAGAGGGCTGTTTTCTCAATAAATTGTTTGCCCAGGATATCACCCTAGCAGAAATGCAATATCATTTTCAATGCGGTTCTGCTCTTTACCCATTTTCTGGATAGTTAAATGGGGATAGGAATGATTCTGCATTGCAGAGAAAGGGTGCAAGTACAGGGAAGACCTCTTCCTGAAACAGTACACACTAAGGAAGAGAAGTGGTGCATACGAAAGGGAGTACCTGTTGGCATCTGAAAGCAGGAGTCCAGGTTGTAAATATTGCTTAAGGATTTATTAGTAAAGCCAAAACAAATTTGCAAAGTAATCCAAAGTTGCTAGACAGAGTCCAGGTGCCACGGCAGTTCGCTCACTAGAGTTTCATTAAGGGGCACGCTGACTGACTACTCCTCCTTTTATATGAGGTCACCAGATATCCCAGCCAATCAATGGAGGGCTGGGCAACAGAAGAAAAGAAACCTGGGGTCTGGACAGAGGAGGTAAAAATGGCACCTTCGTGGGCACAGGCCATTATATCAGTAATCCCCAAGCCAGCCAGGGACCCCGCATTATGTACATCATATAGACCTATACCTATTTTAAACACGGATTATAAACCCCTGAACAGTATACTGGCAAAAAGACTCGCGCATATACTTCCCTTACTGATCCACCTGAACCAGACAGGGTTCGTAGCGGGTAGACAGACAATGGATAACATTAGAAGGTTGGTCAATATTATAGAACACCTGCATAAAACGAGTGTCCCGGCATACTTGATGTGTCTAGATGCTGCAAAGGCCTTTGATCAGGTCTCCAGGGACTTTCTGCGGGGTACCCTGGCCGGCTTTGGATTTCCGCTCCCCATTATTCACTACATTTTTAAAAGTTACATGCTATGCCCAGAGCATATATAAGAGCAAATGGACATCTCTCTGGGGCATTTGAATTGGCAAGGAGTACGAGACAAGGGTGCCCCTTGTCCCCTCTACTTTTTGCGTTCTATATAGAGCCCTTGGTTCAAAGCATCAGACTGAATCATAAAATACACGGGATTACATTGGCAGATACCAAACACAAAATAGCGTTATATGCAGACGATGTGCTGCTATATCTTACAAAACCAGAGGAATCGTTGCCAGAAATATTTACTCAGATAGATAATTTTTCTAAATTATCAGGGTATACACTTAACTGGACAAAAACAGAAGAAATGACCCTAAATGCATTGGTGCCCTTAAGATTTAAACAAAAATACACCATGAAATGGAACTGTAAGGTGGTAAAATACCTGGGTGTGTACCTAGGAGGAGACCCAGCCACCCTCTTTAAGAATAATTACCCAAACTTGCTTAAAAATATAAAAACAGATTTAAATAAATGGAATAATATGCCTTTCCTCTTCCATGATAGATTGCAGATTATTAAAACAAATGTGGTCCCCAGACTTATGTATTTATTTCAAAGTGTGCCATGCAAAATTCCAACTAGGGAAACAGAGGACTGGCACTGGCTCTTACTAACCTTTTTATGGGCAGGTCGAGCACCCAGAGTATCCTGTAAAATGCTCCATCTTGCTAAAAGAGATGGAGAAGAGCTTACCCAAACTTGCAAGATTACTGGACAGCTGCACACATGAAGAATGTATTATTATGGGCACATGGGCAGTGTAGGGCACACTGGCAGCAAACAGAATTAAAATATAATAGAGACAACCCCCTTACACTGCTAATATTCTCAACAGCAGACAGGAAATGCACACAAAGTGACCAGTTGATAACGGTGCAGACCGCTTTATATGCCTGGCGAGTAGGTAACAGGAGGGGATATACAGCTAGAAGTAGCTGGAAATATATCTGGTGGACAGGGGATAAAAACTTCCAGCCGGACAAACAACACATATGGTTCCAAAGGCAGGCAGATAAGGGAATTTGGGCACCATGGCAACTGATACAAGAAAACACCTTGTTGCCCTTTCAGACTCTTGCTACAAAACTAGGATGGAAACCAGCAGATATACTACTGCCAAATCAGAGGTCGGATAAAATGTTTTAAGTAAAAACATGGCGTTATTGGAGGATGCAAGACCTTTTCCGGAGGTTTAGGAAACAATATGGGCTTCTGTTAGTGGTAAAGGTGCCATCACAAAATTATATTGGAACCTAGTGGCAGATTAAGCTCACACATTGCAAGCAAATCAACAAAAATGGTTTCAGGACATAGGAATTAAATATCATGATGCCATTTGGCAAAAGATTTGTCTGAGTAGTTGGAAAGTAACATCCTCCCCAACATGGCAGGAATTCTCCTGGAAGATAAAATTGAGATATTTTTTGACTCCTTTAAGACAAGTCGAAATGGGAATCCTGACACAAGGAAAATGTTGGAGAGAATGTGGGGATTTAAATGAGGGTATAACACACGTACTATGGTCCTGTCCTTTGATAAAGAAATACTGGCAGGAGATAGAGCAACACTTGAAAGCGCTGCTTGGAGTGGAAGTAGAGCTAGGCCCTGAACATACTTTATTGGGAATTATCCCATAACGGATTCAGGGGAAGGAGGGACAATATCTGTGGGCCATTATGATGATAGCCTCACTTAAAGCAATTACCAAAAAATGGATGCAACCAGACTCGCCAACTCTTTTAGAGTGGGTTGCTCTGATAGGAAAAATACAAAACATGGAGAGGTGGACTAACAAAATCAACCAGAGAACAGAGCAATATACAAACAATTGGACCAGATGGGAATTGTACAAAGAGAAGGTGAAGTAAACTCCTGTTCCCTGGTAAGATGACATTTGCATTATTCCTTTTTTTATTCCAAAACCTGCATGTTGGTTAGGGACTAACACACTTCTCTCTTCCTACTGTAAATAAACTCCTTAAAGAGGACGTGAAATGAAACACACAATCTATTTGTACAGGTCATTTCTTGTTTCTTTTTTCGATGAAAACTATCCTTTTTTTGAATTTGTGGCCATGAATATCTGTTTTTTATTTACTTTTTTATTTTACTAACACATTGTGAATGTGAATATGGCTGATTATGTAGATGCCCGTTTCCCTCTTTCTGTTTTCACATTGATATTGTGAGCGAGCCTGCTAATTGCTGATGCTGCCATTCATGCATTCCATGGCAAGAGCAGGACTCGTGCTCCATGATACAATTACACAAGAAGCTGTCAGAATAAGGCATAAACCCGAAAGTAAAGCCTGTCATTTTTATAGGTATAGCTTTCGTAATTATTAGCCTTTTTTTTTTTTTATACTGCTGGGTGTAGTTTTTATCACAGGTCTGACTTTTCTAATATGCGACAGTCAATTAGGTACATCTGAGCATATTGTTTTGGGAATTTGTATAGTGTTATCTTCCTGCAGTTATGTGCATGTTCTGAGCAGTGAAAGAAACAAAAAGAAATCACAAACAAAAAAAGAGCAGTATTTGGTGCATGAAAATGAAATGAGTCTGTAGTCTGACAGGATGTATAAAGTAATCTGATAAACAGAATAATTTACAAGGCTGCATGTGGTGTAAAAATGTTAGTTTTTTTCCTTCACCGGCTTTCAGTCCCAGCTTCTAATCCTGGGATGGTGTTGTACCAATTTACAGCAGAAATAAACAAACAACAAAAATAAACACAAGTACTTGCACAAAAAATGAGGCACTCACGAACACCAAATGACGTCGGAACTGTTTGAGTTTTCACATCTTTAATACAAGAAATGATAAAATACAAGCAAGAGACATTAACCAGACCTCTCCTAATCAAACAATCAACAGTTTGGCACCTACAAGTGCTTTGTCACGACTAACATCAGCCAGGCACCCAATTATATTATGTGTGCATATAAGTTAATCAAATACAGGTGCAGGTAATCAAAGTGCCCGCGTAATTACCGTAAGATCAACACATCAAAAATGGGGGGGCGCAACACATAATGCACCCAATCACCACATACTTTAATTCCCCTTATGTCTTTCAGTCAAGTTATCTAATACATCTTGGGTGTTTATTCTTAAATTATGAGTAAGTCAAGGCATCTATGTAAGGGAAGGGAAACACACTTGACGCCCTTTAAGCATATACTGGTTTCCAAATACATTTAACTGTATGTGTTTATTATGAATTTACTATAAACGGGGTGCCTATGAACAAAAAAAGGGAGGTAGGAATGAGGGAAGAGAGGAAATAATACAAATGTACGTGCGTCAACCTCTGTCCAACTTGTAACGTGACTATCAAACATCTAATCATAAATGACAGGGCAAGGCAGCGCTAATCAAATTTAAAAAAAGAATGAGCATCAGTAAAAACACAAACATGCACAATCAATACAGCAGTATTAAATCCGATGCTTAAATTTCTAGGAAAATAAATATCTGGAAATAATTTAATACTGGGCTACTTGAACAGCCTTAAAGGTGAAATGAGAATTTTTTTTTTTTTTTAAGTTCAGGCATGTGAAAGAAGTTAGTTGGCTTGTTGCTGCATTGTAAATTAGTGGCATTCATCATTATGGTATTGTTTTCACCTGACATAGTGTTTTCCACTTAGTCTTTTGGTTATGTATAGTACCACTCTCTCATATGAGCCAACAGGTTTGCGATGTCAGCACCTCTCTATTCTCAGCTGCAGTGAAAGCTGTCAAGCGCGACAAAAGCCGCTGGCATCAAAAGGGTCAAAATTTGGAATTTTTAGGTAATCATCCACCAGGCCTTCAGTCGCTGTTATAATTTTTTAATAAACAGATCCTGATCGAGTTACTTGTGTTGGATGTATTTTCTGTATTCTGACACAATGCGGTTGTGAGTCCCTGCTTAGTCAGCTACTGAGTAGGAATGTGAGATAGTGCAATACTTTTGCTTTCCTGTCTTACTTCTTTTATATGTTTTTTTTTTTGTTTTTTTTTATCTTGGCTCATATATGTGGAAACAATGATTAAAATGACAGGCTGTACAAATACAAAACTGAATATGAAAGGTTGCATCTCTGATGGTCTGTCCTACAGAAGTGCAGAACAAATGTTCGGTAACACTATTTCAGCAATGACACTGCAGCCCTGATGTTTGAATAAAATTCATTGACAAGTCACTGTTTTCACCATTTGCTGCAAACTTATGCCTGCTTGTCAGACAGTCATTCCATGGTCCTTTTCTCGGTTACGGCATGTCATCAATTAAAAGTGTAAAAAACAACAAAAAACCCACAAAGGAAACTGAGTTAGCAAACCAGGCTGTCATGACACCACCATATTTTATGATTTTTATTTTTATAAAGGTGCTGTCATATGCAGTGAAGTGAGTTTTCCTTGATACTGTAGTGTATTATTTGGGGGGGGGACCCCACATCCCAACAGTACAATTCGTTTTTAATGCTCCCCATCCCCCCAAAAAGGCAGGAAACCCTTGTGTTATGGGTGTAGCATTATTTCTCTCTAGAATTGTGGTTCACAGTTTTTAGCGTTATTTTCTAAATTTATCGTGACCCCATTATGGCACTAGGCTTACCGTGACACAACATAGTGTGACCGGAAAGACCCCATTTTTAGGTCAGTGGATGAAAGGCAGTAGCCATGAGAAGCAGAGGAAAATCAATACTTGTGAATGCTGATCAGGGTCCGAGGCACATCTGCAGTTTTATTTTATTTTACCAGTTGGGATTGAACTGGGATTGGACATTGCAACTGGAAATGTAGTACAATTGAAAACGTCTAGGATTTTAGGATATATCAGGGAGATGAAGGCTCAGCGAGATACTTGTAATACCGGATAATGAGGGAACTATGCATTTGGTACTAAAACACAGTACTACAATAACTGGTGACCCAAAGAATACTGTTGATTATTAAAAGACTGGCAGAGTATGATACCTATTAAACAGTATAAAATTAGGGAATTAAAATGGTATAGGCACAAAATAACTGGATAAAAAAAAAATGGACAAACCTTAGGCTAACCTCTTACCCCCGTCACAAACCCTGTGGACATGAAAGTCCACAAATGGACAAGACCAATTGTTTTGCAAACGTTTTTCATTTAATTCTGTTAAGTCAAAACAAACTATAACTTTTGAGCTCAGCGCATATAACATAACCCCTCCACCCCCCCCAAAAAAAAGTAGTTTGTGCAGACCCTGATCACTGGGTCTGATGAGGGAGTAAAGGCAGCTCTCCCTTTTACCTCCTCCAGCACACAAAGGAATTAGCCATTCTCCACTTTATTTGTTTATAAGGAGTATAAAAAGACTGGACCTGGATCTCAGCTAATTTTTTTTCCACACCCTAACATATTGCTAGCCAGGAAGTGTAGAAAGAAATGGGAAATTAGCGATTGCATTCACAAACTTGCACATACTATTGATCTAATATGACACATCTATCAGCAGTGTAATGGTTAGATTTACGAACTATATTAAGAAATTTAACAGAAAAATCGGGTCCTATGTGACCTAAATTATGAAATCAGATCCATAAAAGAAAGAAAAATCTGCATAATCTGATACTGAATACACTTCTAGACTGCGTTGTTAGTTCAGGGTACCAGTTTTGCAAAGATGGTGTGCCTGGGAGTTGGCAGAAAGCATTGAGCAACACAAGCACAGTGCACATTTTTTTGTTTCCTTATTTCACAACACATACTTTAGTAAGCAAAAAACTAAATGGATCCCCCTTTATTTATTTTTTTAAGATCAGCACACAAAAAAAAAAAAATAAAAAAAATAACTCCTGTTCAATTCCACATCCCGTTAAATGAAACTGGGGAAACAAGGACATAGCAACACAGCATGCCTATTGATCAACAAAAGCAGCAATATCAAGACTTTTTCAATGACACATTGTCACTATCACAAGTAAAGTACCCAGTAAGGCCGTGTGCAAGAAGCTGAGTTTTTTTCCTGCATTTCAAGATTAGCCTGCAGCCGCACAGAAGGCACGACTGAAGACATACTGTAACGCTTTGGCTCCACATCCGTTCACACGCTCTCGAGCCCACTTAGAATTTTAGGCATCGTAACTGCTCTAGCAGTAGCAGGTATGAATAAAACTTGAAAATCTTGAATAAATGTCATAGATTACAAGCGGGAAAAAGTGTTATTCTGCCATTCATGACCTAAATCAACCCCAAAAAGGACATAAATAAATTCCTGTCCCCTTTAAGGCAATCACCCCTTACTGATAATACCCAATGCCCAGTATATAAGGATGAGAAATAACACTACAGGGAAAGTTATATGGACACAATGCTTGTCAAGGTGTTTTTTATTTAGAATTATAATTTGAATACGTTAATTTTATATTGTAAATTGGTTAAGTATTTTTCAGACTAGACATGCAATCAGGAAATGAATCGAACAACAGTTCTATATAGGGGGATGAGAGGGAATGCCGTAATCCCTTCTCTACTTCCTCAGCTTCAATCAATCAATCAATCAATCAAATCTTTATTTATCCAGGCGATCACCGTTGAGCAAGCTCATTTGCAAGGTGGACCTGCAGTTAGACATAAAGGATAGACATACATACGATGCACAAAAAATAGAAATTAGGAATATAGACTTACATGTGTAAGGTACATTATAAACATTCCATTGCACTAGTTGGGAACAGGTAAATAATGTCAGGAATACATATTTACATGTGTAAGGTACATTGTAAACATTCCATTGCACTAGCGGTGAACAGGAAAAATAATGTCAGGCAATAGTTATACAAAGTACATTCTTCTCTATACATGATTGAAGTCGTGGCTACTAGTATCAGCCAGGGGAGGGCAGATCATAGTCATTACATCCCCTAGAAAAAAGAAATACGGTTTCTGCAAGGTTGTAGGAACCAGAGACCAACAGGCATCTAATTAAGAGTCATGAGGGAAGGTTGGTAGTATGCCAGGGGCTCTGAAGGCCAGGAAGGACTGGCTACTTAATAAGTTAGGGAGGGATATACAGTGTAGGTATATAAATGAGGGGTGGAATTAAGCACTACATCCACTTTTAGAGCCACTAGAAGCTGTGGTAACATTTACAAAGTTCAGTAAATGTTATGTCATAAAGATGCCTGAACATAGCAATACTGACAAGGGTACTGAATTTCAAGGAACTTTGGATCCCTCTCCAAAGTGTGGGCAAAGCATGACTTATGGCAGCCCTACCAAAGTGGTTGTTAATCCTGGGAATTTTTAAGGAGATTAGTGAATGACTTCTAGTGCACTAGCTACTAGGTGGACTTGCAGGAAGGCAAGCAGTAATGTAATCCGGGAGTTTGCTGGAGAGAGCTCGAAATGTCCAAATGGCTGCATTTCTATGCCTTCTGAGTTGAAGCGATGGCCACCCTACTGCAGTATATAGAACGCAGTGGTGCATGGAGGTTGGAAGTCCAGTTATAAATCTTAGGGCTCTGTGGTACAATACATCCAATTTGGTAAGATGGGAGGCAGGACATTGGCCATATATAATGTCAGCATAATCAATTAATGATAGAAATGTAGAATTGACAAGCTGTCTTTTTGCTGACTCAGTAAGAAGGTGTTTAATTCTGAAGAAGAGGCCAAGCCTTTGCCTAAGTTTTTCATTAGTTCTTCAGTATGCACTTTAAATGAGAGTTTGCTATCCAGCCATATGCCCAGGTATTTAAATTTTGACACGAACTCAAGATTTTCACCAAGTAGAGTGGATACAGGAGGAACATTATTATAGGCTGTAGAGATGGCCCCGATGTTAGAAGGGGCAAGCAGCATTGCCTTGGTTTTTTTTGCATTTAATAAAAGTTTTTTATCAATGAGTTGATATTGCAGTATATTGAATTCAACACTGTGTCGTCGGCGAATAAGTGGACTTTGGCCTCAGTAATGCCTAAGTTCAGGTTGTTAATATAGATGTTGAACAGCAGTGGACCCAATATAGAACCCTGAGGGACTCCTCTCTTTATAGATTTAAGTGGTGAGAGCTCTCCTTCTGCCTTTATTTGTTGCTGTCTACCTGAGAGGTAATTCTAGAACCAGGCCTGTGAAATTGAGTCCAAACCTAAGCTGTTTAGTGCTGAAAGAAGTAGGCAATGGTCGACGGTATCAAAGGCCTTGCTTAGATCTAAGAAAACCGCACAAACAAATTTTTTTTTGTCCAGATCCCGAAGCCAGTCGTCAGTAACTTTGGCCAGTGCAGTGATGGTGCTGTGTTTGGTTCTAAATCCAGACTGCATGGGATTAAGAAATGTTATGCTGTCCAGGAAGGATCTTGCCTGTGTCCCCGATTTTTCCAATATTTTGAAAGTATAGGCAGTAGAGATTGGCCTATAGTTGTTCAGGTCGCTGGGGTCCCCTGATTTGTATAGCGGGATAACATGAGCAGTTTTCCACTCTGCAGGAAGGGAGCCTTGAGTTAGGGACAGGTTAAATAAATGCATTATTGGTGCTGCAAGTATATGATAGGCTATTTTCAAAAAGTATGGATCAATTGAGTCAGCTCCAGCGCTCTTCTTGATGTCCAATTGTAACAGCAGGTCTTCAACTTCTTTCAAGGTGATTGATGAAAAGGCGAATGTCCTGCCATTATTGGTTGCTTCTAGGGACTGGACTTTGAGCTGTGGCCTTATTAGATGAATAAGATGTACTTATACAAACAGATTTATAAGATAATGACAGATGTAATAATTGGAATCTTGTCTGATTTGGTGCGTTTTTATTAAGATACATTGTAGTTGTCTGAGCAATTCAATAAACAAGTATAAAAAAAGAAGAAAGAAACCTGGTGAACAGTGGCTCTGGAGGAATATGAGCTTGTTGACTACAAAAATACAAAAAATGGATGGTCTGATTACAAATTATTTACAATCACCCGAGAAATAATTCCTCACCACATTTGATGAAACAGTAAAAATTCAAAAAAAGTAAATGAAGTTGCTGTAGTGATGGGTGCTAGTTAAAGGTGAGTAGGTTTCTGGACCTCTTGCAAAGGCTTATTTCAAAGGGATGGGGCAGTGTAGGAGAAGGATCTCCTGCCCAAGTCCGTTCATGCTCTAGAGATTTCAAGCCACTGACAGGATGATGACTATAGCAGACTCCTCTAGAGTTTAACCTTGAGTATACCCCCTAAGACTAGTTGGGGGGGGGGGTAGTGAGCTTTGTCATTTTGAAGATGAGGCAGTGCATGAGGGCCAGCTAAGTGCTGCGAACACATCACAGTGGTGATTCCTGGGGAAGGCACCAGCCACAAACTGCTCTACTTTGTTGTACAATACTTTCATTCTACTTTGCTCCATATCTCAGAGGGGTTGGAGGATCAGGCACCACATAGGAGTACTGGCAACAGTGTGCTATTAGCAAGAGCTGGACATGTTTCTTTGGTAAGATACGGGCTAACCTGTACAGCAGGCCAAGCTTCTGAGGTATGGACTTTGTTAGAGCATCATCACAGGGAACAAATGATTAGTCCTGGTCAAGAAGCACCCCAAAGTATCTCACCAGTGCTACCTACCACTTCTAGTTAGGAGCCAGACAGGGTGGACAGCTTGTGCAGATACTGCCTTTCTTTTCCCAGGAGTCTGGGACCAAACAGCATAGCTTTCATCTTTTTGACATTAAGGAAAAGTATTTTTTTTGTTATAGCCATCCTTCAACGTGTTTGAAATCATTCTCCAGCTCCAAGCTGAGCTTGCTGATATCTATTGAGCATTTGTACAGCACAGCATATTCTTCATACAGTTGTAATTTGTCCCTCCCCCACAATTACCAGGCATACTGTATAATTTATAAATAACGAGAACAACAAGGCACCCAGTACTGAGCCCTGGGGAACACCATCGGTTATGTCCCTTTGCTCAGATCAACTGCCCTGCCACTTAGCTTACTGTTTCCAGTTGGACAACCGAGGTTTGTCCGGACTCAACTGTCTAAGCTTTATCAATAGGAGATCATGGTTTACCAGGTCAAATGCCTTGGTAATATCTCAACAGCCCTCCATCCACTGCATCCAGGATATGTGTGGTCAGTCTAAAGGCAGTGTCTGCACCGTTAGTTATTTAAACATTTAACCAGGAAGGACTTACTGAGCTGAAAAACAGCTCGTTTTCAGATGCATCCTGGGAAGGAGGGGAGAGAGAGATGCAATAAAACTACCAAAGATAAAAAGCAGAATAAATAATACAATAATATGAGAAATATAACCATCAAATTAGCAATAAATAAATACAAGTAAAAGGCACGTTCTTATATGTAAAGGGTGGAAAAGCATGAACTGGTGGAAAATGGAGAAAGAGAAAAGGGTTACGGACAGTTGCAGGTAGGATAACAAAAGTCATAAAGAAGGAACTTTATGGAGGAAGGAGAAGAGGCAGATCAAATTGAAAGGGGAAGGGAGGACCAAAGTTTAGGAAATCAGTAAGAAAAAAACAAACTCACGAACTATAGATTTTCTAGAAGGAAAAAAAGAGAGAATGGGAAATATTATTTCGGAGAGTGTATGAGGAAGGAGGAGGAGCGAATAGAAAAGATTTGAGTTAAGAGGGAAGGGCGCCAAACCAGAATTTGGATATAAAAGAGAATGGGAAAGGCACTAGCATCAAGGGAGGGAAGAGAAAGGGGTGTGTAAAGAGAGCAGTGGTGAGTACGAGGTGGGCAAACTACAGCAAAACAAAAAAAAGAATGACAAAGAGGATCCACTCTGGCAAGGGAGGATTTAAGGGCTCCACTGTAGATGAAACCACCGTAGTCAAAGATAGGGAGAATCATTTCTAGTTCAATTTATCAGCAAGCAGGAAGCGGAATACACGCCTCATTTCAGTACAATGCTCCAAGCTTATGGTGGATAGCATCAATATGCACTGAGAAATCAAGATGCCTGTCAAGGCAGACCCCAAGGTACTTAAAAGAGGGAACATATTCAATCTTAGTACCAACAAGGGAATTAAACAGTGGGAAAGAAGTAACTGGCTAGCCTCTGACAGGTGCCAAAAGTCCTGGAGACAGTTTTTTTGCATTGAGGGACAGTTGGCTAGACTTGAACCAGCACTTAATGTTGTCAAAATCCAGCTGCAGCTGGAAGGAGAGGTCTTGGGTAAAGGAGAAAAAAGCAAAAAGAACCGTGTCAGTGTACATATGAATGCACACAGAGGAACAGACAGTTGGGAAGTCATTTAAGAAAATGGAAAAGAGAATAGGACTCAGGACAGATCCTTGAGGGACAGCTGAGCTAATGGGAAGTGGAGGTGAAATGGATTTTCCTATCCAGCAGCCTGAGACCTTCCTTCAATGTATGAACAAATTCAACTGACTGAAGAGTCAGAGAGGCCTGCTGCTTTAAGTTTGTCCAGAAGGAAGGAATGCACCACACTGTCAAAAGCTTTAGCTAAGATCAACAAAAATGGCAGAAGTAATGAGTCCTTGATCCATACCTGAGAGTATGGTGAGCCGAAGGAGGGAGCAGAAGTGGAGTGGGATTTCCTAAAATCAGCCTGGAAAGGTGTGAAAAAGGAGGGGTTGTCAACAAAGAAAGAGAGCTGAGAGAGAACAATGTGTTCCAGTAACTTTGCAAAGATGGGGAGGAGACTCGGATGGAAGTTACCAGGAGAGGTGGGATCATCACCTTTGTGAAAGGGTATGACAGTAGCCTGTTTCCAAATATCAGGAACAGCAGCAGAGGAAAAGGAAAGATTAAGAAGAGTAATGGGCAGAGCAATGGCAGGAGCTGACAGAAGGAGAAGATTAGGGTCAAGGCCATCTAGGCTGATTTTTTTCTAAAACCATGTTGGACATCAGTCAGAGAGTGGTGGAGTTTTAAGTAATCCTGGAGCTAGCTATAATAAACCCTTCTTGGATCTTAGCTAAGTAGGGAGATGGGCTGATAGTTCAATTGGTTCTTTGGGCCCTCCTTGGTGAATGGGACAACCCAGGCAATTTTCCATCTTTCTGGGATGGTTCCCTGGAGAGGGATTTTTTTTGGAGGGGGTAGGCAACTACTGGGGCAGCAGTTTAAGAATTTTGGTTTCAGATTGTCATAGCCTGGCGAGAAGTCCCATATGCATATCAGCTGGGCAAGAACCTCCTTCCTGGTAATTACCAAACATGTAATTCGGGTGGTGGCCCTTGTGGTAAGGACTGGTCAGAAAGGTGGACCAGGCAATCCCCCACTTTTAGGCAACCTTAAACTTATCAAGGTCTGTGAAGAATTTTTTTAAATGCATTAGTTGAGGGTGACAGTTCTAAAAGCACCTGACCATCAGCAAGATTACTGTGAACAACAGCACCAAAGCGCCCTTTTAGGAGACAATTTACCGGTGACTAGAAATGTTCTGGATAATTTTTTGACTTGGAGGTTTTTTATGTAACTCCCTTTTATACTCCTAAGATTCCTTAACTTTCTGTATATGTGCCAACTGGATTCCTGACCAGCAGTTTTAAACTGACTCCACGCCTGTTCTCGCTGTCTCTTGTCCTGAAGTTCTCAATCGAGCCGTTTTGAGCAGTGACCTTTCACCCTTCTCTGCTTTAGGAGGGCATGTGCTGTATATTTATGATGCTAAGAAAGCTTTTGATGAACTAATCAAGGGCACGATCTGTATTCAGGAGATTTATTATACTAGGTCTCCAGTTGATGCCAGCAAGACTATTTATGAAGGAAGCCTCACCGGGTACATTATAGGTTTAGGATTAGGATAAATGCAAATTGTCGATATTTCCTAATTATTACTGTGTTATAAGGAGAGTTTTGAAATTAAACATGGAAGGTGAGCTTTTAACTACAACCAAAAGCATAGTTTTCCTGCCGGGTGGGGGTTGATTAATATTAGTTGTGTGTGAGCTCCCCAAATACAGGTAGTAACACGGATGCAGTTTAGAGGAGACAGGTAGTAAGGTAGGGATAGCAAGGGTGAGAAACACAACACGTGGGAATAGGATAGTTACAAACAGTATGCTGTGGATTTGGGGGGGGGGGGGAGAGACAGCTATCATATATACCAGCTCAGACACAAAGGGCAACCCTAGGAGGCATACGCCAAGTGCAGTCCAGCCCCTAGCCTTACTGTCTGCTGAGCTTCACTGATCTTCACCGACTGGGAGAGAGACCAATCATGGAGGGAAGGCAAACTCCAACAGTGGTTCTACCTGAATCTTCCTTGGAGTACACAGTCCGGGATTCATTCTTTGCTGAGGCAGCTTCTCTCCTCACTCGTTCTGTTCAGACACAGCCAGCGGCTGCTCTCTCAGCATAAGAAGCTGTTGGAACACTTACCTAGAATTCCTGACTACTGTATGTAAATCAACATTTGTACATGGCTAATAGAAAGGTCTCAGCTGGAAGCAACAGTTCAGACACAAAGGGCACCCCTAGGAGGCATACACCAGGAGCGGTCCAGCCCCTAGCCTTACTGTCTACTGAGCTTCACTGATCTTCCCCAACTGTTGTACCCACTACCAAAATAGTGGTTGGCCAACGGAAAGCTCTTAGCCAGAAACAACCATAAGCAACAGCTCAAACACAAAGGGCAACCCTAGGAGGCATATGCCAAGTGCGGTCCAGCCCCTGGCCTTCATGTCTGCTGAGCTTCACTGATCTTCACCAACTGGGAGAGAGACCAATTATGGAGGAAAGGCAGAGTCCGACAGGTGCAGAAGCAGGGATTCCTCGACAGCGGTTCTACCTGAATCCTCTTTGGAGTGCACAGTCTGGGCTCCTTTCTCCGCTGACGCAGCTTCTCTCTTTACTTGCTCTGCTCAGACACAGCCAGCGACTGCTCTCTCAGTACGAAGAGCAGTAGGAACACGTACTCCTCACTCCTTAACAAAAACAACAAGTTTTCTTTCCATCCTATCAGTTCTGTGTGTACTTTGGTTTTATGTTTAGTTGATGTAATAAGGTCTTGATACATCTAAAAGGCAGAACATCACTGATTGTTTTTACAGGTAGTAGAAACAAAGCTGGGAAGCCTTGAAGACAGCTTTACTTCAAGTTACTGAACAGTGCACAAAGCACATCAGCAAGTCAAAAAGAAGAAAAAAGCCACTGTGGTTCTCCCAAGAAACAGCAACAATAATAAAACACGAAAAAGGGCATTCAAGCAGTATAAGCAGACAAAGAAAGATGCAGACAGGCAGCATTAGATATCAAAGCTGGGAGAAGTAGGAAAGGCTATTAGAATAGCCAAAGCCCAGACAGAAGAGAAAATAGCGCA
Organism: Neoceratodus forsteri; assembly: GCA_016271365.2. Classification (NCBI taxonomy): domain Eukaryota; kingdom Metazoa; phylum Chordata; order Ceratodontiformes; family Ceratodontidae; genus Neoceratodus; species Neoceratodus forsteri. The sequence continues at coordinate 1,226,063,421 of CM028131.1, read as the reverse complement.
GGGAGTAACAAAGGGGGATATAACATTTTTTAGGTACATAAGCAAAAGCAAAAAAAAAAAAAAAAGTACGGGTGGGATAATCAGGCTAAAATCAACTGAAGGACAGATAGCTGAAAAGGATGAAGACAAGGCAGAAGTGCTAAACAAATTCTTCTGCTCAGTCTTCACCATTTAAGACCAAGGCAGCGGCCCTACAATGGGAAAGGCAGTGTGCAACAGTAGAACAGCAGAAGACTTCCACTTCTCAAGAGAGAGAGTCCTAGAAGAGCTTAGCAAACTAACAGTAAACAAAGCAATGGGACCCAATGGAATCCACCCTAGGATCTAAAGAAGTTACGGGAAGAAACTGCAACACCACTCACTGACCTTTTTAATAAGTCGCTGGAAGGTGGCACAATACCACTAGACTGGAAAAAGGCTGTGGTGGTAGCCTTACATTAAAGCAGAAGCAAGGAAGAGTCTGGGAACTACCGCCCAGTCAGTCTGACTGACCTCAGTGGTAGACATACTTATGGAAACCCTGCTGAAAGACAGAATAGTGGGTCATCTAGAAGAATCCAGAAAGTTTGACCCCCCAAGAAACACGGATTTAGGGCAGGAAAATCATGCCTTACAAACATGACAGAATTCTTCAACTGGGTGACCAGAACAGTGGATCAGTGAGGGGCGGTGGATGTGGTGTACCTAGACTTCAGCAAGGCCTTCGACACCGTACCCCATAGAAAGCTTATGAATAAGCTAGACAGTACAGGACTTAGTCAGAAGACAATCAACTGGACTGCAAACTGGCAAATAGGACACAGGGGGTCTTAGTTAATGGAGCTTAGTCAGGGGAAGGCAAGGTGATCAGTGGAGTGCCACAGGGGTTAGTATTAAGCCCCATTCTCTTCAACATTTTCATCAGCGACATCCTTGATGAGATGGAAGGGAAAGTATGCCTGTTTGCAGACGATACAAAACTCTGTAACTGGGTGGACACCCAAGAGGGAGTCTTGAAGATGGAAAAGGATCTGAATATGCTGGAAGGATGGACCAAAAATTGTCAATTGAAGTTCAATGCCAAAAAATGCAAGGTCTTGCATCTGAGTAAAAGAAACCCCAGGTAGGAATACATGCAGCTCGGACACCAGCTTGAAGTAGCACAAGGTGGAGAAGGATCTTGGTGTAATCATTACAGATGACCTTAGTACGAGCAAGCAATGTGAAAGGGCAGCGCAGAAAGCAAACAGCATCCTCAGATGCATTGGAAAGGGTATTACTAGCAGGAAAAGAGAGGTGATAATGCCACTCTACAGATCACGGGCAGGCCGCACATGGAATATTGTGTCCAGTTTTGGAGGCCGCACCTGAAGAAGGAAATCAGCAGACTGGAGGAGGTACAGAGAAGGGCTACAAAGATGGTGCAGGGCTTGCACCAGGAAACATATGAAACCAGACCGGCTGACTTGCAGCTGTACTCACTTGAACAGAGAAGAGATGGGGGGGACATGATCGAAACATTTAAGTATATGAAGGGAATTAACACGGCATGGAAGGAAAACCTGTTTCAGATTAAATCAGTGAGTTATACAAGAGGCCACAATCTCGACTGGCAGGAGGTAAATTTAGAGGAAACATCAGGAAGTGCCCCCCCCCGGTGCTGGTCGACTCTTGGAACAGCCTACCACAAGAGGCAGTAGACTCAAAAAAAAAAGTAAGGGAATTCAAACTTGCATGGGATAAACACTACATTCAAAAAAGGAAACAGTCTAAGGGGGGGCAAGTATTCTGGGCAGACTAGCTGGTTCAAGAGGTACCCTTCTGCCAGCAAATTCTTATGTTCTTACCAACAGGGAGGAGGAGGAAGCACTGTGAATTGTAATGGATGTGGAGCAGCCATTTTTGGGGCTCAACTGTGGAGGCTTACAACATGTCCAATTTGTAGGAAAATGGAGGTTCCTAAGCAACAACTCTTGTCAGCAAGGAAAGAAATCGATCAGTTAAGAAGTAGGTTACGCTGGGAGTTAGGTGTGCCCTCACCTACAACCCTGCCACAAGAACCAGTAAGATTAACAACTGTAAGACAGCAGGGAAGAAGGAGGGAGTGAAGATAAAAACAATAGTTGATTTTAAAGATAAAAGCGTTGCTGTAATTAATTGCTTTGCAAACCTGCATACAGAAAATAACAGATCTTCAATTACAGAAAATATGATTACTTCTAATGGAGGGGGAGAAAATTACTCGAAAACAGGAAGCTGTTGTTAATAGCCAATTCTTTTGTTAGGGGGGCAGATAGGGTAATGAGAGTAGGGTCCTGAGTAACAGGAGAAAGGCCAATAACGTATATTGAAGAAGCTTCAGCAAACGAGGACATTGATAATACAGTGAAATTAATCAAAACAATGGGGGAAGGAACAAGGGTTATTGTCCATTTAGGGACAAATGATCTAACAAATAAAAATGTAGTATCTGTAAAGGTTAATTTCATACATGTTTGGTAAAAAACTAAAGGTAGTGGCTGATGTGTCTTTTTCAGAAGTTCTACCAGTATGGGATATGGGAGATGACAAGAAAGAAAAAAAATTACTTACCATAGTAATCTTGTTTCTTCCCAGTGATACTCAGGTATCCATAACTTTTTGCAGTAAGCCTTCTAAGCAGAACTGCCCAGAGAGATGAAACATATGCAAATGATGGAATCTTTCGCATGAGCCACTTTTCAAATGCTGCATTCTACTAACTGCCTTTGCTCTAAACCCCTCAGATTTCCTAGAAGCCTGGAAAGACAGGCCCACGAGGACTAAGTGTTACAATGATAATAACAATATTCAACATAATAATAATAAAAATTATAATAATTATAGTAGGAACTCCTTTAACACCCAGAAAAGGCCTCCAACAGGAGGGCATAGCATATGAAAGAATTCCTGAATGTCAGAATCACCTGACAAGGGGGAATAACAATAGTGAACACAATCACAACATATGTGCCAGAAATGGCATTCATACCCCTGAGAGCACAGTATACAGGAGTACAGAGGCTAAAATGTTCTGGAAGGGGAGGCAGGGTGGGAAGTTATGAATACCTGAGTATCACTGGGAAGAAACAAGATTACTATGGTAAGTATTTTTTTCTTCTAACCCCCAGTAATACTCAGGTAATTCATAACTTTATGCAGACTACAAAGCAGTACCACTGGAGGTGGGCACAGAACTTTATTTTGAAAACAGACACTATAGGACTGCTGTGCCAAACCTAGCATCACCCCTGAATTGAACATCCAGGAAGGTGTGTACTGTTCTTAGGTAGTTGCTTTACAGATGTCCACCATAGGAACATCCCCCACAGCTGCTATGGTAGCAGCTGTGCTCCTTGAAGAATGGGCCCTCAACCCTGCTGAGGGCTCCTTTCTAACCTTAGAGTAACAGAAAAAGCTGGATACTATCCAGCAAAAAATGGACCTTTTGAAGCTGGGTTACCCTTTCCCACATTTCACAGGTCAGGATCAGCTCTTTTCTGTCCTGCCTATGGACTGTAGTTACTGTCAAGTAGTAGCTAAGAGCTCTTTGATGTCCCAACTATGAAGACTCCTTTCACTTTAACCAAAGTGTTCAGTGAAAAGACAGGTAAGGTAATGGTTTGGTTCAAATGGAAATTAAAGACCATTTTAGGAAGAAACTTCCTGTTTGTTTTCAGGACCACTTTGTCTCTGTGGAATGAGATGTAGTCGTGTTCAAAGCAGTGAGACTGGAGCGCACTGATTTCTCCGACAGAAGTCATTACCATAAGGAAAAAACAATTTGCATGTGACACATCTCAAACAAACTGAAAACATAGGCTTAAAAGGGGAACCCATGAGCCTAACCATACACACATTTAGGTACCATGTTGGCACCAGTTCCCTGTGAGGGTGTGTGCAAATGGGATAAACCTATAAAGAACCTTTTGAAGGCAGGGTCTGAGGCCAGAGAAACAGAGAAGCATTCTGTCCACTGAAATATAAGTATATGCTTTTAAGGTACTGGACTAAGTCCAGTATATGCAATAGGTAAGATAGTCCAGCACAGCTGGGACACCAGCCTGTACTGTTATGGGTGAAGCCCTTAAAGAGCCTTTTGGAGATACGATCTGGAGTGACTTGAAACATTTTGTCTAGCTGATATGCAGGCTGATGCTACAGCTAGGTGGACTGCAAGTCCAATGAATGTAAATAGGACAATAATCAAGCACAGCTGGGACCCCAGCATGTGCTGGTACCAGTTCCTAGTTGAATACCAAATAGAAAAAAAACTTTTCCATTTGAAGCATAGATTTTCTTAATAGAGGGATGTAACCACTTAAAACGTCCAAGACATTTTCAGAAAAATACAAGCCTACATATTGTAGGCCCTCAAGAGCCATGCTTCAAGCCCTAGTTTTAGGTACAGGAGCCTCTCTCTTGGTTGAAGGTTAGCAGATTGTGCCTCCGAGGAATGTGTATTAGTTTAGACCCAGACATGGAGAGTAGCGGAGAGTACCATGGCCGTCTGACCCAGTCTGGTGCCATCAAGGGCACTGATGCTGACTGGCATGTGAACTTAAGCAATACTCTGTACACCAGAGGAAAGGAAGAAGGGCATGTAGGTGCTTCCCTGACTAATCCTGAGCCACAGCATCCAGGGCGATTGTTCCCATATCTGGTGGTCTGCCACAGTACAATGGCAGGTGGTGGCTGTGGTGGGACACAAACAAGACTACCTCTGGGGTGCCCCACCTCCTAAAGACTACTTGCACCGCCTGACTGTCCAAGTCCCATTCGTGATGGGACTAGCTGATTTGAGTCAGGGTATCTGCCAAGGTATTGTCCTTGCCTAGCAGATGAGTAACCTGCAGGGGACCACCCCCACAGAGCATCCAAGACTGACTCCACATTATCATGAGTCCTGTGCGGGGAGGGCTTGACCTTATCCATCCCTACTTGTTTGTGTAATACATTGTGGTGGTATTGTCTGTTCTGACCTGCACCACCTTCCTTATACTAGTTGTGGGAAAGCCTTTAGTGCCAGTAACACTAATCTTGGCTCCAGCAGGTTTGTGTGCAGAAGTGACTCTGTGCTGGGATGGTGTGAACCCCCAGCTGGGAGCTCCACACTAGCAGAGATGCATCTGTTGACCGAACAACTGATGGGGACTCTTGCTGAAAAAGGGACCCCTTTCCTCAGGTTGGTTTCTTCTTTCCACCCTTGCGTGACCTGTAACAATGTTTTTTTGTTACCAGAATTAGTTTTGAAAGAGGGATCTTTCTACCAGTGAACCCAGAGGTGAAACTGAATGTCCCTCATCTATAACCTGGATTCCAGGACTATGCTAGTGGCGGGTGTCATGGGGCCAGTAGCTGAAGAAACTGTCTTTTAGCTTTTAGTTTGTTCAGGCTGAATGAGCCCGCTATCAGTGGAATACATCATGCCCTGCCGAGAGACAGGTAGACCCTGCCTTGCAAGGTATCTAGCTCTGCTCCTATGAACCATAGTGCCTAAGTAGGCTGAAGGACAGAACTTCTTTAGATTTATCAGGAACACTAGAGACTCTAGGAGCCCCTGGATGAGTTGCAGATGCTCCCATTTGTAATAGAAATGAGTGTATGAAAAGGAGGTGGCACACAAAAGAATATGGAACACTTCACGAATTAGCGCGTCATCCTTGCACAGGGGCCATGCTAATCTTCTCTGTATCAGTCCAATTTTGGTAATTTTACAACCCCCAATCAGTCATCTAGGTATGGGAAAACAGACACCTTGTCTTTAAAGTTGTGCCACAACCCCTGCCAAGCACTTTGTGCACACTCTTGGGGAGTGACCTGATGGGAGTATGAACCTGAGGTACTTTCTGTGAAACTCCCTTATGGGGGGGTTGAAATAAGCACCCTTTAAGTTCAGTGATGCCAACCATTTCCTAGTCTGGAGTGTTGGCAGAATCAGTGACAAAGTTATCATTTTGAACTTTGGCCTTGTTAAAATGCCTGTTTAGTACCCTGTTTAAGACAGGCCAGCACTCCCCATTTTCTTTGTGGTACCTTTTGCTGTACTAGGACAGGCTCCATTGTCTGACAATAACATGTTTTGAACCTCTTTTTCCAGGAGTTTTATCCTTACATCTGTAGATGGTTTTAAAAAAACTATTTTTTTTTAACTGCTGGAAGGGATCTGAACTCTGAGACAATCCCTAACTCACTGAGGTGCCTGAAGTACCCCTGCTGTGGCTACTGCTGATGCTGAGGCACAACTCTGGCCTGATAAAAGGAAGGCTTGGTGTGAAATGATCTGTTTCTGCCTCCCTTTCCATATGTTTTGGTGCAGGGGAAGCTTTCTTTTGCAGACTTGCTACTATAGGCGGTTTTGTATATATCCACCTGTGTCATTTAAGCCTTTATCTTTCCTCCAAGAGGGAATTACCCTTGACTGGGAAATGCATAGCCTTGATTTAGGTATCCTGAATGAGGTTTGTAACTCTCAGCCAGGTAAACCTCCTTTGAGCCACTGTATCTGCCGAAGGCAGCAGCCATATGACTTATTTGGCTGCTCCCAAATCAAACTTAACTGTTTCAGCTAAATCATCTAACAGGGAAGTCTGAGCCTCGACTGCCATAGAGACTTTTGGCATAGAGCATCAAAGGCTTGAAAGCTGTGCTGTCAAATTTTCCGGAATCCTTGTTAGGAGGATTGGATGCTAGGGGTATCTTTGCCTTGTTACAGGCTGTCACTTGTACTACTCCTCAGGGGACAGGGTGGGAGAATAAAAATTTAGCTCCCTCCCTGTGCAGCTGATATTTCTTATCCAGCCTCTTTTCAAGAAGGGAAGACAGAGCTTGGAATTTGTAGAATCTTTAAAGTATCTTTCCTGAAGAATGTATTCACAGGAAGAAGCTTTTAATTGGGTGTTAGCCCAATCATTTCTCACAATATGAAAAGTGAGGAATAATCCTCAAATGCTCTGTGGGAGCAGCCCAGCTCCTGTTCAGGGAAAACTTCAGTTTAATAGGTTCCCTTTTCTTCTATTTAAGCATAAACACATATTGTTCCTCTTACTAATAGGAAGACTGATCAGAGGAGACAGACTGCTTTGCAGGGGTCTGCTGCTGAGAAACAGACAGACCTTGCAAGCCTAGAAGTTTTTTTTTTTGTTTGTTTTTTTGTTTTGTTTTGTTTTCAGCCATTCCAGGTATGTTTCCACATTTTCTCCTTGAAAGTTTTACAATTTCTGCAGGAGTTGTTAGGCTTTATAGCAGGCACAGAAGTCCCCAAATGCTGTCCAGCAGGAGTTTCTGTGTTTGATTTCTTTGAGAGAACCAGGGAGACAGCTGGTTCAGCAAGTCTCTTAGGAACTGCTTGTAGTACACCCGTCTCAGGGGTAGCAGTTACAATAATTGTTGTGGTTTCAGCCACAGTAATTTAGGGTGTCTGTTGGTCAGAGCTAGAGGGACCCTTAGGTGGTGATAACTTTTTTCTTTAGCCTTATCCAGGCATTTTTCAATAGTTTTCTCAGGACATGTAATGCAGATTTCACTCTGCTTGGAAATGTACATGCCCAGAGAGGCAGACAAAGACCATTTGCCTTAGCAAAATATCACCACACTCACACATGATTCAAAACCAGGATCACCAGTTTTTTTTCTCGGTTTTTCTGACATTTTCCATATAACACCAATAAAAGTTGTAACTATTAAAAAATATATTTATTTAAACTTTATTTAACATTTGCTTTGTTCTGGAACCGATCAGGAACCAGAAAGCAAAATAAATGAACAGCGGCTATCGGTTCAGGAACCGGTATTAGCAATTCTTAAAACAAGCTAAATTAAATAAAATTAAACATAACTAACAGTGTTTTTTAGTCAGAAAACTCTGATAAATGTAAAATAAACCTCAGTTTACCCAGGTTGTACCGAACTGGGAGAAACCAAGAAAACTTACAATTTAAACATTAAAACTACGGGTTTATTTAAAATTTCAAAAAGTAAAAGGCAGCAAATGAAATGTAATGAATACTTATTTTATAAGTTTTCTCACGTCAGAACAAGATGATGAGAAGAGGATCTCCGAGCGTCTAGTCTTGACAGGCGGAGAGAGAAATCTGAGGGGTTTAGAGCAAAAGCAGTTAGCAAAATGCAGCATTTGAAAAGTGGCTCATGCAAAAGATTACATCATTTGCATATGTTCCATCTCTCCGGGCCGTTCTGCTTAGAAGGCTTACTGCATAAAGTTATGAATTACCCAAATATCACTGGGTTTAGAATCAAAGATAATACTTTTCAATACACAGCTTAAAGAATGGTGTTGTAAAAAGGGTTATTTAGGGGACTGGGGTCATTTCCATGAGAACAGGATGTTTAAAAAAAAAAAAAAAAAGTCTTCATTTGGCAGCAGAGGGAGTTAGTGCACTAGGGCCAACATGTGACGCTTACACTGACAACCATTTAAACCAAGAGTGGGAGTATAACTGTGAGGGATCCTACAACAGGGCAGTGATGGTAGGTGTCCCAGCAAATGCTCCCCCAACTATGACTGATATATACAAAGGCCAAGGGAGGGAACATATGAGCAGTATTCGTGGGATACATGGGTGGGGAACAAAACACCCAGGGCATGACAACCACAGGGAAGAACATTAGTAAAAATAATTAGAGACAAAACTAAAAAGATCAAATAGGATATACTCAGCCTGAATGCTAGAAGGCTGGAGAATAAAATCAATGACCTCCATTCACTAGTGACTGAGGCAGATACATACATGGTAGCAGGGACAGAAACATGGGCAACTGAGTTTGTAACATGGCATCAATCAGACATGCGAAATGAGCAGCAGCGACAGGCGGAATGGCATCACGGGACCCAAATCGGAGCTTGTATTAATCCAGGGTATATGCCATGCCCGCCAAGGTAGTACTGAAACCAGCCAGACCCCCAGGTTAGCAGCACTGGGTACTGGTGGCGAGCGAGTGCAACAGCGGCAAGAGAGGCGGAGCGGGAGCCTGACTAGTCACCCGAGCTCGGAAACGGGGAAGGGGGACCAGAACCTGTAGTGGACAGTGGCGAGAGGTAGCAGATCACCAGGCAGAGACAGTCGGACCAGTCAGCAGGAGGCTGCAGGAAGTGAGCCCCCCCCCCGAAATGCAAATCGCGAGCCGATCCCTCCTCACAGCCATTGAGAACTGCACTGGCGACCTCCAGTGGCGGGTATGACGGCAATACCTGCACAGAACTTGAAACGACCGGGACACTGATGTTGGCTGCAGTCAGCTATGCGGTTGCAGGTAGAACAGCAAGTGACCGTATCAGTATGTAAATAATGTTGTGCACCATTGTGTGAAAGTGCAGTAAAAGTTGTAAATCATGCAGCGCCTCCGTGTTTTCCTTTTGGTCTCACACAGTGGGCAGTCTCCCGATGCCGCCGCCAACCCACGACCCATGTTACAAGTGCATTAAGCCATTCTGTCTGTGGCATCTAATGCGATTGATGCATGGTGGGGCAGCTGTTGGCCCTCGGCCGAACCATGCATCAATCCAGCATTAGATGCCACCTTCATCGTGGCTTAATGCTTACATCAAGAGTGAAACCTCCTGGTTTCTTGTCATCCAGTGTTCAGGAAAGATAGAGTGAAAGGAAGGGAGAATTGCTCTGTATATTAAAGAAGGTACAGAAGTGACTAAAGACACTTCAGGTGGAAGAAAATGGGATATACTACGCAAAACTGAAATGCAAAAGCCAGACACTCGGTATCCCGACACTCGGGACCTGCCTGCGGCAGAGGTTTTTATTTTCATGTTTCGGGGGGCACCCACCCTTATTTTAGATTACAGACTCCACTGCGGGTAAATCCTGAGTGTCAGGCAACTGAATGTTAGACTTTTGCATTTCAGCCTTAATACTCCCAGAAAATGAAGAGATCAAATCTTTCCGGGTACAGCTCACATCAGAACGGGCAAACAATTCAGCATGGGGTTGTATATAAGCCACCAGATCAAAAAGAGGAGGCTGACTGGGAATTAGGAGAAGAAATTAAAAAGGTAACTGCGAAAGGGGAATCAGTGGTTACAGGCGATTTCAATTTACTCGATGTAGACTGAAATTTCAGCAGCAGGGAATGAAAAAGAGTATCTGCTAGATGTTATGCAGGACTGTTTTCTTGTACAGTTAGTGCAGGCACTAACGAGAGAGCGGGCCACTCTGGACTTAGTACTAACTAACCACTAAGGTCCAGTGATCGCTGTTCAGAGTTTTTCAAGTTACCAGTGGAAAGAGTTCATTCCACATCTAGTGCTGTGGTCCTGGATCTTAGAAGGACAGATTTCTAATTTTATGAGGAGGGAAATTGGCAGGGCCAACAAAGGCCCTAGGAGTAGAACCGAATGGGAGATCATTAAGAAAAGGTATTCTAGAAGTCACAAAAAATTGTATTAGAGTACTGACAAAAATAAAAGCACATAAAACCTCTTTGGTTCTCAAAGCTAGTAACGGAGGTGGTGACAGCTAAAACAATATCTTTAAAAAGATATAAGGGCTCACAAAATGAGGAAAACTGGAAAGTTTACCAAGTAAAATTAAAACAAAGCAAAAAAGGCTGTCGGAGAACTCAAAATTGCAGAGGGAAAGAAAAAGGAAGAACAGGCACTCTTCGGCTACATTAGACATAAGTGAAAGACAAAAGGGGGGATTATTAGACTAAAAATGGATGATGACTGGCACCGAAAAAAGAAATTAACTAACATTACATCCTGTTGCGGGCTGCATGAGACTGAGAAAGAGATGAGCCAGATTTGGGCATTCCACAGTGAGTTACAGGGCAGAAACACACATTGACTTATAAACCAGGCACTGAGTGAGCCAGCAGTCACGTGAAAAAAGTGGGAGCTAGGCCAGTGAGCTAAGAACTGTTTTCCTGAACTAGGAAAGGTGGAATATTTTACAGCCCAGGACCATGCTAGTGCCTTCTGTGCACTGAAGCAGTTGCAGAATCTGTGTTTTCAGGGTATGACCATGGGTATCCTGCACCATGTGCAGATCACGATGAAGTAATGAAGACCGCCACTGGTGATTATTTAATATGCAAGCTTATGGCAAGGTTAAGTAAGATTTTTCTACCTCCACATTTCAGCATGCTTAAGCCCCAGTACTAGAAATGATTTACATAAGTGAATGAGCTTGAAATAGAATAGTCTTTAGTGTGACTTACCTCCTTCCCCGTAAAATAGAAGGCCATTGTAAAACTTCGTTTCAGCCTGTCAAGAGAAGCAGAGAGTCAACTCAAAACCAGCAGACAACTCAGGTTACCAACTATTCAAAAATAAATCTTTTTGTGCTTGGTAGAAATTTGAAACCATGAACAAGGAAGGAAATGGCAATACCATATATGTTAAACTAGGTTTGTTTTCAATACACTAAGGGTTACAAAACTGGTCATTAGTCAAGGGTGGGCACCCGATTCTTAATATTAGGATCTCCCCATATCCTCCACTGGCCACATTTCACTGTTTTTATATTATAATCTTTATATAACTGCCAGTATACTTGAGTAATGTGTAGCTGTGATACACATAGGTTGCTTAACCAAATCTAAATGTTATACATTCTATGCTGAGTGATGACAGCCCTTGTTTTGTGGGATGAATTTCACACAACATTTAATATAGAAAAAGTCAGGATTCCAGTTAGGGATAAACCACAGTAAATACATACATACATACATGCATTCCCATCAACGGAGACAATCTTTTAAATGTCTAGATCCCATGAATCCAATTGTGATTGAAAAGCGGTGATAATGTTGCAGTGGACCATATTTTTAGGTGGGCTGTTCCATACTGTAAACAACCTCTGTGTGAAAAAAATTACCTCTCAAATTTGCTTCACAAATTTCACCCCCTGACCTGTGATCGCTTGTCCTGATTTCTCCCACTATTGATTTCAAGTTTAAATGAAAACTGTGAATCGGGTATCCCCATTGTATGTTTTTTTTTTTTTTCAGAAATGTGTTTTTTAGTAAGAGATCCGCGTACATTTCAGATGCAGTAAAGTTGTATGTTTTCAAGTACAGTGACCACTGGTCAGAGTTTCAAACTTCTGCCTGTCACATTCATCAAATACATTTTGGCAAGCGTGACCACTGGGTGTCACCCACTTAGGTACAGCACAAGGGGACAGCCATAGTCCATAATCAGACTCCTAGATCTCGGTGACTAAAACACTCCTGTATGTTTCAAAAGAATAAAAGGAACAAACCTTCCCCTACCCCTAGTCCTAATTATAAACGGAAGCACTGGGCTTGTCCACTGGCATCATGTTGCACTAGCACTTGTGAGAATGGAGGAAGGGGCTTCAAATGCGAGGGCCAGAATCTAGCCATGGTGACCCCAATAACGGGGGTGGGGGGGGAACATGGAGGACACAATAAACTTAAGCCTTGTATCTGCTGCAGTCATGTTAACCCCATTTGTTCGGGGGAGGGGGTTAATAAGCTGAAGCCCGGTGTCACCTGCAGCCATGTTTATTTATTTAAAAGCTGATAGCCAGGAAAGGCACACTGAGCTGAGACTCATTTCCAAGTGTGACCCAAGGAGAAGCAAATATAGGGGGTGAGAAACACAAATGGAAAATTACAGACAAAAAAACAGTTGATTACATGAATTCAGAAGGCAAAATGAATATAAGTATTTATATAGCAACATGATTAAACATTATTTACATGATAGATGCACAACTGTACAGAATTATGTACAGAGCAAAATGGGTAAAGAGGATTAACACTTAAGTAGGCAAAATAAGGGATATATTTGCGAGTAGCAGTAGGCCAGGAGAGGAGGGCAAAATAATAAACTGAAACCTTGTATTAACTGCACCCATGGTTACCCTGATTACTGGGAGGGGAACAAAGAAAAAAACTGAAGTCCTGTATCAACTGCAGCTATGGAGACCCCGTTCATCGGAGGAGGAACAAAAATAAGCTGCAGCCCTACATCAGCTACAGCCATGGTAACCCCGATCATCAAGGGAGGGGCAAAATAATACGCTGAAGCCCTGTATCTGCTGCAGCCATGGTTAGCCTGATCACAGTGGGAAGGGGAGGGACAAAATAAGCTGAAGCCCTGTACCAGCTGGACCCATGGTGACCTCGATGATCAGGTGGGAGGACAAGCACAGTATCAGCTGCAGCCATGGTGACCTAGATGATCAGGTGGGGGGACAAGCATAGTATCAGCCGCAGCCATGGTGACCTGGATGAGCAGATGGGGGGACAAGCCCTGTACCAGCTGGACCCATGGTGACCTCGATGATCAGGTGGGAGGACAAGCACAGTATCAGCTGCAGCCATGGTGACCTCAATGATCAGGTGGGGGGACAAGCACAGTATCAGCTGCAGCCATGGTGACCTGGATGATCAGGTGGGGGACAAGCACAGTATCAGCTGTAGCCATGGTGACCGTGATGATCAGGTGGGGGGACAAGCACAGTATCAACTGCAGCCATGGTGACCGCGATGATCAGGTGGGGGGACAAGCACAGTATCAGCTGCAGCCATGGTGACCGCGATGATCAGGTGGGGGGACAAACACAGTACCAGCTGCAGCCATGGTGACCTCGATGATCAGGTGCGGGAACAAGCACAGTATCAGCTGCAGCCATGGTGACCAGGATGATCAGGTGGCGGGACAAGCACAGTATTAGCTGCAGCCATGGTGACCTCGATCAGGTGGGGGGACAAGCACAGTGTCAGCTGCAGCCATGGTGACATGGATGATCAGGTGGGGGGACAAGCACAGTATCAGCTGCAGCCATGGTGACCTCGATGATCAGGTGGGGGACAAGCACAGTATTAGCTGCAGCCATGGTGACCTCGATGATCGGGGGGGGACAAGCACAATGTCAGCTGCAGCCATGGTGACCTCGATGATCAGGTGGGGGGACAAGCACGGTATCAACTGCTGCCATGGTGACCGCGATGATCAGGTGGGGGGACAAGCACAGTACCAGCTGCAGCCATGGTGACCTGGATGATCAGGTGGCAGGACAAGCACAGTATTAGCTGCAGCCATGGTGACCTGGATGATCAGGTGGGGGACAAGCACAGTATCAGCTATAGCCATGGTGACCTGGATGATCAGGTGGCGGGACAAGCACAGTATTAGCTGCAGCCATGGTGACCTCGATGATCGTGGGGGGACAAGCACAATGTCAGCTGTAGCCATGGTGACCTCGATGATCAGGTGGGGGGACAAGCACAGTATCAGCTGCAGCCATGGTGACCGCGATGATCAGGTGGGGGGACAAGCACAGTATCAGCTGCAGCCATGGTGACCTGGATGATCAGGTGGCGGGACAAGCACAGTATTAGCTGCAGCCATGGTGACCTGGATGATCAGATGGGGGGACAAGCACAGTATCAGCTATAGCCATGGTGACCTGGATGATCAGGTGGCGGGACAAGCACAGTATTAGCTGCAGTCATGGTGACCTCGATCAGGTGGGGGGACAAGCACAGTGTCAGCTGCAGCCATGGTGACATGGATGATCAGGTGGGGGGACAAGCACAGTATCAGCTGCAGCCATGGTGACCTCGATGATCAGGTGGGGGGACAGGCACAGTATCAGCTACAGCCATGGTGACCTGGATGATCAGGTGGCGGGACAAGCACAGTATTAGCTGCAGCCATGGTGACCTCGATCAGGTGGGGGAACAAGCACAGTGTCAGCTGCAGCCATGGTGACATGGATGATCAGGTGGGGGGACAAGCACAGTATTAGCTGCAGCCATGGTGACCTGGATGATCAGATGGGGGGACAAGCACAGTATTAGCTGCAGCCATGGTGACCTCGATCAGGTGGGGGGACAAGCACAGCGTCAGCTATAGCCATGGTGACCTGGATGATCAGGTGGCGGGACAAGCACAGTATTAGCTGCAGCCATGGTGACCTCGATGATCAGGTGGGGGGACAAGCACAGTATTAGCTGCAGCCATGGTGACCTCGATGATAGAGTGGGGGACAAGCCCAATATCAGCTGCAGCCATGATGACCTCGATGATCAGGCGGGGGGACAAGCACAGTGTCAGCTGCAGCCATGGTGACCTGGATGATCAGGTGGGGGGACAAGCACAGTGTCAGCTGCAGCCATGGTGACCTCGATGATCAGGTGGGGGGACAAGCGCAGTCTCAGCTGCAACCATGGTGACCTGGATGATCAGGTGGGGGGACAAGCACAGTATCAGTTGCAGCCATGGTGACCTGGATGAGCAGATGGAGGGACAAGCACAGTATCAGCTGCAGCCATGGTGACCTCGATGATCAGGTGGGGAACAAGCGCAGTATCAGCTGCAGCCATGGTGACCCACAACATGAGGGGGTGAGATACAACAAAATAATAAGCTGAAGCCAGTGTGAACTGCTGCCATAGTGAAGGCAATCATGGTGGGGGGACTAACAGAGTGAATCCCTGTATCAGCTACCGTCTCTTGAAGAGCCATTTCAAAGTTATACATTTGTAAAAAATCATTCAAATGTCTCACCTCATGTTTTAGCTTCTTTATTTCACAACAGAGTGCCGCATAAACGGTAATGACTTTATTCAAGACCTAAAACAAAACAAAAGGCCATTTCAAATTAAACAATGCTGTCAAACCAGACCTACTGGCTAAGCACAGAAATGTGATCCAGGAAATCCAGGTTCCAATCCCAGCAAAAACTCTTCCACACTGTGTGACCTTGAACAAGTCACTTAAACCTCTCTCAGTGATAAGCCTCCCGCTGCTGGGAAACTGGGTACAGGCAGGAAAGCACAGAAAATTAAGTGCTGCACCTCAATGACTAGCCAGGATAAACAATGAAAAAACAAACAAAAAAGACCAAACCAGACACTCCGTAAGCATTAATGTACGACAGAAGAAGACTCTACTAGAGAATGAATGCCCGGTTGGGAGGGTTGGGGCAGGACACTGAAGGCCAAGTGCCTCCCACCACCAACCGGGCATTAATTCCCGGCTAGTACAGCCCCCTTCTGGAGCGCATTAATGTGCTTGTAACATGGCACATGGTAAAAACAATGCCGAAATATTTTGGTTCATATAGAAAGTGTTATATTTACTGTGAAAGGTAAAGAGAAACACGTTACTTCTGATCACCAGCACTAATTCTAACCTTATGCTATCCTGACCTTATGCATAACTGTTCTCAGCATGTAAATAACTGTTCTAAGTTGCTAATTGTTCTCCTTTCACATTTCCTCTTGATCCCTTCCACTCTTTCCCCTCACTCCTCTCTGGCTTTCCTCCATCCTTCCTCCCCCCACTACATCTCCTGAGTTCCCTTGCTCACTTTAAAATGCTTTGTCCCATACCTTCTCACCTCTGATGAGGCCCTTGTTGATTATTAGAAATTAGGCTGAGTCTGTTCTCATTTTCTGTAAAGGGTCGTTTCATAAGACCCCACCCCCTCTAATATGACCCTTTGAATTCCAGGTTTTAATCAAATATGCACCATGGCATACATTGTACAATGCCACATGCACTGGAACTTCCTTATTATACACTCTTGTAATGTCTTGTTTAGTTAGTTAGATTTTGTTGACCGGGTAAGTGCACTAGACAAATTCTGCCCATTTTCAGGCACGACCCAGGGGAGGGGGATACAGATGAATGCCAACTGATTTTGAACCTGATTAAGCTGTTGGTGGGTGGTATTTTAGCGAATGGGGGGAAATTTGGCCAGGGCACCGGGGAAATTCCCCTACTCTTTTCAAGAAGTGCCATTGGATCTTTAACATCCACCTGAACTACCACCAATCCAGGCAGATGGGACCTCGGTTTAATGTCTCATCTGAAAGACGGCACCTCAGGAGTGCAGTGTCAGTACTGGGATATTAACCCAAGTGCCTGGTGTGGGGCTAGAACCCACAGCCTTCTGATCTCCCGACCTCAGAGGCAAGTGTGCTACCTGCTGAGCCACTGACACTGCTATATAATTCCTAGTTTTGTTCTCAGTCTCATACTTTTCCAATATGTATTGTTCGCCTGATGTGGAACCTATGAAATGAGCTTGTTCTCAAAAGTGTTATCCAAAATTTTAATAAATAAATGAAACCTTTCTTATTTCTGGTACATGGTTTTTCACATTTTCAACACTGTTTTATGTTGTGATTGCTACATAACTGTATGCCTTATTAAACATTCTAAATTTGAACTCGACATACACTGTAAATTAAGCTGAAACAATTTTTTTTCATAACTGAACATTTACATAGTACTATAATCATTCACAATGTACTGCTATCTAAGCAACATTTGGTGCAATGCACTAAGGGTCCACTGAATAACATTCTGTGTCCCAACACTTCAGATGAACATTTATGCAGTGGAAAGGCTGATTATCGAGGCTGCTTTTAAAACTCTGTAACATTTTTTTTTTTTTTGGCTAGCTATATTTCTTCTTCTACGGCAAATTACAGCTTGGACTACTTGCAGAACTGAAATAACTGAAATTCACAAGACTGCTGTTACAAGATTTAGTAATGGTATGCAATTGTTGCAACAATGCAAATGTGATCGGCAGGTGGGTGGGTGGGAGGTTACGGTTTCTCGACTGTGCTCCCTAGCGATTCATTTGTGGACATACTCAGTACTGCAAAATGAAGCAGGAATTAATACCCACTTCATTTTGCATCAGAAGGTGCCTTTTAACCAATTATAGTACTGGATATGCCTGATAGTAATCTTGCCATGTTACAATGATTGTTATTGACCATCTCCACAACGCGAAGGACACAAGAGGTTCCAAAGTGAAGGAAGTTTACAACATCTATAATATTCAATCCAAACACAAGAGTCTGTGGACTTTATAATTGGTGTTACAATAAAAAGGGAAACTACTGTATGAGCCACTTAATGGTTTGTTTCAGTATCTATTGTGACTTTTTTTTATTTGTTTTGTTTTTCTCTAAGGTTCCTTGGGATTTTGAGATTTTATAATCCAGCTATTGTAAGTCTTTTAGGTATACCATGTTGTTTGTGTATTGTGGTGTTTGTATTTATATGTATTTAACATGGAACTTATTTGTATGTAATTAGTTAGGAATTTACACAGGTCTGTCTTGTAAACTGGATTATGTGCAAACGGCATGTATTACTTGTATAAAAATAAATTTTACCTACCTACCTGGCATCAGCAGGGCAGATTTGGGGACCAGAAAGACCTACATTTACTTCAGATCCACAATAATTTATCTACAGTTAAAAAAAAAAACACCCTTTAAGTGATTTTTATTATTATTATGAAAAGAAGCAATATCCCTCAAAAATGCTGCCAGGTTGATTTGGCTAAGTGCAGCTGTCCCTACCAGGATTTTTCCCAACTAACATAAATTCCTGCTTTAGTTAGTAAAGTCCTTCAGATCCAAATCCTGCCCCAGATAGAGACTGCACACAGTGCAATGCAGGCTGTATTTCTGCTCAGATAATGATGCCAAAAGTAGCCGAGAACACTTTATCAACTAATACAGTGGAGCCCGCTTAAATATACACCCCCTTTTACAAGCCAAAAATGTGCACTTGACCGGGATATGCATTTCATCAGAATTTAATTGTCTTTATCTGTAAGTTTTGATCAGGAAAGGCACACTAAGCTAATATAGCTCGTTTCCAGGTATGTCGGGGGAGAGTTGCATAGACCAGTTTCACTGACGGGGGAATGTTGGCCATGACACTGGGGAAACTCCCGATAGAGAGAGATACAGCAGGTGGATAGAGGGCATCGTCTGTACTAGACTTAGTTGCATAAACATCTTGGAAATGCAGGCACATATATATTTTGAATGTGGTTACATTGCTGAATTCTGGAAATGACTGGCAACTGAGTTGGGGAGCCTCTATGTAGAACCAAGCTGTGTCATGGCTTAATGCTTACATAATGAGATAGTTTGGGGCTTTTTCAGAACCTTATATAAATATAGTGTGGGAACTTTACTAGCTATCTTCACTATTATAAAATATTATATATGGCAAGCAAGACGTGAATGGATGTTGCAGCAGAAAGTATCTATTCAGAATATGAAATATTATTTCTATACAACAGGTCAAAGAAAAGGATATTTGCCTTCTTGTGGCAAAAAGTTAGATCTCTATTGGAAAATGTATACTTTCTGTAAGGTTAAAGGGGACATTGTACTACATGTAAATTAAATCGTATGAATGTAGAAGAATATGTTAGAAATGTATTAATGATTTTGCATTGTATACAATTTGTAGTAAGTTTAAATATGACACAATGTTTTGTGACTGAAGGAATCTTTTTTATGTTGTGATTATGCAAGTAAGGTTACCACCTGTCCTGATATTCGCAGGACAGTCCTGATTTGGGCAGCTGTGTCCTGCAAAAAAACAATGAAAAATACTACATGTCCTGACTATGTAGTAGAAAAAATATTTTCTAATTTTCCACTAAATGTTGCAGAAAATTATAATACCTTAACTAAAATACCTTAAAATAGAAACACAGAATTTGACGGCAGATAAGGACCGCTTGGCCCACCCAGTCTGCCCATTTCCGTACCTAATGGATAAGCTGCAGATTCTAGTTAACCAGCAGCCTACTTCTTTCTGCCCCCAACCCCTAGAATTGCCTTATGACTGTCCCATGCATGCTTGAATTCCACCACTGTTTTTGACTCCACAACCTTCTCCGAAGGCTGTTCCATGCATCCACAACCCTCTGTGAAAAAATACTTCCCTAAATTACCTCTGAGCCGACCCCTCTCTATCTTCAAATTGTGCCCCCTTGTTCTTGCACACCTCTTGTTTTGAAAGATGCTACCCTCTTGGACTCTGTTGATTCCCTTGAGGTACTTGAAAGTTTCTATCATGTCCCCCCTCTCCTTCCTTTCCTCGAGGCTATACATATTAAGCTCCTTAAGTCTCTTAAGGAGGAAGCAGGGAACTACAGACCAGTCAGCCTCACCTCGGTAGTGGGGAAGATCATGGAAGCACTACTGAAGGAGAGACTGGTGGAACATCTGGTTGTCAATGGACTACAGGACCCAAGGCAGCATGGTTTCACCAGGGGGAGGTCATGTCAGACCAACCTCATTGAATTTTTTGACTGGGTGCCTAGGGAGGTGGATCAGGGGAGGGCAGTGGACATGGCCTATCTGGACTTCAGCAAGGCCTTTGACACTGTGCCACATAGAAGACTATTACACAAACTGGGGAATATGGGTGTGGGCAGGACAGTAGTGTGGTGGGTAGGTAACTGGCTGGGTGGCAGGACACAGAGGGTGGTGGTAAATGGCTGTCACTCCACAGAGGAAGAGTGACCAGTGGGTTCCACAGGGATCAGTGCTGGGACTGGGCCTATTCAACATCTTCATCAGTGACATTGCTGGGACCTAGAAGGCAGAATTTCACTGTTAGCTGATGACACAAAGCTCTGTAACAGAGTAGACACACCAGAGGGTGTAGACAGAATGAAGCGACCTGCAGAAACTTGAAGAATGGTCAGGGGTTTGGCAGTTGAAATTCATTGCAAAGAAGTGCAAGATAATGCATATGGGGCACAAAACCCTGGCGCAATATATCAGTTGGGGGTGAGGATATAGCATGCACCAAGCAGGAAAGGGATCTTGGGGTTGTCATCTCTGATGACCTCAAGGTAGGGAAACAGTGTGACAAGGCAGCAGGTAAAGCAAATAGGATGCTGGGATGTATAGGCAGGGGCATCACCAGCAGGAAAAGGGAGGTCATAATTCCGCTATACAAGACATTGGTGAGGCCCCACCTGGAGTACAGTGTACAGCTCTGGAGACCATACCTACGTAAGGACATAGACAGGGTAGAGAAGGTTCAGAGGAGGGCAACAAAGATGGTGCATGGATTGCATCACAAGTCCTATGAAGACAGGTTGAAGGAACTGAACATGTACTCCCTGGAGGAGAGGAGGAGAGAGGGATATGATAGAGACATACAAGTATCTTACAGGGAGGAACAGGGTGCAGGAAAACACTATTTTAAGCGAAAAAGATGTTCCAGGACTAGAGGGCATGGGATGAAGTTGGAGGAGGACGATTCAGAGGAAACATGAGAAAGAATTTCTTCACAGAGCGGTGGTGAACAAGTGGAACACCCTGCCAGAGGAAGTGGTGGGGGCTGAAACAATCACGGGATTTAAGAATGCATGGGATAGACATAAAGGAATTCTGGAGGTCAGGGGTAAGGGGCAACAGACTTCTAGGAAAACAAACTGAACTTACAAGCTCAAATGGGCAGACTGGGTGGGCCATAGGCCCTTATCTGCCGACACTGTCTATGTATCTGTGTATCTATGTATCTCTTCATATGTCTTCCAGTGCAGACCCTGCACCATTTCAGTTGCCCTCCTCTGGACAGTTTCCATCCTGTCTATGTCTTTGCAGAGATTGGGTCTCCAGAACTGCACGCAATACTCCAGATGGGGTCTGACCAGCTGTCTGTACAGAGGGATAATAACTTCCTGTTTTCTACTGGTGATGCCTCTCCCTATGCATCCCAGTATCCCCCCAGCCCTCCTTGCTGCCCTCTCACATTGCTTGCCCACCTTTAGGTCATCTGATATGACTACCCCCAGGTCCCTTTCCATTTTTGTTGTTGTTAGTATCTTACCCCCATTGTGCACTCTTCCCTGGGCTTTTGTTTCCCAGGTGCATTACCTTGCACTTCTTAGCATTGAATCTAAGCTGCCACACATTTGACCATTCACTAACCTTGCCAAGTCCTTCTCATCCTTTCCACCCACCTTGTGCATCAACTCTGTTGCAGATCTTTGTGTCATCTGCAAAAGACATACTTTCCTTCCAGTCCCTCTGCAATGTAAACATAAAGACATTGAAGAGGATTTAATCCTAATACTGAACCTTGCGGTACCCACTAGTAACCCCTTTCTTCAGAGTGGACTCCATTTACTATTACTCTGTGTCCTATTCTCCAGCCAATTCTTTATCCAGGCTGTCATCTTGGGACCCACTCCCAGGCTGGCTAACCTGTATATTAATCTTTGTGTGGGACTGTGTCAAATGCCTTGCTAAAGTCTAGGTAGGCCATGTCCACAGCCCCTCCCTGATCTACTACTTTGGTCACCCAGTCAAAGAAATCTATCAGATTAGTCTGGCATGACCTTCCGCTGTGAATCCATGCTGCTTGGGTCCTGTGCCCCTCTGGCCTCTAGATAATCGACAATTTTTTCCTTCAAAGTGATTCCATCATTTTCCTACCACTGAGGTTAAACTAACAGGTCTTTAGTTTCCTGCTTCTGCCTTGCTCCCACTTTTGTGAAGGGGAATCACATCTGCCCTCCTCCAGTCCTCGCGTACCACCCCATCCTCCCATGATTTGTTAAAGAGGGTAGTCAATGGTGTCACTAGTTCTACCCTTTGTTCTTTTAGAATTCTGAGATGAATCCCATCAGGCCCCATTGCTTTGTCCACCTTCAGTTTTAAGAGTTCTTTCAGAACCCTTTCTTCTGTAAATGGGCTGGTAACAACTCCTGTATCCAGAGTGTTTCTACTGTTTGTTTTAGGTACCTCCCCCTCTTCCTTTGTAAATACTGAGCAAAAAATACAGGTTACTCACCTGTAACAGGAGTTCTAGGAATGGTATATGTTGTTCATCTACACTTTCTGGCAGGTTCCTTGCTGCTTTAAATCTTGCCGGAAGGTCTTCAAGCTGGCTCCTCCCACCCACCCGGGTGGTAAAACTTTCAGCTCCACCCATGGCGTCAGATCTGGCCGCTGGAAGCTCAGGTAGTCTGGTCCAAGCTGGGGAGGTCGAGTGGAGTCGTGTGGATGAACAACATATACCATTCCTAGAACTCCTGTTACAGGTGAGTAACCTGTATGTCTAGGGACATGGATATGTTGTTCATCCACACTAACCGAACTCCTAGCAGTTCTCCGGGAGGAGGGAGGCAAGGGGCACACCCCTACTTAGGGGAAGGAGACTGGAGAACCGAGGCCCCAAAACCAGCGTCCCGGCGTGACTCAAGGTCGATATGGTAATGGGTGATGAAGGTGTGTGCTGACTTCCAGGTAGCAGCCCTGCAGATTTCCTGGAAAGGGACATCCCTGGAAGCAGCCACCGATGCAGTGGTATGGTGGGTAGAATGAGCTCTTATCCCTCTGGGAGGCTCCATGCCCGCCAACCTATAGCAGAGATCTATGCAGGAGGTGACCCACCTGCTTATCATCCACTTGGCTGCAGGTCTGCCAAGTGCGGCTTCAGCGTAGGTGACAAATAGCTGGAGAACCTCGCCCCGAATTTCAACCATGCGCTCCTTATAGTAAGCGAGCGCCCTTCTAGGGTCCAGAGTATGGAGCCTATATTCAGCCTCCGAGGTGTGATTGGGGTAGAACACCGGCAGAGTCAACACCTGGTTAAGGTGAAACTCCGACACCACCTTCGGAAGGAACTTTGGGTGGGTCCCTGTGGAAGACCAGGTAAGGAGACTCGATGGAAAGCACCTGGAGCTCTCCCATCCTTCTGGCTGATGTAATAGCCACCAAGAAGGAGGTCTTCCACGACAGGTGAGAGAGATCACACCTGTGCACTGGTTCGAATGGCTTTCCCATGAGCTTTGCCAGTACCAGCAGTAGATCCCACGGAGGTGGAGGTTCTCGCACCGGAGCGGAAATGTGATCAAGGCCTTTGAAAAAGCATCCGACCACCTTCTCCTGCACCACCGACTGCTTCCCGGCCCGCGCCCGGTAAGCAGAGATGGCTGCCAGGTGCACCTTTAGGGTTGTCAACCTAAGCCCTTGCTGAGAGAGGGACCATAGATAGTCCAAGATGCTTGCCAAGGAACAGGAGGAAGGGTCCAGACCCTTGCCCTGACACCAAATGGAAAACCTCTTCCATTTGAAGGCATGGCATTTCCTGGTCGACTCCTTACAGGACGCCTCAACTACATTGAGGACCTCGTCAGAAAGACCCAAGGCCTGGAACTCTAGCCGCTCAGGAACCAGGCCATCAGGTGCACGGATTGAAGGTCCGGATGGAACACCTTCCCCTGACTGACTGAAAGTAGGTCCGGGCAAGCTGGAAGCTGCCTCGGGAGCCTGGAGCTGAGGCTGAGGAGATCTGGACACCAGCATTGGCGGGGCCAGTCTGGGGCTACCAGAATCACCTGCGCCTTGTCCCTCCTCACCTTGAGAAGCACCTTGTGGATCAAGGGAAATGGGGGAAAGGCGTAGAAGAGGCCCGGGGTCCACGGCCTCAAGAAGGCATCCCCCTGCAGCGAGCCCTGCTGAGGGGGGGCAGGCATTTAACAGCCTCAGCTTCGCGTTCTCCCTGGAGGCAAACAGGTCCACCTGAGGTGTGCCTCAATGGGAGAACAGATCTTGTACTACCTCTGGTAGGAGAGACCACTCGTGAGACACAGCCCCTATCCAGCTTAGGGCATCGGCCAGGGTGTTGGAGGCTCCTGCCACATGAATGGCTAGGAGATCCACCTCCAGGCTGCGCACGAGTGACCAAATGCGGAGAGCTTCCTTACACAGAGGCATGGAGTGCATCCCGCCCTGGCGGTTTAGGTAGTACATGGTCCTGAACCACTTGACCCCGTATGAACGGAGCAAAGGCGGTGAGGGCTAGACGAACCACCCGGAGCTCCAGCAGGCTGATATGGCATCGGGACTCCTGAGGGGACCAGAGGCCGTGCGCTCTGTGCTCCCCCAAATGGGCACCCCAACCCATCAGAGAGTCATCGGTCGATAGAGAGCCCGTCGGCTCGGGGCGGACAAACGGGATGCCCTCCTGCAGATGAGCTGGAATGGTCCACCACTGGAGGCGTTCCACATCCCTTGGGTCACTGTCACTAGCTGGTCCAATGGATCGCAGTGTTGTGACCACTGGCTGCCAGACCCCACTGAAAGGGACGCATGTGGCAGCGGGCCCAACGGACCACGCTGGTGCAGGCCGCCATGAGACCCAGGAGGTGCAGGAAGTCCCGGGGAGGGCTAAATTGCCCAACCAGAAATGATTGGGCAAAGGAGGAAAGAACCTCTGCCCTGTCCGCCGGGAGCCGTGCTCTGGCTCAGAGAGAGTCGAGCTCTGCCCCGATGAAAAGAATCACCTGCTTCGGTCCGAGTTCTGACTTGGCCTCGTTGAGGAGGAAGCTGATTTGAGAGCAAATCCGGAGGGCCAGATCTCTGGACCGCTCCACCTCCTGTCTGGAGGGGGCTGCTATCAGCCAATCATCCAGGTAAGGGTACACCCGGACCCCTTGGCGCCGCAGGAAAGCTGTCACCACTGCCATGCATTTGGTGAAGACCCTGGGAGCAAGAGAAAGGCCAAAGGGCATGGCTCGGAACTCGTAAAGGGATCCTTCCGCTCGGAAGCGGAGGAATCTCTGGTGAGACAGATGGATAGGGACGTGAAAAAACGCGTCCTGAAGGTCCAGAGAGCAGAACCACATGCCATGTTCCAGGGATGGTATTATCTGAGCCAGAGTGACCATCCTGAAGGTCCTAGACCTTAGGAACTTATTTAGGTCATGCAGGTCGAGACTGGGGCACCAGCCCCCCCATCCATTTTGGGACCAGGAAGTACTTGGACACAAACCCCGGGTCTTAGGGAGGGTCCGCCACCTCTCTGATCACCTCTTTCTCAAGGAGCAGAGCAATGTCAGCTCGGCGAGCCAACAGCGAGGCTGCAGACCCCGAGGCCCCCTGGGGGGGCGATGGCTCGGAAGGGCGGGGCCTGTCACCACTCCAGAGGCAGGCCCTTTCCTACCACTTCCAACACCCACTGGTCTGTGGTGATAGCAGACCAGGCAGAAAGGAAGTGGTGGAGCCGTCCCCCTCATGGGGGGAACCTGGGGTGGAGTGACGAGGTTGTGGGCGACACCCCTCAACCCATCACTGGGCAGACTTGGAGGAGGAACCGGCCAAGGGGCCACCTGGGCCTTTACCTCCCTGCTTCCTGGAAGAGGAAGCCATGGGCTTGGGTTTGGGATGCCAAGCGCAAGCCTGCTGGCCCTGATGCTGCTGGGCCGGACGTGCCGCAGGCGCAGACAGATTAAAGGGCTTGGGTTGCGGTCTTTAGCCCTTGTCCCTCTGGGTGGATGAGACCAAGTCCAGAGTGGCATTGGACTTTTTGATCCTCTGGAGGTGACCTTCCACTCCAGGGCCGAAGAGGTCAGTCCCCAGGAAGGGGACATCCACCAACTTGTGCTGGGTATCCACTGTGAAGCTGGATATCCTCAGCCATGCCCGACGGTGCATAGCCACTGCAGCCGCTACTGACCTGGAGCATGAGTCTCCGATGTCCAAAGCAGTCTGAAGTTGCTGCTTGGCCACTGCCCTGCCCTGGTCCTGTACCTGCTTAACCGTGGTCTGCAGGTCGGCCGGAAGATGAGGGACTACCTCGTCCAGGGAGCCCAACAGGGCATGAGAGAAGTGCACCATCAGCACGGCCGAGCTGGCTTGACGAAGGCCAAGGGAGGACGCAGCATAGACTTTGCGCCCGGCGTAGTCCAACTTCTTGGACTCTTTGTCAGGAGGCTTGTCCATGTCCCTGGCGCTTCCGGCACGCTGGAAGACGCTGTCGGTAACCAACCCCTCAGCTGAGGGGTGTTCTGAGAAACCAGACAGGGAGCCGGTAGGGACCGCATACTTCCTCGCCATCCTGGCCGAAGGCGCAGGGCAGGAAGCAGGACGCTGCCAGGCTCAGGCCGGGCCCACAATGGCCCGCGGCCACTGGAAAGGCCTCTGTAGGAGAATCCCCTCAGTCCAAAATCTCCGTGAGGGGGTACTTGGCCCGCTTGGATACGGGCTCGAGCTGCATCCCGGTGGACTCCGAGATGAGCCTACGCAAACCCATGAAGGACGATGGGTTATCGTCCTGCGACTGACCTCCTGAGGACTCCAAGTCGACCCGCCTGGAGAACAGGGAGGAATCGTCGGACTCAGAGGAGTCCGCAAAGAGCTGCCTTGTGCCTGAGCCACCCTCCACCTGCTGAGGGCGATCGGGAGTGAGGGTGACAGACAGCCTATGAGGCAGACCCTGGGCCGACTGAGAATTCTTGGTCAGGGCCCCAAACAACGGCTGTGGAGGCGGAGGTTCCACCAGAATCAGTGGGGCAGCCGGTTTTGGTCGAGCAACCGGCCTGGGAGCAGGCGCCTCAGCTAGAGCGAGGGGTTGCTTCAGCCGCTCTGGCGACAGCCACTTGATAGCCGGGGAAGGCGACGGCGTCGACTTGCTCCCGGACAGAAGAAGCTGTTGCCACAAGAGGTCCTCGTAGCGCCGACGCAACTTGCGTCGAAGCCTCCCCTCGTCCGAGGACGAGCGGTGACGCCGCTTGCCATGGTACCGAGACCGAGACCACCTATGACGACAGGATCAGCTGGACCGAGAAGAAGTCCAAGACCGTGAACCTCGGCTTTCCCGAGGAGGGTTCTGGGGCAGGGCGGGGGAAACCTGCTCTCCCCTTGGCTCAGAGGGTTCGACCGTGGACTCCGGAACCGGAAGCATGGCCAATAACACGGAAACCTCAATCTCCGCTGGGGGAGCCAGGGAGTGAGGATTTTTGGCTTCACCGGTAGACAACCCGTCCGATGGGTCGAGAAAAATCTCGACTGCGTCGACGGGAGTCTCGGTCAACTGACCTGACGGGGACGCTGTGAGGCCAGTGGCTGAAGCCGAAGGTCGACTACTTGGTGAGAGGGGACCTCTCCTGCTCCCAAGAGCGTCGACAGTGGGACTTACCTTTGTGGTCCTTCTTCTTGGACCGAGAAGAAGGCCCTGAAGATGATGGTCCCTCTCCCTTAGTGGAGAGAGACAGACAGAGCTCCTTGAAAGAAGCTGAATAGGAGGATCCCAAGGAGAGCGGGATAAATGCCGCGGCTGAGGAAGACGAACATGCGGCCTGCGCTGCCTCCTCCTCGAGGGCGATCATCTGCTCAAACTGATCCGCCGAGCCCGCCACCGGACACCGCCAAATGGGCCTCCTTCGACTTTACCGGAGGATAACATTTCTCGAGGCGCCCAAGTTGCAAACGGGCAGCACGGTCTTCCAGGACGTAGGCCGAAAAAGAAGAGCACAGGTAGCAAGCCTGCGGGTCATGCTCAAGGCCCAAGCAGTAGAGACACGTGGAGTGCGGATCCGTCTGAGACATCTTCTGCCCGCATAGGCACCTCCGAAAACCGGGAGTCGATTTGTCCATCGCAGCGGCGAGGGAAATAGATGACCGAAGTCTTGAAAACCTTAACAGTAATTTTGGGTAAACCGAAGAAATAGGAACCAGTCTTGTATGCAGAGCATTAAGGAGGGAACCTGAGCTTCCAAGCAGTAAGGAAGATCTGGCGTCATGGGGCGGAGCCGAGAGTTTTACCACCCGGGTGAGTGGGAGGAGCCAGCTTGAAGACCTTCCGGCAAGATTTATAGCGGCAAGGAACCTGCCAGAAAGTGTGGATGAACAACATATCCATGTCCCTAGAATATTTGTTTAGTATCTCTGCCTTTTCACAGTCACCCTCTGCCCACCCTCCTCCCCTTTATTAAGCCTCACTATCCCTCCTTGGTCTTCCTTTGCTCCTGATGTACCTATAAAAGTTTTATCCCCCTTCTTAACTGAGTTGGCTATCTTTTCCTCGGTTTGGGCCTTTGCTGTTCTG
The DNA here is from genome assembly GCA_016271365.2 of Neoceratodus forsteri. Taxonomy (NCBI): domain Eukaryota; kingdom Metazoa; phylum Chordata; order Ceratodontiformes; family Ceratodontidae; genus Neoceratodus; species Neoceratodus forsteri. Next base: position 1,226,034,785 of record CM028131.1, on the reverse strand, counting down.
ACTGCCTTCCCAGCTTCCTTTTGCTTTAACTGATACAGTTCTCTGTCCTGCTCCTTCTGTGATTCCTCGTACTTCCTGAATGCTTTCTTTTTCTCTTGAACCTTCACTGCCACTTCCTTTGAGAACCATAGTGGTTTCTTACATCGTTTCGTTTTGTTTATTTGCTTCACACAAAGGCTTGTTACCTCTGTGATGGCAGTTTTTATTATTCCCCATTGTTCTTCCACCCCTCCTTCCTGCCCATTTGCTAGTGCATTCCTTAGGCACTCACCCATTTTGGCAAAGTCAGCCCTCCTAAAGTCCAGTACTTTTGCCCTTGTATGACTTGACTCTATTGCTGTGTTTATTGTGAACCATACTGTTCGATGGTCGTTGGTTCCCAGATGGCTACCCACTTCTATATCTGTGATCCTCTCTTCATCTCCATTTGAGAGAACCAGGTCTAAGATTGCTCCCTCTCGAGTGGGCTCCAATACTAGTTGTCTAAGGCATGCCCCCTGTATGGCATCTACAATAACCCTACTCTTCGAAGTGGCTGCTGCAACTGCACTCCAGTTAACATCTGGCATATTCAGATCACCCATCAGCAATATCTCCCCTTTTTCTGCCATTCTAAGTATACTTTCTATCATTTCCTTGTCCATTTCCTCCCCCTGAGAAGAGTCTGTATCTAACCCTGTCGGATTGTGGTTCCATTGCCAGTCTCCAAATTTACCACAGTGCTTCTTCTTCTCCCTGTTTTCCCTTTTGTTCTGTTGCTTTGATTCCTTCCCTTATGTAAAGAGCTACTCCTCCTCCTCTTTTACCCTCCCTGCCCTCCTGTAGATAGTGTATCCAGGTATGTTTACGTCCCAGTCATGGTTTGTGTGTACCATGTTTCTGTGACTGCCTTGATATCCAGATGTTCCTCCTCCATCAAGGCCACTAATTCAGGAAGCTTGTTACTCAGACTACGGGCATTGGTACTCATTGCTCTCCATTTTTTGATGGCTTTACCTTCTGTTGCAGCATCCCCCACTGACCTTTCTACTTCAGTCTTTTTCTCATTTAGTACCCTGTTTTGTAGGGAGAGGCTGGGATTTTCCTGCTGCTTATCAGTGCCTCCCCCCTTGACTAGTTTAAAAGCTTGCCAATGAAGCATTTAAACCTACTGCTCAAAAGACTTTTTCCCTTCCTGGACAGATGCAGACCATCCTGCCAGTATAGGCTGGTGTCCTCCAGGTGGAACCCCAGTCCCCAATAAAGCCAAACCCCTGTTCTCCACACCATTTTTCAACCATTCATTAAACTGTATGGTGCAAAGTACCCTAGCCTCACTCATGCCATTGACAGGCAGCCTCTGAGAGAAGGATACTGTGTGTGCTACTTGTCTTAGGCCCTCCCCAATTCTACAAAGTCCTTCTGCACTGCTCTAATCTCATGTTGAGCCAAGTCATTTGTCCCTAGGTGGACAATGACATCCAGCTCAGACTCCCGTGACAGCTGTTCTCGTGATCCTGAGGATGCGCTCGCTCTCCTCCAAGCCATGGCACCAGGCAGGCACCTTACTTCAGTTTTCCTGCTCCCCCAGTTCTATCCCCCTAATAATCGAGTCCCCCACCAGGAGCTGCTTCCATTCCTTGCGTAAGAAACAACAGAAGCAACTAAGAAACTACAATACTTAGCCTTAATTCTGATTATATAGAGAAAACAAGTCTGTTGCATTGGTCAAGGTTACGTACTGTCCTGAGAAAAATTATGTTTCAGTAAGAAATGTCCCACTTTGGGCTTCTTAAAAGGTGGTAACCCTATATGCAAGTGTATGTTTTGTTTTGAATTTTCCTTTCCCAATAAAACTCCCGCTCTTCATCAATTAGTGCCATTGGATCTTTTACTTCCACCTGGACAGTGGCCACAGATGGCTTAGGGACCTCTGTTTGTCCCCCAATTGTTTAACCAGGAGTGACTCATGCAAAGATGGCACCTCACCATTGCAGCTTCCACTTCATACTGCATGCACTACAGTGTCAGTTAGCTCAATCATGTTTAAAGTGCTTGCGTAAGAATACAAATGTCAGTTTGTATTACATATTGTTTAGGATAGCCTGGAGTTTAAAAGGACAAGAGAGGTAATGTGTGCACCTGCTTAAGATGGCCACTAAACTTCAGAGCTCCTGGCTGTACCTTGGATAATCTGTCTTCATCCTTTTAACTGACTTGCCCCCCCCCCCGTGAAACAAGCTGCATAAAGAGGGGAGGACTACATCCATAGATTGAACCCCCTTTGAATGCCTGCGAATCATTTAAAAAGAAAAGAACACTGCTAGACTTGTCACCGCTAAGCCCAATGCTACCTGAAGCTAAGATATTCGTGGAAGGCTGTGATGGATCCGGAATGACAGGCATCCCTCCTTGAAACTATCACTGTTAATGTGAAAACCATTGGACAGACAGAACAGAGATGCAGTCAGCTATCAGAGTGCTTACCGGACGAGTGGCGAAAGCAGAGATGCAGCTCACAATGGTGGAAGGGTTGCAGTTTGAACATGTAGCCCAGCTCTCAGTGGCCTTGGCCTTTAATATTTAAACTTTTACATTACCAGTATAACCATACTCCTGTTTTCCATATTTCTGAATGGCCTTCCTACTTCCTGTTCCTCTGCGGCTGTTCACATGTACAAAGATGACATTGTGCAGTCTACCTACGGCTCTTCTGCTGCTGACCTTTCTGTTGGACTCCAGCAGGATTCTGACAGTATCCAGTGTTGCTTCAGATCCAATCACCTGTCCGTCAACGCTAAGAAAATGTTCTCCATGACCTCTGGCTCCCAGCAAAGGCTCGCCAGACTCTCCCTCATTCCATACCATCGATGGTACTGCAACTGAGTCAGTATCCCACTTCCTGCCTGTTGTGAGCTAGTTTTGAAGAGGATCCTCCCAATCTTTTGACTATGGTGACACCGTCTACACCACTGCTCCGAAGTTCACTCTTGTCAGACTGGACCCCCTCCTGCCTCTTCCTTCTACTCCCTCATGTTCCTTCTTCGTGACTTCACTACCCCCTTCTGCAACTGTACCTGGCCCCTGAGGCTCGGACCTCCTTCCTCCACCTCCCTGTTTGTTGGGTGCCCACCCTGGCTCTGAGAAACTTTTCTGTCCACCCTTCACTCAGATCTGTATGGCATCATTTCTACTCCTAAGACATGTTCACATCTGAAATAAAATGTATTGCAAGTGCACCCTACTATTGTATTTCCATTGATGACTCTTGCACATCTTGCACCTCCGCACAGTCTGGGTGGTATTATCTGCTCCCAGTCTGGTGTTCACACCTGACATTGTATTGCAATTTGTCCTTACTGCCCTGTCCCTGCACCCTTTATTTTAGGTTGCGCCAGTTTACCTGCCTGTATAACATGACTGAACCACTGTAATGTATTTTGTTACTACTCTTGCACCTTACTGTATTTTATATTCTTCTGAACCTTTTGTATTGTTTACTTCCTCACTCTTTCACCCCCCCACCCCAGAATGTACATGGAAACAAGCTATTACCAACTCAGTAAGTCTTTCCGTGTAAACTTCTGAAATAAATAAACAATGAGTTAATTTTAAAAATGGCAAGAGAGCTCAAAGACATTGTAGTAGGAGCTAAAATATCTTTCTACCCTCGACTATCCTAAGACTGTGCTCGACAAGCATCAGACATTTGCCAGAGTGAAACAGGGGAATAAGACCCCAGAAGAAGCAGACAACTTCTTTCAACAGCCCTTGGGGCACTCTCCAACAGCAGACCAGAACTCGCTTGATGCCGCCACTTGGACACAGCCCCTTCAGTAAGCAGTCCTGCCTCAGTGTAAAAGTGGTAATCAATGGTAGTGAGCCCCACATGCCAGGCACAGCACTAACATGCACCAAAAGGGAAAAAGTTGCATCCTATCCAGAAATTACCCCTTATCTTTGCTAGTGAGTTCAAAGTGACCCACATACTCTATAACAATATCTACGGGATCGTGAACTGTTCAAAAATCTACCATTTGATTATGTTTTGACTCAGTAGGTTCCTCTTTAGGCCCAGGTTTTATTGTTTTGTTTTCTTAACACCAGTGAATCCAATTCAACCAATGTTTTAAATCACCCATCACGGTCACTGTCTCATGCGTGATTTCTGAGGATCAGCACTTTGCATCTGGGTGGCAGTTAAGACTAACATGGGTAGAAAACAATTACTCGCCGTAGTAATATTTTTCCAAAGGAATCCCTCACTGTGCTTAACAACTGTATCATTCCTCTGGAATTAGCCGTCCTGGAGCTTTAGAATTTTATGCTAATTAAAGAACTTATAATGGAAATTCACACTCAGTTAGGTCATACTCACCCCTGCATTCTAACATCAGATTTATTTCTCCCCCTCAAGAAAGCCCCAAAGTCTTCTCTTCAAACTTCAGATAGATTACAGTTTACTGTTTTATTTCTTTTAAAAGTTTTACTTATTCTACTCATTTAGTAAGCTGTCGATACTCTGCGTTAGAGTGTAGATTGTGTAAATTTTAATATTTCTTGGTTCTGCATCGGATCCCAGGAACCCGAGAAGGATGTTTTGCAGCGTGGTTCTCACTTTTATGGAACTGCATTATTGTGAAAATAAAACAATCTTTTCAAATTACACTGCTTTGCTAAAACTATCCTTCGTTCCCTGATTTTGGGGACCAAAATGACAACTAGCTTCATTTGCAGATTTAAACACTATTAGGTGTTATTTTAGATTGTAGTTATATTGTAAAAAGGGAACTCAACCGTGTTTTATTATTTAAACCCCTTCTGCTTACATAGGGGTTTTATACCACAGTAAATTACTATTTTTTTGGATTCAGAACATTTTTCCTGGGTTGTCGGTGTTTGGGTGAAGGTCCAAAGAGGCAGCCGCGACCTGCACCACTCAGAACAGTGCTCACTGTGAAGTGCAGTCAACCCTTCAGATTATGTAGAACAAAGCAAATGTTACAGTGGCACTTGAGACCAACCTTGACATAATAAAGGTCACAGTCCGGTGAAGTGCATAAAAGATGTAAAGCAGAAGCTTTAAAAGACAGGTCTAACAGCATGCAGAGCATGAGGCTGTGCTCGAGTGCCATTGTAACATCTGATTTGTTGTCAGCATTTGGCATGACTGACAGCTCAAAAAGAGGACAGTACCCACAGGCTTTAAAAACTGTAAAGTTTCTTTCCAGTTACTGGCTAAGGCAGACTGCCACTAGTTGCATTTAAGGTGCCTGGGTCCCAATCACAATTTTGTCAGTTATGAGATTTATATTAAGTTTTGCAAAAGGAAAGGGCTTAAAAAAAAGAAATAAATAAAAGACATTGTGGCTTCTCAGTCTGCCTCCACGTCACCTAAAGGCTCAGATGAGGGTCCAGTCCCTCAAGGCAAGCAGCAGTCCCTGTCAAAGGGTACAGACAAGAAAGAAAAGGCTGCAAAAGATGGTTCAGAAATCAGGATGTCTGAATGAGGGAACCCTGAATCCAATAAAAATAACACCGCTTCTGAGCAGCCACCGGGGACGATGCCTGTAAAGAAAAAGCAAAAAGAAAAACATGTCACTGTCCCCCCTCCTGAAGAAGGAAAGGGCACGCTAGTGAGCACAAATAAAGCGTCCTCAATAGAGGACATGACTAAGACATGGCAATTCTTCCTGTTTTCTAGGCAATGAGGAATTTCATGACTATGTCTGTCCCCCTCCCAAGGTGCCAGTCCCATTCCCAATGCCTGTGGAGGACGAGGAAGTTGAATTATATTTTGAAGAGGAAGGTGAAGGAGAACCCCCCCCCCACAATTTTTTTTTGTTTTGTTTGCTTGTTTTTTTTGCTCCTACTCTGCCCCCTGACTGGTCACTCACACTGTTTAACCCCTTCCCGCCTTAGGGTAGCTGGTTCATTCCACTGGGGTGTCAAACAGACGAGGCATACTGATGAGTCCTGGTAGGACGAAACACGTGCCAATGTCATCTGTTAGCACCCTTTGCAAACTGTGTGAGAGGCCTTTCAGCACCATGCAATTCTGCTTAAAGTTGAACTAGCATAACATTCTGTGGTAATCTGCATATGCAGCCTATGATGCTTTGCACTGTGTGGGCATGTGTGATTTTGTATTTTCATAAAATTATAACACTCTGGGGCAGCTCATTCCAGGGGAATGATGCAGCTGTTAAGCACAAGTGAGGGATTCCTGGAGTTTGACATGGGGGCCTTTGCTTAGACAGTCAGGTGGTAAGTTAATCAGCGGGTGATCACATCAAACTGGTCCTGCCAATTTGGTGGTGCATCACCTTCATGACTGGCTTGTTAGTATTCAAGGCTCTACATGGTCTGGGTCGACTACCTCAAAGATCTCCCTGTTCCTTGCTCCCTACTCAACCCCAATGCTCCACCAATGCAGGACTGCTCGTAAACCCCCTTTCCTACCTCAAGCAGTCAGGGGACAAGGCTTTTGGATTTGCTGCACCTTTGCTCTTGAACTCGTTACCAACAGTTATCTGATTTGCTCTCATGGTGGAGGCCTTCAAGGTATCTTTTAAACGTATTTGTTTAATCAGGCCCACCCAGTTTAACTATAAGTGTTTTAACTCTAGTCATTGATTTTTTACCATTTAATATTACATATACTACTCAGAACCCATTTTATACTGTATGTTGCAGGATTAATTTGTCTTGATTGTAAGGTACTCTGATCCCTTAAGAAAAGGCATGTGATGAACAAAACTGCCTTGCCTTCATCTGAGCTCTCCCACTCTGCCATGCTCCTGATAGTGCTCCACTGGTTTCTCATTTCCTCAAAGTTTCTGAGGGCAATTTGACATGTTCTGGTTAAGCAGGCGTTCTGACAATTTCTGCAATTACACCATGTTATGACAGAGGCAAAGACTTGAACTTTTTCCTGTGCATTCCTGATAGGAACAGGAGTAGGCTTGTGCCTAGACAGACAATCTATTACCAACTGGTCTAACATGGGTTTGCTCAGACAGTCAAGGTGGAGGGTAGGGCCAATTCCTTCCTGTTTGAGACAAAACTATATACCATCATCATGGGACATGAAGCAAGATGAGGGACTTTGTCATATTAGTTCCAGGTTGTGCATGTTTATTTTATTATTTCCATATCTGGGCAGCGTTTTCCTATTCTCACAGTGACTCATATTTTATGAGTTTAGTCTCATGTACAAAAGGCAGTTGTGTGGGGTAGGAGACTTCTGGTGAATGCATTGGGTAACAAGAGTACAAACCGATGGCTGCTTGGTTAAGCGTTGTTCATTTTGGCAAGGTGCGCTATCCTGCATATATATACTCCCCTTAGTGTAAAATAGTAGGGTGTCTCTAATGAAGCTGTAGTCACTGTATGAGGGCGGCTGGGGGCAGTCATGTGTTGGTTGTAACTTCCATGTGAGCAACTGCTTAACTGCTACCCTCGTCATTTAGCAGGGATATCTGGTAAGCCTCAGCCAGTGTGAGATGGCTTGTTCTTTGTGCCACAGTATTATTATTATTATTTTTTTATCATTTATTTATGCCTCCAGGCTGCTGGCCAGCATATTTTTTTGTGGGGTAACACTTAACTACTAATCAGTTTGATTTAGCCCTATCTAGGCAAAAGGCTTTTTGGGATCCCTACATTTAAATGTCTCAATGTCCTCTCTGTGCAACTTTTTCTGGCATCTCATAGTGTGGGGAAGGTAATCTGGGGAGGCAACTGAGTTGAGTGACCAAGAGAACCCCCTCCCAAACTGCACAATGGACTCATTTGATAATTTGAAATTAGTCTCTTGGCATGTGAAGCGGCTAAACTGCCCAGCTAACCCGGAATAATTCTGGGAAAGCTCAAGGACCTTGGGTGTGATGGATTTCCTGAAGAGAGGCACTGCTCACCCAAGAAGACTGAACAACTGAGGAGCCAGTGTCTGTGTCACAGCAAGTAGCACACTCGCCTCGGAGGCTGGAAGATGGAAGGTGGTGGGTTCTAGCCCCACACTGGGAACTTGGAATAAATCCCAATACTGACACTGTAGTGCATCATGAGAGGGTTGCTGCACTTCCCAGGTGCCATCTTTCAGATGAAACGTTAAACAGAGGTCCCATCTGCCTGTTCTGGTGGATGTTAAAGCTCCCATGGCACTTCTCGAAAAGAGTAGGAGAATTATTTTTATTACATGAAGAAACATTTTACATATATTACAATAATGTCAGCTCAAAACTATAAATAATAGGCATTAAACAAATCCTTTAAACCAAAATCAAAATGCAACTTACAATTCACAAGAAAAAAAAAGGGAAAGAATGATTAACGCGACTTGCCTAAGAATTATATTTTGTGCTAATGTACATTCAGATTAACCAGTGTATTGCCCTCTATCTTCCTAAATATATTTCTTGTGAAAGTAGTTTCTTCTCAGTTTCTTGTATGACTCTAATGCTATGTAAAATGGATTGCAATAACTGTTCTTGATATATATCTAATTGCTGTACAGTTATCCTGCTTCTGACTTGCCATATCCAGTATGTGAAGCATTTAAGTATTACCCTTGAAGTGCTTAAATTATATTTTGTCCACAGAGATGGTAAAATCCCTAAAATAATAACTTGGGGGTTATTCTGAGAAAGGGGGAATGTCCCCATTTTTGTTTGTACAGGGTCCAAAATCCTTGGACGTATGCACATTCAAAATATAGATGTTGCATTGTCTCGAGCACTTCAACACATGCTTCACTGAGACAATATCTTTCACCCTTATCTCTGTGTTTGAAGTTATTCCTTACATTTAAGCTTTCTGTGTGTACATAACCATTGTAAATCCCTCATTTGAACTGGGATCCATAAGCATATGCTTAATTTGTTCTTGTTCATTAAATGGTCTATCCCAATATAAAGGTTTTTTTGTGAAATTGTGTTGTCTTAATTGCCTCATAGACTTTTTCCCCTAGTGCTGTTAAGTATGGTTTCTTTGTATATTAGCCATTGCTTTAGTTTCCCAAAGCAATGTTGAAAGTATGTTGGTAATCTAGTGAGTTTTTTCTGTTTGGAGATGGGCATATTGGTGTCCCATTATTGGTAATAAATAATCCAGTACCCATGACATACACAATGTTTGTGATTTAAGTAATACTGGTTTTATGTTCACATAGATGAATATACTATGAAAAAAAAACACAATGGGGTTTAACATGTTTATTCTTCCTTCAGCTATGGTTAGATATGTAATCCCTCTTTTGATTGGGTTGAGCTACCCCAAACACATTGAAGGAAACTATATATTTTTGTTTCTAATTATCGTGGAGATGGATAAATGGAACCAAGGTGTACAAACATTGGTAGCAAGTTTTAACCATATGCGCTCTTTTTGTTTGTTCATAAGCCATGTGTTCCATTGATGGAATCTGTTCAAAGCAGTGTTTAGTAAATTACCCCAGTTAAGAAATCCTAAATCCCCAGAGCCAAACGGGATACCAAATATCTCACAGGTGGTAGAGGTTATTAGTATTCCTGTTAGTTCTTGTGTCCAACACACCTACTGTATTTGTATACAGTTGCTTTTTAGAAAATTAATAGATGGTCCTGTTCTTGTGGAGAATTTTTGTAACTCATCTGACTTGTATACCTGAATTCTTGTCTGCCAACACTAAATATAAATCATCTGCGTAAGCCAGGGTTTTTATCTCCTGGTCTTGACTGGACACAGAGTCCTAGAATGTCTTCAGATGTATTTTTTGTATTAGTGGGTCTAAAGATAGTATACATAAAAGGGGTCCAAGAGGACAGCCCTGTCTAACTCCATTCAGGACTGGACAGCTAGACCCAGTTCATCCATTTATATAGGGGACACAGTAGCTTTCTGGTAGCATAATTTTATCCAAGAGGATACGTTCTCATGCAATTCCAAAGGTATGAGTAGAAAACCTTGTCAAAGGCTTTTTGTTGATCTAAACCAAGTACATATTCAGGAAGGCTCCATATCTGAATATAAATAACTGATATTCTTATGGTATTAAGGGAAATTCTAGAACTTAATACCATAAGAATAGCAGTTATTTTCCTACCCGGTATGGAACAGGTTTAAGAAGTGTGAGAGAGATGTTCCAGAGCTGAGCTAGTCTATTACTAAGGATTTTAGTTAAAATCTTAAAATAAGTATTCAATAATATAATGGGCCTCCAGTTTGATAAGATTTTCTTCCTTTTTACACAGAAAAATTAAAAGACCTTTATACAGCTCTTCTGCTAATCTCATTGTTTGTAGTAAAAAGTTGTATAGGTCTAAGTTCTACTAACAGAGATGGTAATATTGGCTTGTAAAGTTCACTGGGTAGTCCATCACTCCCTGGAGCAGTATCTGAATTTAAACTTGAGATTACCTGTGTTAAGCCTTTTGGTGTAATTGGTTTTATTAATGTTAATGTTAGATCATGGGGTAAATGTGGTAAATTACAAGAATGTAACCATTCTTCCATATGTCTTTTTGGGGTATGGGTTTCCAAATAGTTTGAGAATGTTTTTCTACCTCTATAAGAATACCCAACTTAATTGTCACCAACTCCTCTTCTTCTGTTTTAAGGCATTTTATACATTTTTTGGAACTCCTAGTGTTACAGCTATCAAAGGGTTTGTGTGAAATTTTCCCTTGTGTACCAAATTTTTGTTCTGCTTCTAGTGATTTAAGTCTATCACATTGAAATTGTAGTACTTCAGTTTTTATATTTGCTATTTGTCTGGAATAGTCTTGTATGTTATCTTTTTGTACAGTAAACAGATGGTATGATTGTGTTCGGAGGTCATTATATTATTTTGTTGTCCACCGAGTTTCCACGTTATTTTAAAATAATCTAAGATGTTTTTTACTGTCCTCCCACCACTCATAAGGGCAATCATACAGAAACAGGACTGACTTCCTACCTGTAATTACTGTATATTGTCTAATCCTTGCATAATTTCTGTAGTAATGAGTAGATTTGTATTCAGTCCCCAGTATCCTTTACCTGGTTTAGATCCCAAACAGTTTGTTATTGCAACACTTAACAGGCCATGATCAGAGCGACCACTGGGCACACTGATCGATTTAATACTCAACAGATGTGGGCATATGAACCACTAATCTATAATAATGTAAAGTTTCCCTTAAAATGTATGATGTGAAGTTTTACTGTTTGATTAAAAAAATATATATACTGTATATTTGTTTGTTTTAGTAATTTAAGGAATGTAGCATCACAATTTTTTTGTTTGTTTGTAACCCTCTATCTGAATGGAATCTGCTAACATTAAAATCTCCCCCCAAAAAAGGACATTTTTTGAGGTAAACAAAAATGATTGTGTTGCTTTTAATAAATGTATTCTTCCTAGCTTGGTTTGGGGAGGGCATATAAAATTTATTAATCTAAAAATCCTGTGAATCTATTGATATATCTACTAGGAGTGCTCTTCCTGGACAGATATCAACTACATCTGAATTTTTTGCCACGAGGTTGTTAATACAAATTCCTATTCTACTGCATATATCTCTCTTCTCCTATGGACCAATATGTTGCTCCCCATTTCCATGCAGTACTAGCCATCTGTATAACATGAGTAGTACCTAATTTGGTATCTTAAAAGAATACTATATCATAGAGACAGTTTTCAAACATTGCAAAAGTAGCTTTTCTGTTTATCTCAGTCTTTATACTACTGACATTCAGAGATGCCAATGAAAATTCATAGAAGTTTAAAGCCATTCTTTAGTAATTGTCATCAAGTAACCATCTTCGCCCCTGATCTTGTCCCCCATCTCTTTCTTTCTTGTTTACTTTTAGCATGCAAGGATTGCTTGTCCATATCTGAGGCAGGATCTTTTTGTGAGGAATGCATTGACGCTGTGGCAGATTCCATGTCGACATCTCCCTATTGTAATTATTTGTCAAGATTTTTTGTTGGTGTCCAATTTTTTCTTAGATTTACCTTCTTGTACCACTTGTAAGTCTCCTTCACTGGGGGGGGGGGTGGCATTTCTGTCTCTTTCTGGCTGTGAGGCTTACAACTTCAGGAACGCAGGGGGTAACTCCCTTTCTTGTTCTTGTGTGATCAGTTTCAGGGGGTGGGATTTTAGTGGGTATTGTCCTAGGGTGGTCTTTAGTGTCCGTTCCAGAGGTGGATGGAAATGTCGTTTTTATGGGTGTTACATTATTACCATGTGCAGTAGTAGCTCTGGCTGCTTCAGTACTGTAAAAATCTTACTCCCCATAATCTGCACTAACCATATTGTGTGCTGCACACGGACATGCGTGAATGTTCAATATGTCCTTCCTCTTCACAGAGGTTGCATTTTGGCACAGGCGTGCAATGAAAACTAGAATGTCCTAGGGTGTCACACTGGGTACATTTAATCTTTCCACAACTGTTGCTGACATGTCATGGGGACCCACATTTATAGCAGGATCTGGGCTGGCCTTGGTAAAATACTGTATAGCAGCTTATATTAGCGCTCAATATATTTAGTACAGCGCCTCTAGTAGCACATATTAGCACTAAATATAATTAGCGCTCGGTGTCCCCGCAATTACAGTACTGAAAGCGGGTGGTGTGAGTGAGCGCTAGTAAATTAGCAGACTGCTGCATTGATTGGCAGCAGCTTACATATCAGTGTACTAGTGACCGACCCGTCCCCTCATACTGGTTTGTCTTCTGTTAACTTCTGTAGCTATACTGTGCTTCGTACATGCCTTTTTGCCTTGCGATGTCCCTCGAAGTGGATCCAGTCCTCACAATTGAAGAGGCAATACCCGATGGAGACTAGCACGGTCTCAGGTGCAGATTTGGCAGAGTGCTCTAGTGCCGAGTTAAATGAGACTGCCACAGTAGCCAAAGAGCTCGCTGGTGCTTCTCCACCCCCTTCAAAAGGAAGCAGCCACTCCCCTCACGTTAACTGCCCTCCTAAACCTAAATTCCAGCTTGGGAAGTACACTGTCGAACAGGGGGTCATGGCTATAGTCTGGGTACTACCTCGCTACCACTGGAAGTAAAATCAATGAAAGCTCAGTGAGAAATTTTAAAGCTATCTGTTGCAGTTGCAGAAAACACCAGACTCCACTGCTATGTCCCCTGTTCATCCTAATAAATAAATAAATAAATAAGTGTGGTCATTCGACCCATTCAGAGGATAATCGAGAGGGGCAGCTAAAAACAATTGTAAAATCCCTTTGTACAGAAGAGGCAGTAGTGAATGTCGGTGTTATCTAAGCTGCAGCTGTGGGAATTGTAAAAGTGAACTTGCCACAGCTACTGACAGAGAATGGGCATCATCTGATATTATCCAGTAAGTGTGTTTAGGATTCCTACACGTACAAGCTACAGTAAACACAAGGGAACTAAAGCAGAGCGCAAAACAGAGTGATTTTTAAAATCTGAAAGCTTCATTTTGTCAAGAATTGCCTGAACAAGTGCTCAGGAGCCGATGCCAACACAGCTAATCATTAACATGGATGAGACAGGGGTCAACATGACCCCTATCTTGGAATGGACAATGGAGGAGACAGGGCTAAGCAGGTGTCTGTGACAGGCTTGGGAGATAAGCGACAGATCTCCGTGGTTCCAGTCTGCACCCTGTCTGGCAATATGCTGCCCCTCAACTAATCTACAAGGGTCGCAGGTGTAGCATGCCACCCAGCACAAATTCCCCAGTGAGTGGAATGTGACTCACTCGGACAATCATTGGGCAAACAATGAGACCACAATACAGTTTATTGACAAAATGTTTGCGTGCCTCACGTAAGATCGTTCATACAATCCCTGGCATTACCCAATGAACAGAAAGTTCTCCTTGTGCTCGACCTGTACTGAGCACACATGACAGAGCAGTACTACAATATCTTGAGGCCAATCACATCATCCAAGTGTATCTGCCTACATAATATACTGACGTCCTGCAACCCTCAATGTCTCAAGTCAACAAACTCTTTAAGGATTTTTCTAAAAAGAATTTACAAGCTGGTATGCAGGGGCTGTATCAGACAGACTGCGGCTGGTGGAACAGAAAGCCTAACTGTGAAACTAAGGCTCCAGAATCTGAAAGAGTATCACTCTCTGTGGCTAGAGAACAGCTTTAATTCCTTGAAGGCACGCCGAGGCTACTGACCAGCGGCGTTCAACAAGCAGAGCATACATACAGTACGAAAACTGGCTCACCGATGTAAGTAGAGGCTCATTTTCACTTACTGGGTATTGGCTGATAGCCAGGTCGAATACCGATTCATTCTTTTTCTGCTTCACAGATGGTGCAACATACAAAAGTGATGTGAAGCACAACAGAAGCTGAATGAACCGAACTGCTGTATCTCAACACTTTTTTGTATTAGCTGTGGATCAAAACAATAAAGCAAAGTATTCTTTTTTTGGTTAGCTGTAGGTCAAGCTGAAGGAATCTATTATAGCAGAAGTTACCTGAATGGAACCAAACTGTTGTGACTGAGCACTTCATTTTATTTATTTTTGGGCTTTTTCGAATTAAATGAAGTACAGTGCTTGCTGCTAATAGGGTGTTAAGCATGCTAAACGGGCCAATGACATGCCGATTACATACCGCCAGATGGTAGTTTCCATATCAGATATTATTAGCGGGCGGTTTATAATAGCGGGTTTTCGTTTTCAGCTAATATCGCTACTATAAACCGAACGCTAATATTATCTGCTATACATTAAAATGCTTTTGTCACGGCCCAGGTGAAAACTATTTGGGAGATGCAGTATCCCAGTATCATTTTGTCATAGCTTAATCTTTCCACCCCCTATCGAGAAACCCTCACAATCTACGATGGGATCTGGGGTTCCTTGTATATCACTTTGCTTTTCCAACCAGTGAATCACAGGAGATATATTGACCCCCTAATTCCTGAACAAAACTGTCAGTCTTGTAGGTAGGCTTTGTCAGAGGGATAGCTTGAAATGGGATCCATAACAGAGTATTTTTCTGGGGAAGAGTATTGTGCCCCAAAACAGTCTAATAAAGTCTCTGACCTAAATCAGACATCAAAGGTGCTCTCTCTGGGTACATGGATAAGAGCATACACATACGCCGGTAAAAATCCCAGTGTTTGTTTAACATTTTGGCATCATTCAAACGGTGAGGAGGTATGTCCATTCCACCAAAGTACCTCAATCTGATTGCATGGCAAAGACAGATTAATTGGTTTCTGAAATAAACTGGCATAAGTAGGAGCAGTTAAATTATTGGTGACTGCCCCAGTTATATTTGTGTCAACAGGAATTGTTGGGGTGCTATTTTCTGGATCGGTAGCAGTAGAAGCTCCCCTACATTTAAATTCTCTCTCCCATCTGATCTGCCTACAAAAGTATTAGTAAGGGCTTCATAAAATATTTTCCTAGAATTTTCTGTTGGGAAAAAATAAATAGTACCTCGTGTGCTAGCTGTAGATGCCTTTGACAGGTTAGTTTTCTCAGTCTGATCTGTATGTAGAAGTTGCAGTGTTCCGTATGACAGCTCTGCTTTATTGTCAAATTGTGGTTGTGCAGACTGTGTAGAGGTTCCCAGGATAGTTATTTTGGGGCCCGGCATCCATTTCCCTTCTGCTGCTTGGATCCATCCTGCATTGGAAAGAGTCAATTCCAGCACCAATTTTCCTTGTGTTTGTCCTAACTGGTTAGCTCCTTCTTCATCCATTTGTGAGTTTGAATCCAGGGTTTCACTTCACGGTTATAGTAAACAGAAAGACAGCATTTTGTTAAAATCTTTTTTCTGGCACATTAGGTGGGCTGTCATCATTTTCTCTTCTTTTCTTCCTCTAGTTTACTCTTTTCAGCTTGGTAGTCATTTTCTATTTCCTTCATTTGTAAAAGCAAATGCTGCAGAGCCCCCTGCAGAAAGAGATGGAGAATGTCCCCTATCCAGGCCAAATTTCCCCCCAATCACTAAAAATTCCATCAAGAGCTTAATCTGGTTCTGCATGTCAGTTTGCATCTGTATCTTCCTCCTCTCCCCCAGGACGAGGCTGAAAGTAGGCAAAATTGCCTAGTCCTCCTTTCCCGGTCAACAAAAACTAAATAAAATAAATATCTGGCTGGGATGGAATATCACAATGCCTATTCTACCAAACAATGGGGAGTGGCCTCATTCTGCAAAAAGACTTACAATTTGAGGATATAGGGATGCAGAAGACAGTACAGTTATGCAAGAACTTACCGCAACAGTAGATCTTTGAGAGGAGCTCAGGTAACACAAGTAGGACTGAAGACAGCAGGCGGTAGGACTCCATGGAAAATTTCTAGCTAGCAGTATACAGTGGGGGACCGCCCCCTATATCAGCCCGCTCTGACGTCCCATGTGGTATAAAGGAGGTGGCCCCTCAGCATCCCTCGGTTCTCCTGCGGAGACTCCGGCACAGATGAAAATTTCATGGAGAAACAGAGGATCCTCCTATAGCTCAGGAGGCAGATGTTCTTGCTGCTTATGCAGAAGGAATCCTTTGAGGGAAGGCGGGTGGGAAACAGCACCTGCAAGAGCTCCTCTCGGCGATCATAGGAATCATAGGAAAGAATTCAAGCAATTACGGACTTCCATCCTTATAGCTTGCCCTATCCCCAAATTACTTAAGTGCTTAAAATTCATAAACCCTGTCCATGAACTCCATGTCCAATCTAGATTTAAAAGTATCCATATTAGGACTCTCAATAACTAATGCAGGAGATCATCCCAGGATGAAACCACCTTTTGACTAAATCAATTTTTCCTTAATTTTAGGCTCTACCTAGGCTGAAAAAGTTGTTTAGAATGTTTCCTAGAGCTTGTCGATCAGACTTAAATATAATTCCCATTTCCACATGCAATAAAGAATCCCCAATAGCTTTATAAAGCATACACATGTCCCCTCTGAACCTTCAGTAGTGCAGAGAATACAGACCCAGGATTTCCATCCTTTCCCTAAAGGATCTAGTTCAGAGTCCTGTTATAGCTTTAGTCATTTTTCTCTGAATACTCTCCATTCTAACAATACCTTCCCTCCTGTAAGGTGACCACACCTGAACACAATACTCCAGATGGGGTATAACCAAGGCGCTATACAGCGGGATCAGAACTCTGGCATCCCTACTGGATATATGTCTCAAAATGCTATTTAGATGTTGGTTCGCCTTTCTTATCTGAATTGAGCAATGATGATTAAATTTAAAATCAGGGATGATCATAATGACCAAATCCCTTTCTTGTGCAGTGACAGACAGCATATCGCTCCCAATTTTGAAAACCGCTTTAAAGTTCTTGTTTCTGAAATGCATAATTTTACATTTTGCAGAGTTCAATTCCAATTTATTTGTCTCTGACCATGACTTGATGTTATCAATAGCTAGCTGTAAGGGCTGCATTGGTCAGATTATTAACGTCATCTCTAACACAGTCACCTGCAAATTTAGATAACCAAACATTAGAGTATTTGTTTTCAAAGTAGATATATAAATATTAAATAAGCAAGGTCCCAAAACAGAACCCGAGGACATGCACTTGTCACAGGGCCCTGTCTGAGTAAACCCCCATACCACTACCCTCTGACTCCTGCCCCTCAACAGTGTATGATCCAACACAATACATTAGTCTCTAATTTAAATTCCCTCAGGACAGCAATCATCTCACTGTGTGGCAATTTATCAAAGGCCTTTGCTAAGTCGGTAACAACATCAACATCAACTGAATTACTCAAGTCCAGTTCTCGATTAACATTCTCATAAAAGGTCAATAAATTGGTCAAACAAGATCTGGACTTGGTAAACCCGTGCTGTAGTGAATCTGTCTTGTTATTTTCCTCCAGTGAAGCCAATATCTACTGTTACGGTAAGTTCTCGCATAACTGTACCATCTTACTTTGAGCAGAGCTCTTGCAGCAGGTAACACAAGTAGGACCGAGTCCCAAGCAGTACATAGTCCATTACATGCAGGGTGGGGGAAGCATAGAGATACAGACTGAGTCCCTCAGGAGAGGAGGCCCTGCAGGGCCGCCAGGCTGAAGCCAGTCCTGTGCCTAGAAGCAATGTCTAGACTATAATGCTTAATGAATGTGTGGACTGAACTCCAAGTGGCTACTGTGCATAAGTCTGCTGCAGACACATTCGTCAAGGAGGTGAAAGAGGCTGCTACTCCTCTGGTGGAATGGCCCTTTACCAGTCCTGGTAAGTGTTTGTCATACTTCTGGTAACAGAATACAATGCAACTAACCAACCACTTAGAAAGGGCTCATTTTGTAACACATCCACCTAACATTCAGGGGGCAAAAGAAACCAATAGTTGGTCAGATTGTCTGGATCCCCAGGTTCGGGTTAAATAATACCGAAGAATCCGGTGGGCATCTAGGGTGTGTAACAGAGCTTCTCCTCAATTTGAGTGCTCTGGACAATAAGCTGGCAGGATGATGTCTTGGTTAAGGGTAAATTCAGACACCAACTTTGGCAGAAATTTAGAATATGTTCACAGAGACACACTGTCCTTGTGAAAATTTAAATAGCGCTCTATACACATCACAGCCTGAAGCTCAGAGATCCTCCGAACAGAAGTGACTGCAATCAAAAATGACACTTTCCAAGAAAGAAAGCACAGCTCGCAATCTACGGCTGGTTCAAATGGAGGCAAAGTAAGTTTTTCCAAGACAAAAAGAAGGTCTCATGGAGGGATGGGATCCCTGATGGGTGGCTTTGTATGAAGAATGCCACACAAGAAGTTTCGTGCAAGATCTGACTGTGCTAGGGTTAGTCCCTTCACAGATGTATGATAAGCTGACACCGCAGAGAGGTGCACCTTCATGGAAGAGTAGCTGAGGTCTGAGAGGGAAAGAGAAAGGAGGCACTCTAGAACAAAGTTCACTGGACAAGTGAGTGGGTCTACTCAACAGGTGATGGCCCAAAGGCAGAAGCATTTCCACTTTACTGCATATGTAGCTCTGGTGGATGGTTTCCTGGCAGCCACCTGAATGTTGGCTATTCTGGCCGAGATCTTGTAGTGGGAAATGGCTAAGTCTGTAGGAGCCACAAATGAAGGTGTAAGGATCTCAGGTCTGGGTGGACTAAGGTCCCGTTGTCCTAAGATAGCAAGTGTGAAGTGAGTGGGAGTGGAAGAGGTGGTTCCCTCATTAGCTGCTGGAGTAGTGGGTACCAAATCTGTCGAGGTCAGAAGGGTGCAACCAGGATCATGTCTGCCTCTTCTGACTGGAGTTTGAGAAGAACCCTCTGTATCAGGGGAAAGAGAGGGAAGGCGTAGAGGAATTTCCCTGTTCAGAGGGACAAGTCTCACCAGAAAACACCAGGCCCTGAATCTAGCAAGCAAAAACTGTGCAGTTTTGTGTTGCGTGGAGATGCAAAAAGGTCCAACTCTGGCAGACCCCACCTGTCGAACAGATCTTGTACAACTAATTGCTGGAGTTCCCACTCATGGGTTCTGCATCTTGACCAGCTCAGGGTGTCACAAACGCACTCAGCAGGTCAGGCCCTCTGCTACCACAGTGCCAACCTCAGAGCACAGTATTGTGAACAGGTAACAGAACAGGGTAACCCTTGTGTCTGCTTGTGGGTCCGAATCACCTTTAGTCTCAAGTTCTGGGGATTCAAACTGTGAACCTATGCTAGCATACCCAAATGTACAGACTCAGATAATCTGCTCTTCAGGGATGCCAGATATCTTTCACCTAAGGGCACCTAACCAGGTATCCAAAATGAACACTTAAGGAGACCACGTGGTGCAGGCAGCCTGGTGCTAGCACTCTCTACTCACTCCAGCCACCCACTCATTTAATTTCATTATTTCATCAGTTGGAGCTCTAAAAATCAGCTGCAACACTACTCAGCAAGCGTCTGAGGTAATTCTCTACCTCTTACTGATCGGATTTCTCTAATGGAGATTGCGATGAAGAAAACTTTGCCAAAACGCACACCACCTGCAACGCCAGAGAAAGGCCCTGAAATGCCTAGAGCCTCTAGCAACTCGGACACCGAGGGGCACCTTAACGTGACATCAGAAATGGAGCCACCTACATTAGCGGGCTTTCTAGCTGAATTCAGGCCATTCAAAGAAGAGCTGAAATCTCTTACCTCAGAGATAAAATCAATCTCGTATGCTCTCGAAGATATCTCTCGCCAAACAACTGACACGGAAACCCGGGTCATATCCCTAGAAAAGCACATAGGTAGGATTGACCCAGAAGTTACAGTGACCAGACAAAAAATTGCTAAAATGGAGCTCAAAATAGAGGACCTTGAGGGATGGAGCTGCAGAAACAATGCAGTACTCATAGGTTTACCAGAATCTCAGGAAGGTCAAGATGCCATACTATTAATGCAGAAATTTGTGGAAAAAATAGCCAGTCCCTCACCGTTCGGTACCAAGTATGTGGTCGAGAGCTCATCGAGCACTGAAACACTTTAAGCGGCGCTTCTATGAGGCTAATCATCTTCCAATTCCTTAATTATTTAGAATGCCAACACTTTCTCTCCAAGGTCCGGGATCACCAAGAAATCCGCTGGGAAGGACTCCAAAGTACGAATCGCATTGGATCTACTGGCTACTGTATGACAAATGCCATACTCAAGCTTCCACACTCTGGTAGCCAAGCTGATCACCAAGGGAATTTGTTTCCGCATGAGTTACCCTGCAAAATTACAAGTTTTAATAGCAAGGATATGGCACAGCTATGAAGACCCTGAAGCTGCTCGATCAAATTTGAAAATCTCCCTCCCCGATCTCTTTCGGGATCCCTGAATTACGTGACTGAGATCTGCCCATCCTTTTCTCTGAACTCTGAGAATAAGCGTAAATAACCTCATATGTTTTTGCCATAAATGTCTATGTCTCTGGGACTGTGCCTTCAATCAGTGGTTACCTCGAAGACTATAAGGGAAAATGTAATCTGCTCATATCTAGGGAAGTTTATAGTGTAAAAGGCAGGAAAGTTTCTCTTGTGGTCCCAGCACCTATTCACCGAGATAAATTGCAGGGGAGGATGGAGTAGGCTTCAGAGAGCTGGATGTGGAGTAAAGGGATCATCGATTCAGAATCAATCTCTTGAAGAATCCCGATTTACCCCCAGTCCATCTCTTCACTGCGACTCGAGTGATGCTGCTTCACCGTGCACAATTCCATTTCTATCTGATGCCACTGATACGCGCAGTTTCCCAAAACGTCCACCAGAGGTCATTGTAATACTACTGTATAAACAAAAACTATTAACTTGCACAGCTAGTTTCTCTGGGCAAAGACTGACATTTAAACTGTTCGATGTGGTCACTGATCCTTGCTGGGATACTACAAGCACACCTCTTAAGGTGCTTAATGAATTGTGTAGTACACAAGGATTTAACTAGGTTTAGTCCCAGAAATAAGGGCTGTCTCGTTTCAGTACTTGGTTAATATGTACTATTTACACGGTTCATTCTAGTTTAAGGCTTCAGCACTCAATGTGGTTGATATTTTTATGTTTACCTCCTTATATGTACCACCTCAGGAAATATCCCGAGGTGTTTCTTTCACTAAAGTACATAGTTCATTCTTAGTGACTAAGTATATGATTTGAATGGGATGAGATCGGTTTGAGGATTCCATAGATATTCCATTTAGATTGACTGCTGAATAGAGAGACATAGAGGGAGTTAATTAGATGCAATTTAAGTAACAATCAAAGAGAGTACTTACTGTTTTTGATAACAAGCACAACATATACTCCCTCGTTGAGATTAGCATATTTTTACTTAGAGTTATAAAGACTTCTACGTATGGTTGTTGTACTAGTTCCATTACTTCAGGAAGCAATTTGGGGTGGTTGGAGGGAGGGAGCTATGATGATGGCGAACTGTGGAACACAGTCCGCAACAGTAGTGGGTTTTGGGAAGGCTGGGTTATCGCCTTTAAATAAAACTGTTGCACTATCAGATAGGGGTAATCAGGGGTTAGTACGAATCAGAAAACTATATAGGGATCATATGAAGGGGGGTCTTCAACATAGAATCATGGGAAGGAATGATCATGACAAGTTTCTGGTTTACAGGGGAACTTAAATACATACTCCTTTACTTTAACAGGGATGGCTAACACTTTTAAAATTGCCACTTAAAATGTGAAGGGCCTCAGGCAACAATTGAAAAATATAAAGTATTGAAGCAGTTAGCATTACTATCCATAGATGTTGCGTTTATACAGGAGTCACATCTTCTAGACTCTGAAGTTAATGAAGTCAGAAGACAACAAATAGGGTATGTTTTTTCAGCAGGAGGTATTACTCGAAGTAATGGAGTCCTAATACTGATATCAAAAAAAAACCTCCCTTCTCACTCATCCAACTTATCAGGGATCCATGGGGTAGATTTGTTTATATTCACTGTACTTTATATACTGTCAACCTCTTGTTGGGATCTGTTTATGGACCCAATATAGAGTCTCCAGATTTCTTCAAGCAGCTGATTAATGCATTAACCCCCTTTGTATCTTTGCCAATAATCCTCGGTGGTGACATGAATACCGTTTTTGACTCCTCACTTGATCACTCCAGCAGACCTTGTAGAGGCCTTTCACCAGCTCAGCGAGCACTCCGGGAGTTGGTAAACAATTTTGGTTTATGTGACGTATGGCGTATATTTCATCCTACTGAAAAAAGCTATACTTTCATCTCCCCTGTTCACGAAACCGCATCCTGAATTGACTATTTGTTGTTATCCCAAAATCTCCTGGTCAGAATCCTGAATGCCTCCATCCAACCCGGCCCACCCTCCGATCATTCACTAGTTATCTGCCATTTATCTCTGGTTTCACCTTCCAAAAGGAATGTGTGGTGGAAAATTAATAATCAGCTGCTGAAGGAACCCGTAATGACTTTCCACGCTCAGCAAACACATGGAGCAATTCATTAAGGACCATCTAGGCACTGCGTCAAGACCAGATATCATATGGTGTGCTTTTAAGGCCTATATTAGGGGCATACTGATTAGCTTATTATCACAAAGGGAAAAAAGAAAGGACCAGGAACTGCTTACCTTAATCAGATTAGGCTACTGAAACAAATTTGACACCAGATTCTGCAGAGGATATTAAACAGAAATTGGCCAAATTGAGGGATGCATATCTACAGATTTCGAAGGAAAAGGCAGAATTTGCTATCCTGAGAACGAAAGCAACATACACAGACAAGGGGGGGAAGGCAGGACATTTACTAGCACTCAGAATAAAACAGCAGGAATCATTTAAATATATTCCATCCATCTGTTCCCGAGTGGATGGCACACTGAAAACATCCCCGACTGACACTGTATCCGAATTTCGAGATTATTATACCAAATTTTACGCTTCCATGTCAAACCCACCCTCAGATCAGGAATTAGATTCTTATTTAAAACGCATCCCAACTGCCCTCTCTCCCAGAGACAAAACAACAATCACTTATAGTCCCCATATCTTATATGGAAGTAGCTAAAACAATTCAATCCCTACCTCCGATAAAACACCAAGCCCGGACGGCTTCAGCGAACTTTATAAGAAATTCCAAAACAGTTAATCCCTTTTGCTACCTCTATTCCAACAAATTTTATCAGGAGTATCCGTGGATGGCACTCTATTTGAAGCTTTAATAGTTCTTATCCTTAAACCAGATAGAAACCCAGAGTTAACTACCAGCTACCATCCACTATCTTTATTAAACCAAGATATTAAAATACTAACCAAATTAATAGCAGAACGCATTAATGTAATTTTACCGGATCATATCGGTCCCGAACAAGTAGGCTTTATGAAAGGACGATCGTCGGTAGACCATCTCCGAACACTTTCGCATGTTCTCTCAGCATCCAGGGATGCTCATTTTCCAGCAGTTCTAGTTTCGCTCGATGCTGAGAAAGCATTTGATAGAGTGGACTGGAATTATCTGTTCCGTACCCTCAATGCCTATAAATTCCCCACCAAATTCCAAAACTGGATAAAAGCGTTATACCAAGTCCCTTTGGCACGCATTTCTGCCAACGGTGCGATATCCAATCTTTTCCCCTTACAATTTGGAAATAGACAGGGATGTCCTCTTTCCCCTATACTTTTTAACTTGTATTTAGAACCCCTGATCCATAGATTAACGGATTGTGACCAGATCCAAGGTATACCTATTGCATCCCAAATAATTAAGTTCTTGGCATATGCCGATGACATTTTCTTACAACTATCTTATCCAGATACCTCTCCCTCCATGATATCACTTATCAGAAAATAAAGCCATCTATCTAATTATAAGCTCAACACAGATAAAACGCTGATCTTTCCCCTAACCATAAGGTAAACAAAAGATCCATCACTGACTTGGGTTTGTCATGGAAGCAGGATTGCTTAAAATACCTGGGTATCATAATCCCCAGGAACCCAGCCTTTCAAAAACTAAATTTGGATTCCTCTGAAAATCATCCATCAAGATCTGGATAGATGGTCCAAACTCCCTCTCCATATGGGCAAAAGTCAATCTAGTTAAGATGAATGTATTTCCCAGGCTTTTTACCCCTTGCAGTTACTCAACATTTGGCTACCTCTTTCTTGGTTTAATAATGTTCACAGACTAATCACACAATTTGTCTGGTCTAATAAACAACCTAGATTGGCATACTTTAAGTTAGCAGCCCCCAAGGAGAGAGAGGGATTACGCCTCCCTCATTTAACTTTCTATCACTGGGCTAGCCATGCTGTTAAACATCTCAGATGGTTGTCCCCCAAAGAAGAGGTTTTTAATTACCCATCCTTGCCCCAATGGCAACAGCTTAATCTGGTTCAAGGTCAGTTGGCATTCATCTGTATTCCCCCTCCTCCGGGTCGTGCCTGAATATAGGCAGGATTTGTCTAGTGCACTTACCCGGTCAACAAAAGCTAAATAAATAAAATAAATAAATGGCTTAAAATTGAACTCTCTTTTATTCACGACAGTGGTCTTTACCCTGCTGCACTTCTCCATGTTAAGGTCAGGGTCCTGCCTGCAAATCTAATACTAACCCCCATCGCTATAGCTGTTAAAAATCACTCACAATTATGTAGCTTCCTTAAATATAACCAAACTCAGGACCCAGCACAGCCCATATGGCGAAACCCAAACTTAAAGATAGACAATAAAATACTTGTAGCTAACTGGATACCTCATCTGAATGATTCACGTCTTCGCTCATTTATCTCAGAAGAAAACTCCTGGCTTTCCTCTGCAGAGATTTTAAGCACTTACAATCTGCCCACGAATTATAGTTTTAAGATTTTCCAACTAAAACATCTCATTCTAAAGGTCTCTGGAATAACTCCTCCTTTACAGGATAAACCATCCTTTCACAGTGTAATAACCTCAAGTCCGCCTACAACAATCAGTGTCTAGTTGTTATGAAATATTGTATAACTGGGCTTACCCAACTTGTTTTGCTCCATCAGACTACTGGCCACCTTTCTTCCCCACTAGAGAATTAGATTGGACTGAATTATGGCATAATTGCCATAAATACATTACCAGGACCGACCGCCTACCCAATTCCACATTTTACATAACTTATACTATTCTCCACAGAAACTATTCAAATTCAGTCTTCTCCCATCTCCTATTTGTACTAGATGTAAGAAAGAAGGATCTCTATATCACATCTTCTGGAATTGTCCTAAAATTACTCCGTTTTGGAACACTAGTCTGCAAAATACTGACCCCTTATTGGGTTTGCATGACCTATTTACCCCAGAAATCTGCCTACTAGGGGATTCTATGGAGATTCCTGTATTAATCAGGAGATACCACATGGCCCTTATCTCCATGTCCATTAAGAAATTAGTTCTACGTCACTGGAAGGACAGTGACAATATCTCATATGCAGAGTGGCTCAATGAACTCCCCGCAAATCTCAGGACAGAAAAAACAATAGCGAGTCTCAACAATAAGCCTGAGAAATATGCATTAATATGGGATCCCCTGCATACATTGTACTCTTTGAAGTTTCTACCCCTAGATATATCATTCCATTGTCTCGAATAGACTCCAGACAGATATTGGTGTTGAATTAGTAGAAGGAGGAGAGGCTTAATGGGAGGTGGGCTGAGGGTGGGGGTTGGTAGAGGACAGATCCCTGATACCGTATATATGTCTACTATGCATTGTGTTTCTGGACCTGTTCTTATTATTGTAAAAAAATCAGTAAACTTTGATTTGAAAACAAAATGAACCCTTAAACTCTATAAAAGACCTTAGGTATATTCTTACCTTTCCCAGTTTGACAACACCATCAAGCTTATTAACAGTAATTAGTCAGTCTTAACCATCTATACATCACATGCAAAAGGAATAACTTCGAAGACACACCAGGCAGTCTCTTTAAAATAAGAGGTTTACTTAAAAACAAGCATTTGTCAATGCCGAATGTTTGCTTGCTGGCATTGGCAGTGGTAGTGTAGAAGTTACAGAGCTGCGTAATAGGAATGGCAGTGAAGTATTGAACTGAAGCCATCCCCACCACCACCCTGCAGACACTGGCAAGTGTCACGGTGTTCCTTGGGGTCTTTGGCCCTTATGCGCACCCCATTTCATTAGGAAATATGGTGAGATGGGTGCATAGGAGAATGGGGTGAACTTTGGGGTCAAGAGTCCAAGGCATACCTCGATGCCTCTCACTGACTGCAGGGTGTGGAATGGTATGAGCATCACAGGCAAGAATCCCAAGTCACACCCCTGATGTCTGTCATTCTCTCATGGTTGGGCATTATGGTTGGAAACCCTAATACCTCAGGCATTCGCTGGTATTTTCACTCCAAATTTTCAACATGTTTTTGTGACCCCACCTCATGAACAAGGGGAATATCAGTTTGTTAATGAAGCTGCTTATGCACAGTGACTACGGCATTTAGTAATGCGAGGTGCAAAACATTCGAACAGGATGTAAAAATGACAGCTGTACTGTTCATGGGGAGGTGTAAAATGGTAATGTTGCAAATCTATAGAAAAATATTAAAAAATGGTGAAGTTACATGGAAATAGACATAGAAACTGTGCAACGCATTAACTGCTATATAATTAGGTTGGGGATTTTTACAGCAGATTGTCAACTCAGGCATTTTGGTGCCTCCAATTATGAACAGTGTCACTGTAATTTTCCTTTATCTGTGCCGAACAATGGATTTCCCACAGCGACCACGCATCTCTGCGCTGAAAGTGAAATATCACTCAGCCATGTTGTGAAAAATGACAGCTGTACTGTTCATAAGGAAGTGTGGAAAATGTCACTGGTGAAAATCTAGACTGAAAATATTACAAAGTCATGAACTTACAAAGGTGCGTGGAAACTGCGCAATGCTCACTCGTAACACAGTCATTTTATGGATTTTGTCACCAAATTTTCAACATAGCCATTTAAGACCTCTGCTCATGAACAGTGTAACTGTGATTTTCTTAATCTGTACTAAACATTGCTTTCGCACACGACTGCGCCATTGTGCGCTACATGGGCGGAAACACGTTTTGGGTGAGATGTGAAAAATGACAGCTGTACTACTCATAAGAAGGTGTAGTAAAAAGGCAATGTTGGAAATCTGGAGTGAAAATATTGAAAATTTGCGAACTTTATGAGTATGAGGAACCGCGCAATGCACGCCAGAAACAGCAGTCATTTTAGGAATTTGTTCACCAAATTTTCAACATAGCCATTTTAAGACCTCTGCTCATGAACAGTGTCACTGTGATTTTCTTAATTTATCCCGTACATTGATTTCGCACACCGACTGCACCATTGTGCGCTACATGGGCGGAAACACATTTTGGGTGAGATGTGAAAAATGACAGCTGTACTACTCATAAGAAGGTGTGGTAAAATGGCAATGTTGAAAATCTGGAGTGAAAATATTGAAAATTCGTGAACTTATGAGCTCGTGAGGAACTGCGCAACGCACACTTAGAATAGTCATTTTTGATTTAGATCACTATAGTTTTATTCCTTCTTTACGAATGACAACAGCTGATATGAAGACAGGTCTGGCTTCGAAGGGTGATTTCCGCGAGCTGGCGAAATCACCCTTCAGGCCCGAAATAATGCCATGGACAGTGACATCATTCATGAGAAGGGGTCCCAAAACCCCATGTTGAAAATTTGGGCAAAACTCCAAAAATGCCCGAGACATGCAACAAAGTTGAAAACCCCCTATCTAGCCCATTATACAGCCTACTGGCATTTCCTCAGTTCGCGGTCAGCTTTGAAGAGTGCAGACGTGCCCGGTCCACTCAAGATCATTGCGCTTGAGTCTGGAGGGAAGTATGGGGTGAGGGGGGTGGGGAGGCAGTGCGCGAGTGGGTGGGTGCAGGTTGTGGGAGGGGCCAGGGAGACTATGTGGAACCGTTTTTTCTTTACAGGTTTTTTTTTTTCACCCAGTACTCGGGGGACAGTGGAGCCCGCGGGGCTATATCATTAGTTGCCGCCTGGGTGGGCACCCAGCATGGCATTTGGAAGGCTTTGAGGGCTTAGCACAGCCGATGGGATTGGGCACCCCATCGGCTATACAGTGTGTGTTTGCGTAGCGGGGCAGGCGTTATGACTGCATAGGCGTATGTGTGTGTGGGGATCAAGATGAGCAGTGCTTATATCTTATCGCTGCTCACTCAAGCATAGCTCCCCTTTGAACTGTATGCCACTGCATTTTGGAGCTTGTCATAGACAGCTCCAGCATGCATTGGCTTACAGGGACCGTGCCTGCCAACACACTGACTGAATTGGAGGAGGAGGTGACACACCTCCGAAATCTCGGATGATGGCACTATGTTTCTTGCACATGCGTGCAAGCAAACATAAAAATGGATAAAAAAATAGGTAAAATATAAACACAGAACAATATAGCACAAAGCATATAATCACTTAAAAGAACAAGGTTAAAGTACAAGCATAACTCCTACAACAATACAATTAGACTTTTTCTATCTAATGTATTCCCGCACAAGTGCCTTAGTTAGTTTCTCTTGGGATATGTGTGACTAGGTCAACACAGTATACAGTTTACAAACTCTGCATTTCCACCCCTTCTATGATGTCATCTAGCTCCTAATTTTAGAATATAAAAAAAATACAAACAGGATGTCCTGTCAGGAATTATATTAAATAAGGTGACATCATCAAAAACTCACTTCCCAGTATGACTCCTTAATTAACATTTCCTCTTTGATCTCGAGCATTTCCTCTTCCCAGGTCACATCTAAGGATTTTTACGACTTTTCACATAATGGTATAAAAATGTTTTTTCTTCTAAAACATCACAAAAGTGTACAATCCCTATCTCCTGGCAGCTGGTCAGCTCCAATTAAGTCAGATAAACAGGAGACCCTTAATTAAAACTCTCTAGTCTTTTTAATTACCTCCTGATTTCAGATTAATATATCCTATATTCTCACTAAAACCTGACCCACGGCACAGCTGCCTTATGGAGACAAATCACACACTATATTTTTATATTACAAATATCAAAGAACAATCATAATCAGCTGACCAAACATCACAATGGACATCTGCCAATGTGTTTTGCATACCTGGGACGTGAACTGCCGAGCTCTCCATCTGGTGAGATATGGCCCATTCCCAAACTCTCACGGCCTCGTGGCACAGTGGATACGAGCAAGTTCCCCCTTGTTTGCTGACACATAACACCACCGACATGTTTTCCGTCTGGACCAGGAGGTGTCCCAGAAGTATGTCTGTTTGCAGTGCTTGTAAGGCATACAGGATGGCCCCTCATTTCCAGTACATTGATATGCAGGAACTCCTCGGTCGGGGACCACAATCCCAAGTCCTGCGATCATGCAGATGTGCTCCCAGCCTGTGCCTGAGGCATCTGTTGTCAATATCTGGGTAGGCTGTATCCTCTGGAAGGGTACCCACAGATAGGTGAGGCAGCTCCAGCCACCAATGAAGGGTATGCAGGATGGGTTCTGGGATCCAGACCAGTTGGTCTAGACTGTCCCAATGTTGATCCCACTGGGCCCTCAGTGTCCACTGGATCATCCTCATCTGAAGTCTGGCCAATGGTACACTGGCAATGGTTGCCACCATGTGGCCGAGAAGTCTGAGCCCTGTTCTGGCAGAGACTTGTCGTAAAGAATGTATGTGGTGAGTGGGACCCCTTAAGCGATCCACTCTGTCCTCTACGAGGAAAGTCTTCCCTTAAGAGGTGTTGAGTAGTGCTCCGATGAACTGGAGCCTCCAAGTCGGCCAGGGCGATGATTTCGGCGTGATGTGACTCCTACTGCTGCAGAAAAAGAAAATGTTTCTTCCACTGTGTGCTAAAGAGCCTTCCTGGATGGTGCTGTGAGGAGCCAGTCATCCAAGTAAGGGAAGACATAATGGCCCTCCTCCAGAGCTGCTGCCACTACTGCTAGGCACTGGTGAAAACTCTTGGTGCCAAGATAGGCCGAATGGTAGCGCCTGAATTGGAAGTGCTGACCCTGGAATTCAAATCATAGGAATCTCCTGTGGTGCCTAGCTATCAGGATGTGTAAGTATGCATCCTGCATGTCCAGGGATGACAGCCAATCTCCTTGATGGATCATGGGGAGTAGACCTGTAGGGTGACCAACCAAAGCACCTGTACTCCACGAGACATTGAAGTCTCTGATGTCCAGGATGGGCCTGATGTCTCCCATATTCTTGGGTACTAGGAAGAAGTGAGAATAGTACCATTGTCCCTTCTGGCTGCTTGATAGAGGCTCTATAGATCTCGTCCTGAATGAGAGCCGAGTGGGACTGGGAGTAATGAGAAAACAGAGATGGTCTGTCTGGGGGTAACTCAGTAAATTCTATTGTGTGACCCCACTGAATCATTTGTAGAATCCATTGGTTGGCCGTAACCAGCTTCCAGCCCTCTAAATAGAGGGAAAAGCGACCTCCGACCACCTCTTCTGCTAAATCTGTCTGGAGAAGAGGGTTCGGCCAAGAGTCAGGCATTTAGTGGCTAAGGGCAGAGTGGTCTGGGTGAGTTTGGCTAACCATTGCTCTGCGTTTCCAGAGCCAAGAGAGGGGCCTTTGCAACCATAACCTCCTCTGTTGCTGTTGTTACTGGTACCTGTATTATTGGCCAGATTTGCCATGAAAATGTTGTTTTCGAAATGTCTGGGCTTATACATGGTCTAGACTGTGGGTACAGCTTTCTCAGAGTCCTGAATTCTGATGATAATCTTTCGATCCTCTCCAAAAGGACTGTTCCCTTAATGGGGCTTCCAGGATTCCTGCCTGAATATCTTGGGTGAACCCCACACCCTGAGCCAAGAGTGTCTCCTGAGGCATACCCCATAGTGGCTGCCCTAGCTGCAGTGTCTGCTGAGCCATAGCTAGGCTGACCAAAGGATGCAGTGTCTATGTCTGATCCGTCTGCATAAGCTTTTCCAATTCAGCTTTTGGGGACAATCTGGTAGATCCCTAACTAAATCCATCCCTTGTTCCCACACGGCATCCTGAAACTGTACCATGGGCCAGGAAGTTCAGAGACTTGATAGTGCAGGCAGAAGAATATAGCCACCTGCCCACTGAATCTAGCTGTTTGGACTCTCAGTCCGATCGCTGTGTGCTTAGATGTTTTGGTCTCTGAGATCCATCATGAGCAGCTGTGATGACTATGGAGTAAGCTATTGGTTTTTCACCTAGGAACGGTTCCTCTTGGGGTGCCCTGTAGAGGCGATCTGTCTTCTTTGGGACAGCCGAAGACATGGAGGGATGCTTCCATGTCACCTTGGTTACGTCCTGAAAAAGTGTCCACTAGGGGTGGAACGGCCACTGGTTTTGGGTCTTTCTGGTGCAAGTATTTTGCCAGACGACGTCTTTCAGGGTTGAGGTCCTTAGTGTCCCAACCCACGTCTGATTGGATGTGAAGCATAACCTCCATAAAGGAGGGGCTGTCAGGCGGGGACTTTAGTTTGTCCCTCCGCGAGTCTGGGGATGGGAGGTCTTCCCCCGAGGAGTACACGGAGGAGGAGGACCTGGATCTAGTGTGTCTGCACTTACACTTGTGATCCTCCAGGAGTGCAAGGAGCTCCTGCTCCTTGTCTGGGAGTGCCTTTGAGGCCCGGAGACTCTGCTGGCAGGTGGAGGGGTGGGCTCTTTGGGTGGAGGAGCAGGTTCTTCGAGTGGAGGAGTGGGTTCTCTGGGATTAGGCTCCTCTACCCCTGTACATTTGGCTGGGAGGACTTCATCCTTGATAGTATCCCACCAAGAAGCAAACAGGTCTTTGACCTGTGACAGGTGGAGTCTTGGCTCCTGATCCGGCGTCGGCCGGTTCGATGGACCACGCTCCTGGCCAGTCATCTGGTCTGGGGTCGGAGCTGGTGGCTTTGGTGTACCTACTCTCAGCCCTGAAGGTGGCGACGGGTCTTTAGGTGGGGGATCTGCCAGTGGCATTGGGACTTTAGGTGAGGTTCTGAGATTGTTAGCCAGAGTCTTGGGTGAGGCAGATGTCTGACTACCTGACGGCAGGTCATCGTGTTTGTTTGGGGTCGGTAGTGTGGCCAATTATGCTGGTTGAGGTATTAGGAGCCTTTGGCTGCCTAGTATCAGGCTCCTTCATCTGACGACTGGTGTCGCCTGACAACCCACCTGGAAGCAGTCGCCTGTTTTTCGGACGCCAGGGCCTGGCGGAGGTGTGTGTGTCACTAGCTAGCAGCCATTTGTCTGTCGCCCACATCTCCAGTGTCTGCTTGAGCGCATTACACCCCTAGCGAGTTGAGAGATGGGCCTCCTGGAAAGTGGCCTGAACTCCCATGTCTACCCAGGGAGTCAGCAGACTTGGAGGACGCTTTCATCAATCTGTCGCTAGACTAAGACCTGTCATTGGTTTCTGAATGGCAGCCTGAAGAGTAGGAGTGTGACCAGATTTTCAGAGGTTGTAGGGCAGAAGACCCTTGCATAGAGCCCTCCAACCATCGCCTCTTACCTGGGCTACTGCTAACCTGGCAGGAGTACATGCTGTCTGAGAGTCTCAGCCCGAACTCCTTGGAGGCAGACCAGAGTCAGATGACCTAGACACCAATGAGGATCTCTCTCCTTCTCTTTATGGTGATGCTTCCCTGAATTTTTGTGAGAGGGGCCCTCTTTGGCAGAGGAATCCTTCTGCATGGCAGCTAATTTCCGCTCCATTAAGTAAGCCTGGAGAGTCTTCTGGAAGTGTATCCTGATCCTGCTATTAAATTTCTGGCAGTGTGGGCAGGCCTCGGTGTCGTGATCTGGGCCTAAACAGCAGGCAGGCAGGCCGAGTGTCCGTCTCTTGACAGATTTGTTTGCTGCAGGCACACTTATACTGGTGCCGGGTCTATGGATGACGTCAGGAAGTCAACATGCAAAAAATAAAAGTAGAGAAAAACAAACTTATCAGAAAATAAACATAGAATTTGACGGCAGATAAGGACCGCTTGGCCCACCAGTCTGCCCATTTCCCACCTACTGGATAAGCTGCAGATCCTAGTTAACCAGCAGCTACTTCTTCTTACCCCCACCACCCAGAATTGCCTTATGACTGTCTCATGCATGCTTGAATTCCACCACTGATTTTGACTCCACAACCTCCTCCGGAAGGCTGTTCCATGCATCCACAACCCTCTCTGTGAAAAAATACTTCCTTAAATTACCTCTGAGCCGCCCCCTCTTCTTCAAATTGTGCCCTCTTGTTCTTGCACAACTCTTTTTTTGAAAGATGCTACCCTCTTGGACTTTGTTGATTCCCTTGAGGTACTTGAAAGTTTCTATCATGTACCCCCTCCCTCCTTTCCTCGAGGCTATACATATTAAGCTCCTTAAGTCTCTCTTCATATGTCTTCCAGTGCACCCTGCACCATTTTAGTTGCCCTCCTCTAGACAGCTTCCATCCTGTCTATGTCTCTGCAGAGATTGGGTCTCCAGAACTGCACACAGTACTCCAGATGGGGTCTCACCAGCTGTCTGTACAGAGGGATAATAACTTCCTGTTTTCTACTGGTGATGCCTCTCCCTATGCATCCCAGTAACCCCCCAGCCCTCCTTGCTGCCCTCTCACATTGCTTGCCCACCTTTAGGTCATCTGATATGACTACCCCCAGGTCCCTTTCCATTTTTGTTGTTGTTAGTATCTCACCCCCCATTGTGTACTCTTCCCCTTGGTTTTTGTTTCCCAGGTGCATTACCTTGCACTTCTTAGTACTGCATCTAAGTTGCCATACATTTGACCATTCCTCTAACCTTGCCAAGTCCCTTCTCATCCTTTCCACCCCACCCTGGCATCAACTCTGTTGCAGATCTTAGTGTCATCTGCAAAGAGACATACTTTTCCTTCAGTCCTTCCGCAATGTCGCTTATAAAAGATATTGAAGAGGACTGGTTCTAACTCTGAACCCTGCGGTACCCCACTAGTAACCCTCCTTTCTTCTGAGTGGACTCCATTTACTATTACTCTCTGTGTCCTATTCTCCAGCCAATTTTTACCCAGGCTGTCATCTTGGGACCCACTCCCAGGCTGGCTAACTTGTATATTAATCTTTTGTGTGGGACTGTGTCAAATGCATTGCTAAAGTCTAGGTAGGCCATGTCCACAGCCCCTCTCCGATCTACTACTTTGGTCACCCAGTCAAAGAAATCTATCAGATTTGTCTGGCATGACCTTCCCACTGTGAATCCATGCTGCCTAGGGTCCTGTGCCCCTCTGGCCTCTAGATACTCGACAATTCTTTCCTTCAGAAGTGATTCCATCATTTTCCTATCACCAAGGTTAAACTAACAGGTCTATAGTTTCTGCTTCTGCCTTGCTCCCACTTTTGTGAAGGGAATCACATCTGCCCTCCTCCAGTCCTCAGGTACCACCCCATCCTCCCATGATTTGTTAAAAGGGTAGTCAGTGGTGTCACTAGTTCTACCTTAGCTCTTTTAGAATTCTGGGATGAATCCCATCAGGCCCCATTGCTTTGTCCACCTTCAGTTTTAAGAGTTCTTTCAGAACCCTTTCTTCTGTAAATGGGCTGGTATCACTTCTGTATCCAGAGTGTTACTACTGTTTGTTTTATGTACCTCCTCCTCTTCATTTGTAAATACTGAGCAAAATATTTGTTTAGTATCTCTGCCTTTCACAGTCTCCTCTGCCCACCCTCCTCCCTGGTCTTCCTTTGCTCCTGATGTACCCATAAAGGTTTTATCCCCTTCTTAACTGAGTTGGCTATCTTTTCCTCGGTTTGGGCCTTTGCTGTTCTGACTGCCTTCCCAGCCTCCTTTTGCTTTAACTGATACAGTTCTCTGTCCTGCTCCTTCTGCGATTCCTTGTACTTCCTGAATGCTTTCTTTTTCTCTTGAACCTTCACTGCCACTTCCTTTGAGAACTATAGTGGTTTCTTACATCGTCTTGTTTTGTTTATTTGCTTCACACAAAGGCTCGTTACCTCTGTGATGGCAGTTTTATTATTCCCATTGTTCTTCACCCTCCTTCCTGCCCATTTGCTAGTGCATTCCTTAGGCACTCACCCATTTTGGCAAAGTCAGCCCTCCTAAAGTCCAGTACTTTTGTCTTTGTATGGCTTGACTCTATTGCTGTGTTTATTGTGAACCATACTGTTCGATGGTCGCTAGTTCCCAGATGGCTACCCACTTCTACATCTGTGATCCTCTCTCCATCTCCATTTGAGAGAATCAAGTCTAATATTTCTCCCTCTCGAGTGGGCTCCAGTACTAGTTGTCTAAGGCATGCCCCCTGTAGGGCATCTAGAATAACTGCACTCTTCGAAGTGGCAGCTGCAACTGCACTCC
This sequence comes from Neoceratodus forsteri, assembly GCA_016271365.2. Lineage (NCBI taxonomy): Eukaryota > Metazoa > Chordata > Ceratodontiformes > Ceratodontidae > Neoceratodus > Neoceratodus forsteri. The sequence goes on along the minus strand of CM028131.1, from coordinate 1,225,999,045 downwards.
AGTTAACATCTGGCATATTCATATCACCCATCAGCAATATCTCCCCTTTTTCTGCCATTCTAAGTATACTTTCTATCATTTCCCTGTCCATTTCCTCCCCCTGAGAAGGGGGTCTGTATACAACCCCTGTGCGTATTGTGGTGCCATTGCCTGTCTCCAAATTTACCCACAGTGCTTCTTCTCCTCCCTGTTACCCTTTTGTTCTGTTGTTTTTATTCCTTCCCTTATGTAAAGAACTACTCCTCCTCCTCTTTTACCCTCCCTGTCCCTCCCAGACAGTGTATCCTGGTATGTTTACGCCCAGTCATGGTTTTGTGTACCATGTTTCTGTGACTGCCACGATATCCAGATGTTCCTCCTCCATCAAGGCCACTAATTCAGGAAGCTTGTTACCCAGACTACGGGCATTGGTACTCATTGCTCTCCATTTTTTGATGGCTTTACCTTCTGTTGCAGCATCCCCCACTGACCGTTCTACCTCAGTCTTTTTCTCATTTAGTACCCTGTTTTGTAGGGAGAGGCTGGGATTTTCCTGCTGCTTGTCAGTGCCTCCCCCTTTGACTAGTTTAAAAGCTTGCCAATGAAGCATTTAAACCGATTGCTCAAAAGACTTGTTCACTTCCTGGACAGATGCAGACCATCCTGCCAGTATAGGCTGGTGTCCCTCCAGGTGGAACCCCAGTCCCCAATGAAGCCAAACCCCTGTGCTCCACCATTCTTTCAACCATTCATTAAACTGCATGGTGCCAATTACCCTCACCTCCCCCATGCTTTTGACAGGCAGCACCTCTGAGAAGGATACTGAGTGTGCTACTTGTCTTAGGTCCCTCCCCAACTCTAATCTCATGATGAGCCAAGTCATTTGTCCCTAGGTGGACAATTACGTCCAGCTCAGAATCCCTTGCAGCTGTTCTCGTGATCTTGAGGATGCGCTTCCTGTCCCTCCAAGCCATGGCACCAGGCAGGCACCTTACTTCAGTTTCCCCAGCTCCCCCCAGTTCTATACCCCTTATAATTGAGTCCCCCACCAGGAGCTGCTTCCTTTCCCTGTGGTTTCCTCTGCCTCCTTCCTGTGGGCCTCCCTTGTGACAGTTATCATCAGTCTTCTCTGGTGGAATCCATAGGGGAGCTATGCTCCCCAGAATGGTGTATGGATTGTGGAGTGGAACAACTGACTGGGTGTGCCTCTGTTCCACCCTCCTCACCCTCCCTGAGCCCACTGTGGTCCAACTGCTGTGCTTTCTTCGCAACCTCTGAGGTAGTGGTGGTGGTGCTAGTGCTCCCTGTAAACGTTCTCCTTAAAACGTTGAAAAGGCAGTCGATCGAAGCTGAAGGCATCCATGGAGCCAATGCGTGTGAGTCGACGGCAGGAAAAGAAATGGGGGATGCTGGGGGACTGCCTCCTTTATACCACATGGGACGTCGGGAGCGGGCCAATGTTGGGGGAGGTCCCCCGCTGTATACTGCTAGCTAGAAATTTTCTGTGGGGTCATGACACCTGCCGGCTTCAGTCTTACTTGTCTTACCTGCTGCTCAAGAGCTCCATCTCGAAGTAAGATATGGTTTTATTGATAGAGGGCAATACCAATGGGAGTAATTGTTTTGGGAAGCATTAATGTCCCTAGTGTGCCAGATGCCTATTTCTTTATAGCTGTCCTCCAGGAACTCCAGGAAGAATTTTGGCCTTAGTGGTGACATAACTGCCCTGGGCAAGATAAGACCCAGTTCCAAGGGGGAAGCAAGTGTTGTTGTACAAGAGCAGAATGCCTTTCATATCATAGACTTTTGGGACACTTGGAGCCCACGTCACCCAGGGCAGTGGGATTTTATATTTTATTCCTAAGCCTATGACTAGAAGCTGAATTGACATCATTTCTGTAGACAAAGAGTTGTGCCCCATGACCCAGGGTGCCTCTAAGCAACACTCTGATTTCTGATCATGCCCCAGTTATGCTTTCTTTGGCACGGGGAGAACATCAAGGCTGACGAATAAATGGTGCATGGAAGGGAAAAATCTGTTATTTGTGGCTCCTTAATTGGACATAGCTCTCAACTGAGGATTAATAGAGACTGGTGCATGCAAAAGAAGGTAGGACTTTTGAAAAAAAAAAAATAAATTACAGCAAAACCTGTTAAAAGACCCAGCCTGTTAAACTGTATTGCTACAATGACTGACTGAACCCAGGCAGACATCATACTGAACTGCTCACTCAGCGGTGCTTGGTCTTAGAGAAAAACAATGTAGATAACAAAGGACCAGCACTCAGGGCTGCAAAAACATCAAAATTCATTGCATACCAGTGAAAATAAAAGTGTGGCCAAGTGCAGACCTGACATGTTAGAACATAAAACACACTGTGTGCATTCAGAGCCACATGACCCTTCCTCAGGGCATGGGGCCCCAATGTGAACATAGCCATTATATAGGGATCATTATGTGCATTAGCTAAACATTAATGTGGCGAACACATCCACGGCACATTTCAAACTGTGCCATACCCAGATATCGAAAAGTGCCTGCAGTATAAAACAGAATATGCGCTCTCTTGTCTCAATGAGAAAAGTACTGAGAAGTAGGAGAGCAGTCAGGCAGACCGTTGTCTCAGCATCTTCAGACTTGGGAGATGGAGCAATATATTCCAGCCGTAATGACAGGCCAGATGCATGTAGTTACTTCTCTGTAGCTGACTAATTTGGAGTTTTAGTACTGTTACCAGCAGTCGTACCCCTCTGGTCCTGCACCCAACCAGGAAGATTATGATAGTTTATATTTAGACATTAGCTTTCCCACAGGTTTCTGTTCAGGGGAATGATGCACTGGTGCTTCAGTTCACTATGGAAAAGGTCGAGGCAGTGATTTAATCCATGTTCTGGGGCATGTAGCCTGGTCTGGATGGATTTCCTAGTGAATTCACTTCTCTCCATATTCATGCCCCGTCTGGCGCAGGTTTTAATGAGACCCGCAGACTAGGTGACCTCCCCCTTCTGTCAGTCATGCTTTATTTTAGTCTTATTCTGGGGGGGAGTGGCATACTCAGCTCACAGTTTGCCCCATCTCTTTACTTAATGTTTAAGGACATTGGCAGCCTGGTTGGAAGGAGTATTGAAGGGTTGAACCATCTGAGCCCAGTGGCTTTGTCTTGGAAAGGATGGGCTTTGATAACATACAATGTAGTCTGGATTTGTGTGGATATCCTCACTTACTCTGCACCACTGCCACTCTGTCCTTGGATACAGAAATGGCTTTCAGGAGGTGGCATGGGCATACCTTTTTGATGCCATGCACCATTTTGGCTTTGCACCAGACTATACATTTAGAGCATCTGTTACATCAGAGTCCAACAGCTACTGTTCTTAATAACTCCGTCATCTCACCACAGTTCAGGCTTGGCCAGGATAAGTGGCAGGGATGTCCACTGTCTCGTATTCCCTTTATATTAGCCGTAGAACCCCTGGCACAGAAAGTTCGGAACTCAAAAACTTTTCTGGGATCCAAACAAGGGATACTATGCACAGAATATTATCTGCTAATGACGCAACACTATTTTTGATAGACATCCCTGCCCCACTTCAGGGGTTGCAGAGTGTTATTCAAGTATATTCAGGTATTTCAGAGTATAAATTAAATGAACCCAAGTCTCAAGTATTGCCCCTAAATGCTGCTTGTACCACAGAGCTGTTCAATACCCAACCCTACCTATAGGCACCAGAGGGTGTGACATGCTCAAGGGTAATGACTAAAGCTATTCTCTTAAAGACACTCTAGCCACAGACTTACAAGTGGTGCTGGATATAAATAAATGGGGCTTCCCAATGAAAATAAATGGGGCTCCCTTCGTTTATCTACATTAATAAGCGGGGCTCCCTCGTTTATCTATATTAATAAACGGGGCTCCCTACGTTTATCCACATTAATAAACGGGGCTCCCTACTTCTATCCACATTAATAAACGGGGCTCCCTACTTCTAGCCACATTAATAAACGGGGCTCCCTACTTTTAGCTACATAAATAAACGGGGCTCCCTACTTCTAGCCACATTAATAAACGGGGCTCCCTACTTTTATCTACATAAATAAACGGGGCTCCCTACTTTTATCTACATAAATAAACGGGGCTCTCTACTTTTATCTATCTGGAGTAAAATAAATTACAAATTCCCTACATGTTGGCTAACTTTTCCATCCAAGTACCTACAGCCCTTTCTAAGGCAATTACTATAACATGCTTGGCTTTTATTTGGGCACACAAGCAACCCAAGATCAAGATACCGATGTTGTGAGACCCTGGGGAGAAGAGGGCTGCAGCTTGCCAGACATTACACATGCATGACTGTATGGTACTGAGACAGCCTGTTATTTGTTATTGCCCTGGCCTTACTTCTCTGAGCTGGATCTCTTTAGCACTACAACAATGTATTCTTTCCACTTTTGAGGCCTTGTTTTTCCCTGACTGGCCTTTAACTGGGGGCTTCTCCTGTACAAAATACACAAGGAGGATCTGGTGAAAGTGGTTGACTTATCTGAGTCTGAGCCCTAAGACATCCATGAAGGTCCCTTCAGTCTAACCATGTGCTGGTAATAGACAAACATCCTCTGTGCTGGAACACCGAGAGTTATACTGGGATCTTGTATGGGGAGGGGTCTTTATGAGAATTCCACAGGATACTTTACTCCACTGAAAACCTCCAGACTCTTTGTAAAGACTCTGTACTCTCTCTCATAGTCACATTTCTGGCAATACTTGCAACTGCAGGACTTGCTCCAGATCTTTCCGCCCTAGGCCACACTCTCCCTATAGCAGGAGTGCTTGACCAGTGGCTAGCTAACCTGCTGTCCCCCAGCATATGGCTAGTAAACTGCTCAAACCGTGTGATAAGGTTAAATCTCCAACTCTGTCCACGGGGACCCTGTGCAGCTTGGGAACTGGGCATCACTATCCCCACTGAAATGTTGGACATGGTGTGACAGCAAGCACTCAGTACCAATTATGAGCTGCAGGCAAAAACACTGTAATTCAAAATGTTACAACACGCATGCCAGACCTCTCAGGCACTGTACAGGATGGTCTTTGTGGATCATACAGACTGTTGGAAATGCTTATCACCCACGGCCACTCTGACCCATTTCAATTGGTATGTCCAGCATCAAAATATTACTGGGAGGGGATATGGATGTTTTGTAAGAGGGTTCTCCCAGTTTCAGAGGCCCAAGACAACTTCAAGCTTACTAAGACTGGTCCAGCCTGGAACATTTATGGCCGTCCCACAGACAACCTGGCTCAGTTCGCCCTCAATGGAACCCTTTTGGTGGCCAAATGGGTAATTCTATGAAACTGCAGAAACAATCACCCGCTAAATGAAAAAGGGTGTGCTGTTGCTACAGCAATGCTATGAGAGCAAGTCAATCACAGCAACTGCAGTACAGTGGCTGCAGTGTGAGCAAGACGTTTCTTTTGCGGACATGTGTATTACATTGTCTGCTTATTAAGATCAGTTAGTAGGGTTGACAGGTGTGTTGTCTGAGGTAGGTAGAGTGGCGGAGCATGGTAGAGTGGTCGGGGCATGGTGTTTGTGGCGCTGATGGGTGGAGTGTTGGCCGGGTCATTGTAATGCCGCTGGAGTTTGTGGATAGTGCCCAGGGGAGTTTGCCAATAAACTGCACATGAGCATGAAACTGGTGTTTCCTTTTTACTCCACGGTATGTGCACCATTATATTAACTTGTGGGTTTCTACATTAAGTGTCTTGTACTTTTAGCCATTGTTGTCTGTGTTGTGGTGTTTCGCTTGGATGTTGGGGGGATATCAGGGCAATGTTATTGCTGTACTGCTCGTCGTGTTTGTTACTGTTGAACCAGCTTTGTGGAACCATGTAAAAGTATGTGAAACCCTCCTGTCTCTCACCTCTAGGTGTGAATGACTTGCTCATTCTGCTTTCGGGTGAGTGTCCCTCTATGACCATATCCAGGCACCCACCAACCAGCTAAAGCATCAGACATCACCTACCCTATTTAATTTATTTATATACTCATCAACTGGTGACTAGGAAAGGCCCACAGAGCCATGGCTCATTTCCAACTACAAGCCAGGAGAAGAGATACATGGGGGAGACTTAGTGCAAAAGTTCAGAACACGATAGATGGAAAAGAGGGGAGTCCAGTGCACTACCGCCAAGGCATTGAGGTTGGAAGGTCCCGACTAGGAACCCTTCTGATCCTAAACAGCACACTTGGGACAGGTTCCGACTATATGATCTAAACTTGCTATTGGCTGTACCTTTGATAGTATGTCTGCATATTTCTAGCAACGTGTGAGTTCATTTATCCATCTCCCTTCTTTTATATCTGCTACTTAGCACCGCATCCATTAAAATAAAATTCTGGGTCTAATACACCTTAAGAGACCTATACTTATAAACCTACATTACATATCCTATGTAAGATTAGGCAAGGGTTACGACACCTTACATTAGAATGTAGCTTGGTTGTGACACATACACGACTTCCTGAGCAATTTTACTAGCCATTTATATGAACCAGTAACATATCAAACTTTTTGCAAAGATATGTGCAACAGCATATTAACTCAACTTGTTATTTAATGGCTGAAGTGCCTGTAACCCTCATGTAGGATGTCATTTACTATATGAAGACCCAGATTTTGTTACTTCTGTGATTTTGAGACATGTATGTGTTACAGATCTCCTCTTTACTGTTGACTGTACATTTGTACAAAACAAAACCGGTAGATGGTACCTCAATTTAACATCTCATCCAAAAAGAGAGCACCTCAAGAATTCAGCACCCCCCCACCCCCATGTCACACTACAGTGTCAGTACTGGAATTTACCCCAAGTTCCTGGTGCGGAGCTAGAACCCTCAGCCTTCCAATCTTTCAGCCTCAGAGATGAGTGTGCAAACTGCTGAGCCACTGACACCAAGCAGAATGGATTGTCATTAATAGAGTACAGTAACAATAGAGTACAGTAACTAGCTAATTGGTCTAATAGTCCCTGGATTTTGAATGCCTTATTTAGTATTACCTTGTTTCTGTCTTGATGAGTTCCAAAATCAAGACTGTTCATAAGGCAGAAGCTAATATAAAGGAAAAAATAAAGCAATTAGAACCTTTCAAGTGAACTTTCTAACCAAACAGTTTCAGACCTTCAGCCGCTCTTCTTCTCTGTTCTTTCTGTCTTGGTTTCTTTGTCACATACTGGAACCCCATCTCCCAAGCTGCTATGTGACCTGCTATGCCTATATGGGGCAGCTGTTCTTCAAACTGTCCCTGTTTCTACCTCACTACAGGACATGCATACACTCTTAAAGCAGCAGTGCAACAAAATTTATTTTTCCAAAAAGTTAAACTAATAAAAATATTAGCATACCTGTCAAATTTACTTTTGCAGCTCACCTTGATTTTTTTTCTTCTTTGCTCTATCCTAACCCTTACCTTGACTACAACTTTCTAAGTCAAATGTGGTGGCCATCTTTTTTTCCCTCAACAAAAAACTTAAAAATTTATAAAACTCTCACATTTTCGTAGAACTAGAACATTTTAATTCCAATTATAAAACTAGGCATCCATAATAAATAAGTCTCATTGGTCAAAATATATCATGTGACTGTGCATGAAATCTGTTTCATGCAGTCATCCTGGTCCTAAACCACATCACACTCACACAATGAGGAAATCAGTCCTCCTACAACCAGAACTATCTTCCATCAGTCCCCCAACAACCAGAATTAATCTTCCATCACAAACATGGCTGCTATCTTTACACTGCAAAAAACCTTCAACTGGGACCCAAAAATAAAACCTTAAATAAAAAATAAAACAAATTAATTAAATGTTATTTCCCTGATCACACTTTCCTTACACACACATAAAGACATTAGACTCATTAAGTATTGTTTATAGTTTTCAATGCAACTGTTTCTTTACTGACAATGAAAAATCCCCTTCTACCTTTACATGCTTATCAGGGAAATCTCTTCTATTTGCCCCATCAGTGAGATAATCGAGTCTCTGGCTGTAGAAGAGGCCTTTGTTATGTGTGTATATACAGTGACGTTAGGAGATGATCATTCTGCCAGTGGAATGGAGAATTCTGAATCCATGTATTCCATGATAAACATTCCATATCTTGAATCTTGATGCCAGCAAAGGACAAACTTTGTCCAGCAGTAATACAATGACATCATTTGCAGTGGGCGGAAGGACTATTTTATCATAAATGCACACAAGTAAATCTATTGTTTCTATACATAAACATGCTTTTCCCAAAAGCAAAAAGTTAAAAAAAAAAAGAGCCCAATTTACAAGTGCAGTAAGACATTTGGGGTGTGTGCATGGAACAGATTTTACTATACTTCCAGGGGTTGAAGGCACTTGGCATGTGGCCTCATGCCTCACTACGCCCCGGGTGTGCAGTAAAATATGTTCCATGCACACCCCATTGTGTCTTATCACTTACATACAACTGGAAAAGGCCTAGAATTTTTATGGCAAAAAAAAAAAAGATATGGTCAAATTCTTGCCCAATTCCGTTGCACTGCTGCCTTATGGAGGATCCAGCCTACAGACTAAGAGCAGTTTGCCATCAGAACACAAGTTTCAGTACACTCCAAAAAACTTAAATTGCAAGCCATTTCATTCTGCATTACTTAAGGTATTTACATAAAAACAGAAGTTCTGTTCTTTTACAGTTCGTCCATAGTTGAGGCTTATTCTGGAGCTGAAGTAATAATGCCCTGCCCGAGCCCCTGACATCACTGTAATTTTCACAGCAAAAGGCTGTGGTGCCACAAGCAGAGGAGTATTATATAAACTTCAGCTGCTAAACTCGCCTCTGCTGTAAGCAAACTGAAATGAACAGACCCAGTTCTCATGTGTATGGTTTTACTGATACAGTACAGATTATGAAAAGGATGGTATGAATACGAATCCTGAATGGTAGTTTCAGCTATGCTTTTATCTCAGCATAACAGCACAGCAAGCTATCACCAGGCAGTGTACATTAATCAATCTGCCTAGTATTTGTCTGCCCAAATCCAAAATGTCTGCCTGGCATCCTAAAAATCGGTCACATATAGGAAGGCACTAATGGGCCATTTTCACTTACATCAATGAAAAAAAAAAAAAAAAAAACACACATAGCAGCAACAATTTTTAATTCTCCCCTCCACTACCAGCCTGGAAAGCAAACAGGCCCCATGGAGCCAACAAGTCTCACCAACTTTAGGAAATGTCACACACCATAACAAGAGCAGAAACTGACCAGACATAGAAGCATATTAAAGAATTTACCACAATCTGGGCACTTGTACTTACACAATATGGTAACTGATATCACTTCTCTAAAGTAAATTTAAAGTATCATATTATCAAATCTCAGTATCATTGTAGTGACTAAGTTTTACTGTGTGCATTATTAATGTTTCTGTTCATTTTGTACATATGTTTTGATGAAAGTTTCCAAGTTTGGGAAGGGTGCACACATGCACTGGATCTCGGCTCCATTTTCAAACTCATTTATTAGCACCATCAGTCCTCGGTTTACTTAGAGAATAAAAACTCTTACTTCAGAAACAAATACAGTACTGGATTATATCCTTAGTTAAGCACACATGAAAACATTTTTCTGCTGCATTCACTTGTGAGCAGACACGCATTGACGGTAGGGATATACTTCCAGGTGGCAAGTGAATTTGAGCGGATCGCTTGATCAGCAACATCAGTGCAAAAATGGATAATAAGGCAATAATTATAACAAACTGTATATACTAAAAAATTCTACAGACTTGGTGTGCCAAGCCTGTGCCTAGAGATAAGATGGTCCCAGATGACCAGAAACTCAACTATACAGCTGAGAGTGTCTCTTTAAACTACAAATACAGACACGCTGAGAGCGAAGCCTTCATCACTGCAGAATGCATGCTGCTGCCTTTACATACCGTCAATGCTATGGGGTCCAAGGTAAAGTCCCAGACATCGCCTACCGAGTCATCCAAAGCATCCTGAATGTGTTTCAGCTGCGAGGTGTAGTCCTCCAGAAATTTCCCATAATTTTTCAGCTGCACTTCGGCATGTATTTCTAGGGAACAAATATAATACGCATTAAAAAAGTTTTGAAAAATGTACAAATCTTTTCTTTTTTGATTGTTTTTATACATCATTTCTTTTTCTTCTCCAGAACAGAAAGAGCTCCTTTGGTTGGGGGCAGGGCAGATGCTGTGGCACTACCCCCGATGTCATGCCCTCTCACAACCCCAAAGGAAGTGCTGTAGAAGTGGCCATGGCATGCAGTGCCCTCCCACAGTCTAAGCATATGGCTTCTGTGCTGCACCCTAGACTCCTACAACCCATCGTATGGATCTGGCCCGGGATGTGAACCCAGGGGTCCTGCTTGGCACTGCACTCTCAGCACCACCAGGTTAAGCCCATAACGTTGCCTTTAATAATAACTACTTGTTATTGCTGTTATTTTGTTTGGTTTGTTTTTGTACGTTGTTTATCTCTTCGAGACACGAACAACACAGGGAAGAATATACAAAACTTTTCAAGACAGCCAGCTTGACAGCACAGGTGTAGGCTTACCACTTGCGATGCCAGCAACCCAGTTTCAGGAACGAGCATGGGTCATCAGAGGTCAACTAGCGGAGAACCAAGCCATCCGAGAGGAAACTCTACATTTCCGGGAAGGAAGCCATCCACTCTCTATTGCCTTGGTGGTGCAGGTCAGTCAGCAATGGCAGCAGGTGGGGAGACAAAAGGGACCTTGCGGCACACTTGCGTTTACGGTTTAGCATCTAGAGCAGGGACAGAATATGGGAAGAACGTGCAGCCATAACTGGATTTAGCCCTCATTATCCACACACTCAGCCATGTCGACTAGGCCATGGGGCTCCAGGAAGGGGTTTGATCTACCTTGGGGTCCTCACATGCCTCACTGGCTCTGCTGTAGGCAGTACGTTAGAGGGTCTCTAAGAGGTCCCAGGAATGTCCTAGGGTCTAGGAAAAGTAGGTGATAAGGCTGGGAGGCTAGGGTTGATGGGATCTGTCAGCTGAAGCAGCATAAAGACTAATTAGCAAAAAAATTTAAAACTTTTCAAGCTCTTCAGGGGTCACTTTGACCAAGATACTGTTTTTAATTCCCACAGTGTTAGAACTTTTATCCTGCTGTCGCACAAGATTAGCTTGTGGCCATTAGATCAGAGGTTTCCCCTTCACAGTGAAAGTGAAGAGAATTACAATAATGCTAGCAAGCACACTGTCAAACCATTTTACCATCCATATGAGACCATTCCATTCCCTCTGCCATTCTAGAGAGGGCTAAGCCAAAATTGTAATGAGTGGCTTGAAGAGATGAGCATGTTAATTGACAGGGATGGGGATTACTTGTTGGGATGATGTGTATACTGCTAGACATTATCTGCCTACAAGACTGGGGTGGGGCTTGATGTACAGGGACTACAGGATCTTTTTAATGGTGAGAGGTCAGATATGTGTGCCACAAGCACCATCTGCCTACTGGACAAGCAGCTGTGGGGTGGGGGCTTGATGGACAGGGACCAAGGGTTCTGCCTACTAGATGGGGAGGGCTGTGTGCAAATCAGGCAGAAGCGGAACATGGCCGATGTCCAGCAGTTCAGCACCAAACTGACAAGTCACTGGACAGCGATAGTCAAACCGAATGCTGGATTACGGACTACCCAGGAGTCACAAAGTCAGACTACTACACAGGCACACATACTCCCAGTGTCCACACAGCTGGACTGGCACATATGCATTGGCCCAGTAAAGCATAAGAATAACAAGGGAGAGGAAGTACCCCTGCCTTGCAAATCAGGGTGTTTAAAAATGGCCCAATCACAAACTAGCAGGAACAAATGAGCCTACTCAGGGCTTAAAATTCAGTTTTGTGCCTAGGGAGGAATCCCACCCCAGGGTACTCCAGCTTGGAGGAAATCAATACCATTGGGTAGAAATTCCTCAAAAAAGAAAGAAAGAAAGAAAGATTATTTTTGTGTCACTGACTGTCATGATAAATACATGTTATTAGAACCTTTGTTTGCTTTCTTTTTCAAGTTCTTTGGTGCTAGACTTCCTTAGTTGTCCCCACACCTTGTTCAGTTGCCCACCCCAACGAAAATAATAAAAAAATGATAAAAATCAGCAGGCCCCACCTCCTCACTTACTTGCATTTGCTGTCTTGCATTTAAAACTGCTAAAGTGTCATCTGCACTGTGACCTGCTGAAGTGCTGTCTGCGCAGTCTGCTACCCTAACCTAGGGACTTAGCAAGTTAAAAAAAAAAAAAAAAACACACAACTTTATTTTGACATTTCTTGTGCAGATAGACGTGTGCTGCTGGATGATAAATGGCACACACTGCCCCTTGATACAAGCTTTCACACGAGTGAGTGTGGCACGGCTCAATTAACTAATCGGGGGATAGGGAAGCAAGGAAGGCCGAGCTGATGTTGAGCTGGGAAACTGGCCCAAGATCAGCTCTCAGGCATCCAGTTCTAAATTAAGACTCAATATAAAACTCACTGCTCTCAGGGCAACAATCTTCCGTTGCAACAAAGCTGCACAAAACCAGACAACGTACTGTGCGTGTCTCTCCCACCTGGGAGTTACAAAAGCTGCAGAAAGCCTCTAAAAGTAGTGAAAAATCGCACTCCCCACCTCCACCCCAAAATGTAAGCCCTTCCACTATGTGCCTAGGTCCAAATATACGACTGTGTGTGTTGGGAAGTCGTCCCATTTGTTTAAGGAATCTTCAGGTAAGCCATGTAAACTTGACATAATAAAGCAGCACCCAATGAAGGCAAGGCATTTTTCCTAGGGCACCCAATCTCAGAGGCACTGGGGGCCTTACACAAACCCATAAACAAACAAGCATTTGTCAATGCCGAATGTTTGCTTGCTGGCATTGGCACTGGTAGTGTAGAACTTACAGAGCTGCATGATAGGAATGGCAGTGACGTATTCAACTGAAGCCAACCCACCCACCACCCCGTAGAGACTGACAGGCATTGGGGTGTGCCTTTGGGTCGTCAGGCATAACGGCCACGCCACTTCACCACACCCTACACTGCAGACACTGACAAGTGTCACAGTCTGCCTTGGGGTCTTTGGCCCTTATGCACACCCCATTCCATCAGGAAATATGGTGAGATGGGTGCAGTATAGGAGAATGGGGTGAACTTTGGGGCAGAAGAGTCCAAGGCATACCTAAATGCCTCTCACTGGCTGCAGGGTATGGAATGGTATGAGCATTATAGGCGAGAATCCCAAGTCATACACCCGATGCCCATCATTCTCTACAGGGTGGGGTGTTATGGTTGGAAACCCTAATGCCTCAGGCATTCGTTGGTATTCTCACTCCAAATTTTCAACATGGTTTTTTGTGACCCCCACCTCATGAACAGTGGCAATATCACTTTGTTAGCCAAAAGCTGATTTTGCACAATGACTACGGCATTTAGCACCACAGGTGCAAAACATATTCCGAATAGGATGTGAAAAATGACAGCTGTACTGTTCATGGGGAGGTGTAAAAATGGCAATGTTGCAAATCTGCAGTGAAAATATTAAAAAACTGGTGAAAGTCACGGCGTGCATAGAAACTGTACAGCACACCTGTAATGTAATTAGTTTGGGGATTTTTTTTGTGCAATTGTCAACACAGGCATTTTGGGACCTCGAACATGAACAGTGTCACTGTGATTTTCTTTATCTGTCTCAACAATGATTTCCCACAGCGGCCATGCATTTCTGCACTGAAAGTGTGAAAACACATTTCGCCATGTTGTGAAAAATGACAGCTGTACTGTTCATAAGGAAGTGTGGAAAAATGCCACTGGTGAAAATCTGGACTGAAAATATTACAAAGTCATGAACTTACGAAGGTGCGTGGAAACTGCGCAATGCTCACTCGTAACAGTCATTTTATGGACTTTTGTCACCAAATTTTCAACGTAGCCATTTTAAGACCTCTGCTCATGAACAGTGTCACTGTGATTTTCTTAATCTGTCCCAAACATTGACTGCGCACACCAACTGCGCCATTGTGCGCTGCATGAGCAGAAACACATTTTGGGCAATGTGAAAAATGACAGCTGTACTGCTCATAAGGAGGTATGGTAAAATGGCAATGTTAAAAATCTGGAGTGCAAATATTAAAAATTTGCAAACTTACGAGGGTGCGTAGGAACTGCACAACACACACACCCGTAAAACAGTCATTTTTAGGAATTTTTTCACCTAATTTGCAATATAAGCTTTTTGAGAGCCCAACTTATGAACACTGGCACTGTCGTTTCGTTAATCAGTCCCAAAAGGTGATTTTGTGCAGTGACTACGAAATCACCCTTAGGGCCCAATTAACGCCATGACAGTTCAAGAATTCATGAGGAGGGGTCCCAAAAACCCCCATGTTGAAAATTTGGTGCCAAAATTACAAAAAATGCCTGCGATATACATTAAAGTTTGAAAAAAACCTATTTATTACATTATAAAGCTTACCTGCATTTCCTCAGTTCACGGTCGGCTTTGAAGAGTGCAGACGCGTTCCCTGTCCACGGAAGATCGCCACGCTCGACCACGGCTGCGCATGGGTGTGGGGTGTGGGGAGGCAGAGTGCACAGTGGGTGGGCGGGTGGGCTGGGAGAGCGCTGAGGGAATGTTTTCTTGTTTACTTGTTTTTATTTTTTATTTTTTATTTTTTAAAGAAGGCGACACGGGGCGTTTGCAGCGTGGTGGTTTGAAGGCTGTTTGGGGTGGGCCTGTTGCCCGACGAGGATTGGCACCCGTTGTATATGGACTTGTGCCATGCTGGGGTGGGCTCAGCGTGGCAGCTGTAAGGGTGTTGGGGAGGCCTGGAGCTGATGGGGATTGGGCACCCCCTTCGGACATAAGGACTTGTGCCATGCTGGGGTAGGCTCCCAGTGTGGCAGCTGTAAGGCTGGTTTTGGGGGAGGGTGGAGCCGACGGGGACTGGGCACCCTGTCGGCCATGACGATATTGCCAGCTGAAGCTTTTGGGGAGGCGTGGAGCCAATGGGGATTAGGCACCCCCATCAGCCATCAGTATGTGCATGGGGGGGGGTGCTTGAGCATGCAATATGCGTGCGTGTGGAGGGAAAGCTCTGCTCACTGAAGCGGAGCTCTCCCTTTCAACTGTGTGCCACTGCATTTTCAACTGCTGTCATGGACAGCTGGAGCAGTGATTGGAGACCTGGGGCCGCGCCTGCAAACACACTGACTGAACTGGAAGATGGCTGCCACACCTCCAAAAACTCGGATGATGGCACTATGTTTCTTGCACATGCGTGCAAGCAAACATAAAAAGAAGTTCAGGAAGTGCAACTACAAATTCATCTAAATGTAGTAATATTAATATATTAACCAGGTCCATAGCTTAAGCTTTTTTGTTTTCTTTTTGTTTAATAAGAGATTTAAAAATATCCATCAAGGATACTTCTTGCACATTTGGAGGTAACTGCATTCCAATGCATAGGTGGAGCCACTCTGAATGCCTGATCACTGGAGAATTTTAAGTGTGATTGTGGAATGCTAGAGGAGACCCACCTCAGAGGAATCACAAGGGAAGAGGGAGCATATATAGTCAGAAGGTCTTTGAAGTAGTCAGGACTCAGACCATGCAGGGCCTTGTACATTAACAAGGTGACAATGAGGAAATCACCAATAAATTGCAAGAGTTTTCCGTAGTTACTGGATGCTGTGCCCACTTTCAAATGGTATAGGCACAGCAAAAATATATTTCTCTTGTTTTTTTGTTGTTGTTAATATCATATTTTGTATCTCCTACTGCCAGCGGGGCTTGGTGGTGGTGGTGGTATCGGCAATCCATGCTCCAGTCCTCCTCCAACATTGTCTGGGATCATGCTGCACGGCAGTGGGGGCTTGAGTTTTTGTAGGTTTCTCCTGTTGCGTTTCGGTCCCAAAACCCCCAACCCCTTGGGACGCTGACATGAAGGATGAGAGTCCAGGCTGTAGATGTGATGGCACACGTCTCAGTCAAGCACCTAATGGTGTCCTCCACTCCCCACACCATGAGTCCCATGCCGCCATCTGTGCATCTACAGGCGGCAGTAATGGGATGGTGTGACAGCCCTCCCGCATCACAGGAGGACAGCGTCCTGTGGAACACTCAAACCTCCTACTCCCAATAAACTGTCCACATCTGATGCAATGATCCTCAGTGGTAAACCCACAAAAGAATTTAAGGAGACTTTCCCATTCACATGGGCTAAAAATACCTTCGGTGCTTGGGATCCACATCTCAGCAGACGTGTCTAGGCTGTTTAAAAATAACTATCTTAATCTCTACAACGCCCTCCAGGCAGATGGAACCTTTTACCACTCACCCTCTATGGCAGAATACAGGCAATAAAAATGAATCTGCTGCTCAGACTACTGCTTCTATTCCAGACCCTTCCGATCTCAATTCCAAAGCACTGCTGGAACAAACTAAACAAGGACGTTCACCATTTCCTCTGGGCAGGTTAGCGACCCAGGTTGTCCACTGGGATTCTTAGGAGGCCCGCCAATGGGGAGGTTTGGGACTTCCTCATCTGTCTTTATACTATCTAGCAGCTCAGAGTGCTCAATTGTGCATGTAGGCTAAACAGAGGGCAGACCCGAGCTGGTATTTAGTGGAGGAAAACACCTTGGCAGGAGGGCACTGTGGACAATGCCCACAAATGCTATACATTCCAAAATCTGGTCCCCGACGATAAATCCCTGGGTTAAGCATGTCTTAAAAATACTCCTCAGACTTAGTAAGCTCACACTTACCCCTAATATGTTGGGCCCTCTATCATCCAGCTGAAGACTCATTTACCCCCTCCCCAATTAGATAATGGATATGCCTATTGGGAACTTAAGGGACTCGCTACCTTTCAACAATGTGTAGACAGAACTGGCTGTCTCACTTTTGCCACTCTACAAGAATGCTTCTCTCTGTGCAGAGGGACTTCTTCAGGTACCTACAAGTCAAGAGATTTTATAAATATGGGAGACAATCTGCAGAAAATAAGAAGGGACTTGCTGCCTCTGGAATTATATTGATGCGATGCTATTAGGATCAGTAACAAACTTAGGTACATCTCAATTTACATAATACCCTCCCCCTCCCAAACCAAACCTAAATTGGAGAAGATCGGGGTAGATGGGAAGGAGAGAGTGGAGTAAAGATCCCAAGGGACGATTGGGCTCGTAGGCTTAAAAGAGGTTGGCAAGTATCTTCCTCCCCTGTGTGGAGAGAGTATAACTGGAAGATATTAACTCACTTTTTCAGGACTCCTACCATCACAAAACACTTCAATCCACAGGCCATAGTGGCATGCTGGAGACTTTGTGGTGAACCCAGAGGCACACATTATCACATCTTTTTGGGATGCCCCAAATTAGAGGTCCTCTGGACTCATACCCACAATATCATACAACAGTTGGTTGGATTCCCCCTTCCCTGTACCTTCACAGATCTAGTGTTAGGCCTACCAACTTTTTCCTCCAAGAAAAGTAGTAGAATTGTGCCAGATATTAAGAGTGGCGGCCCTAAAATGTATAACCACCAAGTGGTTGTCCCAGACCCCACTGTGGCTCAGTGGACAGCTAGGTAGCAGAGTTGGAAAGGATGGAAACAGTTACATATCCGCCTGACTAGAACAGGAGAAATACCTAGACACATGGCAGCCCTGGCATAGTAGGTTGGTGAGCCTGATGGGGGGAACCTCAGAAAGAAATAATAGAAGAGAAGCATGAACTTGGGGGAGCCTCACTGGGCAGGAGAATGAATAATCAGTAGAAACTAGATACATCTTCTCAAAGTTTTAGATGCTTGGACAGGGAAGGGGGGAGGAAGGAGTTGCGCCTAATCTATATGTATCTGCTGTAAGTTTTACTCTTTTTTCTGTTCTTTTCTTTCTCCTGGTCCCTTTTGAATTGGCAGTAACAGAGACTTTCAAGACACTGCAGAGAACTATACCTGCCAACTAAAAGTCTTAGACTTTAAGCAGTGTAATAAGAGAAAGGCTGGACACACATTAACTGAACACCTAAGGACACTATTGCAAATCTGAACTTATCTGTCAACATATATCTAACAAATTTTATGAGTGCCATGATTATCATTTGTAATACTCACAACGATCAATAAAAGCTATCGAGTTTCAAAAAAAAAAAAAAAAAAAAAAAAACACACATCTCCTCCAGCCCCCAATGATCCAAGCTCATTCTCAAACCCAGGTCCCCTGCTTCAGGGGCGGCAGCCCTACCGCCACTCCGACAGGCCAGCAAAAATAATAAATTTGAAAGTAAAACAGAGGCACCTGAAAGGCCATTCATTATACTGTTCTATGACCCACTTCATACTAGAGCTGGTGAGGTGCCTATATTATGAAGAGTATATGTCCAACAAAAATGGACTTGGTTTAGAAAATGATTCGCTCCGTGTCAGTATCGGGAGAGCAACCAGTGTTCTACTGCAAAAAGAAGCTTATCCAAGAATAAATGTCTACAAGCATTGTTTGAGTACCCTCACTGACCTGCCCTGCATATTGTGGTATGTTTATGTAACGGTGCTGGTCTGATAGACTTCGAGGTTCTTCACTCCGAGAGATGGATGTAACGGTCTCACTACCAGCAGCACTAGCATCACCCTCAGCAAGGTGGGATGGCAAGGGAACGCTGAAGGTTTGAATAGGTGTGGGTGGATGGAATCACCCAACAAGGAGAGGCAGAAGTCGTACACAGAGGTCAGATGAAACAAAGATGTTTATTAGACAGGAGGGGAAGGAGAACACGGTCATAAAGGAAAACACCAATGGTAAAAATGACAGGGAGAATGGACGGCATTGTGATTATCTAGGCAGTAATCACACATAACTATAACGTAAACTCTAAACGTACTGTAAACTCTAAATAGCATACGAATAGCTCTGCAGGCTGTCAATACTCTACAGGCTGTACGAGTACTCTACCCCAACCCCGAGGTGCACCTCTGCCCACTTGAGGCTACCTCTGGAGTACTCCAGACAAGAACTTTTGCAATCAGCTATCGTAAGACTCTAAAATGACACAATTTGCAGTTTGTAACGACTATCAAAGTTTCTGTTTGTATGATGGATGATCCGTGCAGGAAAGAAGGTGAAACAAAGGAAGATTCTTGGAAGGAAATGAGCCAGCTTGGCTGAAGGAATTTCTGCAGGACTAAAGGCCGCCAAGGATGAACAACAAATGCAAGGATCTGGCCATGGACCTCTGGCAGCCAGCCAGGATGAGGCGACAGATGCAGACCACCCTGCCACAGCCCGCTTGTGGACTGCCGGGACTCAATGGATGCAGAAGATGTTGGAAGGACCCCACGGAAGCTGGAAACCAGGACGAGGATATCTTCGGAAACCAGGCGGATGGTGGAGATCTGGGTGCCAAGGCCGGGCGAGCCAAGGACAAATGTAAAGCAATAAATGGGAGGCTGGTATGGAGAAACTGGAACAGAAGATCTTAAAGAAACTGATAAAGAAGCACTAAGAAAACAAGAAAATGGCGGCCACGATTCAGTCCTAGGCTACATCGGACTACGACTAGTGGGGGATGACAAGGGGATGTTGATGTGGTTCTTCAGAGAACCTTATGGCAGGCTCTCACTCTTCAGGCAGATAGTTTATTTAAAAAAAAAAAAAAAAAAGTTTATTTATTCCTCCTCTCGGCTCCGGTCTCCTCGGGAGCACCAAGGAGTCATCCCCCTATGGTCCACTCCTACCTGGACAGTCCTCCGTCGCCCATGTAGCCTCGGTATTATCCCCCGGGTGAGGACGAGGTGGGCCCCAACAACCCGATATCTTCAGTAGCATCAGTCAAGAGGATGCCAGGAGGGCAGCCTCAAATCAAGGGCAAGCTCCAGTGCTCCATCTCTGCTGGAGCCAAAGGGTGTTTTCCCATTTCTAGGGAGTGGCTAGAGCCCGGATGACAAGGCGTTGGTACTGACGTCTGCCACTTCTGACTCCTTCTCACACTTCAGCGCCTGCTTTATCTCTGGCTTCTATCAGAGGCCAGTAGAGCACCGAACAGGGACCCCAGTCCCTCCTGGGAGAAGAGAGCTGTCCTCCGGATGCTCGATCCTCTCCTGACTCCCCCAACCCCCAGCAACTCGGGCTCACTCCCGAACCCAGTTCGCCAGCGTGGCGCTCAGGCAGAGAACTGAAGGTGTGAAAGCACCATCTGAGCACCTTCCTGCCACTGCCATGGACAGATTCTGGAATGCACTTGCTGGACACCCTTCCAAGGCTGCTGAAAACGGACTCAAGGATGCACTTGCTGAATGCCCTTCTAAAGCTGCTGAAGGCTGATTCACGAATTCACTTGGACAAAATGCTGGCACACTACAGTGTAACTGCAACCTGGGGCAATTTCACTGTTCCACAGGCAACTGTGCAGTTCCACGGGAAAACAAACGACTGTGGGCAACTGCATAGTTCCAGGGACAATTGTACAGTTCAAGCGGTTCTCAGACAATGTAACACACTAAAGCAGTTTTCAGGCAAGTTTTCACATGTATTGCCCCTTTAAAATCCCCCAAATGCCCTCTTGCCCAATACTAGCCCAATTAGAGAGCTGCTAGCCAGCTCCTTCCTCAGCCTCCTCTATAGACAGTCTGAAAGTGGGAAATATTTAAAAAAAAAAAACTTCCCCACCTATGCGACTGCAGTTACTGTCCCAACACACTAGCAATAAACCAGGGGTCCCCAGGAACAGTTGCTTTAACTCAGGGCTGCTAAAACCCCCACTAGGTGTCAGGAAAAAGAGTGTATCAGACACATGCAGAGCACCTGAGCTTGCTGGAACCCTCTCAATTTCTCTGCCAAGCCCCTTTTTACTATAGGGCTTCCTTTGCTGAGCCCCTCGATGCTATGGGCCTTCCTGTGGGAGCCTCATTAAATAATCCCTCTTCCTTACAGGCCTACCCTGCTGGGCCTCTTCCTCGTGTGGGCAGCTTTTGCCCACTTGAAACTCTGGGACCAAACATTGCCCCTTTAAATAATTGGCCTAAATGCTGCTTCCTTTAAATTTGCTGGGCCTGAGTGAGGCCTTCCAGTCAGTCAGTCCTGGCTCCCCACCTTTGCTCTGCTCTTCAGTAATATTTATATTATTCTTTATGGACCTCTATGCTGGGTTCCTCCTCTGGGTGTCGCTACACGATGCATAAATAAATATTTAAATTGCAGTCCTTGTGACCCACCCTCTCACGCCACTCAGCAGTCTGCTTTGCACCCAATGCCCTTAAGAAAATAAAAACTTTATTTTAAAACTTTCTGGCGGCCAGCACCTGGCTGCTGGTGCTGTCACGACTCACCGCCCCCAGCCCGGGTGAAGGCGGGATGTTGCTAGTGCAGTGGGAGGGACAGGCGACCAGCACTACAGTGGGCGACTCTGGGACTTCAGGGTCCTCACAGGGCTCCACAATGGCTGACTCTCTCTCTCTCGATGCGGCTCTTTGCACGCCGCCAAAAACAAGAAAAGAGGCACCAGAGCCCGCACCACGACTGCCGACCATGTCCACGAACTTTCTTCAGCACGCTGCCACACCACAGGGACTGCTCACCAGACCACCGATTGGAGGAGAGGCACTGCAGGCGACCTAACGGAACTGGCTTCATCTCTACAGGTAAGCCCCTTTGGTTCCCGTTGCTCTTCCTTGGTCCTGCTCCTTCCCCGGTCGGCAACTCACTACCCTCAAATTACATTTTTTTTTTTTTTTTAATGTTACATTTGGGATTCCGGTTCTGGAACCCACAAGCACCTACCACTAGCCACCAGCTCTTACTTTTAAATCTGGCAGCGTCAGCCAGGGACAGCAGTCCCAGCACATGAGTGCCTTGGCTCATGCCTGCTTGGGGGGGGGGGGGATTCTGCAGAACAGAGCAGGCAGCCAGGAAAAAAAACTCTCTCTTACTTGTATTCAAGCTGCTGCTTGGCAAAGCGGAACAAGCATTTGTCAATGTCGAATGTTTGCTTGCTGGCATTGGCATTGGTAGTATAGGAGTTAGAGAAATGTATAATAGGAATGGCAGTGAAGTACTGAACTGAAGCCAACCCCACCACCACCCTGCAGAAAAAGTGAAGTCACGAATGTGCATAGAAACTGCGAAACGCACACCCGTAATGTAATTAGTTTGGGGATATGTTACAGCAGATTGTCAACGCAGGTATTTGGGGACCTCCGCTCATGAACAGTGTCACTGTGATTTCCTTAATCTGTCCCGAACACTGATTTCCCACAGCGCCATGCATTTCTGCTCCGGAAGTGCGAAAACACATTTCGGCCACGGTGTGAAAAATGACAGTTGTACTGTTCATGAGGAGGTGTGGAAAAATGCCAGTGTTGAAAATCTGGACTGAAAATAGTTCAAATTCGTGAACTTACGAGGGTGCATGGAAACTGCACAATGCACACTCGTAACAGTCATTTTATGGACTTCTGTCACCAAATTTTAACTTAGTCATTTTAAGACCTCTGCTCATGAACAGTGTCAATGTGATTTTCTTAATCTGTCCCCAACATTGATTTCGCACACCAACCGTGCCATTGGGTGCTACATGCGCAAACACACATTTTGGGCAAAATATGAAAAATGACAGCTGTACTGCTCATGAGGAGGTGTGGTAAAATGGCAATGTTGAAAATCTGGAGTGAAAATATTAAAAATTTGCTAAGTTATGAGCGCCCATTTTGGGAAATTTTTTTACCAAATTTTCAACATAGGGTTTTGGGGGGGGCCTACCTCATGAACTGTGACACTGTTGTTTCGTTACTGGGTCCCGAAAGGTGGTTCCACGCGGTGACAGCGAAATCACCTTTCAGGACTGAACAACAAAATGGCAGTGACACAGTTCATGAGGTGGAGCTACCTGTCATTAAGAGTACAATAACATTAGGTGACGTTAAAAAAAAAAAAACATCTCACGAAAGGGAAGGTGAGAAAAAGAATGAGAGACAGCTAGGGGGTTATGCACATGGACATTAAGTGACTTGCTCAAGGTCACAAAATGCGTAGGTGGCAGTGGCAGGATTCAAACCTAGATCTCCAACTTCACAAGTTTGTGTTTAGACCAGTGGCCTAACCTGTCTCCCATCCTTAATTTAAGATTTCCTTGAAGTGCCTACCGCCTGTCTTTCAAATTTACCATCAAGCTCAAAATCAGTAAGAAAAGAAATTCCTTTATACATTCAATAATTTCCTTTTCACTCAAACATTGTCAACGGGGATTTAATATGTTGGAACATTTTCTCATCTTGGGCCACGGATAGTGGCATCAGGCCCACTAGGACTACAGACCCCCGGCACAGATCCTGGATCTCTTGTCTAATGCCGAGCATCTTGTTGGGCCAGGTATCCACCACTGGGGCAGTGTCCGGACCATGTGAAGGGCCTTTGTGGATGTTATCCATTTTTTTCAGAAGCAGTCAATCCCTCCATGGGACCTCAGCATAGTGCTGTGCACCTTGTGCAGGACACCATTTGAGCCCTATTTATCATGTGTGCCACTGGGCACTGTAGTCTATAAAGCGCATTTCCTAACTGCAATTTGTTCTGCCAGGAGGACTGGTGAACACAAGGAACTTAAATGCATAAGGACAATGTAGTGTTGATCACAGTACCATCCTTTTGTGCCTACGGTTCAAACAGCCTTCCCTGTGACCCAGGAGGTTTGTTTTCCCTCATTCTGCATGAAGCTGGCAAATCCAAAACTGGAAGATTTTCATAAGCTGGACTGTGCAAGGCAGGCAAAACATACTTAAAGAAAACAGAAGAGTCTCGGAAATCGCAAAGTTTATTTGTTCTGTTCTAAGTAGCAAACAGCGGTAACAGGACCTCAAAAACCACCTAAGCCAGGAGGATAAGATCCTGTATCAGTAAGGCATTTCCAACAGGAAAAAAAAAAAGATGGCCCCAGCCCTGATCAAAGCTCTTGCCATGTTCTTTGTCAGTTTCTATGTCAGGGGTCAAAATTACGTTTTGCAGCCACTAGCCAGCAAAGCTAGGACCCAGGCTATCCCATCCCTCTCCGGCCCAGTGTTTCAACACTAAGAGAAACAGCACCCTGGGTGGAGGTGGCCCTTCCCAGGAGGGTAGACCCGGGGGATGCCCGGTACCAGAGAGGAGCCTGTGGAGTAACACCAAGCCACGTTGGGGAGTAGAGACTGTGGATCCAGGAGGTCGCTGGAGAGAGTTCGGAGGTTAGGGATGATAAAAATAGAGTTTGAAAAAATAAAAAAAAGCTAGTGACTGGGAAAATCCACTGGCCCTACAGACTTTTTAAGTGGCCCAACTGGTTGACTTGTTTAAAAGTTCCCTTCTTCAGTATAAGCCAGCGGTGCTATTTAGAGGAAACTCTTACTAGGCCATACAAAACTCTATCAGCGTTTGGTTGGTGGCAGGTGCCAATTTTGACTTCTGATTATCCGTTTCTCTCTTTGTAGCTCACTGTCACAAATTTCTTTCTACTAATATAGCTCCCTCTGTCCCTGCAAAGTGAATGCTTCTATCCCCTGGTTGGGGGGGGGGGGCCTAACCCTAATCCAGGAGCCAGAAACTTGCTGCACAATTAGACTGTTGGAGCTCTAAACTGAACAACACAGCAAGAATATGATTTGCACCACTGCTGTACTAGAAGAGGGTGTTGACAAGAGAGCAGTCCATGGAGCGCCTACCCCAGCCTTGAGCGTGCACTAATGTGCTTGACCACATGAGAATCATTTCACTGACTGACACAAGGGCTGAAAGAGCCCATCAGTCTGAGCATACTCTCGCCACATGGTGGGCTGCAGCTTTCACCACAGAGGCTGTCCACCATCCAACCAGTCTGTATACAGTTCAATGAGTTAATGGGACAATTTGCTAGGCTACAAAGTTAGGCACCAGATACAGCCCCACAGACCACTAGATTACATAAGGCTCTGAGACAAGTAAAGAAGTTCAATTTCAGTTACTCTGACACCTTTTCACTTGTCTGTCAATGCAAAATGTGGACCAGCTGCCCCAGGAAACATTTTTCTGGATTCCAGCTCTTAGTCACCAACTATCATCTTTCTTACTGATAAAAGTGCAAAGCCTTCAAAAAAAGGAGGAAAACGAGGCACAGTAAGACTAAAGGCCAGAAAAGGTGAAGCAGCAAAGAAACCAAAAACAACCCCTCACCCCAAAAAAAGAACACTTCTGAACAAGAACAACACTGACATGCACCAAAATGTAGATTACTGAAACATGCCTAAAATGACAGCTCTTCCATATGTCTGTGAGAACAGACTAGTGCACCAGCTTCATAACTAAATCTGAAGGAAGGACAAGTAAATGCTAAAAATACTTTTTTTGACCAGCTTTAGCTATAGTGCCATGGAAATCTGTAGTTTTGTTTTATTGCGACTCAGCAGGTCCTGGTTTGACCCCCATTTTTGTTTACACTAGTGTGTCCAATATGACTCACATTTTATAACCCATTGCTGTCACTTCTTTCAAGCAGTAGCACAAATGTGTGTCTGTGTGTGTGTGTGGGGGGGGGGGTGACATTTAAAGGCCTCTTACAGAAGCCTTGACCTTCCAGAACAGAACATCAACTGTCAAGCACAACTGAGACACGTACAATACGGCAACACAGAGAAGAATGCCTGTCCAAAAGTGAATTACCTAGCCTTCAGTATCGAGGAGTTACTTCCGAGTACATATGTTAACCTAGAAAGCAAAGCTCAAGAGGTTTACAAAATGTTCTCAGAACACCAAGATACAAAATTGGGCCCTAAAACACACTCTCAGATGAGCACTATTCTATATCCAATTATCATTTCAGAATAAATTAAATAAATTGAGCAGTACCAAGACAGGAGTGACAGCGAGGTTAAGAGTTCAGCCTGAGCCGAAGCTGGCTGTTGTGAACGGGCAGATGACTGTTATTGTGCGTGACTCAGGGCTGCCCCAAGAACTTTAAAAATGATACCCAAACTTTCAGAAATATTATTTTCTGTGGCAGCACTGACACCAAGCATTGCCTACTGGATAGGTCCAGCAAGTGCTCAGATTACAATAATTTAGGGTATGCAAGGTGCATACCAGTATGCCTGCAGACATCCTTGTGTGACACAGGCAATCACTTCTTGTGATGAAGGCAGGTTAGTATGACTAGGTTGTTGTGACATGGGCAGCTCAGTATCATTCATTCATTCATTCATTTAGGGGGTGGACACATACATTAATTTTTTTTTTTTTTTTTTGCAGGGAAAAGAACGTTCCCTATATATTCTATAATTGTCACATCATTGTTTCTGTAACTAGTACAAGTGGGCGAGCTGATAATACTTGTCACGGAAAGGATCTGCACAGTCGTTTCCTGTCAAAATTGCAGCACTACTAGGAATCCGTAACGCTCAGCTGACAATAACTTTTACTTGCAAGTTGCATTTATCCTGAACTGACAACTGGTTTCTATCCAGACTACAACCTCGGTTTTCCACGACTAAGCTAATACGAGCATGTCATTACTATCCTTTATAAAACCAAAACGTACACGATCACAAATTAAGAGATTCAACGATTATTTCCGAATTCTCGGAAAAGCAGCCATAAACCTACGATGTATATACTCGGCCTACAGGGCCAGATACAGTATATAACAGAAACCTGTATTAGATGCATCTAAGGACTTCACTAGATGAAGTTTTTCCGTAGTGAAAGTGCTGTACCCATCAAAATAATATAAAATCGTAGGAATAATTTCAGGAACTTGCTACCGTTTGTCCATCAAAGACGAACTGCAGTGAAAGCAGATCAGTGCACTTCTGGGGGGTAAAACAGCATGTATCCCTTATATTCAGTGGAAGGGGCTTTGATTTCTGTATAACAGCACCAGCGCCTGGCATTGTATGATCTCCGCCTGCCAAGGTACAAAACCGCTACCCTGTGAGGTCAGCTCAAAGTGCATATGGAAGCGCCCTGTCTGCCACCAGCCTGGCAAGTTCACCTGTAAGTGGAGGGACGCCGCACATCCAAAAACACTACTTACTCTGCGAACCATCGTCAAAGCGGTCAAACTCCCAGTCTGGAGAGGGTGTCTCTACCACCGCCATCACAACCAGTATCAAACAGCTGTTGCAGCAGCAGCTCACCTCCAGCAGCAGGGCCTCCCGTGACCAGGCATCTGACTTCCGGTTTCCTCTTCAGCCTGAGAGGGAACATGGGAAATGTAGTTCCTCAAAGGGTGCTGTGAGTCCACTCAATTTTGGCGCCAGGTGTTGTCATTGCTTGCTGGCTTGATTGATTGACTGACTCTGTTAGTTCAGGAAATGGACATCCACCGAAACTCTTTTTTTCAGTGTTAGATGAGTATTACAAAAATGAACGGTGTGTACTGTCAGGTAACAAAAAAAAGAACTTGCAGTTATATCGCTCCGCGCCACAAACATCGAGGCGTTTGTGGAGAACGTTGGACTGCTCCTGTGCTTTTTTGACAACTCCGCATTCTACAGTGGGTACACGATGGTGCAGTCGTGAAGTCTAACCTCCTCCGCGCAGTTGCAGTTAAACAGTGAAATAAGCACACATGTACAGAGGCATTATAAACAATAATTTTAGGATCCTGCAATTGCTCTGTTGTGCATTTTGTGGCTTATTTTGTAGCTAAAGAAGTCATATCTGAGATCTCCTACACCTCTTGCTCTATACAAAATTAAATGGCTGCAGGGTGAATACATATGTATTCAGTACCGGAGAGCAGAGCAGTAGGAAGGCATTTTGGTGCCCTGGGCAAGAGACTAATTTTGCGCCCTCCCCCAGAAAACCGCCAGTGCGGCCCCTAGAAGCTCAAGGTTGTTTACATGCTCTGTAGTGAGTTTTGGGGCTTTTCTTGAAGGAAAAACATACTTTTGTTATACGTTCCCTACCCCTGATTTCATTGAAATCTTTGCTCCCATAGAATCTGAGGTGTGGGAGTCGAAGATGCTGGCTGGCTGTCATCAGAGTGTGCAGTGCAGCTGAAATTGTTGTGGACAACTGTCTGACCAACAGTTCCATCGAGAGTGGCTCATGGGGGCATATACAGGCACCTCAGTGGCATAGATGCAGTCCTCGAGTGTTGGACACGTACCTCTGAGATGCCCCACCTGCAACCACCCATCCTCACATAGGGGGATGTATCCCCATGAGCCCACTCAGCCCTGATGGCAGGCTCCACTACCCCTGTAGTGGAATCACCACCACCTAACAGAAGGAAAAGCCTCCACCCCCCCGACCATCCTTCCTTCAGCTAGACTTATTTCCAGCACTCAATGCTGCTTGACCACCCTTCTAGACCATAACCAGACTCCACCCCCCCCAACCATCTTACAGTGGCTTGAACACCTCCACAACACCACACTCACCTTAGCTGCCTACCTTCCCTATAGCTGAATCACCACCCTACACCAAGACAAGTGCCCATGCACCCGAACAATCCCTGCAACTAGACCAACCGCACATACCTCTAAACTGTCCTTGATTTTGAAACAAAATTTGCATTTGTCCATCATAAAGTTTGTTTTTATGGTAGAGAACAGTTGGGTGGGGGGGTTAAAATCACAAAATAATGTAAAACATTAAAGTTACAGACTTATTCTTCTTCAGAAAATGCAGATGAACACAAATCCCCTTTTTCTATCAGCTTTCTGAGTGAATAGTGTCAATTTATAACATGCGTCCAAGATTTTGGGTCTTTGTTCCTGATTATTTTAAGTCTTGTCCCTGATTCATGAGGCAATAGGTTGAGAAGTATGCAGCCCCAAGTCTAGCATCTCTCCAGAGGACCACTCTTTCTGCAGTGGCATCCCCCACCAAACAATATTCTGACTGTATCAATCCCCCACATAGGAACCCCCATTGAAAAGCACCCCTGCATCTGCCTCTACCCCTCCCAGTTGGGAGAGGGCCAAGGAACATAAGATTCACATCGTAGAACTGCTGCTATGGTGCTGTCCAGGGTCCCACAGTATAACTTCTGGCATACAAAAAAATGCGCTGCTCCTCTGGTCCACTCCCTCCCTCTCTCTTTACCCAGCTCAGACTCATATACTCTGTTGGCAACCACGAACATGGCAGGTATTTTTATATGTAATTTATAAGCGCTGCAGAAACTGTCAGATGTCAAGATCCAGACGTGGTCAACTGACATCCATGATTTAGGTGACACGCTCAGTCTACGCAGTGTTATAAATTATTAATAAAACTGTCATGTTCATGGATGCAAGCCAAGCAGACCTAGTGAGTCAGGGAGCATTCCTTTTCTGCCAGAAGTTTTACTGTGGGACCCTGGACAGCACTGTAGCAGCAGTTCTCTGCTGTGGATCTTCTGCTTCCTGTCCCTCTCCTGACCTGTGGGGGGGGACAGCTGCGGGGGGCAACTTGTCTGGCGGGGTGGTCCTGCTGTGGGATGGGATGGGATACATTATGTAGTAGTGTCCCCAAGTTGTAGTGTCTAGGCGGGGCCCTGTAAAAAAAAAAAAAAAAAGGCCCAACAGGGCATGATAAGGTACTTGAGCTTGAGGACCCCCCAAGGGCCCATTTAGTTAGCCCTGATGAGAGACAATGTAGGGGCCCCATGGTGCAATGAGAAGTGGCAGTAGGGAAAAAACATTCTGCCCAGCCTATGCCAGTTTTCAGTATGCCTTAGCAGTGCAGCCCCTCTCCTCTGCCCAGTAAATAACCCCTGCACAGCATCCCCCAGTACAGCTGAGCCAGCCCAACTGCTCCAGTCAGCATCCCTGCAGCCAGAAGGAGTCACT
Organism: Neoceratodus forsteri; assembly: GCA_016271365.2. Taxonomy (NCBI): domain Eukaryota; kingdom Metazoa; phylum Chordata; order Ceratodontiformes; family Ceratodontidae; genus Neoceratodus; species Neoceratodus forsteri. The sequence goes on along the minus strand of CM028131.1, from coordinate 1,225,969,210 downwards.
CCAAATCCCTCATTCCCTGATTCCCATCAGTTCCCTCCACAGCCCAAGCCAACCCAGGTATATGTAACTGTTAATATGTTATGATCTAAACTATACAGATCCTCACATGGCATCCAAGACAACTAGGCAAGGCACTAGCAGGCAAGGCCTCATTTTCTAAGCAAGACAGGTGTGTGTGGCGGAGTGAGAATGGAACAAGGACTCTGCTAGGGAGAATCAGAAGGAGAGAACATGCGCAAAAAAAAGGCAATGGAGCAGGGTGCAGGAGGGCGCGGGTCAAGAGGAAAGAAAAGAAAATGTAACAACGAGTGGACAGAAGGATGGTGTGCCGTGGCCCATGCCATGGCAATCAGGCCAAGGCTGAGGCAACTGCTTCAAAATCTTCACTCCCATCCCAGTCCCCAGTCCAGTGCATGAAGTTCAAGTGAACTACACAGTCACTTCCCCCCCGCCAGCAGAGCCAACTCCAAGACAGGCCCGCCTAGGCCCAATAATTCAACGGCAAGGAAAGCAGATCTTTGTCTCCTGACTTCCAGAGTGAGACTATCAATCCCCCAACTGCGCTCTCACCACAGATCCCATCTCATCATCTCACAGTTTGGATTCAGAAATGAATTTAGAATTATTCTCAACTCGTCAGGTCTGCTCTTCTGCTTGTCTGCAGTGCCGTCACATTTTACTACAGACACTCTGTCACTGACGAGTGACAATTACCAGTCTTGTCTCGTAGACAACAACAGACAGAGTACTTAGTGTGGTCTGCATTCTGCTTATCTTACATTACACAAGTGATGAAAAAATATAAGACAAGGATCTCTTCCGTCTTCTCTGTCTTTCATGACTCATCTCTCCTCTGACTCTCTCACTTTTTTAGTCTCTGTGACTGTCTACTACTCTATGCTAGTACACTCAACAACTTGCTCCATATTCTCCCTGTCTCCAACACAAACCGCCTCTCAATGCCAAATGCTCCGCCCATACCTTTTATACTAATGGGTGACGCTGACCCTCACAGTTCTCTTTCTCAGCACAACATTATTATTTTCTGCAGTAGACTGTGCAACCATGTGCCCCCCACCAACACCACTTGCTGGTCCTTGGTCCGCAGATGCACCCCTGCTGACAGTCATTTGTAATTACAGAACCAAAATTTAAAAAAAAGAGTTAAAGCGGCAGCGCAAGTGAATTAGAACATCAGCTTCAGTGGAAAAATGTGCCCCTTGGAGGCTTGAGCCCGGGGCCGGAGCACCACCCGCCCCACCCTTCCTACAGTATTGCCGGAGGGCAGCAAGATGCTGTTAATGTAATATACCTAAGACATTGTCTCAGATATGTTATGAGTTTTAATATCTGCAGCTGTAGCTACTGGTGTGTAGGGAAGGGGTCTGGGGGCTACCTGGCTTCAGAAGCTTTGGTGTACTAGATTCTCTGTGTCTAGTTTTGTGGATTATTTTAAACCAGAATGACTCATCTGTGAGCTTCCCTCCACCTCCTGCTCTAAGGACAATTATTACTATCTGGGTGGCTCAGGTTGTGTGTGTTATTTATAAAATGGGAAGCAAGGTAAATAAATTCAGCATTCTGATTGTATAAGCACATCACATGACCATGCGTATATCAGAGCATGACTGCACACCTGCACTTTACCCCTCCAAAACAATTTTGCCATTTTATAAGATAGATAACCCACTCTAGGATGTGCAGTCACCTTTGATATACACACACCTTGGATGGTTGGCGCCTTTCGACCTGCGGTCATGCATGACAACACACACTGTTGCCATGTATATCAGAGCGCGACCGCACACCTTAAGAGTAGTTTATCTATTACATGTATAGATATATATATATAGTGAGAGAAAATGCTAATGCACTAAATCTCAATGCAGAGTCTGCAGCTGGTTTTGACTTGATACTGTACACTACTAACTTACTGCAGTGCTGGCTTGCTACTAGAGCAGGGTCTGGGTCTGATAGGCCCCGAACCATGGGTCATGGTATGCTCAGTGGTGCACTTTTATGAGTCTATCTTAAGTCTAAATAACTCATATCTGAACTCCCTCTACCCCTTGCTGTAACCTCCACCCTCCCCAACTCAATATACCATTTAAGTAATTGAGACAGTGCAACATGGCCTATAGCAAGGCTAGGAGGATGCTGAGATGTATTGGTAGGGGGTATTGATAGCAGAAGAAAGGAGGTAATACTTCCCCTCTATAGATCCCTGGCGAGGCCTCACCTAGAGTACTGTGCCCAGTTCTGGAGTCCTCACCTTAGAAAGGATAAGGATAGGCTGGAGACAGTGCAGCACAGAGTAACAAAAATGATTCAGGGACAGCAGGGCAGATCCTATAAGGAGCACCTCAAGGCACTAAATATGTACTCGTTGGAGATCAGAAGGGAGAGAGGAGATATAACAGAGATCTTCAAGTTCCTGAAATGAATTAAAGTGAACTGCGAGGTACTATTCAGCCTGAGTACCAATTTGCGGTCACATGGACACAAATGAAATTAACAGGAGGTGGTTCAGGAGAGTTTTGAGGAAGTACTACTTTATGGAAGAGGTGCTGGAACTTTGGAACAGTCTGTCAGCTGAAATGGGTGTAAAAACAGTCAGAGGATTCAAGCAGGCTGGGACACAATGAAGGAAATAGTGGTTACCAGAGGCAACAGAACCAAGGAGGAGAATAGAGGGAGGATGGGAGGGTTAGTACCCTGGAGAAATTGTAGGTTCCAGGGATTATAGAGAACTTGGGCAGACTAGATGGACCACTGGTCTTTTTCTGCCGTCATTGTTTATATTTCTGTGTTTCTATTACAGGCACCCTGCTTGGAAAAAAATCTGTAACATAATTCTTAGTTCAATATTGAGTAGTATAATTGTTGCCCCCACTCCATTCTCCAATGTGGTAGGTATGACAAAGGGAGTGGGGGAAAGGTAATTTGACAGTGGTGGGGATTTCCAGTGCAAAGTTACCATCTCCTAAATGCCTACCCCTCAACCCCACCCCATCATGCTTCCAAACTTACAGTGGGTATGTTCAAAACACTGAACTGTAGCAACAAATGTCATTCTACTGGCACATGTGGTCATCTGGAGAAAACACATCACAACTTATTTGATTTAATGGCATCTGCACGATAGACAGAACAAAAGTGGAACTGAATGTCAATGAAAATGAGACCACAGTGAAGACCTCTCTGAACAGCACAATTAGTGAGGTGGCAGTGTAGATCCCAGCCAGACCCTTCTAAACACTTACAATGCCTTTCCACTGTGGTACCTCTTTTGCTTTACTTATGAAAGTTGAAACAGGCATATGAAACAAGACAACTTTGCTTTTTTGTATAGAGAGTTTCAATTATTTTTTCTTAATTTTCTGCCGGCCCACCTAGAAAGCTCCTTGCCCAACTGCTTTTGCCTTGATATACAGTTATTAAGGGATGCATCTTCGACAATAGTGGCCAGCAACATTTACATGCTGGTGACTGATATTATTATAAGTCGAGGTCCTCTACTTCTCTTTTGCTGTCCTGGTGACATCATCTCTGAGCCTGCCACCATGCTCCATCTTCCTCTAGTGCTAGCTGACAACGTGAATTGTAGGCAGAGTCTGTGCTGTATTGAGGTCACATTCACGATGCTGATGTGAGCTTCAACTGGCCAGCCAGTCATAGGGGGAGGGTGCAGAGAAAGACTCACAAAGAAGCTCCAGTCATCTTACTGGTACTGAGAGAGCTGATTGGTAGCAGATGGGGAGGAGGGCGCATGCAGAGAGAAAGTGCTGGGGTTCATCATGTGCGTATTAACACTCTTTAACAGTAAAAAATAAACAGAAATTATGAAAATGTTTTACAAATAATGAAAATAAAGGGGAGTTTCAAAGGGGTTCTTCGAACCAGACGAACCCCCGCAGCAGCTATGTGAATGTCCTCACAGGTTACAAAACAATGCCATTTTACCATGCCTCTCAACTGTCCCTGATTTTGCCACATAATTCTCCGCTGTTCCTTGTAAAATGTGTGTTTTGTGACAGAATAGTGGGGATTAACATAAAATCATATCAAACATTAAAGCTACAGACACGTTCTTATTCAGAAAATGCATCTTAATCCAAATCCTTATTATATCTGCTTTCTGAGTGAATAGCATAATTTATTAAGATGTGTCCCTTATTTGGGTCGTTGTCCCTGATTTTTAAAGCCTTGACCCTGATTCATGAGGTTGAGACTAGGTATACCTTACTCTGATGTGCATTTACAGTAATGCTTTTCAGTTTTGATATACTTTCTGTGGAGCCTCCACCCTCCCACACCCCTGGGTGCACCCATGAAAGTTGTATTTTTACCTGGGGGCTGGTGCACCCCCACAGAACAAATGCTATCACAAAATATTACAAAACATAAAGCAACCTCGCAACTAGTTAGGCAGTTAAATTATTGCAGACCCTCATTCTTCTCTGCCTGGAATTTTAATTATTGTAATTGCTGTTATTAGGGGGCTCCGCCCCACAACCCCTGTCAATAATTTAATAAATAATAGCTTCAGTTAATATACCAAAATAACAAATTATTGATGGGGGTGTGGGGGCAAAGCCCCCCAATAACAACAATTACAAGAATCAAATTATTAGTGGGGATTACAATACTATGCATCTCTGTGTGGAGCTTACAATAATCCTCATGTATGTATAGACACGCTCTTAGTGTCTGGCTCCGTAAGTAACCTAATACACCCCCACAGTCCAACGTTCTCCACAAATGCCAAACTCAAAACTGCGTAAGGTTTAACACACTATCTATTGCTTTTATAGGCAGAAATTCTGTAGCTACTAACTAGTTTAGAGTGTCTTTTTAATTATATAACCCCCTGTTACCTGGGGTTGCTAGAATCCCAGTAAGACCTAGTGGTAGGCAGGAAGGCAGCTTGAAATTCCAGTTAAATGGATTTCACACTGTCTCACTCTGTTCTCAGTCTGAGCTGAGACTAAGGGATGACATCACCATAGAACTATCGCGCTGCATGAGCCACATTGGAATCTGCAGATGGGAGTTAGATTAGAATGTTGGGAGTTTTGAACAGTGAGCTGGGGCAGTTGTGTGAGCAGTCTTGAAGAGAGGAGCACAGCAGTCTGTGCACAGGCTCTTGGAGCCTAAGCTCTGATATAGAGCTACTATGAGGAAAGGTGTGTGTTTCCACCTAAAGAGGAACACAGTAAGCTGTTCTTGAAGTGGTGGAGACTGCTGTTTCTGGTCTCTGCCCCATCCCTGGGGGATGGGGTGGAAGATCCTGTTATTCCAGGGCAACCCCTGGTTCCAGCTAGATAAAAGCTGCCTTAATTTTTTTTCCAAGTGTGTTGTGGCACAAGAACCTGTCAAGATTCGCCTGTGGGGCACCTGCAACCAAAGGTGAGTTCTGCTCTTGCCAAGGGCCTACATTTCACCTGAACTGCGTTAAAGTGGGGATTGGACTGCTGAATTAGTGGGAGGCCTAGAGGAATAAAGCAGCCAAAGTAAAAATATGTTCAAGTCCAGCACAAGGGAAAGCCAAGACATGTAGAGGAAATGTGCTATACATTTACCCTTTAATCTACATTGCCAAGCTTTCAAAAGAGTTGTTTAATGTCCAGAGAAATGGCGGCGTATGGATTGTGGGAGCTGGAGGTGGGAGACCCCCATCTTTATTAACCAGGTCCACCTCTCTGGATTTGCTCTGTGAATTTCTGCTTTGCCTCAGATACTTGGCCAGTGCTGAGGGAAGTACCCAGACATGGGATTGAAAGGAAATTTCCCTTAAGAAGTCGAAGGCTCTAAGGTGGTTTGGGGAGCCACCAACAGAAAATGTGGTCCACTGCCATATGGACCGGGATCGAGTGGCTGGCAGGGGAACCGGGCCAGAAAAACTCAAATAGTGTACAAGTCGGGCTGTGTACCCAAAGCAGCATGCAAGTCCGGGCTGTGTGCCTGGTGGGTTCAGAGTCTGATGGCTGAAGTGTTGAAGAAGTGTTCTGTATCTCTTATCTGCATTACCCAGAATGTAGCCCCGTGGGGGTCCATCTATGCTTTGTTCAGTTTGGATGTGAATAAAAGCCACACTTCAGAATCCCATTCCTGGTATTGGACATTACAGTTATTGCTTCCTGTGTTTGGATTTACTTGGGTGCCCCTGTGCAGAGTAGCCAAACCTAGGCCCCTTGTGCCGAGTAACCTAGTCCTCCTGAACCCAGTCCCCACCTGGTACTGCTGTCAGCTTCTACAGCATACCACCTGTCGTTGCAAAAGACAGGGTTGTAGAGGTTACAATTATATTTGGAATATTACAGACAAGGTCTTACATGGTACTGTTAAAATTAATCTTGAACATTCTTATAGTATAGTTATGTACTAAATTTTAAACTTGAATTTGTGTGATCTTACCAATTGTGTGTTTTTTCTTTTAGGATCTTTCCTTAAATGCAGTTTTTCTGATATTTGAGGTAGTCTTTTAAATTAGTTTATTTAAACTTAGACCTGTAGCAGTGATAAAGTATGGCCTATTTTGCTTTTTTGTATGGAATGCTGGTACTGGCTTTTTCAGATAAACATATTTTTGAGTTCCAGCCAGACCCAGAGATTAGAATATGTTTCTTCTCCATTGCTGTGACAAAAATGTATTTTTCTGCAGAATGGGTTAGTAGAAGAAATAAATTTCACGTTTGTTGGAATCTGGGTAAGACCGGGTATAGTGTACAAAATTTAGGCAATCATACTATACTTCCTAAGACTAGTAGGGAGTTAATATCTCTTTTTGTTATTGCACTGGCCAGTGGGGACATTAAACCAAATCCAGGCCCAGAAACCCGGACCGACATTATTAGGATAGCCCATGATAATGCCAGAAGTTTTGCTGGAAAACAGCCTATTTTTGATCATTGGGTATCCGAAAATGCTTATGATATCATAGGTATTATGGAGACTTGGCTATCAGAAAAGCATCCAGATTCAAATTTCAAAAGAAAACTGTGATTTCTATAGTTATGACAGGCCTACCAGAGGAGGAGGTTGCACTTTATATTAGAAGTAATTTGGGCCAAGTAGAGCTGCTTTTATCAGGAAATATTGAGGGCATTGAGATATTACTGGTTTACATAACTAGATTGAAAATGTGTCTTGGTGTGGTATATTCTCACCCAAGAATAAAACAAATCAGCCTTTGAGTCTCTGGCCTTAAGATTAAATTAGTTAATGGGGCAAAGGGATGCATTCCTGATTGGAATTATAGCTGCAGCATGGGGAGCAGAAAGGGTCTTAAATTACAATCTAATTTCAGGCCTTGGGCCTTGTTCAGGTAATAAATACTCCAACACGTAGAAGTACTTATGCCAGTGTAGGAAATATCCTGGATTTGATATGTATAACAAATGGTATTCACTTATTGGATTATAAAGTGGGTTCCCCAAATCTAGGAGATAATTGCTATCTTGAGTGTAACATTAAACAAGATTTTGGAACCTCTGATATTTTAAAATGTCGTTATGTTAGACATTTCACTCATTTAATAAATCTTCTTTTCAGTTTCAAATGGGACAAGTAAATTGAACAAGTATAGACTTGATCCCAGAAGTAGATATGGCAGTCAGAGAATTCACAAAGATTTATTTAGAAGTATGTGATAAAATGCTCCTTTCAAAAAATCTAAAGAAAGACATAACCGTAATCCTTGGGTAAATGAAGCAATTAAAAAACAAATAAGATGGAAAGACAGGATATGGAAAAAAGCAAATTGATCTTTAAAAGTAGAAGATTGGGAGTTGTTTAAAAAGATCAGGAGCAAAAGTAAAAGCTTAATAAGAAAGGCAAGAAAAAAATATTATAGAAATAAAGTGAACCAAACAAAAAATCCAGCCCCGTACTGGAACCTAATTAAAGATCTGGAAGGTAGGGAAAGGAAACATTCGAGCATAGTTCTTAAGGATGAGTTGGGAGGGGAGATGTCAACAAAACAAGTAGCAAACAATTTGAACCAATATTTTTGTTGTCTTCCAGATATAAGAATGGAACAGGTTGATGGTAAACAGAATCACGTTTCTCAACAAATCAGGCCACTGGAGACACAATATAGAGAGAACATACCATGTTTTTACTTTCGAGTAATTAAAATTGGTGAAGTAAAGAAACAAATAAGGCAATTAAATTCACGGAAAGCAATAGGTATGGATAAAATAGAGACAATCTTTTTAAAAGCTTCAGTAGAGCAAATAAGCCCAGTCTTGACCAATATTTTCAATTGTAGTTTACAGCGAAAAAGTTTTCCAGATTTTTGGAAAAACTCTAAAGTTATTCCTGTATTTAAGGGAGGAGATAAGAATAATCAATCAAATTATCGACCGATAGCTTTGCTATCAATTATCTCGAAGGTCTTTGAATACCTGGCCTGTGCCCAGTTATATGAATACCTGGGGAAGTACAGACTACTGACTGATTGTCAAGTGGGTTTCAGACAAGGGAGGTCGATGGACACTGCCCTGATGGACTTCTTGGACTCTGTGGCAAGTAGTCTTGAGGCCCAACAGTCTGTCGGGCGGTGTTCGTCGACCTCTCAAAGGGCTTTGATTTGGTCGATTTCAATATATTATTAGAAGGCTGGCTCAGATAGGTATATCGAGCCTGTTCAGACCTGGATATTATCTTATTTGACTGAACGTACACAACAGGTCTGTATAGATGGAATAATGTCAGATATAGAGGGTACCTTTAGGGAGTTCCCAAGGCTCAATTTTGGGTCCTTTGTTATTTTGATCTATATAAATTCTCTTCCATTGTGTATTCAAAATAGTAAGATTTATTTGTACGTGGATGATATGGCCCTTACAGGGAAAGCTAGAAATCTAGATGATTTACAAAAAATGTTACAATTCGATTTTGATATTTTACAAAACTGGTTATTACAATCCAGAATGGTTCTTAGTACAAAGAAGACCCAGGTAATGCTTTTCCATTCGAAAAATTAACTGTTTCATAACCAAACATTAAATATATATTCTCTAAAGGGTCCAGTGTTAGAACAGGTTCAGGTATACAAGTATTTGGGAGTTTTCATGGATAGTTCTCTTACTTCTCTCTACTTAACAAATGTAACTAAAGGTTAATTCTAGATTGGGCGTGTTAAGAAGGAAAACATTGATTCTCAAGAGAATCAAGAAATAGAGTGGCTGTACAACTACTCTTACCAACACTAGAATATGGTAGTCTAATGTATCAGTTTGCTTCTAAATCATCATTAAATTGTTTGGACAAAACATATTATAGAATAGCAAGATACATAGAAACATAGACTTTGACGGCAGATAAGGACCGCTAGGCCCATCTAGTCTGCCCATTTCCTACCTACAGGATAGGCCGCAGATCCTAGTTAACCAACAGCCTTTATCTTCCTGCCCCACAAGAATTGCCTTATGTCTGTCCCATGCATTCTTGAATTCTCCCACAGTTTTAGACCCCACAACTTCCTCAGGAAGGCTGTTCCATGCATCCACTACCCTCTCTGTGAAATAATACTTCCTCACATTGCCCCTGAACCGCCCTCCTTCTATCTTTAAATTGTGTCCCTTTGTTCTTGCAAGTCTCTTTTTCTGAAAGATGCTACCCTCTTGGACTTTGTTGATTCCCTTGAGGTACTTGAAAGTTTCTATCATGTCCCCCCTCTCCCTTCTTTCCTCAAGGGTATACATATTAAGCTCCTTTAGTCTCTCCTCATACGGCTTCTCTTGCAGACCCTGCACCATTTTAGTTGCCCTCCTCTGGACTGCCTCTATCCTGTCTATGTCCTTGCGGAGATGGGGTCTCCAGAACTGGACACAGTATTCAGATGGGGTCTCACCAACTGTCTGTACAGAGGGATAACAACTTCCTGTTTTCTGCTGCTGATGCCTCTCCTATACATCCCAGTATACCCCGGCCTCCCTACTGCCTTCTCACATTGCTTGCTAACCTTAAGGTCATCTGATATGATTACCCCCAGGTCCCTTTCCTGTTTTGTTGTTGTTACTACCTCCCCACCCATTGTGTATTCTTTCCCTGGGTTCTTGTTTCCAGGTGCATTATTTTGAATTGAATCCTAGCTGCCATCGTCTGACCATTCCTCCAACCTTGCCAAGTCCTTTTCACCCTTTCCACGCCTCCTTGTGTACCAACCCTGTTGCAGATCTTTGTGTCATCTGCAAAAAGGCATACTTTTCCTTCCAGTCCCTCTGCAATGTCACTGATGAAGACATTAAAAAGGACTGGACCCAATACTGAACCCTGCGGTACCCCACTAGTAACCGCCCTTTCTTCAGAGTGGACTCCATTTACAATTACCTTCTGTGTCCTGTTGTCCAGCCAATGTTTTACCCAGGCTACCACCCTGGGACCCACTCCCAGGCTGGTTAATTTGACTATCAATCTTTTGTGTGAGACTGTGTCAAATGCCTTGCTAAAGTCTAGGTAGGCCATGTCCACAGCCCTCCCTGGTCTACTACTTTGGTCACCCAGTCAAAGAAATCTATTAGATTCGTCTGACATGACCTTCCGCTGTGAACCCATGCTGCCTTGGATCCTTGTGCTCACTGATAGAAATACGTGGCGAAATGTTCCTTTTCACGCATCGCTGTATTTTACTTCAAGATCTTGGTTGGAATTCTCTTGCAATCCATGAAAAAATATGAGTTATAAAAGCCTTTATTGAGTATGGGGGAAGGTTAAACATGGTGTGAACTCTCTTGATGTTTCTGTTTTTCATAGGTATAATTTGAGGCACCTGAAACACAGATGTCAAAAAGTTCCCTTGGAATTAAATATTTATAGTAGAATGCAAAGACATTTCTATTTACCAAAAATATGTAATGAGATAGATCCAGAAATTAGGATCATTGATAGCTTAAATAAATTTAAGCACTCTCTGGATTCCATCTGGAGAGATAGATGTGTTTGTTATGGTGATATTTGTAAGATTGTTCCTATAATATACTTTATTACATGATGTTATTGTACCTTTTGAAACTGTATTTTAAAACAGGACAACTTTGATAAAAAGGGCCTCTTTTGGTCCTAAAAGTTACCTTCCTGTCAAAAAAGAAAAGTTTTTATCTATCTATCTATCTATCAAAGCAAACAGAGACTAGAATGGCAAAACGTCCTAGTGCTGCTGATAGCCAGTAAGTAAAGCGCATGGTGTGGATGCCTACATCCGGTGCAGCCACAATGACATCCCCCTGGTTTAGACAGCGTGGTGAATTCAGTGGCACATTTACCTACATTATTGTGTTCATTGCTGACCCGATTGTTGTTTGAAACCTCCCTTCCCTGCTGGTTATTTTGTAACAGGTAATTCACTGAGATTTAACACCTTATAGTCTTTGGGCTCAGTTGCTGCTGCCTGGGGGGATGTGGATTGATCAGAGGCAGGCAGCAGGCTCTGCTCTCAGTCCCAGGAGGTATTTCATACAAGGAGACAGTGGCAGAGCCAGGTTTGGGAGTGGGTGGCGAGGTGGGGCATTTAGTCAACCATGGGCTCCACGATGGTCACTAAACAGTGAATAAGGTTGGTGGAGGGCACCACTACTCACACTGGGGCAGCCAAGAGGGCGGTGCCACACAGCCCCCCTTTAGCTCAGCCACTGCAAAGAGACCCTCCTCCTTCCCTGTCTAGGGGTTTGATTGTTACTCTCTCTGGGAAAGGGGAGGAGTACCCACTAGACTGAGCAGCAAATTAGGAGAGAAACACAGTACCTTATATTTTTTGTAGACAGGATTCCTCTCTGACGGTGTGAACTCCATCGGGGGTGCAAACCAGGAGTTAATTTGGGCAGGCACACACAGGAACTTGGTTCCACCACCTCTCAAAATAATGTATGACGGTTCCACCACCCCAGTCATCTTTCTCCATTGACTACTATAGGAGGTTCCACTACCTAAAATGACAGTTCTAGATAATAGAAATCTAGATGTGGCGTTCTCCCACCTAAACTTTTCCAATTTAACCACTGGTGCAGACAGATGACACTTCCCTCCATGGCTGATGGCTTCTCTTGCAGCTGGAAATTCTGTGGAGACATTAGTTAGGCACAGCACACTAACACACACTTGTAGGACTCCAATGATTCTGGTCCAGACTGAATGAAGTGCAGACAGCAGTTTTATTTTGTACCCAAAGAAACAGAACTCCACGTAGGGTGCACAATTAATTTTGTTGCAGTTCACACATTTTCTCTGACAGGGCGCTGTGGCACATACTTTGAGGAACTCAGGTTTGAACCTACCTCTGAACAACTTTTCCCTTTTCTCATGGGAGCCATTCAGGGCTCCGATTCCCTCAGAACACAAGCAGAATTCTGACCAGTCCCTTGCTTTGCCATGACTTTCCTCACCAGTGGGAGTGGGTGCTTTACTCACATTTGCTGACCACTTAAATGAGGGTTCTGCTCCCCATGGCACAGTTCTTTACTCCACACTTTGGACAAACCATCGGCTGATCCCAAGCAGGGATCACATATGACTGCTGCCCCTCACTCCACATTCTTCCAGGGAACTCCATCAGCCTCTCCACACTTTGCCTGGGTGGACACGGAGGGTTGGGACCACTTCTGCCCTAACGGCCCCTCCGATGCTTCACTGCCACCTCAGCATCAGTTCCACTCATGGCAGCCACCTCTCTCTCTCTCTCTCTGTCCTTTTTTCTGTCCAAGCAGAGCCAATCAGGCTCCAAAAGGCCTTCTCTCTCTCTCTCTTTCTCTGGAACTGCGGCTTCCCCCTTCTTTCACCCGTCAACTGACTGGGAAGCTGGGGGCCGGCATCATTCTCCCCACCCCAGCCCCAAGCCTACGTGGTCCCAACTGGAGGGCCTTCCTACAGTGCACCTCCCCTCGACCCTCCTCGAACTCTCTTCTACTATCGGCTCCTGCACTAGTTGGTGCTTCAAAACCCTCACGCTGCCCAGTCCCACCCCTGTGGCAAACCTGGCAGCTTGAACTCCTCCTGATGCCAACAGGGCATCATTTTGTAACCCCCTAAGTTCGACACGGGGGTTACACTTCCCCCCACAGAAATGCTTCACCTCCCTGGGAAGTGGTTTCCATCCTGGCCAACCATGGCTGCTGTGTTCCATAGGATAACGCGCACTCTCCCACAGACCATCACATCCAGGCTCTACCAGGCTGACTGCATAGTATCAGCTGAGTTAGAACTTAGGTGGGTCTACGCACCTACCTGCAGTTCCCTGGGTCTGCTAAGGAACATGGCAATTCAGCCTGGCTTCCCAAACAATGGCTGCTCCACCAGGCCAACGTCCCACCCTAGCACCCCTCTAGGGACACCATACTCTATTTTCGGCTCCAAAACTTTCCCCATTGGACCTTGCTCAGTACACAAGTGGGCCTATTTGGCACCCCAACAATACATTTCTAAAATACAAACACTTTTTTTCAGACATTTACTTTACCCCAACATTCCTTTCTATCTACTACTAGAAAGGAACTGACAACACTACATCACCAGGGGGTGGTGGGCTAAACTCAAACTACTAGTCTGCTTGCACTGCTACATAGCATGACTGCTCAGCTACATTCTACTGCATAGGCTACTAAACACTGGATCTACATGTTCACTATTGAACTTGTCCCCCCCCCCACAGAAACATCTGACTACTACTCAGAATATTGCAAAACTACTGGCAGAAGTTTGCTATCTAAATTTAACCTACTTCTACCTCCTAACATACTAATCTACTTAGCAGTGGGGAAGGGGGCACACTTTTATCCTTGAAAATGTCCATACCAAATGCTATGGTGCTTATTAAAGTCTCTGGAAAACTGTCTCTATTGCTAAAGTCCAAGTAATCCCATAAACAGCACCAGTGAGTAAATGTGCTTAATCTCTAGGGGGTCCCTACCAACAATCCTAAACCTACATTCCTATACTACCACACATTTCTAGGCTATAATTATCTAACTAACTATGCAGATTAGAAAAGCATTCACATTAAAGGTTAGATAAGTGAAAAAAATTTACAATGGCTGAATTTAAAATAAACAGCAAAGATTTTTTCAAAAGCAATCAACTTTAGCACATTTCTGTCCGTCTGACATGCAAATGTCTATTTTGTTTTGTAAAAAATAAAATGAAACAATTTCACCAGTAGTTGCAGTCCTCTATACTCAGTCTCTCCACAGGGCCGTGGGGCCTTTAAAAGGTCATCTTTTCTCTGGGGTTCTGTATCCGGCAGTGGGGTCCTCGGGTGAAAAGTTCAGACAGGGGTCTGGTTTGGTACATTCTACCCCTCTACTGTCGTGGCTAACCACAAAATACTTGATACGGTGTCCCTCCCTGTCTTGTACCATTGCAAATGTTTTAAACAAAGTCAGTCCTTCCCAAACCGAGGATGAGCATATAGATCCAGCCTGGGAATTTACTTTGTTCCAATCATAGGCTTGCCTGTTCTTGCAAGTCCACTCTATTTCTAAGGTGCACTTTCTCTACAGCCCATTGAAATACCAGTCAGACCTCTGGCATTCAGTGAGATGCGAGTCCTTTCACCTACATACTGGTGGTGGCTCCTGGGCACTCAACCTTTAAATACCTTCTCACCCACCTCTCGACTTGGCTCCAGTTAGGAAGGGTCCTGAGGTTGGCCATGGGGCCCTCCCTGGCAACCATATGTCATCTCGACAATTCAGCAATGTCAGATCCAAATGATGCCTAGCATCCATGTCCACCACATAGCGTTTGCAAATTCCAGGACGCGGGCTGGTCTCACCAACTCCGAGGATTGGCATGGCATATGGTTTGGGATATTCCTCTCAATTACCAGATCCTCGAACAGGCGGGTAACATTTTCCCTGGGCTCATCGTTTAAGGAATTACTTCAGCAGGGTCAACAATAGTGTCCTTCTTCATACCATCATCTCCCTCGACTGATTCCACTATGAGGTCTAGATCAGTAGCACCTGGGTCCTTGTCCAGCACCGTGGGAGGCGGGCCTCTTAACTTTAAGGGTTTGACCTCTTCTAATTTTTAGGTAAAGTCTTAGGCCTCACCGTGGATTCCTGGGTGAGTTTGGGTTTAGCTGGTGCTTTATTCTTTTCCTGCAAGCCTTGCACCACAGCCTCGGGAGAACCTGACTGCTCAGTCATGCCCCTCACATACCATGCAGCAGTGCTTCTAATTTGTGAGGTCCACCTCGCCTCTCCCTTTGCCAAGGGAAGTTCTGGGCACTCAGCGTGTACAGGGCTGGGCAGACAGCTGGTCCCTGGTACCATCTCTGGCTTAATTTCAGGTAACTTAGCCACAACCTCCTCCCATTGTTCCAGTGGCTCCACAGCAGTGGCCACACTAAGGGTGGGGGATATTTTAGTTACTGGTTGCAGCCATTGCCAGAGCGCAGTAGCTGGGGGCACAGGGGCCACATAGCTTCCTTGCTGTGTGGGCAAATTGGAAGGTCCAACCACCCTAGGAACATTCCCACAAGCGTACAAAATGTAAATTGGTTGTCTGATCACCCCCACTCCCTCATTATCCATAAAAGATACATGACTCACCAGAGCAACTCCTCTCGACCATGCTCCACAGCTAGTTCACCAGACCTTCAGGCACAGAAATGGTCCGACCTCCAAACCCAGGTGTGTATGCCATACCTTGTTATCTCCCAAAGTCCAGTGTACCAAAAATGTTCCAGCGAAAATTTCAGAAATTAGCTTCCAAAAAGATTGTTCCTCCAACTGCAGAAGCTGAGCAAAACTTTCCCTTCACTTCTAGTGATAGCAGTAGATTTAGCAGCTCCACCATTGCGTGTGGAACACACTTTTCTCAGCACAACAACAACACTCCTTTCTCCTCGGAAGTTTTCAGCAATCTGATTCCAGACCACCTGACCTCCCTTTCTAGTGCTGCATCTCATTTGTCCCATCCACCAATCAAATCGCTCCATTTTTCTTACTCGGTCATCACGTTTTTATTGCATGACGGGCAGGTGCCATTTGTCTCCTCACGATGCTTCTCACTGTCCCAAACTGTCACTCAAGCGTCTAAACAGGCTGTGGCTAATCTCCCTGCCTCCTGCCATGACAGAATGTTACTGTATGCAGATGATGCAGTAATCTTCACTTGCCACACGACCCCACCTCCCTTCAGTCTCAACTACAGAAAAGTTTCACAGGCGTGGAAGACTGGTTTTGCTCACATAAACTCATCATAACCACAAAAAAACTAAAACAATGTTCTTCCATGGAACCCACAACAAGTACAAGGACCATGAGCTCATAATTAACAACCACGAAGGCGTCACTCTTGAGCAGGTGGATATGTTTAAATATCTGGGCCTGACCTTGACTGCTCCCTCTCATATACCAAACACATTGACAATATCGCTAAAACTGGAACTCCATTATGGGAATACTATACAAGCATAAACATTGGCTAACTACTGAAGCCTTGAACCTCGCTATCCAGAGCTCTGTTATCTCAACTATTGACTACAGGCTTGTTATCTATGGATCCACTACTGATACTGCACTCCAGCGCATAGCTGTAGCCCTTAATAAGGCATGTAGACTCCTTGTTTCAGCTGCCCGCCTTTCTCACACGTGTGACATTTACGAGCAGGCTAACTGGCTCCAGCTATCCAGCAGGCTAAAGTACCAAACCTGCATCCTAGCTAAGAAGACATCACTGGGCCTTATGCCCCCTGGAGTCCAATCAATACTGACCCATAGCGTGTCGCCGCCTAACTAGAAGATCGGACAGTCTAACCTTTACAATACCTGCTGTCAGACCTCTCAAGCTCAGCGTTCTTACCTTGTCAGAGCCTCCACCTGGTTCAACTTGCTACCTACAGAAATCTCCAACATTGCCACAATTGGTGCTTTTAAGTGTAAACTGCATCAACACCTCATGGCTACTGCCTTCCTTGATTGCTTCTTATAATCCCCTCCAGGCATACTACCCTCAAGCATCCCTCCTCACTGCCTCAGCTCCTCCTCCTCTCTACCCCCATTACTGGGTATAGGATGAATCTGTCTCCTTTTCTTTTCATCCCCCCTTTCCTCCTCCCTTACTGTTTCCATCTACCACATACCCAGCATAATGCCCTCCCCATTTCCCCCTCCTCCTCTCTCTGTCTCCCATACCACCCCTCACCACCACTCTTCTTTCTCTTTTCCACTAACCCCTCCTAACAAAGCTTCACTGAACTGCCTATGACTTGTACTGTATAATTAACTTCATAACACAATTCCTTGACAATGCCTTTGGCTGCTATTATTGTAACCTTACTTGTCTTTTTTGTAAGTTCCATTATAACGATCATGTTATGTTTTGTACCTTATTGTCCTTGTTGCCTTGACTGGAACCTTTGTAAAGAGTCCTCAGCTCAAAGGTGTCATCCGAAATACAAATAAATAAAATAAATAAACGTTCCATCACCTCAGAAGCTACTCCATGCCATGTCGGTATGTATTTAGCACCTCCATTCGAATCCCAGACAACAGCCCCAATTTTGTAATCTCCCTTCCCTGCTGGTTATTTGGTAAAGGTAATTCACTGAGATATAACACCTTATAGTCTCTGGGCTCATTGCTACTGCCTGGGGGATTTGGATCGATCACAGGCAGGCAGCAGGCTCTCTGCTCTCAGTCCCAGGAGGTATTTCATACAAGAGACCACCCCCTTCCCTGTCTAGGGGTTTGGTTGTTACTGCCTCTGGGAAAGGGAGGGTACCTGCTAGACTGAGTACCAAATTAGCAGGAAACACAGTGCCTTATATTTTTGTAGACAGGATTCCTCTGTGACAGTGTGAACTCCGTCAGGGGTGTAGACACATGACACTTCTCCCTCCATGGCTGGTGGCTCCTTTCGCAGCTGGAAATTCTGTGGAGACATTAGTTAGGCACAGCACACTAACACACACTTGTAGGACTCCAATGATTCTGGCCCAGACTGAATGAAGTGCAAACAGCAGTTTTATTTTGTACCCAAAGCTCAAGCAAAACAGAACTCCATGGAGGATGCACAATTCATTTTTATTTATTTAAATGTTGATGACCAGGTGGGCCCTCTGAGACAGTCAAGTCCCTTTTCCAGGGGTGACCCGGGGAACCAAATGTTCCAAGCATAAGAAAACAGTACAGATACAGATAATTATGTACAAATATCATTGGACAGTTACATACATTCATGGACTAGACTAGCCATCCCATTCATTGGGAGACAGTACAAATTACAGATGTCAATTGCAACATAGTGAACAAACAGTAAGGTTGATATGAGCATACAATATAATCATAGTAGAGTCAATTAGTACATAAGTGCAGAGTACAGACAGTTAGCTGTGTACAGACTTATGGCCCTAGACATTGGTCATACACACTAGGAGAGTATAGGCAAGCCGGTGGAGAAGTTTAGAGAAGATTAGGTACAGTTCCCATTACAGACAGGAGGCTTGTAAAATATTTCCCTACATTGTCTTTTGAAGAGAGTAATGGTCTTGCATGAGAGTAGTGAATGTGGAAGGCCATTCCACTTTAGTTGTGCTGCGAAGGAGAAGGATCTTCTTCCAACAGCTAGGCGAGTCTTGGGCAGACCCAGCATCGGGAGGTGTGAGGACCTGAGTGTTCATGGGAAGGGTTAGTAGGTTAGATATACCCGGAGGAGGTGGAAGGTGTATTAGCTTGAAGGTGGTGCAATATACTGGGAAGTTAAGTCTGTCCATGAAAGATGGCCAACGCAAATTGTTCAAGCATGTCACAGTCCACACATTTTCTATGGCAAGGTGCCATGACACATACTTTGGGGGACCCAGGTTTGAACCTAGCTCCGGACAACTTTTCCCTTTTCTCTTGGAAGCCATTTGGGGCTCCGATTCCCTCTGTCAGAACACAGGCAGCATTCCGACCAGTTCCTTGCTCTGCCATGACTTTCCCCGGCAGTGGGAGTGGGTGCTTTACTCACATTTTGCTGACCACTAAAATGGAGGGGGGTGGAGTTCTTCTCCCCATAGCACAGTCCTGTACTCCACACTTTGGACAAACCGTAGGCTGATCCCGAGCAGGGATCACATATGACTGCTGCCCCTCAATCCACATTCTTCCAGGAACTTCATCAGCCTCCCACACTTTGCCTGGGTGGACATGGAGGTAGGGACTGCTTCTGCCCTAACAGCCCCTACTATGCTTCACTGCCACCTCAGCATCAGTCCCGCTCGTGGCAGCCACCTCTCTCTCTTTCTTCGTCCAAGCGGAGCGAATCAGGCTCCTAATAGGCCTTCTCTCTCTCTCTCTCTTTCTCTCTCTTTCTCTGGAGCTGCGGCTTCCCCCTTCTTTCACCCATCGACTGACTGTATAGGAAGCTGGGGGCTGGGGGGCAATCTCCCCACCCCAGCTCTGGGCCTATGTGGCCCCGACTGGAGGCCCTCCCCACGGCCGCACCTCACTCCTCCTCGATCCACTCCCTCTTGAACTCTCTTCTAACTGTCGCTCCCGTGCCAGTTGGTGGTTCAGAACCTTAGCATGCTGCCCAAGTCTTGCCCCTGCGACAAGCCTGACAGCGTGAACTTCTCCTGATGCCAACAGGGCATCATTTAGCAACCCCTCCTAAATTCGCACGGGGGGCACATGTTTATAGGGGCTTCTGTGTTATCTGGGGGCATTGCCTATTCATCTTATCTGTGGAATATGTTTAAAAAAGTAAATGGTATGGTAGCAGGCTAGTACATTGGCGGGTGTCTGATATTCTGTGTTTTATTCCTGCGTCATATTATATATTTATTGTTTCTGTGACAGGTCATCTGTGTTGTGAGCAGGCTGCTAGGCTGTCATTTAGGGAGTGAGGAGCAGGGGTCATTGCAGGCAGGTGCTTAGCAGGCAGCAGCTAGGAGTGGGAGGCTTGGCTGTTAGAGGGAGCTACTGTCTTTGAACATGGAGGTTCCCATCCCCGTCCTCGTTCTGTCCCCTTATTGAAAAACCACACCACATGCCAGTTTTCTCTGGAAGACAAGGCCACAGCACAACTTTACTGATAGTTAAAACACTTCTTTACATTCCAGTAATCAGAGATTGAGTATATACAATTTAAAACTTGACATCACACTTTACATTAATTCATATAATTTATATACATAAACATCATATCGTACAAACCATATTGCAACCATAAAAATTACCCCAGATACCCAAAACAACTTTTGCCCCATAGGGGACCTCAGTTCCCAACCTCCCGGAGGGGCCCCCTCCACCTCAGTGCCACGAGAAGAGGTGGGTGAGCTTCTTCCAATCTCCCCCCACCATGCACACCCAAACAAGGTGGAGACCCCCCACACACACACACACTTTTCCCTGCCTCTCCGACCCTATGCAGCACAGCTTCAGGCCAGCAGGGAACAGGAGGTACAGCACTCATCACCAAGCCTCCCGAGGCACCCCAACCTGCCTGTAATGGTTGTGTACAACGTGCCATATACTGGCTGAATCATAGCCAGTCCGCAACCCAAGGAAGGAGGGAGGGTGAGACAAAATTTCTTCAAGCGGGCCCAGTGGAGCAGGAGCAAAGAGACAGGGCTGCACCAAGCAGGAACTTTTAAACCCCTCTGCGCTCCGCCCCTGCCTCTACCTCTTGCTCCATTTCCATGCCATGGGCTGCCCAGCACCAGCCAATCCTATCACTGGGATCCCCCTTCTGCCGGCCTTCACTAGATGTCCCTCACGACGGCTGGCTCATGCACTGGGAGGGGGCCGAGGAACCACGGTGGTGGTGGGGGAGACCCCAGGGCATATTGCCTCCCTTAGGTGAGGAGGCTCACTTTGAAACACAGAGGTTCCTGTCTCTGCCCCCGTTCAGTCCCCTATTGACACGGTCCCACACAAAGATTAATAAACAAATTAGCCAGCCTGGGAGTCAGTCCCAGGGTGGTAACCTAGGTAAAAATTGGCTGGACAACAGGACACAGAGGTAATAGTAAACAAGTCCACTCTGAAGAAAAGGGGTGTTACTAGCGGGTACCGCAGGGCTCACTATTTGAACCGGTCCTTTTTAATGTCTTTATAAGTGACATTGCGGAGGCTGGAAGGAAAAGTATGCCTCTTTGCAGACAACACACAGATCTGCAACAGGGTTGATAAATGGGGGTGAAAAGGATGAGAAGGACTTGGCAAGGTTGGAGGAATGGTCAAGCGTGTAGCAGCTAAATTCAATGCAAACAAGTGCAAAGTAATGCACCTGGGAAACAAAAACCCAGGGAAGAGTACGTAATGGGGGAGGTACTAACAACAACAAAATGAAAAGGGACCTGGGGGTAGTCATATCAGATGACCTAAAGGTGGGCAAGCAATGTGAGAAGGTAGTAAGGAGGGCTGGGGAGGATACTGGGATATATGGAGAGGTATCAACAGTAGAAAACAGGAAGTTGTTATCCCTCTGTACAGACAGTTGGTGAGAACCCATCTGGAGTACTGCATGCAGTTCTGGAGACCCCATCTCTGCAAGGACATAGACAGGATGGAGGCAGTTCAGAGGAGAGCAACTAAAATGGTGCAGTGTCTGCACCAAAAGCCATGCAAAGAGAGACTAAAAGAGTTTAATATGTACACCCTTGAGGAAAGGAGGGAGAGGGAGGACATGATAGAAACTTTCAAGTACCTCAAGGGAATCAACAGTCCAAGAGGGTAGCATCTTGCAGAAAAGAGATGTGCAAGAACAAGGGGACACAATTTGAAGATAGAGGGGATACGGCTCAGGGGCAACGTGAGGAAATATTTTTTCACAGAGAGGGTAGTGGACACATGGAACCGCCTTCCTGAGAAGGTGGTGGGGTCAATAACAGTGGGAGAATTCAAGAATGCATGGGACAGACATAAGACAATTCTGGTGGGGGGGTAGGAAGAACTAGGCTGTTGGTTAACTAGGATCTGCAGCTTCTCCAGTAGGTTGGGAAATGGGCAGACTGGGTGGGCCAAGTGGTCCTTATCTGCCTTCAAAGTCTGTGTTTCTTATTAAAAAACCACACCACATGCCAGCATTCTCTGGGAGACAAGGCCGCAGCACAACTTTACTGATAGTTAAAACACTTCTTTACATTCCAGTAATCAGAGATTGAGTATATACAATTTAAAACTTGACATCACACTTTACATTAATTCACATCATTTATATACATACACATCATATTGTACAAACCATGTTGACAACCATAAAATTACCGGATACCAAAACAACTTTTGTCCTGTGGGGCCTTGGTTCCTGACCTCCTGGAAGGACCCCCCCCACCTCAGTTGCACAAGAAGAGGCGAGTGAGCTTCTCCACTCCCCCACCCTGCACACCCCAACAGGGTGGAGACCCCCACACACACACACACTTTCCCCTGCCTCTATGACCCACCACCGCACAGCTTTAGGCCAGCAGGAAAGGGGTACAGCACTCACCAGGCCTCCCGAGGCACCCTAACCGCCATGGCGGGGCATAGCAAAACCTTGCCTGTGCCCTACCAGCCATTTACAGCCTTATTTCTTGTCAATTATGGTCTCAAACATGATGTGTATATCAACGTTAAATATGTCAGCTCACACATCCGAAGGTGTACCCCATCCTTATGGTATAACCCTGCAATACATGCTTCTGTCTCCTCGTGGGCAATGGTGGAGCTGCCCATCCAGCCATGAACATGCCTATTTCTTTGTTCAATTTTACCCTAGTCTGGTTGATGGCCTTGGGCTCATGGTCATAGCACCAGGCCTGCCTTGGTAGCATAGCCGACCACACGAGCTGGCACCCAGGCAGCAGGCTCCGCAGGGTGGCCCAATCCCGTTTCATCCACAAGATTAGTTCCATCATGGCCTGCGTCCCGAGATTGTTACTCCCCAGATGCACTATCAAAACGTCCACTGCGCTGAATTTCTGTCTGTTCTGGTGGAAGCAGAGCATCAGTTGTTCCCATCTCATGTCCTACACCCCAAACCGCTGGATAATGGAGTCCTCCTGGGTATGCTCATTTCATATGCCCTGGCCTCTGCCTCTTCCAGACCCAGAATACGTGGGAAGATCCATTATCCAGGCACGTTTGGCGTCTTGGTCCTAATAGAGACAGGGAAGGAAGAACACGAGATTAGTTTTGCATCTGAACTGTTCTGATATAACTCTTAAACCTTCTGGATCTCCATCTCCCGATCGCGATCTCATTTTCTGCCAGGCAAAGGCTAGCAGTAGTGCTGGCAGCACCAGTCCTGAATGAGTGAGTATCAAACTGGCTCAGATCAAACCACGCCCCAGACAAATTTTGAACACCCAGTCGAACTGATACGCCGACATTGGGACCCCATCAGCATGAATGACCATCTGTCCCCACCCACCGGCTATGCGGTGAGGAATTCCAACATCACACACATCGGGCAGATGTCAGTGAGCATGGCTGCTTGCAGGGTGACCTCGCCTCCTTGCCCGCTGATCTGCCTTTGACCAGCACAGCCAAATGTTTAATATTGTTCCTGAAGCTCCACTTCCCTCTGAAGGCCTCCCCAGCAGTCAGCTTTGCTGGACGCCACCAGTTCGCTGACTCGAAGGCCCAATGAAGGCCAGACAGAATGCCGCCTGGAAAGCCTGCACACGTAGTCACTATTGAAATGGACTTCCTGCTGTCCATGCACGGCGGGCTTGCCGCTACCAACCCTCCATGAACTTTTGCACGGTGAACTGCTATGTCACATCATTGTACCCTAGCAGTTTGCCTAAAATGAAACCCCAGCTTGCATTGACCAGCTGAAGATCTGGGTACCCTGTTTCCCATGAACACCGATAGAAACCCCAGAATGGCGCCCAGTGACCTGGACCATGGGTCATGAATTCCCTTGGCCCTGCAGAAATCCAAATACTTGGATAACCCCACCGGCTGTAGGTGCTCCAGGTTTCTGGAGCTACCAACTTCGATATTACCTGCCAGATCCCACCTAGTTGTCATTCCACAACCAGGTGGGGAGGGCCAGTAAGTCTTCCTTGGCCTTGGGAGCAAGTGTCTGGAACCTGTGCCACTGGAAACAAGAAAGTGCGTCAGCAATTTTGTTGTCTACACCTGGTACATGCTTTGCCCTAAATGTGACATTCGGCTTCAAACATGATAACACAGATTTCCGTGATAAACTGCACACTTTTTCGCAGTTCGCAGACTGCCTGTTAATAACCTTTACAGCCCCTAAATTTTCAGACCAGAAGACTACCAGCCTCTTGGACAGTTTTTTGCCCCAAACCTCTAAGGTGACCACAGTGGGGAAGAATTCCAGGAACGTTAAATGCTTGATCAGCCCATTGTCGTGCCATGCTTGCAGCCATGCTGCTGTGCACCATTCACCTCGGCAGTAAATACCAAAACCCATACCACCGGATGCATCCATAAAGAACTTCAGCTTCCGACTGGTGGTGGCTGGTGCCTGCCACAGTGCCACTCCATTGAATGATTTCAAGAATTCCAACCAGGTCCCCAAGTCAGCCTTTATGCCTTTGTGCACCCGGATGAAATGGTATGGTGAGCGGACCCCAGCCATGGCCCAGGCAGGCCGCCTGCAGAAAGGGCGCCCCATGGGGATGACCTTGCATGCAAAATTTAGGTGTCCATGCAGTTCCTGCAGCTGCTGCAAGGTGACTTTCTTGGCATCCATTACCATTCCTACCAGCCCGGTCAACTTTTGTGCCTTCTCTTGCAGCAGCCTGGAAACCCCAACCACAGAATCAAGCTCAATGCCCAAGAATGTGAGTCTGGTGCATGGGCCCTCTGTTTTATCCACAGCAAGTGGGACCCAAATTCCTGTGCGATGCCCTGGAAGCCGGAGAGCGCACTGTTGCACATCCAGCTCTCTGGGTCCAATGAAAAGGAAATTGTCTAAGTAATGGTTGATGGACTCCACCCATGTGGCCATATGGACCACCCAGTTCAGGAACGTGCTGAACTTCTCAAAAATGGAACATGAGATGGAGCAGCCCATCGGCATGCACCAATCTACAAAGTACTGCCCCCACACCTTCATGCCCAACAGGCAGAAATTGTCCGGGTGAACCAGGATGAGGCGAAATGCAGATTAAATATCTGCTTTGGCCATTAAAGCCCCAGGGCCACACCTCTGTACCCATCGCACCGCCACATCAAAGGACGTGTAGGACACGAAGGTGAGTTCAGGGTCTATTTGATCATTGACGGAATCCCCCCTTGGGAAGGAAAGGTGGTGGATGAGGCAGAACTCTCCTGGGGCTTTCTTTGGTAGTGGCCCCAGGGGATACTGCATGAGCTGGCCAGGGGCGGACGTGGAAACAGACCCACTATCCACCCCAGCCCACCGCTTTCTGGATTTTGTCATCCAGCATCCTTGGCGGTCTGCGGCTGATCTCAGGTTGCCCGCTTCCCGGGTGACCCGAGGGCCCTGATAGGGGATATTGAAACCATTCTTGAAGCTGTTCAGCAATTCCACAGCCATCACCTTGTTTTGGTACCGTCTTAACAAAGGGAGGAGGGACGCATACTCAATTAGTGAGGGAGAATTTTCCAGTGTTGCTTACACTGGTGCTGCCTCCGAGGCTGCTGCCCTCGCCTCTTTTCTCACATTTAAACCCAGGGTGGGACCCTCCACACCTTTGACATTTATGTTTATATTTGCAGCTGCTCTGCTATGGGCATAACCCTTTATTATACCTCCAACAACTCCTTTCGCCTTTTGCGCTCCATCCTCCCTTGTGTTCCCCCCTGCGGTGGACCCATAACAGGAAACCCACTTTTGGTACATTGCCCAAGAAAGGGTGCCAGGGCACATCTGTTCAAAGTAAAGGAATGTTAGCATTCTACCCCATCTAACTGACAGGTCTGAAGCCATCCTTCTCCTGAATTTCTCCTCATATCTGCACCAAGCTTCACCCTCAAAGGAATAGTAGGCTTTCCGAATGTGATCCTGATACTTGATTAAACCCATCACCTCCTCTGGTTCTTTCTCTAGCACAATTGTAGACAGTACATTAAATGAAGCTATCCAGGTTAATATATCTTTCTTCATTTTGCTCTCCTTCTTTCCCTTTTTATCGCCTTTGCCATCCTTTTCTTTCTCTGCCTCTTTTATCTCTTCCTCTCCGTAGAGCAGGGAGAAAATGTCAATATATTCTTTTTTCCTGACCGTCTCCTTCAAGGACTGTGGAGCATGCACCATTAGGGACCCTGGGTCACAGGACATTGTTCCCACCTTTAGCTGTTGGATTTCCACCCTGAAGAGCTGCAGCATAGCAGCCAAGTCCTGATTTGACCCATCAGCCATGGCTGTGAGTGGAGGGGGCTCACTCACTCCCGCCACCACCTGCGTCGCCACCAGAGCACTGCCTGGCCCGGTTGTCTCGCCCCCCCCAGGCTGGCTGCTTTTGGCTGGCTCACTTGCATTGTGCCTTCAGGAAAGGCTGAGGTGGGAGAGCTTCCTGTCGGAGGCCCTCCCCCTCCTGCCGTGTCCTAGCTCTCCCCAACCCACACTTCCACTCTGTGGGGCATACTGTGCGGGTCTCTGGTGTACAAAGTGGCCACAACCCCCAGCACTTCGGCAAATATGCTCTGAATAGTTGCCATGTTCTCTGACACCTTATCCACCTGACCTGACAACTTCTTGCTCCATGGCAGGCTGTCCAGGTGCAAATAGTCTTCCTGATCTCCCTCTTCTTCATCGCCTGCCCCATTCGCCATAGAAGCTTCTAAATGTGTCACCGACTGATGCCTCTCCTCTTCCTCACATCCAAATGACCATTCTGTTAATGAATAAATTGAAGGTAAGGATCATGGGTAGAGAGGATGGCAGGAGTGGGGAGGGAGGGCAGGGACATTAGCGTAAGCTGTGGACGCTGTAATACAAGCAGACTTGAAAGACTAAATGGCCTTCTTCTGCTGGCTTCTTCGTATGTTTGTATGAATACTCATCCAACTGTTCCATAGCATCTAGCCCCTTGTAGAGCTTCCTGGGATTCTCCATCTGTTCCTCTGTGCTCCTCTTCTTTCTCTCCACAGCTGGAAGGGCCGATGCTGCAGGAAGGCGCATGAGGCAGGGGAGCTGCAGACCCTAGATAAACAAGGTGGAATGCTGGCTGGGGAGCTGGGTTTGCCTGGTGTGATGAGCCAGCAGGAGATACAGCAGCAGCAGCGGTGTAAGGGGCAGCGGGGGGCAGGCCTGTGCCACTTCCTTCAGCTCCAGACGCATTGGCATCTTGGCCACAGCATAGGCATGCTCTGCCCTGACCGGAATGAAGAAGAAGGACAGTCAACCCGATTTGCCCCTGCCCCAGCCTCCTTTCCTACTGGGCCGCATGCTGCCGCTCGCTTTACCCCTGGAGGCCCCAGCAGTTGCCCCTCGGCCTGTCACCCCTCCCCCCCCCCACGCAGCATTTGCTGGAGCCATGCTGTTTCATATGCTTTTGCCAGCGTTTTAACCTAAGCATTTCAACCATGGATTCTGCTCCTGGAGCCGCCATAATGTAAAGGTGGTCAGAGGTGACTAGGTCCGCACAGGCCTGGGGGAGGTCGCTGTCTGCAGTGATAAGGTGCGTGTCTGATGGCCGACCACGTGACTTTGATCAGTAGAAACAATGTCCCGGGCGTCCTGTCCTTTGCCACAACAGTACCGTAAAAGGTTGTAATCCGATTTCTGAATAAATAAATAAATAAAATCGAGGAAAAAACAAAAGGATGGCCGGCCTGTCAGCACATCGGTTGGAATTCCATTTGCGATGCCAGCGACCTGGGTTCCAGAATGGACCCGAGCCATCAGAAGGCCAGCCGGGGGAGAAGGATTGAGCATCCCAGGGACTGCTCTCCTCCGGGGAGGGCTGGCAGATGTCCGATGCTCAACGGACTAGGCGGAGGCCAGAGGTTCTGCAACCAACGGCATTCATAAGTAACTCATTGGGGTGGGATGGACGCTGGGCGTCATTGCGTTCCGCCCCCACTCTGCAGTCTACAAAAATTCTTCCATGGATGACCTAGATGAAGCCTGCCCTGGCCTTCATCAACCTCCAAGTCAATCCTCAGACCTAGACCCGGTGCGGCGCTGTGCGGAGCAGCATCGCACCCCAACCCACCCTGGGGGTCAAGCCAGGGGGTATCTGAGGGGTCGTGGTCTAATGTGGAGGTAGAGGCAGAGGTCCGTGACTAGGCTGAGGTGCCGGGTTATCTGTGGTGGGGCAAAAAATATAATAAAAAAAAAAGGGAAGGTGGCAACCGCAAGGTAATCTAACTGGTTCAGAGGGCGCCTGATCCATGAAGGATAAAAAGTTGGACTGGCAAACGCACTGTAAGCGGAACCGACATGGGCCACGAGGGGCAGGCTGGGGGCTGGTGCGGCATGCGATACTGTCTAGGCTGCGGTCGGAAAGGCCGTACGGACTGTACCAGGCTAAATTTCTTTAGGCGGGCCCAGAGGAGAAGGAGCTAAGAGGCTGGGGCTGCGCCAGGTGGGAACTTTTAAACCCCTCAGCACTCCGCCCTACCTCCACCTCTTGCTTCATTTCCATGCCCTGGGCCGCCCAGTGCCAGCCAATCCCATCACCAGGGATACCCCCATACTTTCCGCACCGGTCGCGTCACTAGACATCCCGACGTCAGCCGGCTCACACGCTGGGGGGGGGGAGGATCGCAGGAACCACGGTGGTGGGAGGAGACCCTGTGTTAATATCGCCTCCTCTAGGTGGGTAGACTCCCTAAGCATGCAATAAGATGTTAGGGTGTAAATATGCTTTACAATTGCACGGCTCGAGGGACGCCTCATGCCGCTAAACACCGAGAGCTAAGTGCAATTATGAAAGATATTTACACCCGAGAGCTAAGTGCAATTATGAAAGCATATTTACACATCCTCAAGTGTCTTATAGCACTTATAATACAGTGAGAAAAAAACTAGTCATTCCGGTCAACAAACAAGTTGAAAACAACAAATTTAGAGCTGAAAAGAAGCAGAAGTCATTTATGCTTAAATAGTCCCTGTAAACGGAGCTCAACGGAGCCACTACAAGTAGGTAGGGACTTACTGAAGAGTACAACCGAGCCCTTACACTGTGCAACAGAGGCAATAAAAGTGGAAGACAACATCACCAGTGAAAGTACAGTTCTGCACAGTTATGCTGCTCTTCGGATGCTGGATTTCGTTGTCAGGCGTGATCTCGGCTATTTCTGCAGTGGCGCTCATAGCGGGAGGGTTTGCTAAGTTGCTGACCGGAGCTGCTAACTGTGAATAGACGAAGTATTCAGTCATTTCCTACATTTTCAGCTACTGTCAGGTTTGGAAGTAGAGTGCAGTGTATGGATTTTCTGCTGTTGCTTGTGCTTAGGCTTTTGGCTATGAAAGAAGCACTGGAGTGTAATTATGCTTTCATAATTATACTCCTGTACTTCTCTCACAGCCAATCAAATTGCTCAGTTTTTTTCACTGTGTTATACTGCAGGTTAGGGTTTGGCAGCTGATGGAATGGGACGGGGTGAAGGCAGTTGGGAGAGAGAAAACACGGCACAGGTGGATCTGAACGAGTGATGGGGGACTGGGGATGCCTTTTTTAGTTATCTGTGTTCTGCCTTATGGGTCTTCAGTTTGTCCCTTTTGCCCTTTCACCCCAACCCATTACTTGTCTTTTCTGGCTTACCCCATTGTTCTGATTTCCATGTTTTTTCTCCCATAGTGGGGCAGTCTGAGTTTCCTAAAGCTCCTTCAGAGTTTGTGCATGGTTGCAGGGGGTGCCATAGTCTGTGGAATATGGTGTGTGTGTGGGGGGGGGGCTGTGGGAGGAGCCAGCTTTATCATGCATCAGCCATATAATAGATAGTTGTCTCATTTTTGTCTAGGGTTACCACCTGTCCTAATTTTGACAGGACAGTCGTGGTTTGGGCAGCTTTGTCCTGCCCAAAAAAAAAAAAAACGTGCAAAATGCTAAGTTTCCTGGTCGTTTAGTAGAAAAAGATGTTTTCTTACTTTCCTCTAGAAGTTGCAAAACTATGATACGTGAATTAAAATACCTTAAAATGATTGGAAACAATGGCCAGGATATTCAAAATTGGCAGATGCACAGTGCATCTACTTGCACCACCAAATATTTGCACGCGCCAAAAACTGGTATATTCAAACAAGATGTGCAATCCCAGCAGACCGTGCATCCTGTTTGAATATGCCAACCTGTGGGCAGTGCAAAGGAGGGTGGTAGCCAATGTGCCCGGCGCATCCCAGGAATGGTCTGAATACCGCCAAATGCGCTGTGTCCCGAATGGCAGTATTCAGCTGGGATATGCAAATGGACCCATTTGGCATGCAAGGCGCAAATGGGCCATTTGCACGCCCATTATGGGCCCATATGCATAGCTGTGCCCCGGCAGGATGCGCCAGGCCAGCCCCTACCCAGCCCCAAATGGCCATGACAGGCCAGTAGGCCCTGACAGGCCAGTGTAACCCCCTCCCTTCCCTGCACGGACAGCCCCCCACCCCCCCAATTACTGACATGTCTGTTTATTTCTTTTTATTTATTTATTTATTTATTTATTTTGGTCTAGGATTACAAGTACCTTTGAGCCAAGGCTCTTTTACAAAGGTCCCACATCAGGAATAACATACAACAAGGAAACAACAGTGAGATAACAGTAAAACAATTCTTGTACAACAGTGCTATTGAAAGAGATCAAGTATAGGAAGAGTGCGGTGTAGGGGAGGAGGAGAAATGTAGGTGGTTAACAAAGGCAGTTATAGCAAAATGGAGAACACATCAGGACGCATGTGACCACCAGGTGAGGGTTCGGTCAGGTGCCCTGGGGTGGCAAAGAACAGGGATGAGAGGAGAGGGGGAGAAATGTAGATGCAGGCGGAGGCATTTGTTGAGAAAATTGGGAGCAGAGTGCTATAAGAGAAGATGGGGCAGGGTGAGGGAAATATTGCCCCTTCTCAGCCCCGACCCCTCCCCAGCAGCCAAACACCCCAATCCTGAATGGGTCTGCAGCCCCCCACCAACACCAGTGCCCCATGTCCACAACAGTGAAGGGCCCCCGTATTTCCAAAGTATAGTGCCCCCACCCATCCCATTCCCTGAGTGCATTGTGAACACCCTCATCCCTAAAGTACCATAGTAATACACCCCACTTCTATGCCCCGATCCCAGTGTGACAAACCCACCCCAAAATAGGCATCCCTAACCCCTCACCGATCTGTGATCCCAGTACATCTGTAATGCAGGTTTGCATATGTTTCCATAGTATAGTGGCCCCACCCCGGTAGCAGGAACCTCCCACTCGCCCCCACACCACCCATGCTGGCGACTGGCAGCCCTCCGCGCCACCACCATGGCCAGCTGCCGACTGAACAGTCCAGTTCACGAACCTGAACAGAATGTGCGCTCATTGGTTGGCGTGTATTCTGTACAGTTCCATAACTGGGCTGTTCAGTCAGTGACAACCATGGTGGTGAATGGAGCTGAGCCAGTCGCCGGCTGCAAGTGGTGCGAAAGCAAGAAGGGTTCCTGCCTCCAGGTGAGGGAACACTGTATGAAACAATGAACCTACATTATCGGACATCATGGGATCGCGGATCAGCGAGGACAGGATGCCCGCGCTGCGGTATGCGGTGGGGGGTTTTTGTCACACCTGAACAGGCTCTGAGATGAGGTCCCTCACTATGTGGTGGGATGAAGTATGTCCTGGCTCTGCCGCGAGGATGAGGTCAGTGCTACTGTGGGGAACAGGGATGTGACCAGTTTGTGTGCTGGAATATGGGTCACGCAGGGAGGAGGATACCCTACACTATGGAATGGGAGGGATTTCTTAGTCTTTATTGTGCCGGCAAGGCGGGGGTGAATCTTTCTTCTTTATTGTGCTGGGTACTGAGTGGAGGGGGGGTACCCTACACTATGGGATAATGGTTCTTTCCGCAAATACATGGACATCGGAGAACGGGGCTGGGGGGTGCCACTGGGCTGCAGGGGATGGCAGGCTGCTGTGCTGCTGTGTGCACTTCTGCAGCCTGCCTGTGGGTGGCCAGAAGTTAAGCTTGTTTTTTACATGCCTAACTTTGCACTGCTTATCTCCTGCACTTGGGCAGCTCATCTCTTCTGAATATCCCATTGTGCTGGATATTCATGGGCATGCCCCCTCAACGTGGGCTGCATCCATTAACTTTGGACCATAGCCCATCTCGATTTGGGCGGCTCATCTCCTTCCTTTGAATATGGGAGTTTGGAGCAACCTCTGAGATGAGCGGCTCATCTATGTTTGCGCCAGAGATACACCGCTCATCTCTTTTGAAAATGTGGGCCAATGTGATTTAACATTGTCTTAGCTGTGTTTAAAGGTGTATAAATGTAGTATATTTACTAGTTAGTGCCCATTATCAACCACTGGCAGAACCTCAAAAACTCTGCTACACACACGTGTGAATAATGGACCATGTATAATGGAGTTTTGTTAACCACCTTTTACAAAAGTTCTTAAAATAGCTTTCATGCCAGCTGAATACCTGTACCACGCTCTGTCCTCGCTGGCAGGTCCTCGTGCTGTCACAGGGAAAACTGCCAGCGCAAATGTCAGAAATCTCGTCAACTAAAAGAAAATAAACAGGGCACAGTTTTCTAACAAAATTCTCATCAGAACTCCCTAAAAAATGGAAACTTCATTACGCTTTCCACCAGCTAATGAGTCAGAGCGTCAAAAATTCTTTGAGGAGCAAGAAAATAAAGGTACACTTGACAAAACTAAAACTGACACACAGCTTTTCACAAAGTACCTCACGGAGACTGGTTAGTCCACAGAATTCATACTCATAACTTATAATTTTCTCTCATTCACTTAGGCTACACATCTGGCGCAACCCCAAAGGATGAACACAGCTGAATGAAAAAAAAAGTACCTAAAAGAGACCTGTACCTGCTGAATAAAAACAAATTTCCTTTAAAAACTCTTTACTTCAACTTATAAAATTCTGTTCTGTATTGCTCATTGACTAGAACTATTTCCGATTTTCATGGGGATGGAGTGCGGGGTTTACTGACGCTGTTGAAAATGTTTTAAATGTGTTAGCAAATGTTAAAAATGTTTAAAAACACCCTTGGTGTGCATAAAATAGAGAATAATGGCTGGGTAGGGGGTTAAATGAGAATTTTACACACACACGAGGTATGGGATGCCACATAAACCCTCAGAGTGAAGCTCAAGGGGTTTATTAGGCATCTCACACCAAGGGTGGTGTAAAAGTCAAGTTTTACACACCTACCCAGCCTTTATTTTATATAATTGCTGGGGAGCATTTTTTCGCCACAGCAGGTACAGTATGTAAAATAAATGGAGAGACATGCAGTCCCCAGTCCAAAGCAACAGAAAGAAAATTTAAAAAGGTTGACTTTTGCTTTCTTTTTTTTCAGTATTTAAAAGTTACATGTAAGTAAATGTTTACAGACATTTTTTTTAATACTAACGTACGCCATTTGGGAGGGGCGGTGAAGTTAACAGCTATGAAGATGGCCCGAGGAGGAGCGAGAGTTGAGGAAGAGAGGTGACAGGCGTGCGTGATCCTCGAGGAAACCCAATCCATGTTTGCCATTATAACCAGCTGGTTATAACAGCAAATTACACCCCGTTTTTTGTTAGGGAAAAGTGCTAACCAGTTTTATATCCTCATTATACACACTTCCCCATGCATTATTCTATATTTTACTGTATTGTACACTTGGAACGTACTCTGTAATTGTAGTCTTTTGTTGTACCTGACTCTGTTTCTTTGAAGATAGGCTCTGCCTAAAGGGTTTTATGCAAAATAAAAACTAAACTAACTAAAAACACTACAACACCATCTTAGTTCTTTTTTTACCTTATTTATTTTCCTGTGTCCTTTCAGCTGGGGGGGTTGTACCTTTGGTTCCCCCACGCATATCCAGTGTTGCCTTCATGGCTGCCACCCCGAGCATGGCCAGAACTCATACCTCTCTGCTCCAACCTCCCCAGGTTGCATCATGGCGGGTCCGTACCCACTACCGCGGAGAACTGGAGAGTGGACTCCTGAAGGAGCTGACTTGGGTGCGATCGTGGTAGCACCATCGGGGCAGCCTTCATGCTGCCTGGGGAAATTTTTTGCTACTTTTCTCCCCTGCGGGGAGGCGCATGCAGTGGCGCCAGTGGAGAAGTGCGCACCAGTCACACACGCCTCCCGGGCCTGCCCCAACTCTGCCTCTTCTGTAGGATCAGGCACTGCCCCCAGTCTCCACTGGGGGCTAGTCGAGCACCACCACTAGTGTCCCCTCCCAGAGAAGGAGAACAGTCCTTTAGATGCTCAATCCTTCTCCAACCCTGCCAACACCGGTGGCCCGTGCTCATTCGAATATGGGTCGCCAGCGTGGTGCAAGGTAAGCGTCAGCGCCTCAGCCCTCAGCACCACTGAGCGGCACAACACAGTCTTAGTTCTGATTATTTAGAGAAAAGAGTTCTGTTGCATTGGTCAAGGAACATACTGTCTTTCAGTAAGAAATGTCACACTTTGGGGTTCTTAAAAGGTGGTAACCTATTTTTGTCCAGTGCCTCAGGGACACTGCCAATGTTCGTGCTGTGCATGCATGTGCTGGCATCAGGCACTGTCCCTGTCTACATCAGAGTGACACCTGCTTTCATCCCCACCTGTGGAAACTCAGACAGCAGAAGCATGGCACTGGAGGAGGAGGCATCTACTGTGACACTGTCACGCTGGAATGGTGGCCCAGGATGGCAGGTATGTGTGTTTGGATTGACAGTTGATAATCAGGATACTCTTAGAAAGCTGGAAGGACACCTGGGATGCTAACAGAGGCTTTGAAGTTATGTCTGGGATGTCACTTTGGGGGGGGGTGGCTGAAAGACCAAACAGGTTGTTGGCAGCTGGAAAGGGAGGCCCACAGTTGTAGTTGGGTGTGTGGGTTAACATCATGGTGTTGTTTGGCTACTGGGAGGAGGGCGTGGGATGTCCTTCATGGGGGGCATGGAAAGTCAGGATGGAGATTTTTTTTTTTTACTTTCTGTTTTCAGCCCAGAGCTGCCCCATCCGCACCTACCTTGGCAACTTCCTAGCCCCACCCACTCCTTCTCTGCCTCTTTCCTTACCTCCTCTTACCTCAGACTTCCTCCTCCAGGGTGGGGTGGTTGGGAGCTGCCCCATGCTCAGGCTCCTTCCTTCAATGACACAGTCCTGGGATGTAGGTGGACAGTCTGCGTGTTGGGACCCACAGTACCGATTGTGCCTCATCCTGCTTTGCTGTAAGAAATTTTTGCCTCTGTTTCCCTCAGAGATGCCAGGGGATGGCTTATAGTGGACATTCACAAGCAAGGCAAGTCAGCACTCTATCAAGTCAGTCAACTTCATCCCATCCTTTCTGTAAGCTCCTGTCTGCACAATCACCTGTGGTCACCCAAGTGGCAGTCCCATAGTGGTAGCTGCATCAGTTCTTCTCCGGAGGGACAGCATCCACTGGGAAGTTCAGTCCTCCCCCCCCTGCCAGCCCGTTGAGTCAGGGTGAAATTTTGCAGCTGGTAGGGGGCCTGGATGAGACTTGGGGCAGAGAGCCTGTAAGGCTGCCATTTAGGCACTGGAAGAGAGGTCTCATACTAGGATCGAGAGTGCTAAGGCTGTATTGCTAGGAGCTGGAAGGGATGATACTGAGTGGAACATCATTTGTGGTTGTACTAGGATTTGGAGGATTGGGATTGCAGTCTTCTGTGTAACTGGGGATAGGGAAGTGTGTGTGTGTGTGTGTGGATGAAGCTTTTGTCAGACACTGCATTGGAGCATCATGAATGGTGGACTTGTATGCTGTGTGTTGGTGTGCAAGGCATACTATTGATGCGGATGGGTGGATATCAAATTGACCAGAATATGGGACTAAAAAGTAGTGGATGCAGCATTTTGATTGCACCTGCCCAGGACTGCAGCTGTACATCCCTGTCCAGAATGTAAGAAATGTTTTCAAGTGGAAAAACTGGTTTGCCTTCTGGGACAAACTGATACTAGCATTGTTTTATTTATTTTTTTTTTAAATAATGTTTTAAAAAACTGAAATTCAGTACGCCACCTAAAACATGTGGATGTCTACAAAACCACTTCCGGGTTTTAACATCCCCAGTATTTTGCAGTACTCTTCATGTACTCATGCTGCGTAACACTGAGAGACATTGCCATTCTAGTCGTCTCTTTTTAGTTGTTTGCACCCAGCTGCCACACAGTTATAGCAGGTAGTTCTGTCCACAGAACTAGAGAAAAAGTATATAATGGCAATGTGTCATTATAGTGCAGCTCCCCTCCCTAGTCAGGGGCCTGCACCCAGCCCCACGCCGTGGCCTGAATCCCCCCTTCCCATGCCAAGGCCTGCACTGACTCCCCACACAGAGGCCTGCAGCCCCCTTCCCATCCTCCCATATGAGCCATCAACCACCCTTCCCACACGGGGCCTACACCGTCTGCACCTCCCCATGCAGGAGCCTGCACCACCCCTCCATACACAGGGGCTTGAACATCCCCTCCTTATGCATTGCCATTGCTGCACTGAGCCCATATTCATAACTATACCATGTATACTGTAAATGGGGAATATGCAGTATTTCAGGGGGAGAACATCATTTCCTGGTTGTACTGATGTTTAAAAACTGATTTATCATATAGTAACAAATTCCTATTAAAACTGACCCCTGAATATAAATCAGTTCCTTGATTTGAGGTCATGGTATTGCATACTATAAATAGATATAAATTATTAAAGACTGCAGTCTTTATATTAATTTTGCATGCCATACATGAACAATCTATTGAATGATGAAAAAGATTCCTGATTATATCACATGATGGCATTACAGATCTATTCCTGTATGATAAAGCTGAGTTCATGGTGTAACAGGCAGGGGGATAATGCATGACAAGTACTGCACGGCTGCTCTTTCTGAAAAACTGCACAGGTCAGTGACCCTCCCTCCACCCACCCATGCTAAGCCATGGATTATACTTTTCATTTAAAAAACAACATTTTCCTTTGCTCACTTGTATGTAAACCTGCTTTGATGCCAGCATTCTCAGGGGCAGGAATTAGGGCCTAACACAGTCATCTCCATAACTACGAAAATCCCTAGCCCCACTGCCATGCTGCATGATCCCTGTGGGGGGGGGGACAAAGAGCACAGGATGATCGGTCCTCTGCCTCCTAGCCCTTGCTGGCAGTCAGAGATAAAATGTTCCCATAACAAAATTATCCTACAGGGGCATGCCTTAGACAACTAGTATTGGAACCCACCTGAGAGGAGCAGTCTTAGACCTGGTACTCTCAAATGGAGATGGAGAGGGATCACAGATGTAGAAGTGGGTAGCCATCTGGGAACTAGCGACCATCGAACAGTATGGTTCACGATAAACACAGCAGTAGAGTCAAGCCATACAAAGGCAAAGGTACTGGACTTTAAGAGGGCTGACTTTGCCAAAATGGGTGAGTGCCTAAGGAATGCACTAGCAAATGGGCAGGAAAGAGGGGTGGAAGAACAATGGGGAATAATCAAAACTGCCATCACAGAGCAACAAGCCTTTGTGAAACAAATAAACAAAACAAAATGATGTAAGAAACCACTATGGTTCTCAAAGGAGGTGCAGGGAAGGTTGGAGAGAAAAGAAAGCATTCAGGAAGTACAAGAAATCACAGAAGGAGCAGGACAGAGAACTGTATCAGTTAAAGCAAAAGGAAGCAGGAAGGCCATCAGAACAGCAAAGGCCCAAACCGAGGAAAAGATAGCCAACTCAGTTAAGAAGGGGCTAAAACCTTTTATAGGTACATCAGAGGAGCCAAGGAAGACCAAGGAGATAGTAGGAGGCTTAATAAAGGGGAGGGTGGGCAAAGGGTGACTGTGGAAAGGCAGAGATACAAAACAAATGTTTTTGCTCAGTATTCACAAATGAAGAGGGGGAGGTACCTAAACCAAACAATAGAAACACTCCGGATACGGGGGTTGATACCAGCCCATTCACAGAAGAAAGGGTTCTGAAAGAACTCTTAAAACTGAAGGTGGTCAAAGCAATAGGGCCTGATGGGTTTCATTCCAGAATTCTAAAAGAACTAAGGGTAGAACTAATGACACCACTGACTACCCTCTTTAACAAATCATGGGAGGATAGGGTGGTACCTGAGGACTGGAGGAGGGCAAATGTTATTCCAGTTCACAAAAGTGGGAGCAGGTCAGAAGCAGGAAACTACAGACCTGTTAGTTTAACCTTAGTGATAGGGAAAATGATGGAATCACTTCTGAAGGAAAGAATTGTTGAGTACCTAGAGGCCATAGGGGCACAGGACCCAAGGCAGCATGGATTCACAGTGGGAAGGTAATGTCAGACAAATCTAATAAATTTCTTTGACTGGGTGACCAAAGTAGTAGATCAGGGAAGGGCTGTGGACATGGCCTACCTAGACTTTAGCAAGGCATTTGATACAGTCCCACACAAAAGATTAATATACAAGTTAGCCAGCCTGGGAGTGGGTCCCAAGATGGTAGCCTGGGTAAAGAATTGGCTGGAGAACAGGACACAGAGGGTAATAGTAAACGGAGTCCACTCTGAAGAAAGAGGGGTTACTAGTGGGGTACCACAGGGTTCAGTACTAGGACCGGTCCTCTTCAATGTCTTTATAAGTGACATTACAGAGGGACTGGAAAGAAAAGTATGTCTCTTTGCAGACGACACAAAGATCTGCAACAGAGTTGATACACAAGGTGGGGTGGAAAGGATGAGAAGGGACTTGGCAAGGTTGGAGGAATGGTCAAATGTATGGCAGCTTAGATTCAGTGCTAAGAAGTGCAGAGTAATGCACCTGGAAACAAAACCCAGGAAAGAGTACACAATGGGGGTGAGATACTAACAACAACAAAAATGGAAAAGGACCTGGGGCTAGTCATATCAGATGACCTAAAGGTGGGCAAGCAATGTGAGAGGGCAGTAAGGAGGGCTGAGGGGATATTGGGATGCATAGGGAGAGGCATCACCAGTAGAACACAGGAAGTTGTTATCCCTCTGTACAGACAGCTGGTGAGACCCCATCTGGAGTACTGCATGCAGTTCTGGAGACCCAATCTCCTCAAAGACATAGGATGGAGGCAGTCCAGAGGAGGGCAACTAAAATGGTGCAGGGTCTGCACCAGAAGACATATGAATAGAGACTTAAGGAGCTTAATATGTATATCCTCGAGGAAAGGAGAGAGAGGGGGACATGATAGAAACTTTCAAGTACTTCAAGGGAATCAACAAAGTCCAAGAGGGTAGCATCTTTCAGAAAAAGAGGCGTGCAAGAACAAGGGGCACAATTTGTAGATTGGGCGGCTCAGTAATGTAAGAAAGTATTTTTTCACAGAGAGGGTTGTGGATGCATGGAACAGCCTTCCTGAGGAGGTTGTGGAGTCAAAAACTGGTGGAATTCAAGAATACATGGGACAGTCATAAGGCAATTCTAGGGGGGTTGGGGTAGAAAGAAGTAGGCTGTTGGTTAACTAGGATCTGCAGCTTATCTATTAGATAGGGAAATGGGCAGACTGGGTGGGCCAAGCTGTCCTTATCTGCTGTCAAATTCTATGTTTCTATGTAAAATGAAAAAAAAACTGGCATAGGGTTGACTGCAGTGCTTGCATTTCCAGAATGTTTAGATGCATGGTTCTGTACTTTAGAATTGTCAGGAGGTGGTTTTGGAGTGCAGTTGTGCAACAAGCTATAGAATTTTAAGGTGATGCACAATTTTAGAATGTTGGGGAGGATATGAAATTTCAGAATGTGGCAGGGATGCACCATCTTGAAATGTGGTGGGACACTCAATCTCGGAATGCGACAGGTGCACAAATCGAGGAATGTGGTGGAGACTGCAATTTCAGAATATAGTGGGGATCCACACTGTCAGAATGTGACATGACACACCATTTTCTTCTGAAATTGCTTATCCCTAACACATTCCAGAATTGTATGCACCCACCACATTTCAAAATTGTGCATCACATCCTCACTACATTCCGAGATTGTGCATCCCAGCCACATTCTAAAACTGTGCATCCCCGCAACATTCTGAAGTTGTGCTACCACCACATTTCAGAACTGTGTGTCACTGCCACATTCCGGAACTTTGCGTCACTGCCACATTCCGAAACTGGGCATCACTGCCACATTCTCAGACTGTGCCTCACCGCCACATTCCGAAACTGTGCACCACCACCACATTCCGAAACTCTGCACCACTGCCACATTCCAAAACTTTGCACCACCACCACATTCTGAAACTCTGCACCACTGCCACATTCCAAAACTGTGCACCACCACCACATTCCAAAACTGTGCACCACCGACATTCTGAAATTCTGCGCCACTGCCACATTCTGAAACTCTGCGCCACCACAACATTCTGAAACTATGTGCCACCACCACCTTCTGAAACTCTGCGCCACTGCCACATTCTGGAACTCTGCACCACTGCCATATTCCAAAACTGTGCACCACTGCCATATTCCAAAACTTTGTGCCACTACCACATTCCAAAATTCTGTGCCACCGCCACATTCTAAAACTCAGCACCGCTACCACATGCTGAAACTATGTGCCACCACTACATTCTGAAACTCTGCAGCACCACCACATTCCAAAACTCTTTGCCACCACCACATTCTGAAACTCTGCACCACCACCACATTCTGAAACTCTGCGCCACCGCCACATTCCAAAACTGTGTACCACCACCACATTCCAAAACTGTGCACCACCAACATATTCTGAAATTCTGCACCACTGCCATATTCTGAAACGATGTGCCAATACTACATTCTGAAACTCTGTACCACCGCCACATCCTGGAGCTCTGCATCACCTCCACATTCCAAAACTGTGCACCCCCCGTCACATTCTGAAACTGTGCGCTGCCGCCACATTCCAAAATTCTGCGCCACCGCCACATTCTGAAACTGCACCACTACCACATTCTGAAACTGTCCCACCACTACATTCTGAAGCTCTGCGCCACCGCCACATTCCAAAACCCTGCCCTGCCACCACATTCTGAAAATGTTCCACTGTGCTGCTGCCACATTCCAAAACTCTGCACCGCCACCATATTCCGAAACTGCACCACCACCACATTCCAAAACTGTGCGCCACTGCCACATTCAAAAATTCTGCACCACTGCCACATTCTGAAACTCTGCACCACTGCCACATTCTACAACTCTGCACCACCAACACATTCTGAAATTCAGTGCCACTGCAACATTCTGAAACTATGGTGCCACCACCACATTCTGAAACTGTGCGCCACCGTCACATTCTAGAACTCTGCACCACTGCCACATTCCAAAACTGTGCACCACCGCCACATTCTGAAACTGTGCCCCACCGCCATATTCCAAAATTCTGCTTCACTGCCACACTCTGAAACTTTGCGCAACTACAACATTCAGAAACTATGTGCCACCGCTACATTCTGAAACTCTATGTCCCTGCCACATTCCAAAAATCTGCGCCACTGCCAGATTCTGAAACTCTGCTCCACTGTGCCACCGCCACATTCCAAAACTGCACCACCGCCACATTCCAAAACTCTGCGGCACCACCACATTCTGAAATTGTGCACTAGCACCACATTCCTAAATTGTGTGCCACTGCCACAGTCCAAAACTGTGTGCCACCACCACATTCCGAAATTGTGCGCCACTGCCACATTCCAAAACTGTGCAACACCACCACATTCCAAAACTGAGCATCACAGCCACACTCTGAAATTTTGTGCCACTGCCACATTCCGAAATTGTGCACCACATTCCAAAATTGTGTGTCACTGCCACATTCTGAAATTGTGCATCCCAGCTACTTTCTGAGATTGTGTCATTACTGCATTCCACATTTACAGCCTGGTGGCATTTTGAAATCTCATCCCTGCGGTATTCTAAAAATTTCATACAACTTTCTCATTGTTAAATACTGTACCTTGCATCTGCATATTATGGAAATTCATGCTGTGACCCACCCAGTGTCAGCTTTCCTTTTTCAGATGTTTACTACAACTTCAGTTTTATGTAACGTTGGAGAAGTAAGTCCTATAAAATAGCTTGCAGGGAGGACTAGGCTGCGAGTTCTGGTTGTTACATCATCAGTAGCTCTTCACTGAGATTGGCTTTTCTGAACAGGCACTGAATTCAGAGTTACAAAATGACTTGTATGTTTTAAACAAAGTAACTTAGAGATCTCATTTTTGGCACAAGGCTGATTGGGGATATGCTGATCCAAATTCTGAATTTAATGATGTCAGAAATTTTGGCTGGACTCCCTCTTTAAAATAATTCCCTGGTTTCCGTGGTTCCCCCCCCACCTTCAGTTTGCTGGCCCTGGTAGATATATAATAATTCCCTGGTGTCCAGTGGTCCCCACACCGTCTGATCTCCATCCCTGGTAGAATAAAATAATTCCCTGGTTTCCAGTGATCTCCCCCCAACCTCTGATTGCCAGCCTCAGTAGATTAAAATAATTTTCTGGTGTCCAGTGGTTCCATCCATCCCCCACCCTCTGCTCGCTGACCCTAGTAGATCCCTGCTGTCCACGAGTTCCCTCTGCCTTCCAGTCACCAGCCCCATGTTGTATCACATATTCCCTGGTGTCTAGTGACACCCATCCACCCACCAATCCCTGTCCCCATACCAGCAAAAGCTTTTCCTGGCATCTAGTGGTTCCAGCCCTTTGTGACTTGACTAACCACCGCCACCCCCTATTGTAACTGCCATGCCGTGGGACCCCATACAGCAACCGGCACAGCCCTCTCACCACCTTGCTTGGCCACTATATGCAATGACAGGGAGTGCACATCCCTTTTATTATAAAGGAAACATGTGTACTGACTACAGGAGATGATGAGCACACTTCTTTTACAGTACAGAGGACTTGTGCTCCCATTCATCACATACTGTGGCCAGCCACGGTGGTGAGAGGAGGGTTGAGTCAGTCATCCTATGGGTTCCTGAGGCACCAGTGATTAAAGTAGGGGGTGGCAGGGCGGGTTGGTCAGTGCCCGGGGGGATGGCTAGAAGTCAGGATAGGACAGGGATCAGTGGGTGGGGGGGTGCCACTAGACACCATGGAATATGTGATAAAATACAGGGCCAGCAATTGGAGGGTGGGGGGACCACTGGACACCAGGAAATTATTACAGTCTACCAGGACTGGCGATTGGAGGGCATTGGGGACTACTGGACAACAGGCAGTTAATTTATTCTACTGGGGCTGGCAATCAGAGGGTGGGGGAGACCACTGTACACCAGGGAATTATTTTAATCTACCAGAGCCAGCGATCAGAGGGTGGAGGGGGGATAACTAGACACCAGGAAACTATTTTATTCTACTGGGGCTGGCAATCAGAGGGTTGGGAGGACCACTGGACACCAGGGAATTATAATCTACTGGGGCTGGCAATCGGGGGGGACGGACCACTAGGCACTGGAGAAATTTATACTTTTACCGGGCACGGGGATTGGAGGACGGGGGGGCACTAGGCACCAGCATCATTTTTACTTTTACTGGGGATGGGCAAGGCCACTATTTTTCAGCGCTTGGAAACAGCAAATTCCATTTTGCCCATCCTGGATTCCGGGATTTTACCAGTGTTTGGGAATCCAATTTCCGGGATTTTTCCGGTTATCCAAAACTGAATATTATTCACACATGTTAATTAATAAATTTGTCTATCACAGTGTTGTATCATGTTTTTATGCAGATTTAAGCCACATCAGCAGAAAACAAGAACATTTAATCTCATATTGCATGTTATATAGCTACCCAAGTTTTGCATCTACTAGCTAGCAAGGCTAGTGACTGCAGAACTCCAACGGCCAAACTGACATACTTATTAAAATGTTCCCTTCTCAGATCAAGCCAGCAGATTAAATGAAATGGCCTTGTGGTAACAGTAACATTTTTCTAGCAAGGAAGAACAAATTTTGATGTCTGTTCAACACTAAATAAGATACCAAAATCTAGTCTTTGTTTTCATGCTGACTATGTGTTCTGTGTCATATATAATAAAAACTTCTCTAAGCTAAAATGCAG
Source organism: Neoceratodus forsteri (assembly GCA_016271365.2). Classification (NCBI taxonomy): domain Eukaryota; kingdom Metazoa; phylum Chordata; order Ceratodontiformes; family Ceratodontidae; genus Neoceratodus; species Neoceratodus forsteri. The sequence continues at coordinate 1,225,925,146 of CM028131.1, read as the reverse complement.
TCCAAGTGTTTTATTTTAATTAGATTTACAAAGATAAACGTGCAAAAAAACACAAATCAATGTAAGTATTGGCTACTGAACTTAGTTCACGACAAATACGTTACCCATCCCAGACAAATACACTACCCAGACAAATATGCTACCTAGACAAATATGCTACCCAGGCAAATACACTACACAGACAAACACGCTACACAGACTACATAAACTAAAGCATACTATGTGAGTGACACTAGAATCTAATCCATAGTTATATAATGCAAAGATATTACATATTGCACATCTACACTTTATTGTACAGTGGAGCACCATTTTTTCCCTACAATTTTACACCAGCACTGCAAATCTACTTCATTGCACAGTGGAACACCATTTTGTTTTCTACAGTATTGCACCAGCACTGCATGTCTACAAGTTATTGCAGAGGGGAGCACCATTTTTCCTACAATATTGCACCAGAACTGCATATTTACATGTTATTACACAGGGGAGCACCACTTTTCTACAATATAGTGCATCAGAACTGCAATTGCACAAATGAGGGTGGGAGACTCTGGATCTACTTACTGGATAGCAGCATTGAAAATAATTTTAAATTTTCCAGTCAGGCTTCTCTGTTAGTCGGTCAGGATTTGTCCATGTGCAGAAAATGACTGTTTCACATCTGCATTACAAATAGGGACCCAGATGGCCTGAAGAGCTGCCTTGGTCAGAGTTGGTACCTGTGAAGACATCGAGATCCAGTACTGGTGAAGATCAAATGATCTGATCTCTGGTAGCTCCCACACATCCTGCCATATGTAGATCTCCCAGTCCTTTAACAGTGCATTCTCAGTGTGTAAAGTGAACATTGGGATATAGGGCAAGTACAGTTGGAAGTCCTTATTGAGTTTGGGTAGGTTGAGTGGGTTGAGAATTCGACAGGTCATGAAAAACTGTACGGATGGGTTTGACTACTGGTGTTTTGACAGTTTCTCCAAACTGACCCTGAAAGCATTTTTGAACAGTTTGAGGTTCTCGTCCCTTACTTTATTCCTCAGCTTAGAGAGGTACAGCTCTGTCTTCTCACCAAAGCCATCATTTTTGTTGTGCCAGCCTCAAAGCGGTTCTTAATTGACATTAGTATGTCATATGTGGATGTTGCAAGAGGTTTCTCCTTCGACTGCAAAAGTTCTAGCGCAGCAATAATGTCGCCCAAATTCTCTGTTATAAATGTCAGCTGTTCTTGTAGTTCATCATACCATTCATCCAGTAATGACCATTGTGATGAATTCTGTTTTGCATTTTGAGGATTGCTGAAAGACATACTTTACCAACGAAACCAGTTCATTAACTTTTTTGGAATGATCAGCCTTGTTGTATTCCCAACAAGGGACAAGACGTGCCCAGCAGCACACATGCACAACATGGTCCCCAAGAACCCCATGAAGTGCATCATTAAAACATTTAATCATATAATGAGCACTGTTGCTGACAAATGAAACTACATCCATCAAGTCAATGTTAAAACTCTGAAGAGTCTTCAAGACAGCTTGAGCCACTGTGGAATGGTTGAGTCTAGTTCTGTGCTGTTTCCAAGATATGTCTTGCCCCTTCCAACACAAAGATGATATTAAGAATGCACCGTGACTCTGCATCTGTGCTCTCATCACATATAACAGACAGTGATTTTCCAATCAGAGCTGCTTTAAAGTCTGCATTAATTTGCTCTCTTAACTTGGGTAGATAGAGCTGCCTCAGGGTGTCTGCTTTTGGCACTGCTCCACTCCCTTTCACATACTTGCACATCCATTCCTTCAGCTCTGGATGATCCAGCTTCTCCAGTGGGATATTTGCAGCCCCAAATGCCTTAACTGTGTCCATGACTATCTCATTTGCTGCGGATGATTCTATTGCAGCTCTGAAACTGCTGGTCAGGGTCACCTGCCTTGGTTGTCTTCCTTCACTAGCAGCTTGTTCCTTATTTCTAGCATGTTTCTTGCTGAGCAGATGATCTTTGACTGTATCTTTTCTGGTATGGTCCAGGACATGGTTGTAGTATGGACAGAAACGATTTCCTCGATCCTTGGCTGGGGTGTAGCAGAGCCTGGATTTCTTATTCAGTGGTGCGGTAAACATCATGCAGGCAGAAAGTATGAATACTGAAATCACAACCAAAAAGAAAACTATTAGTAGGTGTTCCACCAATCTGCTTGATGAGATAATTCAAGTAACAAAATGGGAGACTCAGATCCCCTAGATAGGGCAGTCCGTGACTTTTATCCTCTGGCTATGATGGCAGCAGCCACTGCCTACAGCCCCCATCCTCCATATATGACTGCAGCAGCAGCTTTCTATGACTCCCATCCTCCAGGTATGATGGCAGCAGCAGCCTAGGACTCCCATCCTTCAGGTACGATGGCAGCAGCCTACGACTCCCATCCTCCAGGTACAATGGCAGCAGCAGCCTACAGCTCCCATCCTCCTGGGACAGCAGTAGCAGCCAGCGACCACCATTCACTAGGTGAGATGGCAGCAGCAGTCTACAACTCCCATCCTCCAGGTACAATGGCAGCAGTACTCTACGACTCCCATCTTCCAGGTGTAAAGGCAGCAGCAGTCTATGACTCCCATCCTCCAGGTGTGAAGGCAGCAGCAGCAGCAGTCTAGGAATCCCATTCTCTGGGTACAACAGTAGCAGCATTGTACAACTCCCATCCTCCAGGTACGATGGCAGCAGCAGCCTATGACTCCCATCCTCCAGGTACGACGGTAGCAGCAGCCTATGACTCCTATCCTCCATGTATGATGGCAGCAGCAGCCTACAACTCCCATCCTCCTGGGACAGCAGTAGCAGCCAGCGACCACCATTCACTAGGTGAGATGGCAGCAGCAGTCTACAACTCCCATCCTCCAGGTACAATGGCAGCAGTACTCTACGACTCCCACCCTCCAGGTACAATGGCAACAGCATTCTATGACTCCCATCCTCCAGGTGTGAAGGCAGCAGCAGTCTATGACTCCCATCCTCCAGGTGTGAAGGCAGAAGCAGTCTACAACACCCATCCTTGGGTGTGATGGCAGTAGGGCAGCCTATAGCCAGCATTCTCCAGGTGCAATGGCAGCAGCAAATAAACACCCTTCTACTTGCCTACAAGTACATGGCAAATAACCCTCTCCTGACTTGTCAACCACACAAGCAACATTCAAACTTACTTGGTGCCACAGAGCTACTTGCACAGCCATACCGAATATACACAACTGTATTTAAGGCCCACCCTGAAAATGTGCTCTGGAGTGTACAGAAAGCACTGCAGCGGGCATTACATTGTATGCCCCTGAGCAAGTCTGAGTGTTTCTGTACCTTGTGGTTTGCTCCAAAGTAAAAGTGCATACAGACACTGGCCTGGTCAAGAGCATAGCCTGTAAGGCCCCCCTTTCAAAGTCCGAGGAGCTGTGTTGCTTTCCATATTCCACAGAACATACTAGCCAGCCCCTCCCAAACGTCACCTTTGTCAGTGTGTAACACAAGTTAACCCACCCACCAGGGTACTCTGGAGCACACAAGCAAAAAGCCCTTGTACTTGCTTCAGGATACACACTGTGCAAACCTCTTACTGCAAAGTCCAAGGGGCTGGGTTGCTTGTTGTGTGCCCCTGAGTAGGTTGCAGTGGTGGGGGTGGAGTGAACTGGCATTAAAATCTCCCTGTATCCTGTATATTATTGTATTTATCTATTGTACTGTGTTCATCATTGTCACCCGGGTCATCACTGAAAAAGGGACTGCATGGTCTCAGTGGACTTATCCGGTTACCAAAATTCTAATAAATATATAAATTACACATTGAACATGGACACGTTTCCAGAGTGGTATTTGCTCAGGGCCACACAAAAAGCAACACACTGTAGAATGCCCTCGCACCACTCCACAAGTTTCAAAACAAGCCACTCATTGTCCACAGACGAAAACAGTAGGCTGCACCAAAACAGCCAAATAACCCAGCATTGCCATCTCCCACACAAACTCCGAGAATAAACAAATGCAGTGCAGTCACAGAACAGGTTGGAGGGGGTCTTGCACACTGTGTACCCTTATGCAAGTCTGAGGATCACTGCTGCTTACTGTGCAGTGTAGACAGCGTGTAACCAGGGGTCTCAGGCTGGAGGGGAAATGGCCAACTAGGAATGGATACGTCCAAGGGAGATCCCAGCAGCCAGCGGGAAAAAGAATTGAAAAAAAACATGTCCAGGGATGCACTGATGCCCCCTCCAACTTGCTTTGGGTATGCAGGAAGAACAAGTAACAGAGACTCTCTTGACACACTCTGCCTTGCTCGGGTACACTGTATGTGAGGCACCCTTCCTCGATCCAAACTTGCTCTGGGTCTTATAGAAAGCACTGCACCCCAGAGAAAGTTTGCAAGGAAGTGGGAGGACTTATACCTGACATTTCTACAAGTAATCCAGAGAGCTCTGTAGCTCTCTGCTTGCCCTGAGCAACTTGAGGGGTTGTGTGGGCATGAATGATTTGATCCTCAGAAAGTCTGAAAGTCTCCATCACTAGCTGCTTCCACAGACAAAGTTTACAGGGGAGGCCACACAAACTAATGTGGACTGTTTACATGGCGAATCAATCACTGAACTTGCTCTGGTGCATGCTACAAACAAGGGTCCCGCAGACTTGCTGTGAGACACATGAATGCCCCCCCACCCCCACCAACTTGGTTTGGGCATGCAGCAACAAGTAATAAACTCGAGAGCTAGATGAGGGCCTGGCATAACTGTGTTCCTGAGCAAGTTTGTGGGTTTCTGTCAGTAGCTGCTTCCACAGAGCAAGTCTGCAAGGGGTGTCTCACACTGCCACATTAGTGTGCATCGTCAAATCCCCCTCTCCACAATTTGCCCCAATGTATGCTACAAGGGACGGAACCCTCAGACTTGCTCATGGAGAGTGCGTAAGTCTCTGTCCTGCAAATTTGCTAAGAGGTGCACTCAACTCAACCCAACTTGAAGCATACCCCAGTGTAAGTGGCATGGTAGAGAAGGAAGGGTCACATGGCAATCTGGGCATACTCCCAGCTTTTCCCCAGATGCAGTGCACTTGAAATTTAACCAGTGAGAATGTAACATGCAGAAAATCATGCAAAGGTCCTGAACTTTCATCAAGCTGCCCTTTTACATGATGTTCTGCATTAAAATGTTTTTTGTTGCTATAGCTGGGCGTCTCAGAACTAGAGTGGTAGGCAGGTTGGGCATGGCAAGTCACATTTTCTGCACTCTAAAACAGTTCATAGACAGGATATATCTGCACCTTTCTGGGACACCTTGCCCCCCGCACACAAATTCTCTGGGGCAAACAAAAGGCAACAGAATACCCAGACCCCCTACCTGCTCACTCTCCCCACTACCACACACACATATTCTCTGGGCCACACTGAAGGCCAGCGAACCACTGGGAAACCAGGGATGCTGGAGTTTAGGACTGTGAGACCATGGTGGAGGCAGTATCTTGGGAGGGTACTGCCTCCCCTACGCACACTCACATACTCTGGGGCACAAAATATTCAGACCCCCCCACCCTACTCAGGCCTCCCCAAAAGGGTTCCCTGCTAGACACACACAGAACGTCCCCCCCTAACTACTCTGGGGCACAGAAGGTAAAGTTACTCAGCCCCCCCCCAAAGGGCTCCCTGCTACACACACACATACTCAAACACCCCACACACATACATATATACTGACTCTCTGGGGCAAAGGTGGTCAGAAATACTCAGATCCCCACCCTGCTAAGGCCACCCCCAAAGGGCTCCCTGCTAGACATAAATACACATCCACCCCCCACATACACACAAATACTGATTCTCTAGGGCAGAAGGCTAAGTTAATAAAAATACTCAGACCCCCCCCCCCACACACACACACACACGCCCCAGGGCTCTGGTATTTTTGGCTTCTTTGGCTGTTCCTGGCTGTTCACACAGGGGGTCTGAAGAGAGCAACCAAGCAAGCCCGTTTGTACCCCTGGCTATTTGGCTATTTTTTTCAAGAACCCAGCATCACATTCTAAATATAAGCATTCCAGATAAGCAGCAAAGAAATACCGACCCCTGAACTGGCCCTTGGTTCCCTGATTTCACTTGGTGCTCGCTCTCTGCACCAGCATCCAAAGATACAAACAAGCAGTAGACAAACAAGGAATCACTATGTTATTTTTTTACATTTGAAGTATCTGAAGGGAAGTAGTGTCCCAGAAGTGCGGCAGCAGACAAGGCAGGGTTGCAGTGAGATTCCGAGGGTCTGATTCCCGCTGTCTGTATGGCAGTTGTCCTGGCGCCAGCAATGCTCAGTTTTTAAATACTTTTATTTTAAAATATTACTGTGGCCGAGAAAAGGACTTGGGCAGCCGTATCTCAGAGGAAGTATGGCTCTATGCCCAATCCAAATCACATTGGGGGTTATCAGCAGTAGGTTGGCAGGAATTTTCCTGGAAAGTTTTTGCTAGATACTTCCATTCCCCAAAGAGGATGAGTCAGATGCTAACCAAAGTCCATGTAGAGTGTTGGCGGAATTGTGGCCAAATGCAGGCATCATACTTACACATGTTATGGACCTGCCCAGTGCTTTCCACTTTCCTATCGGAGCTGCAGCAGGCCTTAAGGAAAATATTTATTTCAGACCTGACACTATCTCCCATGTGTTACATATTTCTAGAGATTCCACAGAGAATTAGAGACCCATTGTCAGTAAAGTTTCTGAGAATAGCTTTCCTGGCCGCCCAGAAGGTGACAACTAAGAATTGGAAATCTCATACTCCTATCTCCTTAAATCAATGGCAGGATACTATGATAAATATATATAGGATGGAAGCATTATCAGCCACTCTGAATAAAAGAGTCCCTCAATTTGAAATCTTGTGGAGACACTGGGTCCTATATATGGCAGGGAAGATACCTGACTTTACTCCTTAGGCTGAGAAACATCCAGGGGGAATGTATGGGCCCACACAGAAACTTAGGGTCCTCTTAAGCATTCTACTAGATATGGCTTATGAACCCCCCAGCTCATGTTTAACTTCTAGTCCTAACTATAGAATCCTAAAATTGAGGCGATAATTGATGAAGTTAGGATCCCCCTTATGTATGGGAAACTGGCTGATCCACATGATTAATTTAATATTTTTAATTGCCTAGGAACTCCTGATTTACTGGTTGTATACACTGAACTTGCCTATGAACTCTCTCCTGTAACTATGTATGACAGAAGGATGAATGTAATTTGTATGTATCTGTGTTTATAAAATCAATAAATAAAGAAAGTTTAAAAAAATGTATATATTACTGTGGCCGAGGGCTTCGTCTGTGCGATGGTGAACCCGCGACCAAAAAGTGACATAGAGAGGGTCGAGAGGAGCGGGTCTCCAGAATAAATAAAAGCAGTGTCCTCGGCGTCCTTGTGGTCTCTCCTGGGCATCTCCTGCGTTCTTCCTTCTTCTTGGGTTTCCTGACTCAGTAGGGGAGGATGGCTTGCTGCACAGGGGCTTTTATGTAGCGCAATTCCTGAATACTCACGCAAGCAGCGTGAGTTCCGCGACTCTTCCAGGTGCAATTTGAATTTCCGCCGGCCAATCAGGATTCCAGGATTCTGTCTGCATTCCTGGAATCCCAGAGAAACAGTGGCCTTGGGAATGGGGATTGGAGTAGGGGTGGACCACTAGGCAGCAGGGACATTTTTACTTTCACAGGGGACAGGGATCAGGGATGGGGACCACTGGACACCAGTGACACGTGATTTCAGTGGAGATCGGGTAATGGGGTACTACTGGACACCAGAGCAACAGTACTTTCCACAGGGATGGGTGATCACAGTGGATGGGACTGGCCACAGGAGGGGCACAGACCTGTTACTGCATCCCTTGCAAATGGGCCCATAACGGGCATGCATATGGCCTCTTAGCACCTTGCATGCTCAGAGGGCTCATTTGCATGGTGCTGGATGAATATCATGCCGGTGGCTCCCAGTTCTATTAGGTCTGGTGTCACTGTTCCCTGCACTTTCCAGATCCATGTCGGTGCGCCACATGCCCCATATTCATTTGGATAGTGCCGGTGCATTATCCGACTTAATATAGCATCTTCAGGGGCAAGGGCAGGGCAAACCTTTGCACTCTGCTTAGCCCATTTTTCAACATCTGGCCCTTGTTTTTTGGTGTGGTCCTGCTTCTGCCTATTTCCACATAGTTCAGTAGAGCATTAAGAGGTTCAGTGGCATAGTAGTGGTTGCTATAATGGCATAACGATTATGGCATCTGTCTTACAATTGTCCAGGTCCATGGTTCAGGGATGGGGAGGCTGGTCAGCTGGAGTAGTGGGCAGGTCCAGGTGCTAGAATGGTGGTCCAACTGCAAGGTGGGTGGTTAGCTGGGAGTGATTGTTCAGTTGCTGTACTGGCAGCATAAGCAGGATAATGACGCTGGTCCTGTGGGCTGTTGAGTATGCTGAACGATGGTCCCAGGAACCAGTGGAACTGAACTCCAAACTGGAAATTGTATTCGGCAGTCATGGTGGGTGGAGATCTTAGAATCAATCAGATACAAGGCATTATTACAAATAAGCCACTTAAAAAAATTTAGCATACAGTTTGCTTAATCGGGACATCTAGGCCCTGCAGCATTACTTCTGGAAAGCTGAAAGTTCCCCTTTAATGTAGATCCTGGTACCAGCTAGGAGAGGGTAGCCCTGGTCCACCAGGAAAGGAGCCTGAGTAAGAGTCATTCAGAGTCTGAAGCTTGCACTGTTTTCTTTCCAGGTCTATAACTGTGATTCAATGTCCTGCACAGCCAGTAGAGTGTTAAGTCTTTTGCAACTGTGTTAGTTTGGTTTTAGCCATCCACACTTTCTATTCCAGAGAAATTACCACCCTGTAGGGGTACTAAAGGCAAGGAACCCTCGGAGAAGGTTCCCCCCCCAGAGTTGCCGCGGGATGATTCCCATGGCTAAAGGTACATTAGGAATCCCCCTAAGGACAGAGCGCTGCCATTGGAGGAGGAGGGGAGGATGGTGGGGCAAAGAAAAGTGCTTCACAATGAGGCTGAGAGAAACTGCTTATATAGCTCAGGAAGGGGGAGTGGCTGGCTGCTTGGCTATAAACTCCAGGCATAGCCTTTCCAATGCAATGTCCTGCGCAACCAATATAGTGTTATGCTTGTGCAACTGTGTTAATTTGGTTTTGGCCATTCACACTCTCTATTCCAGAGGAATTACCACCCTGTAGGGGTATAAAAGGCAAGGAACTCTCGGAGAGGGTTCCATCCCTAGAGGTGCCACGTGATGATTCCCATGGCTAAAGGTACCTTAGGAATCCCCAAAAGAAATGTAGTACAATCACATCCCAAAGAAGGGGGTGACACAAAGCTTATGAGCAAGCTATAACTGTGACATAGGAGCAGTAACTGTAATGTAGTAGTAGAGAAGCATAGGCAGTTTGATAATGTAATGAGATGCTCAGTTTGATAACGTAATGAAATGCCCAGGCTTGTGTAGCATAATACTGATGATTTGCATTGAGAATGAGGGGATCCTCGAAGGAGAAAGGGAATGGCAGGACATCCTCCACCTCCATCCAACAGCGGAACCTACCTAAAGAAACTAGGGGACACTACTATGCTAACTAACAGTTATGACCTGAGACAATGGAGGAGAGAAAAAAAACCCTATGAGGAGGAAATCTCTGGGGATCCAAGGCCTAGGTCACCTTCCCTCCAGGCTTGGGATAGTTTATTTAGTGACAGCTCTGCAGCTGCAATTTGGAAAACTGAATTAAAGGGAAGTGGAAAATATTCCAATTTAGAGGAAGTCTCTCACTCAAACCCTCTAGCGGGAATGCCGTGGAAGGTTGCGAGAATACTCTGCAACAATATGTGCAACCAAGGTGGAGGAGGAGAGCAACGACTGCTGAGGCACTCACCTGGCCTACCCACCCTAAACTCAAACCAGGTGAACCAGAGGCAGTTGTAGGGAGAATGTGGTGAAGGTGTCTTGCTAGGGGAACCACTAAAATCAATGGCTAACCATTATAGTGGAACACTAGAGCCAAAGGAGATCGTCGTAACCACCCTTCACCGCTAGTCTTAAATTCTACACCAGGAGCTGCTGTTGCATAGCAGGCTGCTAAAGCCAAGCCCAGGGTGAGGACATTCACAGCTATGAGTCAAGTGAGAAAGATCCCACGCCAAGTTGGACACACTCAAGATGCGGACTAAATGCAGAGTGAGACCGTCAGCTGCAGGAACCCTGCACCAGAATAGAATGGCTGGCATGCCCTAAAAATTGATTGAGAGCTGAAAAGCTGGTGAGCTGAATGAGCATGACATGCTGAGATCGTAATGAGCATTGAGTGCTGAGACCTTGCAAGGTCAAATGCAGAATTGAGTGCAGCAGAATCCCAGAGGCTGAAGCTGAGGGGATGACAGTAGGCATGAAGCAATGGTCAGCGTAAGCAATGAGCAACGATTGCGAGAGCAAGCGTGGACCTGCACATAGGTCAGTAACAGAGGAGTAATAAATGGACCTGCACATAGATCTGCATAACATAGTAGCAATGAAACAGCACTGAATAGTGGAGCAAGCCAGCCAGGCATTGCAAAGCCAAATCAAGGTGACAAAATCTGAGGATTTTCAACAGCGAAGACAGGATTTAAAATAGAAATAATTAGCCACATGGGCCACGACCCCCCAAACACCTCCCAGTTCCCGCCATAGGACAAACAAGGAAGTGATGGAAGGGCAGAGAACCACATGCAGATATTAAAGCTAGTTAATAGCCTCAGCAGGAACTTTAGCTAACCTCAGAGTAGAACAGCAGTGTATAAAGGGAATAACAGGACTGAACTGCATAGCAAGGTTCAGAGCTTGAAGCAGATGTACAAACATAGAAGCAGCATCTGTATTGAGTACACTCAGTTGCAAACTGCAATGAACATAAAATAAAGGAGGCACAATATTCTGAAAGCAGCTGTCACAGGCAGTGCAATGAACTGCAGCAATGAGGCAAGTGGAATGAGTTGAGCATGATTGAGCTGTATAGCCAGGGTTCAGTGTGAGCCAGAATCAGGTGACAGCAATTAAGTATGTAACATGGAAAGCCACTATGGCTGAGCTGAACACACAGATAATGCTGTAGTTGCACTGCAAGGAATTTGAGAGTTGTAACTGAAAGCAAGTAGTATGAGCTCTGGAGTAGCAGTATGCCAGGAGCTTAGAAACAAACCCCCCCAAAAAACAAAACCAAAGACACACAAACACAGAAAACAGAGAACAAAGACAGAAGAAGCATGCGCAGCCGAAGGCAAAATACAAACCAGAAGCGGGGAATAAAAAATCCAGCAGACAAGCAGGAGCCAACCAGCTCAGAGGACAAACCAACAGAGCCTTTGGCTGCAAAGAAAAAGTGCTTCACAATGAGGCTGAGAGGAACTGCTTATATAGCTCAGGAAGGGGGAGTGGCTGGCTGCTTGGCCATCGAACTCTAGGCATAGCCTTTCCAAATAGAGCAGCATGTTCCTTTAATAAACTTTGGCTGGATATTGACTCTCAAGTGCAGTGAAATTATAATAGTGGTTTAACTTATCAAGCCCACCAAGAGCCTTGTGGCTCAATTAATTTGGAATATCCCCAGCACTTGCCCCAATCCAATTATACAGAACTGTCCCAGTTTAACAATAGTGGTGGCAACAACATATGAATGGCCCAGGCATGTCTTGATGTGGGGTTCGTCACAGGAGGTAGGTCCTGGTAGAAGGTGGGCTGATGGAGCTGGGGTGTGGTGGGAGGACCTGTGAGGGATCCAAGGGCTGGACAGGAGCCAGGAGCATAAATACTAAGTTAAAAGAAAAGACTTTGCCCAGCCACCATCTACAGGCTTAGTCATACACCTCAACACATGACACGTGCACTGCTGGCAATACACTTTGCCACACGCATTGCCGCTTCTGCGTTGTAACACGTGTTCTGCCACCACTGTGCTACATGCACTGCCCCCACTGCACTGTGGGCCACAGTGTGGGACTCCAGACACAGGGTTCAAGGGAGGAAATGCACAGCTCTGTGCCACATGTGTGGCTGTCACTGCACTGTGCCACGTGCACTGCTGTCCTGTTAAGGGGATTGCCACATGCACTGCTGCCAATGCAAGGCATAAATTGATGTTGGAGAGCTGATTAGCGGGATCGCTAATCAGAACCAAAAATAATTAGCAATCAGCCAGTTTTGAGGAGCAATTTTACATATAAATATATATATATATATATATATATATATATATATATACATACTTCACTAATTATCAGTGAATATATTGATAAAATAGGCATTGTATACATAGTTTTGAGACTTTTTATTTCATGCCATTTTTTAATTTTTCTCAGATATGACATATTGAGTTTGCAGTTAATTTAATTTTACACAAAAAACTGCCACCTATTAGGTGTTCAGTATGGACACATGATGGAGAGGCAGCAGTTCAGCGTAATTTGATACAAGATTCCTTCTTTTAAGAAGACTAAGAAATATGAAGATTGTGAGATGGAAGAAGACTACAATGAAAAATGTAACCATGATTGTAGTAAAACTGCAGGCAGTTTTTGGACAGTTAAAAACATCATAAAACTTTTATCCAACACACACTTTTTTTTTTCAGAAAGCAGATTTTGCATGACAATACTGAAAAGTTATTACTGGGAGCTGCTTCCTCTATCACATCATCTCTTTCACCAGGCATGTAGCTTGTAATTCTAGTCTTTGGCAGGTAGGGTGACCAGGTTCAACATCCTGAGCTGCCATATCACCAGCACATCTTGGCTTTAGACTAAAAAATATATATCTACAGCCTTTTCTAGTTTGAATTCAGCTGGAGGGGGTTCTGTTTTTCAATGTTTCCACCGTGTCTTCTGCCAGAGATGCTCTCCAGTCTGTTTTAACCTTGTTCATTGTTGAAAAACACCTTTCCACTATTGCTTTAGACACAATCACATTCACAATCTTCAAAAGATTAGGCTATACATTTTGAAAGCCACATGTCAGCTTTGTACAGATAGTGGGAGAAGGCATATTCATAAAGTTAGTTTGAGAAAAAATCTTAAACTCTTCCCATTCTGCAAGCACTAGAGCGCTGTCACAGTCAAGCTGCAAAAGTTGCAAAAAATCATTGGCTAGTAAAGTAATGTAATTGTTACCATACAGCTCCAATTCCTTGGGGTCTGATGGCCAAAGTCTGGTATCCGACAATTTTGCATGGTTATAGATACTGGTTTCATCAGTCAAAGAGAACCTTTCTTTGCATGACTTCTCAATGTTTGTAATGAATTTGTTTAAAAATGTTAACAGTTTGGACACTGAAATGTATTAATTTCACACCATTGTAAGCAACTCCATTCTTCTAAAAGAACATCAGTCCCAAGTTTCAACAGAGCTAAGTAGTGCTGGCATTTCACTACTTCTTTTTGAAGTGCCAGCAAGAATCGGGCAAGTGGCAGAAGCAACTGTTCAAAATACAAAAGGTGTGCCACCATTTGGAATTTACTTGCAATTTGCAACACACCCTTGGCTTTGGCCTGGTCATGAGCTGGGTCTGTGGCCATAGATTCTAAATGGGCACAAATTACAAGGAATGGTTTTGTAACAGCCCAGGAAGAAGCTTATGCTGCACCCGGCATATTCTGTGAGCCTTCTTGGGCTTTGCACTGATTGCCTGGACAAGGGACCGCAATTCTCTCAGTCGCTTAGGACTTTCCTCGAAAGAGATAAACAGTTGGGTCAGAAAGTTTGAAACATCAAATAGGGAGGACTTCCGGTGATGTCACAGATGCAATGGTGGCTTAAATGTGGAACTCCCCAACCCACGGGCAAAAGATCGCCCACGCTACAAATAGTAAGCTGATTTTTCCTTAAAAATGAAAAAAGCTAATAGTGGGGGCATTCAGAAATATAGATCCTGCTCTAAATCTACAAGATTCAACTCGCAGAAGACTGGATTCCAGCAGATGAATCCAGCCAATATCGGCGGAGAATCCCCATCCAGCATGACAAGTGGAGATACTGAAGTGGAGCTAGAAACACTATCAAGATCACGCTTCGAAATGTTACTCACCGAAATAAAGCAATTCTGGAGTGACAATCTGGCTGAATTCAGCAAACTGCATGCTGACTTGATAAAACTTGAGTTCCGAGTTACTACTACCGAAGACAGGATCTCTGGAGCTGAGGACAACATTGCCTGGTTAACACAGGCCATTGAAGTACTCGCTCAGCAGCAAGAAAGCACAGTGGCTAAATGTCTAGATTTGGAGGCCTGTACGAGAAGAGAGAACTTGCGTATTTATGGCATTCCAGAAGATGCAGAGGTGGGGGAGATGTCCGATTTTATAACAGATTTACTTCATCACGTGTTGGATTTACCGCAGGCCTTTGTTTTCCAGATTGAAAGGGTATACAGAGCACTCTTGGCTAAACCCACCTCTCTGACTGCCCGCCCCAGATCTGTTGTTGCAAAATTTTCAAACTGTAGGGATAAGGAAATAATTTTAAGAATGGCATGGAGGCAGCAGCATGTGGAATATAATGGCTCTCACCTGTATTTCGAACAAGACTACCCCCCGCAGATACAACAGCACCGTATGACCTACGCACCAGTCTTGCGTGTGCTTAAGTCCTTCGGAGTGAAACTCCAGACACCATACCCGGCGTGAATATGAGTTAGATGGGAGTCGGGGTAGAACTGTACTGTTCAGTGGAGGAAGCGATTCTAGCATTAAAAGAAAGGGCCACACAGTACCCACTGCATCTCAACAGATAAACCAAGACCGGGAATCCCTGAAAAGGTGGCTAATAGCACCCTCACGTACCAACAGGAGCATGGGGAGAGGAGCAGCTCCTAGCACCTTGCAGGACATCAAGGGTCTGTTACGCCAGTCGACCGCCCAGCAGCAAGCAGATAAGAGGGACACCCAGAGGGCAGCGGACACTTGAACAGGAACTGTGAGTGATTGTACTTCTTAACCTTTACTATTTCCAGTGATCCCCTGTCCTGAAGGGCCTCTGGCTGACCCCTCATATTTGATGGGAAGGAGGAATGGGAATTGCAGATGACTCCACAGGCCTTTACATTCACCATGTTTGGTCATATTTCAACATTAAACAGGTCACTATTACAAATGGACAACCCTAGACTCGGTCATGAAGGTCTTTAAAGGGAGGTCGAATATGTACTCTGTAGAGACCAAGAAAATAGTTCAGAATCTGAATAACTGGTATTGGGGAGGGGGGGGGGTGTGTTTTATCTAACACATTGTTTGGGGATCCGAGGAACCCTGTTGCTCTTAAGTTTAAATGAATAACCCCTTTAAAAGATAATAATGTGCAGAGCAGGGCGAGGGAGGGTAGCTGAAAGTATGAGGGGAAATATGGTCTGACTGGATCCGGGGTGAATTAAAGACATAAGGGATACACCAGGTGTAAAGTCTTTGAATGCCTGTTGGGGGGAGGGGGAGTGAGTAAAATACTCTCTACAGATGTAGTGGGGAGGTATTTTTGAAATAGCCTTGCTATTGAGCCTAATGGGGGGTTCAGACGGCTCGTCAGTCTTCTCCACATACAACATCAAGGCCACTTACCCTTGTGTGGAAACAGACCAAGGGCATGGTGACGTATTTTGGCCAGGTCATCTGGCCAGGGACCACACTTAGTGGGGTTGAAGAGGGCCGAACCCCTATAGGGGCTCTGTCTCCTCTGTCCCTGGAACCATCATCCCAGGGGATCAGGAGCCGATTTAATTGGCCGACCTTCCTTGGAAGTCTAACTGTACATAGTTTGGCTCGGAGGGAGAATACCTTTTTCCAAGGGATATCCCACCGACCCACTAGTTCAAGGTTCAAGATTATGTTGTGTAACAGTTTTTATGTGCGTTTTATAACTTTTTCTTTGGGCACATTAATACATATTGTGTATGCATCTTTTTGAAGGGTGGTGAGAGGATTTTATGTGTTCTGGATCTGATTAAACAAACAGAGCTACCTTATACATGTTTAATATGGCGGACAGGCATGGGCTAAAAGTAGTGTCACACAATGTGAATGGTTTAAACAACCCTGTGAAACGATATAAAGTTCTTTCAGCTCTTCAAAGGCAGAATCCATCCTTTGTACTTCTTCAGGAGATGCACCTGGATAGGGCCGAACATGCAAAGCTGAGAAGGTTCAGCTTTTCCCAGGTAGTTGCGTCCTCCTGTAGGAGGGGAAAGAGAAGAGGCACTGCCATTCTGATCCCTAGGGAATCTGAATTTAAATTACAGGAGCAATATACCGATCCTGAGGGCCAGTTGGTTGTTGTCTCGGGTGACCTAAGGGGGGCTCCTATCACCCTGGCATCTCTTTACCTCCCACCAGGTATGGGGGGGGGGCATCAAGAGATTTGCTGCAAAAGATTGTAGAGTATCATTGGGGAACTTTAGTGGGGGGATCTTAATTAAATCTGGGACCAGATGGACACCACCAGGGCGAGACCCTTCTGGCCCACCCCTACGGGAAAGGCCATTTCTAGATTTATAAAGGGAGTTGGATAGGTAGATGCCTGGCGTACAATACACCCGGTCCGAAGGGAATACACTAATTTCTCCCTGCCTCATGGATCCAATGCTCGTATAGATTATTTTTTAATATCTAGCGAACATCAAAACCAGATTACGGCTTGTGTGCAGGAACCTACGGTCCTATCGGATCATGCGCTGCTCTCCCTCTGTATGGACTGGGAAAATAAAAGGGACCCAACACTATGGAAATGTAATAATTATTTGTTAAATCTAAAATAATTTAGTGATATGGCCAAATTCGGATTGCAACAGATTGTAAGGGAAAATGATTCACCGGATATTTCCAGAACTACACTCTGGGACACATTGAAGACAGTCATGAGAGGGGAGGTTATTAAGTGCAGCACATTATCACAACCAGCAGAAAGTTCAAATGAATAGCCTTCAATTACAGCTCAAGGGAGGCACAGGATCTCCATGCAAAGGGAGTTAACTCAGCGTTGGTTAAGATTCTAAAGCTGAAACAACAAATACAAAAACAAATAGATATTAAAACAGAGCAGGCGCTGCAGCACTTAAAACAGTATTATGGGGAAGTAGGCCCTAGGGCAACTAGGCTTTTAGCTCATCGGCTGAGACAGCAGACATTGCAGTCCACTATAGTCCAGATTAGAAAAGCAAGCTCAGGTGAGTTAGTAAGGTCACCTGAACATATTTTAGCTTGTTTTAGATCTTACTATACGAGATTATACACCCCAGAGTGTTTCCCAGATGATGCTCAGACAGAGGCCTACTTATCTAAACTAACACTACCGACTTTGAGCCCAGAGGCCAGGATCAAACTGGATGCCCCTATCACACCATTAGAGTTGAATCAGGTGATTACAGGTCTAAAATCATATAAGGCCCCAGGCCTTGATGGTTACACTCCTGAGTTTTTTAACATTTTTTAGGGAAGAAATTCAGGGACCACTTTTGGAAGCTTGTCAGGAGGCTCACAAGGGAGATTGTTTTCCTGATACCTGGAATTATGCATTGATCTCCAGCATCCCAAAACCGGGGACGGATGCTACTCAGTGCATATCATACAGGCTGATATCGGTCCTCAGGTAATGTGAGGAAGTATTTCTTCACAGAGAGGGTTGTAGATGCATGGAACAGCCTTCCTGAGGAGATCGTAGAGTCAAAAACAGTGGGGGAATTCAAGAATGCATGGGACAGACATAAGGCAATTCTATTGGGTGTAGGAGAAAGTAGGCTGTTGGTTAACTAGGATCTGCAGCTTATCCATTAGGTAGGGAAATCGGCACACTAGGTGGGCCAAGCGGTCCTTATCTGCCATCAAATTCTATGTTTCTATGTTTCTACTACAAGCTGTATGCTAAAATCCTAGCACGGATGCTAGAGGAATTATTACTGTCCCTTACTAACTATGATCAAATGGGCTTTGTTCCCGGCAGGCGGACCCAGGATAATATTCGCCAAACACTACACATCTTGCACCATGCCACCCGGTCGAGGTCTCCCCTTTTGATTTTAAGCTTGGATATGGAGAAGGCTTTCGAACGGGTGACATGGCCCTTCCTGGGGGCAACCTTAAGACATTTCGGCTTTACTGAGTCCTTTGTGAAAGCCATAAATAGAATATACTGTAGACCTAAGGCTTATGTTAAAATAAATGGCAGCATTTCAGACCCGTTTCCCTTAATGAGGGGTACCAGACAGGGGTGCCCCCTCTCACCCCTTCTCTTTGCCCTGTATCTGAAGCCATTGGCTGCTGCTCTCAGGCAGGAGGTGGCAGTTGGGGGGCTTGAGGTGGGGAAATTGGCACTTTATGCGGATCATCTGTTAGTATATCTAGTGGACTCTGACCGGGCTCTGCCCTGGCTGTGGAGTCATCTGGAAGAATTTGGCAGGATAGCAGGGTATAAAGTTAACACAGCCAAAACAGAGGTTCTACAAATTAATTATGAACCCTCTGAGGAGATTAGATTCCAGTTCCCTTTCCACTGGAAGTTAAAATCCCTAAAGTATCTGGGGGTACATTTGGTACCTGATAGTAACCAACTGTTTCCACTTAATTACTCCCAACTAATGGATAGGATTAGGGCAGATCTTGACAGATGGCAGGGTATACCCCTTTCCCTCCTACAGAGGATCCAGACAGTTAAAATGGTGGCCCTTCCTTGGTTTTTATACTTAGCCCAAACCCTACCCACTTTCATTCCAGACTCTTTCTATAGCACCCTTAATAGAAGGATCACTAAGTTTATATGGGGGTCCCAGAGAGCTAGAGTACGCCTGTCGGTTCTCCAAATACCAAGAGCAAGGGGAGGCCTAGCTTTACCTAGCTTTAAACTATACCATAAGGCTGCTCAGCTTAGAACAGTCCTATACTGGCTTAATAGGGGATATATAGCTAAGTGGAAGGCATTGGAATTATCTGAAGGACACTTAAGAGACTTACACGAGGCCTTATTGGGAGGGAGCTGGGTAACCCCTTTGAGGGAGTAGCAGAATCTTTATACAGAGGTGACCTTGAATGCTTGGTTCGGGGTTATAGAAGACAGAAGTCTGGGAAAGTGGAGGCACCTTATTTGTTCTTTGCCACATGTGAAGGGATTTGAACCGGCGGTATGGGATGCTGGATAACGAGGTTGGGAAAAAAGGGGCCTCCATTTGATATTGCAGTTTCTAGGTCGGGCAGAGATTAAACCTTTTCAAGAACTGGTGACTGATTATGAAATCCCCTGGAGGGATAGGTTTCGGTATTTTCAGACAAGAAATTACATAAAAACATTGCAGCTTAGGCTGGGGGGAAGATGGCAGTACTCCACCTCAGATATTAATTACCATTAGAGCAGCGGTGGAGAACAAGCTCCAGCTGAACCGGCTTATCTCTTTTTTATATCAGGCACTCCTGCTCTGGAAAGGGGATACCACCAAATCAGTCAGAGGAGCTTGGTCCCGAGATTTGACTTCCCAGATAACTAAAGAGATGTGGGATTGGGCACAGGGGAGATTGTATTGGGGTTTGTCAACTATTAGTTGGAGAGAATTTTCTTGGAAAATGTTCACCAGGTATTTTCAAACCCCAGCTATTCAGGCGAAGTTTCAGAACTCCCGAACAGCAACCTGCTGAAGGGGGTGCGGATTTACTCCGGCAACCATGTATTATGTGATGTGGGGGTGCCCAAAGTTGGCCCCCTTTTCACATGAGTTGGAATGTGCCTTACAATCCCTTTTTGACAATGACCTCCAGTTAACTGAGTTTCTGTATTTCCTGTTTGATATCCCAAGGAACTATAAGGACCCTAACAGAGGTAAATTGTTGAGACATGCCCTACTTGCTGCTCAGAAATCCATAACTAAGTTGTGGTTGACTCCCAAGCAACCCACCTTAAATCAATGGCATGATCTTATGATTTCCATCTACAGAGTAGAAGCCCTTATTGCCAACATTAACAAAAGGCAGGCTCACTTCGAGCTACTTTGGAGAAGATGGATTCTCTATATGGGTGTAGTGAGATCTGATTTTGTACCATAGGTCGGGAGTTCATAGCTTACATCTATGGCCTTTCCTCCTGATGGTTCTTGACCCCTCTTTGCCCCCATTCAGATATAGTATATGAACATTGGACTTTATGGATTCTCTGAGATTTCCCCAATTAAACGGATTTATATGAAATGATTTATGTAAATTTATCAACTTAGATCTATTGTTAAAATGTGTCCCTTTGTATTTGTCTGTGCTGTTGAGTTAGTTTATTATTTATTTCTTGTTGTAGTGTCTTTTTAAGTTGCTGTACTGCCTGATGCATTAAAATTAATTGAAAATTTAATAAAGATTGAACGTTTAAAAAAAAAAAGAAACATCAAATAGGTTTTATCCAAAGAATCTTTTATGGCTAATTCAAATCTATGTGAGAAATACTGGCCAGCAGTTAACCACTCAGCATGTTGTGCCTGTAGAAGCACAGCAAGTCATCGTCTTACACCCATTTTGACAGTTGCCCCATCAGCCCCAAACCCCACCTTTTTTATACTAAGACCACAGTCTGCAAGAATATATTTTTCTTTGTTGTTGACTCTGTTTATACTGCTCCCTAAGCCGAGCATCCTTCCGGGGTGCTCACGCGGCTAGGACTGCTACTCCCTGCCTGAACCCTAGACTCAGTGAACTCCCCCATCGACCAGGCAGACCCTAGCACCACGGATCACCCCCGGGCTGGGCCCACTTTCCTGTAGCGGCCTATCTGAAATTAGAGAGCACCTACCTGGTTCGACAGGTTGGCCAGGAGATCACCTGAGGAAATGGGCCAGTGTTGGGATGTGCATCCTGCCACTGGAGCCCCCATCATCTCCACAAACCTAGGAAGGGATTTTTTTCCTTGATGGTTGCCCCAGGGAGTGCGACATGCAATGACGTCCAAGCACGGCTGCCCTGCTGACGTCTGCCACACTCCCTCCCCTATTACATACAGCTGGCTTGCTTGTAGTACCCCCAGTCTCCACTGGGAGCCACTAGGCAGCCAAGCAGGCCCCAAAACCCTCCCCAGAAAGAGGAGAGCAGTCCTCCAGATGCTCAATCCTTTCTCTCCTGCCAACCCCCGACGGCCTGGGCTCATTCCCAAACCTGGGTCGCTGGTGTGGCGCGAGGTGTGGTGTCCAGAGCCTCAGCCCTCAGCATCACCGGGCCAGCCTGCAAGAATATTTAAGAGGAGAATTTTCAATCCCTCACGTGTGCCATCTGACACAGATTTCATTTATATAAACCATTCAATCTTTCATTTAAGAAAGGATTTGCAAGGATCAGATAATAAGGATTAAGAGGGATGGGTGGAAACAGGGGCAGAACGGGCAGACATGTTAAATGAGTACTTCTGCTCAGTATTTACTAAAGAGAAAGTGGGAACTATACCCAAAGAGGGTGGGCACGGGGGAGAGTAACAGACAGCGAAATCCTGGTGGGCAGGGTACTGGAGGGCTTGAGGCCACTGAGGGTGGACAAGGCACCTGGGCCAGATAGTAAACACCCCAGGGCAGAACCCTTGGCAGACCTGTTCAATGCCTCCCTGGACTCGGGGAGTGAACCAGGACTGGAGGATGGCGCATGTGGTACCCCTCCACAAGAGCGGCCCCAAGGATGAGCCAGGAAACTACAAACCGGTGAGCCTCACATCCATCATGGGAAAGCTGATGGAGACAATCTTGAAGGAGAGGCTGGTTTCCCTCCTAGAAGCTAATGGGCTGCGGGATAGCAGACAGCATGGGTTTGTTTCAGACAGATCCTGTCAGACCAACGTGGTGGAGTACTATGACAGGGTAACCAGGCAAGTAGACAAGGGCCATGCAGTGGATGTTCTGTACCTGGACTTCAGTAAGGCCTTTGATTCATTGCTGCATGGGAGGCTAGGAAATAAGCTGGAAGGCATAGGAGTGGGGGTGAAGATGGTGGGATGGGTAGTTAACTGGCTGCAAGGGAGACAGCAGAGGGTAGTGGTGGGAGGGGAGCTCTTATCTCCCAGGGCGGTGACAAGCAGGATGCCACATGACTCTGTACTGGGACCGGTGTTGTTTGGGATCTTCATAGCAGACATCTCAATAGGCATCAAGAGCAAGATCAGTCTGTTTGCAGATGACACCAAGATGGGAGCAGTAGTGGATGACTTAGGAGGGTGGCACGGGTTGCAAGATAATCTGGCAAAATTGGAGGCCTGGTCGGACACTTGGCAGCTGGAGTCCAATGCTAAGAAATGTAAGGTGTTACATTTTGGTGCAGAAAACAAGGAGAACCTACCAGTTTGGGGGATTTCAACTAGCCAAGGCGGAGGAGGAGAAGGATCTGAGGGTGATCATAACCGGAGCAATGAACAACTCAGCACAGTGTAGAAAGGCAGCTGCAAAGGCCAACAGGATGCTGGGTTGTATTGCCAGAGGCATATCCTCCAGGACGGGGGAGGTGATCCTGCTGCTATATAGGTCACTGGTTAGACCACACCTAGAGTACTGCATGAAGTTCTGATGACCATACCTGAAGAAGGACATTAGGTTACTGGAGGCGGTGCAGTGCAGGGCAACAAAAATGATCCAGGGTCTAGGGGACTTACCCTATGAGAGCAGGCTGAGGGCATTGAACATGTACTCCCTGGAGGAAAGGAGGGATGGGAGGACATGATTGAAACCTTCAAATACATGAAGGGAATAAATAAGATGGGCCAGGAAGGGCTTTTCAAATTAAGGAGGGGGAGGGATACTCAAGGGCATGATCTGAGATTGGAAGGGGCAAGGTTCAGGAGAGAAATGAGGAGACACTTTTTTACAGAGAGGGAGGTGTCTGGGTGGAACGCATTGCCAAAGGAAGTAATATCCTGTAGAGCAGTGGGCTGCTTCAAAAGGGGGATGGGACAGGGTAAGGGGAGGGTCACTGAAGGGAGGAGGGAGGGGTAGCTGCAGTATAAGGGCTGCTAGCTGCATAATCAAGCAGACTTGATAGACCATAAGGCCTTTATCGACTGGCAATTTCATATGTTCGTATGTAAATCTAGTTTCAGCTTCTTCATTTTGGAGATTGACATAAATGAGGTATGAGTTCCTTTTCAATTACACCACTGCCAAAACTACCGGCCATAAGCACTAAAAATAATTTACATTTTTCCAGCAGGTTTTCTTCAAGCTTTTTGGTAATACATATTGTGAGTTCTTTTCTACGGACAGCATTTATGTACTTATTGCTCAACTGTACTCCATGGCACTTCTCTTGTTCTGCTGTTGCTTCAGACTTTTTAATTGGGATGTCCTCTTTGGCCATCATATACAGGATCTCCATCAGTCTGCCTACAATCATTCTGTGCTGCTCCTCTGCATTACTGAACGCTCTCGCTGCAAATAAAATTGTTTATTGTCTATGCTCACTATGGGTCCCAACTCCTTGCCCCCTCCCCCCCCTTTGTCTTAACTTACCAATTGTGTGTCAGTGTATATCAAGTGATGACCTTGTGTTACCAGATTTCTTAACATTAATAGCGTTCTTGTGTTGCTCTGTCTCTAGATGTCTCCAGATAGTGTCAGCTTTCAGCTGGGGTCTGTTATCCCTGCAACTAATACCTCACTGAAGTGCCTCAAGTCATGTCAGAGTTATGGGACAGTTTGGGATTTGAAATGAGAGTTACACAAAGAAACACAAGATCCCACATACTACAAGGTAAAAGGGGAACTAAACTGAACAAAAAAACACAAGGGCTATGTGGTTGGTGTGGGCTATGTGGAGGGTGGTGTCCTTTTGGAACAGCTTACCAACTGAAGTCGTAGGATGTAGGAACATAGAGGATTTTAAGTTTAAGCTAAACGAGCACTGCATCAATAACAAAGCAGGAGGTTACACCCTTTGAGAAAAGGGCGAGCAAAAAAAGGCAACAATTCCTACTAATGCTCATATACAACCTATGAAGCCTATGTAGTTCATCTTTGTATTCACAGCACAGTTTGCAACCTGCACACGCTGCAGAATCTCTCTCTCTCCGACAATTTGTAGCCAATTTTTTTTCTGTATCATATTTTTTGCACCAACCTTTGGCAGTTAATAGTTTTACTCCACTTGCCATGTCAGACTGAGATCAATTAAAAAGGTTGAAATTAGAGGGCAGAAAAAGATCGGGGTCATGTGTCTGTGCACTTAGGATGAAAAGTAACACATTTCAGTTCATTCAGACATGTTGAGGGAGAAAATTATGCACCAAGCTGAACATGGTCAGATGGAGCAAGGCGAATGTCTCCCATGCTTGTTGTGGGCAGCTGGTGTTAGCAGCAGCAGAAGCTGCAGCATGTATATTGGGTCAAGAATTCAGTAACCATGAGTGTTCCCGCCCCAGCCTTTCTGCAGCCTTTGAGCAATGCAGGTTTCTTCCTATGAAGTAAAGGCTGCCTCCTAGCACAACTTCATGTAAGCGTCGACCCAGAAGACAGCAGAAAACAGCATTAAACTGCCAGTCTTAATTAAATTTTTCCAACATAGATTACAGCAGCAGCTTTGGTGGTCAGACCCCCCCCCCAAAAAAAAATCCATAAAAACAGGCTGGCAGATCAGATGGAATCCTGCAAATTAATAAAAGCTGCAGATGAAGCTGCAGCAGTGTATGTTGGGGGAATACTTTGAATACCCATGACTATCCCCACCCTGGCCTCTCCACAGTCTTTGTGCAATATGTGCTTCTTCCCATGAAGTAAAGGCCACCTCCAAACACAGTGTCTTCATATGAAGAGCAAGTGTAACCCAGAAGATGGCAGAAAAGAGGGGCAAACTGCCAGGATTAATTACATTTTCCCAACATAGACTGCACCAGCAACTTTGGTGACCAGAGCCCCCCCCCCAAAACATGCTGGCAGACCAGACATACTCTGTAAATGAATGTATAAATTGCATTCGAGCCCAACACAAAACCCTCTCCCCTGCCCACGTGACTGTGACATACAGAAGAAAAAAAAACAGCTGTGCAGTGCACGTAATTTCTATTTACTTTTATGCAACCTCACAGCATATTGCAGCCAGGGACTACCCAAACAAAGAAGCCAATTTAGCAAATACAGTAGATGCAGAATAGGCAATTGGTCATGTGAATTGGCATTATATGCAGCACCTTTTCTCTTGTTTTCTTTTAGAGCTAGAGACCTTTAGTTGGATCAGTGCCCTATACAACTCTCTTAGGGCCCATGTTCATGTCAGTTAGGTAACTTCTCCCTGTCGGCATTTGTAGAGGGAAACTAAGCAGCGCTCCACCTGCCCACCTTTATTGCTCTAGTGATAGAGCCCCTCATGGCTGCACTATGCTAGCATACAAATATTTATGGAGCGTCTGTGGCATGGACAGTCAAAAAGTGGCAATGTACAGTATGTGGACAACACCCTCACATTTATTAGCAACCCAGCCACCTGATTATCCCCTTGATTTCATCTCCTCAAGCAGATCAGTTATCATGTCAGGATTTAAAGTCAACAGTTCCAAAACTGATTTGTTTTTATGTTTGCTTGCACGCATGTGCAAGAAACATAGTGCCATCATCGGAGATTTCGGAGGTGTGTCACCTCCTCCTCCAATTCATTCAGTGTGTTGGCAGGTGCGGCCCCTGTAAGTCAATGCATTCTGGAGCTGTCTATGACAAGCTCCAAAATGCAGTGGCATACAATTCAAAGGGGGGGCTATGCTTGAGTGAGCAGCGATAAGATATCGCTTGCTCATGTGCAGCACCCCCCACACACACACACACACAGACGCCACGCAGGTGTGCGCACCTCCGCCCCCCCGCACGCACGCACACACTGAATAGCCGACGGGTGCCCAACTTCGCCGGCTGTGCTGTGTTCCCCCCACCTCCCCCAAAGCCTTCGAAATGCCATGCTGGTGCCCACCCCAGCGTAGGCAAGCAATGTAGCCGACGGGGTGCCCAACCCCATCGGCTCCACTGTCTCCACCCCCGGTACTATGTGCCACGCTGGGAACCCACCCCATCGTGGCAATCCATCCCCCAGCCGACAGAGTGCCCAATCTCCCGTCGGCTGAATGACCCCAACCCGTCCTTGTGCCACAGCATGGCAAGCGTCCGCGTCGTTCTTGTTTTTTTTTTACCTGTAAAGAAAAATGGTCCCACCGTAGTCTCCTGGCCCCCTTACAACCCGCACCCACCCCTCGCACCCTGCCTCCCCCCCCCTCACCCCATACTTACCTCCGGACCTCGTGCGCGATCTTTGGTGGACCAGGAACACGTCTGCACTCTTCAAAGCCAACCCTGAACTGAGGAAATGCCGGTAAGCTGTATAATGGGCTAGATAGGGGGTTTCAACTTTTTGCATATCTCAGGCATTTTGGGAATTTTTGCACCAAATTTTCAACATGGGGTTTTGGGACCCCTTCTCATGAATGATGTCACTGTCATGGCGTTACTCGGGCCCGAAGGTGATTTTGCAGTCACTGCGGCGAAATCACCCTTGGCCTGGCTCTTCCTGCGGCTCGACATCATTCATGAGAAGTCCCCAGTTAAAAATTTAATTATAAATCAAAAATACTGTTCTGACGTGCATTGCGCCAGTTCCTACGCAGACTCGTAAGTTCGCGAATTTTCAATATTTTCACTCCAGATTTTCAACATTGCCATATTACCACACCTTCTTATGAGCAGTACAGCTGTCATTTTTCACATCTCACCCAAAATGTGTTTCCGCCCATGTAGCGCACAATGGCACAGTCGGTGTGCGAAATCAATGTACGGGACAAATTAAGAAAATCACAGTGACACTGTTCATGAGCAGAGGTCTTAAAATGGCTATGTTGAAAATTTGGTGAAAAAATCCTAAAAATGACTGTTTTACGAGCGTGCGTTGCGCAGTTCCTACGCACGCTCATAAGGTCGCAAATTTTCAATATTTTCACTCCAGATTTTCAACATTACCATTTTATAACACCTTCTTATGAGTAGTACAGCTGTCATTTTTCACATCTCACACAAAACGTGTTTCCGCCCATGTAGCGCACAATGGCGCAGTCGGTGTGCAAAATCAATGTACGGGATAAATTAAGAAAATCACAGTGACACTGTTCATGAGCAAAGGTCTTAAAATGGCTATGTTGAAAATTTGGTGAAAAATTCCTAAAATGACTGTTTTATTTAGCGCAAGCGTTGCGCAGTTCCTATGCACGCTCGTAAGGTCACAAATTTTCAATATTTTCACTCCAGATTTTCAACATTGCCATTTTATCACACCTTCTTATGAGTAGTACAGCTGCCATTTTTCACATCTCACCCATAGAAACATAGAAACATAGAATTTGACGGCAGATAAGGACCGCTTGGCCCACCCAGTCTGCCCATTTCCCTACCTACTGGATAAACTGCAGATCCTAGTTAACCAGCAGCCTACTTCTTCTTACCCCCACCCCCCAGAATTGCCTTATGACTGTCCCATGCATGCTTGAGTTCCACCACTGATTTTGACTCCACAACCTCCTCCGGAAGGCCGCTCCATGCATCCACAACCCTCTCTGTGAAAAATACTTCTTAAATTACCTCTGAGCCGCCCCTCCCTCTATCTTCAAATTGTGCCCTCTTGTTCTTGCACACCTCTTCTTTTGAAAGATGCTACCCTCTTGGACTTTATTGATTCCCTTGAG
Organism: Neoceratodus forsteri; assembly: GCA_016271365.2. NCBI lineage: Eukaryota > Metazoa > Chordata > Ceratodontiformes > Ceratodontidae > Neoceratodus > Neoceratodus forsteri. The sequence continues at coordinate 1,225,897,427 of CM028131.1, read as the reverse complement.
GTACTTGAAAGTTTCTATCATGTCCCCCTCTCCCTCCTTTCCTCGAGGCTACACATATTAAGCTCCTTAAGTCTCTCTTCATATGTCTTCGGTGCAGACCCTGCACCATTTTAGTTGCCCTCCTCTGGACAGCTTCCATCCTGTCTATGTCTTTGCGGAGATTGGGTCTCCAGAACTGCACACAGTACTCCAGATGGGGTCTCACCAGCTGTCTGTACAGAGTGATAATAACTTCCTGTTTTCTACTGGTGATGCCTCTCCCTATGCATCCCAGTATCCCCCAGCCCTCCTTGCTGCCCTCTCACATTGCTTGCCCACCTTTAGGTCATCTGATATGACTACCCCCAGGTCCCTTTCCATTTTTGTTGTTGTTAGTATCTCACCCCCCATTGTGTACTCTTCCCCTGGGTTTTTGTTTCCCAGGTGCATTACCTTGCACTTCTTAGCATTGAATCTAAGCTGCCATACATTTGACCATTCCTCTAACCTTGCCAAGTCCCTTCTCATCCTTTCCACCCCACCCTGTGCATCAACTCTGTTGCAGATCTTAGTGTCATCTGCAAAGAGACATACTTTCCTTCCAGTCCTTCCGCAATGTCGCTTATAAAGACATTGAAGAGGACCGGTCCCAATACTGAACCTCAAGTGTACCCCACCAGTAACCCTCCTTTCTTCTGAGTGGACTCCATTTACTATTACTCTCTGTGTCCTATTCTCCAGCCAATTCTTTACCCAGGCTGTCATCTTGGGACCCACTCCCAGGCTGGCTAACTTGTATATTAATCTTTGTGTGGACTGTGTCAAATGCCTTGCTAAAGTCTAGGTAGGCCATGTCCACAGCCCCTCCCTGATCTACTACTTTGGTCACCCAGTCAAAGAAATCTATCAGATTTGTCTGGCATGACCTTCCTGCTGTGAATCCATGCTGCCTAGGGTCCTGTGCCCTCTGGCCTCTAGATACTTGACAATTCTTTCCTTCAGAAGTGATTCCATCATTTTCCTATCACTGAGGTTAAACTAACAGGTCTGTAGTTTCCTGCTTCTGCCTTGCTCCCACTGTTGTGAAGGGAATAACATCTGCCCTCCTCCAGTCCTCGGGTACCACCCCATCCTCCCATGATTTGTTAAAAAGGGTAGTCAATGGTGTCACTAGTTCTACCCTTAGCTCTTTTAGAATTCTGGGATGAATCCCATCAGGCCCCATTGCTTTGTCCACCTTCAGTTTTAAGAGTTCTTTCAGAACCCTTTCTTCTGTAAATGGGCTGGTATCAACTTTCATATCCAGACTGCTACTACTGTTTGTTTTATGTACCTCCCCCTCTTCATTTGTAAATACTGAGCAAAAATATTTGTTTAGTATCTCTGCCTTTTCACAGTCTCCCTCTGCCCACCCTCCCTCCCTTTATTAAGCCTCACTATCCCTCCCTTGGTCTTCCTTTGCTCCCTGATGTACCTATAAAAGGTTTTATCCCCCTTCTTAACTGAGTTGGCTATCTTTTCCTCGGTTTGGGCCTTTGCTGTTCTGACTGTCTTCCCAGCCTCCTTTTGCTTTAACTGATACAGTTCTCTGTCCTGCTCCTTCTGCGATTCCTTGTACTTCCTGAATGCTTTCTTTTTCTCTTGAACCTTCACTGCCACTTCCTTTGAGAACCATAGTGGTTTCTTACATCATCTTGTTTTGTTTATTTGCTTCACACAAAGGCTCGTTACCTCTGTGATGGCAGTTTTTATTATTCCCATTGTTCTTCCACCCCTCCTTCCTTCCCATTTGCTAGTGCATTCCTTAGGCACTCACCCATTTTGGCAAAGTCAGCCCTCCTAAAGTCCAGTACTTTTGTCTTTGTATGGCTTGACTCTATTGCTGTGTTTATTGTGAACCATACTGTTCGATGGTCGCTAGTTCCCAGATGGCTACCCACTCTACATCTGTGATCCTCTCCATCTCCATTTGAGAGAATCAAGTCTAATATTGCTCCCTCTCAGGTGGGCTCCAGTACTAGTTGTCTAAGGCATGCCCCTGTAGGGCATCTAGAATAACTGCACTCTTAGTGGCAGCTGCAGCTGCACTCAGTTAACATCTGGCATATTCAGATCGCCCATCAGCAATATCTCCCCTTTTCTGCCATTCTAAGTATACTTTCTATCATTTCCTGTCCATTTCCTCCCTGAAATGGGGTCTGTATACAACCCCTGTGCGTATTGTGGTGCCATTGCCTGTCTCCAAATTTACCCACAGTGCTTCTTCTCCTCCCTGTTTACCCTTTTGTTCTGTTGCTTTTATTCCTTCCCTTATATAAAGAACTACTCCTCCTCCTCCTCTTTTACCCTCCCTGTCCCTCCTGTAGACAGTCCAAAAAATGACTGTTTTATGAGCGTGCATTGTACAGTTCCTATGCACGCTCGCAAGTTCGCGAATTTTCAATATTTTCACTCCAGATTTTCAACATTGCCATTTTACCACACCTTCTTATGAGTAGTACAGCTGTCATTTTTCACATCTCACCCAAAACGTGTTTCCGCCCATGTAGCACACAATGGTGCAGTCGGTGTGCAAGATCAATGTACGGGACAAATTAAGAAAATCACAGTGACACTGTTCATGAGCAGAGGTCTTAAAATGGCTATGTTGAAAATTTGGTGAAAAAATTCCTAAAAATGACTGTGTTACGAGCGTGCGTTGCACAGTTCCTATGCATGCCCGTAAGTTTGCAAATTTAATATTTTCACTCCAGATTTTCAACATTGCCATTTTATTACACTTCCTTATGAACAGTACAGCTGCAATTTTTCATATGTCGCCCAAAATGTGTTTTCGCATATGTAGCGCACAATGGTGCTGTTGGTGTGCGAAAGGAATGTTTAGGACAGATTAAGAAAAATCACAGTTACGCTGCTCATGAGCAGAGGTCTTAAAATGGCTATATTGAAAATTTGGTGACAAAAGTCCATAAAATGACTGTGTTATGAGTGAGCATTGAGCAGTTTCCACGCACCCTCGTTAGTTCATGATTTTGTCATATTTTCAGTCCAGATTTTCACCAGTGGCATTTTTCCACACTTCCTTATGAACAGTTCAGCTGTCATTTTTCACAACATGGCTGAAGTGTGTTTTCACACTTTCAGCGCAGAGATGCGTGGTTGCTGTGGGAAATTATTGTTCGGCACAGATAAAGAAAATCACAGTGACACTGTTCATGATCGGAGGCACCAAAATGCCTGAGTTGACAATCTGCTGTAAAAAATTCCCAACCTAATTATATTACGGGTGTGCGTTGCACAGTTTCTATGTACGTTCGTGACTTCACCATTTTTTTATATTTTTACTACAGATTTGCAACATTGCCATTTTTTACACCTCCCCATGAACAGTACAGCTGTCATTTTTTACATCCTGTTCGGAATGTTTTTGCACCTGTGGTGCTAAATGCTGTAGTCACTGTGCATAAGCAGCTTTCGGCTAACAAACTGATATTCCCCCTGTTCATGAGGTGGGGTCACAAAAAAAAATGTTGAAAATTTGGAGTGAAAATACCAACAAATGCCTGAGGTATTAGGGTTTCCAACCATAACGCCCAACCCTGTAGAGAATGACAGGCATCAGGGGTGTGACTTGGGATTCTTGCCTGTGGTGCTCATACCATTCCACACCCTGCAGTAAGTGAGAGGCATCAAGGTATGCCTTGCACTCTTCGGCCCCAAACTTCACCCCATTCTCCTATATCACACCCTTTTCACCATATTTCCTAATGAAATGGGTGCGATAAGACAAAGACCCTGAATGGACACCGTGACACTTGTCAGTGTCTGCAGGGTGGGGTGGTGAAATGGCGTGGCCGTTATGCCTGACGACCCAAATGCACCCCTCAATGCCTGTCACTCTCTGCAGGGTGGTGGTGGGGTTGGCTTCAGTTCAATACTTCACTGCCATTCCTATTACGCAGCTCTGTAACTTCTGCACTACCACTGCCAATGCCAGCAAGCAAACATTCAATATTAACAAATGCTTGTTTTAATTGAGTGGCAATCTCTCCCCAGACCTTTTAACACAAATCTCATTCAAGCCAGCTGGAATTCATATTCACAAGGATTCTGCACAACTGTATAGGGCTAAATCCCAAAACCTAATAGACCCTAATAAAATTATCTCAGGTAAAAAATGCTCTCAAATACTTTTGGAGATCTGGTGGTGGCAATTAATATGAATGTGCTACCTTGCCTTCTGTTTGTGTTTTGGATGCCCCCAATTGGATTAAAGGCAGATGTGCAGAAACTATTGGATACCATGCTCAATAAGTCTGACTGGTATGGGAAAAACCCTAGCTAAGATCTACACTGCTGTCACAGGCAAAAGACATGGGAGGGTTTAGACTCCCTAAGTAAAACTACGATTACTTGGCTACAGATGTCATGCTAGTGATGTACTAGATACGTGAGCCACATAATCAGGGATGGGTCAAGATGGAAATTAGAGATGCACAGCCTGTGTGTTTATGTACTTTGTCTTTAACTGAAATAGATTAGGAAATATTTCACCGGTTAAAAAAACATGGACACAGCACACTATACATCAACGACCTGGCTGGAGATAAAAAAATCACCTAAAACTGACTAATATTTTCCCTATTAGCTTATGTTGTGGGTAACATGGCATTTTGTCTGTTACTGGAGGATCATCAGTATAAGGCCAGGTACTCATAATAACATGTAACCCTCAATGCCCTTTTTTGTGGCACCTAACCTGCTCCATGGTTCTGAATTGGAACTGAGTGTGAACTGTCCCCCAGGTGCCGCAGATCCTAAATATTTTGAACACTAAAAATGTAACACGTTTAGTATGAGCAGTGTTCATATGTGCAGCAGCGGGGGGGTGAAAGACATACTGAGCCCCCAAAAAACACAAACTATAGATGGAAAAGCAAAACTCAGAAAGAGAGAACAAGAGATGAAAATAAAGAGCTTTTCCCAATTTTTACAGTGTCTTTACCCAGGATAGCACAGCCAAGATGCAATATCTCGTTTTCAGTGAGGCTTTTCATGCTGCTGTGCAGACTGGGGACTCTGACACCACTGTGACCATGCTGAAGAGTCCTGACGTGAGGATGACGGTCAGTGCAGATACATCTAAGACATGGTGCACTGCTGTCAAACTGCAAGTCACTCTGCTGCTCTTTGGTATCCCACTTTCAGGAGACCTGTGAAAGAGCTGTACCAATTTTAAGCTCAGCTGAAGCCCCCCAGGAGAGAGTAGTCAGAAGAAATCCAGCTAGTCTCCTTGATGATTTTCATGACCTCCCAACACACACACACATACAGCTGTGCCTCCAGAAGCAACCCAACAACCAACCAACTTTGTTTTAGTTTAAGGCTCAGCAGCTGCACTCTGGCTCAACACCCCTACCAACCAAACACCAACTGAAGCATAAACATAACAAGCATTTGTCAATGCCAAATGTTGTCTTGCTGGCATTGGCATTGGTAGTGCAGGAGTTAGAGAGATGCATAATAGGAATGGCAGTGAAGTATTGAACTGATGCCAACCACACCCCTGCCCTGCAGAGACTGGCAGACATTGGAGTATGCCTTTGGATCATTGGCCATAACACTCATGCCATTTCAACTCACCCTACCCTGAAGACACTGACAACTGTTGCGTTGTGTCTTGGGGTCTTCGGGCCTTACGCTCACCCCATTCCATAAGGAAATACGCTGAGATGGGTGCAGTATAGGAGAATGGAGTGAACTTTGGGGCCGAAGAGTCCAAGGCACACCTTGATGCCTGTCACTGGCTGCAGGATAGGGGTAGGGGTTGAAAGGCATGAGCATTACAGCCAACAATCCCAAGTCATACCCCTGATGCCTGTCAGTCTCTACAGGGTGGGGCGTTATGGTTGGAAACCTTAACACCCCGGGTATTTGCTGGTATTTTCACTCCAAATTTTCTACATGGGCTTTTTGTGACACTACCTCATGAACAGTGGCACTATAAGTTTGTTAGCCGAAAGGTGATTTTGCACAGCGACTGCGCCATTTGGCGCCACAGGTGTGAAAACACATTTCGGGCAGGATGTGAAACATGACAGCTGTACTGTTCATGAGGAGGTGTAAAGAAATGGCAGTGTTGAAAATCTGGAGTGAAAATATGAAAAATTGGTGGTCACGAGCGTGCGTAGAAACTGCGCAATGTACACCCATAATGCAATTATTTTGGAGATTTTTTTATCCAGATTTTCAACATAGGGCATTTTGGACCTCCGCTCATGAACAGTGTCACTGTGGGTTTGTTAATCTGACCAGAACATTGATTTCCCACAGTGACTACGCCATTGTGCGCCACATGTGCGAAAACACATTTTAGGCAAGATGTGAAACATGACAGCTATACTGTTCATTAGAAGGTGTAAAGAAATGGCAGTGTTGAAAATCTGGAATGAAAATATGAAAAATTGATGAAGTCACGAGTGTGTGTAGAAACTGCACCACACACCCCTTAACACAATTATTTTGGGGATTTTGTTAACCAGATTTTCAACATAGGCATTTTGGGACCTCTGCTCATGAACAGTGTCACTGTGATTTTGTTAATCTGTCCCAAATGCTGATTTCCCACAGCGACCACGCCATTGTGCGCCACATGTGCGAAAACACATTTTAGGCAAGATGCGAAACATGACAGCTGTACTGTTCATGAGGAGGTGTAAAGAAATGGCAGTGTTGAAAATCTGGAGTGAAAATATGAAAAATTGGTGGTCACGAGCGTTTGTAGAAACTGCGCAACATACACCCGTAATGCAATTATTTTGGGGATTTTTTTATCCAGATTTTCAACATAGGCAATTTGGGGCCTCTGCTCATGGACAGTGTCACTGTGATTTTGTTAATCTGTCCCAAATGTTGATTTCCCACAGCGACCATGCCATTGTGAGCACATGTGAAAACACATTTTGGGCAGGATATGAAAAATGACAGCTGTACTGTTCATAAGGAGGTATGAAAAAGGGCAATGTTGAAAATCTGGAGTGAAAATATTAAAAAATTGTTGAAGTTATGAGTGTGCATGGAAACTGCACAACACACACTTGTAACACAGTAATTTTTGCAATCTTTTCACCAAATTTGCAACATAGGCTTTTTGGGACCCCACCTCATGACCAGTGGCACTGTTGTTTTATTAATCGGTCCCGAAAGGTGATTCCATGCAGTGACCATGAAATGACCTTTTGGGACCAAATAACGAGATGACAGTGCATGTGTTCATGAGGTGCGGTCCCAAGAACCCCATGTTGAAAATGTGGAGCCAAAATTCAAAAAAACGCCTGAGATATCCACATAAGTTGAACCCCACCCCCATTTATGCCATTATACAGCTTACTGGCATTTATTCAGTTCATGGTCGACTTTGAAGAGTCCAGACATGTTCCCGCTCCACCGAAGATTACAGCGCCAGACCTCCGGAGGTAAGTATGACGTAAGGGGGTGTGGGGAAGTGGGATGCGCAGAGGGTGGGTGCGGGTTAGAGAAGGGGAACGCCGTGGACAATGGACTGTTTTCTTTTTTTCAGGTACAGAAAAAATAAATAAAAAACTGACACTGCACTGCGGGACAGTTTTCTTCCTTTACAGGTGAAATACAACAAATGGACACACTGGGGTGGGCTCCTACTGTGCCCCATGACTTTCAGAGGGGCATGTTAACCACAGTGGGGTGGGCTCCTAGTGTGGCACACACAATAGGGGTGAGACAGGGAGAGGAACAGGAGCATGCTGATGCGGTCGGCTTTCTATGAACAGACACACACTGGGGGTGGGCTCCCAGTGTGCCTCACATAATGTGGGGGGTGGACGTGCCAACACAGGGATTGTACCCCCAATGTCAGCATTCTTTTGGGATTGTGTGGCAGATGGCAGGAGCCACTGCCATGTTTATTGAAATGTTTCACCAGGAAAGGGATGTATGGGAGGCGTGTCATCTGTGCCACTGCATGACAAGCTTGTCTCCGATTGCAGCGGCACATTTCTTTCAAGTTGTGTCCACGTTACATAATTCTTGTGTCAGCGCTAGCATGCTGGCTCATTGGGGAATGTGGGATGCACCTACTAAAGCATGCCCTGCATTTGCCAACACTGACACACCTCTAAAAGTGCTACTACCATAAGATGTTGCTTGCACGTGTGCGCAAACCAACATAAAAAGGATAAGGTGTGACATTCAAATGGGAAAATCTAATAGATTTGAGGTCCTAGGTGTTTTGGAACAAAAGGTTTCTGAAGGTGAAGATGCGATGAGAAAGGTACCTACATCCTACACAAACCATAAAAATCCTGGTGATGTTACTGCTGTTCAAGACAACATGAGTTATGGTTGCGGTGGGACAGCAACTACTAGAAGGGGTGAAAGGAAAGGGGAGCGCTCAGAAGGTGGAAATGGGTGAAAGGCTGGGGTTATGCCTATCTAAACTGGCAACAACAATGGTTCCAATATAAGTACCACAACAAGGACTTCAAGTAACACGGAAATTAAGAATCAATTAAATCAGGGCGTGCAGATAACCAAAAAGCAGCTGAAAGTGCACAGAAGAATATTCTTTTGGCAGGGGATTCCATTTTCATTTTACCAATAGACAGATTTACATGAGGAAAAAGGAATACACAGACGTGAGCTGCCTTCCTGGGGTGAGAGTTTGGGACATAAAAAATAATATGGAGCATATAGTAAAGACGTCAAAAGAACAAATAGTTGTCTTGCATGTGGGTAGCAATGACATAGGCAGGAGCCATACAAGGGACAGAGAGAGAGAGAGAGAGAGAGAGAGACAGAGAGTGTTTGAGAATACTGGAAGGATCCTAAAAAGTCAAAATTACAAAGTTATTAGTTCAGAAAATGTGCCAATCCTGAGGGCAGGAACTGCAAAAAAAAATGTAGCTATAAAATACTCAAATGGATGGCTAAGGAGATGGTGCAAACAACAGAGGTTTTGCTTCCAGAGAAATTGGGGTCATTATGTAAATGACCCATCACTTTTTGCAGTGGATGGATTGCACCTGAATCAAAATGGAGCAAGGGTCTCAGGAGAAAGGATTAATTATAATGTGACATTATTTAAACTAACTGAGAGGGAGCTGGGAAGTGATATGCACTGTATACCAGCTGTGAATGTTCCAGGAACAGGTTCAGAAATCTATGGGAGCCAAGAAAAAAGTAATCGTCACTGCCAAATGTTTGCTTGCATGTGGTTTCACCCTGCTCTCTTTCTTGTAGCACTTACAGTGACCAAGATCGCAGCCTTGGCTGCTGCAGCATCGTGTTCAGGATTGGTGCTGAATAGGAAACTCACTTCCTTCTTGCAACCAAGCAGTACAGATTACTGAAAGAAATTAGTGAGAGCCACCAAGAGCTGTTGATCCGTTACCAAGGGGGTGGGAAAGAAAATCAGGATGAGCATGAAGGTCCAAGTGCGACCGCATCACCCACTGGGAATGTGGGAAGAGTGGATCATGATTTTTGTTCATTTGTTTGCAGATCATGGGAACACTGAGACATTGCACTGCATTGTGTGGGTGGAAAAGAACCAGTAAAAATTTGTCTGTAGTATGAAGTGCCAATAATTACTTCTCTTTGTTCCCTAGCTAATATTTTTTCTGCCCAATGTTGTGAAACATTCTGAAGAACTAGATGTCCTGTTAGTGTTTTTTTTTTTCTTGGGGGGGTTCAATAAGATGGTTTGATAGTAACTGTTTTTATTTCTCGTATTTAGTACATGTGGGCTCAGTTGGAGGGGTGAGGTGCAGTCTGAGAAATCTCTGCATAACTAGCAAAGAAAGTCAAAGCTAGGAACTGGACAAACATGTTCTATAGGACTCGGCAATGAATGGCCACCAGGGGTGTGAAGACTTTTCAGGTATACAACTGTGCACAGGTATAAAGGTAAGGCTGCAGGCAGACTTGGAGTGATGCGAGCTTGGTTGGGGGAGGATGAGGCGCAGACTGAGAAATCTCTGCATAATTAATAAAGAAAGTAAAAGCTATGTAAGTTAGACGTTTTACAGACATACAGTACAGTAGGTTACTTGTGAGGCAAGCTGCTGCCACACAAACTGGACAAACCTGTTCCACAGGACCTGCCAATGAACAGCCACCAGGGACGTGAAAACTTTTTAGGTATACAACTACATGCAGGTATCACGTTAAGGCTACAGAAAAATCATGCAAGTTTGGTGGTGTTTGGGGGGGGGGGGGGGAGAGAGACCAGGTGCAGGCTGAGCATGACGCCAATCAGCTGTGCTTGCTGAGCGGTGTCATGCAGATCAAAGGAAAGAACCACCCTGTGATTTGAACAGCTTTTTTTCTTTGAACTTCATGAAGTTTCTGCCCAGCAAGCACTGTCTGAAGAGCATCATGATCATACTGGCTGATGATTGATATGGCATTATAGAGCCTCTTGCAGACTGTCCTGTACTAAACTAACAGTGGCATACCTCTGAAATCCACTATCACAGCAATATGTTTGCTTTGTGTGAATGCAAACATAAAGAGAGCATGAAAGGAAACAGAAATAAAGAGGGAAAGAAAATGAACAGAGCACAAAAAATATCAAGACAACTGGGGGGAAAAAAAGACACAAGCCTTCAAAATGTTGCTTGATATAGCCCTTTTGCTGGAGTTCTTACCCTTGAAGTTCAGCCCCTCATGAAAATGTGGTGAGTACCAATGGTATGAGGTATTGGCAGAATGACGTAATGTTAGATTTGATCAGCTGCTCCCACTGCCTGACGGAGCAGGGTTGAAGTTGTTCCTGCAGCTTGGGAGTTTGTATTCCAACATGGTAGTTTTTTTATTGATGGTCTGATATTATCAACTCTGCAGACACACTTGCCTTTGTGACTATACCACTGACACCTCTAGATTACCTTGTTAGCATTTTGGCTATGCTAGGGCAAGATATCTGCTTCTGATAGGTTTTGGCTATTTACGAAGTACTGTTAAGTCTAACCCCAAACCAGATTCATTTACTGAGAAAAAGATGGGAACAGGATCACTATGAAAGGGGGAAGGATAAAATTTGAGCCTTTTGGGTTTGCCATAACACTGCACTATCCTTGTATTGGAGGGGATATAAATGGCAGGCCTTAGTTAGGTGTTTTATAACGCTGACAATACCCCAGCATTGTAGCACAACTATGTTCAGCCTGTGATGGAAATGCTTTAAGCAGTGGGACCTGCTATCATATTTTCTTTACCTGTCCTAAATTTTTTATTTATTTAATTTTTTTTAATTTAGTTATTGAAATCTTGGATTGATACTTGTGAGCGTAAGCTCATTCAATAGGTTCCACGTCAAAGGACATCATAGACAGAGTACAATTAGTTTTACAGCTGACACAAATTGCGAGGGTCACTAGGCCTAAATACACAAGGTAGGTGAGAGAAAATATCAGTAGTAGGATACTAGTACAGTCTTTTAAAGACAGATGTAGAACTGGTGCACAGCTAGTCAGCAAACATGGCAGGATAAATGACAGAGACAACTAACAGAGCTCTTTTTACAAGTAACGGAAGCAGTGTACAATGTATGCCTGAGTCAGTAACTGTTAACTTACCTAAAGTCAGAAGGGTGAAAGGGAATAGAAGGGGAGGGAAGGCGGGAGGAGGGCGGGAGATGAGTAGCAGTGAGGAAGCTCGAAGGGGGGAGGTAGATAAACGATAGTGAGTGCTAAAGAAAGTGCTAAAATGCAGTTGGGATAGGTAAGGGGTAGAATGGCTGGCCTTATGGTGAGGCCTGAGAGGCAACGCTTTGGTGGTAGCAGTCACAGGAGGCCTCAGCTACTAGGTGTTGCTGCAGCAGGTGCTTGAAATGACCCAATGTAGTTGCATTGGACATATCAGGTGCAGCAAGTTGATCTAGAATAGGGCTCTGTAGGTGAAAACTCGCTGTCCAAGTGCACCGAGGAGTTCTGAAAATCTGAATGCTGGAACTTCTGGTAGTGCGTGGATTTAACAAAGGATTTAGAAGGACTTGAACACCAGGAGGCATCATATTTAGACTATTTTTTTTTTGCCAGCAGGCAGGATTGGTATCTGAGCCTACTGTCGAACTGTAACCAATTTGCCTGGGAACATAGGTCACACATATGGGTCTGTCAGCACCGGTGACAAGGCAGCAGGCTTTATTTAAAGCTATTTTGATGCGCCAAGGAGCAGTGTCTGTGGCAGATCCATAGAAGATCATGCTATAGTCAGTGAGTGTGGTAACAGAGTTATGTATGACTAGGTACAGTGCTTCCTGGGTTAGATTTTGTTTATGCCTGTACAGCATACCAAGTCTCGTATTTATGGCTTTTGCTGTATTGTCTATGTGTTGTGTGTAGGACAGGGTAGAATCAGTGGTTACCCAGGTACTTGAATTGCTGTACTAGTTCCAGGAGGGAACCCACATCATTTTTAATGGTTAGTGGGAAGCTCTTGTGCTGACTATGGGTGCTGGTGAACATCAAGGTCTTGTTTTTTTCATAATTTATTATGCGCTTATGATCAGTAAACCATTTTTCAACTTATGCAAAGTCTTGTTGGAGTTGATCCTGAAGGTGTATCAGATGAGGGTGCCTAGTGAAGACAACGGCATCATCTGCATATAGAAGGATGTGGCCCTGGCAGGAATGCAGAAACTTGTTTAGAAAGATACTGAATAATAGTGACCTAGGATGGATCCTTGGGGGACCCCTAAGCGTACTGGTCTACTGTTTGAGAGGACATCCTCAATTTTTACTTGCTGAGTTCGATTAGTTAGATAGCTAGCGAACCATTTAGTGGTGTCAGAGGAGAGTCCAATGGCATTAAGTTGGTCAATAAGGAGTGAGTGGTTTACAGTATCAAAGGCCTTGGTGAAGTCAATGAATGTTGCCCCAACCAAGAGCCCTGGATCCAGAGAGTTTTGTATGTATCCAGTGAATTCCAATAAGGCTATGATAGTACTAAGATCATGTCTGAATCCATGTTGTTGGGTAGATTGAAGATCATATAATTCCAGGTATTCCACAAGCTGGTCGGCAATGATGCATTCCAGGGCTTTCGATAGCGGTGGTAGGATTGAGATTGAGTGGTAATTCTCGTGAAGTGCACGATCCCCACTCTTATGAACTGGGGTAACAGTTGCAGATTTCCAGCATTGTGGGAATTGCAAGAGGATAAGAGAGAGGTTGATTATTTTGGTAAGAGGCATAAGGACGTCATCCAGAGCGAGGCTGATAAATTTAAGATCCAGGGAGTCACCACTGTGCCTTGATTTCCCCAGGACTTTATAAGATAGAGTCTGGCTACATTTTCGGAGACAGACTTGATATAGAATGGAGGGTGATTATGTTTTATTTTATTTATTTATTTATTTAGTTAAACATCAGTTTTGAAACCTTTGAGCCAGAGGCTCATTTACAAAGGTACCTCATCACAGAGAAGACATAAAGAACAATGGTACAAGGGACACAGTAATGACAAAGACACAGTTACAAATTCAATTACAATTTTGTTACAGTAGAACTCTTATCCCATGAACAGAATAGCATAGGGTACAAACTTGGTGTTAGGGGGTGCAGGTAGAGGTAGCAGGGGAGAGTGACAGGGGAGGAGGAATAGAAGGGAGAGAAGGGGGTGGGAGGTGGGAGCCGCTCAGTGAGCATTGTCAGTATTTTTTATTTTTATTTTTTTGTTTTGTTTTTGTTTTGTTGTTATTGTAGGTTAGCGGCAGTTGCATTTGCGTGAGGTAAGCAGGAAGTTTCTGAGCCTGGACTTAAAGCAAGCTAAGGTTGGTGAGTTTGAGACACCAGCAGGGAGGGAGTTATACCAGTGGGGTGCACGGTAGGGGAATGCCCTCTGCCCTTGAGAGGTCCTGGCACGCAGAATGACTAGGGTTGCTCTTGACGAGCTGCGAGTGTCAAGGGTCGGTGCAGTTTGGCGAATTGCGTTGGATAGGCCTATGGGGGATAGGCCATGCAGGGTTTTAAAGGTGAGCTGGCAGGTCTGATACATGAGTCGCTCGTCCAGGTTGAGTAGGGTGGCCAGGGAGTACAGCTCACATGTGTGAGTGAGTTTGGGGGCACCGGTAATAAGTCTGCAGGCCTTGTTGAATGTAAGGTGAACCTTGTTGAGGGCAGTCTGATCTGCTGACCCATAGACTGGAAGGCCATAGTCAATGAGAGATATGACAGAGGGAGGTGACAGCTAGCCGGAGGGCATCAGGAGAGGCATTTCTTGTGCCGGTAGAGAATGCCCAGCCGCGAGTTGGCAGCAGAATTTAGGGTAGATATATGTCCATGGAAAGAAAGTGCAGGGTCAAAGGTTATTCAAGATATTTATAGGACTGAACAGGGTCAATGGAGATATTGGGTGTAGAGTGGATGGTTAGTGGGAACTTGCTGTACTTGTTTTGGGGGTGGGAGAAGAGCATCGTCTTTGTTTTCTTTAGGTTGACAACAAGCCAGTGCTCAGAGAACCAGGTTGCTGCAGAGTCAAACGCTAGTTGGAGGCAGTTCTGTAGCAGCATGGAGTTATTGTGAGAGGCAATGAGAACAGCATCATCTGCATAGAGAAGAATCTTACCTGCACAACTGCTGGGTAGGGAGTTGAGGAAGAGGGAGAATAGTAAGGGTCCAAGAATTGAGCCCTGCGGCACTCCAGAGCAAATGGGGCAGGTTTCAGAGAGAGTACCGTTGACTTTCACACGTTGGGAGCGGGTGGAGAGATAGCTGGTACACCAGGAAACAGGTCCAGAGGAAAAGCCTATTAGGTCAAGGGTGGAGAGTAGGAGAGGATGCGAAACGGTATCAAAGGCTTTCGACAAATCAATGAATATAGCACCAGCCAGGGCACCAGAGTCCAAGGAGGCATGGAGGAAGTTGGAAAATTCCAGGAGAGCTGTAATGGTACATGACCTGCTCTGAACCTGTGTTGTTCAGGGCAGAGGACATTGTACTTACAAAGGTAGTCAGAGACTTGGGATGCCACAATTTCTCCAGAGCCTTAGAGAGAGGAGAGAGGATAGAGATGGGCCAGTAGTTACCCGGAAGAGTCCTGTCACCACCTTTGTGGACAGGGGTAACTGTGGCAATCTTCCATGCAGCAGGGAATTGTCCGAGACATAGTGATTTGTTGAAAATGCATGTGATAGGTGAGAGGACCTGATCCAGGACCTGACGTAATAGGCAGGGATCAAGTGAGTCATTACCGACGGTGTTACCTTTTAGGGCTTTTAGCAGGTATGGCCTGGTTTCTTGTATGGTGACACGACACAGATGGAAGGAGGGGCGACCGATGGATAGTGGTGCAGAAGGAGGTGGCGGACTGAAAAAGTTACCAGGGAGTACTGGGCTAAGGTCGGTAAAGGAGTTATTGAGGTGAGTGGCAATGAGGGCAGGGTCAGAGGAGACAGCACCATTGATGTTGAGAAGTGAAGGAGAGGGGGACTGGGAGTTGCCATTCAGTTGCTTGATGTTGTCCCAGAAGCACCTAGGGTTCCCCCAAGAGGAGGTAAGAGAGGCTTGGTAGTATTCTGCCTTCGCTTTGCGGATGGCCCAGGTGCACTGGTTGCGGGCAGCAGCATAAGACTGTCTGTCAGCTGGATGGCCAGTAGCAACAGCAAGGTGCCAGAGGTTGTCTCGTTGCTTAAGTTGCCACAGCAGGGCAGGGGTGATCCAAGGGGCATGTCTCACTTTGAACCTCCTAGCAGTTATGGGAGCAAAGATGTCGCAGGCAGAGTTAAAGGTGTTTACAAAAAAGGCCAGGGCCAAGTCAATGTTAGTTGCGCTTGTCAGAGGGAACCAATCTGTATGGGCAAGGAAGTGCTTAAGGCCTTTGAGTCCCCCAGGTTTAAGTCGCCTCCGAGTGGTGGTTTGACCGAGGATGAGGGCTGAGGGTTTCCCAGTTGAAGAGAACAGGGAGTGGTCACTGAGGCAGTCAGGGAGAATTTGTATGTTATGGATGCGGCTTGGCCTGTTGGTGAGGACCACATCCAGGAGGGTGCTTGTACCCCTGCTGGAGTTGATTCTAGTAGGCTGCGTGACCAGTTGAGTTAGGTCAATTGAATCAAAAGCCTCGCGGTGGGAGGAGGACGAGGGGCAAAGCCAGTTTATATTCAAATCACCCACCAGGATCTGGTCCGAGGGGTTGGGTAGGGAGGTAAGGTAATCAATTAGCAGGCCCAGAGCCTGGGATTGGTTCCTGGGGGGTATGTAGGCTGCGGTCAGGAATATAGGGCCTCTAGAAGGGTCAGTGGACAGCTTAAGAGTGAGGGCCTGGGCCTTATGGTCGAGGGTCAGGTGGGGAGGAGACCCACGAGAGAATCCTTCCAGTAGAGGCACACGCCCACCTCTCCTTCTGACACGGTCCAAACGGTGGAGCGCGAGTCAGAGGGAGACAAGAGAGTTGGGAGTGGAGTGGGACAGCCAGGTTTCAACCAGGGCAACAACATCGGGTTTATGAAGCGTCACCCAGCTGTGTAGTGAGTCCAGTTTTTTCAGGAGGCTACAGATGTTCATAGAAGCAATACATAGCCCAGAAGATTTTGGGGGAGGACCAGTGTTGCCAGGCCCGGGATTGGGGTGGACATTGCCTGACAGGAGGAGGAGGGCTGCTCTTGGGAGGGCACGGTAGTGGGATGGTTTTCAACGATAGGAGAGGGGGTGATGAGGGGCTGAGATAGCGCAGGGGATAGGCAGAGTAGAACAGACAGGAGAGGCAAGCATGATGAGATGTATGGGGGAGTGGGGGTAAGAGAGGGGGTGGCAATATGTAGGGAGATGGGTCGGGGCAGATGCAGGGTGACTGTAAGCAACAAGGGGAGGTGACACAAGGGGAGAAGAGGAGTGGGTTGTAGGCAGATCATTAGGGGCAAAGGGGCAGCATGATAGCGGGGCTATGGTACCCAAAGGGGTGACAAGGATTATAAGGAGGAGGGGGAGTAGTGCAGGATGCAGAGTGATGGGCATTTTTTTTTTTTCCTCTCTACAGGCTAGGGGAGTAGTGCGAGTGATTATGGTTGGTGGGTAAGAGGAGAGAGTCTATATAGGATCAGATAGGTTTGCACTACCGCAGGGTGGTTAGTATGGGACCAGTGCCCCCTTGTGGCCAGCAGGTATAACCTGCTAATGAGAAAGTGGGGACTTAGTTTATGGCACCATAGGATGTAAGGTCACAGGAAGTGATGTCAGCAACCTAAACCAATAAAGCAACAGCCGCCCCTGGTTGGGTGGGTGGCTGGGGCGGGCAGGGCAGACGACGCGAAGCGTCGTCGGGCTAGCACCCCACAGCACGTAAGGTCACAGGAAGTGACGTCAGCAACCTAAACCAGTAAAGCAACAGCCGCCCCTGGGTGGGTGGGTGGCTGGGGCGGGCGGGGCAGAAACCGCAAAGCGTCATCGGGCTAGCACCCCACAGCAGCTGTCCGCTGAAACAATCAGTGGTCTGTGGTTGAAGAAGCTAGCCAATGAGTCCTTCCCTTTCCCAATCGACAATGGCAGGATATTGTGCAGAAAATCGTCTGGCTTATTACCTGGAGTTGGGATTCTGGCGAGGGCTCCGATAGGAGCAGCAAAAGCGTCCTTCCCTGCCGCGTTCGGCAGTGCTCTGAGTGTGGGGGTTCCGCCTGAAAAATGTAGGCGGCAGGGGAGATTAGTATGCAGCGGGAAGATTCAAACAAAGGCACTACAGTTACAGACTGCGCATGACTCAGCTAGGCAACGCTAGTCAAACACACAATAGGCTACCTTAAAACATTTAATACTAGGCTATGTTCATAGAGCATCTACTTCCTCTACTCTGGATGCTGAGTGCCTAGGGGTTAAAATTAATCAGTAGTAAAACTTGTAACCTCAGCATAAACACAGTCCAGCAGGCACTTCTGGCGTCTTTCAGTGTAACACAAAACAGCACAATAAACACACAAATTTTCAGCTGTGGCTAACCCAGCAGTGAACAGGGAGAGGCTGAATAGTAGCTCACAACAGCACCCTAGGCCACTTAGCAGTTAGTAGACGCCACACTCCCTTTAGATTCTCTACTCCGAACCCAACCCAAGTCCAAGTCCAGCTAACCAGGTAGCACCCCACAGCAGCTGTCCGCTGAAACAATCAGTGGACTGTGGGTGAAGAAGCTAGCCAATGAGTCCTTCCATTTCCCGATCGACAATGGCAGGATATTGTGCAGAAAATCGTCTGGCTTATTACCTGGAGTTGGGATTCTGGCCAGGGCTCCGGTAGGAGCAGCAAAAGCGTCCTTCCCTGCCGCGTTCGGCAGTGCTCTAAGCGTGGGGGGGGTTCCACCTGGAGTTGGGATTCTGGCGAGGGCTCCGGTAGGAGCAGCAAAAGCGTCCTTCCCTGCTGCGTTCGGCAGTGCTCTGAGAGTGGGGGGGGTTCCGCCTGGAGTTGGGATTCTGGCGAGGGCTCCGGTAGGAGCAGCAAAAGCGTCCTTCCCTGCCACGTTCAGCAGTGCTCTGAGCAGCAGAATGGGGGGTTCTGCCTGAGTTGGGATTCTGGTGAGGGCTCCGGTAGGAGCAGCAAAGCGTCCTTCCCTGCCGCGTCCGGCAGTGCTCTGGCGTGGGGGGTTCTGCCTGGGTTGGGATTCTGGCGAGGGTTCCGGTGGGGAGCAAAGCGTCCTTCCTGCCGCGTTCAGCAGTGCTCTGGCGTGGGGGTCCATGGAGTTGGGATTCTGGAGGCTCGGTGGAGCAGCAAAAGCATCCTTCCTGCCGCTTCGGCAGTGCTCTGGCGTGAAGGTCTGGTGTTCCTAAGTTGTTTATTGGTCAGGTAGGGTTGAAGTAGTCAGGGGGAGAATACTGCTCAGGTCTGAGAATGCCTTATTGAAAGTGTCCGCAATGATTTTTGGTTCTGTAGTTAGGGTTCCTTCAAGATTTAACATGTGAGTAGTAGTTTCGGGATCCTACCCTGCGATGTTGTTTATGTTTTTCCAGAATGATCTGCTGTTATTCCAGCTGTTCTTGAGGGCATCCTTGTAATATTGCCTTTGTGCAGTCTGGACTGCTTTGGTGCACTTGTTTGTAGCCCTCCTATAGTTTTGTAGGTTAGTTTGGGTTCCTGAGGCTGGAGCCTTGTGCTAGAGGTGATCCCTTGCTTTTAGGAGTTCGATGAGGTCGGGGATGATCCATGGGTTGCTGGTCCCCTTTACTTTTCTTGTTCTTAGGGGTACGTGTTTGTCACAGACAACGTTGATCTGGCTAATGAACAGGTCAAGCGCAGTGTTAACATTGTTTGTAGAGCATACAGTAGGTCAGACCAGTCAGTGTGCCTTAGGTCAGATTTTAGCTGATGAAGGTTGCCATGGAGAAGTACCCAGTTGGTAACAGTTCTAGCAGGGGGTTTGCAGTACTTATTAGTCCAACAGCACGTAATAAGGGAGTGGTCACTAAGACTGTCAGGAAGAACAGTGGTTTCAGTTATATGCTCTGGCCGGTTGTAAGTACTCAGTCCAGCAGGGTACCAGTTCTTGCACGATACTTTATTCTAGTAGGGGTCTCAACTAGCTGTGAGAAGTGGATGGCTGACAGTGCACACTTGTGGGTAGAGGCTGTGGGTGAGAGCCAGTTAATGTTACAGTCTCCTAATATTATTATTTCGGAGTGCAGGCTCATGTTGCTAAGGCTGCTCAGGAGTGATTTGAAACCAGTTGCTGTATGCTTTGAAGGGATGTAGATTGAGAATACTGTAAGTGATTTGTTGTGTGTCCCAAGGAGCAGTTTGATGACGAGCATTTGTAATTGATCCCCTGTGTGGGGTACTAGGATGGCAAGGCCCTGTATAGTGTCTTTTAGGTAGAGTGCACATCCTCCAATCCTCTTGGTGAGCAGGTCCTGTCTGAAAACCTGGTGCCCCAGTATGTGAATTGAGGCATCTGGGACATCAGGGGTGAGCCAGGTTTCCACTATAGAGAGGACATCAGGATTATGTTGGGTGATCCACACCTGTAGACAATCAATTTTGTGGAGCAGGCAACAAATATTTTTTGAAGCCATTTTAAATGACCCTGTGTAATTCCGAGGAGTATTCAAGTTAGAGGGTGGTTCAGGGTTAGGATGTATGTTGCCAGAGAGCAAGATCAGAAGTAGAAGTATCCTTTTGATATTTTCCTTGGGCGGTTTGGTGTTATATGATTGCTTCCTTCTACTGAGGTGACGCAGAGTGTAGGTTGTCTGAGAGATAGAGAGTTGGGAGAGGAATGCCTGGTTGTAAGTCCAGTATAGACAGCATTGTATACAAAAATGAAAGTGCTTGGCCTTGAAAGCATTTAGGGTAGCGACTGTTGTGTCTAGGTCTGTGGTAATGGTACCATATGCATTTAATATTTCCTGCTGGGTAGCCAAGGGATTTGGCACAGGCACATTTCCATTTAGTAGCCCTGAGAGGATAAGTAACACCTGCAGTGTGGCCCCCTGTGTCGGCATTGATGAAAAGCAGGTCATAGTGTCAATCTAGTGGGGAATGACTTGTAATAGGGGCTCAACTGCTCCTCCAGCCACTTTCTAGAGATACAGTCAGAAGGGGTTATTCTTAGGCTGGAGTAGTGGCCCCTTTGAGAGTACAACCTGCTTAGGGATGGCTGTTAGATAGCTGTTCAGCAATTTAGCAGGAACAGGCAGGGTTGTGGCTTAACCCTGGAGTAGAAGCATTTAATGGAGGTCAGGGGGGGAGAGTGGGTGGGCAGAAAATACAGATAAATAAAAGATCTGGGCAGCTAAATCTCTGTAGAGCACAGAGGGTAGGGCACCTTTGAAACTTATCAGGTAGAAAGGCCATTCAAAAGCAGCCAATAGAGGAGTGGTTTCAAGGCCCAGGATCCAGTAAAATTGCTTGCTTTCAAGCCTTGGGCTCCCGGGTAGTGCACTATATGTTGCTTGCTTCTGGGAGGGTGGGCTCAGTCCAGGTGAATCCCTGTGGCAACCGGACTCTGGCAGAGATGAGGTCCAGGAACCACCACTCTTCCACTGTATCATGGCTGTTGTCAGGACCTCGGTGTAGGCAGGTTGTGAGGAGTTGCGGCGGATGGCTTGGGAGAAGAGCCGGGGCCAAAGAGCCATGCTTCAGCCTGGTTCAGGGACTAATTGCTGTAGGAGGAGAGGGGAGAGCAGAGTTAAAGATTTCTAGGACAAAAGAGGTAAATTCGGGGGTGAGTACTAGCTGGGCAGGGGGGTGGAGTACCAGAGAGACAAAAGACTAATTGGGTGGGGGTGGGAGAGGTATTGTGAGGCAGGTAGTTAAAGAGGTGAAAAATCAGAAGCAATTGAAATGCAGGAATATGGGGGCAGGGGTGTCTGAGCCAAGACGTGAAGGTGCCAGGGTCAACACTGTAAGATAGAGAGAAAATTGGGAGAAAGAGGATGAGGATTGAAAGACTAAAAAGTGTAGGAGAGGGGTTTTCAAGGAAAAGTACAAATAGCATCAGGAATCAAAGCAATGTCCTAGTTAACAACTCAGTATTCCTTATTCTACATAAAAAGTCTGAATTAAGTCTTCAGAGCAGTTTTACATAAAAAAAGCTTATTAATATAGTCAGTGCAGTAGCCTACTTATCAATTATGCAACAATATCAACTTAACAGTCTGAATTAATGTCTGCTGTGCTGAACATTTTGCTCAAAGAGGGCTGTAACACTTTTTCTTACGAAAATGCAGATAAATAAAAGATCTGGGCAGCTAAATCTCCGTAGAATGCAGAGGGCACCTTTTAAACTTAGCATGTAGAAAGGCCGTTCAAAAGCAGCCAATAGAGGAGCAGCTTTGAGGCCCTGGAGCCAGTGAAATTATTAGCTTTCAAGCTGTGGGCTCCTGGTTGGTGCACTGTCCCTTGCTTGCTTCTGGGAGGGCAGGCTCAGTCGAGGCAAATCCCTGTGGCGACCAAACCCAGGCAGAGATGAGGTCCTGGAAGCGCCGCTCTTCATCCATATAGGGGATGTTGTCAGGACCTTGGTGCAGGCAGATTGTGAGGAGTTATGGCGGACGGCCTGGGAGAAAAGTCGGGGCTGAGAATCCGCACTTCTGTATGATTCAGGGGCTAATTGCTTGCTTGCTTCTGGGAGGGTGGGTTCAGTCCATCCAAATTCCCATGGTGACCAGACCCTGGCAGATATGAGGTCCGGGAAGTGCCGCTCTTCAGCCGTATCAGGGCTGTTGTCAGGATCTCGGTGCCGGCAGGTTGTGAGGAGCTGGGGCGGATGGCCTGAGAGAAGAACCTTGGCTGAGGAGTCACGCTTCAGACCAGTTCAGGGGCTAACTTCTTGCTTGCTTCTGGGAGGGTGGGCTGTTATTGGAAGATGGTGCATCAAATGCTACATTTTCCCTCAACTTCCAAAATATGTTGTTAGGTATACACCTGGCTTCAGGACTCGACAAATATCAAAAATACGTGGTTGACATGGATATGAGCTGGCTGAAGTTGAACTCTGGCAAGACTGAGGTGATGATTGTGGAACCTGGTCGCTGGACAGGAGGTTTGGGTAGCGGATTGCCCTCTGGACTTGTTCTTGGGGGAGTCCCCCTCCCGACTTCTAACCAGGTGCAAAACCTGGGGGTGATTTTTGACGAAGGGCTGACCCTGCAATCGCAGGTGTCGTCTGTCGTCAAATCTTCCTTTTACCATCTAAGGAATATTCCCAGGATTAAGCATCTGGTTTCGTCCAGCAACCTTCCTGTTTTTGTTCACGCCTTTGTGTCCTCTCACTTAGATTACTGCAATACCCTATACCTAAGGCTTTCAGGGGTGGAAATCTGCTGCCTGCAGCTGGTGCAGAATGCAACAGCCCGGCTAGTGATGGGATCTTCTCAGTCCTGTCATATTATGCCAGTGCTGTGCAAACTGCACTGGCTGCCAGTTCAGTGGTGAATCACCTTCAAAGTTGGCTTGCTGACTTTTAAAGCCCTACACGGACTGGGACTGGACTACCTGAAAAAGCTGCTGGTCCCATACTGCCCAGGGTGATCACTTCGCTTGGCCGGCGAGGGGTTGCTAGAGATTCCTAAGGTGCGTTTGAAATCTTAGGGAGCCAGATCTTTTGTGTTCGCGGCTCCCTCATTATGGAATTCTCTACCTCGTCGGTTATGGGAGTGCACGACTGTGGAACGTTTTAAATCAGCCTTAAAGACCTATTTATGGCACCTGGCTTATGGAAGTGATTAGTTGATCGTAATAGTATACTGATGTCTGTTTGGTTTTAAAATTGTTTTATTTTGATTTGTCTGATTTTATCTTGTATGGCGCATTAGTTTTTGAAAGGCGCCTTAAAAATAAAAATATTATTATTATTATTAAGTTGCAACTGTTAAGCTGATTACTCTGAATTACTTACAAAAATGACTGGCACAAATGTAAGGCTTATTGCAAGAATTAAAAGAGATATGAATCAAGGAATATACTACAGCAGTTCTGAACCTGAAGGTGGGTAGTTTCTTGATGGTATGGTATTAGATCAATATATAACACTTATCGCTCTCCCTGCAGAAGGCTCTCCACTTCACTTGTCGCCCAACTGGGAATGGAGACAAAAATGGCCACTCAGCCTTGGCGTTAAGTAATACAAAACAAAATCTACCCATTGGTATAAAAAAAAACAAAAAACTTTTAAATGCTGAAATGCGACCACGCACTATGACCTAAATGGACCACGCCACACAACAACTTTTTTTTAAATTTTATATAATTGCTGAGGTGAAAAAGAGAAACCCAGCAATTATATAAAATAAAATATGGGGTGATGTGTAAACTTGAAGTTTATACACACCCTCGAGGTTAGCTTATTTAATCAACCCTTCGAGCTTCGTTCTTGGGGTTTATGTAGCATCTAACCCCTTGGGTGTGTGTAAACATCTCATTACACACACCACCTCCATACTTTATTCTATATGTAATTACTGGTTAGGAATGATTATAACCCCAAACTAGTGCTGATATTCTCTGTTAGACACAGTGTTAACATGCAACTGTATGTAATGGAAAATTGCCTCACTCTTATGCACAGCACTGTATGCGAGATACAACAGCTGCAGGCACAATGTACTTTTGCTTACAGTCCTCTCCTCATCTACCTGCTGACTGCAGTTCTGTTAACTAGTAATTATATCAAATAAAATCGTATACCATTCTTACAGCGACTCCGACATTGCGAAGACTGCCACAGTGACAGGAATCGGGCAAAACCCACTGGTCGCTGTGGTGGTCTCTGCAGTGATCGGGAGTGCCTCACTCAGTGTTTTCCCCTTCCGGTGGAACTCTGACTCGGAGTTAGAATCCTAGAGACCGGGGGTGTGGGAGGCGGAGCCCCCACAAGGGGAGGTTCGGGTGGCACAGCCCCTCAATGGATGCATGGAGGCATCCCCGACACCTCAATGCCGACAGTCGGCACCACGGCTGTCGCTGTTGGGGATGTCTCCATGCATGTTGTTGCTGCAGCATGGTAAAACCAAATAAAATACGGGCATCAGTTAAAACTCTTTTTTTTTTTTGCACTTTGAAGGGTAATACCTGAATAAACTACTCAATCTTCACTCCTGTGGTTTATGTGATATCTCACAGCTCAAGTGAGTAAAAAAAAAAATAGCATTACATACTGTTGTCTTGAAGCATAGACCAATACACCTGGTAGCAGTTGATTGGTTGTATAATATCCTGACGTCAGTTCTATTTTTCGATTACCATTTATATCTATATTTCATGTTAGTGAGAAAGAGAAACTGAGACACACTCACCTTAGTAGGCAAATGCCTCCCAGGATAATGAGTAATTTAATCTAGCAGATGCCTAATTGATTGCTGTAAGTATTTTGTTTTGTATGTGAAAGTACTGTCAATGAACAAAGGTTAGAAAAACAATGCTAAACTCCAAAAGGTCAAAACCACTTAATAACGGAAACCTCTAGTTGTATAAATGGTACCATAATAAAATTAATAGGCTCAAAAAAAAATATATGTGAAAAGATGCTATAATCATAATGTTAATGACTTAAAACCAACTCCATGAATTGGTGACAAGAAGATACACATTTTTTTTTTCCAGCAAGCTTTGTCTCCTACATTGGCTTGCCAAACAGCAGCCATCCGGTCCCGACTAACTCATGGACTTACCGGTATCCACTTGCCCAGGACTATAATAGTGGTGGCTGACTTACTGTATCAGTTGTGGGTGGGCCTGCATGTGGGGCTGGTGCATCGGCAGACCAGGGCTTTTTCCTCCAGCTCCTGGTTTTCTCCCCAGGGATGCAGATGTGCAGTGATCCGCATGCCTTCGTGCTTGGAATCTGGCAGCTGCCTCTGCCCATCTATGTGCTCCTGCTGCACTGCTGCCTGTCCTCCACCAGGTGGCAGTCAAGTAGCGGGATGCCACTTCCCCTCTCTCCAAGGAAGGACAGCTGTTCGTGGGACTCTCAATTCTTTCTCCCCTGCCTAGACCCCAGGCGATACAAGTCCATTCCTAAACCTGGGTCACTGGCATAGCAAATAGCACTACTGGAGAGCAAAGTCAAAGATTTTATAAGATGTAAGCCATCTGAGCATGGCCTACTATGAAGTATAGCAAAAGACAACCCCTCAATATTTGGCACAAATTTGTAATTACATCAGAAACTCATTTTCTGCAATAACAGCAACACTGGATAGGTTAGTTCTGTCAAGGTTTGTTTTAAGCTTGAGAGATACTGAAATGCCCCATACAAATCATTGATCAGACCCCACATTGAACAGAGTGTGCTGTTCTGTTCCCCATGTCTTTTTTTTTCAGTCTTGATTTTTTCTTCCAAACACTTCCTCCACCCCTCCACTTGAAGGCACCCCCAGCCCATCACTGACCTTCTCAGGGACTTACTATTTAGCCACCAGTTACACAGGACCAAAGCGTGATGGGTGGTCTGCTCTGTTGGTTGTCCATGGGCCAGTGGGGGTGCTGGCACAGCTCCAGCAGGCTCAGGGATTTTCTTCTCCAAGCTTTTTCTCCTACTGAGGGTGCCAATGTGCAGTGACACACCCACCCGTATGCTGGCATCTGTCAAATGTCCCTCCCTCTGTGTTGAGCACCTGCTATGCTGCCTCCTGGTTTCCACCAGATGCCAGTCAGTAAGCGAGATCCTGTGCCTCCCCCCCCCCACCGAGGGAAGAGAACTGTCCATAAGATGTGCAGTTATCCCTCTCTGGCTGGCCCCTGAGTAACTCAAGTCCGTTCCCAAACGTGGGTCACCAGCGTAGTGAGTGATAGCCTTAGTGCTGTGCTGTCAGGCCAGCTATGTTCCCCATATCTAACAAAATATATTGGCAGGATTGAGACAGTGTAGAAGAGAGTCATAAAGATGGGTTAAAGGCTTGGAAAACATGGGTTATGAGGACTGACTGACAGAACTGGGTCTGTTCTTCATGAAAAAGAGAAGACTCGGGGGAGACATGATTACAATATCCAAAAATAGCTGAAAGGGGTAACACCATCAAACCCAATGCAGCCCATCAGGATGTACAGGGATGAAACAATAGAGGGACACTTATGTCTTTGAAGATTCAAGGGAAATAACAGAAACGACTTTCCAGAATGAGTGATGAACACTCAGAATGGACATGCAGAACAAGCAATGTCAGTTGACACTGTACTACCCTCAAGCTTAAACTAGATGTGAGAACCTCAAAGAAAAAGAAGTGACACAGTATTGCCACTAACCTTGTGAGGGACACAGCTCAATAGACAGTGATCTTTCTTTCCTAAGTTTTTCAGCTACCTGAGATGGAAACCAAATGACTTTCCTGACTTCCGATTAGTTTACAGGGTAGCTCGATTTCATGCAGAACTGATTTCTTTAGTAGGCTTGTAGTTCAGGATTTCCTGTTTGTTTCTAAAATTAAGATGCTGTATTTTCCTTTTCTGATGCTTTAGCAAAGAAGAGTAGGGATTAAGCGAGGGAATGAAATGTTTGCAGGCAGTTTAGGGCATGATGAAGTATACAAGATATGGCTGGGTGTTGGTAGTAATTGAGATGCCTGCACACCCAGATGTGTAGTGAGGCACAAGGTTGCAGGCTGAGGTCTGCAGCAAAAAATGAAGGAGATGAAAAGCAAAAAAAAAAAAAAAAATGATAATATGGGCCGACTGGGTGGGCCAAGCGGCTGTTACCTGCCATCACAGTCTATGTTTCTATCAAACAAGTTCATTTTTGAAAGTTTATAAATTGCACATTGCCTGGAAATATGCAATTTACTAAGTTCCACGGTCCTGTAACTGCGAGTATCTGACCAGAAAAGTCCATGGATGTGATGTTCTTCGCACTGCATTGCTATGTGTCATTGTTTTCTTTGCCTTCATATAGATGCTTCATTTTGTTGCCAGTACCTTCAGATAAAGACTTCTTCCCTGCCAGGATATGGCTCTACTTCTGACGATCTTTGCTAGAAGCTGCCCAGTAGCTACGCGGGCTCACCTTGCATCTACTGTATGTCCAGTAACAAGACATTATTTTGCTTGCATCTAGTCCTGCATTGGAAAGTATTTGCATGGCTATGACCCCCACCAAATGATTGATATACCTGTGGTGAGACAGTAAGACAACAGAAGAAATACATTATTTTTTCTTACAATTTCTTTGCACATCTATGTTGGGGTGTTGGTCTGGGTGCCCTAGCGAGGGGGTGGACCACTTTGTGACAGTGACAGGCCAGGTATGGGAGTGTTTGACATTGGGCTCTATGTGGCTTGGAGTGAGAGGTAGGCAGTGACAGCCTTATACATACCCAAAAACCATGTGGATGGGGTGTTACATGTTTTCTATAGGCCGATTGCACTCCTCTCCATTCTCTCAAAGCTGATGGAGCAAATGGTATACAATCAGTTCTATGATTGCTTAGAAAAATATTCAGAATTAGCTAGATTTTAACATGGCTTTAGGGCTGGGCCTTTGATGGGTACTGCACTCGTGGACTTCATGGACAAGGTAGCAAGTGCTTTGGGCATGGGTGAGTCCACGGGTGTGGTGTTTGTCGATTTGTCCAAAGCCTTTGATATAGTGGACCATTACATCCTCTTTGAGAGACTGGAAAGGATCAAAATGGCCTCTAGTCCATTAAATTGGTTTAAATCCTACTTGGGGCAAAGAAGTCAATGGGTAGAAATAGATAGCTAAGTATCAGACTTGAGCTATTTGACCAGAGTAGTGTCCTGGGACCACTATTATTTTTAGTCTATGTAAATTAGCTGCCCAAGAATATTCAAAATACATACATATGACTGTGCAGATGACACTGTGTTGTTCACTTTGTCAAAAACACAAGATATGATGATAAGAAAGCTTCAGACTGATTTTGACAAACTCCAGGACTGGTTCTATAAATCAAAACTAGTATTGAGTGGGAAAAAAACACAGGTAATTTACTTTCAAAACAAGAAAAGCAAAACTCAATTTACACAAAATTCGGGCATCACAACTAGAAGTGGACAAATATTAATTATCACAAATCAGTACAAACACCTAGGAGCTATTTTAGATAGCTCATTCACATTTGAAAATCACATAGATTACGTAACAAAAGAGTAAACACAAGGATAGGTGCATTACGAAGATCGGTGTAACCCCCCTACAAATGGGGTTCCCAAAAAGTCTTCCTTGAGCTTGCCTAAATGCTCACTGCCAGGCTGGTGTCCTGCATTTTAGCAGTTTAAATGCGATTACCAGAGCCTGTATAGCCTCTGTGTACTGTCTCTTTAAGAGCTGCCTGATTGCAGCCTAAGCAATCTGAGAAGGAGCTCTGTTGAAAGATGTAACTATTTGCTGAAAATCAGTTAGAGTGATAATGATAATGTAGTTTGTCTAACCTGCTTTCTTTGTAGCAAGGACTGTTTTGTTTTGTCTCCACTATCTTGGTCCTGGACTGCAAATTGGACCAATCAGTTCTGGTGGGACCTAAAATGTAGCCGGACTACAGGAGCTATCTGAAGTCAAAATCTGTAGGAATTGTAGTTTTGAACTTTTTGCACCTTTTTTGCAACTGAAGTGGGAGCTGTTGCTTTGACTGACAGCCAAGTCAGCCAACCAAACCGTTTGGATCTTGGGGAAGTCCTGGGCTGGGAAGTGAAATGAGGAGAGCTCAAGTGTATTTTGGGCAGCAATCCTGAGTGGATTCACATGGGAAAACTGTGAAAGTGCTGAGTTCTTGGCTTGTATGTCTGCTGCTGCTCTTGAGAGGGAGAGAAGAGAATTATTTTGGACTAAATCCAAGTTTGTGTGACTAAAGTAAGCTACTGAAGTGGGCCAGGCTCAACCTGAAGAAGACCGAAGATTTTTCTGAATGCGATCGGCCTGTCAGGAGTTCCAGCTACCCCTAAGCTCCTGGTGTGTGCAGAGACTTTGCAATTGTGACCAGGGAGCACTTTGCCTGGTACAGTAGAATTCCCTTACATGTACTGTAAATGAGCTATGAGCCACTAGTGGGTTGCGAGTTAGTTCCCTACTGTGTTAACTGTGTTCTGCTTGCTGGAAGCTGTATCCAGCCCAAAACAGACGCATCCGAATTTGTCTCCATGCAGTCTGGGCCTTGCCAGACTGGCCCAGCCTGACTACCCACTGCACAGAGAAGCCATCGACGAGAGACCTGCCTGGGGATCATCCCCCTGCTCCACGCTTGAACAGGAATGATGCCTCTGCAACTTGTGTGGGCCCTGCTTCTCCTGGCATTCCAGATCAACCACCTGCAGTCTCGATTTTCATCCAGCCTGTGTCCAGTCTTGGGTATCGTGAGTAAATGCCAGGGTAGTTCCCTGCAAAAACAGCTTAATCTGAGTGTGTCATCTGATTGCCTTGTTGTTGTTTTTTTCCTTTACAAACTGAGCCCTCTGGCTCCAGATTACAAATATTGTGTACTGTGCATGTTGTGTTTTCCACCACAGGGCTCCAACCAGCTGCAACACTGGGCAACAGTCCTGGCTAGCCCATCTCTTCTCCACCTGGGTACCCAGAGGTGTGACTGTGTGGGGGGACTCAAAGCGCATGCATAACTGCTTGACTGATATAACCTTTAAGCTAATTAACCTGATTTTTCCCCTTTCTTGTTCAAGTCCCCGAATAAATCAGATCTAACTTTTTCTGCTTGTAATCTGACTGTGGTTCCAGTTTGTGCTCAAAGTACCGTACTGTTGCTATTTGCTGTGCATAACCTTGTCTTACAGGGGGTCCCCAGGGTCGAGCCAGAGGAACCAGCCCTAGTGGTAAGTGCAAACAGTGTGGGTACTTGTGTGGGGTCTGGTACAAAATATCAACTGTCATTATCTCGACACAGAAAAGATCGGCTCCTAAGTACTGATGCGCTCACAAGATCGCCGAAATAAATAACGACAAATGAATGACCGACAGGCTGTACTTTCCAGGTGTACTTACGAGCGCACACTCGGTAAAAAACAGCTTCGTCTTTCACAGTGAACAGAGATCAGAATAATTTAAAATATGCCACCATATCATTAATAGGACTTGAAAAACAATACACACATCACTCCCTGAGAAGCACCACTATGACCCTTCTTTTTCTGGCTGGCGCAGCAGAACAGCCCTTGACTAGTACCCACGATGTCTTCATGCACCCACAAGCTGGCATTCAGTATTCTCCTCTTACTTCCAGGTCACTGCATATGCTTGGTGGTCCATGCTCTTGAGGGTAGTATCATTGTCCGATACCCTAAGGTGTAGATTTTCTATTCTGTTCTGAAGGTGGGCAATGGAAGCTTTGAAGGTGGAGATTTCTTCTGCAATTTTTATACACATGGTGTGGATAGCTCCCAATTCTCTTCCATTTGGTGGTGCTGCTTGACTGACTGTTGCAACATTGGTGCCAAAAAAATGTCCGGTGGTTTCAGATAGGAAAATGCACCCAAGGATCCAATTTGTTTTTTTCAGAGTTCGTTAGGGAGGAACAAAATCAAACATAAACCAAGGTGGAGCACGATCACATTATGCAGTCATCTTGGTCAGCAGCTCAACTAGAAGTCAAGCTAGTACTACCTTTAATAAGCAAGTGCAATAATATCCAGTGACAGAACACAGACTTAGCGGTTTATCAATAGCAGCAGCCTGGACACCGTATGTTTGAATGGAATGTATGCTAACCGTGCAGCCACACACCCTGGGAATGTGCAGGGACAGTCATAGTACATAACCCCATCGCTCTCTCCCTGTCGGTCATTCATTTTTTGATATTTATGTTGTCGATCCTGTGAGCGAGTCAGTATTTCAGTGTCAGTCAACTGATTGTCGACCTTCATGTAGTCGATATTTTGTACTGCTCCCCTTGTGTGGTATACCAGGGGTACTGTGAAAGTGATTATTGTACAGTGTTCAGGCCACTAGAGGGGAAAGAAGGGGGTTACAGTGTCCCGGAGGGCTGTGCCCAGGTTAGCTTGACCACTACCAACCCTGACCTCCGGGTGAAGGCACCCGTTTCAGAACTCAGGCCCCTTAACCTGCTACTAGCCAAGCAGGCAGGGGTAGTAGCCCTTGGGATAGCACCACCTAGGGGTTACATCAGCACCAATTGTGACATACCAAATGCATAAAACAATAGCAACACAACTAATCCTGCCAGTTCTGGAGTATGGCAACTTAGTTTATGACTTTTATGAACATAAACCTCTGGATAGGGTCAAAAAATCATATAATTGGTTGGCTAGATTTGTCTAGAGATGTCCCAGACTCATCACTGCGTAATGTATAAAAACTTAAAATGGGACAGTCTGGCTATTCGGTAAAAAAAGACAACAATATGCTACACCAATATTTAAAGTCAGGGAGGGACTGATCAAGGGAAACCTAAGCATCCAACAAGAATGTGATGGAAAACGATACTGATTAAGGGAAGTGGTCCACAGAGGTTTAAAAATACCCAGAATTAGAACCAGATATGGTGAAATGATCTTCCAGTACTCTGCTGCGTTAATGTGGAATAAAATTTCTCCATCAATAAATTTGCACAAGTTATCTATTTTTAAATCAAAACTGGATAGGAGCTATCATGAAGAATGTACTTGTTACTGATCATACCATATCTATGTATTTTTACTATGTAAATTAATGTTGGAACTATTGTCTGTTTTATAATGTATTGAAGTATATATGATTAACGAGTGTTGCCTGAATGTATGTAAATCAGTGCTGGTATTATTATTTTTATAATATACTGAACATACGAGTCTGCCAGCAGAAACAGGCCTTATGGTCTATCAAGTTAGTCTGCTAGAATGCGCAGCTAGCACCCTTATATTGATGCTGCCCCCCTCACCTTTACCCTCCCTCGTACCCTGTCCCATGCCCTTTTAAAACTGCCCACTGTGCTAGAGGATACCACCTCCTCGGATAGAGTGTTCCATTTCTCCACCCTCCTTCTGTGAAAAAATGCCTCCTCATCTCTCTCTGATATCTTCCGTCCTCCAACCTGAGACCATGCCCTCTGGTGTCTCTTCCTCTCCTCAGCATAAATATCCCTTCTGTGCCCGTTTTGTTAATCCCCTTCAAATATTTGAAGGTCTCAATCATATCCCCCGATCCCTCTTCTCCTCCAAGGTGTACATATTCAACTCAGTCAGCCTGTCCTCATAGGATTTGCCCTCCAGTCCCTGAATCATCTTAGTTGTCTTACGCTGCACCCCCTCCAGCAATCTGATATCCTTCTTCAGAAAGGGATGCCAGAACTGCACACCATACTCCAAATGTGGCCTGACTAGTGACCTGTACAGTGGCAGGATCACATCCCTATTTCTGGATGAGATTTCTCTCACAATACACCCCAGCATCTTGTTGACCTTGCTGTAGCTGCCACCTTCCTGCACTGAGCTGAGTTGTTCATGTTACCTGTTATGATCACCCCTAGGTCCTTCTCCTCCTCTGTGACCTCTATCTGAACCCCTCCCAACTGGTAGCTCCTCCCTGGGTTCCTTGCTCTGAAGTGCATAACCTTGCACTTCTTTGCCCTGAAGCTCAGTTGCCACTTTTCTGACCACTCCTCCAGTTTAATCATACAAACAGACATATGAACATACGAATGTGCCAGCAGAAACAGAACACCTGGTCTATCTAAGTCTGCAGCTAGCACCCCTAGTTTGCAGTTGCCCCCACCCTCCTCCCATTTGTCATCCCACTGCCACCCCCCACCTCACTCTCCCTGTTCCCTGTCCCATGCCCTTTTTGAAACTGTTCACAGATTTACATGATACCACCCATTCTAGTAGGGCATTCCATTTTGCTACCACCCTCTCTGTGAAATAGTGTCTCCTCATTTCCTTCCTAAATCTTCCCCCCTCTATTCTTAGTGCATGCCCGCTGGTGAACTTCCCCCTCCTTAACTTAAAGACCCCATCTGCCCCATCCTTATTGATTCCCCTCAGATACTTGAATGTCTCTATCATGTCCCCCCATCCCTTCTATCCTCCAGGGTGTACATATTAAGGTCCCTCAGCCTGCTGTCATAGTCTGTCCCTTCCATTCCACATATCTTCTTTGTTGCCCTCCTCTGCACTCCCTCCAGTAGCCTGATATCACGCTTTAGGTATGGCCTCCAAAACTGCACACAATATTCTAAGTGCGGTCTTACCAGTGGACCTGTAGAGGGTGCAAGATCACCTCTCTTCACCTGGATGAAAAATCCCTCGCTATGCACCCCAGCATTTTGTTCACTTTTGCAGCTACTCTCCTGCACTGGGCAGTGTTGTTCATGGTCCCTGTTATCATTACCCCTAGGCCCTTCTCCTCTTCAGTGATCCCCAGCTTAACCCCTCCCAGCCAGTATTCTCTTAAACCTTACACTTCTTTGCACTGAACCCCAGCTGCCTCCTGTAGCCCCTGCCATCCTTCTGCCATCCACCACTGCCCCTATCTTGATGTCATCTGCGAACAGACTGAACTTGCTCCTAACGCCATGTAAGATACCCAATATGAATAACCCAAACAACACCGGACCCAGGACTGAGCCCTGTGGCACCCTGCTTGTCACTGCCCTTGGGGATGAGAGTGCCCCCTCCACCACCTGTTGCTGCCTGCCCTTCAGCCAGTTCACAATCTGGTTTACCATCTTTGTCCCTGCCCCCACATATTGCAACTTACCTTCCAGCCTCCCACGAGGCACTGAATCAAAGGCTTTGCTGAAGTCTAAATACAGCACATCCACTGCATGGCCTCTATCCAGTTCCCTTGTTACCCAGTCATAGTATTCAATTAGGTTGGTCTAGCTGGATCTTCCAGAGATGAATCCATGCTACTGACTATCTTGGAGTCCATTTTCCTCCAAAAAGGTCACCAGACTCTCTTTCAGGATTGTTTCCATAAGGTTTCCTACAATGGATGTGAGGCTTACAGGTCTGTAATTGCCTGGTTCATCCTTTGGGCCACTCTTGTGGAGGGCACCATGTGAGCCATCCTACAATCCTGTGGTATGCAGCCTGTGTCCAGGGAGGTATTGAACAGGTCCACCAGTGGCCCTGCCAATGCCTCCGCCAGTTCTTTCAGCACCCTGGGATGAGTGCCACCCGGACCTGGTGCTTTATCCACCCTTAGTGCCTTCAGACCCTCCAGCACTCCATCTGTCACCCCTTCCCCCCCTTGCCCACCTTCCCCATCCCCTGAGGTAGCTGTCCACCCTTCTCCTTCATGAACACAGAACAGAAGTACTCATATAGTGCTTCTGCCTGTTCTGCCCCCTCCTCCACCCACTCCCCGTCCTTGCTAATCCTCATTATCTGGTCCCTCCAGCTCCTTCTCTCCCTTACGTATCTGAAAAAGTCTTTCTCCCCTTCTGTAATGCCCTGTGCCAGCCTTGGCTCCCTGGAAGCCTTGGCTGCCCTGACCAATCTGGTTACCTCCTTGGACTTCTTCACATACAGTTCCCTGTCCTCCCTCCTCCTGGACTACTTGAACCTATGAAAAGCTGCTTTTTTTTGCCTTTACCCCTTCCAAAACCTCCTTGTTCAGCCAACTTGGCTTGTTAGCCCTACTCTTCTTGCTCAGTGTCTTGGTACATGACCCAGTAGCCTCAGTCAGCCCAAGTCTGATAATATCCCACTTTTGATTTTCATACGTATCAGGCCTAATTCCTACAAGGTGCCGTCCCAGAATTTTCCCCCATCTTGATAAAGTCTGCCCGCCTGAAGTCAGCCGCCCTGGTTCCTGTACCTACAGTCTCCCTGCCCAGGCAGAGGGTGAACCACACCAACTGATGGTCATTCCCAGCTAGTGGGTCCTCCACCCTCAGATCCCTCACAGCCTCCCTGTTAGTACTATATATATATATATATATATATATATATATGAAGTATATATGATTTACGAAAGTTGCTCGAATTAATGTTTTTATGTATACAGGACAACTTTGAAGATAGCTCCTCGGACCTAAAGTTTTATCCTGTTAAAAAATAAAGTTTTACCTAAATAACTTTAACTTTTTGTTTTCTGTATTTTTTCTGTGTGATCAAGTGTCAGAAGGGGGGTGAGATTGCTGTAAAAACCACACACACACACTGTGTGATTGGGTTTCAGGGGGAAGATTGCTGTAAAAACCACACACACACACACGGTTAAACAATGCTTCAGATGAAAAATTATCTTACCTTTGGCCCAGTCCTGCTTCCTTGGACAGTCAAGGCATCATCAACAACAGGAAATTCACACCCATTGGTTGTTTGCTGTACCACACATCAGCTGTGTCCAATACAGACTGAGGCTGCTTTTTTGGATGGAGATAAAATGCAGTGGTGTCTCCAGGCATTTTAAAGATATCTTTTTTAAAACTAAGCACTGAGCATATTGGGCCACCTGGCACAGCATACATGAGTCCTCTTGTTTCTTGATCTTGTTTGGGTTCTTATGATTTTTTTGTTTGCTCACTGAATTGTAGAGTTACATATTCCAACCCACTAGCATCTTTCTTTACCACAAAGTAGTCCTTTTTCAGGTCACACAGTCCTTCTTTTCCATGCCAGGCCTTGTTCAGCTAGATATTGAGCCTTACCTTGCATACTAAACCATGCGTCATTTGAGGTGACACCGCTAGGGAGAGTTTCAGTGTATTCAGATCAGTTGGGCTTATCCGCAGATGGTGTTTGGACCTGTCTTTGTGTTGTTTATAGAATGTCTCCACTGCACTCGAAAAGACATTATTTCAGCTTTTAAATGCAGAGACTGCGATGATGTTTACATTTCACCCAACATCAGGACCATTCAGATAACGTTTTAGCCCAGCATGCAGATTATTGAACCTTGATTGTGCATATTGCTGTCCATTTGATGTCCAGACTTTGGAATAAAATTGTTTAAATATTTCATTAATGGTACTGTCATTGGCAGTTTTCAAATCAATTTGTAGAACTTTGGATGACTTCCTGTCATTAAAAATGGAAAGTGTCCAAGATATGCTTTTCTGTGTGTTCACCTCATCTTTGTCCATTTCTATCTTTTCAGTTTCTTTGGCTGTTAATGAAAAGTGTTTTGGCTTGTTATCAACAGTGACTGATTTGGTGTTTTCCTCGGATGAGTGCACTGGACGTGGGTCAAATGCTGCCATCTCCTGCACGGTCCCAGATGCTGTCTTCATTCTCTCAACAGGTGGAGGCTCATTCTGAACAGGTGCATTTGTGGTAAGTACAGCCACCTCTGCAACCTCACTTCTGCAACTTGTACAACTTGCATGCACTGATGTTGCCTGCTGCCCCTCACTTGTGTTCTCTGGATTATTTCTCTCTCTTGCAGGCTCTGGTTGATATTTGGCCAGTACTGATACATCTCTGGTAGGTACTCAGGACTCAGTATTCTTTTTTTTTTTTTTTCATTGTTTCTGCCCCTAGGTCCCCGGTCAGCTGCCATCCCCATCCACCCATCCAGCCCCGTTACCTGAGATCAGGCAACTACCCCCTACTCCCACGGATTACCCCCCCATGGTGGGGCAGTGAGGAGCCCCCCCCGGCTTGGCTCAACTCACCTTCTCAGGATCCAATGTGGGGAGCACCATTCAGGGTCGGGGCCTGCGGCGGGTGAGCGGCTCATCAGTGCTTGACCAGGACCAGTTTTCCTCCTCCATTTTCACCCTTGCGTGTGGGGCTTGTAGTGACGCCAATGGAAGGAGCACGCACGCATCCGCACGCGCTCCTCCCGGCGCCTGTCCCATCATGCTCCCTTCTTTACAGCAGTGGCGCTATGTCCCCCAGCCTCCGCTAGAGGACATCCATGCAGCAACCACTGGAATCCCCCCCCCCCGGAAAGGGAGAGCAGCCCATCAGATGCTCAATCCCTCTCCTCCCCTGCCAGCTACTGGTGACCCATGCTTGTTCCCAAACACAGGTTGCCGGCGTGGCACGAAGTAAGGCGTCCAGTGCCTTAGCGCCACCGGGCTGGCAGGACTCAATATTCTTAATTAGATGGTGTGCTACATCTGCCGATGACTGCTTGTTATCATTTTTGTTCAGTAAAGACTGCTTTTTCTCTGTTGCAGGATAACGTGAAGACTGCACCATGAGAGGTATGTTTACATCTGAAAAACACATCTGAAATATTTAATGGTTGCACAGAAGATCAAAAATTACAAGCTGAATGTTCTTCTTGATCATCCACAGATGCTGAGTGAAGTGTAACTGCAAGTCACTTTTTAAAAGTAGTTTGGAATTCTATGACAGTATTAGAATTTGATCGGCATCCCCCACCCCACATGTACACTCATGCAATTTCAGATTTCTGGATTTAAAAAATGACTACAGTGAAGAATGCAATACAGTCATTTTATTTTAAGATTTTTTGGTTACACTGAGATTGATAATGAAAACACTTCACTGGTTAGGGTCAGTATTTACATTTATTGTGAAATGCTGTAATACTCATTGCAGGCTCCCCCCCCACACACACACACATTGTATGAAGCTCAGTCAACATAATTTAATTCATAGTTTCAATATATGTATTTTATTTCTTTTTTGTATAAGAATTGCATATTAAAAATTATGCAGTCACTTGGGCTGGTGGTCAGGCAGTTGGGAATTGGGGCAGGTATGCAGTCGTCAGGTGTGCAGGCAGTGTTGAGGATAGTTGGAGTCCTTTCATACTTTGTAGGCCCAAGCAGTGGTCCTTTATTAATCTGCTGCAGGTATGACCATTTCATGTAGCCACGCTGTCATTTCTTGGGCTTGGGAGGGTTGGACTCCGACTGCAGGGAAACTGAACTGTCTGCAGGGAGCACTACTATTTTAGCAGGGCCGGGTGAGTATCGGGACACCGGTGGTTGCATTTAGCACTTTTGTGAGAATTCCATATCTGTCTGACACATTTTTTTAAATTCAGGGTGTTTACTAAAGGGAATGAACTACTGCTGGGATTTTTTTTTAAAAGTTGTAATGTGGTTTTCTTCTTGCATTTTACAATTGGGTTTTCTGCAGGAGGCAATCAGCGTTGGTGACAGGAGACACAGTCAGCACTGATGTTGTTTCTATGAGTCCAGTGGGTGATAAACTCATCTTTTTGGTTTCTAAATTTTAATAAGTGTACCTTGTTACAGTGAGGGGTTGACTTTGTGGGCGTTACAATAATTTTTGTACAGTTATGCCATTACATGCTTAGTATTTTAACATTGTCCCTGTAAAAGTAAAAAAAATGGCTGCCAGAGAAAAATGCAACATTCTACTGGCACAATGATTACTATTTTTCTGTGAAGCATCCAGATTGCCAGCACTTTTTTACCCAGTGATAGTACTGTCACCATGCATGGGCCCTGACCAATCAGGATGCAGGGATTTAGGTGCCCATTTTATAAATTTAAATTAAGATATGAACTACAAAGTTCCTAATTACATAATGTGCAGTATTGCCAACATTCAGAAAAAGTAAAAAAAAAAATATTTTTCATAAAAATGCTTTTAAACTGTTATGTAACTGTATGTATTGACAACAAAATAGCATTGATACAAAAATAGTATTGACACTATGTATTTGCCATTTTTTTTGGCTGTGTTATAACTAAAAGACATAGTCATAATACTGTATACTCAAAAAGCAGTTTTGAATAATACTGATACATATGGAATAGTATCGACACACACAAGAGTATTGTTAGTTATTTACTAATGACTGGACTCCAAGCCTTCATTAAAAACAAACAAACCCCAAGCTTCTAGCCCCAATAGATTCCATGTTAGACCTTTCAAAATATAATTTCTTTAACGTGAGATAACTTTGTAACCAGTAGGGCTAGAAACTTACTTTTTTGCATATCATATCAACAGGTATAAACATGTAGCGACACATGAGAACTGTGTTGTTAGGATCTGCTCATATTGATCAGATTCCAAGTTTTCATTAAAAAAAAACCAGTTTCTGTGCCTAATAGTTCAAATGATACAGCTTTTGAAACATAATTTCAAGCATAATAAACTATCACAAAAGATTATTTTTAGAAATGGTCAGAAGATACCAGTGGTTATTTTGAATAAGAATAGCACATTCTTTTCTAGTTACAACTCTTCATTCTTATACAGGAGCTTTACCAACCAGTTTATATACCTTCACATACTGTATTCACCACATTATAGTAAACATAAACCAGGAGTCAAAATTAGCATTGACCCACTAGCCAAATGCTGGTGCATTTAATATCAGGCCTGTAACATTTTCCTTTAACTAGCCCTGCTGGCTTGTAATGGAGGGGTAACATTTCAATAAATACACCAATTGGGTCAATGGAAAAGTCTGTGGGGTCAGTAGGTTTTCTCAGTCACAAGCCCTGGTGACTAGTATATGTAGTGTTGCTTGTTTATAGTTTAGTTTAGTTTATTAGTCTAGGAATTAATACCTTTGAGCCAGGGCTCTTTTACAAAGGTTCCACATCACAAACGCTTGGATAGTATCCTGTAAATTAGTATACCACCAGATACCTGATGTTTGGCCAGACAGTGGATCTGGTCAGATAGTAGAGCTATCCGATTGCAGATCTATCCGACCATGGATCCAACCATCCCGGATCCAGGCCGGATCCCCTGGATCTGTGGTCAGATCCCTGGATCTGATGATGGATCCAACTATGGATCCCTGGATCCAACTGCAGATCCCTGAATCTGACCTTGGATAATGTCAGATCTGACCTGGGATCTGACCTCCAGCTTAGATTGGATCCTAGGCTGGATACTGCCACTATCCAATGGATCACAATCAGATCCACAAAGGCACTATCCGAGCATCACTAGTGACTAGTGGCTGCAAAACGTAGTTTCAACCCCTGATAAACAATACAAAAGAGAAAGCCAAGGTGTTACTTTGACTGCTGGGAAAAGATGAAAACCAATCCAACTACAGACCCATCTCACCCTCTCTGACTCCCCCACCCCATTACTGAGAGGTTCATCCACATAAAATCACCAGCTGCTTATACCAATGTCAACTACTAATTCCATAGCAATCTGCCTTCTGCACAAGCCCCTCTAGCACAACAGCAATGCTAAGTGATTAGTGACATCCCAACTGCTACAGAGAAAGGTCACTTCTCTGGTGTCATCTTGATTGAATATACAAATGCATTTGACCATGTCAATTATCAGCTTCTCATCAGTGAGCTCTGTGAGCCTCTTGACTTCAGTGGTCCTACCATCAACCAGATGGCTAAACCCCTCCAGCAGGGCATCCCCAAAGATTAGTTTTGGTCCCTTGTTGTTCTACATGTTTGTAAATAACCACTACTGTGGAGTGCAGCCACAGTTAAGCCCACATGTATGTAGATAACCCTGTCTTGTACTGCAGTGTTTCCTTCATAACCTGTCAGAGATTGCCTGTAAGCTGACTGAAACAGGTTGTAGCAAATAACTTCAATCTCAATGCTGCCAAAACCAAAATCATGATTTTTGGCCCATTCCACCAACTCTGAAAGTACTCTCCCACCTCCATATTCACATCAAAAAATGATCTTTTTAAGCCCCTTGTACTGCTGTAAGGCCCACAGCTTGCGTATAAAAAACATGCAAACCACACAGCTCTCATAGTGGGTCTCAGATTAGGGGGCTAGTACTAGTAGCTGCCCATACTCACACACATGGAAGCAAGTTGTCAAGCAATACCTCTTCTATCCTAGACTGTGGTGATGTAGACTTCTTCACAGTCTCCAAGTGTACATTGCATAAAGCAGATTTCCTCTTAACTGGACTCTGCAGATTTGTCTTCAGCTGTAACCCCAAAACACATCACTGCTCAATCTAAGAGTAGCTACAGTTGCAAAGTCCAGTAGTATGAAGGGAGGCCCAGTGGTTGACACTTTTCACTGATATATTTACAGTACAGCATTCTTCTATCTCACTTCCGCTTTTATAGCAACCCCAAACCCCAACTCCCTTAGATCGGTTGGAAACCACCTGGGCTGTCTCAAATTAAAGGAAAACTCCATGTTAAAATCAGAAAAAGATATGTAGTAGTCTTTTTTTTTCTGTGTTCTAACCAGTTCCCAGTATTTTCTTTTCCTCTGGCTGTGAGAGATGTTTTTTCTAACTTTCCCTAACTGTTTTATTGCCCTTGGAGGCTGCCATTCTGGTTTCTTTTATGGCCTCTAGTCTTCCCAGAGTACCCTTTGGTGTGATGTCTAATTGCCCCTGCAGGAAGCCAGTGTCTTGTTACAGGGTCTGTCACAGCTCAGCCACAGAGAAAATACGTCTTCCAGAGAAGACAAACTGCTAGATTTTGGGTGAGTGTAATCATTATTATTTTTTGATTTCAGTACCTTGTCCTGCTATGCTCTGCTGTGTGTGTGTGTGTGAGAATCATGTCACTGTTTACTCTATTCCTCTCAGTCACTTTCAGTTTTTGCACCAGTACTAAGTAGCAAAAATTGAACATCAACTTATAGGTTGTAACATAGCAGGACAAGGTACTAATATCAAAAAATAATAATGATTACACTCACCCAAAATCTAGCAGTGTGACTTCTTCTCTGAAAGAAGTATTATATTTGTGGCTGAGCTGTGACAGACCCTGCTAAATCTAG
Organism: Neoceratodus forsteri; assembly: GCA_016271365.2. Taxonomy (NCBI): domain Eukaryota; kingdom Metazoa; phylum Chordata; order Ceratodontiformes; family Ceratodontidae; genus Neoceratodus; species Neoceratodus forsteri. The sequence goes on along the minus strand of CM028131.1, from coordinate 1,225,855,453 downwards.
GGGCATAGCTACATCAGTGTCACATGAACCAGGGTGCATCATAGTAGAAAGAAAGCCAATAAACCTATTTGTGATGGAGATCCCCAGGGGTCGTAAAACTACCATACAGCTAGCAGGCTAATTTAGGAAAAACTCCTAATCACTGACAGAGGGAAGGACACACTAGGACTTAACATACATATCAAAACACTCTACATAACATATGTTTTTGCACATTCTGGGTGGACTTCTCCTTTAAAGGAAATACTGTAGCAGGTGAGCTGTTGCCTCCTCTGGGTCAAATAGCTTGAACAGGATATTAAATCCACTCAAGATAACCCAACACATGGACTCTTTAGATTCTTCTGTCAGATCCACTTCACATATTCCTGCCAATGTACAACTGAACACCTAATTCTGATGTAAACAATAGTCTATACATGTATATAGTCTTAGTCTTATAGGGACCTGAACTCAGAAGGAGAAAGCCATGACACCTGCCCCATAGGTGCCACTGAGCCAGCACCATCGGCAGGCAGCAGTGGATGCAGGTTGCAGGGTGCAAGTGATGCTGGGAATGGTTCCTGGACACCACGGCAGTCCCCTGGTACCTGGCCCCCCACGTTGAGGCAGGCTGCTGCCCACTGATGGTGCTGGTGAACTGGCATCTATGGGGCAGGTGCCAGGGCTGTATCCTTCTGAGGCAGAGTCCTGGTCCCTGTCTGCCAGCCCCCTTTACCCGGGTCAATTGACTGTCTCTGATAGCACAGGGCACCCTCGCAGGGTGCCACTTAAATCCCCGCACATTGCAGCTGTGCCCCTGTTGCCCCCTAGGGCACCCTCGTGCTCCTTATGCTCCCAGTCCCCTTCTGGCAGGTATATTTACTCCCTATACTTTTGTGACCCCTCGAGTGCTCCGCTGGGTGGGGGAGGTTGATGGAGCCTTCTGCCAAACTCTGCAGGTGCACCACCTGTCCAATGCAACCCTGCAGATCCGGCAAATCTCAGGTCTTGGGTGCAGGGACCCTCATTTTTAAAAAAATGCAGTGTAGGGTCCCTGACGCATCCCAAAATTGCTGCAGCCCTAAATCGCCACAAATTGTGGCAGTCTAAGGACTCTTTGATAATTGAGCCCATAATCTTTGACATGTCTAGTCATCCAAATGTTTAGGTATTGTGCATTTCCAGAGAAATGTCTCCTTAGAGTGGGCAGGGACACCACCTAGATTTCTGTGAGTTATAATATCTGGTGATGTCCTTGCAGACTCATGGGGAGACCAAGTCTGCAAAAACACAACAGTTCAAAACTGAGAATACATTTTGCCGGCTAAACTACTGTAAGTCTGAAATTCCATAGCCCCTTTAAAAATCCAGCCTTAAACATGCATCTTTACTACTAGAAGATAAAGAATCCAACTGGCAGTAACCCAGTGCTGTGGTGTTCCTAGATGGCGTTCAAGAGAATCCCTCAACAATTGCTAAATATACCCTGCAGTAAAACTTCAAACTATACATGCCAACTCAGCAGTTTCTATTGAATGGTAACTCTTACAGCATCAACAAAATCTGCAGCTGACGCACCCATTGCCAAAAGCTATTGCTGCCTTGGGGAAGTTCAGGATATGTGTTAAAGAAAATATATTTGTTTTGTGCTTGTGCTTTCTTACAACTATTGGACATGGCAAAATGCTGTAGCTTAAATACTATATAGTATGTGAATGGAACATGTAAATAACATCGAGTCATTTTCTGTGACACACATGACCTAAATACATGATGGTAATATTTTTGACAATAAAGGCAGCTGTTTTGTTTCCCGTTGGGGTATTTCTGAAACATGTTAGGACACTGCAGCGGCTGGCATAGTTGGCAACCCAGGTTTATACTCTGAGCCCAGGATCATGCATTCCCCAGACTCTTTCTCCCTCTGGGGTGCATTGCTTGAACTGCTGACTGAGATACTGCTACAGTAACAAGAAGGTGACAATAGGTGGCACTGCTGCTAGCAGAGGTCCAGTCTTGCATGCTTTTCTGCAAAAGCCCATACCTGCTCCCAGAATTGGTAGCCACTTTACCTTTTCTTGAAACTTATAGTTTATTCACACTTTCTCAGTACAAAAGACAAAATAAAACATTTCTGCATGTTTTCGTACAAATCATTACCTGTACGAGCATTAGTACATAGAAAATGGTACGTTGGTTATGGCAGTTAGACAATCATTTCCTGGAGTAAAACACTAATGGTACAATACCTGTTTATGTTACAGGTTTACCCTTAAAAATAGCTGTGCCCCACAGAATCCCCCTCCCCGGTTCTCAAAACCATGATTCTAAATCAGAGAATACGCTTCTAAGGGCAAACTGTTTCTTTTTTCTTACATGTGCATTATCCACCCTGTCCATCAATGCTGAAACAATAAAGGCTGGTTGCATAAACTATGTCAATCAATCAATCAATCACTCTATCTTTATTTAGCCAGGTGAAACTCCATTGAGCAAGCTCATTTTCAAGGAGGACCTGGTAGGTACAGAATAAATAATACAGAAGCAAAGTAGAACATATAGCACAAATGGACATAGTAATACAATACATAGCATTATACAATGGCAAAAAAAAATCCTGGACTCTGATTGGTCAGTCTTGGGCTGGACCCGTGATGTTAATCAGCACAACATCACGGGTCTAGTCTCAGCCTCACTGTGAACCTGGAGATGATTTTTGGGATGATGAGCTTTTTTTTTTGCATCTCCTCTTATGAAACAAAAATATTTTTCCACACTAATAAAAACATTCTTTAAAATTATTTTTTTACTTTATATATAACAATGAGCCATTGTATAATAACAATAATGCCCTCCAGGGTGTGTGTCGTTTGGGATAACATCACGCCTCAGTTGTTGGACGCACTAGGCCTGGGGCCTCGTGCCCAACCACCTGAGACGTGACGTTATCCCAGCACGACACACACCCTGTCGGGCATTATTGTTTAAATAAAAAACAGGGTACAAGGATAATCAATGAGGCCAGGTCGTAAGGTGAAGCCTCATCCCAGTAAACAGTACAGTAGAGAGGTAAAAGCAAGTCAGCACCAATGTGCCAAACTAGTGAATTTAGACACAGATAGCTCTAGTAGAGCAGAGTTAATGCTAGTGACAGTGCAAGCTGGGGGCTCAGCAGCAAGCAGAAAGCAACGATGAATCCAGGAACATGGCTTAGGGTAATTCTAACGAGAGGATAGAAAGCGTAGAGGGTTGACTGTAAGAATAGCAATGTATGGCTACAGTTTAGCAACAGGGAGGGCACTGACAAGGCTCCGAGAAGTATCTTGAATAGAGTGACTTGAATTCCGCAAAACCAATAGGATGCACCAATTTTATGGATTTCTGGATGTTGTTCCACTGCTGGGGCAGCACATAACTGAAGGAGGCTCTGCCAAAATGGGAAAAGACTTTAGGCACATCTCACTAGCTATGTGTGATGTTTTCTGTTCTGTGAACTTTTATAAGGATGTCCTCCCATTGTGTTAGGGTGAGAGGGGTGGGTTATAACCATGGCAGCCACATCACCATTACTAAGTAAGTTAGTTTGCAGAGTATTGCTACTGTTCACATGACTGCAACTTTCCTGCTGCTTCTCTGGAAATCAGCCTTGTTAGAGGTGTGCTGCCAAACATTGGGGGGGGGGGGTCAGTGCAGAGACCCCTAAATATAAAGAGCAAATGTAAAGTAAGGAGGATTCAGCAGGTATTGGCTGGGGCTACAGGGCTGAATCTTAAATACCATTTACTGTATGTGTCTGGGGGGAATTTCTGGAATTGGGAGGGGAGGATGTTGATAGAGGCCAACAGTGAGTATTTCTTAGGACTTTTGGGAGTGGTGAGAGAGGAGAATGCTAGTTTTGTTGTTTTGAGAGGGGGAGTGGGGTGCTATCAAATAGTGTACAGTTTTTATTTACATTATACTTCTGGATAGGACAAGGATGGATACATTTTCCAAATACAGTAGCATGAATTCCCTTCAGAAAATGTATCGATGTCTACCCCAGTACGGGTAATGTATCATCTGAGATAACTGCTCAAGAACAAAATCAAGATCTCTGGGAATATCCTGAAAGCATGATGGATTATCTGGGCTCTCTTAACTACTTTTTGCAATTACTGTATTAGCTGTGTGTGTCGATTTGTAGTCAACTTTTAAATGTATGACCTCCCCCCCCCCCCACACACACTGAAATGTGCTTCTACTTGTCACATTTACAAGCAGGACTATAGTAACCAAGAGAAATCTAGAGGAGTATTCTGTGAGGATCTGGCAAACTGTTCATGCCACTGATTTTATTTACCTGTTATTACTTTTGAACTGGGTATCATGCTAGAACTATTCATTGCCTAACCCTTATTTGTATTTCCTTGTGACATTTATCTTCACATTTGCTGCCACTTGTATCTAGGAAAGCTTCTCAACAAACTAGAGGAGTGGTTGAGTATGGCAGCTGGGTTTCAATGCCAAAAAGTACAAAATAATGCACTTAGGGCACAGAAACCCAGGGGCAGAGTACAAAATGGGTGGAGTGGTATTGATGACCACCAGGCAGGAAAGAGACCTGGGGGTAATCATACTGGATGACCTAAAGGTGGCCACACAGTGCAGCAAGGCAGTAGAGAGGGCGAGTGGAATGCTGGGGTGCATAGGGAGGGGTATCACTAGCAATAAAGATCGCTGGTAAGTCCCACCTAGAGTACTGTGTCATGTTCTGAAGAGCACATCTCCAGAAGGACATAGAATGGAAGTGGTCCAGAGAAGGGCAACTAAAATGGTGCAGGGTCTGCATCAAAAGCCCTACGAGGAGAGACTAAAGGACCTCAACATGTATGCCCTGGAACACAAGAGGGACAGGAGGATATGACAGAGACCCTTAAATACTTCACGTGGGGTAAATAAGGAACAGAAGAGGAGTATTTTCAGAAGAAAAAGTGCTCAAAAAAACCCGGACATGCTATGAAGCTGGAGGGGGTATATTCAGGAGAGATTTGAGGAAGTACTTCTTCAGGGAATGAGTCATGACTTCCTGGAACAGCCTTCCATCGAAGTGTTGGGGCTCAAGAATGCATGGTATAAGCACAGGAGAATCAGCGGAAAGGAAGGGGGGGAGGAGAAAGAGCTGTAGATTGGGCATGGTCTGCGGTAATAGTGTAGGTAGGGAGAAATGGGCAGACTGGATGGGCCAAGTGGTTCTTAACTGCTGTCAAATTCTATGTTTCTACTTAAGGAAAATTAACCATTTTTTTCTGGAAGAGAACAAAAGACTTAATAACCAAATTATACGATTTGCAGAAAGATGAATCTAGCTGAAGGGGGACATGAATCTGGATGGCTGAGTAGCCGCCGATCTGAAGGAGGATTTTAAGGCTTGACAACGTCTAAAAATGGTATGCTATCATTACCTTAATTTTATACCCCAAATAGTACTTTTTTTGGTGAAGTTTACCCTTGGTTCCCAAGTGATTTTGTCTCCTTGCAGTGTGTGTAAGGCCCAGAACACAGACAAGGAATAGGGTGGACCGCTGGATTTGTCAGGTGGGTTCCTTCAGGTAACCAGGGAGAACCAGAGGAGTAGGCAGGCACCAACACAGCATTAGTGACAGTAGGAACATCTATTGCTATGGAGGACTGGCGAGTTGCATGAAGCAACAGAAAGTGAAGGATGCAAGAGGCACTGGACGAGAGAGAGTCCAGTGACACGGCCTAAGATTTTGGAGCAGACAGTATGATTCATGACTGCTACTGAATTTGGTCCAGAGTGAGAATTTGTTGGGTCTTTCTCTTTATGTTCAGCTGTAAGGTAGTATGAGTGAGCTGGTAGAAACTCAGTGCAATCTGAATGGTTTAGACGATTTTAGTTTTCCCCCTTGTGTTTCTCTTCATCAGGTCACCAGCGTGGTGACATCAGTATGTTTCTGATGCATCATGCTCAGAGACACCAGCACGGCAATGTCAGCAGGTAGGCCGGGCTGTGCAAGACCAAGTGGAAGGATGTCCTTAAAATCCATGTGGGTACAAACAGAGAGTGTCACTGCTGGTTAACAGGCAGGATGCTGCAAGGCTCCACAGATTCCGTGGGGTAAGAGTTTTTGGTCTATAAATCCCAACAATGGGACAAATTTTCCAGTGGAGCCCAGGAACGACGTAGCATGCGGCAAAGGTGAGTCTTGTGCCACAGAACCTTGTGGTAATGTGCTTGCATCAGAATATCCAAGACACGGCAAAAAAACAGCAGTCTGACGCAAAGACGCAGCAGCTGCCTGCCCCATAAATATGATGCATGGGGCAATGATGGGCATTGGCTGCATCAACCAGGAAGTAGACCCAGCGAGAATGTCACAGCAGAGTGGAAGGTATGGGACAAAGGCCCGGAGCATGAGAAGGAAGGATGCCAGGGGCACAGAGGTGGGCAGGAGAAGGAGAGAGGAGGAAGAGAGCAGTATGGAGGAGAGGGGAAATACTGTGATGTTGGATGGCAGGCAACAGTGACTGGAAGAACAGCGGGTCACTGTCCATGACTGATGGTCATGGCGGTAGTGCCCTGGCAGTGGGTAGGAGACATAGAGGATGCAAGGCAATTGAAAGGGGACAGGCAGAGCGTAATGCACAGTGGGCACAGGATGCTGCATCCACAGATGAGGACAGTGAAACTGCCCCATCAACAGCCAGATGGAGAAGATAGGTGGTGCCTGAAAGGGGACACACAGAGTGCAGGGCACAGAGGGCAGAGGAAGCTGCAGCCACAGATAAGGATGGTGGGACTGCCCCTGCAGCGGCTATGGGACAGAGAAGAGGGGTGGTGCCTGAAAGGGCAGCCACAGATGGCACAAGAGGACAATGCAACAGTGGATTATGGTGGGGATGGCCAGGCAGCAGGCAGTAGAAGGAGACACATAGCACAGGAGAGAGGGAAGGAATAGAGCAGGTGAGATCAAGGGTAGGCAATGACAGCCCTGCACTAGGGGTTGGCAGTGACACTGGAGCAGGGCAGGTCAGAAGGAGGACTGCAGATGCCAGCAGTGGTACAGAGAATGAAAGCACAGCAGGTGTGGCTGAGGACAGGACACTAGAAGTGGGAACATGGGCAAGGTCCCACTGGCTACCCAATCACAGCAGAAATCAGAATTTCACAAGGGCAGAAACAGAGGTTCTAGTGGAGGAGGTGGAGGGCCAACATGTACTGCAGGGGAGGGGGGTGACAAGGAGCTGAGGGACAGGAGGAGACAGGCATGGGACGAGGTAGCCATGAATGCTGTGGGGTCTGTGAGGTGCAGTAATCGGGAACTTCAGAAGTGGTATAACGATGTGAAGTGCCACAGCAAGGAGAAACTTTCATACAACAGGCGGTGCAGCAGTGGCACTGGCGGTGGACTGACACAGCTCCTGACCCTGACTGGCCCTGAATGGCAGCTGACAGCGCATCTGAGACCCAGCATGATACAGGGGGACACAAACCTAGACCGGTATAGGCTGCAGCATACATCGCTAGGTGTGAAGGCATGGGTTGGCATAGGGAGAAACAGACACAATGAGCATGAGACAGGCCGCACATGCCACAACAGCACGTGTGGTCAGGGGTGTCATGGCTGGCACAGTGGTGAAAAACACAACACTGTGAAGGACCACATGGCCCCACCACTGTAACCACATGCATGCATAGCGGTACACTGTACAAGTGCCAACACCACTGCATGACACTGCAATCGACAACAGTACACACGCAGCCACAAGTGTCCCACCAGTGCGTGTGCATGGCCTGCACATCAGGCATGAGCATCGCTGAAGGCAACACCCAAGCATCACCATGGCATGCAAATGGTCGCATGCATTACATTATGGCCACACATGTCGGTACCATACCATACCACTGTGCATATGTGCACAGCTCAGTACGAGTGGGACGTTGAGACATGCAACACAGGGGCACACATGGGTGTGCCAGTGAACACACAACATGTAATGCTGTGCCCCTTACCTGCAGATGGACATGCAGATGACAACAACAGGGACACCAACGACAGCAGCAGTAGTTGGCGGTGACAGCAGCAGCAGAAGCAGCAGCATATGCAAAGCAGACCAACAACAGCAACATGAATGGCAGCAACAGCAGGAGGTGACAGCACACAGCAACACTGACACTGGGTCCGGTGGTACGCAGGGGGATGATGACCAAGACTACACAGGTGCAAACAGTGACACAACATGCCTGGATGAGGTGCCATGCTTCACTGGCAGTGTGCACAGCGCCACACAGGACATGCACACCGATGCAGAGCTGGCCGACAATAGCAGTGATGCAGCAGGAAGCATACGGAGTACATTGTAAAGCAGCAGCCCCTTGTTGTGGGCACAGCATGTGGCCACACCACAGCCACAGCATGGTAGTGAGGTGCCATCACCGCTACTGGATGCAGACCTAGGCCAGTACTGCCAGGAGGTCATACAAGCTGAGGCGTCAATGGCCTCAGACCTACGGAAACTACGCAGTGCAGTCGAGGCACAGAACACACATGCAGACCAACAGCTCACTAGCATTGGGGAGGCTGTGGGTGCGGTATGGGACACCATGGTGGAAGCCAGCCAGAGCACACACAAAAGTGCAACCTGGAGCTCCTCGCAGCACTGCATGTTATAAGGACCTGTTCCCAGTGGCAGGTGTCCACCCTTGAGGACGTGGCCGCAATGATTGAGCGCAACACAGAACAGCAAAGGGAACTGGTGGAGCTGCAGCAGGCACAGACACAGGCTGCAGCAACCATAGCCAGTGCCCTACAGGACATAGCCCAGACCATGCGACACAGGCAGCCGCATAGTGGGACGGCACATGGCACAGGCACACAGGCCCACATCTACACCAGTGCCGCACATGGCCCACACTGCAGCACCGACAATGCCATACACATAGACCGGTAGCCCAGAGACACACAATACCTGACACCAGCCATCTCTGACCTGACTGTCACCTGGTACATGGGTACATACAGCAGCATAGCAGCATCATGCCAATATGACAGTGGCACCTGACATGGCCCTGATGCACAGCAACATGTGTCCAGCCATGCCCACAGTGTGCCCACACATGACATAGACATAGAAGTCTACAACGGACCATGCCCATGGCTTATGAGAGCAGTATACAGCCAGACCAGCATGGACATGCAGCATACCTGATGCACGGCTAACACCGTACACAGTGTTCCTGTGTACAAAATGCAGAGATATATGGGGCCACATGCAGACATAATGGTTACAGACAATGCACAGTGGAACACCACATATGGCTCATACACAGCAGACATGACAGGGCACATTGCAATGGGTTTGGGCACACAGGGCAATGCACCCATGGTGGAACACACGGTGCCACACTCACAGCCACCTATGATCACCATGGCCTCGTCGCTAACAGTCATGCAGCCACAGCTGACATGCAGTGACACACCTGCAGCAGTGGTACAGCCAGCAAGACACACATCACTGGGACACACCACATATGCAGGATAACTATGTGTACAAGCAGCATGAGGGTGGTGCGACACTACAGTCCACACTGTGCATGGCAACACCAGAGGCCGATGCAACTGTCCAGCAGCATTGTGGGACTGACAGAGCAAAGCCAAAGGCTGCCAGTAGACTGCAGTGGGAGAACAGTCAGGCGCATGGGGCAACATCGCACAGCGTGCCACCTCGCCAAGGACACAAGGGTAAATGTGTGTACACACACTAGTGGACACAGGCACCACAGCTGCACTGGCAGAGGAACACACAGTCAATGGTGATCAGTACACCACAGGATGGACTGACAGTACAAGCATGGCCTCCCTGGACTCTGCTGGACATATGTCACACTGCATGAGGGGTCGTGCCAGCACGGCTGCATGTGAGGGTGGCCCCATAACCGTTGGGGACAGCAGCACACAGGACATGTCTCAGGCCAACACCAATGCAGCTGCACAACCAGCCCACACAGGCCGTGGACGGAACAGGAAGAGGAGGAGACACCAACAGACACCACAAATGGAGCTGGACCAAGTGAGGGACGATGCATCCAGACGCTGTTGTGAGTGGGCTGGCTGGCCAACAGCAACCAGTCCCCAGCAATAAGCTACTGTGATGTTCTAAATGTCTGGCAGTCTCCAGTGACACATGCAGTGCTGCATCTAATTAAATGACACACATGTGTTGGACACACCACAGGACATGACGACCTGTGCACTGCACATTCAACAGACACACATGCACGCACACACACTATGGCATGCGCACTGTGAAATAGCACATGTGGGTGTCACTATAGCAAGTGGATACACATGATATCGCATGCAGACAGCAGTGCACTCATGCACTGGCCATGATGGTCCATAGTACACCATGCCCATGCATCACACAGTGAAGGTGGCACTGTAACAGAACATCTGGATGCCTTGCACAGCAGCATGATGCTACCATGCTAAGCATGTCTGTGCCTGGTGGGCACACGTGCCCATGCCAATGTCATGCAGGACATGTGGATCAAACAGCTTGTCGGCACTGTGACATCCTGGTGTTCTGCAAAGCAGGTATAGGGAGCCAGGAAGATGGGCGGATCAGTGGCCATGGGTCCCAGTGGTTTCCTCCACCAGGGTTTTTTCCTCTCCTGTGTGCCACCGACCACATACCCTGTGCACGGGTGTCTGCCCATGCACACCAATAACCATCCCACTAGGAGCATAACCCCAATGCACACCTGCTTGCACAGTGGTACTGATAGTATGGCCATGGGGCACACAGCATATGGACCTGTCCCAACTACACACCAACACCAGTGCATATCACACTTCACACCACACAGCAGTATTTGGTTCCCATGGCCCAAGAACCACACAGCACACAAACAGTGTCCATCGAGTCTGATGGTTTATTGAACAAGCAAACAACATACAGCCATATCAAAGGCTAACAGAGCACTTAAAACACACAACAATCAAGGATCTGTGCATATACACAACAACCTGAAGCACAATGTAATACAACAGTGGGTATATATGTGACACCCACACTATCATGGGTAAATACAAACACTATACTACAGCCCTAAATAAAGCATGCATCGGTGGAACACACAAAGAGTAACCACGTCCGCTGTGGACCAGCCTATGACTGCGCACCATACCTGTCAAGTGTCCCCAGTGCAGTCTGAACTGACTCCTGTAGTGCAGGCAGCTTCATGGCAATGTCCCTCATCTGCCTACATAGTGTCCCAACAAAATCATCCATGTCCCCACCATCCTCAGGCCTGGTCTTGGACACACACTGCCACAGCCACCCCTCCGACCCCTCACATGCATGGCCATTGTCGCCCGTATTGTCTGTGGGTGGCAACATATCAGCATGCACATCTGTTGAAAGTGCACCAGTACCATTGTGCGACAGTGTGGGTATTGGCGTGACTGGCCCTGATGTGGCATGTGCATGCTGTCTCTGTGTCCCCTGTAGTTGATGCACAGTCCCAGGACTGCCCCCAGCTGTACCATCAGCAAGTCCCCCTTGTGCCACATTATCCACAGAGGCATTGTTGTCCTGTTCACAGTGCATCTGTCATGTCCTCTCGGCATACTGCCATGCCTCCTTGCGCTTCAGTTCTGCCATGACCTGTTGCAGATTCCTTAGGTGGACACATGCAGGGTCCTTTGTGTCATTCTCTGTGTAATGACATGATGGGACATAGCTAAGTGCACTTGTTGGACACCTCCAACACAACTGTGCAACACAGGTTGTCTGGCAATGTGTATGACCATCAATATGCCTGGCATGCCTGCTCTGTGCGGGTCCACCATGCTGTCCATGCAGCACCGCCATGTGGTACGTGTGGTCCTTGCCGCCATACCTGTGATGAACAATGCATGGTGCTGCAACCCCAGTGCTGAGGTGGCTGGCACAGCATGGCACACCATCACAGTAGTGCACACACAGGACTGCACACATGCCATCGGCTGCCGTGACAGTGGCATGGTGTATCCCTACCAGTAATGTATGCCGATGTGCGTGTGTGCATTACATGCACACCCAGCGCCGGAGCACATTGACTGCATGGGACACTGGTCACAGCCTCAGATGCATATGCATGGTACGACAGTGCCCTATGTAGGACACGTGTCCCACACACACTGTTGCTGTGTAACATGTGAGTACATGTGGTGCCACTGGGTACACACAGGAACGCTCGTGTTGTGACACAGCACGCAGGACCATGCTGATGCCATGTCACACATGTGCAGCCATGGCAATCTGGACACTGTGTTAATGGGCAATGTACTATGTATGACAGGCTAACATCTACCTTGTGATGTATCTGCAGGTGCGTCATGGCTTGTGACATTGTCCATGTTGCTGGTGACGTCCACTCCTGCTGCCTCTGCAGACACTCCCAGTTCAGCATCTGTGAGGACATGCATAGTACAGAGGTCAGTACACACCTCTACATAAAATAATTGCTGTTAGCACATGATGCAGGTAGTGTGCATGCACGCCACCCTTGCGACACTCACTTCTTTGCCTGTGGTGTCCTCCTCACATGGCGATGTCTGCCTCCATGGCCTGGTCCCTAAGGTGCTGCAGTATGTTGGGCTCCCCGAAGGACATATTGTTAATCTTATGCTTCAGCTGGCATATTGTGGGAGATATACCAAACTGTGCATAAAGCTTATTGGGGATGACGTGGCACATCCTGTCACACTCCTTGGATGTGTGACACTTGGGGGCATTATCACCCGTGCCCATTTCTGGACACAGCTCACAAGTAGCACTGTCTCTGCATCTGTGAAGTTGGGGCATCTGATATGTCTGCTGGCCATCATTAGGTAGTGTTGCGCCTATACTGCAGGTGCCCTGTGCTGATATCCCAATGTGCAATGGAATACACCCAACTACAGTGTAACAACACAATGTCCTATGCAATGGCAGCCGGCCAGTAGCGGTACAGGGGTGTAGGACAACACAGGCCCAATTGATCAATGGAGAGGCACGTGTGTTGCATGTGGCAGTTTCCGGGAGCGGAATAGCACAGGGCTGGTGTGATCACAGGCAAAGGCTGCACCTAGCATGTGTTAGTGTATGACCCAGATGCTGTAGCAGGATGAGCGCATCGACTGCGGTGCAACTGTGCCCCTGCAAATGGCCGTAACCTAACTGTGGTGCAAATGCATAAAATATGGCTCCTTTGCTTCACCGTGTGGTGTTTGACACACAGAGCGGTGGACTGACACAATAATGTCAATTCTGTTGCAGGACGCAACAGTGCAGCATAAACGTGTGCCCTGGGAGCATGGATGATGCCAGATACTGGTGTTATGTGACAGGTGGCAGCCGGCAAGTGGTAACTGCTGTCACCGATGCTGTTGAGGGGCAAGTGCGTAGACTGCATTGTGATTGTGGACCTGCACACAGCGGTGAATAGAATGTGGTGCAATTGCATCACTGAGGGGTCCACTGCATCACTATGTGGTTTGTGATGTACACAGCGGTGGAAGCGATGCAATCACGGCACAGCTGTTGCCCAACAAAGCAGTTCGACATACACATGTGCCCTGTGAGCACTGGCGCTGACAGGTACTGGGGTGTTGCGCAGACACCTGTCAGCAGTGATGCTGGATGACACACTAGCAGCAGGGTTGGGCTTTGGGAATGTGCAGACCACCAGGGATACACAGCATACAGCAGCAGGCATGTGGTGGAGGGGTCATCCATGCAGGGATGGTGTGACATGCGGCGTGGGCGTGGCCTCTGTGGTGATGGCATATGGCACACAGGACTGCATGTGTCCCTGGGACTATGTCCGCTGTGTGGCTGTCAACCAGGATTGCAGTCACTGGTGCAGCATGCTACAGTACGTGACCACATGCAAGGGCACATATTGGTGATGAAGCGGCTGATACCATGCACTGTCATGAGCATGGGAACATGTGTTGGCATGCTGTGGGTGTACCTCTGACCATGTATGTCGTGGACTATGGTGGCGTTGGTGACAGTGCAGGTGTGATGCACGTGTATGACTGCATATGCATGTTGGCATTGGCAGGCGTGTTCTCATGCCACGTGCGTTGTGTACTGTGCCTTCCAGCTGGGCCATGACATGCAATGACTCCGCATTGCCATGTGCGTGGAGGGTGGTGTTTTCCAGGTGTGGATGTAGCAAGCGGGTGTTGGCATGGCAATGTGTGACATGTCCGGCCAGTGGTTCCCTTGTCATGCACCACTATCCCATATGGTATGCATGTCTGTGTGCATCTGCAGGCCCATATGTACTGCCAACCTGTAATTGGTTATGTTCATGTGTTGTATGGCCATGCATACAGTACACATGTGTGACGTATTGCAAACAGGGTTCTCAGTGTCATGGCTCACGCCACATCACCCATGCATGTGGCCTTGCACCTGTCATGGCATGCCTGTCAACTACCTTGCCGTTTGTAGAGCCATGCACTGCACATGTGGGTGCCAGTGCACAGGGATGGGGATGACATTGTGTTGTACATGCTGTATTGGCACACAGTGCACACACTTGGGCCGGACCAGTATGGCGCAGTGTGCGTGACAGTGGCACTGGTGGTCCGCACTCAATTCCAGTATTGTTGACATGTCCACATGTGGCATTACTGTCACACACTGACAGTGTGTGCCTGAGCATCGTCCTGTATGCCACATGCGTTTGAGCCACCTGCATTGCTGTCAGACATTGCGGTCCGTGGTTGTAGTGCTACTGCCTGGGTACAGCTGTCACACATAGCACACATGTATCATTATGCACAGTTGAATGCAGTCTGGCGACCATCCCAGGTGGTAGCGTGTCCCTCTGCGATGCCTCTGTGCTGGACTGTGACCTGGTGTCCTCCCCCCTGGGTGTATGCTGTTGATGTTGTGCATGCATACAATATGCATGCAGCACTGTGGCAGTGGTCCATGTGGTGTGGCCAGGCTATGTGTGTCACTGCCTGTTGTCGTCTTGTTGCAAGCGGCTGCCACTGTATGCCGCTGTCTCACTCAAAGTGGTTTTGGACAAGCATTGCCCGTGTCCATTGGCCTGCAGCCGCATGTGTTGCGGCATTGCCATGTAGATCCCCAGCATTGCTGGCATCCATGTCACTGGCTCAAAGGTACTTGTAATCCTAGACTCAAATAAATAAATAAATCATTGGGCAGGTGTATGTGATGTGCAATTGCTATGTTGCGCAATATGCAGCATGCAATGAAGATCCTGCACACCGTGGCTGGGGCATACTGCAGCACACTGCCTGAACGGTCGAGACAATGGATGCTCAACTTTTTTTTTTTTCTTTACACATCTTTTTCCCTCCAGTCATGGTCTGTGGAGCCTCTCTTAGGCATCCTGCCTACTCCTTCCCTGCCTGAAGTCCTCCTACCTGTGCCTTCTCTCTCCTCCTTCCCCAGCCACTGTCAGTACACCCAGCTTAACCCCTCCAGGGTGGGGCCGCCCCTCCACTTTGGGCGCTCTAATGGACAGACTCTAACATGGCTGAGGACCTTGGCTGGAGGAACCTGGGAGGCCAGGTAGGATGGACCCGGCCGTAGGCATGGGAGCAGGTGCCATCACCTACCCAGCAGACTGGGCTTTTCCCTGTTCTGGTGTGTACTCCTCCCACCCTCCCATGTGTGTGCACGATCCCGATGCACAGCAACCCCTACCTGCATCAGGCCATGCTCAGTAAGTGCTGCCCAGCATCCTACAGCACCACTGGTCTCCACCAGGGGCCGCTGGCACACTGGGTGATCCCCAACCTCCCTCCCCGGGAAGGAGAGCAGTCTGCCAGTGCTCAATCCTATCCCACCCCTGCCATCCCCCAGCAGCCCGAGCTCGCTCCCGAACTCGGGTTGCCGGCGTGGTGCAACGTGTGGTGTCCAGCGCCTCAACCCTCAGCACCACTGGGCTGGCTAATGGATGAGCATCTTTAGGAGGCTGAATGTTCACTCAATCACAGAACGCGTTGTTGCGTGCACCTCATTGTAACGTCTGTCGCCTTCTGTAGCTGATGTCCTGAAGGGTGTCATCAGCCAGGGCTGGAGAGGGATCCACTGTCACCTGTGGAGACATAAGTCACTATTAGCATCCATGTGCCATGGCGCCTATTTCACATGTGTGTCTCTGTGTACCTGGTGTGTTCCAGCAGTGCATGCATGGCAGTGTGGTGTGGTGTGCTGCTATCTGGGGGTGGTGCACATTCCCAGGTGTGCTTCTCTGTGTGACTGTTCCATGTCCACAACCCCCCTTCCCCCGTTTCCCTGTGGGGCCCACCACTGTGGCTGTGTCACTGTGCCGAGCGCAGCACACCACCTATATGGGTTGTGCAGCCATGTGCCAGTGTACGCTTGCACCACATGGTGGCGGGGGCATGTTGTGGCATCACGCTACTGTATGCTTGCCTGCTCCTGTGATGTGTGTCAATGCAGGCTGCGCACTACCCTTCTACCTCTGTGTGTGCCTGTCATTATCCATAGCATGTGTCTGGTGCCATGGTTGTGCACACTGACTTGATGTCTGCAACAGAGTGTGGCTGTGTGTCCGCTGTATCTGTGTACCACGTCATGCTGGGACTATGCCTACTAACTATATGTATATTGCAGTGTGGTATAGTCACAGTGTGCCCATGTGCAATGCTGTGTGGACCTCATGATGGCCAGCATGCTTGATGCTGTGCCCACTACCCGTATACATGTCATGTGGGGCATGTGCACATGTGTGCGGACTGTATCGATCGCTGTCCATGTGCAGGTGTGTTACTTATCCATCTGTGCCATCACCACAGTGTCACTGGCTGGCATCAGTGTCAGCATGTGTACCCCTGTGTCCACCATGTCCATGCTGTGTTCCCTACGTGGTGCCATGCCCTAGTCCCATGATCATGGTGCAGTGGTATGTTGTCATGTTGTGCAGTGCATGTGTGGCGGGTGTGTTGTCATGTGTGCCGCTGTGTTGTACCCACACCCACCTATCAGCCAGCCATCTGATATTTCACCACATTCAAATGCCTTGGCGATTCTGCAGTGCCTGAAGATGTAGGTGTCATGGGACTATCCAGGGTACTGTGCCACTACGTTGAGTGTACGGATTCGACTGTCACAGATGACATGCATGTTCATGCTATGGTACCCCTTCCGGTTGACGTACACCTCCTCATCCACTTTTGGTGCCTTGATGATGTGCGTGCAGTCAATTGCACCAAGCACACATGGCAGCTGTGCTATATTATAGAAGCTCTGCTGCAGGGCATGCTGTCCATGGGCATATTGTGGGTAGGATATGTATTCTCTGGTCTGCTGTACCAGTGTCTCCACCATCTGTCTTATGCAGTTGGATACGGAGCACTGGGAGATCCCAAGCATATCTCCGGTTGGGGTTTGGAATGTTCCAGTGGCTAGGAACTGTAGTGCGGTGCTCATCTTCACCTCCACCACTATGGGGTTGCTTCTGTGGGTCCAGCTTGTGAGCTGCAGCCTCAGGACATCACAGAGGTCCGTAATGGCCGCCCTTGACAGGCAGTATCTGGTCAGGCACTGTTCCTGAGGTCCAGGTATGAGGTTCGGCTGCAGTACACCCTGGGTGTGTAGTGCCTGTGGACTACCGCCTGTTGCTATGGTACAACTTGGTGCACCCTTGATGTGACCCTCCATGGTTGTCAGGCACGTCGCTGCCTCCATAATGCCCTGACTATCATTATCATGAGTAGGGCTGCTGCACCTGGCATGATCCTCACATTTGGGTCCCACACTGTGTGTCTGCACACGGCTGTGTCGTTCACCACTGAAGGCTGCCTCTGGTGTGTGTTGCTTTATATGCTCTAGGCAGCTTAGACCAGCCCTGGCTGGCCTAGCAGGTCTGGGCACTTTGTCATCTGCTGCTTTGCCAATGGCATTCGATTTTTGCAATTCCCATACTCTGGGGGCCTATGAATGGCACAGCCATGCCTGTGCCTTGTTGCAGGCATTTCTGTGGCACAGCAGCGGTGCATCCACCCTTGATGCAAGGTGCGGACCTTTTGACGCAGCTGCAGGTCGAAAATCAGATTTGACGCATGCTTTGATGCAAGTGTCTTTTGCATCAAGGAGCATTGCCGCAGGCATGCCATGCGTCCTAGATCAGTGATGCAGGCCACCTTATGTCCAGTGTGCAGCTTCAAAAATCCTGCACTATATTTTTAAATATCATTAAAAGATATTTACTTGATATGGTCAATTTAGTTTAGATTTGCTACTCCACAGGCTTATTTCTTAAGAGGATCAGGAAAGCCTTTGGGTATGCCAACAAGGCTATGGACCATAGAATCTGAGGTATATTTTTTAAATTGAAATTTTATTCACTTGCGATAAATGTCAGCCAGATACACTGTGACTTGATATATTTTGTATAATATACAACACATTGTGTGGGTCTAAGAGAACATAACTGCAATCACAGTGCATATACCTGTGCTAGTTGTGTTTAAATTATAGCAATAACACCATAGTGTGTTGGGTTTACAAGGTAATAACCAGATCAGAGGGCCTGTTTCTTGATCCCCGCTTCAGTTATTACCTATTGTTCATTCTATTATACCAGAAAAGTGACTCATTGTAAGTAGAGAAGACAAGCGGATTCAGAAACTGCTGTTTAAAATTCAGTTTACTGCACCACATGTGGAGAACAGTTGAAAGCAGAACACAGAACATTTTTCAACAGCGAAAACCTCTTTAAAAGTTAAAACTTTGTTTGCAAGATTCTTAAAATAGTTAATAGCAGGGAATACAACAGTGGCTTTAAAATGTTACAGCGTTTTCAGCACTTTCTGTTTTTGTATGTATAGAAACGTAGAATGTGTAGGCAGATGGGGTCCATGTGGACCATCTAGTCTACCCGTGTATACGGCATGGGGTCATAATGTCACAAGACATTACAGCACAGCAATATACTGTGCTGCCAATACAGCATGGTATATTGCCAAAGTGATTACTGTATGTCTTGTGGGGGGCTGTGCTCCCCGCACCCCCGTTACAGGGGCTCTGCCCCCCTACACCCAGCAAATAACCAACTCCGGGGGTAACATTTAGAATCACACAAAAGTGCGAAAAATAAAAACATGTCTTGCATTTGGAACCAGGAATTGAAACCCGATCCACAGACGCACTGCCTCCCATGCTTCCTGCGGCTCATCCTGTCGAGCCATGGCAGCTGCTTGCCAGCCCCTCTTCCCAGCAGAGGTCTTAACCTCTGTCTGGGAAGAGTGAGAGGGTGCACTACCACACATACACCCTTTTACGGTTTTGCACCCTCTCGCTTTTCCCTACCACGCTGTTCCTGTTGCGAGGTTTTGACGTGCGCTATAGAGTGTACGAGACAATGACCCAGTAGCATGTATACTAACCCCCCCCCAAATCAGGCTGCTGTGTTAAGTTTTCCACACTGTCCGTCCCATGCCAGCTCGAATTCTCTGGCCATCTTTGACCCCACCACCTATGGAGGGAGGCCATTCCAAAGCTCCACCACCCTTTCTGAAAAGAAGAACTTCCTTGTGTTACTCCTGAACCTGCCCCTCTTTAGGCGCATGTCATGACCTCTGGTCCAGGTGCAGTTGTTTACCTGAAGGAGATCCTGTACCCTGTTGATACCCTTCAGGTATTTAAATGTCTCTATCATGTCCTCCCCATCCCTTCTTTGTTCTAGTAAGTATATGTTGAGATGTTTAAGCCTTGCATCATATGGCTCGTGATGCAAACCTTGCACCATCTTTATTGCCCTTCTTTGTATAGTCTCTAGTCTTTCTATGTCTTTCCTAAGGTGAAGCTTCCAGAATTGGACACAGTACTGCAGGTGAGGCCTTACCAGGGACCTGTACAGTGGCATAATCACCTCCTATTTTCTACTGGTTATGCCCCTCCCTATGCAATCCAAGATGCCGCTGGTCTTTTGAGCCACCTTTTCACATTGCTTGCCAACCTTCAGGTCATCTGCAATGACCACGCCAAGATCACACTAGTGTTTTGTTACCACCAGCTGTACCCCATTTTGAAAGTAATTTCATAAGAGGATCAGGAAAGCCTCTGGGTATGCCAACAAGGCTATGGACCATAGAATCTGAGGCATATTTTTTTAAATTGAAATTGTATTCACTTGCGATAAATGTCAGCCAGATACACTGTGACTCGATATATTTTGTATAATATACAACACATTGTGTGGGTCTAAGAGAACATAACTGCAATCACTGTGCATACACCTGTTCTAGTTGTGGTTTAGATTATAGCAATAACACCATAGTGTGTTGGGTTTACAAGGTAATAACCAGATCAGGGGGACTGTTTCTTGATCCCCTGCTTCAGTTATTATCTATTGTTCATGCTATTATACCAGAAAAGTGACTCACTGTAAGTAGAGAAGACAAGCAGATTCAGAAACTGCTGTTTAAAATTCAGTTTACTGCACCACATGTGGAGAACAGCTGAAAGCAGACCACATAACATTTTTCAACAGTGAAAACCTCTTTAAAATGTAAAACTTTGTTTCCAAGATTCTTAAAGTAGTTGATAGCAGGGAATATAACAGTGGCTTTAAAATGTTACAACGTTTTCAGCACTTTCTGTTTTTGTATGTATAGAAACATAGAATATGTGGGCAGATGGGGTCCATGTGGACCATTTAGTCTACCCGTGTATACGGCATGGGGTCATAATGTCGTAAGACATTACAGCACAACAATATACTCGCTGCCAATACAGCATGGTATATTGCCAAAGTGATTACTGTAGCCTTTATGGGGCCTGTGCCCCGCGACCCCTGTTACAGGGGGCTCTGCCCCCCTGTACACCCCCAACTTAAATAACCAACTATGGGAGGGGGGATAGCACTTAGAATCACAGAAAAGTGCAAAAAATAAAAAAAATGTCTTGCATTTGGAACCAGGAATTGAAACCCGGTCCACAGATGCACTGCCTCCCTTGCTGCCTGTGGCTCATCCCATTGAGCCACAGCAGCTGCTCGCTGGCCCCTCTTCCCAGCAGAGGTCTTAACCTCTGTCTGGGAAGAGTGAGAGGGTGCACTACCACACATACACGCTTTTACGGTTTTGCACCCTCTCGCTCTTCCCTACCGCGCTGTTCCTGTTGCACGGTTTTGGCATGCACTATAGAGTGTACGAGACAATTACCCGGTAGGCATGTATACTAACCCCCCCAATCAGGCTGCTGTGTTAAGTTTTCCACACTGTCTGTCCCATGCCAGCTCAAATTCTCTGGCCATCTTTGACCCCACCACCTATGCAGGGAGGCCATTCCAAAGCTCCACCACCCTTTCTGAAAAGAAGAACTTCCTTGTGTTACTCCTGAACCTGCCACTCTTTAGGCGCATGTCATGGCCTCTGGTCCAGGTGCAGTTGTTTACCTGAAGGAGATCCTGTACCCTGTTGATACCCTTCAGGTATTTAAATTTCTCTATCATGTCCTCCCCATCCCTTCTTTGTTCTAGTAAGTATATGTTGAGATGTTTAAGCCTTGCATCATATGGCTCGTGATGCAAACCTTGCACCATCTTTATTGCCCTTCTTTGTATAGTCTCTAGTCTTTCTATGTCTTTCCTAAGGTGAGGCCTCCAGAATTGGACACAGTACTCCAGGTGAGGCCTTACCAGGGACCTGTACAGTGGCATAATCACCTCCTTTTTCTACTGGTTATGCCCCTCCCTATGCAACCCAAGATGCCACTGGCCTTTTGAGCCACCTTTTCACATTGCTTACCAACCTTCAGGTCATCTGCGATGACCACACCAAGATCACACTCGTGTTTTGTTACCACCAGCTGTACCCCATTTAGAAAGTCATTTCTCCCTGAGTTGTGTCTTCCTAGGTGCATAACCTTATATTTTTTGGTGTTGAACTTCAACTGCCAATTCCCTGACCATTCTCCCAATTTTCTAAGGTCTAACTCCGTCTTTTTTTTTTAAACTTCAAGTTTATTGTCTGGTTCAGATCTGACACTTTTCTACTGTAAAATAATTGGTACATCAATGATTTGTTTACTGGATTACTTTAACAATTGAGTAGTACAGATAACAGTTAGCTTCAGTCCTTTTGTCTTTTCTTCCTTTCAGATTTCTTCCACCAACAGTCTTCTTGGTGCCTAAGGAATGAAGAGTTGTCAATGTCCATGCATTATCTGACCAGATCCTCTCTAAGAAAATTCTTAGTTCGGAGTACTGTTTTATTTTACATCTGTACCTTCTGTGTCTGGTTATGTGTTTAATAAAAAAAAACCAGTAAATCCAGAACAAAAAACATAAAACCTGAGTTGGCTGTTTTCATTTTTCTGATATTAATTGCTAAATCATTTACTGTGAGTCTGAGGGACATATCTCATAGTATTAATGTAACACTTTGTGAAATTAATGGATAAAATTATAGTGCAAAGGCTTGCTGAGAAAGCACTGTGATCCCTTCCAGTTCCTACTGTAAATTCATAAAGGGAAGCCATGTCCTGTTAAACTTATCTTTCTGTAGGCGCAGCTCGGCTGTAACCCTTTCCATTCTTTGTATTTTTTGATAATATCTATCCAATCTTGTAAAGTTGGAGGCTGTTAACCATTAACCAAGGACCACAAGGACCTCCATTAACCATGGAGGGGGTTAACCATTTTTTAGTAATAGCCTTTCCTGCTGCTGCCAACAAAACCCCCAAAATGATTTTTGGGCATTGATATTCCTGCCCTTTGGCCACACCTCTTGGACCATATGTTGAAATGATATATGTTTCGTACATCCCACCATTCTCTGATAATTTTGTATTACCTCTGTCCAGAAAGGTTTTAATATCAGGCAACCCCAAAAACGTGGTAATGTGTTCCTACTGCTCCACAGTTTCTCCAACAATATTCTGAATAAGATGTATTATAATGTTTAGTTCTTGTGGGGGTGTTAAAAAATCTGCTGACTAGTTTCCAATAAAACTCTTTCCAGTGTGCCGAAGCAGAGGTCCTGAAGACCCCTTCCCAGATTTGGGACCATGTACGGTCTTTCAATTGTAGGCCTGATTCTCTTTCCCATGCTGTCTGACGCCTGGGTGGGTCTTTAGTTATGGCCTCCGTTTTGACCTTGACCAACTTAGAGACTAGTGGCTGGATTCACAAAGCTTTCTGAAGGTGCAAAACCTTCCCTAAGTCTCCCAAACTGCCGTAGTGATGGAAAAAAAGGAGAAATTGCTCTGAGTGCCACTCACAAAAACCTCCACAGCTGCTGCGGAAAAAAACACTACGGACTGTGGAAAAATGTGCAGCTGCGGAAGTTCCTGAGGGAAAAAGGTTCTGGTTGTATGACCTGGAATGTTTTGATTTGGTTTTGCTTTATGAATTGTGTGAAATAACAGAGACCATATCGTCACCATCTGTCGAAGAAATGGTCCTATCGGGGGGAGGGGGGTGCAAAACCTGGGTATTGGAAAATTTGTGTTTGGTTGGAGAGGGAATCTCCTATTCCTAGACTCTTTTTTACCTGGCTCCATACTCTATAAAGTTGTTCCATACTGGGGTTTGGAAATTTAGAGTTCAGCAAGCTTCCCGGTGTGGACAGAAAGTCCAGGGAAGGGCTATCTCCAGGGCTGCTGCCCTCTTCCAAATCTACCCATAGGCCTGTGAGTTTTTCTTTAACTGTTCCACCCAAGGGGTTAATTGAGCCATAAGTTAATATGTTTTCAATTGAGGCAAGCCAAGTCCCCCTTTCAGTTTAGGGCTTGTAAGTGTCCGACAGGCCACCCTTGTCCTCTTGCCACCCCAGATGAATGTGTGTAAAGCTTTATCTATGTTACATGGCTTGGTGCTAGGGATATGCAGGGGTAATGAGCTGAACAAGAATAGAAAACGTGGGAGAACATTCATACTAATTGTGTCTATTCTGCCTATTAAGGATAAAGGTAGCAGGTCCCACCATTTCAGATCTGTAAATATCTTTTGCACTAGTCTGTCGTAGTTCACTTGGTTGAGGCTTTTAAGGTTTAGTGGGAGGTGAATCCCCAGATATTGTATACTAGTAGTTACCCATTTGAAAGGCAGGATCCACTCAAGTTCTGGAGTATGAGTTCCACTAACCAACAAAACCTCAGTTTTATCTGTGTTAATTTTGAAACCAGAAACTTGACTATACAATAGAAGTATATTAGTCAAGATTGGGTAGGTCAAGACAGGGTTTTTAAAATAAAGCATTGTGTCATCGGCATATAAAGAAATACGATTTTCTACTCCCCCTACTTTAATACCTTCCAGTTTGGGGTGTGTTCTAATATACTCAGCTAGGGGCTCCATACTCAAAGCAAATTATAGAGGGGACAATGGACATCTCTGTCTTGTGCTGCTTTATATACTCAGTATTTCCAACAGAGTACCAGTGACCCTAATCCTGGCTTTGGGTGATTGGTAAATAGCTTGGATCTAAATTAAGAATTGTTTCCCACATCCAAATTTGTTTTACACCCCTATTAAATAGTCCCAATGAAGGCAGTCGAATGCCTTTTTGGCATCCACAGCGATCGCCACCTGCTGGTCTTTTGCTAATGCCCCCGTTTGGAGTATACCATGACAACACCTGATATTATCTTGGAGGTGTCTTTCCGGCACAAAACCTGTCTGATCCATGTGTACTAAATGGGTAGAAATCTGTTCACTCTAATGGCTAGTACCTTAGTGAAAATGGTTGAGTCAACATTAAGCAAGGAAATTGGCCTGTAGGAGTTGCAATTTCCCGGGGGTTTACCCTCTTTAGGTATAACTGTGATAAATGCATCTCTCCAGGTACGGGGAATGTCAGTGGCAATTTCACCAGAATTGAATAGATCTACCAACAGGGGAGTTAACTGGGGGGAGAATTTCTGTTAAAATTCTGCAGTAAATCCTTCAGGCCCTGGGGATCTACTTACTTTCATATTAGTTACAGCCTGATTAATCTCTGTTTCTTTGAAGGGAGATTCCAGAATCTGCCTGTCTTCCTCAGAGAGTCTAGGTAGTGTTACCCCTGCCAAAAATTCCTGTAGCTTCCCTTGACCCTCTAAAGTTGGAGCTTCTGCTGAGTAAAATGTGATATAGTATTCCCTAAATACTTTGGCTATGTCCTTAGGAGTATATACTGTGGCTGTTTAGCCCTGTTGGGTCTTCTGGATTTTTTTAATATAACGTTCAGCCTGGAGTTTCTTCAGCTGAAAGGCTAAGAGCCTTCTTGCTTGATTGCCCTGCTCATAATATTTCTGATTAATGTATCTTAACTTCCCCTCTATTTGTCTGTCCAAAATAGTTTGAAGTTTTGTTCTTACTCTGCATTTCATCCTAAATTGACCAGGATCCAGAGTTTTTATGTGCTGTTTCTAGTTGCTGTAATTTATGTTCCAACCTTATCTGCTGTTCTCAATGCTGTTTCTTCAAGTTGGATGAATAAGAGATTATTGCACCCCTTAGGATCACCTTAAAACCATCCCAATACCATTTCCAGCATATGTCTTGCATCTTTTATTACTTTTTTTTATTAAATCTTTAAAGCCTTCTCTTTCAAGTCTCCAAGAGGTGCACCTCTCCCAATCACCCACCAGAAGCACTAGTCCCTCCAACGAGTGGTCTGAAACCAGCCTGGGGTAGATTGAACAGTCATCCACCCTATGCATGTCTAACTGACCACACACAAGATAATCAATGCATGAATATGTTTTATTTGGATTAGAATAGAAGGTATAATCTCTTAAGGTGGTGTTCCATTCCCTCCAGATATCAAGTAGGGCTAACTCCTGTATACCCACCCCCTCGACCACCTTACTCATCTTCTTACTGGTGGCTGCATTCTGTGAGGAGTGATCCATTGCTGGTTTCAATACAGAGTTGAAGTCTCCTCCCAGAAGTATGATGCCCTCGCCCAGTTCCGAGATCTGACTAATTCGCTCTTTTTAAAAGTGGAGGCTGTCCACATTTGGTGCATAAATATTTATTAAATGCATCTTTTGGGAGTACAAGTATCCTGATACCCTCACCACCCTACCATCTCCTGTAGTGGCTTTGGATTCAAATTCAAAGGTAGACCTTTCTTAAATAATATTGCTGTACCAGTTTTCTTACCCGTGGGGTGAGATGCGCTAACCACCTTTCCCACCCAGGACCTTTGTCATTTTTGGTGTTCCAGAGGTGACAGCCTGGTCTCTTGGAGTAAACAAATATCTGCATTGTTTCTTTTATTTTTTTGAAATTTCTGTTCTTCCCCTCCTGCTTCCCTCAGAGCCACATCATCGGGAGATGCCAATTAAGCCTGCCCTTACCTAGTGCCTTACCTGAAACCCCCAGTCCCTCCATTCTGCCATGGACCCCCCCCCCGGGTGGGGTCAGGGTAAGGGCCAACACCTGAATCTTGTGGTCCTTGTAAGGACTGCAGGCAGGCACTGGCACAGTGGGACCCGGCTTGGTGCTCTGTCTTCCTGGCTCTAGAAGTTTTTTTTCCCTTTTCTGTGGGACGTTGCATGCCCATACATCAAGGTGCACATGCCGACATCTGCAACGTCCCTCCCCCCTCCTTCCACAAAGGAGCTGCCCCTGGAGCTGATAGGTCCCAGATTTATGCCTGTGACCAATCATGCCCCAGTGGCTCCAGCTTGCTGTCATGCCCCCAGCCTCCACCAGGTGTCACCACCTGCCGGACTGTAAGGCCCTCCCAACCCCCAGAGAAGGCCAGCAATCATCGGATGCTCCAGCCTTTCTCCCCCTGGCCAACTCCCAGTGGCCTGAGCTCGTTCCCGAACCCAGCTCGCCAGCGTGGAGCGAGGTGTGGCATCCAGCACCTCAACCATCAGCACCACCGGGCCGGCCCAAGTTTCTTTAAATAATGTAAAATCTTTGTTCATTTTTTGGGGGAGTTAATTCCTTGGACATTCAATGAGATGGTTTTTAAGTAAACCCATTTTTGTTTATTGGGGAAAACCTGCCCTTTCCTGAAGATCTGCCCCAAGTAATCCCCACTTTAATACCTTCTGTTCCCCATCCTCTCTTTCCCAACTACCTTTAGTAATAATCAAACTCTTACGATGTCCTCAGATTTCTCCAGCCATTTTGTCAGCCAACTTGGCAAAACCAGTGCCTTTAAATAGTAAACATCAACATGTGAACTATATAACTCAAACTTAAGCTGTGGAGCCTGCAATACGAGTAGACTTGATAAACCAAATGGACTTCTTCTGCTGGCTTCTTTATATGTTCTTAAAGGGCACTGACAAGTTCCCAGCCTCAAATTTTACGTATTGGGGAAAACACATTACCTGGGTTGCACACGTTGTGTAGAAGAGGCTGGTGCGGCCAGTAGTTTGACTCTGTTAATATTTTTCTCTTATTTTGTATAAATTTGAAATCCACATGGTCTGCTGCAAAGCCACGCACTGGTTGGGAAGTGCAGTCACATTTCTAGATGGTGCCGAAGCACCTGGAGGTTCGAACACACCTCCCAATACCCAAGCTCTTCTAAAAACAGTATTTGACAGAGGAAGGAAAGCTGAACTCGGGGAAAGTTGCTCTCGTGTGTAAATGAGGGCTGAAACTGGTAAAAATCATGGTCGGAAAGTCGAGCCATGATACTGGGCATGCTCTCATACATATGCAAATTAAAACATTTAAACTGATGTTTAAATAACAGGTCTAGCAGTTGAAACAACTTTAAATAACAGTTCTAGGAGTAAAATCCCGGGCAAACAGTTCATTTCCCAAAGTAGAAAGGACCATGTTTAGTCATTGCCTCATTGTCCAGTCTAGCCAAGGGGAATGCAGAGCCACTCTCTCATTATTCGGTCTACTCTCCGGTTATCACAGAATAACGGGACCGTACTGTATCTCTACATTCTGATTGACTAGGAATGATCTTTTCCAGTATAATTAACTGTAAGCATGATATTTAAACCAATACTGTAAAGGAATTTTAAACAAGTAGCTCATGTTTCTTTACTGGTCACAGAAGAAAATAATTTATTATTTATTTAGTTCGTTTTCATTAACCAGGTAGGTGAACTAGACAATAACATGCTAGTATTCATGCACAACCTAGGAGAATGCATACAACTCGTTTTACGAAAAAGAACAAAAGATTCCAACAAAACAAACAGTATGGCATACAGTGTAACAAACAGTAGAAACTGTGTTATCAAAGTCAGCTAGCATAATGAAACTGAACAAAATACAAAAGAGTGTGAGTGAAGGGAGAGTTACATTTTGATTGAAATGTTAAAATCATACAGCACAGAGTTATAAGCAAACAAGATTTACACAGTTCTTGGCAAAACAGTACAAATCAATAGTAAATAGAAGAGTGGTACTTTTCTTGTTTCTTTAGAAATTCTAAATCAAATGAAAAAAGAAGAGTTTTGTAAGACTGAACAGTGATATTTGCTTTCTTTTGGGACAGGTATGATTTATTGTTTGTCTTTTTGTTGGCATTATGCCATTATCAAGGCCACTGATTTACGATGATTAAAATAATGAAATTCCGCTTCCAAGACTTGAAATTCCAGGAATTGTACTGGTGATTGTTAGCTTAATTTCCATATTTTACCGGGATTGAACTATCATTCTTTTAACATGTGTATAAATAATCAGAATAAAAGAGGGGATAATATACAGAGCATTAAATCAAGCAAATTGAAAATAGTACAGCAAACTATCATAAGAAAAATACAAGTTTTGTAGATTTACTAATCTGGTTCAAAATGTCAAATTTAATGAAATTCTTTGTTTTTACCAATGTTCAAGCAGTCCACAGTTCCAGAATTTTACTAGGTCAAAACTAAAAACCAGTAGCCTTGGCCATCCCATAATATGAAATTAAAACTTACTAAGTTGGGACTTTGGGCCCAATTTTAAAATGGAAAACTTTGGAGCAGGATGCCTGCACCAAATGGCTTTGATCCAAGTGACACCTTGTGCTAAAGTTTGTGGCAATGCTGATTTTCAAATGCAGACTGCGTCAAAGTCAGGATGTTTGTTGTGTGTGCCAAAGCCGCCCTGCACCACCCTTGCTGCAGAAGTGCCCTTATGCCAGGCTGCAAGGGGACTTGCACCACAGTGGAGCTGTACCATCCTCTTTTTTTTTTTTAAACTCCAGAAGCCCTGCTATGGTCACAACAAGAGGCTCAGCTTAGACCAGCGAGGAGCTGGTGTAAGGGCTCTGCACCACAGCTGGGCATTGGGGCAAGCAGGGGCCCTGCAAGGAGGGGACCAAGGGCAGAGAGAGCATGGTGGGTGGCCTAAGGAGTGATGGGGGCATAATGGCAGTGGCAGGGTGCTGAGGTGGCACCTGGCGGGGGGTGCCATGCGTACATGCAAAGAGCCAATCGGCCTAGCTAGAGGGGGCTGGCAGGGACAGACCATGACCTGGCACCATGTAGACACAGTCCTGGCACCTGCCCATAGGTGCCACAGTCCCCAACACAGTAGGTGGGCAGCAGCCTGCCTCCATGTGGAGGGGTGGGGCTGAGTACCAGGGGACTGTCATGATGCCCGGGGAATCTTACCCTCCACCACCTGCATCCCACACCCTGCAGTCACTGCTGCCTCCCTACTGTGTTGGGGACAATAGCACCTATGGGACAGGTGCCAGGGCTGTGTCCACCTGGGGCTGGATCACAATCCATCTGTGCCAACACCCTCAACCTGAGCTGATCAACTCTCTGTATGTGCACCTGGAACCCCTGCCAGGTGCCACCTCAGCACTCTGACTTTCCACCATGCCCCGGTCATGACCTTAGGCACCCCCCTTTCTCCCTCTGCCCCGGTCACCTCCTTTCTGGCATATGACTCCCCATTTTCATGGCCCTCTAGGGCTGTGCCGGGTGGGGTGGGGGTTGATGGATCCTCTTTCAAACCCTGCAGGTGCACCAATGTTTGGCACAACCACATGGTTGTGGCAACTCTTGCTTTGGTGCAGGGACCCCTGTTTTATAAAATAGGGCACAGGGTCCCTGATGCACCCTGGGTTTGCTGCAGCTGTAGATCAATGCAAATTGTCTCACTGTAAAGGCCAAATGAAAATCAAGCCCTTTGTTTCTAATGATACATTACATGATGGATTTAAATATGGTGTATAGTTGCCGGCTCAGTGGCGTAGAGGGCTGTGACATCCATGCCTTACCTCCTGCCATGCCGGTGACCCATGTTCAGTGGTGAACGTGGGTCACTGTGGGTCAGCAAGGGAGAAAGAGTATCAAGCATCCGAAGGACAGCTGTCCTCTCCCAGGGAGGGAAGGAGGCTTTGTGTTCCTGCCAAATGACTGCCCCCGGGTGGAGGCTCAATGTCAGTGCATGACTGAGGGCACCAATGAAGAAAGGGTGCTGTGGGACTTCTGCAGCATGCGCGCCTCCTTGTGCATGTGCTGATGCGTGCAACCCAGTGACCAGAAAATGGGAGAAAATGGAAAGTGGGGACAACAGCAGGCTGCATGATGATGCCCTGATTAGGGTGGATTGGAGCCCTCCGAGAGAGAGCCAAAGCCTTGCCTGCCAGTCCCCCACAGGAAAAAAAAAACTGTATAGAAAACAAATATGGTGAATAGTTTGTAAAGGTGGCTATTTTAATTGGTTCCCTATAAAGGTTAAAAATAAAATGCAGTTACATAGTTAAGTGTTCAAATATAGGTCTCGTTATAGTTTCCTATTTTTAACTTTGATGGTAACTGCAGGCCCTGATGAAGAGAAACAATTCCTCAAGACGTTGGCTCTGAATTTGTTTTAAGCAGTTCTGGTAGAATTGATCTGATGAATGAGCCATTACACCAATGGACTGGCATCTGATTGGAGCTTTTTGGGAGGAAATTGCTCCCTTTTTTTTTTCTTTTTCAGGCTTTGGCCACACTGGAATCCAGCATTTGGATCCCTTACATTAAAACCAACACTGCAGTTCAAAATTTGTTTTATTTTTTATTTTAGAATTGAGCTTTTGCCAGGAAGGGCACCTTGAGTCAAGGCTAAATTGTACGTGTGCCCTAGGAGCACAAGGAAGTTATGTGACTTACTTAGGGTCACACAGTATGAAGTAGCGGTTGTGGATTTCAAACCCAGATCTCTTGGGCCTCCAGACTCCCAGCTTGGTGCTCTAACCTCTAGACTATACTGCCTCCCCTAAGTTACTTCTGTTAGTCATCTGAAAAAATGAACTTTTCCCTACAGAAGTGTATGTGTGTGTGAGCACGTGTGTATAGACGAGCATCTGCACATTTAAGTTTTGGGACACTCTGGGCAGCATATTCAAAACCAGTACAAACCCAGGATCAAGGGCATAAATGCAAATGTGTGTGTGATACGATTAGCGGGTATACTCAAAAAGGTGTGCAATAAGGGTTTCAAGAGGTAGCAAGTGTCCAATATACCCCTTGTGACAGCAGCATGAAGCACAAACCCATGTAGAAGCACAAATCACAGTTGTGATCACGCTCACAAACCATCTCACAGGGATCACTGCTCTGAGCAAACTGGGTAGTTTGTGAAGCACACACCCTTTAGTGCTGCAATACAGAAATACAATATTGGCACATAAAATGCTAATAACACTACTCCACACATACTGCATGTCACTAACACATCCTAACCATATCATTACCTGCCATTTATCTGGCATTAGCAAGACACATGCCACCTCACAGTGGACTAAGACTATGGGCTGCACAACAGAAAACAGCAGCTCAGAGCCACCTGCGAGAAGGGTGAGACATGAGGATGTTTATGTATTTATTTATTGATGTTTGGTACAGGATTAGTTCCATGAGATGACGGTCTCATTGAACAGAACGTTGTAAATACAAAGTACTAAGCTAGTACATAAAAAAAAAACAGGATAAAAGAGCTAGCATAACCAAAAACAACAGATAGGAAAATGTTACAAATGTAAGAAGTAGTCAGTTGTAACTTTTTATTTCTGAAGTATTTTTTTCCCTTTTGCTTATTAGAAAGTTTTCTATGTGATAGTGTTATATTGGTTGTGTGAAATAGCACTCTGCCTGGCAGCTGACATATCTAGTTCTATTTCTCCCACTACATCAGCAGTATTGTGACCGCACTGACAGTGACATCACAGGTGACTGAACTGGCAGCTACTGAGTGGCTCTTCCTGAGCAGTTGTGATGTCACAGTGCTGATATTGATACAGATATATCAATGTGGAGGCTTTTAAGACCCTGATACAAAACCCTTTTATTTGTACAGGCTACTCAGAATAATCTGGTTTTAAATAAAAAAGTACTTTTAGTTATGGTATATTTATTGCTCATACAGTTTGTTGTTTATGGATGCTGTTGCAAGGCACCCTGACTGGGTATATAACCTAGCTAGATGTGTTAGCTGCCCAGCAGAGTGCTGTCCCATACAACACACCTTCTAACATCTGGTAAAAAATCTTCTAATTAACCAAAGGTAAAAGAGAAAGTACATGAGCCATAAAAGGTACAAGTTGACCACTTTTAAAAAAGTGATATTAGTTTTAGGCAGTACACTAGCTCTTTAAAACATTCACAAACAATTACAACTATGTTGTGAGAATGCAGTCCATTTTTTGCCAGAGTAAGGAGGCCAGCATAACATCTGTAATGTGCTTGTTCAAGGTCACCTATGTCACACTGAGGTCTGCTGACTGCTGTAGGAACACATAGGTTAAGACAGAAAATATTTATTATTAAACAGTTAGAGATAATATCCTGGGTTTATTGTTTTATTGTAATGCTTTAAAATATTGTAAGATGAAGGAATTTATGGATGAAAACCTGAATGTATGAAATGGCAATTCATATGAAAAGTGGTTATTATATGGACACAACTCCCTGAGGAGAGTTGTTTAAACCCATGCATATGGACAGATAAAAATATATGAAATGCAAGGAAAGGGTTAAATTTCCAAGTGAGTTAATCCAAGAAATTAAAGCTTAACATAGTCACTTTTGAAATTGTTTTTCTGTAGCAAAGAGGACAAGGTGATATGATGTCCCTACCAAGCTCTCATCAAAATACACTACATGCTGGGTCTGCATTAACTAGCATATTACATTAGGGGGTCATCCTAAACTGTCACATAAGTGCTGTTCAAAGAACAACTTTTCAACAAAGGCAGATCATGGAGAATCTTTCAGAAAAAATATTTTACGCTTTATGAAAGAAATGTCTGTAATCACCTGTGTTATACCCTTATGTGAAGAATTTTTTTTTTTTGGCTATCAAAAGATATATCAAATAAGCCTGCAGAACCAACAGAAACTTAAATATACATGAAAATTATTTTCCTCTAATGTATAAATTATACAAATATATAAAATACATCATGCTGTTTTGTTATGACTGACATGATAAACTTAGATTTATGAAGTGTCTCATTGCTGAATGAAGTTATTTTAACTTATAAAAAAGAGGCATTATTAAGTCTTCAGTGGGAACCAAACTGGTTGTAAAACATGACTTGACAGGTGTGAGGGCATCCTCATACATAAGTAGTACATTTATAATCACTGGATGAAGAGAGACAACAACCAACAGGTGGCACAAAAAGGGTTGGTATTACTCAACCCTGAAATCCATATACACAGTTTGGAAAGCCAGAACCTTCAGAATTTGTAAAACTTCCTAGATGTCCTTCAAATCTCCTTGATGCAAAAGTGCACTGGAGGTGGTGATACAAGAGATTGGCAGACCACAGGGAGCCAACGCTCAACTGAAGTTGATAACACAGATGCAGCCTATAGGCCTGAACAAAGACATCTTTTGCTCTGAAAGATGAACTTCCCAGCCTCAACAAGACAAACCTGTGTAGAACCTTTTTCAGCCCTGCAACCAAATGAGACTGAAGCTACCACAGATGCGGATTTCAGACCATACATTCTACACGACTATAAATATTCCTCCATTTGTAGTCATGTCTGTAAAATAGTCTTAAAAACAGAGGATTGAATTGATTGAAAGTGCATCAAAGCAGGGCTGGCACATGCAAATGCAACTATATGCAGGACACCACAATGTCTACATGAGACAGATGGGTTCTGGAGGACTTCAGGTGACATTATTCACCTGATGCTAATCTGAAAAAACAGCTCCATTCCTGCATCAGAGTTCAGTTTTCCCAGACCATCTCAAACATTCAAAAACTTACCGACAAATCAGAGTGGAAAGAAGTACAAGATGTCTACCAGATCAGGGCAAAGAAACCTCTGAGAAGGGGTGGATGGTGATCAATCCAGCTGAGATTGTCAGGCCAGCAGAAGATGTGCCTCCCCTGCTAGCATGCGAGTAGAGATGTGCAAAGTTTGCAAACTTTGCTTCATGAAATAATTTGGTGAGTTTGCCACATTTGCCAAGTGCAAAGTGCTGACTTTGTAACATTTTTGACAGGTGAAGTGGTACTTTCTCAGGAGAAGTTATGCAACTGTGCCTTAACTTTTTATTTTTTTTATTTAGTTGTTTAGCCAGGAGTAGCACACTAAGCTGAAAGCTTTTTTACAGGAGCGACCTGGGAGCACAGGGAAGTTAAGTGACTTGCTCGGGGTCACACAGTATGCAAGTGGAAGCTGTGGGATTCAAACCCAGGTCTGGTCTGCTGGATGTCACCGGATTTGCAGCTCAGAGCCTTAAACTACACTGCCTCCCTAAACTTCACCTAACTTTGCCTGAAAAAAAATGCCATTTCCCCAGGAAAACTGATGCAAAGTGGCAAAGTGGGCAATTTGCGAAGTTATTCATGAAGGTGAATTTCATAACTTCTCCAGCGAAGCAACATTTCATAACATCTCTACATGCAAGGTCCAGACCTAGACTATTATGGTGAAAGGAGCAACAGAAAGCAAAAGGGTAAGCAAATTACTCGGAGGTTATTACTTCACAAACCTAAGTGTTTTAGAGCAGAAACACTAAAGGAGTTTCAAGATTTAAAGATTAAAAGAAAAAACATGAGCAAAGTCAAAAACTGCTTTAAAGAAGCCAGCACCAAATTTGGGCAGTAGGGGATGATGGATTAAAATATGCCACAGCCATAGAATATCTGATGAATCAAAATTCAGTGTTATTTTTTTTACTTTATTTCATACCTTATTTCCTTGTTCATTCTTATGACTTGTATTGTTATCCCGGGTCGCCCCTGAAAAAGGGACCTTCGGGGCTCAGTGGGTCTGCCCGGTCACCAAAATTTAATAAATAAATAAATAAATGTTTTGCACATTTTGTTGAAAAAAATCAAGCAAAAATCTATAAATAAGGTCAAAGGTCTATATTTTTTCTTAACAGATGAAATGACTGTAAATCAGTTATCGATATTATCTGGTTTCACTTGTAAAGTTTACTCTGGACATCACAGTGGTTCACTAACTGCTTCAGAGTCTCTGCAGCCATTGAGGTAATCCCTGACTAAACAGTTCCAGCCATGCAGAGGACATCACTGGTCTGAATGCTTCAGTTGTGATGACATCCATGCTGGAGACATCCTTTTAACATTGGTACCGGAGGGAAGCAGGCATCTGCCATACTCGACAGTAGTTCAGAACTGAAATGGGGAGACCTGGGATGGCATTAGGCTGTTCCAGTTTGGGACAATATGCAGCCGCTTTGTAGTCCCTGAACTGTAAAGTGCTCAGAAAAAAGGGACAGAAGCAGTGATGAAAGTGAAAAGGAACGTACAGGAACTCCGTTCCTGTACCTTTTTTGCAGCAGGAATGGAGTTCCTGTACTTCTTACCACTGACACTGGAACTGAAATTCTTAAACCAACAACATAATGACAGTTTCTGGCCCTGAGACCTAAAATCAGGGTTTCCATAACAACATTTGACTTGTACAGCAGTGCATTTCTGCTAGAAATACTTCAATATCTCTAACTGAATCTACTAGTGTCTAAACAGATAGATGTGTCTTCACACAGCTATCCTTCAGATTGAAGACCTTCATTCTGCATTTCATATTTGACAGTGCCTGAGTTCCTGTACTTCTTGTCTACAGCTTGCACCACTGGACAGAAGTGTATATGCACAGTAGACTCAGATGTGTGATAGTCTACCACAGGATAGGTTGATAGGCCTGGGACCCCAAGCCCCCTTTTCTGGATCCTGTTGAAAACATTTTCAGCCCACTGACACTGCTGGTTTTCAGCTATGTAGTAACTGCACTAACAGATCAAAACTGCAGGATCTGATGCAGATGACAGAAGTCTGTATGAGCCTGAATGTCTTCTGTGCTTGATGCCTTGCATCTATCACTCTGCAGACTGACAGATCCATCCACTTCCTACTTCCAGAGTTTAGAATGAATGACTAGAGGAACCCTCCAGCATTGTGTCCTGTTGCCAGTATAATGTTGGAGTAAGGGAATGTCTTCTAGTCACTGGAGTTTTCAGTGGATGAGCTGATCTTTGGATGCCACTGAACATGAATTTTCTTTCTGTATTTCTCTTTGGACTTCCTGGTCCTCTTTATTTTCCTCCCCCAGCTCCTCTTTGTCTTCTTCTACTGCCCTGGAGAAAGCAGACACAACCTCCCCAAAAAAACATTGACATGGCTGCTGGGATTGGCCCTGACTTCTCTCTCTAAAAGTTGCACCTTGTTTGCCCATTGCTCTCGATCTCAGCTTTAAATAAGAAATAGAGACCCTGAGTGTAGATTACAGACAGAACCTGTGACTCTATGGCCTGACAGAGAGAGAGAGAGAGAAAGAGAGAGAGAAGAAAAAGGCCACATGATGGAATTCATAAAACCATCCTGAAAGACTCACTGAGGATGCCAAAAGAAAAATTCTTACACATAGAGTGCACTCATAGAGCGCTTGTCCAGAAATGGCATGATTCTGCAGTCAGACCCCTTTCAGAAGTTTTGAATTTTTTGAGTTGCAAACAAAAAGAAGAGATTTTGTTTCTGGCAAGGCAGAAAAAGATGTCAGGTATGAGAACATAGATCATCATTATGTGCTGGAGATCCCAAATAAGCACCAGAAATATAGGGACTTTGGCACCTATGCATGAAGCCTATGTGCTGTATATACGCAGCACGTAGACTTCACTATGACCAGCCACCACACATCAGGGGTCATGTGGACTTCCATGGCATTCACTAAAGGAGCACACGCCCCTTGCACACCTAATCCCCTGTCTGTCTGCGACTCTGTGTGGATGGACTGAGGGAGTAGCTGGGGGAGGGCTACACTCCATGCTATGCACTAAAGAGGGGAGTGCCAGAGTGGGTGTACATGCAGGCTGTGGGGACAGGAACACTGCTGTAGCTGCAACATGTCCCCTCAGTTCCACCACAGTGAGGTGAGTGACTCCTCTGCCAAGGTGTGTCAGCTATGGTGACAGGTATCAGCATGGCTCAGTTGGTAGCACAGCCGCCTCTGGTCCAGAGGGCGGTGGGTTCTAGTTCCGCACTGGGATTGGGCTCATCGCTACACACCGACACCTGAGTGCAATATGAGGGGGTTGCTGTCCTTCAGATGAGATGTTAAACCAAGGTCCTTTCTACCCATCTCTGGTGCTGTCCTGGTGGGTGTCCAGGTGGAAGTAAAAGAAACCAAGGCACTTTTCCAAGAATAGTTTTTATTGAACAAAAACAATACAATCAGAAAAAGAAACAACAATAACAATCAGCAAATCTCTAAAAAATACAAAAAAAAAAAAAAAACAACCACTCACCCCTACCTATGCATATTTTTTAATGAAAGAAAAAACCCACAACCACACCAGCACACTTGTTCTCGGGTGAAACCAGCACACGTGTTCTCGGGTGAAACCTCAAATCCTTGTTAAACATCTCTTGTAATACAATCTCACACAATTTACATAAAGTCACATAAGGCATAACCTTCTGCTGGAAAAGAAATTGACATCTCCCCTGCCACAAATAATACTTTATACATGCAAAAAAATTTGGTCCATGTTCCGTGATCATGGGTCAACAATAACTGAAGGAAATTCCCTAGCACCATCATCTCATAGGACACATTCTTTAGCCAAGGCAACTTCCACTGATTTGCTAAAAATACCCATAATGCTAAAGAATATAAATAGTCTAACAGGAAATGTTCCTGCGTTTCCAGTTGAGGGGCTCTAGGTATAACCGATCAAGTCACTATGGCCTAATGGCTTATGATTTGTAAATTCCTATGATACCTGTGATTCCTATGACCTATACACTCTTGATAGAGACAACTCCACTCAAGTGCTTTATGTTTGTGATTTCTCTGGACCCCTGTTCTCCTATGGACACAGAGCCACTGTGTGTCTCACATCTTCTAGGGCAGTCTGGGGTGAGTGAAGTGCCAAGAAACCAGATGATTATCGGCCAGGGCACAGTACTTAAACTCAGGTTCATCTGGGCCAAGGAACCACAATACCTGATGATACAGGCTTTTCTGGGACCCCTGGAGGAGTAGCTGTTAAGTGATCTGCCACTTGTACAGCTTCTGGAAGGTAACTTTTAAATAGTGAATTCATACAATGGGGGCTCAGAGGGCACCCCTAGCAAACCCTCTTCCAGATTCAGATTCCATTATACCCCTGGACAGCTATCAAGGAGGAAATTACAGCATTATCATAGAGTAACTTCAACCAGGCAATAAAAGAAGAGGATATCCCAAATTTCCTTAATACTTATCATGATTCACTTGGTCAGAAGCTTTGCACTGATCCAAAGGTAAAGAAACCCAGCTGCATCCTGCTGTTGACAGTAACTAAACACATCCCTAATAATGCTCAGATTATTTTGCATATTCCTCCCTGGCAAGGTACAGGTTTGTACTGGGTGAATCAGGTCCTGGGCAATGGTTTTTAATAATTTTTGCAGGAGATATGTGAGGATCTTAAAATCAGAATTTAGGCAGCAAATCGGCCTCCAATTAGTAATCAGGGTCTTATCACCTGATTTATATAAATAAGTAACCAACCTGTGGGTGAAAGTCGGGGGAAGATAGTCTAAAGGTAATAAAATCCTAAAGAGTTTAGCCAAAAAGACCGCCATAATGTCAGGAAATGCCTTATAGAATTCATTGGGAATACCGGTAATGCCAGGTGTAATGCCTGGCTTCAGGGATTCAGTGACTTCTCTGATTTCATTTTCCTGGATTGGGGCATCCAGAATAGTCAGCCTGTCAGGGCTTAGGAAAGTGATCGGTAAATTAGCTAAGTAAGCATCCATTCCTACTGGGTGTAGCGGTTCGTCGATGGAAAAAAACTCTAAATGGGTTTCCACAACTCGTCGAATTCCATCAGTACTAGTCATCAAATTCCCAGAACTATCTGTTAAACTAGAAAATCGGGACACATTTTTCCTATCTTTTCAAGCGGTACAGGGATCTGAGAATGGAGATTTCTGAGTCACAAAACTAAACTCTGCCTGCAGAGAGGCTGACCTGTCATACTGAAAACACTTAATCTCTTGTTTAATTACAATGATTTGTTCAGACAGGTCTGTCTCAGAGCAGTATGTGGCAGTTAACAGCTTATATAACTGAACTCGCAAAGATAAAAACTTCAGAAAACTTGAATTCATCTGGGTCTTCCTGCAGTGCTGCATCCAAGTCCTTACCTCTGCCTTTGTGTCCCCCGACCAGGCCCCCAAGTTATCATACAGAGTAAGAACCGATGTTCTTGCTACAAAAACAGAAAAAAGTCCTAATTTTACGTCAGGAACATTTAAACTGTCAGCATTCAGTTTCCACTGTGTAGGAGGCATTTGAACACCGGTGTCAGTGGAAATGTGAGAGTGTATCACAATATGGTCCCAAAATTCTACCGGTATGATTGTGGTCCTAAGAACCTCAATTTTTGATATATGTCAGGTTACCCCAGACATAAATATAGGTGATGGCTGGAGATGCCGTCTCACTACAATCTGTAAGTTTATCTGTCATAATGCAATTCTTGAGAGCCACAGAGTCACAGTACACCTTCTTACCTTGTACCTTGTGATTGCTCATATCTAAGGTGCAATTAAAATCCCCACCCAAATAAAGTTTTGGCTGTGGTTAAATAGGGCTATATCAGCTCCAACAACTGAACTCTGTCCGCTTTGACCTGTGGCCCATAAACCACAATGAACCTGCTAGGCAGGTTGTGCCATATACCATCCACTATAAAGTTTCAGCTGGGCTGTAGGTCTGCTAGCCTATGTAATTAAAAAAAGGCCCAGAAAATGAAATGCCCACCCTGTCTGCCTTGTCGGTCCTGAAGGACCAATACAAGGGCCTCCATACCCAAGCTCTCGTGCCTTTGATTGGATAATTCCACAGCAGCTTGGAACGCCATTGGCGGTTTCCTTCCACCTCTCCTGTGGCAGTTGGCTGCTCTAAGACTTTTAAAATCTAACCTATCTGCTCTGATTAGAGTGCTACCTTATGCAAGCGTCTTTTTGGTTTTGTATAGTTTTAACAGCAAAATGTATCCCGCCTGCCTTCCCCGGCCCCAACCTCTGTTAAATGCTCTCTCCCTAGA
The DNA here is from genome assembly GCA_016271365.2 of Neoceratodus forsteri. Classification (NCBI taxonomy): domain Eukaryota; kingdom Metazoa; phylum Chordata; order Ceratodontiformes; family Ceratodontidae; genus Neoceratodus; species Neoceratodus forsteri. The sequence goes on along the minus strand of CM028131.1, from coordinate 1,225,814,988 downwards.
GCTCTTCCCCACCCATCTCTCCCCATTGGTGGCCTCTCACTTGTAACTACCAATTGACTGCATAGAAGCCACTGCAGCTTTGACAACTTTCTATGTGTCAAGTTGTCACACATAAAACAAGATGCTCTGGTACCTTATCCTATTAATCCTATACCTCATAGGAGGTACTGAGAAATTCTCCACTGCCCCAAAACTAGGCACTACCACCTACCCTGCAACCTCTGCCCACTACCAAAGGAGCACAATGACTGACTCCTGCACTCACCCACCCTCCAATCTAGCACCTATAACCTATGTACCACCTACTACCCAAAAAGCCCCAATAGCTGTCACATTACTTTGAAATACCCTGGCATTTGCTACCAATGACCACAAGCATCACAGGGCAAAATATATTGCAAAAGGCTGGATTTGTTGAGCATGAATACTAAGGAAGATGCTACTACTTTTAAGTACACCCCAACTCAGGTCCCTCCAAGACTAAGTCCCCAGTGAGCCTGGGACATCTCAAAATTGTATCCCTAAACATACTCAGCCTCCTACCCAAAATGCCGCAATGCCAGGCATGGGTGGAGCTGCTCCAACCAGATGTTACAGCACTCACTGAGACCTGGCTCTCCCTGAAGGTCAACATGTGCCATAGTCCTAGATGGCTATACTGTGCTCCAGCAGGAGAGATTATCCAAATGTGGGGGTGGCTGTTTGGTTTATATCAAGAGTGAGATCAGAAGCCAATTACTGCCTACTAGTCTCCACACTAAGGAGGCACAAATCTTAAGCCGCAAACTCTCCATTGGGTGACAGAACAAAGTACTGCTACTCTCCACTGTTTATGTACCCCATGGTACACACACCACTGGTATCCAGCAAATGATTTCCAACCTAGAGCAGCATATGCAAAGCTGGGAACACATCAAGACTTTAATGTCAATTGGCAGTCCAAGGATGCATCCGCTGTCCGTGACCAGGTCTCAGGCCTTTACCTCTCATAGCTGGTAAATCAACCCACCAGACATAACTACAAAATGGGCACCAGTACACTAATTGACTGGCTCCTCACTACCTGCCCATAACACATCACTGAGGTCACAGTCCTACCTGACTCTCTTAGTGATCACTCCTCAGTTATGTGCACCTGGATGAATACGTTTTCCGGAATTGCTCCCAAGGTCGTAAGAAATAGATCACTGAGACCCAGTCAACTGAATCCTTTAGGCAATATCTCAAACTAGTGGACTGGTCACTGTTGGACAGGGCTCAGGATGGCAATGAAGCCCTCAACTACTTCCTCATAACATTTAACAAGGCATGTGACATATTTGGTCCCTACAAAACCAAAATAATAAGAGGGGCTACCAACCCATGGCTCGGTTCCTTCATTGAGCTCATGCGCCATAGGGACAACTTGTGGCACAAGGCCAAAGCAACGGGTAAGCATCCTGAAACTGTTGCCTACAAAACAGCCAGGAACAAATGCACCAAGCTCATCCGTCAGGCTAAGGCCGCATACTACAATGACCTCCTTAAGAAGAACTGGGGCCATGGAAGAGAGTTTTGGGACTCAGTAAAGTCACTCAATAGAAAGACATCTAGAGCTCCTCCTGAACTAATTATCACTACCACCGGGGACACTCCAGGAGTCTCGCGACATTGCTAATGCCTTTAGCCAGGCCTTCACAGATCTTAGTACAGTACTACCCAGTGAATATCTTTCCCCCTCCACTCCAATTCTGCCCACAAAAATCACATCTAACTCCTCAACTTTAAGTAGCATCCACCCATTCTGCTTTAGGCAGATCCATAGACATGAAACCTTAAAATATGTTAAACGGGCAATAGGGAAGACACGGATGGGTAGTGACCTCATCGATATGAATTTGATAGCTCTGGTATTAAGTGAGGTAGCTGAATCTCTCACTAAAGTATTCAGTACCTCCCTAAGGTCAGGTGTCATCCCTGACAAGTGGAAGGAGGCACTGGTTACCCCAGTCTTCAAAACTGGGGATACAACCAACATGTCCAATTACAGGCCCATCTCAATCCTCCCCCCACTGTCTAAAGTTCTCAAATGCGTTGTCTCGGACCAACTCACTGAGTACCTATCCAAGCACAACCTACTCTGTGTCCAGCAACACAGGTTCAGGAGAGATCATTCCACCCTCACCGCCCTGATCGATTTCATCTCCCATTTACACAATGCCTTCAGTTATGGTTTGGCAGTGGGGGGTCTATCTTTATAGACCTTACCAAGGCATTTGACACCGTTAACCATCAACTCCTGCTCCAAAACCTCCTCTTAATGGGCTTGTCCACTGATACGGTGGCATGGTTTAACAGCTACCTCTCTTGTAGGACTCAACGTGTCAAAATAAATGGAAATCTTTCTCAGCCATGGGGAGTGTGCATGGGTGTCCCCCAAGGGTCTCTTTATTAACCCATAGGCTGCTGACAGAATTAGAACATGTAGGAATTTTGGACTGATATATCAGTCCACGGCCCTGCAAGGGTTAATCCCTTGCCAGCAGAATGCCCAGCGCACACTGTGCTCTATGCAGATGATGTGGTCATCTCTGTTAAAGGAAAAAATCAGGCTGCTACCTCCGCTGAACTACAAGACAATTTCTACATACTCGAAAAATGGTTCTCCAGTAACAAACTCTTGCTCAACTATAAAAACATAGAGCATGCTCTTCTCCGTTCAACAGAACAGGAAGAAGTTTGGGCCTCTACAGGCCCAGAGTCTCAAAGGTGACACACGGAAACAAGTTAGCATATTTAAATATCTCAAGGTTCACTTAGATGACACCCTAACATATGGAACTCATATTGACCATGTTGTTAAGACCGCTAATGCAAAGCTTGGCATCCTCTATCACCACAGGCATTCAATGACACTGGAGGCCCTGAAATTGGTCGCAAACTGCTCGGTCTTATCCACCATAGACTATGGCCTTGTTATTTATGGTGCTGGCGCTGACATTACCCTAAGAAGGGTAGAAACCCTACTTAACAAAGCCTGTCAACTGGTTCTGGGGTGGATCCTTTGACATATACCTGTGCCCTCTGTCAAGAGACAGGATGGCTACCCCTTCACCTTAGGATTACATACCAAATGTGCCTACTTGTCAAGAAGTCCTTACTGGGACATACCCCTGGATCAACCTCTTGTCTATTTCAAACAGCTCAACCAACGATTATAACCCAAAATGCAGATAAGGGAGGTCTGGAGATACCGTTTAAGCGAACAGCTCAAGCCCAGACATCCCTCTCATACCGTGGTCTCAAGAGGTTCAATGAACTCCCTAAGGGCCTCATCGAATGTAGTAAGGTCAGCCAATTCAAGCTGGGCCTTCAGACCCACTTAGCTTAAAAGAATGTCTGCAACTGTTTCCTCAAACCCTAACAATACCAAGCCCTTGCTAAGCTGAGTTCCCTGCCTTCCTTCCTCCTCCTCCTCCTTTGGACACTATCGGCTTAAGTTCCTCCCCCCCACCTGTCAGTGTTGCCCACTGCATCTCTCCTCCCTCCCCATATCTCCCTCCCCACCCATCCTCCTCCCTGTCTACCCCCATATGCCACTCTCCCCCCTGGCCCTCCCCTTTTCCCTCCCTCCTCTTCCTCTGCTACCCCCCTCCTCTCTGATAACCTATATCTTGTCAATCCTCCCCACCACTCTCCTTCCCCATGCCATGCGCTGACACTGCCTTATCTGGCTCTTCCTTAATCTCTAGACAGTCTGGTTCCTTATCCTTCGTGTTGCACTCTGCACTTACCATTGAATGGGCAATACGCTTCATTCTGCAACTGAATTGTTACTGCTCTCCTTTTATCACATTGTATTCTTATCTAGATATGGTGTGACCTTGTTGATCAGAATCACCAAAATTCCTTGCACCTTTGAATTTCCTGTTTGATCCATTGTAAATTGCTACGTTACTGAATATTGCCTCTGTGTAACCTTATGTAACCTGTGTTGTTTGTAATGTCATTGTATCTAATCGACATGGAACCTTTGTAAACGAGTCCTTGACTCAAAGGTATTAATCCCAATCTGAAATAAATAAATAAAATAAATCTCTGGGCTTGTAACACAGAAGCTGTTGAATTCAACCAGGATTCCAGTAAAAAAAAACAACATCTAATGCTAGATCTTTAAGCATTGAAAACACAGCATCCCTCTTTGTTCCATTCAACAAGCTATGTACATTCAAGGTGACAAGAGAAAATTGAGACATTTAAACAGAGGAGACAAGGTCATTTCTTTTTCTTGCATTTCTTGTCATCCAAGTGTGAGACCTCCATCTCCTGAGAGACTTAGTAGATGGAAGAATCATCAGAATCTAGATCCCTGGGCTGGCCCACCAGCGCAGTGGTTGGATTTCTGTCTGCGATGCCAGCGACCCGGGTTCAGGAGCAAGCCGAGGTCACTGGAGGGCCGGTCGGGGGAGAAGCCTGCAGTGTACCATGACAGCTCACCTTCTTCAGGGGGAGGGGGAGGGATGCGGCTCAGCATCTGCTGACCCCTGGTGGAGGCCTGGCGTTTAGCAGAACGTCAGCCCCTAAAGTGCTGGTCTGGTCTTGGATGGAGGTCTGGGGCTATGTGGGCACTAAGGGCCTCGTCAGCAAGGGGGAGGATGTAGCGGACATCTGTGTTAGCATCATGACGTCAGAGACTCGCGACGCCACAAGGAAACTAGGGAAAATGCCTGTCAGCCCTGAGGAGACAGAGTTTCAAGGGAGCTAGCCCTTATATGCAGCCACCTGCCTGGCTGCCTGGGACCAACAATATCCAGAGTGTTGGGGTGTAGGGGCCCCATCCTGTCCCCGCCCGTGGGGTAAACCGAAGCTCCGTGGGGGACCAGCGACGGACCAGGTAAGGTGGCTTGCAGGGGTACACTCTGTGATACTCCCAAGGATGAGGGGCTGGTGGGTGTAGGGGGATAAAAAGAGATAATAAAAAAAAATAATAATAATAATCTCAATCCCCATTCTCTGCTTCACACGAGCTGGCAGTGGACAAGACACTATAGGGGTTGTTCGTCTCCACGACCTGTGTCACAGATTTCTGCTGTCGCAGGCTCCTACACCGGGATAGTGGAATTTTCAACTCTGGGGAGGAGGAAGGTAGTTTAGCAGCAGTATCTTCCTGGATTTTCTCAGTGGCACCATCTGGGGGCACCGGGGATGGAGTCAGAGCACCGCTCCCTTCCTCTACCTCCACTGCTGCATCTTGAGGAACACAGCCTGACATGAACTGAGCCTCTGCGGCCTCTGGTGGAGTCAGAACTGACAGAGCATTTGACACAGCTGGTCCTTCCTAGGGTGCAGGGCCCTCTTCCCTCTGTTGGGCTTTTTTAATAAGATCATCCGGATTAATGGTTTGAGACTTATTTTGCACTGCCCAGGGGTAGACGTGAAAAATGTGACCATGTTCCTCATATAAATTACACTAAGCATGACTGACACATTGGAGACTGATATGTCCGAGTTCCCTGCATATCCCACATCGGAACTTATCACAAACGTTCAACGGATGTGTCCGCCCCACACTTCTAGCAAGCTTTTAGCTGCCTGAGTAAACACACCCTGGCTCCTCACCCCAAAAAGAAACTATGGGGGGCAGATGTTGCACCCTCATCTGAATGCCTCAGCTTAATCTTGAATTTCCAGCCCCCAGTCCAAAGAAATTCATCATCAAGGATAGCTTTGGGGCGCCAGGACCTCACATCACTGTTGTAGCTAGTGTACAGTGTCATTGATGTCCACTTTCATTATGGAACATCACTGCAATGTACTTGATGGTGGGTTTAGACAGGGGTATAGCTAGAAAGGGAGCCCACAGGGGGCAAACTTTAACTGGTTGTATTTGGACCAAAACTGGTCCAATGAATAGGGGAACGGAAACTGACATCAAAGTTGTCTTCCCCTGACACATGGATCAGGGCATACATTTCTGATGCCATGAATCTCATGGAGTCCATTAACAGCAAATGTCCCACATGATGGCGGTCAGGTCTGGTACCCATGCCCTCTTTATATTTCAGCCTGACCACATTGTGGCGGGGGGCTGGATCTGAGTGAGTAAACAAATCAGAGAAATGTGGTCTGGCTCGGGGAGGAGGGGAGACCTGACTGGCCAGCACCCAAACTCATTCCAGCAGCTGTGTCTTGCATATCATTTTGGTTAATGTGGGAACCAGGCAAACCTACCTGGAACCCAGCAGCATCTGTACCCCCAGTCACATTGGGCCAAGTCATGGCCAAGACTGGTTGCTGAGGACAGAGGGCAGTCACAATTTCTGGTTCCACATGCTCCACCACAGGAGGAGTGGCAATCTTCAGTGACAGATGAGTCAGGCTGTGGGATAACCTGAGTGTCCTGGGGAACCCCTTAGAATCTGCAGCCCCACGTGGTAGTTCTGTTTCCCCCTGTTGAACAGCATCTGCCACTTGTCCCTCTGGACCCACAAGTTCTGAAGCAGCTTCCCCCTTTTCAATGTAATGTGGGCTTACAGCAAAATCCCCAGTTACCTGTTGTACCGATGCTCCTCCACACTGTTGTGAGGAAGCAGCAGATAACTCCTTCTGTGTAGATGCTAAGTCAGACACATCCCATGCAGGATCGGGGATCCATTTCCCCTCAAACATTAGCAACCATCCTGCATCTCATAGCGCTCGACCCAGGGACCACCCAGACTGCCCAGGACCCACTGCTGTCATCCAAATGCCTGCTGAATCAGGTCATGCCAAAGTCATGTCAGGTAATTCCATGGCAGGGGAGACCTCCGGGACTGACAATCCATTTTTAGAGGTATTGAAAATGAAAGTTTAGTACTGGGCCCGGGTTGTTCCAAGGGTATAGATCTGGTGCAGTCTACAGGGAAAGACTGTAAAACCACCTTCCATTTAAGGTAATGCTCCTCGTCCTCTGCTAACATCTTGAACAAAATATTCAGTTGTTTATCCAGCTCCTTTTCAAGCTGCATAGCAGCTGTCTCTATATCATCCTCCGCCGTCGGCAAAATCGTTTCCTCCACTGGGTGGTAGGTAAGTCGTTAGTTAATCTACCCACTGAACTGACATCTGAGTCTTCTGTCACCAGTGCAGAAGCTGTAGAGACTCCACCATCTTTGTCCTTCTTTGCAACACCGGTTGGGATGGAGGACCGACTCCCAACCTGCTGCTCTCCAGATCCATTGTCCACCTCCAACTCCTCCATCCAGGAAATGGGCCAACAATGCCCCCTTCCACAGAGTAGGGGAATATTTTAATGAGACAAAAACAAAATGTACATACTGTATGCATGTTCAATTCGCATAGAAACATAAGGGAACAAAAACTGACTTTATAGCAATAGCTTTTTACAGAAAAGGTGCATGCAGTGATATGTACTACATTTTTAAATACTAGAAAAAAAAGGAAGAAAAAATGTAACTTTTTATCACACATCTATTGTATGTCTCTAAAACACCCTCGAAAGTTTAAAGAGCTAAACAACAAAAAGTAAAAATTCATAACTAGACTACTCAATACCAGCTTATCCAACCTACTGAATACCTTTCCACAATTGTTTACAGACTGCTTCCCCCATTATGTCAGCTTCATTCTGATAAATTGCATCCACCTCTGCATGTATCCTAAAAATAACATCCTGCAGTGAAACATCAGGATCCTGTAAAAAAGATTGGCTTTGAGTCTGCCAAATAACCCATTTTATGCAAGCAAAGAGAACATAAACAGTGCTTCTATTCCATTTCAGCCATACAGCTGAAAGCTGGCCTAAAATCAGTGTTTCATATGACACGGACTTAAAACAGTTAGTATTCCACATAGCGTCCAACATTTGCCATAGTGATTGAATAAAGGCACATTCAAAGAACAAATGCTGCATTGTTTCTAGTTGATTATGGCACTGCGGATATAGGCACAGTCTGTCTTCCACCCCTTTGAGTCTATGGTTAGCCCTCACATTTAACTTACCATGCCCACAGTGCCACATTGCATCTACCATCTTACAGGGTATATGCTTTTCAAGCACAGCAGCTAATATGTATTTTACCTGTACCTGTGGGTTTACTGTGAATACTGGCTCCTCATAACAGCAATTCATAAGAGTGTTGGTATAAAATAAGTTTCCTGTTTAAAGATTGAAATCCATGGAGATCGATTTTCCAAAAACAAATAGACTTTAAAGCAACCTGCATATGTTCAGGCAGTGATTTAATACTAGCTGTCCATCTTCCCTTATCCCAGGCTTCAAAGAATTGTGATTGCCAATTTTGAAATGTGATGGACCGCATGGTACTACTACTTTGTAGAAGGGGCCTTATATTCATACTTCTCTACTTTTCACATGCCGGTATCCTTCCAGTTGATGTTAGTGACCACTGCCTCATAGCTGGCATAAGAACTATCACTAAGCCACTATCCACATCAAAGTTCTCTACCAAAAGATCTAGATGGAACTTTGACCCTCTGGCCTACTTCAACAATCTAAAAAACTATTTGTTCTGGCAGAGTTTCTACCTGGCTAAATCAGTGAGTGACGCCTATGATGTTTTCCACGAAATCATAGCCAGTGCCCTAAACAACCATGCTCCTTTGATCAAAGCTTGAATAAAAAACAGAACCTGCCATTAGTTTTCACCAGACCTGAAGAAAGCCTTACTCAAAAGAGACCAGCTGTGGAAAAAGGCCCGGAAATCACATGCCGATGCAGACTGGTGTCTTTTTAGGACAGCTAGGAATGCCTGCACGAAACTGATCAGAGAGGCTAAGGCCACTTTTTATCAAAATGAATTGCTCTCTGCATCCAACAGCCCTACCAAATTCTGGTCCACCATAAAGGAACTGTCTGGCTACTCACCAGGTAGTGTGCTACCTTCCAAAATTACCATTGACAATGTCGCTATCACTGATAAATATGAGATTCTCCAAGCCTTCAACAACCACTTTGCCACAGCAGGCATGGCATTCGATAATGCATCAGTAAGTAGTCTCCATCCGCAGCTCAAAGCCCAGCTGCCCGAACCAAGTAACAAAAATATGATCTTCTCCTTTTCCCCAACCACCATAAAAGAAGTTGAAGACCTTCTGCTACAACTAGATACTAGAAAAAGCACAGGAGCTGACTCCTTCAACCCATACTTTCTGAAAGTAGCATACCACATACTTGTCGCACCTATATCGCACTTATTCAACCTGTCTCTAGCCCAAGGCTCTCCCCCCACAGAATGGAAAACTGCTCATGTTATCCCTCTATTTAAAGCAGGGGATCCAAATGACCTAAACAATTATAGGCCAATCTTTCTTCTACCTATACTTTCGAAAATGCTGGAAAAAATTGTGGATATACAGTTGAGATCATTCCTAGACAACCCTACATTGCTTAACCACATGCAGTCCGGCTTTAGAGCAAAGCATAGTACTATTACGGCATTGGCCAAAATCACTAATGACTGGCAACGGGACCTCGACAATAAAAAATGTGTTTGTGCAGTGTTTTTAGATCTCAGCAAGGCCTTCGATACCGTCGACCACTGCCTACTTCTCTCCACCCTAAATAGCATAGACATGGACTCAATCTCTTTGGATTGGTTCCAGGACTACCTCTCTGATAGGCAGCAACAAATCAAGGCCGAAGGAGAGCTTTCTCCACTCAAACCAATAAAAAGAGGAGTGCCACAGGGATCCATATTGGGCCCTGTACTGTTCGCCATCTATATTAACAACTTGGACTTAGGAATCACGGAAGCCAGTATCCCCTTGTTTGCCAAAGATACGGTGCTCTATCTAAGCCGTGACTCTCCTGGAGCCGCATGCTCAGAACTACAAACTGAATTCAATACGCTGCAGAACCAGCTTCTCAACAAAAAGCTACTACTAAATGCAAAAAAAAACAAGGCCATGCTCTTTTCACCATCTAGCACTGGGGCCTACTCTGCTGCTACTGGTACAGTTCCTCCCATAACCACCCTACTAGGCGAAAAGCTTGAATTCGTGCCTAAATTCAAATATCTGGGTATATGGCTGGACAACAAACTCTTCTTTGCGGAGCACACAGAAGAATTGATGAAAAAGCCTAGGCAGAGGCTTGGCCTCTTTTTCAGAATTAAACACCTCCTGACTGCAGATGCAAAAAGACAGCTTGTTCAGTCTACATTCCTCTCATTAATCGACTATGTTGACATTATCTATGGCCAATGCTCTGTCTCACACCTTGCAAAACTGGATGTACTGTACCATAGAGCTTTAAGATTCATAACAGGCCTCCCGTCCTCCACACATCACTGCTCTCTATATGCAGCAGTAGGGTGGCCTTCCCTGCAATACAGACGGTATAGAAATGCAGCCCTCTGGACACTTCGAGCACTTACCAACAAACTCCCTGATTACATTGTTGCCTGCCTCCCCTTAAGTCCAACCAGTAGCTATGCCCTAAGAAGCCACTCACTAATTTCTCTAAAAATCCCCAGGATCAGTAACCATTTTGGTAGGGCTGCCATAAGCCATGCTTTGCCCACACTCTGGAATAGGATACAAAGATCGCTGAAACTTTGCTCTCCTGTCAGTATTGCCGTGTTTAGGATTCTTTATGACAAAACGTTCGACGAAATCTGTAAATGTTTCCATAGTACCTAGCAGTCCTGCTGATGGTTCCCTCTCTAGCCTTACCACATTCAACCATGAACCTAGTTCCTTTCTTCCCTATCTAACTAGTTCACTAGTCAGCTGCCATACTGGCCCTCGGAACCCTTGGCACCACTTTCTCTCTTACTACTTCCTCCCGCCACTCAAATAGGAGATACAGTCTTCATTGTGGGCCCCTCTGAAGCCTAGGACCCTCTCCCAAGCATATAAACGGTCTCTGAGGGCTGAAATGTAAATAATTGTACCTTTCTATAGAGGCCTTAATAAATAGGTTACCTTAACTTCTATGTCCACGAAGGTTGTATATACCGCAATAATGTTATGTGATGCATGTATGTTCCTACGTGAACACTTGGAATGTATATATTGCAACTACCATTTTTCTGTAAGTTTGCTTGTATCTTTTGCACATTTTGTATACTGCGCCTTTAATCTATGTATGTATAACTGTCCTTGACAACAGCAGGTCCACCTTGTAAATGAGCTCGCTCAACGGTGATCGCCTGGATAAATAAAGACTTGATTGATTGATTGATTCATGTAGAAAAAAATACTGAAAAAGAACACCGGGGGCTGATCATGTTAAGACCTCCCTCCTGCCAAGGCCTATATGTATGTACACATTTCACTAGGTTAAGTCTGCTACCCCAGACTAACTGAAAAAAAAAAGGCTCATAACTTTGACGTGAAGTTCAAAATGCAGAGGAAAAATGTGTGCAATATGTAAAATAATAGGGACTATAAAAGTCCTGAGCAAAAAAATCCATTTTCATTTACTCATATTCCAGGCCTTCCATTTGTGAACTTTTTTCTGTGCTATCTCAATTTTCTCAATCCACTTTTGTTGAGCCACAGTCTCTGTTCCAAAGAAAACCCCCAGAATCTTCATGACATCCCATTGCACAGGTATCACATACTGAGCAGGAGTAACCCGCATCCCCCAGTGCTAATGCCATGCATTTTGTTTTATTGATCACCATCCCTGTGATAGGGGATTGTTTATCCAAAAAATCCAGAACCTTAGATCCAGACTCTAAATCCGCTACCATGACAACACAATCATCCGCAAATGCAGACACCTTCTGAAACCTTTGACATTCTTAATTGGTAATAGGAACAATCTGTTCGTCACTTTCAATGGCCCGTAACAAAGGGTTCAAACTAAAAACATATAGCAAGGGACTCAGCGGGCAGCCTTGATGCACCCCTTTTTTTAAATACATGGCAGGTCCCAAATGCCATTTACCAAAGGCCTTATCTGATCTTCAGCATATAAGGCCTTAGCCATGGAAATGAACTCTTCTGGGATCCCATATGCTTGTAAAATGTGCCAAAGATAATCATGCTTAACGGCAACCTCCTGATCAAGTGAAAGAAGATACCCATCCAGGTGCTGGTCTAAACCATGGGCCACTATCTCGCTAATAAACATTAAATTATGTGCAATATTGAGGTCTGGAATGGTACATGTCTGAGAATCCAAAATAAGAGTCTTTGCTACTTGTGCCAAGCAACTTGTGATAATTTAGCCAGGATTTTATAGTCCGAGTTAAGGAGGCTTAATGGTCTCCAATTATTAATGTCTGAAGTATCCCCCTTTTTGTAAAGAAAAAATACAACTCCCTCTTTCATACTAGTGCTAATTGCACCTTTCCTACTTATTTCACTGAAAACATCACTCAAGACGGGAGTGAGTATATCTATAAATTGCTTATAAAAATCATTAGGGATAGCATCTAGGCCAGGCGCAGGGTTACTTGATAAAGATTTTATCGCCTGTGTAATTTCCTATATGGAAATGGGGCTGGTTAAACCTAGTAATTCCAAAGCTGATAATCTTGGGGGGAAGGGGATATCTGAGAAAGAAATGTATTAGAGTTTGTTTCTCCACTGATCCCCTGAAATTTAGCCTCTACATGCTTGTGTACAACTGCCCGTAAGGAGTTTAAATCCGTAGCTACAGTGCCATCAGGCCGTTTTAATGCAGTCATAATTCTACGTTTTAATCTATCAGCATGACTATCATAGGGGTTAACATGAAATTTAGACCTTTGTGTCCCAAACTTCTGTTCCAGTTGGAGGGAATATTCCCTATCATATTGGCAGGAAAGCATTTTAGTTTTAACCCCATGAAGCTGTGCAGTTAGGTCTGCCCCTGTTTTCTTCATCTGTGTGAGGAGCTGCAGGAAGTTAGCTCTCCATTTTAAACATTGGTAGTAAGTGCACCGGGCTGTAGTCTGAGAGATTTGTACCGTATACTGTTTAAGGTTACTTTTTGTGTCCTCCCACCAATCAAGGAGGTCATCATACAACGTCTGAACAGATAGCTGTGCACTGAAAAATTCCATATCAGTTTCAACCTGTGAGTCTTGCAATAAGGACGTATTCATACGCTAGTAACCCCTACCCAACCGGACATAACTAGTTGTGGCAACTGAGACCTTTACCACCACATGATCTGTGGTTTCCAGGGGAATAACTGTAACCTGGGAGACAGGGGTACACTCAGGGGCAAACCAAAAGTCAATCCAGGAAGACAGGGACTCTTTATAAAAGGTGTGGCTAGGAGCGGCCTCTGGAATATCATAAACATCCTTATACCCTGATCTCTGTAAAATAGTGTTAAGTAAATTGGTATCAGAATACACTTTATCAGTTTTTCGGCCCCAATCCCTTTTGGTTAAACCACAGTTAAAGTCCCCCCCCCCCACAGGGTCAATTTAGAGCAATATAAAAAAGGCTCTAATGAATGCAATAGCTTGGTCCTTTCTGCTTTAAGTTGAGGAGCATATAAATTAATAAGTCGAATAGGTTGTTCATTTATCCTGGCATCTACCACCATTGCCCTCCCAGGGCAAACATCTGTAATCTTTATAACTTTGATCTTCTGTCCAACAAACAAAAAATCCAGGCCTGAGCATTCCTCCTCACCCACTGACCACAAAGATGGGCCCCACCTCCATTCCTTTTTTGGCACGGTTAATCTCAGGAGTGGTGTGTAACCTGGTATCTTGGAGAAAAATAACCTCACGCCTAGGCCCTTGTAAAATAGAAATGGTAACCTGTCTCCTGGAATCAGCCTTAATACTACTAACATTGCATGTGAGAAAGTGAACCGCAGCCATAAGAAGAAAAAAAAAAGAAAAAGATCACATCATGATAGAAAGAAAAAAATAGAGCCTATCAGCGCCTTTTTGTTTTCTTTCTCTTGGTTGATTTGGGTTTCCCCAGACTTCGTACAGTCCATAACCTGATCCGCTTGGGACAAGGCCACTGATGACACATCAGATTCATCCTCCGAAGCCTCCCAGTCCTGGTCTTGCAGGACTGCATGCTGGTTGTGGACTGCCACGGGATCCGAGATATCAGGGGGTTTAGTTGGTATAGAGGAATGTACTGAGGATTTGGATCTTGTGACCATTTTGAAGCCAGTCCCCACAGATCAAGTGGGGGGTGGGGGTGGCATCTCTTGTACTGCAGAAATAGGAGACCCCGTCTCCTCTGCAGGGATGGTGTCCATGGCAGGTTCTTGTACCTCATTAATCACTGAAAAGGATGCCTTTTCCTGAGGCCCTACAGACTCTGGGTCTGTACATAGTTTTTCTGGGGTGGGGGTTGTCACGTGATCAGTAGGCTGGGGGGGACTTCAGACTGGTGTTCCTGGTGTGAAGGAGCAGTCCGAGGGGGCAGCATCTTCATGGTGCTGTGGATCACGTTGTACAGGGTCTGTGATTAGCTTTAATCTTTCCTTTTGTGCCACAGTAACATACAGATCATGCTCAGCTCATAGGCCCTGGTCCAAGGTATTGTGGGATGTCCAGGAGCAGGTTCAAAATGTGTGACTGTGCTCCTCGCACAGGTTACACCTCATGGGGTTCGAACATTGCACACTATTATGTCCTAGAATCCCACAGAGGCTGCACTTTTCTTTTTTAACATGCATTACTTAAATGCCCTGTGTCTCCACACCGAATATACCCGGGGTTGTTCTGGATAAAAAAACACCCCCTTGTCCCTCCCCAAAAAGAAGCAGTTGGGCAAGTGCTGTGTTTCATTATTAACTTGTTTCAATGTCACCTTAAATTTCCAGCTTCCCATCCAGAAATGTTCATTGTCCAGTATAGGCTCAGGATAACCCATTACATTGCATCTTTGCTTGAGTCAGAAAGTAATATCTGCAACATTGACCCCTTCATTCCTGAAAAGGACAGTAACATGTTTAAACGCAGGTTTTGTCAATGGTATAGCTACAACTGGTCTCCAAAGGGGTGTGTTTTTCAGTAACTGATATTGCTTCCAGAATCTCTCCAGCCCTGCCAGATGTTTAAAACTTATGTCGAACAAAGAGTCTCCAGGCATATGTATCAGAGCGTACACTTTATATGCAAAAAATTTTATGCTGTCCTTTATCAAAGTACACCCCACATAGTGGCGATCCAGTAAGTCAGAAGAGCAACCTCTGTACTTTAGCCAGACAGCATTGCGCCTTTTTGCAGGCTCAGAGGCAAGTCAGGAGGAATCAGGAAACAAGCTTTCCCTAACATTGGAGGTCCAAACATTAGGAGGAGGTACTGGTGTCTGAAGTGCAGGTGCAGGGGGTGCATCCCCCCCTTTCATCAGTCTCTTTAGTGGGAAGATTGACTGCACTTTCCCCTGTAATACCTAAGTCCATAGGTTCTGAAGAGACTTGTTCAATAGGGAAATTCCCTGATTCCTCTAGTGCTCTTATTTCATGCATTATATCATTTGGGGCATTAGAAGGCAAAACTGGGGCTGTCTCCTGCCCTGTGATTTGACCTGGCAGGATTTGTATGGTAGATTCTGAGGTAGCAGAACTCAGAGGAATGTTAAGAACTGAAGTAGTTACAGGCAAGGCAGATCTATCTGTCAGTCTAATAGTTAGCTTCCCAGCTCATTCCGTCAGGGGACCGAGACCATCCTGCTTGTTCAAGGGCCTCACAAATCCAAGGGGGGGATGCCCCTGGTAACATGGAGGTCGTTGCAGTACCTCTTCTAGCCTCCAGAAAGTTCTCTTTTGTAATGCTGTTACCATGTTTACTATTCCATTCACCCCCAACCACTTTCTTAGCTACCTTTTTTTTTGAGCCTCCTGCCACTCCAATGGTAAACTTGGCTTGGGTAGGCCCACCAGTCACCTCTCCCCCAGTACATTTAGCTGCTTCAATAATGGATTGATTAGCCTTGGACTCCATGTTCCCCTTAATCTGCATCTGCACACTTGTAACCTGTCCAGAGCCAGCATCTGTACCCTGTACCACTGCTGCCGGTGTTTTCCCCAACACAGTACCTGTCGGGTCAGGAGCTTCCTGTTGTACTGTACCCATGGTGAAGTTCTCACAGTCACTTGTTGTAACTCCTTCTGTTGTGGCCACCATTGCCACACTGTCCGTTAGATGAGCCACCGGAAGTGCCAACTCGTTCACCCGACTGCTAAGAAAAGCGGTTTCCAACTGAAGTTGCCTGGCCAAGTACTGGCATTCTTCTGCATCCAAATCTGTTGCAGTTCCTTTGCTGACAAGATGTGTACTGGGGATTCCTGCATCACAGCAGACCCCCTGGACTCTTGCATCGCTACTCCGTTTTGCTGTGCAGAAATATCGATAGGCTTTGAGGTGATCTCTGTCAAGGTAGGAATTTCATCAGCATTGGTCTCCATTGGTTTGGAGACAGGGGAAGGGACCCTCTCCCCTACCTCACCAGTGCCCGCACAGCTCGCACACCCAGGAAGACTGGCCAGCACAAGAGACAAATAGCAGCTCCCCCTACAGTAGAGTAGGGGAATTTCCCCAGTGCCCTGGCCAACATTCCCCCTTCCCATAAAACCAATCCCTGCAATTGTCCAAGGCTGTGTGTGGGTGTTGATGTGCAGAATGGCTGCCACTACACATTCAGTCACTTCACTACCAGTCTAGCATTGCTTGTAAAACACTTCAGGAGACAATGTATAGGAAAATCACTATATAAATGTAGATTCTTCTTCTTTCTGGACCTGCAGCAAGGGCTGGGGTCAACCACTTGGGCACTTGCCTGGAATTGTGTCCCTTTAAGGGACTTCAGGACCCACCACTTCCCACAATCGCCTGCCCCACATGGAGCAAGGGATCCACTCCAGCAGCAGCACTGGTATCCACCACCCTGCCCATACCCCACTCCCATCCCTGTCACACTCCTGCGCACAGGCGGGGCCACTGACAGGTGGCTGGCAATTATGAATGGTGAGCTATGCATGCCTGTTCAGGTGTGTGGATGGGCATGGATTAAGTATGTGCCTGTCACACTTACTCAACTATAGTCCATAGGCCCCATTAAGAACACACTAAAATAAAATCTCACATCCTCATTCCTGTTAAGCTGGGAGTCTTTCTGGGTGAAGAGGTAATGCTGTTTCACACATCGGAAGGAAGCAGAGGTTGGGCTTTCAGAGAAGGGCATACAGGCCAGACATAGGCAAGGAAAACGAGATGATGGATGGCATGGAACATAAACTGGTGTGCAAAGGAAAGGTTGCAGCTGTCAGAAAAAAAGCTGCAACATCTGCAATTGCAACAGTGCCAGCCACTGGCACAGCAGTAGTACTATCACTCATGGCGCAGGTGACCCAAGTATGGGACAAGCTCAAATCATCAGAGGCCAGCTGGAGGGAAGAAAGATGGAGTGTCCAACAAACTGCTCTCTTCATTTGGGGAGAGGGTGAGGCTCACATGACAACCTGTCTGATTAAGAGAGGGTTGGGCTGCGGCTGAAATCAGCACAGACCACACATGAGTGGGAGCATGCCCAGTGTGTCATTCCATGGACATGACCCAGGATACAAAACGGGAAAAATTACCATTGGCTGGGCAGATGACACCCTGCCTGTTGTCAAGTACATTGTTGGGCATCACCTACTTTCTCCCGGTCCACTCCTGGGCTTCACCTCTGCTGTGGGTGGCTGGATATTGGGTGAGGAAGCTGCTATAGCACTGAAAGGTAGGTCCCACCTCAGGTTTAATCTGAGAAGGAAATGCAGCAGTGTGTCACAGGTGGCCAGAGGTGTACCAGGATGTCCAGAAAAGGGACCTTGATGGATAGATTCTTCTTCTTTCTGGACCTGCAGCAAGGGCTGGGCAGTGGCCAAAGGAGGTCATGGTCACATGGGACTGGGGGCATAGACAGAATTTTAAAAATGGCAGAGGTGAAGGCACTGCAGATGATGCTGGGTGGAGCAGTAAATCACAGAGCAAAGTATCTGAATGTGGGTCCAAATAAACAGTGAAAGGCTGGGACTGCGGGCTCCAGGTAAACATACTGTAACTAAAAGACTCACTTGGAATCCAAATCTGTGTTTGCAGTGACTGTAACTCCATTATAGAACTGGGGTCTGGGCAACCCAGTAATCATTGCAGGTGTGTGCTCATTAACACAAGGTAATAAATCATGAAACTGAGACTGCATACTGCCATGGAAAGTGGAAAAGAGCCTTTTAATTTTGATGTCCCAGATTAGAAATTTTGAACTTCGAGGTATTGATTCCAGGGGAAACTATGGGACGAAATTTGTACTGCGTAAAAAGGGCACCTAGTGAGTAAGATTCCATTTTCTATAGAGGAACACGCTGTACAGACAGGAAGATGTATAGTAGCATTGATGAAAGCACACAGTTTTTTTTAAAGGGGTAATGTGAAAATAACTATGAACCACTGTTAGTTTTTCATTTATCTAGGCTCCATAAGCACTGCTTGCACAAACGCTAATAGTTTACTGTAGATGCTAGTTCTAAAAAGCAGCATGGAAAAATGTACAAAGCAAGGTACTCATGGACTGAAACTTTCATATTTAACAGCAGGACATCTATTTGCTACAGGAGGACAGAATACAGCAGTGAGGAAGAAACATGGTGGATGTAACAATACAGTTAAGACATTTCTATGGACAAAACAATATATAAATGAAAAGGTTCAGAAACTCAGGGTTCATGCTTTAACAAGCACCATTGAGCAAACATTACTCTTTCAATGTTTGCCCTTTCAAAGGTTATATCTGTAAATGCAGCATGGTAAGGTGGCTGGGGTCGGTGGAGTTGTCAAATACTACAGGCTCAGTACTGGGGCTAAATAAGGAAGGCAGGAAATGTGGTGGGAAACTCCATGGGCTACTGGCATATGTTAGTAAGGGAGAATAAGGTGAGGCAACACACAGACTAGTAAAAAAGAATTTGCTGATGGGGACTCTGAAAATGACAAGAAATTTAATTTCTATGGTACTGGAATTTGATACAAAGCACTCATGTCCTAAAGGTGGGGGATGGAGACAACTTTGAACAGCAGTTGCCTCTGTTAAAGCAACTAAGGGGTGACAGATGCAGTGGCCCAGACACTCCATCTCCCCACACCTCTTGCTGACTCAGATCTCTTGAGCTTTGAAGCAGCAGAGGGGAGCGTGATCCAAGAGTCTGTAGAAACATTATATTAATGATGTAGTAGCCATATGGCGTGGCACAGCAGAGGAACTACAGGAGTTTGTGAGTTATATCAACTCTACAAATTTAAACCTTAAATTTGCCTGTAGTTTTGAGCCTGATGAGATCAACTTTTTTGATCTGCAAATTTCAAGAGGGAAGGAGGGGGGAGTAGAAACATATTTTGAAGGCCCACAGACAGAAATGTTTTGCTTTTGTCCTCAAGCTGTCACCCATGCCACACGGTCACTAACATCCCTCAGGGGCAGTTTCTGTCTCTACAGCTCCAAGGCAGCACTTGAGAAAGAAGCGGCATCAATGAAACAAGCAAAACTGAATCAGCTGACTCAATCAATCAATCAATCAATATTTTATTTCTGAAAAGCACTTTTCCCGGAGAGCAAAGTACCTGTACATATTTAGTAAAACAAAGCTTAAAATAAGCACAGTTACAGCATGTCAAAAAGTACATATCAGAAAACTAAGCTTCCTAAAATTCTGGGAAGCAAGTTCAAATAAATAAGTTTTTAATGCAGATTTAAAACTCTCCACAGTCAGGCACTCTCGTACCCGATGAGGTAGAGATTTACACAGGGTTGGGGTCACAAACACAAATGCCCGAGCACCCGAGGTCTTCAAATGAACCCTGGGCACCTCTAGCAATCCCTTGTTGGCGGAGCAGAGTGGGCGGTAGGGATTAATAAGATCTTGAAGATAACACGGACCCTGTTCATGTAGAGCCTTACAGGTCATTAAACAAACTTTGAAGGTGATCTGCCACTGTACAGGCAGCCAGTGCAGGCCACGGAGCACAGGCGTGATATGGCAAGATTGAGGTAAACCAGTCAACAGCCTGGCAGCCACATTCTGCACCAGCTGCAAGCAGCAGATATCAACCCCTGGAAGCCCTAGGTACAGGGCATTGCAATGGTCAAGGTGGGAGGTCACAAAGGCATGGACCAGTGTTGGCAGGTCATCAGGCAGGACAAGGTGTTTAATCGGGGCGATATTCCTCAGATGGTAAAAACAGGTCTTGACGACGGAAGACACCTGAGATTTAAGTGTCAGCCCATCATCAAAAATAACATCCAGATTTCACAACCTATCAGAGGTCACCAACTGGTTACCACTGAGCCAAAGCCCAGAGAGCTGACCAGCCGAGAGCTCCTCTACCCGATGACCAGGATCCACAACCAACACCTCAGTCTTGTCAGGGTTTAACCTCATCCAGCTGGCACACATCCAGTCTTGGATCTCGGAGAGGCAATTGTTAAAAATCGAGACAGCTCCACCCTGTTCGGGCACAAAGGACATGTACAGCCGAGTACCATCTGCATAGCAGTGAAAACTCAGACTGTACCACCTTATAATGTCTCCCAATGGCGCATATACATCATGAACAACATGGGTGACAACATAGAGCCCTGCTGCACCCAACAGAGCAGGGGGAATGGATCCGAGGAGTAAATCCCTGACACCACTCTTTAAGTCCTGCCCATGAGGAAAGAGTGGAACCACCTGAGGACTGTTCCCGATAGTCCACAGATCAGCCACAGGTGCTCCAGTAGCAATCCATGGTCCACGGTATCGAGTGCTGCAGAGAGATCAAGAAGGACCAAGATGGAATGGCTCTTCTGATCTCTCGCTGTCGGGAGATCATTAAGCACCCGAACCAGTGCAGTCTCAGTGCTATGTCTTTTCCTAAATCCAGACTGGAGAGGATCATAGACATCACGGATGGTAAGGTGATCCTCCAGTTGCAGTGCAACCACCTTCTCAATAACCTTACCCACAAAGGGAAAGTTAGAGACAGGCCTGTAGTTGGCAAGACAGTCTGGGTCAAGAGAAAGTTTCTTAAGGAGTGGTGTCACCACCGCCTCCTTCAGGGTGTCCAGGAACACACCTGTCTCTAACGAACACCAGACTACCTCAGCCAGGACTGGAGCGATAACCTCAACACACCCCACTAAGAGGCAAGTTGGGCCCGGGTCCAGACTACAGTAGGTCGGCCGCATACCCTGGATGATCTTCATGATGTCTGTGATAACCAGCCGGTCAAAGTCAGACCAGACAAACTGGGTGCTTGCAACCTCCCACCAACCACTACCACGCTCACTGGAATGTGCTGTGCAGATCTCAGACCTGATGCTGTCAACCTTATCTGTGAAGAATCGAGCGAACTCCTCACACCTGTCCTGTGAAAAGGTTCCCCGGGACTGCAGACAGGCTGGATTGCACAATCTGTCAACAGTTTGGAGGAGCTGAGCCGGTCGGTTCTGCGCAATGGTGATTTCCCTGGACAGGAACTCTGCCTTCTTACAGGAGATAGCCAATTGATAGTCCGTATAATGGGCCATCAATCTAAGTCTGTCAGCCTCAAGGCTCGATTTCCGCCAGCACCGTTCCAGCCTTTGCCCCACTCGCCCCAGCTCCCTCAAGGACCCATCAAACCAAGGGGACTGAGTGAGAAGAGTGAGGGGGTGAACCCAAACAGGAGCTATGGAATACAGGGCCATGGTCACTGTCTTATTATAGGCCATTAACAGATCACCTGGTACCAAGCTTATGCTTGGTATACCCAATAGGGTCCAGGACTGCAGCAAGACCATCTGGGGTCAAACCCCTTAAAGGGTGGTACCGGACCATCTCCGTAGGGGCAGGTCTATAGGGGGAGTCTGAAAACTGAACCTTATAGTGTGGTGATCAGACCATCCGACTGGCTCCACCACCAAGTCGGAGACCTCAGTCACCAGCAGGAAGACCAAATCCGAGTGACCATGACTATGGGTCGCAGAGGTAATTATGTAACAACCTATTCCACTCGTTCGGAAAACGTGGAAGAAATTATTAGAAAACATTGGGGGGTATTGAGAGGAGACAAAACCTTAGTGCAATAGGTCTTACAACCTCCAAGAATGGCACACAGAAGAGCAGTCACTTTACATGACAAGATTGTCCATAGCAGACAAACAGAGGAAGGAGGGACTCAGACTTGATTATCTCACCATAGCAAAGGTTGTTTTCCATGAAAAAGATGTACTTAATACCATGTTATGCCCCAAGGAAATATTGCATAAATCCAAATAAGGGAAGCTGATGAAAATTAGGGATAAACATAGAATTGGATGGCAGATAAGGATTGCTTGGCACACCTAGTCTGCCCATTTTCCCCATCTACTGTAATACCGCATACCGCTGTAATACCGCAGACCCTACTTGACCTCCAGCTTTACCCTCCCTTTCCTAACTGTTAAGGTTCCCTTATGCCTATCCCATGCATTCTTCAATTCCATTACAGTTTTTGCCCCCCCCCCCACCACTGGGAGGATGTTTCATGCATCCACCACCCTTTCTGTGAAGAAGTACTTTCTCACGTTTCTCCTAAGTCTACCCCCTTCAGCTTCATAGCATGACCCCTTATTCTTGTACATCTTTTTTTCAGAAAAATGCTTCTTTCTTGTACCTTATTTATACCCATGAGGTGTTTGAAAGTCTCTATCACATCACCCATCTTCCTCTTTTCCTCCAGGGTGTACATATTGAGGTCCTTTAGTCTCTCCAATTAGGGCCTTTAGTGCAGACCCTGCAACATTTTAGTTGACCTCCTCTGGACTGCCTCTACTCTGTCTATGTCCTTCTGGAGATGGTGTCTCCAGAATTAGACACAGTACTCTAGATGAGGCCTCGCTATTGATTTCTACAGTGGTATCACCACCTCCTTCTTTCTGCTGGTGATACCCCTTCCTATGCACCCTAGCATCCCACTGGCTCTCTCCACTGCCTTGTCACACTGTCTGGCCACCTTTAGGTCATCAGATATGATTACCCCCAGCTCTCTTTCCTGTTTGGTGGTTGTCAGTATCACTCCCTCCATCATGTATTCCGCCCCTGGGTTTCTGTGCCCCAAGTGCATGATCAGATAACATATGACACTAGAGGGGTAATCTATTTAGCCATGTATGACTGTGGAACCTGTTACGTAGGGAAAACAGTAAGAAAACCATGTACAAGAGTAGGCAAACATTGTAGTGTGATACAGCATAAAAATCTCACATATGCCACCACCCTCAATGTTCACACAGTCGGTGGCCAAACTACCCACAAATTCAGTTTCAAATGGATAGAACAAGTCCATCCAAACCCAAGAAGTGGTGGCCGTTTTGATCAAAAGTCCTTCAAAGAGAGGTGTTTTGGATTTTTAGTTCGGAAGCCAGTGAATGGCCAGGTCTAAACTCAGGGTTCAACCTAGCAACTTTCTTTAAAACATAGAGACATTGTCTTTTTCTTGTGCAGATGTTGTACAGTAACATCTTTTGTATTTTCTTCTCTTCGGCTTCACCTCCATTTATGTCTATTTTGGTGAGTTTCTATGGACCCAGTTGAGGAAGGCTGAACAAAGGGATCCCAGAACCCCATTTCTAATACAACAGTGTATTTCTCTGCTCTGTGTCTGTTTCTGAGCTGCATTATCTATCTTTGAAACAGTTAGTTATATTTATATAATTAAATATAAAAATACAAATTAAATCCAAAAGCATTAGTTATATTTATATAATTAAATATAAAAATAAAAATTAAATCCATATAATTTATGGAAAGAAAGGCAGAGTGGTGACTCTCTCAATGCAAAACTGCTCTCCTTAACCCTGGATGCAGTTCTAGCACCTCTAACAAAATACTCAACATGTCCCTGTGCCTAGGGCAGTTCCTCACACTATGGAAAAGTAGGTTATCACTCCAGTTCATAAAAATGGTGACCGCTCTTCTAGTAGTAATTACAGGCCTATTTCCATACTTTCTCCCTCTCTAAAGTGCTGGAAAATATAGCTGCAGATCAACTTATTGACTATTTAGACAGCAGCAGCATGGTTTCAGGAAACGGCACAACACAACTACTGCCCTGCTTGAGCTTACCGCTTTATCCATAAAACCCTGGACCAGGAAGCCTGGCTGGATCTGTCTACATTGATCTGTCCCAGGCTTTTGATACTGTCAATCACAGCATGCTGATTAACTCCTCCTCTCTGTTGGTGTATCCCAAGAGACAGCTGACTGGTTCTCCAACTATCTCCATGGCCATACCCAGCAAGTAAAATAAATAGCACCCTTTCTGCTAGCCTCCCAGTCTGGTCGGGTGTCCCACAAGGTCCATCCTTGGCCCGCCTCCTTTCTCCCTATACCTAAACTCCCTCCATCTGGCCTCCTATGGGCGCCTGCTTCTTTTTGCAGATGATGCTGTGATCTTTAGCCGACACTCAGACCCTAGCCAGCTCCAACAATCCTTGCAGGGCTTCTTCACAGAAATAGAATCATGGTTCACCTCCCACAAACTTGTCCTCAACTACAAAACAACGAAAGTCATGCTATTCACCCACCCCCAGCATAAACACAACATGACCACACTATCTATACTGAATTTCCAGGGTACCATGCTGGAATCAGTTGCCAGTTTTAAATATCTAGGGGTCACCCTAGACTCAGCTCCTTACCTTTCTTTAGCATATAGCATCAACTTGTTCTGCAATAAACATTAAAATTGGTCTCCTGTATAAATATAGGCCCTGTCTCCCTCCTGATGCCCTCCATGTAGCCATCTCTAGCTCCATCCATTCCCTGGTAGACTATGGCATAGTCATATATGGTGCTGCCTCCGACACTGCCCTGACCAGCATTAAACACGCCCTTAACAAAGCATGCCGGTTGGCCACAGGCTGCGATCACCTCACACATACCTGTGACCTCTACCAACGGTCACCATGGCTAAACTTTCTGGGGCGTCTACTCTATCAGACCTGCTTATTGGCCAAAAAAATACAACTAGGGCAAGCTCCCCCTGGCTGTCTCTCGCCTCCTCCAGACGTGCTTGCTGACGTGGCCACAAAATACTCTGTCACCACTGCCTTTCGCATCCCTTTTGCAAGGACCACCGCCAGCCAAAGGTCCTTTCACTACAGGGCACCACTCTAGATGAACTCCCTCCCTGATACTGCCCTATCTCTTCCTAGGCTGGGTCCTTTTAAATCTGAGCTATGTACCCACATTATGTCCAGCTGTAACTGTGATTGCAGATAAACTCCTCTAGCAATGGCTAAGTTCCATTGGTAAATTTTACTCTGATTCTAATTTATGATTCACAGTTACACACCTTTGGTGTTGCACTGTATATGTATTATCCATTTTGTCTCTGTACTTAGTCACTGTACTTATTATACTCTGTATTTGTCCTCATTCAATGTATGATGTGAAGCCTTTGTAAATGAGTCCCCGACTCAATGGGTTGTAATTCCGAGACTTTATATAAATAAAAAAATAAATAAAATAAATAAAACAAAGTTGATCATTTTTCTAGCTGAGTGTTTTTAGTTGTAGTTAGAAGATCTTTAAGATATAATGTTGTAGCATGTTTTGATAGTGTCTCTGCACACAGTCATAGTACTTTGTAGTCATCTGCACTTTACACTAGTCACAGTTGTTTTTATATTGGACACCTTGATCTGACAGCAATAAGGTTTTGCTAAACCCGTGTACGTCTCATTATGAGGCACACTATTTATACTTTCACTACCTGGGCACCATGGGCCCGGTATTCAAAACTGTGCCTTGCAATGGCGCAAGTGGTTGTGCAGTGCAACTGAGTTGTGCTGGAGCAACAAAGGGATATATTCAAAGGAGATGTGCCATGGCACATCATGGCTGAATATACCACAAAATGCCTGCGGTGCAAATACAATGTGCTGACGCATCTCAGACAGGTCTGAATACCAGGAATGGGAAACACGCCAGTGCATCAGAGATATGTCAGCGCAAATTCCTGATATTCAAACACCAATATGCAAATCGTCTACACGCATGCAAGGCGTAAAATGGGGCCATTTGCATGTCATTATGGCCCCCTTTAGCATGAGTTGTGCAGGGTTGGCTAGCAAAATGCACCTGGCACCCTGCACAGCATGCAATCCCAGTATCAGGTGCCGCAATACCACCCCCTCCCCATCCTGTGCCACCAATCGCCATTGTAACGGAATGTTAAAATCCCTGGTGGTCCAGTGGTTCTCCCCCTCCCCATCCAGTAACCCCGATCACCAAGAAATATATATTTAAATTCCCTGGTAGTCTAGTGGTACCCTCTCCTTGCCTGTAACGCCGATTGTGGTTAAATAATCACTTGAAACACCCTGGTGGTCCAGTGGTTCCCCACTCCCTGCCTGTAACCCTGATCATGGTAGAATAATCATTCAAAACACCCTGGTGGTCCAGTGGTACACCTTCTCCCCGCCCATATCCCCGATCATTGAGATATTGTCCGAAGTCAGCTCCTGGTGGTCTAGTGGACCCCCCACCCACACAGGACCCCCCTGCCCACAGCTCCCCCACTCCTCAGCCAGTGGCAGCAATCCCCGCCGCATACCTCCGCTGCCTGTCGAATGACAGCTTACAGTATCTGCTCCAGCTCATTGGTCCACACTGTGACCAAAGGGTTTGCAGTACATACAGTAATAGTCACCACAACTTTGTGAATGAAAGCTTCTTCATTCACAAAGATGTGAATGACTATTGTAGTATGAGCTGAACCCATTGGTCCACAGTGTGACCTATGAGCTTGCAGCAGATACTGTAAGCTATCATTTGGCAGGCAACTGCAGAGATATGTGAGTGAGATTGCTGCCCACCGCATGACCGGGGCAGCTGGGTGGGCAGGGGTCCTGTGTGGTGGGGACCACTAGACTACCAGGGAGTGACTTGGGATGATATCTCAGTGATCAGGGTTACGGGCAGGAAGCGTGGAACTACTGGGCCACCAGGGTGTTTCGAATGATTATTTTACCGTGATTGGGGTTATGGGCAGGGAAGGGGACTACCACTGGACCACTAGGGATCTAAGCATAATTATTGTTATGGCAATTGGTGGCACAGGTGGGGAGAGGGGAACCACTTGACCACCAGGGAGTTATGTGGGTGCTTGTGGATGGTGTTTGGGAGGGAGGAAGCCACCCACAGCTGGCGGATGCTGTGTTGCACCCTACACTACAGTGGCTCACCTGTGGGTGGCTAGCAGTTGAGCCATTTTTTACGGGCTCAACTTTGTGCCCAGGTGTAGCACGCATCTCTGGGATGTGCCAGCACATGTGCACTGCAGATCCCGGGCTGAATATCGGGATGTGCCGATTGCACTGGGCACGTCCCTGGAGATGTGCCGCATACATTATCTTTGCACCCGGCACATCGGGAATTGTGCTGCGAATTCCCCTCTTCAATATTGCCTCTGGGTGCATTTCTGGGGTTGCTTGGTGCAGCTTAGTTGCGCCAGGCACAACTTCTTTGAATATCTTGGCTCATGCCTTTGATATGCATTATTCAAATGTGAAATACATCAGTCAGCTTGGTCAGTGATGCCTTTAAAGCTTCCTGTAGCTTGAGACACTTCTATTAAAGGATTCAAGCACTACAGTCCTGGATCTGGACTCACTGAGTGGTGGTGAATGCTGTGATTTCTTTTGTTTGGACATGATCCAAGCGAATCAAAATCTTAGCCTGGGAATTAGACAAAGTTTAAATATATAGAGTTGTATTGACTTCATAGAAATATTTGTTGCTTTTTTTTTTCAAAAGTCGATCATATGAATTCTTGTGAAAGGAAGGTGTTTATAATCAGAAGGCAGAGAAAACATACAACAGGGAAAGAGTATTCAAAACAGTGAAAACAGTGCAGTAGTTGCTAACGCCAAAATGAGGGAAATCTAAGGAGTCAACATAGCTGTGACAAAAACAAAACAAACTCTTGCAATATAAATGGAATACATAATCCCAAAATTATAAAAATAATACTAGAAACATAAAGGTTAGCTAGGTTTAGTTTTACTGTTCAACTGTAAGTCTTTGTTCTACTGAGCGCCTTTACACAAATAAAGTCCACTTTTACAACCATGTCTCTATTAAGAAATCCTCAATTATAAAACAATAATTCAAATATGTTTATCATCTATAGGAGGGGAAATGGAAAGGAGTCCTTAGGTAATACAGGTATAAAAGTCAGAATGTAAGCAGGTCATTTGCTTGCATGGGGAGGGGGGGTTCCTTACCTCCTGCCCCAGTATCAGAAATACATGTATTTTTAAAGACCAATCCAAGGGAAAGATGGCTTATTCTCGGCCGTAAACAGAAAAGTAGTCTCCTTCTATCCTCTTTATTGTACACTACTACTAGTAGTAATACAAGCTTAATTGTTTACCATAAAAACTTGACATTACTGTATAATATTTGATATCAGTGCTCAGGTTAAAAATTAACAACTAGACATATACATCAAGAATAATTAAAATCAAAGTTAAAAGGAGGATACGTAAACACGATGTTACCTCATCTATAGATTGATCTGGATTACAATATGCTGCAAGACCCAATCTAAATGTTTTGCTTCCTTATTTTAAATGCAGCCGATAAAAAATATTGAGTTCTAAAAATCACATCATAGTTTGTATTGCATATTTAGTACGCCACAAGGATTAGTGGTTGGAATTGTGTTGAACTCAGTATATTACCCAGCCATTTAGTTCTAATCTATCTGCGCCATAATCAGCCAAGGATCACATGTCTCAAATCCTCTACTTATTTGAAATTACAACGGCATAAACCGTTGGCATAATTATTTGACACAGTTTTTTTTTTATCTTAATTTCAGCCTATATCTTACAGACCCTGAGATATCAACTGTAGAAGTAAGGAGGGATTTAGCAGATTATATGTATTTAA
Source organism: Neoceratodus forsteri (assembly GCA_016271365.2). Lineage (NCBI taxonomy): Eukaryota > Metazoa > Chordata > Ceratodontiformes > Ceratodontidae > Neoceratodus > Neoceratodus forsteri. The sequence continues at coordinate 1,225,786,130 of CM028131.1, read as the reverse complement.
TATAATCAAGATAGACATTTTGACATTTAACCATAAGGTGTCCCAGGAATTAACAGGACGTCAATAAATTTAAATATTTAAGAGTGGTCCTGGGAAAAGACACTAACAAATAATTCAAATTGAGTTATCAGCCTTTATTCCAGTAACTGCAAGATGATTTTATTGGATAGGATCTGCTCAACCTTCCTATGTACTCCAGGCTAGAAAGTGTCAAAATGAATGTATTGCCACCATGTTATCCATATTTGTTTCAATATGCACCTACCAAAGTACCACAAAGCTAGTTTGACAGCTGGGGAAAGAGAATATCTTGAGTTCATTTAGGCTGGGAAAAAATACTACGGTGAAGTTTAGGACCCTGCCAGATCTAGAACAATACTACCTTGCCATACCTCTAAGAACAATATTTTTATGGGCTGTCCCTCATTAGCTGGCCAGGTGGAAGGCCACTGAAGAAACAGAAGAGAATAATCCACTTTTAGAAACCCAGGCTTATGACAGAGAGTACAGAATCACCAGACCTTCCTCCTAATTCTCTAGTGCTAATGTTACCTTGAAATAAGGTGAATTACTGATGAAAAGGTTTAATATACAGGCCCATATGTGGACCTTTAAATTGTTTACCAGAGACCCAGCATTCACTGCAGTATTACTGGATGGCTGGATGGGAGATGCCATCAAAGTGAGGCTTGGTCTATGTTACCCACAGTAGAGTTTGTCACAGGGGGCGGGGGGTTCTGGTCATTGAATTAAATTTTTTTTCCATATTTCTTTTTTCCCTTTTGGGCAGCTCAGCAGGCACGACTTCGGCTCTCTCACTCAAGTGGCTCGATTCAGCCCGTGAGTGTGTCTCTGCTCAACCGCAGCTTCAACCCCAGGCAGTTTCCCCACGGATCCTCCCCCCATAGTGGGACCAGGGAGGGCTGTCCTCCCCCCGGTGAATAATCCAGATTCCTGTGGTGGAGCTGTGAGTCAGGAGCGCAGCCAGGGCTTCATGAAGCCTGCTAGTATCCCATTTTTCCATTTTCTCCCTTCCCCCTCCCCATTCTGGGGCACGCACATCAGCATGCGCACATGGAGGCACACAATACCCTCCCTGCTTTTGGCACCCCAAACCCAAGACATTCACCAGGCCACCACCTGGTGGCAGTTGTTTGCAGGAACGCTAATCGACCCTCCTGTGCAGAGGAGAGCAATCCTCTGGATGCTTGATCCTTTCCTGTTAGCCAACCCCGGCGACCCGGGTTTGCTTCTAAACCTGGGTCACCGGTGTGGCAGGAGGTAAGGCACCCAGTGCCTTAGCCCTCCACTCCACTGGGCCGGCTATCATTTAAAGAAATTAAGGACAGTATGGCTTGAATAACTCTGACCTATTTAGATACCTACTACGAGGCTTTGTGAATAAAACTTACAATTAAAAGACCCAGTGATGAAAACTTACAAAAAGGTCCATTAATAATGAAGAACAAGATGAATGGAACATCAGCAAGGAGATAATTTCCCAGTGACATAAAGCAATAAAGAACAGCACCTCAGAAGAGAAGAAAATTTGTGAAATAGAAACTATTATTATACTGGTGGAGGAAGAATGAAGTAAGTATCTGAAAATGCTCACAAGGCCACATGGAATCCCTGGTGGCAAGATTTTACTTGGAAAACAATTATTTGCTATTTCTGCTCACTACACATACAAGCAACATTTGGGGGACAAAACAGCACAATGCTAGAGTAATAGTGGACACAGAGCTACACTCACATATATTTTGAGCTGGCAAAAATCAAACCCTTCTTGGAAGCTCTCAAAAGGTGTTTGGTCTATTGTCACATTTAAATATTAAACATGCTGTGTCAGTAATAATTCCTGAAGAACTGAAGGGCAGGAAGCCAGATATAGTGGAAAATACTGACATTAGCAGCGAATAAATCTATTTTAAAACTGCTGCAGGCAGAACCACCCTCTATTACAAAGAACCACCATTTATTGAGAAGCACCACCTCTACTGATATGTGGGACTCCTAGTAAAGGGAACTCATAAGATGTAGAAAATAACCTTCCCTAAACCTAATGTACAGAGGTGTCAAACAGGAGGACCAGTTGGGTGACGATGTAAGTAACAAAGATGATTTCTCCTTCAATCCCTGAAATTAAAGGGAAAAAATATGTTAACTACAGAGCTTCATAAACTGGAATGGACCTAGGTAGATGGGTAAATTAAGGTTAGGTCAGAACCAATTAAAGGCCTTGTAAGAGTTCAGCTGGAGGGGTGGTGACATCCAAAGAGTTCTCTGAATGATAACAAATGACAATCGAAATTAACTTTGGAGTATTTAACTTTTATTGATTTAACTTAAAGTGAACTGGTTAAACAGTATTATAGATCATGGAGCATCATGTGACGCTCCCTGATCAATGACCGTGCTTCTTCAGTTCCACGTGAGGTACTCTTATTGCCGTAGGAGTACTCTCACACTAAGCACTATAATAGACTTCTGGGTGACCGCCACCATCACAGAAAGGGACCACAGAAAAATTTTTTTTTTAATCGTGGCACAATCTATAATAAGTTTATAGGGGCGCTTAGGAGGGCCTCTTCTGGACTCACTTCTATTAACAAACTCCTGAAGAGCAGTGTGGTACCAAGACTGGAAAAGGCAATAGTGGTTCCACTTCACAAATCAGGCAGTTGCAAGAGTCTAGTAATTACAGACCGGTAAGCCTCACATCTATAGTAGGGAAAGTAAGGAGACACTACTTAAACAGAGGATCACAGTATTCCTTAAAACTAGCAGCCAGCAAGACCCTAAACAGCATGGTTTCATAGCAGGTAGGTCATGCCAGACAAATCTGCTCGAGTTTTTTGACTATGCTACAAAAACAGTGGACGATGATTGGGCAGTAGATGTGGTCTGCCTAGACTTCAGTAAGGCCTTTGACTTGGTTCCACACAGAAGGCTGGTAAAGAAGCTTAACCACACAGGGGTTGGTCCAGAAGTAGTCAGATGGGTACAAAACTGGTTACAAGGCAGAACCCAGAGGGTACAGGTTAATGGAACACAGTCGACGGAAGGCATCATGTTTTTATAGCAGACATCGCTGATGGACTGGAAGGGAAGGTGTGTCTGTTCGCAGATGACACCAAGATATGCAACAGGGTGGACACCTCAGAAGGAGTGAGCAAGATGGAAGCTGACCTCAAGAAACTAGAAGAATGGTCTGGAGTGTGGCAGCTGAGATTTAACACCAAAAATTGCAAGGTCATGGACATAGGAAAGAAAAATCCAAGAAAGGAATATTACCTAGGAGTCAAAAGACTGGCAACCTCAAACCAGGAATGAGATCTGGGAATCATAATCTCAGATGACTTGAAGGTTAGTAAGCAGTGTGAGAAGGCAACATTGAAGGCCAACAGAATGCTGGGCTGCACTGGGAGGGGAATCATGAGCAGGAGGAGAGAGGAGGTACCACCACTGTATAGATCGCTGGTAAGGCCTCACCTGGAATATGGAGTCCAATTCTGGAGGCCTCACCTCAGGAAGGGCACTGACCAGGTGGAAACAGTACAGAGAAAGGTGACAAAAATGATTCAGGGTCTGCAGCCAGTACATGTCCTACGAGGAAAGACTTAGAGAACTGAATATGTACCCTTGGAGCAGAGAGAGAGAGAGGGACATAACTGAAACATTCAAGTACATAAAGGCATTAAAGGGACACTGTCAACCTGTTTTTCATCATATTATTTCAAGTTGAAACCTCACATTTTATGATTGCTTACCCTCTCTAAAATTCACTGATGTGGCTGTTTGTTTTGTCTGTCTCCCTGTTTAGTAGAACTGAAATGCATGGCAGTGTATATTTATAAACAACCTTGTTTTTGTTTACAATCCTAGTTCTGTTCTTATTGCATGCTTCCTCAGCATTAGAAACATACCCAAACAGTTCAGTCACTCATAAGGAAGTAGCCTACTAAACTCCCACAGCATCATGAGGTGCTAGAATGTTTTGTGGGCGTTCCCAAGTCCAGGAAAGATGTATTTGGAGCTGATTAAGGAATGTAAACAAACCTGTTTGGTGTGATAACACCAGTATGTTGGGCAGTCTGTTTTTTACTTTTGTAAAGAAAACGTGAGTTAAAATCAAACTACCAGCTACATCAACAATCTTTACAGAATGTTAGCAATCATAAAATACGTTTTTTTAAACTAGGGACATTTTGAGACCTAAGGGGGTTGACAGTGTCCCTTTAACAAGGTACAGGAACAGGAACTTTTTCACTTCAAGAAGGGCTCTAGGTCCAGGGGACAAGATCTCAGGCTGCAAGGAGGGAGGTTCTCTACCAACACCAGGAAGTTTTTCTTCACAGAAAGAGTGGTGGAAGCCTAGAACAGCCTGCCCCAAGAGGTGGTGGGGTCAACACTGTGGGGGATTCAAGAATGCATGGGATATACACAAGGAGCCCTGACTACAAAGGGCAACTAGAGTGTCAAAATAGGTCTAAAACAAATGGGCAGACTAGATGGACCTAGCGGTCTCCTTCTGCCATCAAATTCTATGTTTCTATACAAAAGTGTCGCCTCTTGCTTTACATATAAGGCACCGAACTGCTCACCTGCCGGTTCGGAGTTCTCTTGCCCTAAGAACACGTGAGGTGACACTCATATCCATAAGAGGCCCTCCCAGCGCCCCTATAAACTTATATAAAATGTATTATGCTGACATGTTACTGAATATGCAAAGTTTAAAATGTTTCAGTGAAATAAGTTTAGCTGGGACTCTCAGAAGAGATACATAAAACCATGGCAGGTATGTCATGGAGAGAATGTTGTTGGAAGGTAGCCAGTGGGTCATTTCATATGTGTGATTAACACAACCATCCTATAGCAACAAATGCCAATGCCAGTGAGGCCTCATGGCAGACCACTGCCACATTTTGTTGAGCTGCCCAGTGAAGCTCCTTCAGAAAGGCAGTAGTGAAAAAATCAAGATTAAGAACATTCTTCAACCCTAAAGGCATAAACCTTGAACTCAATAAGGCAGGGGTAAATATATGTTCTGAGTGCTAATTGTAGCTGCAGCTAAAGCCATAGCCTCCCACTGGATGAAATCAGTCGTTCCCTACCCTATCAAAATGGGTAAAACATCTAAAATATTATAGATATGGAAAGAATAACAATGAAATTGAGACTTCAGGCAGAACAGTAGCACTCTAGATGGTTACCCTTCCACAAATACCTGGAAAAATTGAAGAAACCCTGGTCACAATCTTAATATAACATAGTATAAATATCAGATCCTTATAAGGGGTGTGATATATAGAATAAAGCATGGGGTGCAGTGTGTTATGAGAATTTACACACTCCCGAGTTGTTGGATAGCACATAAACCCCAAGGGTGAAGCCCGAGGGGTTTAATAGCTATCCAACAACGAAGGAGTGTGTGAAATTCAAGTAAAACACACTGCACCCCATATTTTGTTATTTATAATTGAAGGGTGACTTTTTTTCTTGTAGAGGTTTGGTTTAAAAGTTTAATCTTGGTCCCCAGTCAGCAGCACTGAAGAGCCGCATCGCGCCCATATGGCTGTCGGCCATCTAAGGCCCCCAGGCTGTCCCTCGCATTGCCAACTTCCCTTTTACTCCCTCCCACTGCGAGAATACCTCCCGCCTCCCGACCCACTGAAGAAGCAGCCCAAGTTTTTCTGGTCAGTAGTGTGTGAAGAGAAACGGACAGTTTTAAGCTCGAGCTGTGTTTGTGTAATGTCTTGAGCGCATTCATGGGGAAGAGAGTGCGTGAATGCCGTAATACCTACTCAAGTATTACGATATTTAATATACAGATTTTTACATTGAAAAAAGGGAATATATTAATTATATACTGTATAAACAACAGATCATAGTAAGAAAAGAACAATAATTTACACAAGATACCCAGGAGACTGTTTCTCATTGCAAAATACATGCAGATGACAATAATTGCAAACCATGAAATATATATTTTATTACTGTTACATTATTGTACAAGAAATTAAATGCACTCTGTTATGTTGTTTCTATATTGTTTGTGTTTTAAGAAACAAGAATGAACTGAACGCTAAAAAAAAAAAGACAGGGGTCCTGAATGGCACAATGAGTAAAAGTCACTCAGTAAAGTTTTGGAGTGAATGCTATCTCCAGGTATTTGTGGAAGGATAACCATCTAGATTTAGATTGTTATGCCTGAATACTATCAAATGAGCTGGGGGATTGGGGGTAGCATTAACTCCAAAACTTTATTTGTATGTGAGGGAAGGAATCAAGGCTATGGAGGTACAGGGCGCTGAGAGGAAAAGGAGGGGCTGGTGGCACTGTGGGTCATCCTGGAGACAGGCTCTGGGGCTGCTGTCTGTACCAGGGTGTAAGACCTCCAGCACAGGAAGAAGAGGTAGATGGGGCACTGGGGGAAGCCATAATCAGAATCGATGCTGTTAGTTGGTGACTTCAATCTGCCAGACCTGGAGTGGAGCCTTCCAACTGCGACTCCGGCAAGGAGCAGTGCCATCCTTGACTCCCTACGAGGGGCTTTTCTTAGGCAGCTAGTCAGAGAACTCACTAGGGACTGGGGAAGTGCTGAATCTGGTGCTTACAAACAATGACAGCATTGCAGACGTAACAGTGGGCAGTCCCCGAGGTACCATGATCACCATACAGTGTGGTTCAACATAAAGATAGCAGAGGCAAATCACATGAGGGTGGGGGTCCTCAACTTTAGGAGGGTGGATTTTAAAGAAATGGGAGACTGCTTCAAAAACTGCCTCAAAGGGTGTTGGGGATTGCCAGGTGGGGAAAAATAAGGGAGGGCATAATTAGTGCAGCTAACCTCTGCATGAAGGAAATGAGTAAAAGAAGAAGGGAAAAAAAGACTGTTAGTTATGGTTCTCTAAGGAAGTTGCAAAGGTGGTGAAGGAAAAAGGGGGGGCATTCAAAAGGAATAAGGAAACATAGAGAGAGGAAGGCAGGGAACTATTCCAAGTAAAGCAGAAGGAAGCAGGCAAATCAGTGTGGCAAAGAAGCAGATAGCGGAAAGGATTGCCAAAGGGATCACAAATGGGGATAAGACTTTCTTCAGAAACATAAGTGAGAACAGGAAAGCAAGGGGATAGATAGGAAGGATCAGAAGGGTAGAAGGGGAAACTGCAGAGAGAACAAAAAGCTGACATACTAAATAGATACCTATGCTCCGTCCTACACAGTGGGGGGAAGCATGAGTAGGGGGGAAGTGGACACAAGTCCATTTTCCGAGTCCAAGGGACTAGCATCCCTGAAGGTGGGCAAGGCTATGGGACTGAACAGGTTACATCCCAGGGTATTACAAGAACTCAGAGAGGTGCTATCTGCCCCACTGTCAGCCTTGTTCAACAGCTTACCAGAAACAGGTGTGGTTCCAGAGGACTAGGGAAGGGCTGACGTGGTCCCTCTACATAAGAACAGCAGTAGGGAGGAGGCTAGCAACTATAAACCAGTCAGTCTTACTTCTGTGGTAGAGAAATTAATAGAAACACTACTTAAGTAAGATGGGTAGAGTATTTTGAATCCAGTGGGCAGCAAGACTGCAGGCATTTTGGATTTATGGCGGGGAGTAGATGTAATTCCAAATGAATCCGATAGGTTTCTTTCCCTGACTGACCAGGAAAATAGATCAGTGGAGGGCAGTTGATGTGGTCTATCTAGACTTCAGCAAGGCCTTTGACACTCTGCTGCACAGGAGGCTGATAAAGAAATTGAGCAGCCTATGAGTGGGATCCAAACTGGCAAACTGAGTTAGAAACTGGTCAATGAATAGGAGGCAGAGGTTGGTGGTTAATGGCACTCACTCACTCTAGTGATGGGAAAGTGACAAGCAGGGTACCACAGGGCTCAGTACTAGGACCAGACTCTTCATAGGGGACATTGCAGAAGAACTGAAAGGAAAGGTATGCTTTTTTTGCAGATGATACCAACATTTGCAATAGGGTGGACACTCAGGAGGGGGTGGAGAGAATATGCAAGGATCTTGGAAAACTCAAGCAGTGGCCAAAAACATGGCAGATGGAGTTCAGTGTCATAAAGTGCAAAACCATGCACCTAGGACAAAGGCACCCAGGAGCTGAGCACAGGATGAGGGTTGGGAGGTGGGGTAGTACTGACAGTCACTAGACAGGAAAGGAACCTTGGGGTTATCATATCTGAGGACATCAAGCTGGGAGGGCAACATGACCAGGTAGTGGGTAGGGCTAGTGGGGTGCACAGGGAGAGGTATATCCAGCAGGAGGGAGGTGGTGTTGCCACTGTATTGCTTAGTGGTGAGGCCCCACCAGGAGTACTGTGTCCAGTTTTGGAGACTGCACCTTGCAAAGGACATAGACAGGATGGAGGCAGTCCAGAGGAGGGCAACTATTTGTTTCTCTTGGCATTTTGTAGGAAATTGAAGTTTGGATAATTTTATTGAATAGAAATAAAAACTAGTATTTCTTTCTTTTGCATTTCCAGTGAAAACTGACCCAATTCTGCTCTTATAGCATAGGCACTGACATATGGGGGTACTCAAGTGAAGAAGAACTATCACACCCCCTAATTTCAGAGGCTTACAAGACTGAGGCTTTAACTTTTGTACTGCGTGCAGTTAACATTCCAGGAACTGAGTGCCCACCATATTTATTGTAAAACTTTTTAAAGGCCTGAACGGCTTTGATTACTTTAACTCCAGTCATATTGATAAGTTTGTTCCAAGACAGTGTAGAGGAAAACCTTCATCAGGATAATCATATACATGGTAGTGTCACTGGTTCAGTAGGTTGCACACTTTATTCTGAGTTAGAAGATCAGAATGCTGTGAGCTCAAGTGCTACACAAGGAACTTGGGCTAATACCGACACTGTAAATTACCACTAGGGTGTGCTGGACTATGAAGGCATCATCCTTTGGATAAGACATTAAACTGAGATCCCTTTTATGGTAGCTGTCCAGGTGGAAGTGAAAGATCTATAGCAAATTAACACTGTGCATACTGAAAAGGACCTAGTGCAGGTACAGGCAGCCAATCCACAGTCAAATGCATTGTACAGGCATTCACTACCCAGTCCAGCCAGTCAGGATGAAATTAGACACTGATGGAGGTTGCTGTTTCCAGTGCTTGAGCTTCATCAAGGATATCTCCTCCATTAGGCCACACCTTTGGAACTATAAGCTGTCAGTGTCAGGACCACTTGGAAAGTTTTTGCTAGCCAGGGGTTGCCCACAATGACATGCAGTTGACGCATATATAACTTGGGTGACCCCATCAGTCCTCAGTTCTTTCTCCCGCTGATCACCCTCATCAGACCTGCTGAAGGAAACACCGCTGAACAAGCCATTGCAGTTGGTTACTTTGTTTTTATTTAATTTACTACCATCATCTCCGTATGCTACAGAGGTCGAAAAAGCCTTTATTTCACTACTGTAAGTGTGGTTACAAAATTTACAAACAAGACACACACACACTCAGTTTGGTGTGCTATTTGGGCCTTTCTCGCAATGTGACAGCTAATGAAATTTGCCAGAGTTTCAACCAGGCTATAAGACAACGCTGTAAAAATCTCTAGAAAATGTTCTTGCCTTGAAAGCCATGGAGAAGGAAACAGGCTCAAAGTCTGCTTCTTCTTTGTCATCATCTAAGAAACGGTCATCAAAATTGAAAGACAAAGACAGGGCATCATCTTGGACTTCCTCCTCATCTGGTTTTAAGCACAAACACAAGGACAAAGATAAGTTTGCTTTGGCGGCGAGGTCTCAGTCACCATTGAGTACAGGCACGTCCGTGTCAATGCTGGTGCCAGTGGCAGCCACAAAAGCCCCTGGCCATCGTTGAGACACTAAGGTCGGGGCTTGGTTTAGGCAACTATGGATGGTATGACACCATAATTGTTGGGAACTGGCCTGTCGATTCAAGTAGTCCCAGACACTTTTCAGGGCACCATTGACTCCCAGGCTGTGCTAGCATCGTTTTCTGAAATGATCTGACACATTCTGCCAGGGTTGTCATTGCAGGTAGTTGTTTCACCAACAGGGCCTTCTAGTGTGCGGCCCCTGTTGATGGGTTCCAATAGCATCCCACAGATTCCTGCTTTTCAGCCACTGCTAGCATCACTGGCTCTTTCAGTAGCTCCCATTATCATTTGTGATGTCAACAATGCCATGGAATATAATCTTGGCCTCATGGATTTAGAGGAGGAATATGAGGGTGAGGAGCAGTCTGAAAGAAATCTGTCCTGTGGCTCTACCCTCTCTAATTCTGTAGAGAGGACTTGGTAGTTTATACCCCATGGTCTCCTCCTGAGGACCACTGTTTCCAAGCCATGGTGCAACAACTCTTGTTTGCCATGGGCTTTGATGTGGAACAGGAAGATCCCACTAAAACAAATTTAATGGAGTTTTCAGAGGTGCCTTGCACTCCCGCCATTGTTATTCCACCTATATATCCTGCTTTAGAGGATGCTACTTTTGTTGCATGGCATAGACCTAACTCCCTACTTGCAATCCTTAGAAAGGCTGATAAGCAGTATCCTGCCCTGTCTGCTAAGCCTTATTATGCTAACCAGCCTGAAACTGACTCCGTGGTTATCATGGTTGCTCATGATAGGTCTAGGGCTCCTAGACATATGAGTACTTTACCTTTTGATAAAGAATCTAGGAGGCTGGTTGTTATGGGCAAGCTTACATATGTTTCTGCATCATTGGGCCTTCGGATTGCAAACTATCAGGCCCATGTGATCAAGTATCAGAACAAGTTATGGAAAGAGGTTCATACTGCTGCTCAGGCTTTGCCCCATGGCACATAAAACATTGTCTGCTGGTGCTGAGGTTGACAAACATTTGCTGCACTCAGCTTATGGTGTAACTGATGCTTCTGCCAGGGCTGCAACTTCTGGCATTTGCATGAGAAGATATGCTTGGCTTGCACTGTAACCTGCTCCCTCTTCTCTCCTCAGCCAGCATAGCCCCTGACTCAGGCTAATTGCCTGCAACATCTTCCCTCACTGCCCGAAGCAACCCAGGAACCTCCACAAGGTATGCCGACCGCAATCACCAACAGGGAGCTAATACCCAACGCCGCTGTGTGGCGTCTCCCCACCCCCGCCTGCCCAAACTGGACACTTTCTTATGTACCTACAGTGATCTGATCTGATTGGATGTTAGAGAACAAAAAACTATCTACCCAATTTACCATTGGTTCCTTATATTTGCTGGCCACTATTACAGCTATCCATATCCACCAAGCTCTATTACTGCTGCTAATTGTACAGCACCTGAGAATTAAAAGTGAATCACAGCCCTTTTACCACCAGCTTACTATTCTCTCTCCTGATAACAAACATTTCCATTGCTCCTTGTGCTGCAGTGAATATTAAACTACTTTATTCCCCATTGCCTGGCCCCTTGTGCAGCACCAAAGAGAGCCACAACCTGTCTAGCCTGCTAACTCCCCAGAATCATGCGCCTTCTAGAAATTATATTTGTTACCATATATATGCTCATCCTTATGACTTGCAGCCTCCTCATTTCCTCTTGCACAGTGGAGCACCAAAACTGCAATCAAGAACAGTGCTTCTGCAAACCACCACAGAAAACCCCACATATGTCCCCTCAGGGTCTCCTCCCACTTCCCTGCCTGGCAAAAAGGGATGCCATCAATCTTGGGTCCTGGCTACATGGCAATTTACGTGTGCTGACCCTCAAAATCAGAATACTCAAAAATCTCCCCCCTCCCCCCTTGGTCACTCCTCCACTTACTCTCTCGCCTCATACCTCTCGCCTCATACTAGCTGGTGATGTAGAGTCCAATTCAGGACCCCTTGTGCACGTCTCATCCCACCCTAACTTCTAACTGGTTTAACACTAAAGGCTGACAAATAACGCACTTGAATTGTCAAAGCCTGCACTCTAGATTAGCAGAACATGAGGCATGGGTCACCTCTTTCACCTCTTTCAATCCGACAGTGCTCGGAGTCTCTGAAATGTGGCTAAAACACTCCATCCTCCCTCATGAAGTGGCCCTATCTGGGTTGGTAAAGAGGAGGTGGTGTTCTTCTATATGTCACGTCCAACCTTGCAGCTACTGAAGTTCCACCACTGGCTTCCTTAACATCATCAGCTGAATCCATCTTTGTCTCCCTAACCCTTGACAACATCAATAAACTAATAGTGGGATGTACTTACTTACTTACTTACCCCCAAGTCTGCCACTGCTGCCCTCCACAAAGTTATCACCTCCCTCTCAGACCTTCCCCCACGTGAACTAATTATGTGTAGGGACTTCAACATAGACTGGTTAACCAGAAACAAGAACGTAGCCCACTCCACCCAGGCTAATGCAAACCTTACTCAACATGTCACTGAACCCACCAGAAGGAACAATAGAATGGGAAACCACTCCCTCATCAACTGGATCCTGTCTAACTGTGCTCACAGAATAATTGCCTCAGGAGTTTTACCTGACAGCATCAGTGATCACTTACCAGTCTATTGTATCTGGAGAAATAATTCCCCAAACTCTCCTCCTAAAACTGTAGAATCTTGTAAATTGTCCTCCTTTGACCTTGCATCCTTCCTTAACTCTCTCAATAATGTCAACTGGGACCCCTTCCATACTCTGCCTACTGCTGACCTAGTCCTGGAATACCTAATTGACACTGTCACTGCCATTATAAACATCCATGCTCCACTTACCAGATGCAGATTAAAAGGCATCAAAGCCCCATGGCTGACAAAGGAGATAAGAAACCTCATGTCCAAGCATGACTCAGCCTGGAAGATATACAAAAAGTCTGGACTCCCATCTGATTGGCAGTCTTACAGACAGCTCAGAAATACCTGTAAATCTAAAATAACTAACACTAAGAGGGCCTATTACCACTCAATCCAAACTGAAAAACTTAGTAACCCCAAAGAATTCTGGGTCCAAATAAACTCCCTCCTCAAAGGCAAAACCTCCACCTACCCTGACTCATTATCTACCAAGGATTCAATACTATCTGACCCAACCTCAATAGCAGATGGTCTTAACAGTTTCTTCATGGACCTCACCAGCTACATATCCTCTTTCACTACAAGCCAAGGCAACCACTTCTCTCCAACCACAAATCCCTCTAGGGCCACCACCCCGCAATTCCAAATCAAATTAGCTACCCAAAAAGAGGTTCTCAGGTTACTTCAAAATCTCGTGGAATGCAGCTCACCTGGCCATGACTCCCTTGAACCAAGATTCTTAAAATGGGGAACACCGGTACTTGCCATACTGGTTCAAAACCTGATAAACAGATCCTTCCTCAAAGGAACAGTACGCTCTAAATGGAAAACAGCACTAGTAATCCCAATACATAAAGTGGGGTTGGCCACCCCTGTTGAAAACTACAGGCCAATCTCAATCCTTTGCCACCTGGCTAAGATACAAGAAAAAATTCTTTATAACCAACTTCAAGACAACCTTGAACAGCACCAACTCCTATCACTCTGCCAGCATGGCTTCTGCAAAAATCATAGCACTATCACTGCACTCATCAAAGTCACCTCAGACATTCGCCATGCCTTTGATTGTGGTGTAGCCACAGGGGCCATCTTTGTAGACCTCACCAAGGCTTTTGACCTGGTGAACCATACGCTGCTGATATGAAAGCTAGAGAACCTGGGACTAGATCAGCCATCCAAATCCTGGCTTCAAGACTACCTATCCTGCCACACTCAAAGTGTTAAACGGGTCAACTGTCAATCCCTCTTCAGACAGATTACCCATGGTTTCCCCGAGGGATCCATCCTGGGCCCCCTGCTCTTCTCCTTATTCATTAATGAGTTGCCAGGCTTCTGTGGAGGGGCATCCATTCATCTTTATGTGGACGATGCCATTTTATGCCGATGGGTTACTTGAGTGAAACTACCCAGGAAACTTTTGCAGACGGGATTCAAACTTCATACAAAGGTCTCAAAGCCACAGCAACGCAAGCAGAAATTGCTGAAAATGACTAATTTTGACTTTGACACACAAGACATACAGAATTTGGACCCTTTCAGAGATTTTTTTCAAAGTAACATAACAGTTACAGATGAATTCAAAATGAATGAGTTCAAAAAACTTTGAAAAGAAGAGTTTAAAGGTATTTTATTTTATTTATTTTATTTGGTTTTTGTTTACCAGGTAGGTACACTAGACAAGAGTATTGCCTATATTCAAGCATGACCCATGAAAGTACAATCAGGAGAGAGCAATGTACAAAGAAGGTACAAACATCAGTGACAATTGTTCATGGTGCAGCATGAAGTGAGAACAAAAAAGAATGTGCAGATTGCTGACTATAGCAAGACATATTTCTGTGGAAACTGAAAGTAAACAAATACCTTTACATTAGCTATTTGCACTGGATGATACAACAATAATAATTAAGGACACACAGTATGACAATCGCTAAAGAATAAATAACAGTTTTAACTAACAATTTTGTGGAGGGAGTGGGAACATGCAGATTTTATACAATGGAGGGAAACAGTAAGTGCCATGTAAGTAAGGAATGCTACTAGGAGTCAGTCTCAAGTTACAGCACAGGAGCAGCCATCAGAGTCAGTCAGGTGGGTGCGGAGACCTAGTTTAAAGGCTAGGTGGGATTTAGAGAGTTTGATGTGAGGAGGGAGGGAGTTCCAGATGCTGGGAGCCAATATAGCAAAGGATAGTTCCCCCTTTTTTGTGAGGTATCTGGGAATTTCAAGTTGGGTTTGTATGGATGACCTAAAGAGATATGCTTGGGAGGGATGAGATAGCAGCCTTGAGAGATACTCAGGTGTCCCCATTCTGATGATATTGTCAATCAAGCATCCAGTAGAGTAGAGTCTGTGCGAAGTTGGGGAGAGCCAATTTAGTTTGGAGTAGAGTTCACAGCGATGAGTCAGTCTGTGTACAGAGAGGGCAAATTGGCATATGCTGTTATAACAGGTGCTCCATTTATGGAGGGATCCTTTGTTAGCATTAAGTTATACCTGTGAGCAGTATATAAGGGAGGGAAGGAGGAAACCTTGTGCAATAGCAAGCTGGGCAGCATCATTCAGGGAGGACCTAATTCTATAGGCAATACATAGAAACATAGAAGTTGACGGCAGATAAGGACCGCAAGGCCCATCCAGTCTGCCTATTTCTTTTTCTACCTTATAAATGTGCCATCGGCCTTTGCTCTGTCAGTGGCCTATCTATTCATAGTCATCTGTATTGCTCCCTTATGCCTATCCCATGCTTGTTTGAAGCTCTGCACTGTATTCATAGCCACTCACTTCCTGAGGTAGGCTGCCCATGCATCCACCACCCTGTCTGTGAAAAGAACTTCCTCACATTCCCTTAATTGGCCTCCTCTAATCTCATGCTGTGTCCTCTTGTCCTGCTATTTTCTTATATTGAAACATGTTAGACTCTTTCACCTTGTTAATGCCTTAAGATGTTTGAATGTTTCGATCATATCACCTCTCTCCCTCCTGTGCTCTAGGGTATACACATTGAGCTCTGTTAATCTGTCCTCATATGTCTTCTGATGCACTCCTGCACCATTTTGGTTGCCCTTCTCTGGACTGTCTCAATTTGGTTAATGTCATTGTGAAGGTGTGGCCTCCAGTACTGCACGCTGATACTCCAGATGGGAGCTTAACCAGTGTCTTGTAAAGAGGATTATTACCTCCCTCTTATGACTTATAATACCCTACTGATACACCTAACATCCTCCTAGCCTTACCTACTGCTTTAGAGGTCTGCTTGGATGATTTCAGGTCATCGGTGATGATGATGCCCAAGTCTTTTTCTTCCTTTGTGACTGCCAGCAACTCCCCTCCCAGCCCATAGGTGGCTTCAGGGTTTCTCTTCCCTATGTGCATGATCTTGCACTTCTTTGCATTAAATTCCAGTTGCCACTCCTCCGACCATTTTGCTAGTTTATCCAGATCTCTTCTCATTCTGCCCACCCCATCTGGATCATCTACTCTGTTGCAGATCTTGGTGTCATCTGCAAACAGACAAGCCTTACCCTCTAGTCCATCTGCAATGTCACTGATGAAGATATTGAAGAGGACTGGCCCCAGAACTGATCCCTGAGGTACCCCACTTGTGACTTGCATCTCTTCTGACTGTATACCATTTACCACCACTCTCTGTTTTCTGCCCATCAACCAGTTTGCCACCCAGTTGACCAACTTCTGACCCACCCAAGCCTACCCAGCTTATTTATTAATCTTCTATGTGGAACAGTGTCGAAAGCTTTGCTGAAGTCAAGGTAGGCGACATCAACTGCTCCCCCTTGGTCCACCACTCTGGTTACCCAGTCAAAGAAATCTATGAGATTAGTTTGACAGGACCTTCCTTTTGTAAACCCATGCTGTCTTGGATCCTGTGCTCCTATGCATTTCAGGTGTTGCACTATCCTTTCCTTAAGGAGTGTCTCCATAATCTTTCCCACTACTGAGGTAAGACTGACTGATCTGTAGTTCCCTGCCTCCTCCCTGCTACCACTCTTGTGGAGCGGGATCACATGAGCCCTTCTCCAGTCTTCTGGGACCTCTCCTGTGCTCAGAGACTCACTAAACAGTTCTGCTAGTTCCATCCTTAGCTCCTTTAGTACCCTGGGATGTATGCCATCAGGTCCCATTGTCTTGTCCACCCTGAGCTTAGTGAGTTCTTTTAGGACCCTTTCTTTTGTGAAGGGAGTAGTGCTCACCTCTCTCCCCCCCCTGTGTCCATGGTGCTGAGCTGTGGGCCCTGCCCTACCTTCTCTTCAGTAAATACAGAGCAAAAGTATCTATTTAGGATAGATGCTTTTACAGGGCCCTCCTCCTCATATGCCCCCTTTTCTCCTTTGAGCTTAGCAATACCCCCTCTGGACTTTCTCCTTTCACTAATGTATCTATACAAAGTCTTGTCATCTTCTTTTACTGTTTGTGCTAGTGTTTCCTCAGTTTGGGACTTTGCCTGCCTTACTGTCTTCCCTGCTTCCCTTAGGGCAGTTTGGAGTCAGCCACCTTAAAAGCAGCCGTGAGGTGGAGGTTAAAATCCACAGACTGGTCAAGTGTGACTCCTAGGTACCTAAAGGAGTTAACAGATACCAACGGGGAGCCATCAAGACATAGTACTGAAAGATCCAGAGCACAGGATTTGATTCTAGACAGAGAGTCAAAAAGCATAGCCACAGTTTTCTTAGCATTAAGTATAAGTTGGTTTTGTAGAAGCCAGACTTGTAAGCAGTCAAAGTCAGCTTGAAGATTCGCCTTTAGTGATGTGGGGTCTTTACCACTAGCGAGAAGCACCATGTCATCGGCATAAAGGATCGTGAGGAGAGACAGGGAAGTGAGGGCAGGTTGTTAATCAAGAGAGAGAAAAGGAGAGGGCCAAGTATAGATCCCTTGGGAACGCCAACAGAGGTTAAGGAGGGGTCAGAGACAGCAGTTGCAATTTGAACAAACTGCCTCCTCCCAGTAAGGTAGCTATCAAACCAGGAGATGGCAGACTGGGAAAAATCCTGAACGGACAGTTTGGAGAGTAGAAGGGGGCGATTCCCAAGATCAAAAGTCTTAGTGAGGTCAATAAAAATGGCCCCGGAGCAGGCCCTTATCCACTGCTGTGAGGACTTCATTTGATACCTGAAGTAGTGCAGTTGTGGTGCTGTGCCCTGTTCGGAATCCATGTTGAGCAGGGGATAGAAGGTTGTGAAGGTGCAGATATTCTGAGACCTGGGTGGCAACAGCCTTCTCAAGTAGTTTATTTAAGATAGAGAGAATGGCGATCGGTCTGTAGTTAGCCATGTTTTTGGTGTCCCCTTTTTTGTGTACAGGGACAACTTGAGCCATTTTCATAGTTTAGGCACTATCTGGGTTAGTATAGGTAGGTTGAAAATTCTTGCAATAGGGGCAGCAAGAGCTGGAGCTGCCATTTTGATGAAATAGGCAGTAATCCATCTGGACCAGCAGATCCATGAGGGAGATAGATTTAAGAAGAAGCACCTCGGTAGTGGAGAGTGATCTGAAGCGGAAAGAGGGTCCTGAAGGATGGTGGATATCAGGAGGGGGTGCAGGGGACAGGTTAAATTTTGCAAGGTATTCAGATCAGAAAATTGCGCATTCAACGACTGCAATCAGAGGTAGATTGTTACATTTGGCCATTTAGCATCATTTCGGTTATATGGCTCTGGGCCTTTGGCCTATGAAATATTTGATATGGTTCCAAAACCCGGAGTCACCCACTGAAGATTGAGAAGCTTAAGGCAATAGTTCCTTTTTGCCCTCCGAATATCTTTTTTGCAGGCATTCCTCATTTTTCTATAATTAGCCCAGTCATCTGTCCATTGGGATTTCTTGGCCAGGGACCAGGCCTTATCCCTTCTTCTCACAGTCTGAAGTAGGTCTTTATGTAGCCATCTGTTTGCAGAGCCCCTAAGATGCCTTTTTTTCAATGGGACGTGCAGATCCTGTAGGACTAGTAGCTGAGAGTTTAGGTAGTCAAGTGCTGTATTTACATCCTCAGTGATACAGATAGGCGACCAGTCAATATTATTATCATCAAGGAGTGCGCTTGGATTCAGTTTGGCAAAATCCCGAAACTGAATAATTCTGGCGGGGGATAGGGCAGTGACCATTCCAAATGCAGAAGGTAGGTAGGTGATCACTGATAGAATCAGAAAAGGTGTCTGCAGCAATCATTTTATTTACTCTGTTTGTGGCTATCCAGTCCAGGAGAGATTGATGCTCGCTATTTGCCGAGAGTCGAGTAGGGCTTGTAATCAGTTGCGATAAGTGAAGTCGGGCGACAGCCTCCGTGTACAAACTAGAGTGGGTACCTGATAGGTCAAGGTTGAAGTCACCCATTAATATTACTTCAGATTTACCCTTTAGAGTAGAGAGAGATAGTCCAAGAGCCCATTTAGGCCAGGGAGTGCTCCCTTTGGAGGATTATAAGCACATATCAGGTAAATCCTCTTTTTGTCTGAATGTTATGAATGCTTGCATTATAGCTTATGAGAAAAATATTTACAGATGAGTACATGAATTACTAGAGAATGAAAGGTCAAATAGAAAGAAAAATGACAACATTACCACCCCTGAAAGGCAGGTTCTGACAGAATCAGAGAAAATGGAAAACATTGTAATTAAGCCAGCCGATAAGGGTGGTAATGTTGTCATGGATATAAAAAAATATGAAACAATGGTGAATCAGATCTTGGGTTTTGAAAGTAATTATAAGAAGCTTAATGAGAATCCAATCCCACTCATAAAAAATGAAATATTTGTTTTGCTACAAGAACATGTAAGGGAGGAAAGATTATTGAAAAAGATGTAGAGTTTATGTTTAAGGACTTCCTAATAACACCAATTTTATACGCATTACCAAAAGTGCACCAGAATATGCAAGAGCCTCCTGGCAGACCCATTGTCTCTGGGACACGATCTGTAACAGAGAAAATGGGTTGTTTTGTAGACTTTTTTCCACAGAACTCAGTCAGTAAATTACCATCCTATTTAAAAGACACTGCAGATACAATCAAAAAATTAACATGCGTAGACTGGCAGAAAGAACATTTATGGTTAACCATAGATGTAGAGCCACTTTATTCCTCAATAAGTCATACAGATGGTATTAGAGTGACTCACTTCTTTCTAGAAAATAACTTTAACAGTGTAATACCAACTAACTTTGTACTAAAGGCACTAGAATTCGTGCTAACACATAATGTTTTAGAATTTAAGGGAACTTTCTACTTACAGACATGTGGCACAGCTATGGGGCAGTCAAGGCCTGCATATGCCAATCTTTACCTGGGATACTGGGAACTCACTATGGTACAAAATGCTGCAGTCAACCTATTCTATGACAATATTGTGGAGGGGTTCCGATATATTGATGATTGCATCTGTATTTTTAAGGGAAGTGAAGAAACTGCTGGCAATTTTGTAGATTGGCTGAACCTCAAATTTACAAGCAGAACAGGAAAAAAACCAGCATCAATTTTCTAGACATCACACTTTTGGGGCATGCAACAACACATAGGATTATGATCAAAGGGTATAGAAAAAAACACAGCTACAAATGCACTATTAAGATATGATAGTGCCCACTCCAAGAGTGTAAAAGACTCAATCCCAAATGGACAAATGTTACGTATTTGAAGGAACTGTATAGACATAACGGAATTTAATAAACAGGCACTAGATCCCGAGAACAGACTGCAGCAGAAGGGGTATAGTAAGAAACTAATACAAAAGGCTTTTGAAGATGTAAAAACAAAAACCCAGGGAGAACTAGTGGATAAACCCACAAACACTGCAAGTATAAACAAAAACTGGGGACCAGTGACCTTTTCCGCTGAATTTAATGAACTTGCAGGGTCCATAGGAAATATTGTGCGGAAAAACTGGCTAATCCTTCTAGGAGACAATGTGGTAGATGGGGCAGTGGTGGCAATCCCATGAGTAAGTTTCAGAAAAGCTCCCAGCATAACAGACATTATAATAAGGGTTTGAGAAATACAGCATTCTGATTGACTGGAAACATTCTATCAGCCTTATGTTTATCTTTTATTAGCATGCATGGAGAGACTAATCATATGCTAACCAAAGTTTAACACTGTCTAAAAAAACTTTTTTTGTTATAATAGCAATAAGGCACTCCCAGGGGTTATGTTAATGGTTAGTTAATCACCCTCTGGGGCATGTGGCACTGGTCTATGCCCTGTGCAACATTACACCCCTAGAGGGTGATTAACATACCATTAACATAACCCCTGGGAGTGCCTTATTGCTTACAAGTCATACATAGCCAACATAGAGGGAGTAAAGTAACTGCAACTGACAACTGGTTACCCATAAGACCATCAGGTAACTACAAATGCACTAAGTGCAATATTTGCCTATATGTGGTGGTTGGAAAGGATTTAGGATCCTTTAAAGGACACAGAAATAAAAATCAGAGCGCTCCTAACTTGCAGCACCACGTTTGTAGTTTATTATGGTGCTCATGTGGACTTGGCTATGTAGGAAAAACA
Source organism: Neoceratodus forsteri (assembly GCA_016271365.2). Taxonomy (NCBI): domain Eukaryota; kingdom Metazoa; phylum Chordata; order Ceratodontiformes; family Ceratodontidae; genus Neoceratodus; species Neoceratodus forsteri. Next base: position 1,225,765,089 of record CM028131.1, on the reverse strand, counting down.
GTACGAGCACTAAAAGAAAGCATACAAGAACATATAAGATCCATAATTAACATTAAACTTGACAAACCTGTGGGGAGGCATTTCTCGCAGAAACATAACAGCAGACTAGAGGATTTTAGGTGCATTAGAATAGAACATGTTAAATGTAGCAGCAGAGGTGGAGACAGACAAAACCTCTTACTGCAAAGGGAAGGTTATTGGATATACAGACTAAATACTGTGACCCCATTTGGGCTTAATGAAAATGTGGATTTAAAACCATATCTGAAATAGATATGCATCACACTGCCCTGCTTTAAACACTTTTGAACTAGATGTTTTGTGAAAAAGATTTAGAAACATTATAACCTTTCCCTTTGAATAGCTATGTACAGTAATATGTTACATTAATTCCTGAACAGTATTGGCACAGATAGACTAGTATGGGTAAATGGTTCCCAACCCCTCTTACTCTATATTTTATTATATTTTACTATAATTCTTCCCCACCCCTCCACATCCTATCCACCTTCTCTTCTATACTATTACAAAGCATTATTTATCTCCTTTCCCCGGGTCCCCCTACCCATATTTTTCTCTATTACTATAACTTACAAACTTAATCTTATTTCTATTACATTTATGAACAAGCTCTAATTTGTGAATTTTTTTTTTTGATTTCTTTATCACGCCTGCCTCCTCAGCTGGAGTGGTTCCTATGGTCCCCCAATCCGGTCCACTGGCAGCTCCTGCACCGGGTGCCATGCCTGAGCATTTAACCTCTTTTCATCTCCCTCTCTAAGGCCACATCACGACGGCGTGGAAAGCCAAGGGGTCAGGGCCAGAGGGAGCTCCTGCAGCATCCAGTGCAGTGTCATGGCAGACTTTCATGAGCACTGGAGGATTCGGCGGGGATTTTTTCCCTTTAGTTCCCCCCCCATGGCACAGGCATGCAGGGATGCCAAGGACATTGGTGCATGCATTCCTGTGTGCTGCACATCCGACATCCACCTGTGCTGCCCCTTCCATTGATCCACAGGAGCACTGCCCCCAGCCAATGCCAGGAGCCAACACCCCCATGGAAATCCTCTCTCACCCTCCCCGGAGGACAGCAGTCCCTGGACGCCCAATCCTCCTCCCCAGCCAACCCCTGATGACCTGACTCTGGATCCTAACCCGGGGCACCAGCATGACGCGAGGTGTGGTGTCCAGCACCTCAACCCTCAGTGCCACAAGGCTGGCTGTGATTTGTTCTTTACAACAAAACTGGCTGATGCAGTATTTGACTGCAATGCCAGGCTAGCACCTTAGAAGATAAGCATTCATGTGTTTGAAAGCGTAAACTTGAATGCCTCTTTATTATGCACAGAGAAGAGACTAGACTCAAATATATATAAAAAATGCTCTTTATGAATAGATCACAAGCTTACCTTCTTGTGTTCTGCTTTACCTGCAGGTTTCTGTGAGCCTGGAACCTCTTTGGATGTATTAAGAAAGCACCAGATAAGAATTTTTGCATATGCTGGTAGAGCCTTGGAAAGAATTCCATTAAATTAAATGGGTGATCATGAGTTGAATACTATAGAAGTCATAGTTATTTGCAATATAGAAACTTATTTGTACAGTAGTAAAATGTGCATACTTAAAACAAAAGCTTTTCAATTAGTATAAAGATGCAAATGGTTTACTTTTCTTTAAGTTCAAGTTTAAGAAATGAAATGCAAAGTTTATCTAAAAAATAATTATTTCCTAAACAATCTGTAAAATGTATTAGAATGCTTTGTTTAATGTTAACTGTTTTCACATGGTGACTTCTATTTTTATTGGTAAAAGGAATTACTAAGAACTTTGTGTAATTAATGTCTTGATGCACCAAGTGATGCAATGTCTGACATCATCATGCGTTGACTATAAAAGAACTGATTTCATTTTGAGAAACCCACCCCCAGATGAAGCCTTGTTTGGAGATAAAGCGCTGGGATGTTAAGCTTCTGTCTTTGGCCTGGCTTGGGCCAATATATGCTTAAAAAATACTTTAATTAAAAAGTTGAAAATTGACTGTTGTTTTCCGGCCTGTCTCTCTGAAATCTTGGATGTGCATGCTGCATTTGAACCTGCTGAAAACTACAGGCCAATCTCAATCCTTTGACACCTGGCTAAGATACAAGAAAGAATTCTTTGTAACCAACTTCAAGACTACCTCCAACAGCATTAACTCCTATCACCCTGCCAGCATGGCTTCCACAAAAATCATAGCACTATCACCTGCACTCATCAGTCACCTCAGACATTCACCATGCCTTCGATCATGGTCTAGCCACAGGGGCCATCTTCCTAAACCTCACCAAGGCTTTCGACCTGGTGAACCATACGCTGCTGATATAAAAGCTAGAGACCCTGGGACTAGATCAGCCATCCACCTCCTGGGTTCAGGACTACCTATCCTGTTGCACTCAAAGTGTCAAATGGGTCAACTGTCAATTCCCCTTCAGATAGATTACCAATGGCGTCACCCAGGGATCCATCCTGGGCCCCCTACTCTTCTCTTTATTCATTAATGAGTTGCCAGGCTTCTGTGGAGGGGCGTCCGTTCATCTTTATGTGGACGCTATTTTATACCGATCCTCAACTAATACACAGTGGCTTAATCAGCACCTGGAATACAACTTCTGCTAATCAGAAGCATGGTTCTTTGAAAACAACTTACTACTAAACACCACAAAAACAAAAACGATGTTCTTCCATCCCTGCTCTTTTAAAACTGATCCTAATCTTCAGCTGTCCATCCACTCAAGCAAAGGGGAACCCCTTGAATTGGTTGAATTCTTTAAATACCTGGGCATCCTGCTAGATCAAAACGTCACCTTTGAGGCTCATGTCAACAAAACCATTCACCAAAAGACTGATATGCTATACCGTCTTTATCCCCTGCTATCTAATGCATCCTGCCTAAAAATTGCCACAGCCTCACTCCTTCCATTATTTTCCTATGGGGCTCCCCTATTCTTATCTCTCAAGGCCTCCCTTATGAACCAATTGAAACAGCTATACCACAAGATTGGACGCTTTGCCATGGGAGCATCCCCCCCCCACATCAACACCATTGCACTGTACTTGCATCCCTGGGCTGGCTACAACTTGATCACAAAATCCAGCATGCCTCACTTTGCCTCACCTATAAGCTCACACATCTCTACACCCCCAAACCTATCTGACATTATTGCAAGAAAGCTATCTAAGAGGTCTCTCACTCTACCTCTCTGCTACTCTTAGCCATACCAAAGACACATCTAACCACTCATAGAAGATGCTTGCCTTTGCCACCCCATCAACTTGCAACTCCCTCCCCCATCCGTTCTGTCCTGCACAACCCTTCCTTGGTTCAAACTTGCTCTGCAAACCTACTTATCTGACTCTGAGACCTGTACCTACCCCAACTGACTTACATGCTTATGCCTGTACCATGTTGTCCCAATACCCCAGTGCTTAATTCTCCACTACTACTGTAATGTAAACACTTGATCATCTGTATTATACATCAGTGCTTCTGAAACAAGAGTACTGGCACTCTTAGAAAACTGTCCTAAAGGCTGTACCCAACCTCCCCCCCCCCAGTCTAAACAAAACTCGTATAGCATTGCTCTTTGGTGTTCTGCATTGTGTAAAAGTGAACACCAGTGTAGCCGGCCTGTGGTATGGACCCTAGTTTTTGATCACGTCAAAACATAACTTTGTACTGTGTTGTAGCACTGTTGTAGATTGTATACAGAACTGTGACTCTCTATATGTATTATAGTCCTATTTATTGTACTACTTTGTTACTTTATCTTCTCTGACTATGTAAAGCACTGTACGTCTTTATACTCTGTAAACTGCTTGTCCTATGTACCCTTCCCCCAGGTCGCCCCTGAAAAAGGGACTGCATGGCCTCAGTGGCCTTACCCGGTTACCAAAATTTAAATAAATAGATAAAATAGAGTCACTGACTTTGCCACTGATGTGCAATAGGCAGTTTTGAATGCCCGTTTTAAAGAATCCTTACTATTTGGCTATGATGTTGACAAAACCCTACGTGATCTTCAGACTTCTAAAATGACTTTGAGGTCTGTTAAGTCTCTATATCCCACTCCCATTAGAGGTCATGGTAGGGGCTCCTTTCACCAGCCTGCTGTCTCAGTAATTGTGCCTACCATCAGCAAGGCTGTTGCAGAGGTCGTGGTCCCCTCCGATACCCATGCAAAAGAACTCAAAGGAATCAGTTCTGGTGGCTCTGTCACCCCTGGTTCCACTTGACTTTCTTCTGTCTCTCTCCTCTCTTCAGCTATTACCTCTAGTGGTGAGTGTAGGGGGCAGGATCTCCCTGCATCTGAAACTTTGGCAAGAGATTGTGCTGAATTTGCCAACTGCTGAGTATTGCAGATAAATATATATATATATATATTTTTTTTTCTTTTGTGCTTTAAAATGGTTACATGCAGAGGAGTTTGGTTATGTTTAAAATTTCCAAACAGGCCAGAACTAAGGGTTGCCAAAAGATGCCCATGTTTTTTTTAAGGGGGTGCATAGTTCACAGGAAAGAGAGAAGGTCTTGCAAAACATTTGACATTCCTCTGTGAACTGAGAACAGGCCGATTATCCAGGACGCTAAGAGTCCATTTCAAAAGGGATGGAAGTCTTTAGTTAGCTAATTGGTGTAATAAAATCTCAGGATGAGAGAAGCCATCTCCCCTGTCATAAACTTTACATTTCAAAGGAAAAGTGCTTTGGGTTCCGGGAAACTGTCATGGTATATGCACATTTGGTTAGCTGGCAGGATATTGGAATTGTAACAGAATCTAACTAATAAATAATATGGTTCAATTAAAACCTGGGAAAGAGCAAGAGAGAGACCCCTGCTGGCCTAAAAAGCGAAGGCCACCAGCTATCCACAGACTAGAGGGGCCAGGCCTATAAATAGTCACTCCAAACAGAAGCTTAGGGCATTGCATTTGTACTCTTGTTCCTGACCACTAGAGAAGCAAGACTGCCACAATACAGAGACAGACTAAGAATCAGTGAATGCTACAGAAAGACTGAAACTTTTGCCAACTTCTTTTGGCTCTGGATTTTCTGAATTTTCCACAAACAAGGTAGAAATTAGATAGTTACATTTTACAGTGCGCTTTTGCATGTATATTTCTAAACCTTTTGTTTGTAAGGTTTGTATGATAAACATTTAAATTTAGTAAAAGCATTTTTGCTTTTAAAACTGCCTGTGAGTGATTTTTGTGTGTGTAGAAGTAAAAGGTTTAGACAATTCTGAGACCAGCCTGTAATTGCTAAAGTACTACAATTCGCTGCCAAGTCTAGGATCCTGAAAAAAGGGATCTGGGTGCCTTAAATAAGGGAGATACACAGGTCTCAGTGAGAGTCTCAAGGGGGAACTAGGTGCTGCACACCCCATGGGAGAGAACACAATGAGGTTTACGAGGGCAAAACCCTGAAGAGCTTATAATGCCTGGGTCTTCCCCCCAGTAAAGAAACTGAAGAGGGTTCTCACTTGGCTACAGACTTGAGACTATATTTGGCCCTTACCCAGAATAGAGAGGAAGCCCTAGGACCTTGTGGTGGGTGTTCAGTTGTGAACTTGACGAGCACTCTTGATGGACACTTGAAGGGTGTTCCTGTTTCCCCACCACAGATTGCACTTAGGGTGGGAACTGTGAGCTCAGTGGACCTGGCTCCCAGGAGTGGGTTCGTAACAGGGATCACCACAGATGAATGGGTTCTGCAGATACTTGCAAGGGGACATACTCTAGATCTGCTACAGATCTCTCCAGACCATTCTCCGCCTCCTCCCTGTTATCCTCAGGGTCACTTGTTCCTTTTAAAGGAGGAGATTCAGACTTTATTTCAAAAATGTGCCACAGAATGTGCCATAGAACCAGTTCTTCCTCAGGACAGAAACAAAGGGTTCTATTCCAGATACTTTGTAGTCCCAAAATGGACAGGGGATCTACATTCTATGTTAGGTGTCAGGGATTTCAACCTGTACATTGAAGACAAAAAGTTTTAAACTGTATCCCTGCAGGCCGATTCCCCTCCTACAAACTGTCTCTGTTTTCTGGATAGGAAGGCTGCATACCTTCATGTAAAGATCAGGAAATCCCAGACAGTACCTCCACTTTATGCTGCAGGGTGAACATAATCAGGTGTAGGTATTGCGATTTGGCTTATGCTCTGCACCATGGATCTTTGCAAAATGCTTAGCAGTTGTTGCAGCAGCCCTTGGCAGGTAGGGCCTGTATGTTTTCCCCCATCTGGATGAATGGCTCCTGAAGGCCAGAAAGGCTCTGCTTGCACCTTATCTCAGAGACGTTAGTTGTTCAAAAATTTAGGAGTCACAGCGAATATGCCAAAATCTGTGTTGACTCCATACCAGAGACTACAGTACATAGAGGCAGTCCTGGACTCAGAAAAGGGATGTGATTTCTTGCCACAGGACAGGCCAGACACTCTGGTTGCTCAGGCACACTTGGGACACAGGAGCCGCTATGTATCTACATGAAAAATATTACGTCTTCTAGGCCTTATGGCCATAGTGACTGTACCACTGGTATGTCTTCATATGAAGATACCTCAGTGGACACTCAAAGTCCAGTAGGATGAGCTGATGGATGAGCTGGACCAAATGGTTTTCATCACATCTCCTCTTCGCAGAGCATTATAATGGTGGATGGATCATGTAAATCTATTGAAGAGCATTAATTCCTTGTACAGATCCTCACCACAGACGCCTCAAGCTCCGGATGGGCTGCGCATCTTGTCCCTTACCAGGCACAGGGTTCATAGACCAAGCTGGAGGTTGAGCTGTGTATAAAGGTTCTGGAAATACAGGCTGTTCAATACAGCCTCCAGGCCTTTAAGAATCACATCTGCCCCAGTGCTCTGCTAATCCAGGCAGACAATGTCAGTGTGATGCATTCCATCAACAAACAAGGGGATTCTCACTCTATCCCCTATGCAGGGAAGTAATGAGGGTATGGTACTGGGCTCTGTTTCATGGCCTTCAGTTGTCGGCTGCGTTTCTCCCAGCTTTCCAAAATATCTTGGCAGACAGGTTAAATAGATCCCAGTCAGTGGTTCATTATTGGGAACTGCTGGCCTCAGTGGTAAACAACCTCTTCGCAAGATGGGGTCATGCACAGCTGGATCTTTTTGTGTGCCCACACAACAGAAAACTGCTGCATTTCTGCTCATTTGTTCCAGGGCCTGGAGTTTTTTGGCAAGATGCTTTGTCCCTCTCCTGGACAAGGAAATTCCTACGTGCATTCCCCCATTCCTCTAATACAGAGGGTTCTGCTCAAACTGTGGGTGGACAGTGACACTCTCTTCCTGATTGCTCAATTCTGACCTTACCGGACATGGCTTTCACTTCTTCAGCATCTGGCAGTGAAGCACCCTGTCCCTCTACCTTTGTGTCGGGGTCTGCTGTCACATGGCAAGGGTTCCCAACTCCACCCGGACCTGAAATCCCTGTACCTGCATGCATGGCTCCCGAAAACTGCCAATGCATGCTTTGGAGTATCCCCTTAGGTTGCTGATGTCCTGCTGGCAGCCTTCTACTAGACATACTTATTCCTTGAAATGGAAGCGTTGCACTTTCTGGACTGCTTCCTGGAATATGGACCCTTTTACATATCCTTTGAATTCTGTGTTGGAATACTCGCTTTCCCTGTCTAACTCTGGCCTGCAATATTCCTCTAGTAGGGTGAATTTGGCTGCTATATATGCTTTCCATGCCGCTACTGATGGTCGTACAGTTGCCCAATTAGAGGTGTCCCATACTTTTCTGAGAGGTATACTTCATATGAAATCTCCTATCCATAATCCAGTCCCACCTTGGTACTTGAATTTCATTAGTGAGAAATTGACATTGCCTCCTTCTGAACCTGCTGCAAGTTGTGACTTACGTTTCCTGTAATGGAAAATGTTATTTTAGTTGATATGACCTCTGCTCGAAGGATTTCTGAGTTTCAGGCTTGGATGCATGAGTCTCCTTATTTGATTTTTCACTGAATCTCTTTGTGTATGAATTCTAAGTTTCTACTGAAGGTGGTATCAGAGTTTACACCGAATCAAATGATATACCTTTCTGTACATAATCCGGAGCACGCCAGACAGGGTGAGGTGCTACTCGATGGCTGGCACATTGTATAACATTCTGTTATAGGAAGTATGGTAAGGAACTTCCTGGTATTGTTCATGGTCACTCCAGAAGGGGTATGACCACTTTTATTGCTTATTTCAAAAATGTCCCTGCTGCAGACATATGTGCTGCAGCCACATGGAGCACTGTTTACACTTTCGCTAAACATTACAATCTGGATATTGGCTCTCATGGATTTGCTGGCTTTGGGCTTGCTGAACTGTAAGGCCTTCTGTCCTGATTACATATCAGACTGTGCCATCTTCTCTGTTGTTTTGTACTTGGGAGTCGTTAAGAAAGTGTAGTCGGCTGGCTCGTCGGCGCAGCGACTGGATTTCCGATTGCGATGCTGGCGACCCGGGTTCGGGAATGGACTCGGGTCATCGGAGAGCCGGCCGGGAGAAGGTTGGGCGTCCGTGGAACAGCTCGCCTTCTCCGGGGAGGGGTGGGGATGTGAGCCAGGCACCTGCTGTCCCCTGGCAGAGGCCAGGAGCATGGCAGAGTGTCAGGGCTCAAATTTCCGGGAGAGTGACAGACGTCGGCGCTGGCCATGATGTCAGGTACGTCACTCTCCAAGGGGAGAAAACCAGAAAATGGCTCCCTGGCTAGCCAGATGATGGCTCTCTGGTCTCCTCGCTGCCGTCATGGCCCCTCGATCTCCTACCTCAACAGCACCTGAAGCCGATGCTGCATTGCACTGGATGACCCCCAACGGTGCCTTCCCTCTTGAAGGAGGACCCACCCAGCAAAGGGTTGCGGGCTATCTCCAGGGGCTGCGATGGGGTAGGGTGGAGTCGAGGGATGGCGGACAGATGGGATATACATCGAGAGCCGAAAGAGGTGCTGGCCGGGAGGAGCAGAGGAGTATAAAGAGGAAAAAACAAACAAACAAAAAAATGTAGTCTAATGGAGGAGATATCCTCAATGAAAGATAGAACAGTTATGTATGAACTTGCTTTAACAGTAGATTTTCAAGAGAATCTCCTCCATTAGGCCATGCTGTACCCTCCTTCCTTCTCCCTTTCAATTTCAGTGAGGGTTATATCAGATGCTGTCCCTAAAACTTTGTTCCATGCATTCTGTCTCCAGCTCCATGCCTCTCCTTGTATGCCTTGTGCTGGTATAATCTGGTTCCTCATGGTTGGAGGCCCTCTGAGGCTAATGTCCAGTAGGGAACTGAGGAGTGATGGAGCCTCTCATGTTATACATGTGTTGATGCTGCACGTTATTGTGGGTGGCCCCCGGCTACCAAAAAGTTTCAGAGTGCTCCTGATGCTGACGGCTTATAGTTCCAAAGATGTGGCCGAACGGAGTATTCTCTCAGAGATCTACTGTTATGACAAGTTCTTATGTAACTGTTCTTTCCCTGACTAATCAGTCTCCGCAGACCCTAACTGGTCTTTGGCGACCCTCCTTCCTCTCTGCCTGTTTTCTTTTTTTTTTTTTAATACAATTTTTTATTTGTTTTTCCAAAACTTCAAACAAATATACAACTTATTCATTCTACTACTAATATCATACATTATAGTAATCAGCCTTTTCACTTCATTGCCAACTATGTTCCATTCAAGCTGAGCAAAATTAAATTAAGTTAAATTAAATTAAGTTAAAGTGAAACTGCAACCGGTATACTCATGCTTCTATCATCCAATCCTTTCCTCATTCTTATTTTTCATTCATCCTTTACCTAGTACATATTCATCTTCCTTTTTTCCCTTTTTTAAACATTTCCACTGCCTCCCTTCTTAACTCCTTCTTTCTACTTTCTATATACCTTCTCTCATCATCCTTCATTTTCTCAACTTATTGTACCTTCCCATAATATCCAACTCTCTTCCTCCGACAAAGAAGCCAAAAATGGGGCCCAGTGCCTTGTAAATCCTTCTTCCCTTCCCCCATCACATAGGTTAGCCTCTGACCCCAATGTTCTGCAGCACCATCCTCCACCACCCTTGGATTGTTGGTGCAATTTGTGAGACCCAAGTATTCTGGACCCCATGATGAGCCAGGACATATAGTACCTGATCCATCTGGTAAATGTCCATTCTCTCTTCCATCTTCCACCCAAATAAACAACCCAGAGGTCAATGACAACTCCCTTCCAGCAATCTTTCCCACCCTAGACACCACCTCCTTCCAATATTTCTGCAGTATCGGACACACCCAGAAACAGTGCATGTATGTCCCCCGTCCCGAACTACACCTTCCACATAAAGGTGATACTTCAGGGTGCGGCTTATGCACAATCACTGGTGGGTGGTACACCCTGTGAATAAATTTAAAATATGCCTCCTTATATTTATTGCATGTCATAATCCCAGAATGCATCAGGAGCAGTAATTTCCAATTTTTATCCATTATGCCTCTGCCGAGGTCCCTTTCCCACAGTTTTTTAGTTCTTAACATCCTATCAGGAAGTATGATCTTACCTCTCTTTACCGCCCGGCCTATAAACCCTTTCTCCTGGTTTTGAGCTGCATAGATCACTATCTCCACCGGATCTACCTCATATATCCCTTTATTCTCCTTTCCTAAACTTCCCATATATGCCCTTGTTTGCAAATACCTGAACCTTTCTCTCTTACCGCCTCCTACCACCTCCTGCAGTTCCTGTAGTGAACAGAACCATCCACCTACTAATAGGTGCCCCAGAATCTTTATTCCTTTTCTCTCCCAATTCCTGAAGCCTATATCTTCCAGCCCTGGCAAGAAGTAAGGATTACCCACCACAGGCATCAAAAGTGTCTCCTTCCCTTGTGTCCACCCTTTCCTCCTTAACTCCTTCCATGCCATAAGTACCTGCACTACTAAGGGATTGACTTATTTTCCCATCCTATACGCCCTTAGCCCTTTACTATGGAGATATGCCGCTATTTTACTCTGGCCTGTACCCTGTTCCAATTCAACCCAACTGGCAACCTTGGGTTTATGAACCCAGTCCGCCACATATCTTTGCTGTATAGCCAAAAAATAATTTCCCAAGTCCGGGAAATTTAGTCCCCCTTTCTCTCTATCTGCCTTTAACCTCCCCAAACTAACCCTCGGGCACTTCCCTTTCCAAATAAAGGTAGTAAAGGCCTTCTCCAACCTATGAACGTCCTCTCTAGACATTCCTATGAGCAGCATTTGTAGCAAGTACAAAATCCTGGGCAACACATTCATTTTTATTATATTAATTCTACCCAGCCATGACACTGGTAGCTGCATCCACCTTCTTAGATCCGCCTCAATGATTTTTATCAATTTGGTATAGTTTCAATTATATAGGGACCCCAAGGACCTACCTACCTGGACCCCTAAATATGTCAGACTCATCCCCACCACCTTGAGTCCCCATTGTCTTACCTCTTCTCCAGCTCCCTTAAACCCCAATATTTCAGACTTTCCTAAATTGATTTTGTACCCGAAAATACCCAAACTCCTCTACCAATGACAGAAGAGGGGAACCGATCGCTAGGATCCTTCAAAACAACAGCATATAACGTCGCGTATAGTGCCAGTTTGTGTTGTGACCTACCCTCCCCACCCCTCAGATGTCAGCAGTCTCTAATTACTACAGCCAGAGGTCTCATCGCAAGCGCAAACAATAAGGGAGAGCGAGCAGCCCTGCCTCGCATTTCCTCCAGATTAAACCTCCTCCGACCTACTGCCATTTACTACCAACTGCGCCCGGGGCCGTCTATACATCACCTTTACCCATCCCAGAAATGGTTCACCCAGACCAAACCTCCCCAATATTTCAAACAGGTAGTTCCATTCCACCCTGTCAAACGCTTTTTCCGCATCCATTGAAAGAATCCCTATATCTTCCTTTCCCCTGTTCGCTCTCCAAAGTATATTAAGCAGCCGTCTCATATTATGATATGACTGTCTTTCTTTAATAAACCCCGTTTGGTCCGGGTGAACCACCTCCGGGAGTATCTCCTCCAGCTTACCGGCCAAAACTTTAGCCAATATCTTCAAATCACAATTTAACAGTGATATCGGCCGATACGAGGCACATAGTTGCGAATCTTTCCCCTCCTTTGGTATGAGGCATATGACAGCATCATAACACGTATCTGGTAAGCTAACCTCTTCCGCCTCTCCATTCTGTTGGAACACTCTACAAAGCACCCTCGCAGTTCGGGCTCCCATCAATCTGTAATACTCCACCGGGTACCCATCCAGTCCACTAGCTTTCCTTCTGCAGTTTTTGGATAGCTTGCATCACTCCCCCTCCGTTATTGGTTTCCCAACTTTTCCCTCTGTGTCTGCGTGACTTCAGTATTTTATTTTCCCTAGAATTCCTGCATCTTTCTTCAGTTCCTGTGTCCCTGCCTGATATAAACTTTGGAAGAAGGCCGAAAGGCCTCTCATGCCTCCTTATCCTTGCTCTGCAGGGTGCCCTGATCATCTCTCACCCCAAAAATTCTTTTCATCCTCTTACCTCCCTTCATAAGGTTAACCACCAATGGGCCTGGTTTATTCCCCCATTCAAATATATATCTCTTGTTAACTAAGCCAGCTCTCCCTGCTTCTGATCTCAAATGCGCATTCAGAGCCTCCCTCACCATGTCCAGCATTCAGACGGCCTCCCCTTTTTCGCCCCAAGCCACCCTCATCTCTAACTTCTTTATTTTCCAACTCACTTCTTTGTGCCCACCTTTTCCTCTTTATCCGAGACACATATTCAATAATTACTCCCTTCATAAACACCTTGCCCATTTTCCAGAGTGTATTTTTCGAGACCCCCTCTTTATCATTTGTTGCCATGAACAAATCCCAACTGTCCTCCAGATGCTTTCTGAATTCCTCGTTCTGAACCATATATGGGGAATTTCCATGGGGAGGTCCCTGCTTCTCCCTGCCTTGTATTTTCATTACCACCATTGCATGATCCAAAATATGTATAGGGCTGTGTCGTGCTTCCCATACCCGAGCATAACATTCCCTCGTGGCGTAGATGTAATCTATCCGTGTCCATGTTTTGTGGGGGTTCGAATAAAAAGTATACTCTCTCACTCCCGGGTTTGCCGTTCGCCATACATCCACCAGCTCTAGTTCTGCCATTCCCTCTTGCCATTGTTGTATCCCCCCTGATATCCTCCCTTTCCCTTCGGAATGGTCCATTTGAAGTCCATTGCCCAATTCAACCCCCCCCATTATTAGTCCCGGGAATTGCTCCCGGACCAGTACATCCAGCAAAGAGGCATAAAACTGGTAATCATGTACTGCCCGGGCATATACCGATCTCATGGTGATTTGCTCCCCATCCATGGTTCCCAAAATAAAAATATATCTCCTCCATGGTGTCCCTAGTTACCCTCTGCACCTCCATGTTCAGGCCTTTATGTAACAAAATGGCTACTCCTCTTTTACAAACTGAGGCAGATGCCGCATAACACTTCCCTACCCACCCTCGGGCCAGTTTGGCATGCTCTACCTCTGTTAGGTGCATTTCTTGTAATAGAGCTATTTGGGTTCCCCCTCTTTTGAGGGCTGTCAGCAGCATAGACCTCTTTACTGGATTTATGATACCTCGAACATTCCAAGTAATCACATTAATATTTTTGTTAACAGACATTTATATATATTATTCTTTCCCTTTCAACTTCACATTTACCATTAATAGCGTGATAACCTCGTATACTTAGTTTCACTGGTTGCACTTTGTTCATACAAAAAAAAACATCAGTATCAACACAAACAATCTTAACAACAGTTTAAACAAATAACTTTGTACGTTTCCCCCTCTCCCTTTCCTCCCTTATTCACTACCTCCCCGAGCCCTTACCATATCTCCTCCCCACGACCTTCCCAGTTCCCACTACTTACTCCCTCCCCTCTTTCCTTGATCTGATGTACTCCTCCCTCCTCCTTGCACTGCTCCCTCTGTCTCACATTTTCCTTCTTTTCTTTCCCACACTTCCACCCCTCCCTCCTCTCTCTGGAATAACCCCCATCCAAACGTGTCCCTTTCTTCCCTCTCCCCTTCCCTTGTATAGCTCTCTTTCCCTTAGACACTATCAGTCTCCTGACTCGGTGTCTGCCTCATCCCAGATGACTGAAAGAGGCGCTCCCATGCTCTCCCTCCACAGCCAGTTTAATTTTGTGCCCCTTGCCTGGAACTTCACCCTCTAACTATCCTCTTCCTGCAGTTACCACCTATTCCTTTCCTTCTCATCACCACTCCCCCGTCCTCCATCACAGCCCCTTCTTTTCCATAGTGAGGCCCTTCTCCTACCTTCTATCCCTAATCCTTCATTGGTTTTCCCCTTTGCCTGCACCATGGGTGCTCCAGAAATAGATGGTTTGGGCCATGGAAGAGACAATCAGGAGATTAGGCTGCACTAAAAACAACGCAAGCCCCTCTCCCCGCCGTCCTTCTACCTGTACCCATACACTTTTCCAGCCAGCCTCTCTCTTCTCAAGCATCTCAGGCCTTCCTCTTCACATCCGGAGATTTCTATCGTGTAGTGTTGGCTCCCATCCCGCAACGGCACTGCAAGCAGCCTTTACATATGCCCCCCTTCAGTCCTCTCCGCCATTTTCAGGACAGTCCGCCAATGCACTCATTCCTCAGTGCCCCAGTCTATTTCCACGGTCAGCAGTGGTAAAATAAACTTTGCCAATAAACACTCTTTCCCCTCCAGCATGAAATTGAACAATGAAACTGCAGATCAAAATACAAACGAACAGTAACTGCAAGGCCAGTCTCTCCTCCTTTGCTTAAGTCTATAGACAGGGTTCCCAACCCCTTTACTACGTTTCTGGGCTCTATCTCAGTGCAACTTTTGCCTCAGATTCTTCACAAATTCCTCTGCTTTCTCCACCTCCCAAAAGGAATACGTGGCCCCCTCGTGTTTTATTTTTAAGGTGGCCGGGTAAACCAAGAAGTTCTCGATCTTCAGGTCACGTAGTTGCTGCATGGAATTACTGAACGATTTCCTTCTTTTCAACAATCGGGTCGAATAATCCTGAGACATGTATAAACGATGGCCCTCATACTCCACCTTTCCCTTCTCTCGAAAAGCCTTCAGCATTAGCTCTCTATCCTGGAAATGGTGAAACCTAAATATTATTTGTCTCGACGGCTGTTCTTTCGGAGGCTTGGGCATCACAGCCCTATGAGCCCTCTAGAACTTAAACTTTCCTTTCGCGGGCTGGAGGCCCAGCAAGCCAGGCAGCACTCGTGCACAGAAGTCTAGCGCACTCTCCCCCTCCGTACTCTCTGGCAAACCTCTCAGCCTCAAATTTAGTCACCTATGATAATTTTCTTGGTAATCAAAGGCGTCTTTTAAGTCGTTCAGCTCTTTTTGGAGGGCCACAACCTGCCCAGGAGTCGCCAGCAGCTCATCTTCCACATGTGAAATCCTCTCCTCCATCTCCGAGATTCTGCCCGCTTGCACCACCTGTTGTTCCTGGATTTCCTGGAGTTTTAAATCTAATTTCCCTTCTAATTTTATTAAACGGGGCTCCAACACTGCGATGACCTGCCCCGTAACTTCTCTCCCCAAAGCTGCAACCTCTACCGCTGATAGTGATACTAGGCCACCACCATCTCCTCCTTTCTTCGCATTTTTTGCTGCAGTCCTCTGGCCCTTCGAGACTCCCGGAGTCAGATAGTCATCCATCCTGAGTTCATACACCACAGGGTATGAATTTTCTGTAGTCTCAGGCACTTTTTTAACTTTTTATTTGTACTTTTAAGCTGTTAAGAGGGATCAGCATGGAGGTTCGTGTCCGTTCAGCTAGCTGCTCATTAGCGCCCCCTACCTGTTTTCTAATATACCACTCTGTCGCTCCTCTCTTGCTTGAAGCCCCCACTATTTCTGCTCATCCACCACTTCTATAATAAATATTTCACATCTCCTTAACCCCCAAACTTCATCACATGTCCCCTGGTTCTGGTGCTCCTTCTCATTTGAAACAGACTTCCCTCCTGCACCGTTCACCCGTGAGCATACCTCGCAACCTTCTGCCTTGCAAATGAGGGACAGGGCTTCAAATTATCAGGGACGAATGACCAAAATCAGGGACAAATCTTTAAAAAAATGGTAATATCATCTCAAGCAGCTACTACAGTGTGTAGCTTGATATAAATAGAATTTCCAGATAAAGACATGAAGTGTAACACTAGCAGCTGGCAATACTTCATGCTTCAAATCTTTACTCTTCAGTGATAGTGATGTATTTATTATTGGGACTTGTCCCCCAGGACGCATCTGGAATCGAGCAACTCCTGCTCAGTATGCCCTCCTGGTTAAACTCTTAAATAAATAGAAACATCATTTTTAGGAGGGACTAAGAACATTTTTGAGGCAAAATCAGACACCATTTAGAGGTATGCCTGTGGAGTATCTGTAGGTCTCTGTCACCTCTTGTTCTCCTCTCATCCAGGGTACAGTATACTTGTTGAGATCCCTCAGTTTCTCCTCATATTGCTTCTCGTGCAACCAACTGCCCCCCTCTGGACTGCCTCCACCCTGTGTATGTCCTTTCTGAGGTGTGGCCTTCAAAACTGGACACAGTACTCCAGATGTGGTCTCACCAGTGAGCTATACAGTTGCAATGTCACCTCCCTCCTCCTGTTTGATATACTTCTCCCTATGCACCCCAGCATTCCACTAGTCCTACCCACTGCTTTGTCACACTGCCCTGCCACTCTGATGTTGTCAGATATGATAACCCCAATGGTCCCTTTCCTGTTCAGTGACTGTCAGAACATCCTTCTCATCCTGTACTTAGAGCCAGGGTTCTTACATCCTAGGTGCATGATCTTGCACTTTTTGGCATTGAACCCCAGCTGCCATGCTTTAGACCATTCTTCGAGTTTCCTCAGACCATTGCTCATTCTCTAAACCCCCTCCTGAGAGTCCACTATATTGCAAATTTTGGTATTATCTGCACAAAGGCATGCCTTCCCTTCCAGTTTCTCAGCAATGTCACTTATGAAGACATTGAAGAGGACCGGGCTCACTACTGAGCCCTGTGGCACCCCACTGGTCACTCCTCCACCATTTGAATGAGTGTTGTTTACCACTACCCTCTGTCTCCTATCCATTAACCAGTTTCCAATCCAGTTCACCACTTTGGATCTCGCCCCCAGGCTACTCAGTTTCTTTACCAGTCTCCTGGGCAGCACAATGCCGAAGGCCTTGCTGAAGTTCAGAGAGGCTATGTTCACTACCTTCCCCATACCTAGTTCCCTGGTCACCCAGTCAAAGAACTCCATGAGATTCCTTTGGCATGACCCCCCCCTTAATCTAAGCAGGGTTTCCATTCATTTCCCCACCACTGATGTAAGAATGACTGGCCTATAGTTGCTAGCCTCCTCCCTGCTGCCTCTCTTATGTAGAGGGGCCATGCCTGCTCTCTCTAATCTTTTCTAACCATGCCTGTTTCCAGTGAGGTGTTGAACAAGGCTGTCAGTGGGGCAGCTTACTCCTCCCTGAGTTCCTTTAGAACCCATGGATGTATTCCATCCAGCCCCATAGCTTTACTCACCTTCAGAGCTGCAAGTCCCTCCTGGACTCTTTCTTTTAGAAAATGGACTTGTGCCCCCATTCCTGCTACTCCTGGTAGTCCTTTCCCTTCCTCCACTGTGAAGACTGTCACAGAAATACCTGTTTCAGCTGTCTGCTTTTTGGACCTCTTCTGCACAGTCTTCCCCCAGCCCTTCTATTCATCACTATCCCCCCCTTGCTCCTCTTCTCACTTATGTATCTGAAAAGCCCTATCCTCCTTAGTGACCCCTTTTGTGATTCTTTCCTCTGTCTGCACCTTTGCTTTCCCCTCGCCACCATGCCTGGTTCTCTATGCTTTACTAGGTGTACCGCCCTGTTCCTCCTCCTCTGTGTTTCCTTATACCTCCTGAATGTCACCCTGTTTTCCTTTACCACCTTTGCCACTTCCTAGAGAGAACCATAACAGTTTATTTTTCCTTCTGCTTTACTCACTTCCTTCATGCAGAGGTTAGGTGCTTCTTATACCCTCCCATATTTCTCCACTGTGTCTCCACGCCTCCTTTTTCAATCCCCCCCCCCAATTTGAGGCAGTTCCTCATTTCTTTAAAATCCAGCCTCCTAAAGTCCAGGACCCTCATCACCATGTGGTTTGCCTCAGTTCCTGTCTTAATGTTAGACTACAAAATATGGTGATCATTGGTACCCAGGGGACTGCCCACTGTGACATCTGCAATGCACTCCTTGTTGGCAAGCAGCACTGTCCAGTACTGCACCAACCCTAGTGGGTTCTTTGACTAGCTGCCTGAGATAAGTCCCTTATAGGGAGTAGAGGGTGGTCCTACTCCTTGCTGAAGCTGCAGCTGGAAGGCTCCACTCCATGTCCAGCAGACTGAAGTCACCAACTAGCAGCACCTCCCTCTTACATGCCATTCTGATAATGGCTTCCCCAAGAGCCATATTCAGCTCCTATTCTTGTGCAGGAGGCCTGTACACCACTGCGGTGCGAACAAATGCATTGGAGCCTGTTTCCAGAGTGACCCACAGCACTTCCATCTCTTCCTTTTTCTCCTGGTGCCCATATTCCTCCATGGCCTTGATTTCTTCTGTCACATATAAAATAACCCTCCATCCTTCCTCCCGCCCTGTCTCTCTCCTGAACATAGAGTAGCCCCATATGGCCATGTCCCTTGTGCTCAGTTCACCATGACTCCATAATGACCACCTGCTTTGTGGTTTATTTTAATCAGAACTGGTAATTAGTGCAACACGCCTCTTAGTGATGTGCATAAGATAGCGCACAGCTGACCCAGGGATCATATTCAGACAGGCAGGGCACACCGTACAGTGCACGCTTCCAGTCTGAATATAGAAGCTGTGGGTGCACAGCACATAGTGACTATGCATTGCCCTATCACAATCACCTGCTGGACAATAACTCACAGGGGCAAAGGGAGATGGTGTGTCCCAAACAGGATAGTGACTTTGCCCCTGTGATCTATTTTCAGCAGCCAGTATGCTAATAAGCCTATAGGGCATGTACATCGATCACTGTCCAGATTCCCCCAATCCCTGTAATAGCTACATACTTGGCATCTAGTGGTCCCCCATCCCTGTTCATATGCCCCCGATCCCAATAATTACATGATCTTTGATGGCTAGTGGCCCCACCCCAGTCGATTTCCAGATGACCCTGATCCCTGTAACAGATACACCCCTGGTGTCTGGTGGTCCCTCCATCCCCATTCATATGCCCCTGATCATTATAATTAAATCATCCCTGGTCCCCCACCCCTGATCACTGTCTAGATGCCATTAATCCTTGTAATAAACCCATACCTGACAACTAGTGGCCCCCCAAATACCATTCCCTATGGTGAAAAAAACACACCCTAGTAGTCTAGTGCCCCTCCCTGATCACCAGTCCCTATGATGACAAATATTCACTGGTAATCTAACAGCCCCCTGGACTGCACATCGACAACCCTCCTGTCCACTCAGGATGCTCCACCCCCTCCTCTGGCCCTCCCACTTACACAAACAGGCAGCCCCATCCCTCTGAAGGTGACTAGCAGAGCCCCTCTACTCACTGCCTCCACCAGCCGCTGTCTGAGCAACAAAAGTGAGCACAGCTACTGTAGAAACAACTGTGGGGAAGAGAGGGTCAGTAAGTACTGGAGAGGAGGTATTCCAGCAGGTTGGAAAGGGTGCACTGGCAGGTGCAAGCATTCCAATGGGGCAGTGGGTTCAATAAGGCATTCTGTCAGGGGGTCTAAAGCAAGGAAAAGCAGACTTGATCCATTTTGTTTGGCTCCAAATCTATGGGTGCTGTGAGATTCATGCTCCCCAACCTCAAGTTCCTTATTTCCTGTAACCTGTTAATGAATACCACCCTCAAATAAAAATCATCACCATTGCCAGATCTATTCCAGTTTTCCATCCATTCTCCTTACAGTAGTACTTAATTTTATGTATTTATGATAGTGTTTCATTCAAACAGAAAGAGATTCACAAGCTGCTTGCTGGCCTTTTTTTCTTTTACTAGTGCTTAACCTGGAGCCTAAACTCCTAAACTTGGGGGCCCCCTTACTCGTGCTACCAATCTCCCACATCTTCAATCTATCCTTCACTACTGGGATAGTCCCCCCATTATGGAAAGAAGCCAGGGTCATACCTGTTTTCAAGCAAGGGAACCGAAAATTTACTGGAAACTACTGGCCCATGACCATTCTGTCGGCTGCTAGTAAACTATTGGAGAAGACAGTTGAATTACAACTGTCAGAGTATCTGCAAAAGTTTTATTTACTATCCCCAGAGCAACACAGCTTTCGTAAGGGTCACAGTACTGTTACGGCCCTAGCTAAGGTTATGTCTGAAATCAGGATAGCAATTGACCATAGCATATTATCAGGAGTGATTTCTGTAGACCTCTCCAAGGCCTTCGATTTAGTGGATCATACCTTGCGAAAAACTTCACTTTCTTGGCATAACCCGTCTGGCCCTAACATGGTTCACCAACTACCTTGATGGAAGGCAACAGCTCGTAAAGTATAACAGAGTGTTCTCTAAACCTATTCCTGTCTCTATTGGTGTTCTACAGGGATCCATCTTAGGTCCCATTCTATTCTCCCTATTTGTTAATGACTTCCTGCTGGTCTCTACCCACAGTAATGCCACCCTATATGCTGACGACTTGGTTCTCCTGTCCAGCTCGCAGGATATCAATGTTATAAATCACCACTTACAAGCTGACTTCCACAAACTACAAACCTGGCTCCTGTCAAACAATCTTGTTTTAAACCTTAAACAGACAAAACTATGCTCTTTGGCTCTTCTGCAAGCTTCGCTGTGTTCTGTTCCTCTGAGGTTACTAGTGAAGATGGGTTCCTAGTGGATACTACATGTTCCTTTAAATATCCAGGGGTCACTCTTGACCCCCAGCTAGACCTCTCCCTGCACATTCAAAATGGGTGTACAGCGATGAATATTAAGCTGGGTTTAGCCTATAGGGCTTGAGGGCTCTTGCTATAGCTGCATGTCTTGCCCTGGCTAAAGGCATGCTCCTTCCTACTCTCAGCTATGGGCTTATGACCGTTTCCCTTGCCACAAAAACTTGCCTAGTGAACTAGGATGTGGCTTATAACAATGTCTGTCGCTTTGCCCTTGCCGTCCCTCGGGTCACTCATCACTGTAAGCTATATGAAAAACTTCATTGGCTGTCTCCGAGCAATTTATTGTTTCTTTGCCCTGGGCTGCTTTATTGATAAAACAGCCCAAACTGCCACCCCTCCTTCTCTGGCTAAGCTCCTTATACCTGACCAGCCCTCATACCTCAGTGTCAGTGGCTCAGCAGGTAGCACACTCGCCTCTGAGGCCGGGAGATCACAGGGCTGTGGGTTCAGTTCCCACATCTGGCACTTGGGTTAATATCCCAGTACTGACACTGTAGTGCAGCATGAGAGGGTGCTGCACTTCTGAGGTGCCGTCTTTCAGATGAGACGTTAAACGAGGTCCCATCTGCCTGGATTGGTGGTAGTTCAGGTGGATGTTAAAGATCCCATGGCAGTTATCGAAAAGAGTAGGCGAATTTCCCCTCATTCACTAAAAATACCACCAACAGCTTAAGCTGGTTCAAGGTGAGTTGGCATTCATCTGTATCCCCCTTCCCTGGGTCATGCCTGAAAATAGGCAGGATTTGTCTAGTGCACCTACCCGGTCAACAAAAATGAAATAAAATAAATACCTACTTAGATCCATTGACTCACAGTCCTTCCTTGTCCCCAGATCCCGTACTCGAACAGGTGACCGGGCCTTTGCGGTATGTGCCCCCAGATTCTGTAAGTCCCTTCCGGTTGTTACTTGGTGTGCTACCACCCACTGTAAATTTAAAGAGATCCCTATGGAAGCATCTCAAGTCTGCCTTGACCTGCAAGTGTTCCTAATAAAAATAGAATTCGGTGTACTAGATCTTGTGTTATACCTGGCCTTTGCCCTTGACATAATTAGTGGTTCCTACAATTTGGCAATCACTCTGACATCCATAGATACGTAGACACTGTTGGCAGATAAGGGCCTATGGTCCACCCAGTCTGCCCATTTGAGCTTGTAGGTTCTCTTTACGTTTTTCTAGAAGACTGTTGTCCCCTAACCCTAACCTCCTCAATTCTCTTATGAATATCCCATGCATTCTTAAATCCTGTGATTGCTTCAGCCCCCACCACTTCCTCTGACAGGGTGTTCCACTTGTCCACCACCCTTTCTGTGAAAAAACTCTTCCTCTGAATCGCCCTCTCTCCAACTTCATCCCATGCTCTCTAGTCCTGGAATATCTTTTTTGCTGGAAAATAGAGTATTCCTGCACCCTGTTCCTCCCTGTAAGGTACTTGTATGTCTTTATCATATCCCCTTTCCCTCCTCTCCTCCAAGAGTACATATTCAAGTCATTCAGCCTGTCCTCACTAGGACTTGTGGTGCAATCCTGCACCATCTTTGTTGCCTCCTCTGGACCTTCTCTACCCTATGTCCTTATGTAGGTAAGGTCTCAGAACTTATACTGTACTCCAGGTGGGGTCTCACTAGTGTCTTGTATAGTGGAATCATGACCTCCTTTTCCTGCCCGGTGATGCCCCTGCCTATGCATCCCAGCATCCTATTTGCTTTTTCTGCCTTGTCGACTATTTCCTA
This sequence comes from Neoceratodus forsteri, assembly GCA_016271365.2. Classification (NCBI taxonomy): domain Eukaryota; kingdom Metazoa; phylum Chordata; order Ceratodontiformes; family Ceratodontidae; genus Neoceratodus; species Neoceratodus forsteri. Next base: position 1,225,742,292 of record CM028131.1, on the reverse strand, counting down.
CCTTGAGGTCCTCAGAGATGATAACCCCAACATGCTATATCCTCACCCCCAACCGATATGTTGTTCCAAGGTTTTGTGTCCCATATGTATTATCTCGCACTTATTTGCAGTGAATTTCAACTCAATCAATCAAAATCTTTATTTTGCCAGGCAGAACATCATTGAGACAAGATCATTTACAAAATGGACCTGGAGCAAAACAATTGCCAACAAGGATTAAGACTTAACAGGTTGAGTGAGCGTACATAACAATTACATAGTAATAATAACATGTAGAATATAATATATGGGGTGGTGTGAGTTTGAAGTTTACACACCGGGGTTAGATGCTCATAAACCCCGGAATTAAGCTCAGGGTTTATGTTAGCATCTAACCCTCAAGGGTGTGTGTGTGTGTGAACTTCGAGCTTTAAACACTTACCCATATTTTATTTTATATAACTGCTGGTTTCCTTTTTCACCTCAGCAATTATATAAAAATAAAGAGCTTCCAGTGTATCCTAAGGTCAGTTTTGTTTTAGTCCAGTGCCAAGATTTGCGGTATTTTAAACCCTTTTTTCCCCTTTGTGCAGGTCTTTGTATGTTTCCAGGGTATGTGGAAAAAGAAAAGAAAAGAACTTCGCTGAGTTCTTGTGGTGATTCTGTTTTGGCGAGAGAGCGGTGAGGCGGTCTCGACTGGTCGTGCTGCTGCATGAGCATCGCACAGCAAGGAAATCGTCGTGTGTTTGCCGTTATAAACACTCCTTTATAATGGCAAATTATTACAGTTTCCCTATGGGAAAAAGGGTTGCCAGTTATTATAACATATAACAGATATAGAAACATAGAAGTTGACGGCAGATAAGGACCATAAGCCCATCCAGTCTGCCCATTTCTTTTTCTACTTTATAAATGTGCCATCGGCCTTGCTCTGTCAGTGGCCTATCTATTCATATAGTCATTTATATTGCTCCCTATGCCTATTCCATGCCTGTTTGAAGCCCTGCACTGTATTCATAGCCACCACTTCTTGTGGTAAGCCATTCCATGCATCCACCACCCTTTCTGTGAAAAGAATTTCCTCACATTCCCCTTAATCGGCCTCCCTCTAATCTCATGCTGTGTCCTCTTGTCCTGCTATTTTTCTTATATTTAAACATGTTAGACTCTTTCACCTTGTTTATGCCCTTAAGGTGTTTGAATGTCTCGATCATATCACCTCTCTCCTCCTTTGCTCAAGGGTATACATATTGAGCTCCGTTAATCTGTCCTCATATGTCTTCTGATGCAGTCCCTGCACCATTTTGGTTGCCCTTCTCTGGACTGCCTCAATTTGGTTAATGTCCTTGTGAAGGTGTGGCCTCCAATACTCGCATGTACTCAGATGGGGCCTAACCAGTGTCTTGTACAGAGGATTATTACCTCCCTCTTCGACTTGTGATACCCCTACTAATACACTAACACCCCCTAGCCTTACCTACTGCTTAGAGGTCTGCTGGATGATTTTAGGTCATCAGTGATGATGATGCCCAAGTCTCTTTCTTCCTTTGTGACTGCTAGCAACTCCCTCCCAGCCTATAGGTGGCTTCAGGGTTTCTCTTCCCTATGTGCATGATTTTACACTTCTTTGCATTAAATCCCAGTTGCCACTTTTCTGACCATTCTGCTAGTTTATCAGATCTCTTCTCATTCTGCCCACCCCATCTGGATCATCTACTCTGTTGCAGATCTTGGTGTCATCTGCAAACAGACAAACCTTACCTCTAGTCCATCTGCAAGGTCACTAATGAAGATGTTGAAGAGGACTGGCCCCAGGACTGATCCCTGAGGTACCCACTTGTGACTTGCATCTCTTCTGACTGTATACCATTTACCACCACTCTCTGTTTTCTGCCCGTCAACCAGTTTGCCACCCAGTTGACCAACTTCTGACCCACCCGAGCCTACCCAGCTTATTTATCAATCTTCTATGTGGAACAGTGTCAAAAGCTTTGCTGAAGTCAGGTAGGCGACATCAACTGCTCCCCTTGGTCCACCACTCTGGTTACCCAGTCAAAGAAATCTAGAGATTAGTTTGACAGGACCTTCCTTTTGTAAACCCATGCTGTCTTGGATCCTGTGCCCCTATGGATTCCAGGTGTTGCACTATCCTTTCCTTAAGAGCCTCCATAATCTTGCCCACTACTGAGGTAAGACTGACCGGTCTGTGGTTCCCGCCTCCTCCTGCTACCACTCTTGTGGAGCGGGATCACATGACCCTTCTCCAGTCTTCTGGGACCTCTCCTGTGCTCAGAGACTCACTAAACAATTCTGCTAATGGCTCTGCTAGTTCCTCCTTTAGCTCCTTAAGTACCCTGGGATGTATGCCATCAGGTCCCATTGCCTTATCCACCCTGAGCTTAGCAAGCTCTTGTAGGACCCTTTCTTTTGTGGAGGGAGTAGTGCTCACCTCCCTCCCCCCTGTGTCCATGATGCTGAGCTGTGGGCCCTGCCCTACCTTCTCTTCAGTAAATACTGAGCAAAAGTATCTATTTAGGATAGGTGCCTTTACAGGGTCCTCCTCCTCACATGCTCCCTTTTCTCCATTAAGCTTAGCAATACCCCCTCTGGACTTTCTCCTTTCACTAATGTATCTATAGAAAGTCTTGTCACCTTCTTTTACTGTTCGTGCTAGTGTTTCCTTAGTTTGGGACTTTGCCTGCCTTACTGCCTTACCTTCTTCCCTTAGGGCAGTTTGGTATGCCTCCTATCTTCATCCCGCTGTGTTCCTTTATATTTCCTGAAGGCCAGCTTTTGGCTCTGACTTTTCTGCTACTGTATTTGAGAACCAAAGTGGTTTCCTTCTTCTTTGCACTTCCTTTTCTGTCTAACACAATGGGATGTTGCTTCAAGTATTGCATCCTTAATGCTTGCCCACTTTGCCTGTACCCCCTCACCTGTGTTTCTTTTGCCAGGGCTAGCTTAACTCTGTTGGCCATCTTATCAAAGTCAGCTCCTCTGAAGTCCCATATTTTTGCCTTGGAATGGGATGATTTAGATGTAGTAGCCAAATTGAACCATACCATGTGATGGTCACTGGCCCCAGGTGACCTTCTACCTGGAGATCTGTGATCCCTTCTTTGTTAGTCAGTACTAGATCTAGGATAGCCCTGTCTCTTGTGGGGTTGCTGTACCAGTTGTTTGAGGCCCTCCCCGTGCAGGGAATCCACTATGAGTCTAGTTCTGGCAGATGTTCCTGCTGGTATAACTATCACACGTGACAAGATACTTGCACCAGAACAACTCCAGGCAATTACTGTCTACTAATTCACTGTATCCTTGTTTTTTTTGCCTAAGATTATGTATGTCTCATGTTTTGCCTTAGCTTATTAATGTTATATAAGACTGTTAAATTTAACCTTCCTTACTGTACTGCAGCCTCAACCTTTATGCCTATATACCCTTTTTTCGCTACAATGTTTGTGCATTATTTCTTTTGCAATCTCCAGGGTCATACCTGAAAATAGGTATTTACTGTCTAGTGTGCTTACCTGGTCAACAAAAGCTAAATAAATAAAACAATCCTCAATAAAGATATGACGAAGCAAGAATAATGACTACCCAGGTCAAAGGCTGGGACCACTTCAGTTTGATGGACTAAACAAAGACAGGTGGAGGAAGCACTGTTCTAAAGATGATGAGCATTTTGCTACTTTAGTATCTCTTGCAATGTGCGCCTACATCCTTTCCCCCAGGGTTGCACCTGGAAACGAGCTCCGGCTCAGTGTGCCTCCGGTCAACAACTTTAAAGCAGCAGTACTACAAAAAAATTACGCTTTGGCAGTTTATTCCTGTGCTCTGCTGATCATATACCTGGTACTCTGTCCCAACGCATTGTACTATCACTGAGTAATTTGCTCAGTTATCCTCTGCTTTCGTTTACATTTGTGCCACCAAGCATGTTGCACTGGAACCCCCTCTGCTGCCAACTGCACCTGTGTATGACTTGCAGGAACATCGGGAATGGTCAGCAGAGGGTTCTACTGCCATAGTCAAAAGACCTGATGCAACCTGAAGGAAATTACCCCCCCAGCCTCTCACCAGGGGGGTTGCTTTGCACACGGCCCAAAAAACTGCTGTTGGGCAAGCCATGTTGCTGGGCCACCACGCCCTTGGTGAACAGTGGCCCAGCCCAGCTACCAGAGCGGGCCAATCGGCATGGGCCCCCCACAATGGCAGGGGGCGCGGCCTGAGCTTCCGGGGGAGGGTCAATGGGTTTTTTTTAAGGGGAGTGCGGAGAGGGATTCCCCCTTCTCTGAACTCGGCCCTGACCTTCCCAAACAGAGAACAACAGGTAAGTGAGATTACGGGTAGTTGGAATTGCTCTATGGGTTGACGTTTGCAGAGTTTGCAGCCTGGGGTTTATACCTATAGCCAGATGTTTATTCGTTTACGTTCGAGTCTCCCACGCTTACTAGCCATATTAGATAGAGGGAGAGCCTGGGGGTCAGTGTGGGCAGTACAGGTTAGTTTCAGCAGGTGTAAAGACAACTTCTCTGCGCTCTGGAACAACCTGTTAAATGCAAAAACTGGCTGCGATGGACGCTGCAGAACCTCCTCCTTTGGCTCCGTCAGGTGGAATTTAGCTACGTTGTTGTGTTTGCTACAGTTTAAAGGTCTTGTTTGACTTTTATCTTGGTTGCTGCTGTCTGTCTGTTTCTTTAGACGGAGATTAATGAAGCGAATGCGCCCGTTGCTGATCTTTTCGAAGTTTTAAGTTCACAATACCGTGTGTGTGTTTTAGTTTGTTTTTTTTGTCGTGATTTAACTGGCTCCATTTCAACATCTACGTTAAGTTTTGTTTAAATACTTTTATCCCCCACTCTTAATTGCAGCCTTTTTAATCTTAAATCATGTTGGTTTAGTATACTATATATGGTGTGTCCCAGGAGAAGCGTCTATCCCCCTTGGCCAGCAATGCAGGCCCCAGCTTTAGGCCTCCTCTCACCATGTGGTAGGCTTTGTAGCGTCCAGCCATCATCTCCTGCCTCCTCCTCATTTAATTTTCTGGCACAGGGCAGCAAACACCCCCTGCTCAAGAGCAGAGAATGAATTAACCCCCCTTAATTTTTTTTTTTACCTATCATCCCGAACTTTACTGATGTGCTTAACCCGTGAGGTTGTCTACGTTAATTACGATAATGAGGTTTGATGCAATCTAGGGTTTATTAAATGTCTTTCTATCAATTTTACTGAATCACTTCATGTCAAAACTAAGCTTTTAACAAAAGACTTTCCTGGAGTATAGGTTCCCGTTTTAGCCATATGGCAATAATATGTGGATTCGGCGTTACTCGCGGTGGCTTGCCGGGGGTAGTCACGTTGCAGCAGGTGGCAGAGAATTTCCCTTTATGGCTCCCCATCTGCTTGTTGCCAATACCACGCTGTAGGCTTGGCTGGGCCATGCCAGCTCTTGGCCATGTGGATGGCCTCCTGGGTCTTGGACTGGGGGCTTGTTAGGATGGGCTTGCAGCAGCGTGGGGGAGCAAGAGTTTGGATTTTTGGGGAGATATGCACCACACTAATTTAATGGGATGGTTCAAAGGTTTTGCATTGCAAGCGGTTTCTCAGGAGTCATAGGGGGGCACCCCAATGACACCAACTGCCCATTGTACGATCATAACATGCCTCATAACTCTTTTATAGAAATTACTGGGTTGTTTATACAAGAGTGAATCAGATTCCTCTTACAGGCCCTCAGAATGCTGCCCATCTGCAATGGTTCAGGATTAAAACTGGCAAGGAGTGGGGATACGGGGTGCAAGTCGCTTAACATTTTAACAGCCGGGCTTGTTCAAGTCGTAGACCTATTTAGGCTGGGTTTTGAGCCCCTGAGGTGGTGCTTTATTTCAGCAACTGCGTGGTATATAATCCTCCAGGTGGACTCCCCCACTAAGGTGGGGTAGAATGTACAGCGGCTTGCAGGGATAACTGTATTTTTTTTTCCTCTTCCACATAGCCTAGGTTGGGATCCACCACTCTTACCTTGTTCCTAACTTCCGTTAATCTACTATTGCAGCCAATAGGGCAAGACTGGAGCTAGCTTCACCGGCCGTGGCCGGTTCCAGCTGCAGCAGTCCGAGGGCCGACAGAGCCTTCATGGAAGCTTTTCAGCTGAATGAAGGAACTAGGAGGCCCCAATTGGTTGGAGGCTCTGGCCAGGCTGGATCCAGCATTGCAGGCGGCTGCCCGTCATCCAAACCCCACGGGCATGTGACACGGGGCTTGGCACGAGTGGCAATACCTCTTCTGGTAGCTTAGAGGTAGTGCCAAGGAGGTGACCTGCACGGCAGAGACAGCCATCTACACACCTCCTGGAAGCAGTAGCCCAGTCACCTGCAGGTAGGAGTGAGGGACGAGGTAAAAGGGCATCAGTGACAAAACGCCAAGCAAGAACAAAAAAGGTCAGAGGTCTGCAGCGAACAACAGAATGGCCAGGCGGTACTGGAGCAACACAGGATGGAACACTCCCAAAGCCAGAAGAGCAAGCAGAACCGAGGCTTGGAGGCATGATGGACCTGAACCGCTGGTGAGTCAAGGGGTTTAATGGCAGAGGCTCGCTCCACACTCCTGAGGTGGAGAAGAGGGCGGAGGAGGATGAGGACCAAGAGAAGTGGCGCATCCTCAATAGTGTTACAATCACCCGTGAGGCTGCGGACATGGAGGTCCGTTGAGGAAGAGAAGGTATCTCGGACCTTCCGCTAGAGGTGAAGTGAAGGTCAAGCCGGTTGTCAGGTGGGGCCAACAGGCACCAAAATGAGCCCATTGCCGTATTTGGGTGGGATTTTGACAGGCGCCACCCTGTAGCCCCCCACCCCACAAGGACTTGGTAGGAAATGGGGAGAAACCACGTGGACAGGAGGATCCATGTGGACAGGAAGATCCAGGAGTGGGAGCAAGTGTCTCGGTGACCAGGCGGGGGGACCAGCAGTGGGTCTCAGCACAGACCCACAACCGGGCACACCACATGGCATTGAGTGCGACAGACACGACTGGAGCCAGCCTGGGTCGGGCTCAACTGGAAGGGGGTATTCAGGCAAATCTATGGGCACCTTTAACATGGGCCCCTTTGAGCAACAAGGCCCTCCTCTCTGGCCAGCATACCCTTGGGGACCAGGTGGCCCGGGAGACAGAACCCTTGGGGATGGTGGGGAACCCCACAACAGCTGGAGCCCAGGGTCTCAATACAGCTGGAAACAATATATAGGCCCCCCAGGATCCTTTGTGGGAACGCTACCTCCAGGGGTTTCAAGGGTGACCCCAGGTAATTGTGGGACAGGAAACAACACGTGTTTGGACTGGTGGGGATGGCCCTAGCGACAGCCAACGTGCAGGTGGGTGGCAGGGAGGCCAACTGCTCTTGCACCACAGGCGTACATGGGATTGGCGCTGCTCAGCAGGGAAAAGGACCAAGTTGGTCGGCAAGGTCCCCTGGGCCCTTGGCGGCAGATCAACTGATTCACACCCGTCCGACCCCCGCTCCAGTACCTAACAATAACAAATGGGCATATGCAGGACTGGAGGATCCTTTAGGGGATCATTTGTCAGACAGCATGAGGGAGAAAATATGGAAGGGAGAATACATAGACATGTTCTCTCTGCTACACAGGGAACTCCTGGAGGAAGAGAATGACAGAAAAAGAATGATGGAGAGGGTGCGGAGGCTGAAGGTCCCATTCACTTTTGAGAACTGGACTGCGGCCTTCGACATATTCATGTCAGTGTACGGGATGAAGTACCCAGATAAATTGCTACCCTTACTTAAGGATAGGGACACCATTAAATTTGCTCACCTGTCTTTCGACGGGTGGGTCTGGTTAAAATACAAAGATCAGTTTCGTCTCAAACTGGCTCGCCAACCCAGTTTAAAATGGGAAAATATGCACCTCGATCTATGGGCCAGGTACATGACCAGGGGAGACCTAGTTCTGTAATTACACTGACAGTGGGCATGTGATCGTCGACCCAGTAACGGTGACAAAAGGAGTTCAAAAGGGGACAAGAAAGCTTACTCACGATTACAATAAGGGAAGTGCTTTCAGAGCCACTGTAAATTCCATCATGTCTGCAGGTTGTGTGGAGGAGGTCACTGGGTTACCGATTGCAAAAGACACGTCCGGAACTGCTGGTCCTCCACATTGACAAGTCCAAGTCCGGGCTGGCTAAGCTGGCAAACACCCCAGTGGACTTACAGAAAATGTCGAACTGGCTTTCCCGTATCCTGACCAATGGGCAGCACAATTTGTGTGGGCTGGTTTTAGAGGATTTGAAATCCCTTACAGGGTCCATGGATTGCTATGGCAGCCGCAACCTAAAATAAGCTATCACTCTGCCATCAGTGTTGGCACACAAGATCAACAAAGAGGTACAAGCGGGACGTGTTGCAGGCCCTTTTAGCCAGCCTCCCTTCCAGACACTCAGAGTATCTCCACTTGGCCTTGCCCCGGAAAAGAACGAAGGGGAATACCGACTGATCCATCACCTTTCCTACCCGAAAGGCAGATCGGTAAATGACCACATTGCACCAGGGGATGCATCAGTGAAGTACGCATCATTGGATGCAGTGGTTGAATTGGTCAGGGCTTAGGCACTGGCACCTTGATGACAAAGAGTGACATAAAGTCAGCATTCGCCTTGTTGCCAGTATGACCAAAGGATTAAGATCTATTGGGTTTTACGTTCTGAGGGCAATGGTATTATGACATGGCAATGCCCATGGGTTGCTCAATTAGCTGTGCAGTTTTTGAGACATTTTCTACCTTTCTAGAATGGGCCACCAAGGTATACACAGGAAACACCACATTCACTATCTTGATGATTTTTTATTCGCAGGTCCCAAGGATTCGGGTAAGTGCCAGGACACTCTAAATGGCTTTCAGACGTTAATGGAAAAATTTGGGGTACCTCTGGCAGTAGAGAAAACAGAGGGTCCTACCACATGCATCTCATTCTTGGGTATTGAGCTGGATTCCTCTGGCCATGGTCTCACTGTTACCTTTGGATAAGGTAAAAAAGCTACGACGATTGCTGGGGGAAGTTATTGGAGTAATAAAGACCACCCTAGTGCAATTACAGTCCCTGCTGGGACACCTCAACTTTGCATACCGGGCAGTGAGCCCCTGGCGCCCATTCCTCAGGAGACTAGCAGCAGCAATGTCTGGCCCTACAAAACTGTATCACCATATACGGATATCAAGGGGCCTCAAGGCCGACTTGCGGGTCTGGGGAGCTTTTATAACTGATTTTACTGGTGTAAGCATGTTGCAAGATAAAGTATCCCATCACCATGGTTTGGATATGGTGACTGATGCATCGGGGGGCATAGGTTTTGGGGGCGTAATTTAAAAGGTCCTGGTTTGTGGGAATGTGGCCAAAGAATTGGGTGGAGCAGGAGTTGACTAAAAACATCACGCTGCTAAAGCTGTTCCCAATCGTGGTAGCAGTCCAGGTGTGGGGACATCGGCTGCAGAACCAGTCAGTGCTGTTCTTTTCTGACAACAAGGCAGTGGTGCATATCATCAACTCACAATCTTCCAAATCTGAGGATGTGATGAGGGTACTGCGAGTGTTTGTGTTATGCTGTCTATTCTGGAACATCACGTTCCAGGCAAAACATGTGCCTGGGAAGGATAATGTGATCGCTGATGCCTTGTCTCGGTTGCAGTTCGACCGCTTCAGACAGCTGGCGCCACACGTGGAAGCAGCCCCAACACCGGTCCCGGACACACTTTGGCAACTTGGGAGTCAGAAAAGCTTCGATGGGTTCAACTTGCTGTTGCCCCATTGACTTGGAGGAAATATTCAGGTAGCTTCGCAGCATTTGCCTGCTCTTGTGGACAGCAGGTACAACACAACAACAGGTACAAGAGTATGTGCTCCACCTTATTCAGTTGCTTCGGACACCAGCTGCCATCCGAGTACACTTGTCTGGAATAGCTTTCATCTGGCAGGCATTGGGCCACCCTGACCCAACCAGCAACTTCACAACCCGCAAGACCTGGAGGGGTGGAAAAGATCCCAGGGAATGAAACCAGATCCTAAGATGCCAATAAGCATGAGCGACCTGACGGACATATTGTCAGCATTGGGTACAGTATGTAACACATGGTACGAAGCACAGTTATTCAGGTCCCTGTTTACATGTGCATTTTATGGGGCATTTCGAGTTTCGGAGTTGGTGCCAGACTCTAAAACAGCTGCAGGTGGTTCCAACATCCAGCTAGGGGACATCTCCTGGATGCCCGACAGAGTCGCTCTGTGGCTTTGAAGTTCAAAAACGAACCAAATGATCACTTTGCATCGCTCAAGTGTCAGCGGGTCCTGCCCTTACACCTGTTTACAGGCTTTCATGGCAGATAGACCCGCGGGGGGGGGGGTCGTCATGTTTGTGCACAGGGATGGATCCCCTGTGATCAGACGCCAATTTGCAGCAATCTTACGCAAAAGTTTGTGGTTCACAGGTAAGGACCCCAAGGTGTTCGCACCCATTCATTTCGAATCGGGGCAGCCCGGAAGCCTTGAGATTGGGTTTGGGGAGGCACAGATCAAGAAGATCGGTAGGTGGTCTTCAGCAGCATTTAAGGAATATATCCGGCCTCAACAGGGCCCACAGGTGGTGCAAGAGTAATAGAGGTCATACTGACAAGAAACTGTTGAGATGAACAATAATGACTCATTGTTTATCTTATATGAAGCGAAGGATGCCAGCGGATATATGGTCATCAGCCATTCCTACATCCGGGAGACACACAGTCGAACATTGGTCCGCCTGTATGGAACACAGCTGGGGTCCCGAAAGAACAAGCAAGGCTTCGTTGGGCTGGAAAAGGGTGATGCATTGGGGACAGCTGTTGGACAAGGTTGGAGTTGGACAAAAAAACACCCTGGCTGGTGGTGCACTTGGGCGGAGCGACATAGCAGGGTTGGGGCCCCAAAACTCTGCGGAAATCAAGCAGGTTTGGCCCAGCTTCAGGCCTTGCTCCTGTCGACCAGGCTGGCCTGGTCTCGAATCATCACTTGACGTCAGTGGAGGGGTGCCCGCAGCATCAAAGCCATTAAGAAGGCTAGGAGAGAGGTCAATCGGGAGGTGTCCTGTTTTGCCTCCCTCCATGGAATTGCCATTTTGGGTCACTTCCTAATACCTAGGGCATGTGATGCCATGTATAGCGGGGATGGAGTACATCTGTCAGGGATAGGGAATGACATCCTCGATGCCACAATCCAGGAATTCTGTGAGTTAGCAGTAAAACAGGGGAGACCCCCTCGGGCATTAAGGGGAAAACATGTCAAGCATGTTGGAGTGGCGTAAATTCAGGGTGGATAGGTAAATTAACCGTTCGTGGTATTGAGTGACCAGGCGGAGGTAAGCTACCAGGCAAAAGGTACCTAAGAACACGGTGGGCATCGTAGGGGTTTCAGGCTGGAGGACGGGAAGGCGGCCCTGGCGGCACCAGCCCTGCTCAACTGGCATGATACCCCAGATGCAATTGAGTGGGGGACTGTCCGAGGGAGGCATGGCCCTGGGCGGGTCTGCCCGACTTGAGGCCAGAGTCACCCCATTGGAAGCACCACACCACCTGAATTCGCTGCCCCAGGGGTCTCTTGCATAATTGTGTACAAGGTTAAGGATTGTATATAGAGAATTTTATGTATTGTAAATAAAATGATTACTGTTTAGTAAAGCTGTGGCATTTTATGCCAAAATTGAAACCTGGTGTGTGTGTACAGTTATTGTGGGTTCAACTGGACAAAGCACTGCTGAAAATTAGTCATCCGCCATATTTATTGCAGCGCCACAACAATTCAAATAAATTGCAAATATCTAAAAAACTAAAGCTGACTGAAAAAACATATTTACAGGCAGGGGTGTAGCCAGGGATTTCAGATCTGCACACCAAGTGGACTCACTGCTACCCCCCCACTCCCGCCTCCTGGGTGTAGCCAGACAATATAAAATGTACACGAGGACTGTGTTTGTTGCCTCATTTGGTAAAATAAATACAACTTTTGTATCTCATGACAGTGGTTGTTGCCATGCATGGGTAAATACAAATGCCATGCATTGTTCCCTAAGACACCCACATACCAGCCCAGAGACTGTAAAGTTGTATTGTCCTTGGGATGCCAAGAGAGTATTAATGACAAGTCCTTCTAGTTTCAACTCCTATGAATAAAATTACAGAAAGGTTTAGTATTTTCTTTTAGTTTTCATGGAAAAATAAATAGTTCAGAACCTATTTGCTACCCCCCTTAAATAAAATTGCACACCATGGAGTGCTTGGAGTATGTCTGCCTACACCCATGTTTACAGGTATGGGAGCTGGAACTTCGGCCGCATGCTTTCAACCAAAAGCAGAATTTTGATAGCTCACTTCCTGATTTGGTAGAACTGCTGCTTTAAATAAATGTATGCTAGTATTCTTTTATAGTAAAAGAAGTAGTAATGCCTATCCTCTGGCTCAGCTAGCTATGGAAATGGGCCCAAGTTTAACTGATATCAGTGGCCACCAGAGCTCAGAAAGAGTTGCACCTTCCCCCAATTCAGTTTGTAATCCATCACGGTTTACATGGTGACATGCTTCCCTTACCATTCATACACCCATGGCCCCAGAGTTGGCCAGACATAAAAGTGCAACCAGAGAGATAGGCGTCCCGTATCCCACTTAAAGGATTTACCCACCCCTGCGCGCGCTGTACCCAGCCCCAGGCGTGCTCGCGGCCCTGCCTCTGACGTCATGTAGGCTGAGTCTCAGCCCGTCTCATTTTTATACCATTTACAGTCCTGACAGCTAGAGCAGCCGCGAGCCGAGTCAGCAGCGGCGAAGGCGAGCGGCAGGTGAAGTGAGGCGACGAACAAGCGTGAGCCCTGAATCTCCGCCGCTCATCCAGTCCGGCACCCTTGGACCCGCGCGTGTTGTGCCTGACTGCTGCTGTTACCCGCAAAATGCTGTGGACGGCGAACCAGTTCATCCGGAAATTCTCCACCACTACAGTACGTAGTAGAGTACAGAAATACCATTTGAGTACTGTCGGGTAACATCGTTGCCTCTCACTGTATCTGCATGTTCTACCTATGAATGGATGGCGCTGACGATTAAGAGCTGGAAAGTGATAGCAAACTGACAGACGCCCAAAGGAAAGCAGATGCAGTTTGGGGGCACTGCGGCAGAACACATGGCTTAGGTTGAAGCTATTTAATTAATAAGTGCTGCCAGTTTGACCTCTAAGGTCTCTCCGGCTGTACACGGTTCAGGAGAGATGCATGTGTCTATGGCTCCAAACAAACAAAAAAGTGCACCAAATTTAGTAATTTATTGCTGCGTTATCAATGCCGGAAAACACTGCACATCTGTATATCAGAAACCCGTTGGGACGTACCTAGCTGCGTGAAAAATCTACCTAAACGCTTATCGAACTGCTTGCTACGGTACAAAACATGGCACTATAGAAATAACCGAAATGCAACGAGTCGCAGATTATTATTGTAGTTTCTGTTAAATTAGATTTAAACAAGATTCCCCAATTAAACCTAGAAGCCTAATATTGATACACTGGGTTGCAAATGTTGCCATTCCTGAATTATAGCGTCCAGACGATCGGCTGAGTTCATACATAACTGACATATACCATATGGTAACCAAGAGTTACAGTGGAAGCCACGTTGAGGTACTTCTGCAAACTGAGCCGTAGAATTGCATCAGCTAAGGGGAAGTTCCAGACCCAGCCTGACTGTACACGTTACATGCTGTTCCGGCATTTGGTATTTCGTACAGTACGCAGCTGTCAGTCAGGACTGGTGTACTGCTTTGAGTTATAAAAAATCTTGTCATTTCTTTCAAACAACAAGAATGCGTCTGTACAATCTAATGTGCCTTTCAAAATATACAGTAGATCATCATTTCCAGAGTTCTGAGTTCAGAATTGTAGCAAGGGTGTCTTACGTGCATACTATAGTGGTTCAGTGAGTACAGCATTTCTAGCCCTTGGCTCCAGGTTTAACTGCATTTTTATATTCCAGTTCGTTTTTTCCTCCAAATGTTCTGTTTAGAATGATGGGCACAGCACACTGGCTTTGGGGCAGCTTTGTAATATATAAAGTGAGGGTGCTGGGCTGGCATAAATGGGAGGTTTGAAAATAATATCAAGCTCATAGTAAACAGCATTTCTCCTGGAGCACACTGCCCTATTTGCTTAATTTTTTTTATTATGAAAAACAATGTATACAAAGTGACCTCCAGACCTTGGCAGAACCGAGTGTATGACTAGTTTTCCAGTTCTGTAGAGCATATCTAAAAACCCATACCATTTTTGGGTATGTGCTACCTGAACTGTTTAGACAAATGTAAAAACCCTTTGCCAAACTTTACATTATCACCAAATTTTGATTTGCAGTAATAGTTTGGCTACTTCGACAATGCTGGCTGTTGCTGAATATAGAAATGATTAGCAAAATGCCATTTGGCTCATCTGTTATCTTAAACACCCTTGTAATTAGGGTGCTAATTCCAAAGAGACGTGTACAGTATTATTGTGAAGAATGCCGTGTGTGCCTATAAAACAGTAATCCGTCCCTGTTACACAGGTTGATTCATTCTGCTTTGTTGGGTGATCTGTTGTTTCAAGCAGTGCTTGGGTAAGTAGTCAGGAAACTGGGAGGAGAGCAGCCTAGGGCAGCCAGCTGAGGCAAAGCTGGCTATATACTACTAAATACATACATCAGCATACGGGCTTTGAAAGGTGTGTTATCGTGAAACAAGTGCAGTACTTTACTCTTTGAAAATAAATACATATTTCTTTTGTGCATACAAAGTATCTGGATTCTGTATCTGGCAAATGAAATTACAACGCTGTTTTTTTATACAGGTTTATTATCAAAATAAACTCAGGCTAGCACTAATAGGACAGAGCCTCTTTGGACAAAGAAGTCTACAGTCAGCTGCGAAAAAACGGTCATAAAGTAGTGGGGGTGTTCACTGTTCCTGACAAGGATGGGAAGGCTGATCCTTTGGGTGAGTGTCAGCTCATGATAGAGCTTATCTTCAACCCTCTCTGGGGGGTGCAGTCAGACATTTATGACTCTGAATATTCATTTGAACTCCATGTCCTGAAGAACAGTATGAGTAGTTTACTATTTTTTTTTTTTTAGCAAGGGTAGAATAATGAAAGTACTGTTTATAGATGTGCTGTATACTTTCAGAGACCTAATTCCTCCATGAGCAGTGTTGTATAGGAAAATGTAAGTTTGTTATTAGTCTTGGTTTCATATACATTGCTAACAAGCTAGTTTTTTGTAATTTAAGAATGCTTTGAGCTACCTGTAACATAATGGGTGGTATGTTGCTACCAGTTCAAATATTTGGGTTTAGGTATGGAACTTGACTTCTAGGTACCGAGTCAGACAAAGCCAGGCACATGGCAAAGGCGACTCCATTCTTTTTTTGGGGGGGGGGCAGCAGTCACTTGGCTGACAGCTGCAGAGAGGTTGATTGCCTGTTTTCCTGTCACATGGTCGAGAGAGGCTAGTGGGTGGAGAAACAAGAAAACGTATGGGAATCCTGTATGTAAATCTAGTCTTCCAGAACTTGTCTTGTTAATTCCTGAAAGCATTAAAGACTGGGGGGGGGGTTAACCTGCCACTGTGTGGATGGCTGGTCACTCTGATGACATATGGAGTACTGTGTGCAGTTCTGGGGACCATACCTATGAAGAGATAGGGCTAGATTAGGGACAGTGTAGCAAAGGGATACAAAGATGATCTATGGACAACGTGGTAAGATGAGCAGGTGGGTTTAATGCACTTAATGGGTAGTTGAAGGCACTCGACCTTCAGCCCCATGCCTCTCAGTGTATCTGGGGTGTGCATTAATTCTGCACAGCCTCATGCCCTGCTGTGGATTGTTGTTAACATAATACCCTTATTTGGCTTTGGCTTAGTCAGCTGGGTAGGACATTGGCTTGTGGAGGCAGCAGAGAGTAGTGGTGAATGGGGCTTAGTTCGGGAACAGGGAGGTCACCAGTGGGGTGCTGCAGGGACTGGTCCTCGGACCAATTATATTTACCAGGTTCATAAATGAGGGGAAGTTATCCAGGGCAAATTGTGTCTCTGTGCTGATGACACAAAGGTATGTGTCAGGTGGATCACAAGGAAGAGATGCAGGAGCTTCATATGGGCCTAGAGATACTAGGGTAGTGGTTTAAGACCTGGTAGTTGACATTAAGCACCAAGAAGTGCATGGTAATGTACTATGGAGATGGATTCCACACATAGAATACTGGATGGGAAGGGTTAGGCTGGCCACTACAACAGAGGAGAGGGATATGCAGATCATAAACAGCGACTCCCTCAAGCAAAGAGTCACCGCAACAAAGTATACAGCAATCATTGAGGATGCTGGGGTGCATTGGAAGAGGTTTTGACAGTAGGAGAAGTTAGGTGATTCTACCCCGTACAGGTCCTTGATGAGGCCTTACCTGGAATACAGTGCTCAGTTCTGGAGTCTTTACCTGAGGAAGGACATAGGCAGGCTTGAGTAAGTGCAGAGAAGGTTCACCAAGATAATCCAAGGCCAATAAGGCAGATTCAATGAGGAATGACTGGTGACCCTAAATATGTACTCGCTGGAGGTGGGGTGTGAAGGGGGGATGTGATAGAAACATAGACACTTTTTAGTGGTATAAACAAGGTGAATAGTGAGGACCTGTTTGTAAGAAATAGGAACACAGTCACTAGGCGGCATGACTGGAGGTTGGTGGGGTGCAAGTTCAAGAGAGAAGTGATGAAGTTTTACTTCACTGAAAGGGTGGTGGTACCGTGAAGCAGACTGTTCGTGGAAGTGGTGAGGGCAATTACTTTAAATGGGTTTATAACACTTTTGACTATTTTATGAATAAGTGTAATAATGCACAATAGATGTGCATCAGGTCTGTAATAACCTTATTTCCTGGGTAGTTAAACATCCTCGGCTGCACCTTGGCCTCTCAGCCCAACCAGGTCTTTCAGTTATTACAGTGTTACTGCACAACCATGGATTATTCCTTACTTAAATATGGCTGGGCTAGGACAAGGGGACTTATAGTCCGAGGTGGGGGCACAGGACTGAAGGGTGAGGAGTGGGAAGAAGGAGGCAACCCACCAGTTCATTAAGATGATGGAATGAGGTAATGTAACAAGGGCAGACTTGATGGACCTGCAATCTCCTTCTGCCATCAAATTCTATGTTTCTGTGTTTTACTTTTGGTTCTTTTGTATGAATGTGAATAACTGATGTCTGTTGGCTACCATCCTCTGTGACCTGACCCTCCCACCCCACAAAAATGAGATGCTGCATTTCATGAGTTTATTCTTGAGGCAAAACTTTATTAAATAAAACATTTATCTGTAAGTGCTGTGGTATTACATACAGTTCCAGCTGCAGTCCTCATGTACAAGCTATTTATAGCAAACTGAGAAGGAGGAAATATGCTATTAGTTTGTAAAGTTCACTGGATATCTTTTACTGGTTATTTAAATCAGGAGTTTGAAAAGTTACTTTTTTTTTCTTTTAGTTTTTGGTAACCAGGTAAAGCCCATGTGTGTGTTTTCAGGGGCGATCTGGGAGCACTGGGTGGTTAAGTGACTTGCTCAGAGTCACACAGTATGCAAGTGGAGGTTGTGAAAATCAAACCCAGATCTGGTCTGCTGGATGTGCTAAGCTCGTCCACAGATCATTACTCTAACCTCTAGGCTATACAGTCAGCCCAGTAATACCTGATAGTCATAACCTGATGGACCTGATAGTCACAAGTTTTACTAGCCATTTGCTCAAATTACATGCTGACTTGCTGTGTACATGTACCGTTAATGTTTTAAGGTGTTTTCAGGCCTGTTTACACTGTCTGATCTGCACCATTGCGAGAGGTGCAGATGAGTTGCGTCAGGGTAGGTCAGGCAGAGTAAACAGGATGGGAAGCATTGTAGGTGGCTGTGATGTGCAGCGATGTGACGCAGAGCAGTCGGTGGTTTTGTGCGTTTTTGTATCAACACAGGCATTTATTTCTGGCATGTAAACACGCCACTCTGCCTGCATCAGTACACCCCCACGATGGGCTGTGCTGCCCCACTTCTTAGTAGCTACTAACCTCGATTCCTTCCCATTAGTTTTTGCTCCCACTCCAACCCTCTACTGCTGTCCCACCATCCAACCCTGTTCCTTTCCTATTCATTTTTTGCTCCCCTACTCTAGCCCTCTGCTGCCATCCTACCCTCCCACCCTGTTCCCTTCCCATTTAGTTTTTGCACCACACTCCAACCTTCTACTACCATCTCACCCTCCAATCCTGGTTTCCTTACCCTTCAGTTGCCCCTCACCCACTTTAACCCTCTGCTGCTGTCCCACCCTCCATCCCTGGTTCCCTTCCCTTCAGTTTTGCCCCCCAACCCCTCTTCCCATTCCCGGTCTGCTTCTATCACAGTACCTCTCTCCGGCCAAGGGAGGTTCTGCTGAAACACTGGAAGAGGAGTACTGTGTGGAGTGCCACGTGCTGCTGCCATTTAAACACACAGTGGCGGCAGTGCAGACAGGAGCGAGCTCCCCTCATGTAAATGCAGCTTTGTGAGGTCCTGCACAGATGTGAGAACAACATCAGTTGCCTATCCAAGATTCCAGCAAGTCTGCAGCATTGATTGCTTGATGCTCCCTGAGCAGCTATGATTGGAGCAGGGATCACTGGATTCTTCTGAAGCAGGCTATAATTAGAGCTGAACAGCATCCACAGGGGGCAAGAGCAAGTGGGAGAAGATAAACACAGAAACATCACAACCTCTCTGTGTAACTAGTAGACCATGGTAACTCAAGCCTAAAAACTTGGAGGTCACAAAGAATGGTCACCAGAACCTAACCCTTTCAGTGCTTGCTCCCAGTACACACCATTCCGCCACATCATAATTGACAAAATATACTCTGCTCCTGCACCAAATTGTTCTAATGTTATAAAATTGACAGTTCTTTTCTCCATTAATTAGGGATCTAAAGACCTTGATGGCTGCACAGAATTGTGTTGGTGGCCTTATTTGAAAACCACTGCGCTAGATCACGAGGATAAGGACTATTATTTTAGGGGATCTGAGGTAGGATAAAGGGCCAAAATTGGGAAAAAATGAGAAAAAAAAACAGGGACGGGCAGAAAGATCGTTTTGAATATTGCCTTTGATTCCAGTGGGCTATTGGTAAGTAGCTTTTATACCATTTCTGTTCCACTCTACATTTGTATGTAGACTGGAGCCTGGTAAATAATTGTAAAGTTGCAAAAGGCACAACAATTAAGTAGTTTGCAAGCAGCTAATTTTGAATCAGTGGACTGCAGTTTGATTAACTGATTAGTAGAGCAGCTCCAGAGATGAGGCTGAAAATATTAAGTTGTTTCACTTTAGGTTAATAACATTTGTTTTCTGATGTAACCCTGATGTCTCCCCCCCCCCCCCAAACTTTGCTGAAATTTGGACAGAGCTATTAAAATGGAAGTGGATCCTTGCTCCACCTTCCTTATGATGTAAAGACTTGTACTCATAATGATTTTGATGGGTGGCATAAGGACTGGCTTAAACACAGCTGTTTATAGCTTTTACTTTGAAAAGTACAGAAGCTAAACATCTAACTTGTGACTTATAAAATGGGAAAGAAAAATACTGAAATTTAATTGGTTGTTACCTTGCATTAGCTCTGCCTAATGCACAGGTAAAAACAAGTGCTGCCAACCTGGTCGCAGTACACTTATCAATTCAGTGTGAAGGTTCGGAATGTTTGTTTTCAAATTTTACCAACTGCCATGTTTTTTTTTTTAAACCAGAGCAGCCCCACGGAAACAAAATTGTCCACTACATTTCTAGTTCTTCCCTTTTTTACACATTTTTTTTTTGTTTTGTTTGTTTGCTGGATGGGCTGTGCTAGCTGAATTGCGATACTTGCATATCTTTTTATCAATTTACATTTAAATCTGTCCCGCCTGCCTACAGGTGTGGCCAGTGTCACCACCCAATCACTAGCTTTCCTCTTGTTCACTTTCTTGTGTTGCCTTCCTGACTTGATGCTATTTTCTACTATGCCAAAAAAAATGTAAACACCAGTTAAGACAGAACTTACTTTACAAAACCTGAGAACTTGGATAGCAGGCTGATTTATTTTATAGCAGACACATCTCCGGTCTCTGCTGAAGTGTCTTTCCTTGGGCTGGGTCGCTCACTGGATCACTTGTTCACTCTCATGTTAGAAATGGTAACAAACCATGCAAAATAAAAAAAAAAAAAAAAAACTTAAAACAGCACAAAAATTTAAACTGCATAACACACACTGCAGCTGCTTCTGTGTGTGTGTGTGTGTGTGTGTGTGTGTGTGTGTGTGGGGGGCTTGGGAGCCATGACAACCAGCTAAAGCCAAAGCTACAGTGGCCATGGTAGATCAAGAATCCTAATGTCGAAACTAAAAGTAAATGCAGGTAGTGGAACTATTTTGTATTGATTTTATTTTTTTATTATTTTAACACATACATTTTCATTTTTACCTCTGTGTAAAAAAAACAGTTGCATTTTACACGCATGATTAGACACTCCGGGGATGTGCAATAGAAAGTTTTATAAAATGGGCACAGAAAATCCAGTATTTTGATGGGATGCTAGCTGTACGTTTGAACTGTCTAACACATGGCTAGCAAAAAGACTGGGCAAATAGAGCCACATCTAAAACATTATGTATTAAAAAGGTAAACAGAATGTTATCGCCACCATTTTGTTCGCCATCTAACCACGAACTTGCCAAAACCCTAAAAACCTCATAGTCATGAAACTACTTACTTAGATTGGTAGGCTTATTTTTTTTTTTGTTTGTTTTTTCAAATTCGCTCACCATACCCAGTATGCCACACAAAAAAAGAACAGCAACCAGCACATTAAAATGTTTATTTTTCACCGAAGATCAATAGCCGACATCTCAAGGAATCTTAACAGCCCCTGGGAACAGCCTGCTGCCTCATAGACATACTGTGTCCAACAATCATACACATCACCCTGAAAGTGACAGTACTGAATCATTTTTTAAATAAAGGCTTAATAAAAGACAGTGCACAATGTATGGTGTCCCGCTCCGTCCCCACACCCGACAGCCACGATTGAACGGCTCAGATACTGCCAACCGTGGCACACACCGCAGAACAGTGGTAGATCTCAACAGATTGAGCACTGATGCATCAGTGCCTTGTGATTTTTTTTTTTGCCTCCTTTTTAAAAATTCCTTACCAGTGCTCCTCCTTTCCTTCTGCCCAGACATCCACATGCTTGGTCTACTAATGTGCGGCTCCACCACCCACTTCCTTGCTCCTCAGTCAACTGAGTCAGGAACTGTTATTATTATATTAAAACTATAGCTAAATGTTGGCCTGGTGGCTCAGAGGTCTGAGGTGCTGGATGCCTTACGTCACGCCATGCTGGCGACCTGGGTTAGGGAATGACCTTGGGTCATGAGGGAGCTGGCACGTGGGTGGGGAGGAAGGGAGTGGGACTAAGCAGCCGAAAGGCAGCTCTTCCCTCCTGGGGTGGTTATCTGCCCTTCCTGTAGTTCCGCTTCCATAGGGTGGAGGTCTGATGAGATGCGTAGGTGGGAGGGGTGGTGGCGATTGACAGGGGTGGGGTGGAAGGGGGCTGAGCTGGTACCTGGTGTGTCTGCCAGAGTCCTGAGTCAGGGCAAAAACTGGGAGAAAAGCACATAAAAATCTAACAAAAAAACTATAAGTAAACTATGAAGAAAAAAACAAAACAAAAACGTAAGAACTACCTGACCTCAGTTTCTTTGTACATTGTGAGTGTGTGTGTGTGTGTGTGTGTTGGGAAGCTGCAGCTATAGTGGCCACACTAGGACAAAAGTCCCAAGGGCAAAAAGACAGCTATCCACTGCAGGTGGAGGAACTATTTTTTAACCAAGTAGATTAAAGATTGTAATTTATCTCTATATAAACATAAAAATCTAGATTTTTTTTATACATGTAAATTACAGAGGCCCATTTTGTAAGTGCAATAAGCCACTCCGGGGTGTGCGTAGACAGTTCTAGTGCACGGCTGGGGCTAGATGCACTCTCACTACGCCCCCTAGGCATGCATTAGAACGTTCTAACGCACACCCCATCATGTCTTATTGCTTACGTAATGCACTCTCAGGGGCTGTAGGCACTTGTGCCTTACTACACACCCGGTCGTGCATGAGAACTGTCCAATGCATATACCGTTGTGTCTAATTTTTTACTTATACCAGGCTTATATTACATGGCTAGTTTTTTTGCAAGCTGCAGTATTCAGTAATATGTATAAGTGGTGCAGGGTTTAAACAGACAAGAGAGCCAGCAAGATTTTGTAAACTGAAGACTCCACTCCAGCATTATGAGGTAGGGGAGTGGGGTCAGGGCCTGCTGAGTTTAAGCAGAGTTGGTCGGTCTGTTTTAATCTAAATGAGGGCCCAGGCCTTCAGTCCATGCCCTGGTGCCACCCAAACAACCCTTATCCCAGTCTTTTGAGGGCAGAAAGCAAAATATGTATTTGCAGTTTGTTCATTTTAGGGTAATGGTTACTGTTTGGTAATACTGAGTCCACAGTAGTTATATTTATTAGCTAGAAATTAACACCAGCATGGGTTTTATCCAATAAATGGAACCGCACATCCTTCTGAATGGACTACATTGTGTTGATTTCTATTTCCTCGAAGGTACTGGTACATAATGGACATCCCTGAGTACGTCGATTACACCTGTACCTTTCATTGGAAGAAAAAACAAAGTAGAAGAGAAAGGAAGAGACCTGGATACAGGCAAGTCATTTCTTTGTGAGCACCGACTTGTCTGAACCTTACTATACTGTCTGACAGCAGCAACCTCATCCTCGTTATCGGAGTCAGTTCACTTACTCTTTAAATACACACCAGTGTGCTCTCCAGTAAGTCTCAGATTTCATGAGAGCAGTTCTCAGTTGCCAGTTTCATTTTCTACTTTCTATTTTTCCTTCCTTACCCATTAGGCTAGACTGTTCCTCAGCCTGTTCACAAATCCTGGATACAAAGCCTTCAGCATGGTCACCATAGACCCCCAAACACCCACTGCCTGTCCCTTCATATAGCATCCTAGACTTACACTTTTGGGTTGTGATATTTGACATGCAGCTGGTGCAGTAGATGACCAGTTTTACATGAACCCGCATCAGACTAGAAGAAGCCTCTCTATCTGATGTTACTTATTTTTAAAATACTGCAAGCGAGGGTGCAGAGGCTGCTCCCACATATGTAAATGTCATGCACCTGCACTTCCGAGTCTCAGACTGGTTGGGTCTGGATCCCAGCAGGGGCTGGCGCTCCAGTCACTTCGTGTATCACACACGAAGTCACGCATCACGCGCAGAGCTTGCTGATCTTCTGTTATGCAGTTTAGCAAAACAGTATTGCTGTGTGCCTGTTACACCTGTGTTTGAAGCCAGCAACACAGAGTCCAGCACTAGCTTTAAACAAAGGTGGGATAGGCACAGAGAATAGTCCAGACCACAGGAGGGAGGGAGGGAGGTGGGCAGTCAGGGGAAGGAGATGAGTAGACTAGGGAGCGGGTCTCGAACTACAGTCAGGGCCCTCAGTAGATTACCTCCAGTCCAGCATTAGGCTGGGTATAAATGCAGGCAGTTACTGGGCAGATGCGAATGGCCCTTGGGCCTTTTTCAGCCATCGGCATCTATGTTTCTGTTATGCCTTTGATTGGATTGTTACAGTTTAGGTAGAGAAGAACTGTCAGGAGGCTTTCCTAAAACTTAAACTTAAACTTTACTGATTGAAATTTCTGGTGTAATAATCAGGTTCAGGGCCAATGGTTATTTAGGCTCATCTCCTAAATCGGGTACAGTATAGCAGTAAATTATGAGGCACCAGTTGTGGAAATATGGCTGTATTAAATGACACTGTAATTAGTATAGGTGCCTGTGGATTGGAATTTATGCAGTAGTTTTGGTCACAGACTCCTTAAGAAGAATGCAGCATGACTAGGGGTAGCGAACCGACAAAGTTTGGATGTGTGACCATAGTCCAGTTTGACATTATCAGTGCAGTGGAGCAGGAAGTGCAGACAAGATAGACTGAAAGACCTTTCTATCACCACAATACCATGTTACTTTGTAAGTTCTTATATGATCCCTGACCGAGGTACTCTCAGCCTAGACACTGGTGTAGAATAAATACTGTGTGGTAAATGGGCTACCTGTTCAGATAGTAGGAGCATATTCTGCTTAGCTTTTTTTTTTTCCAATGTAACTTTCTAATCTGGATCTACTGAGTGGACCCAATGGACTGGCCCCCAAGCTCTCTCAACAGCCATCTTCAGGTACTTACCCCAAACTCCAGAGTGCCTCCACAGCTTACACCCTACATTTGGGTTCCTGAGGATCCCCGCAATCCCCTCAGGATTGCAGGATCTGGTCTGGGTGGTAGGTGCCTGGCCGGGGGTGCAGTGCCTGCAAGTGGATGGCCAGTATCCTGCCACATTGGTGATTTTTCCACAAATGTATTACCAGGGGGCTGCCGGCATGCAGTGCCACATTATGCATATGTGCAGTTGTGCATGTGCATGCATTGATGTCTGCAGCAGCCCCAATTCCAGGTAAAGCCTCTAGTGCTGCCACCCAGCCTGCCCTGGGCAGCAGTCTGATAGCTGAGGACAAGATCCTTCTACCCCAAAGAGGGAGAGCCATCCTGTGAGACACGCATCATGTGGTGAGCAGATGCCCTGCCACTGTGCCACCTAACTGACTCGCAGTTCCATTTCTCCAAACACTGTCACAAAAAGCTAGGGTTGCCTGCCAAGCTGTACAGCCAAGATTCATTTATTTTGTAGTTGTTAGCCTGTTAGGTCCATTCGGTATTGTGTGTCTGTTTACAGGAACCACCAAGGGCAATGAAGTGTCACAAAGCAATACAGTAAAAATGCAAGAAACAAGAAAATTACAACATAACATGCAATAACTAACATATTAGTAATTACATATACAAACTGTCAAGCTATTTAAGTGCAGTTTCAAGAGGTTTTTGGAAACATGATTGTTCTACAGTTCCATATTGAAGCAGGGAGAGAATTCCATAACTGAATGCAGTGGTGTGATAAAATATGTTGCCCAGCTTGCGCTGTCTTTCATAGTGTATCTCCCCCCAAAAATTGCTGCATTCGATCATAAGTTAATGTCAAAATCTATCAATTGAAACATATTGAGCAAAACAGGAGATTCCTTTTAGCAATCCTCCAAGCAGTGATGCCTCAAAATTATTCCGTGATTTAAAAATGGGGGCATATGAAAAAATGTTACGAGTGCTTGTTAACTAGCAAACACTGTACCTTACATGTAGGGAAACTACAAAAGAAATTGCAATTAAATGTGGACTTCATTCTCCACCCTGCATGAGCTGCTTAACACAGGAGTGATGCGGTCGACGTGGAGCATTCAACAGCTGAGTTCACATAATGTTGACAGCTGGCATAAAAGGACAAGGGAATAAAAAAATGCATTTGTGCTCTCTCTCACTTTCTTTCTGTTACACGCTCACTTGCTTACTTTCCATTTTACAGAATGAAAGGGGAACTACAGTACAATCAAAATTTACAAAAAGGTATGTGCGCAGAGTGTTTTAATTTATAGCTATAGCCCATAAAACAAGTAGGGAAATTTAGAAAAGAAAAAAACAAACAAACAGGAAACAAAGTAAATGACATACTAGGACTGCAAAGACAAATCAAAACACTCTGCACAACATATTGTTTGGGTAATTGTGACTGCAGTTCTCCTTAAACATGGTTCTGGTGTAGTTCTGGTTGATATTGACCCTAACAGATATAAAATATGATGATTGTGTAACTCTTGCATTTTTTTTGTTATACATGCTTGATGTAGTTTGCTTATATAAACTACGGTTTTGTTCTCATAATTTCTGTGCAAAACACATCTGGGGTGTGTAAAAAAGCTTTTATTATACAATAGGGGTGAAGTGATTTGCCCCTAAATAAACAGTTGTATTCTCACCACATACTGATATCAGCAAGTTGACATATACGCATGAGAAAAGCCACTATATATATATATATATATATATATATATATATGTATATATACTGTGTACCGTCAGCAGAAAATATCAGTACTCTCTCTCTGCGTCACCCTTTCTGAAGAGCTGTCACACGTCTGAAGAGCTGAATACCACAAAACAACGCCGACAAAAAAAGAAACCACAGGTACCACATACATACTTTAAAACAAACCATACCAAAGAAAAAAGCCCCTATTGTATAAAATGGATATGTGAAGTTAAGGGGCTTGAAATGAGTAATATCACAGTTTGTGGCAAGTCAGCTCCGGGAACAGTCGCTCGTGGCTCTGCTACACAGAGCCACTCGTGATATTCCCCGAGCTGACTTGCCACTGATGTCTATTATTCATATCATGCCCTTACCATCACATATCCCCTTATTATCATACAGTCACCCATATTTTATTCTATATATAATTACTGGTAAAGGTTGCTATCAGCTTGAAACCAGTGCTGACAAAATCCCATATTACACAATTGTGACATCACAACCAAGTAATATTGGATTTTCACATTATTATGTTACTAAAAATGAATGTTGCCAATGTGCAGCTTGAAAAACCCCAGGGCAATGGCCAATTATTTCATATTGTGCTGTTGTGCTGGTTGATCTTGCCATTTCAATGTAGTTTCTGATTTTAAAAAAGGCAGATGCTCCATTTCTGTTGGAGAAGTCAAACTGTGATCGGTCAATATAGATCATGCTCCTTGTTTGCATTTGTTTTTAAAATTGGAAACCTCACTGAAATGTAGGATCAACTAGACAAGTAAGAAAGGTTGTAATAATAAAAAAATAAATTATTGGCAGCAGTTTAACTTGTTTTGTTTACTGTTTTTTGTAAAAAAGAAAAAAGAAAACTTGTAATGCACTGCTGCCCATATATTATCCTGTATATTTTCCACTTGGCTATAATATCATCTTGAGGTTCTCATGACATGCTGGAACCTCTTGATGGTATTATAGTCTTATAATACACACTTTTGTATCTATTATTATATTTGTAGTATGTTATTGAGGCCAATAACTAATAAATGAGGCACTGTTTCAAACTTTATAATTCACACTTGTAATTCATGACCAATCTTGAATTACAAGATTTACCTGTCAATCAAAGCCCTCAGAAAACCTTGTAGTATTTACGCTGTCTCTAACCTTTTGTTCCACACTATCAATTCACCAGCCTGTATCCAGGCAGTAAAGTACAGGAGGATTCTCTTTCAAAACCCTCTGTCTCAGTTGGTGTCATTTGAAAAAACGTTACCATTTTTGGCAGTGCCGTTGTACTGTGCTATTAATGTGAGCCCAGAGGCAGGGTTTCCTGCTGCCGTGAGATGGAACAACCCACGCGGATCCTAACACACCTTTGGTCACAGGAGGTTTAGCCATATAATATTTATTTATTTTATCACAGAACACTATCTGAATCTGCATCTGGCAAAGACCACCTTACTGCTGCAGTTTTTGTAGACCTGGCCAAGTCCTTTGACTCAGTTTCTCATCCCCTACTACTCAGAAGACTTGAGGCTGTTGGTTTAGCCCCCCCCCCCCACGAAATCCAGTGGTTCAAATCCCACCTTGAGAAAAGGTTACAATCTGTCAGGATAGCAAACCCCCAATACTTGCAGGTGTTCCCCAAGGCTCGCTACTCGGTCCCACCCTGTTCTTGATATTTATCAGTGACCTCCTACTGTTTGCTCTAGGTCCTGCACACACATGTATGTGGATGATACTATCCTCTTTACATCCAGGCCAGTTCTACTTGATGTGCAATCCTTACTACGGCAAGACTTCCTAAACATGCAGTCCTGGATCCAGACTAACCAGTTCAAAATAAACACCTCCAAAACAGTCTCTTTGACTTTCGGAACGGTGCAAAAACCAGCCAGAGTACCCCAACCTTCTGCCATCACCTCCTTGGATGGGTCCTCACCAAGCACTGTCACATCCTATAAATATCTAGTCATATGGCTAGACCCCCATTTAAATTTCTCATCTCACATAGAAGCCATCACCTCAAAGCTCCACCCAAAACTTGGAATGCTATACCGAAACAGAGACTCCCTCCCACTGCCATGAGATGTGCTATACTGACAAAAATGTTCATTCCGATTTTCGACTACGTTGATGTAGTCTACACCACAGACCCTACATCATCTCTATCCAGGCTTGACTCCCTACCTAAATGCCTTCTGCCGTTTCACCACAAACTTCCCCCTCAGAACCCACCACTGCTCTCTCCTCTCCATTCTCGGTATTGCACCTCTGTCCCACCATCCACTCGGTCTCCCCAATATCCACATTTTGGTTCAACCTGCTACCTCCATACCTCACAGAGAGTTTATTTCCAACAAACCCATCTCCCTACACCTTGAGATCAAGGGGAACTCGATCTTTCTTGCTGCTCACACCATCCTCTTCTGGCAAATCCATGTTCTTCTACAGGCACTGTGTCATACAGTCGCACATTGGCCCCCAAACACACTGGTCGCATGCTGAAGTGCCATCTGCAAGTAAGAACCAGTAAAAGCATAATTGTTTTGAGCAAAGCTGCGCCAAATCTTGGAAACTGTTGCTGAAACTCAGGAGCCCTTTAAAAAAAACTAGAGTAGCCAATCAAAAACATGTGAATTACACAGCAGCAAAAACGGTGAGGTAAAAATAGCAAGAGTGAAAAGAGCTATTGGGGAATTATAGCATGGACATAATGGTGCAATATTGGTAGATTTTTCACTCGGGCCACACACTCTTAACACTTCTATTGTGTGCTGGATGAGCAAACAGGCTCTGTGGCTTGATGGTTAAGCATAGCGAGCCATGAGTGTGTTCGACTGCCAGTGGAGGCGGGTTGAGTCTACCTGCTGCCATGATTTTTTTATTGGAACATTCCCCCGACTGCCAAGCGAGGCTCGGTGGCGGCATACTGACCATTTACTCTGTCCCCCTTGCGGGATCACAGTGCATGGCAGGGGGTGTGGTTTTCTTGATTGCTGCGAGTGGCTGTGGAAGCTAACTTTGACGGCATGAAGGACACGGGTCCAGGTGGGAAGCCATGCGGAGACACAGTTTCTGCCAAGCGCTAACAGTGCCCTCCCTCCTGACACCATCCACTAGTCGGATCATGCCCAACTCTCCCCTGGAGAGGAGAGCTGCTTAACGGCAGCTCAGTCCAGCTCCTTCCTCCCCCCCTGCTGACCCCCATTGACTGGGCTCATTCTCGAACTCAGGCCGCTGGTGCAGCGTGAGGTGTGGCGTCCAGCGCCTCAACCCTCAGTGCCACTGGGCTGATTTTTTTGTGTGTGGTGTGTCCGATTTGGAGAATTTTATATATAATATGGGGAATGCTCATTTTATGCAGGGGGTGCTATGCCCCTCTGCACCCCACCATAAAATTCTGGCACAGGTAAGTGAGTGACTTCAATTCTGCTCCCCAGCTCGCGTCCTCAAATTTCTAATACTGTCTGTCCTGCGTCCTCTGACTTTTCATAGTGACTGTCCTCAACTTTCTCTCCCCAATTCGTTCCCCACCCCAGAGTACAGAGTCCGCTCCTTTGTTTTGTCCTCTTTCTTGTGTCCTTCCTATAGGCGCTGTATTTTCCTCACTTTTCGGTGCCGCTGTCTTTACTGACCCTGTTTCGCCTGTACTGTTTTGTAGCGCACAGTTATTGTGTAGCAGTTTTGACCTAGTTGCCAAAAAAAGGTCCCCAGTTTTGAAACAAATGGACAGACTCAGGCACTGATGCAGGTTAAACATGTATACTGGTTTTACTTCTACCTGTTTTAAAAATCCTGCCTATAGTCTTTAGACTTTGATACTTGCTACCTCTCTTGAGTGATAGCTTTTCAGATATAAATACAGAGTGATGTGGGAAACCTTTGCCTTTTGTGCATTTAATGTCATTACTTAAGGCTGCAGCTGCTTTTATTATGCTGGGTGCATGCTAGATTTTCATTAGATTTGATTTTGCAGGCTCGGGGGTTGTCCGTGTATATATTTGGCTGAAACAGATGGCAGGATACTGCTGCACTGAATCTGGAAAGGGTGATAATGTTCAGCCAGGACCAGTGAAGAGGAAAATTAACTTCAACTGAACTGCTGAAAACAGCACCATTAAAGGTTTAAATGATAGCTTTAATCATGATACGTGAAATAGAATGTCAGTGCTGGAACTCAGGACATTTATCATCCTAGCTGCAGTGATGTAGAGTATGCTGTAGCTATAGCAGGATTTTCATCAGGTAAAAAATAAATCATGTGTTGAATCTGTAATATTTGAGGATTGCATTGCATGTTGGAAAAAGTCTAGGATCACTTTGAAAACTATAATTTCTACTGTGTCCTACAGAGGGTTACAAACCTGTATTCCCCTATATTCCTGCATTGCCTGTCACTAGCATCAGATGATGAAAGCAATGCATTTGTACAGTTTAATAATGGAACAATGTTTTCTCCCAGGCTTTTAAAGGGACACTGTCAACCCCTGAGGTCTCAAAGTATCCTTAGTTTAGAAAACATATTTTATGATCTAAAAATTCTGTAAGGTTGTTGATGTAGCTGGTAGTTTGATTCTGGTTCATATTTTCTTAAAAAAAGTGAAAAACAGACTGCCCAACATACTGGTGTTATCACACCAAAACAGGTTTGTTTACATTCCTTGATCAACCCCTAATGCATCTTTCCTGGACTTGGTAACGCCCACAAAACAGTCTAGCCCTTCATGATGCAGTGGGAGTTCAGGGGGCTACTGCCTTATGAGTGACGGCACTGTTTGGGTATGTTTGTAATGCTCAGGAAGTATGCAGTAAGAACAGAACCAGGATTGCAAACAAAAACAAGGTGGTTTATAAATATACTGTACATTGCCATGCATTTCAGTTCTACTAAGCAAGAAGACAGATAAAACAAACGGCAACATCAGTGTATTTTAGAGAGGGTAAGCAATTATAAAATGTGGGGTTTCAACTAGAAATAATATGATGAAAAACAGGTTGACAGTGTCCCTTTAAGTGATAAAATAGCATTTACACATGCACTTGTGCCCATTCCCTTCACTGATTCACAACAGACTGGTTTGGAATCAGGAGGGTGTGACTTTATAATTATATAATTGATATTTGTACGTCTGTCCTGTTTATGTGTTTGTCTCTCTGTCCATCTTTGATAAGATATTAGCAATTACAAGGACCTTGGTAGTAGACTTAATATATTGTAGGTAAACCATGTCACGAGCATCCTGAAGGATTCCAGGCTCTAGTCCTGCGCTTCTGAACACTGTTCTTGCTTGGGACTCCTGCTCAGTCTGGGTTCCACGTAGGAGCAAACCGCAGTGGTGTCCACTTCACCTTCTCCTTTACAGCACTTGCAAGCCTGACTTACATCTGATCATGTTCCTTTTTTTGTTATTAATTTGTACACTCTGTACCGACTAACCCCATCCTCAGTCTCCCTCTGGTGTCCTCCAGGATGTACTTGTCCACCTCATTCCCCAAGGGCTCACCCACCTGGTGGGGTCCCCAAGCCCCACCAGAGACAGAATCTGGTTAGCATGGACTGATGTCTAGATAGCAGTGTAAGACCTGTGGGTGACCCGGTGCCATTCTACCAGTCAGTGCCATTTTCCCTCTTGTTTTCTTCCTCTCGGGAGGTGCAGACATGCAGTGCTGTCATGAAGCATGCTCCCGAACGACATACATCGATGGCTGCCACACCTCCCATGCATCTTGATGGCATAGCCTGCCCAAACCCTGGTCTCCATCAGGTGTCAGGCCAGTGCAAGGATCCGTCCATCCCCCCGCCTCTCTGAGGAGGAGGAGGAGATAGGTCCCTCAGATGCTCGATCCTCCTCTTCCTGCCGGCCCTCTGGCTGCCGAACTTGCTTCTGAACTCAGTTCGGTGGTGCCGCAGATAGTAGTGCTACCACTGCACCGGTGTGCTGACCCACGTCTGGTCATGTTCTGAAGGGACAGCACCTGGGTCCCATTTTTGAACTGTGATTCTAAATACCATCACCTGAATATACCTTCCTGGTCTCTTATCCACCACCTGGGTAGGATGTGTAATGCAAGTGTTTTTTTTTTTTTGTCAGAGTCTACAGTCTGCATAAAGGCAAACCATGTTTTGATCTTTGGGATTTCACCAGTGATTACTTCATGCCACAAGTAAACCCCACAATTGCTGTACTTGTGTTCAGTACACCATATCCTCAGCACCCTCACACCACTTTCTTGATGATCTAAATTGAGTTTTGTTCCTAAGTCTTACATAGGAACACAGTAATTTCTCTAGGTCCGTCATGTCTGCCCCTTCAATAAACAGGGATGAAATAAGTATGCAGTGCAAGCACATATCAGTGTAGAGGTACCAACTCTTAACTATTCAGGGTGCCCAGTGATTTCCTTTGGGCAGTAATATCCAGATTTATCATAAGGGCTTGTACTGTGTTTGGTCCACTGACCCCACTGGTAGGCTGTTCCATAGATTCGGGACCCTCTGGGAGACAAAGTGCCCCTAAAATTACTTCTGAATTTACCCTTCTTGAGCTTCTCGGTGTGTCCCCACATTTGTGACTGTTCAGTCTTGTCTGTACCATTGAGTATGCTAAGACTGAGATCATGTCTCATCTCAGTCTTCTTTTCTTCAGGGTGAATATATTAAAGGCCCCAGTCTCTCCTCATAGCTTTGTCCCCCATAGAGCTGATAATTTTGGTGGTCCTGCACTGCATCCTTCCAACAACCTTCAAGTCCTTTTCATACTGAGGAGACCAGAAGCGCTTACAGTACTCTAGATGAGGCCTGACCAAGGTCCTGGAAAGTGTCAGGATTAGGTCACCTGCCCTGCTGGTCATCCCCTTTTTCTGCACTCCTGCATTCTGCTGACCTTCTTGACTGTGGATGCACATGCTTTTCCTGCTTCAGTCCCTTCTCTGTTATGATCCCCAGGTCCTTTTCCTCCCAACTGCAACAAGAGAAGCCCCACACAGTGTTTAAGTCCTAACTCTGTTATTCCTCTTCAGTTGTAGAATCTTGCATTTGGCTACATTGAATCTGAAGTTCCAGGAGTCAGACCACTTGCCCAGCTTGTTCAGGTCCTCCTGAAGTTTGCCTCCATACTCAATGGAGTACACCACCTTTGCCAGTTTAGTGGCATCTCTAAACATAAGCAGCCTGTTCGAGACCCCATTTTCTAGATCATAGACAAAGTTTTTGAAGAGCAGTGACCCCAGCACTGATCCCCGAGGAAGGCCACCAAGTACTCCTCTCCATTTGGTGTAGTGCTTGTCCAATACCACCCTCTACTTCCTGCCTTGAGCCAATTTGCAGTCCAATTTGTATATGTCTCATGTATACCACACTGGTTTACTTTGTCTGGAAGCCTGTCATGCACCATGGTATCAATGGCCTTGCTAGACTTTGTCCATAGTTCTGCCCCGTTCACCTCCCTGAGATCCCCCGTGAAGATGGGGATCAGGTTGGTATGGCATAATCTGCTTCTCTTAAAGCCATGCTGAAAGGGTGTGAGAACTATGGCTTCAACCATGTGCTCCATTATTCTATCCTTGTTAATGTTCTTCAGGACATTGCCCAGCACAGATGTCAGGCTGATCAGCCTGTATTTGCCCAGGTCTGACTTTGCGCCCTTCCTAAAGTTGGGGACCACTTTGGCCACTTTTCAGTCCTCTGGCAGTACATCTGTCTGCACAGACTTCTAAAAGATATTTGCAGGTGTAGTGCCCCAGAGTTGGGGGCACAACAGAGATAGAGTAAAGGTGACACAGGGACCCCATGTGTGGGCATTTGAGAGGGCAGTGTGTAAGGGGCCCCTGCCAGTGTTTCCCCCACAAAATCAGCTGCTGTATAAAAAAATAAAAAAAGAAAGTTTTGTTTCCTTGCTGTCTCCTCCATTCTGGACCCCCAACTCGGGCAGGCAGCATAAGCAAGGGCACCCACATGCTGGGATTGCTGTCCCTGCCCAGCGCGTGGTGCTTCTTTTTTTCCCAAAAGAGCTGGTGGCTAGTGGCAGGTGCTCTGGGTTCGAGAACTGGAACCCCGAGCCCTTTTGAAATGAATCCAGCCATTTTTGTGACAGTTTTTCAGGTTGGCCGTGGAGTGGAAGAGAGCACAGGAGTGCATCGGAGACTTGGCTTACTTGTTCTATTGAAGCGGTCCCGACGACTTCTATGGTGTCTCTCCTCTGGCCAGTGAAGAGGTCGGCAGTGTCCTGGTGGTCCTGTTGAGCTGGTGCCTGGCGTTAAAGTGCTCTGTTTTTTTTTTTTTTTTTTCTTCCCTGCTACATTGCGACGAAAGCTGTCAGCCCTCCTGAGGCCCCCTGTCATCCTCTGCTTGCCTGTTCCTGCTGCAGTCAGTCCCTCCCTCTGCCAACAAACCTCCCTCCTCCCAGCATCAGCTTCACTGCAGGCTGGGGCAGTGGAGTCAGTGGCAGCACCATCAGCCAAGATGCCGGCCGACAGAAAGTTTTAAATAAATGAAAGTTTTAAAAGTGCTCAGGCACTTGAGAGAAAACAACCGAGAGCCATGGAGAGGGGCCGGCCAGAAGATCTCTGAAGTTTAAATACTAAATATTGGTTGGGGCTAAGCGTGCCCAGTGGAGGGGCCAGACATAGAGGCTCATAGTAAGTTTTATGAATAATCATGAAGGGGCATGGGAAAGGCGGGGCAAGAGGAGGTTATTGACAGAAAGGCCCTGCCGAGGCCCAAATAAGAGTTAAAGAGGCAATGCCTGGGTAGGGTGTTAAAAGGACAAAAACAACCCTGCAGTTTTGAGAATAGGCCCACCAGTTAGTGTAGGCCCTCAGTTTAAAAAGGCCCAGCAAGGAAGGCCCATAGCTCAAAGGGGCCCAGCTACCGTAGGCCCAAGGGTTAAAGGGGCAACACAGGCCCTAGCTTTTAAAGGGGTGTTACAGGCCCACTACAGGTTTGAGGGGGCCAGTAAAGCAAGCCCTGTAGTCCAAAGGCCAGAGCAAGCAGAATAACTCAAAGAAGCAGTCAGGCCCAAGTTATTTAAAGGGGCCAGCAGAGAAGCCCACAGCTAAAGGGGGCCAAGAGCAGAAAAGACCTACTGTGTTGAAAGATTTAAAGGGGCCCAGCAGTAATAAAAAGGTAAGAAGGCCCAGGAAAGAAGGCATCAAGCCCAGTGTTTTCAGGGGTAGCCAGGTCCTGGTACCAGAAGGGACCTGCAGGTGCAGTACTTTGTTAAGGGTCAGTGCAAGAAGGGTGCTTAGCACACAACTGCCATCTAGCGACTGTCGATTGATGAAAATGTGTTTTGACTAATATCTGAACTGTTGTGTTGATTGCAGAGTACCGAGACTGTATTGTCATTGGTATTCTGGTTATTTGCCCCTGCAACGAGCATTTCCCCTGGAAATCTGGTAATTTGCCCCTGCTCCTGGCAAATTGCCCCTGCAATGAACAGCTGCCCCAGAAATCTGGTAACTTGCCCCTGTTCCTGGCAAATTGCCCGAGCAACAAACAAATACCTTGGCGCAGTGAAATGTATATTCACCAGCTTTAGTATTGCCAATTTATGTGCACAGACTCAAATCTTCTGCCGCAACACCCTTGGTGGTGTTTTTCACAGCTAATTCTTCACCAAAGCAGTCACCACCCAATGAAGAACTTCACAGCAATACTTCTCCCTGTCATTCGCCGCTGGTCGAAACCAACATAACCCCGTATAACTCTCGACTGCTGGCTCCTGGTCTTCTTGTGATTTGGTCAACCTGGAAGTGGAATGTCCTGAAAGAAGCCTTGTCTGTCACTCCCAGTCGTTCGCCGATAGTCGAGTCTGATTTGGCTAGTGTGTGTCCGCGTCTGCTGATTTGTTATTTTTCTGGTTCTGGACATTAAGGATTCTGATCTTAGTTCTGCATCCTGCTCTTCCTGCTTGTCTCATCCTGCTTGTACCATCTTGTCTTCTGGGATCCAGCTTGTTCTTGGTGATCCCTTCGTGGATCCTTCACCAAAGAAGCTTCTATGTGTCCTCATCCTTTGGCAGCCCTGGTCGAGGGTTGGTGCTGGGGAAATTGCAGTGGATCTTCATCCTTGGCAATCCTTGTAAGTGGATTCGATGCCAAGTACTTGTTCCTTCATCCTTGGCAGTCCTGGTCAAGGGTTTGTGCCGGGGAAACTTTAGCAAGTCTTTGTCTCTTCATCCATGGCAGCCCTGGTCAAGGGTTGGTGCTGGGGAAATTGCAGTGGATCTTCATCCTTGGCAGTCCTTTCAAGTGGATTCAACACCAAGTCCTTGTTCCTTCATCCTTGGCAGTTCTGGTCATGGGTTTGTGCCAAGGAAGAGTTCAGCAGATTTCAATTCTCTTGTGACAAATTATTCTAGCAACCTTAGAGAGTGGGTTGGCCGAAGAATCAGGGTCTGTTTAAAAATCCCTCATATCTCCTCTACTTACCTCTCTAGGTTCTAATGAAAGTGTTAGCTTGGTACCAAGTAGAACCCGTTTTCCCTTTTTTTTGCCCGTTGCTTTCTTCGTTCATCAGCTGTGCACATGAAGACATCAGGGAAAAGTTGGACTTCCTTTAGCACCAGTAGACTTTTAGTCATGGCTTTTCCACTCAGCCCCTCAGGGTTGGGGTTGTGGAGTCGTACAAGCTGGATAGTGGTTATATAGCTTGCAGAACTATTTGTAGAGTATTTGAACTATAGTACCTTTTAGAGTTTACATTATATATTTATATATGTTACTTATTACTGCATAGATACCTACAATGCTGTCCATACTCCCTGTTGTTTTTGTTGTATTTTCCTGTATGACCATGTCCCCCTTCCCCTCCTGTCAAATAAACATCTTTGCTTCATCCACCCTCTGTGTATGACTCCTGCCTCTCCTTGTCAGGTGATTTCATCCACACACACCCCAGTCGAACCTCCGGCGGCCCCTCGCCGTCCAACCTGCTGAGGGTGCCACTGGAGCTGCTGGTAGTGAGCCCGTTACATCCACTACTCAGAGAGAAGAACCCCAAGGTCTACCAGTCCAACACCATTGCACAGATGTCACATAGAAACATAGAAACATAGAAGTTGACAGCAGATAAGGACACTAAAGGCCCATCCAAGTCTGCCCATTTCTTTTCTACCTTATAAATGTGCCATCGGCCTTTGCTCTGTCAGTGGCCTATCTATTCATAGTCATTTGTATTGCTCCCTTATGCCTATCCCATGCCTGTTTGAAGCCCTGGACTGTATTCATAGCCACCACTTCTTGTGGTAGGCCATTCCATGCATCCACCACCCTTTCTGTGAAAAAGAATTTCCTCACATTCCCCCTTAATCGGCCCCCCTCTAATCTCATGCTGTGTCCTCTTGTCCTGCTATTTTTCTTATATTTAAACATGTTAGACTCTTTCACCTTGTTAATGCCCTTAAGGTGTTTGAATGCCTCGATCATATCACCTCTCTCTCCCTCCTTTGCTCAAGGGTATACATATTGAGCTCTGTTAATCTGTCCTCATATGTCTTCTGATGCAGTCCCTCACCATTTTGGTTGCCTTCTCTGGACTGCCTCAATTTGGTTATTGGTTATTTGGCTATTTTTCTTATATTTAAACATGTTAGACTCTTTCACCTTGTTAATGCCCATAAGGTGTTTGAATGCCTCGATCATATCACCTCTCTCCCTCCTTTGCTCAAGGGTATACATATTGAGCTCTGTTAATCTGTCCTCATATGTCTTCTGATGCAGTCCCTGCACCATTTTGGTTGCCCTTCTCTGGACTGCCTCAATTTGGTTATTTGGTGGTGTCACCACCAGTTGCTTCTTTAGCTCCCCTATGATCCTGGAATGTATACCATCTGCCCTTTGGGACTTGGCCTGGCTTAATATTTGTCAGATAGCGATCTACCAGGGCAGCCATGACAACTATTTATCCAGGCACAACACAATGTGACTATCTACAGTATATTGATCTGTTCACGCAAAACCAATGTCTCCCAGGTGGGTGAGGTATTCTTCCAGTTCCTTTCTTAACTGTTTCTGAGATTTCCCTCTGGCCCATTTGGGTAACAGTTTGACAAGCACTTAGGGAAATCTGTTGGACCAGACCAGGGCAGTGAACTTGAAACTCCTCTGTCCCCACCTGATGACTGCAATCAAACTGATGAAGGTTGATCATTTCAGGCATTCTCCCCAGGTGGATGATGAGTGCCTCTGGCAGTGGGCAGGGCTCTGAAGGAGGTGGGCAATTTGTCCTACTGCATGTTTTCTGCCAGAATAAACCGCAGAATGGTGAAGACCGGCAGCAGTTTGGTGCCCCTTCACCCACTTTTTACCCTCTCCCACTTAGAACATGCTAAATTGCCTGTAAATCTTGAAGTGCTTGTACCCTACTAAGATAACATTGTTTACTATTAGCTGCTCATCCTTGGAGCTCTGCCAAACCATGTCTGATGTAGGACTCGAAGCGGGGGGTATTTCAGCTATCAAGTTCTTTTACTCGTTGCCTTAGCTAGGCCAATATATTGTCATGGTGGTCACCCTGGTTCTGAATTGACTGGGAACCTTTATCCCTGGGGTTAAAACCTGCCACTTCAATGATACACTTTATGACCATGGGCTAAAGCTCTGCATAGAAGGTTGGAATCTGTGCTGGGCCAGCTGGCTGCCAATTCTTGCAAGTTTTCCACTAGTCACACTCTTGGGATGCTTAACTGGTCAAACTGAATCATCCAACTCTTGCTCCTCTGATTCATATTGGACCTAGACAGGTGCAGCCATACTACCCTACCCCATTCCTCTGCATTCCCAACTTGCAGTATAGCTGGGCAGCATCTGCTTTATGCTACCATCTAAGGCTCTTGAAGTGAAATTCTCAGTGTGCAGCACCAAAAATCTCAAACAAAACACCTGTGTATGAGAGAGAGAGAGAGAGAGAGAGAGAGAGAGAGAGAGAGAAGAGAAGAGACTTAGCAGCATTATTTCATGCTCTGGAAACATGCTGGTCCTGGAACACAGTATTCTGTTTAAGAGCCGGTCTGCCAGCACAGTGGTAGTGTTACCACTTGCGATGCCAGTGATCTGGGTTCGGGAATGAGCCTAGATAGTTGGAGGACCTACTGGGGGAGGAGGATTGAACATCCTAGGGACGCTCTCCTCCTCCTCCTCTGGGAAGGGACGGAGGGATGCCGCTCCTGCTACAGTACCGCCACCTGTTACACACGGGTGGAGGTGCTGCTGGGGGTGCCATGTGTGAGGGGAGAATGTCGGCAGGGGTCTGGAGTGGCATCACATCTCTGTGTGAGCTGTCTCCTTGAACCCCACTGCATGCTGCTGTTCTCGGGGAGGAGAAGAAAAATGGATAAAAAGCTAAATAGCCCTGCTCCCTCACTTGGTGCCGGTGCCCGGTATATGGAGTAACCTGACACCAGGGTTGATTGGTGGGGAGGAAAGAGCCTCCCCCCTTCCCCGTCTGGAGGAGCCAGACCGCAGCAGGATGGGGATAGCTCCGTCCGGGCGCCGGAGGCAGCGGATGGGAGTGGAGACAACAAGGAGGCTTCAGCATCTGAAAAATATAAAATATAAATATATATATATATATATATATGTATATATATATGTACAGTATATTCTGTTTAAGGCAGTTTAGCATGGTGTTCTTAACAGCCACCGCACTGGCAGTGACTGTCTTGTGCTGCTGTACCACTGAAGATTAAGAACCACGTTGTTACCTCCAGGTACAACATCCTGTGACGTCGAAGATGTTGCTTCTAAATACTGGAGAGAACAAAGGACTGAACTGTCAGGAATCCAACAGATACAGTGCCAGGCACTTGAGAGTGAATGGTGAACATTTATTTTCCCATTCTCCCAGCAGACCTGAGGCAGAAGTGGGGAGCAGCTGGGTAACAGTCCTCTATACAAGATGGGAACAGTGACTTTGTGATACCTAGAAAAAATGTTCCTTTTTTCCCTTTGTTGTTCCTAGTTAGAATGTAAAAGTTGTCTTTCAGAACCATTTCTACAGAAAATAAAGAGGATTTTGTTGTATTTAAAGATATGATCCAGTAGCATGGGGTGAGAGCTACCACCTGCTACGCGGTAACTGAGTTTGGGAACAGACTCTGGATGCTTGGGGGCTGGCTGGGAAGGAGGATTGAGCATCCCTTGGACAGCTTTTCTCCCTGGAGCAGGGGAGGGAGGGAGTGCATGTCTCTCTTAGCGGCTTCCACCTGGAAGAATCTGAGTGGCAGTGCATAAGGACTGCAGGCACATGGGAAGGGCCCCACACCTATATGTAGGGTGTCATGGCAGGCGGACACAATTGCATCACTGCATGTGAGTGTGCCCAGGGTGAAAATGTAGGGAAAATATTCCCACTGCATCTTGGTGATGGCCCAGTCCCTGCAGGCTCCACACTGATGACCAGGCACCTCCAGAACAGGTCCTGTGGCAAGGACACACTGGTGTGAGTGAAGTCCCAAGGATGCTGGGTGACAGGGCTGGGGGATTGGTCCAGCTGGGGGCCATCAGGGAGAAACATGATAAGATAAGGACTGGAAAAGAAAACACAAAATATTTCTCTGAAGAAACATTAAACACCATCTTAAAATTGAAGATAAAAGTTTAAGTACCAATTATAATCACTGAATTAGTAATATTAAAAATGAGTCTGGTGTGTATATGATGGTTACAGCATAAGAATGATAGGCAGATAAGCAAGATGTATATATACCAAAAGTGATGAAGCAGGATTTGATAATTATAGAATCATTCTATCCTGCATGGAACACATGTCGTGTGTTAATTTTGTTTCATTAAGGTGTGTCTAGCAAAGATTTTACTTGGGGCATGCCCAAGAAATAATGATTTTGAAGGATTGTATGTCTTCATGAGTGAAAAGCACAAGAGAGGGAGATAAACTTTTATATACAGGGAGGTAAAAATTTAATAGCAGACTAAGGCAATGAGCATATGTTTAAGGATCAAAATGTCTTATCAGATGGGGTCTAACCACTAGAAAAAAGGTAACAGTTGGCTTTAGCAAAAATCAGTTGCACTAAATTGTAATAGAAATCTGAATTTCAAGTCATTTGATTCTTCAAACCTGACAGGAGCCAAGCTTTTTCAGCTGCTGCCCTGAGGCTCTGGAATGCTGTCCCTAGATTTATCAACACTGACTCCTTGGTAGAAGTTCTTAAGTCAAAATTTAAAACTTGGCTGTTTGGCATAGCCATCTCAGGTGACTGACAAATTTACAGATTAAAAGTCTGAGGATAGTTTTAAACATAGAGGATAATGTATGGTCCTCTATCCGTAACAAGTTTGTAAACTCTTCGAGAGGTCATCATAGCGACGTTTAGAACCTCGAGAGCGAAGCTCGAGAGGTTTAGTCGCCATGACGACCTCGAGAAGAGTTTTCAAACTTGTTACGGATAGAGGACCATACATTGTCTTTTATAGTGTATGGTCACCTATCTATTGTATTTCAAGTTTGAAATCTCGTTACATGTGCAGTTACCCTTATGCTTTAGACAGAAACAATCAGTCGGTACAGTTGGTTAATGGAAATATTTACTTCGTTTGGTGTGAACAGCGAGAATCGCCATCACTAGTGACACATTAAAAAAAAATACAGTATTTTACAGTTTTTTACTTAGACATTTTATCTTAAATTAGTCTATTGTGGTGCGGATGATCCGGCGGTGCTGCCATGACCTCTAGAGTTGAAGGCGTGACCTGCGAGGAGACAAATAAGAGGAGTCACTGGTTAGCTTGCTCTTCAATGAATTTTTCGCGATCACTTAACTCGCGGGAGAAAATAGCGGCCGACATTGTGTGTGTAATTTAAAAAACACTCGCTTAACTGTTTACAATTTGAAGGATGATCAGCTCGCGCTGCAAGCATTTCTGACAAGATTCTAATCTGTTATGCTGCAGTAGCTACGTTCGTGATGCAGCATAACAACTTTTAAGCTTGTATAGATTTTTATTCGTAACAGCGTTCTACCATACATTATATTTATATTGTTTAAACTGCAAACAGAATTTTTATGGTGTATTTTTTCTAGGTTTTTTTTTTATATATGTTTATCTTAGTATAAAGCACTTTGAGCCCAGGAAAGGCACTATATAAATAATATATAAGTAAACATAATTCTATATAAATAAAATTTTGTCTATCTGTTAATGAAAGTATTTACACAAAGAGTATTTCCTCTTGTAGTACATGTACAGCTGAGGCTTATTGTTGAGCTGACATCATAAAGCCCTGCTCTTGATATCAATCGTTTCCATAGTTAGCAACTGACTGTGATGTCACAAGCAGAGAATAATGACTTCAACTCCAGACCTAGAAGTTGTAAGTGAATTTGAAAGGACAAAGATCTGCAAGCTGATCATCAGTGCAGTGGTAGTGCTACCACTCGTAATGCTGGTGATCTACATTTGCAACGGGGGTGGGCTGCTGGGGCCGACTGGGGGAGGAAGGCTCCAGCATCTCAAGGACTGCTGTCTTCCATCAGGGTGGGGGGATACCATTCCTGCTGCATAAATGCCACCTAGTAAAGCACTACACACATTTCTCGTATTATTGCTTGTCTATTTGTAGTGGAAGATCAAACTGAAATGCAGCATATCATTTGCAGTGGGGTCATGCTTCTTTTTTTTAATT
The DNA here is from genome assembly GCA_016271365.2 of Neoceratodus forsteri. Classification (NCBI taxonomy): domain Eukaryota; kingdom Metazoa; phylum Chordata; order Ceratodontiformes; family Ceratodontidae; genus Neoceratodus; species Neoceratodus forsteri. The sequence goes on along the minus strand of CM028131.1, from coordinate 1,225,699,517 downwards.
TACAGTTTATTGAGGTTTTTCAATATTATGAAAAGGGTCTGAGAAACAGAGATTTCTGATTGGCTGATGGCATTCCAACAGCCCTACAACAATCTTTTAATTAATATACTTGTAGGGCCTGATTACCAGAGCAGTGATTTTCTTAAGTAGGTACAACATTTTTAATTAATTCTATTTTGAACTTAGAGCCGCCATGACACAGGGAAGACCTGGCAAAATGAGAACATAACATTACTCACAAAAAAAGCAGAAACAAAATGCCAACCAGAAAAATTAATCTGAGGAAACATTAGTTTCCATGTTTGAATACACACTGCTTAGCCCTGTGACTGTCTGTGGCTTTTCTGACCATTATACACTGCCCCCACCATGTAACTCCTGTTCTCCTTTACAGGCCTGGGGGTTGCATATAGCCATGGAGCAGCTCGTCCTGTGTTTCCTGGGGAGTACTCAGTCCTGCCTGCCTCTCTCTCCAGCAGGCTTTTACACATAAATTTAAGCCGCCACCATTTCTAAACCTGCAGCATGGCTTGGAATATGCAGCACCCACTGCACTTACTGCTGCCATCCTCTGCGTGTGACCTCCTCTAGACTACCCCCCCCCCACTCTTTTCTGCAGCTGTGGCTCTACTCACTAACAGTTCCTGCCGCCTCTCCACTCCCAGCTGGGAGCATGTAACAACTGTAGCATGCGGCTCTCTATTGGCCTCCTCTTGCTGCTCCAAGCCCCTTCTAGCCAGACACGGACAATTCTGCCGACGGAGTGGCAGTTGGGGGAGGGGGGGGAGGCGTGTCCACCATTGACTCCTCCACTTCCCACTGGCTTGTTCTGCTCTCCCTCTCCCACCCGCATGAGTAGGCCACAGTCTGAGCTCCGTATGGGCTGGGAATTGCAAGTGCCCAGAGTCACTTTCAGATTTAGCATGATCACGCTAATTGGTTGACTGCAGCACAAACTTACACTACTGTATGCTGCTCACCTCATCCTCACCCAGAAGAATTGTTGTTTGTGTTATGCAACATTTGTAATTACCCTGTGAGAGGCAATAGGACTAAAAGATCCCACAAGAATGGAAGACAGTTATTAACATGAAGTCTTTAGCCATGTTATTACAGTCACTTTCACTCGAGCCACACCACTGTTTTGTCTGTGCTTTGAGGACAACTGTCTTGTGGAAGAAGCATCTGTTCTGTTGATGAAATTAAGACTTGCATACAGGAAGGTATCATAACAGCTATGGCAAAGCTGGTTGAGATAGTTTCTGTACAGTGCAGGTGAAGCAGTTACATGTAGTAAGCCACCAGGAGAGAAAGCCAAAGTTCTAAAAACACTCTAAAGATGGCAGAAGAACTATTTATGTAAATATCTTACTTTTAATTGAAATAAATAATAACAGAAACACTTTTAACACAGTTTTAAAATATATTTTTTTCATAATAGCAATAATGAACTCCGGGGGTTTATGTTTATGTTCAGATTAATCACCCCCTTGGGGTAATATGGCACTCAGCCATGCCTCATGCCACATTACACCCCCAGAGGTGATTAACTAGAACATTACCGTAACCCCCATTGTTCCTGATTGCTTAACAAACATACAGCGTAAAACAAGACACATCCAAAGCAAGTCTCCCAGCTTGGCCGGAGTAGTGATAACTAAGCTGCTTCTTGGACTATAAACTGAAGCAATATTTTTTTATTTTATTTTATTTATTATTGATTGAGAGATACAGCTTTGAGCAATGCTCATTTTTAAAGGTTCCATGTCAATTGAATGTTGCTGGCTATGTAGATACAGAGATACATTAACAACAATTTTACAGATAAACAGTGAAATGCTAGTAAGTACAACCATAGCATAGGTACAAATAAACTTTGAGACAAAACAAGTTAGAACTGTTTGACGTAAAGTATTGTTACTAACATTTGTGACAGGTGCAGTCAGCTGCTTAGAGAAGCATTGTCAGGTAACAGAACTGATTTTTGGCAGAAGCCAAGGGTGGGGAGTAAACCGCCGTCGGTGGAAACAGTCCTGGTGTGAGACTCTCTGCTTGAGTTTAGCCCTCCGCACCATGGGAGAACCTACATGTTGAACAGAGATTATTTCACAGTGACACAGAGAAGTCTGGGACACACAACAAAATACCCATAATGCTACTTCTGCCCGCCACTATGATACAAAAAGATTGACATGTCAGCTGTCCATCCCCTGTGGATCAGCAATCTCACGTGAATCCCATAATCCATAATTGGAAAAAGATAGATAGCCATGAATAACTAACACTGAGATAGGTGAGATCAATAAACCATTCATATAACAACTGTGGTATAAACTAATAAACCAGTAAAGTGCTTATGTCTGGTTATTGTGCTTTCCCAACAGTATCCAGTTAAGGTATATGTGCCTCTGGCATGGAGTGACAGTGAGCCTTGGCAGGGTCTTACTTCTACCCAATTTTACTGCTGGAATAACTGAAGCACATGGAGTCACATGATGTGTTTCAGGGCCATACAGTGAGTTAGATTTTGGTTCAGTTTGAACCGGTGATCTGCTTCACTGATCAGTATTTTGGGGTCACACAGTGAGGCAAACTGGGGTCAGATTTAATCCTGTGATCTGCCTCATGGATTGGTATTTTGGGATCATATAGTGAGGCAGACTGGGTAAGATTTGAACCTGTGGTCTCCTGCCTTGTTCATCAGTGTTCTGGAGTTATACAGTCAGGTGGATTATGGGAACATTTGAACATGTGATCTCCTGCCTCATTGGTGTTTTGGGATCATACAGTGAGGCAGACTGGGGTAAGATTTGAACCTGTGATCCTAACCCAGTCTGCCTGGAACACAAGTTTGCTACCGCAACTGAGCAAGGCAGAACAAGGTGCCTAAATGATCAACTCCAAAAGACCAAAAAAAGTAGAAAAGGTGCAAGCATTTTTAGAAGAATATTTACAAATTATACAATGGCAAGGAAATTTCCTGGACTCTGATTGGTCAAACTGGGACTGGAGCCGGGATGTTATCCCAGCATAACATCCCGACTGTAGTCCCAGTACAGACGGGACCGCATAAATAATTTAAAAAGCGGCTCCATAACCTTGTCTCGAGCAGCTTCAGTAACCTGTGTGCTGCTTGAAATCGTCTGTCCGGTCCAGCTCACCAGTGACACAAGATTCAATTCTTCTGCCTAAAACAACGATAAATGGCCCACCCACCACACACAAACAAAATATTCTTTAAAAAACTATAACATGGATTCGAGAGTGGGCAGCGGTGAGCAGGTGTAGCAGCTATTCAAACTGCCACCGCAGGCTCTAGCTCTGCGCTCGCACTTGAGCAGATTTCCTGACATAATTTTATTTCAAATAAAATCTCCTCCTACCAAGTCCCGACGTTCATTTCACTCACCACATCCTCCTGGCACCAGTCGGACAGCGGAAACAGCGCAAACCACACGCGGCGGGAGGCATACAATACCGCAGATCCGAAACACAGACACGGAAGCAATATGAAAAAACACACGCGGCCGGAGGCATACACACGGAAGCAATATGAAAAAAATAACAAACGAGGACGTTACTGTGGGGAAAAAATAACAAACGAGGACGTTACTGTGGGGAAGTACAAAACCAGCAGCTTAGTCTGATATGAAAGACATTAACAGCAGCTCCACCCACTGGTCACAACAGTAAAACAGCACTATTTTTTTAATAAGTACACCTACACATGAAATAAACAGCAAAAAAGCCACTTTTTAAATATAGTTTTTATCTTTTCATTTTTTTACAGTAGTGAGCCATTGTATAATAGGAATAATGCCCTCCAGGGTGGGTGTTATGCTGGGATAACATCCGCCTTGGGTGTTGGACACCTTGGCAGACTGGCCTCGGGTCCAGCACAGGTGGATGTTATCTAACCTCATTCGCGCATTATTCCTTTAATAAAATAGGTTGGTGGGGTCAGTGGAGAATGCTGATGAAGGCTGAGCCACTATAAAATGCCATGTTAGGAGGGAGTTGCTAGGAGTGGCAACTAAGAAAACAGAAAGGAGAAAGACCTCAGGGACATTCGACTCTGAATAAGGGGAAAAAAGAAGCCTCAAATCCACTCCATCAGAGGTATAATGGCTAGTAATGAATAACTTAAGGGATAAATACCATGAGTTACTGAGAGAGAAGGCAGAAAGATCAGTATATAAAACCAAAGCTAAGTACATAGAATAGGGGGATACAGCAGGATGACTGATGGTTTTACATCTGAGAAAACAAGAGGCAACATGTAGCATTATAGGAGCACAGGGTGGAGAACAAAATGGACTGGTAACCAAAGGCAGGGGAATTGCCCATGAATTCCAAGTATTTTACTAAAATATTTACAAGGCTGATGACCCCCAAGACCTAGTAGAGACAAAAGCGTCAGGGTTTCTTAATGGAATAACTCTACCACAGCTAACATGGACAATCAACAATTACTGGGGTACTAATCAGTGTAAACAAGATACAAATTGCTATCAAAATCTTACCTCGATAAAGCACCAAGCCCTGATGGCTTAATAGCCCAATTTTATAAAATGTTGGCCCCACAGAGTGCATTCCCACATGCATGATGAGGGCTAACAGATCTGTCTTTCGTACAGGCCATGATCACTCTGCTGTCCAAACCTGAGAAAGACATACACCAAGTTAGTACCTCCTGGCCAATATCCATGATTAACCTGGATACAAAGATACTGGCGAAGGTAATGGCCACAAGACTGAGGAGACATGGGATGGCTTAATTAACAATAAACAAATTGGCTTCATAAAGAGGAGAACTCCACAGATCACCTTAGAAAGTTAGAACACCTCATTTGTGTGTCCATGGAGCACACAATATCTGCTGTTCTGGTCTCCCTGGATGTGGAAAAAGCCTTTGATAGAAATGTAGAATTTGCCAGCAGATAAGGACTGTTTGACCCATCTAGTATATCATGTTTCCCTGCCTACTGTATCACCGCAGATTCTACTTGATCTCCGGGGCCATTTAACCCCCATTCGCCTAAAGTTCCCTTATGCCTATCCCATACATTCTTGAACCCCACCACTGTTTTTGCGCCAACTACCTCTGCAGGAAAACTGTTCCAGGAATCCACCACTCTTTTTGTGAAGAAGTACTTTCTTATGTCTCTCTTGAATCTATCCCCCTGCTTCTTATCATGCCCCCTTGTCCTTGGGCACCTTTTGTCTGAAAAATACTTCCCTCCTGTACCTTATTTACCTCTATGAGGTATTTAAAGGTCTCTATCATATCCCCCTTCCTTCTTTCTTCTCTTCTATGGTGTACAGTACATATCTAGATCCTTAAGTCTCTCTTCATAGGATTTCTGATGTAGACTGTGCACCATTTAGTTGCCCTTCTCTGACCACCTCTCTCTGTCTATGTCCTTGTAGAATTGATCTGCAGAACTGCACAGAGTACTCTGGGTGGGTCTTACCAGCGATCTATACAGAGGCAATACCACCTCCCTCTTTCTGCTGTTGATGCCCTCCCTTTGTACCCTAGCATCCCACTAGCCCTCTGAACTGCCTTGTCACACTGTCTGTCCACTTTTAGGTCATCTGATATGATTACTCTCTGGTCTGTTTCCTGCTCGGTGGTCGTCAGTACCATTTCCCCCATTTTGCTAGTCCTCCCCTGGTTCCTGTGCCCCAAGTGCATTATTTTGCACTTTTACATGATTGAAACCCAGTTGCCATCTGCTTGAGCAGTCCTCAAGTTTTCTCAGATCTCTGTTCACCCGCCCCAGAGTGTTCACCCTATTGCAGATTTTGGTGTCATCCCAAATAGGCAGACCTTCCTTCCAGCTCTCTGCAGTGTCACATAAAGACATTAAAGAGGACTGGTCCCAGCACTGATCCTGAGGTACCCTGCTGGTCACCCTCCTTCCTTGGAGTGAACTCCATTTACTGCAACTCCTGCCACCTATCCCTAACCAGTTTCTTACCCAGTTTGCCACTTTTGAACCCATCATAACTACCCAGGTTGCTTACTAGCCTCCTATATGGAACAGTGTTGAAAGCCTTACTGAAATCTTGTACGCCATGTCCACTGCTCCACCATGACCTAATTCCTTGGTCACCCAGTTAAAGAAATCTATCAGATTCATTTGACATGACCTCCCCCCATGAATCCATGCTGTCTCAGGTCATGTAACCTATTGGATAGGGTCTCATGGCTGTATCTTTTCAATGTACTTAAGCGTTATGGTATCCCTGATAACATTTTAGAGTGGATTAAGGTGTTATACTCCAGACCTACTGCCAAAATACTTTGTAATAGAGTCCTCGTGCAAGAATTTCATCTAAAAAAGGGGAACCAGGCAGGGATGTCCTCTTTCCCGTCTCTTGTTTAACTTGTTCCTAGAACCCTTAACTTGCAAAATTAGCCAATCGCAGGAGGTCATAGGCATACCAGTGGGCAGAAAACAATACAAATTCTACCTTTTTGCTGGCAACATACTATCACATGCCAGAGACCTGAGGACATCCCTGTCTGCTGTACTCAAGCTGGTCAAAGACTTTTGGCATATCTCAGTTTACAAGCTGAATATCTCCAAAATGGTATCAATGTCACTTAATGTGGGAGTACATAAATGTGACATAAGTGAACTGGGACTGCACTGGTCTTCTAACAAATTAAGATACTTAGGATTGGGGGTTACTAAAACAGTTACATCTTCTAAATTTAACAACTTAGACAAGCTAATTGGGGTAATAGAACTAGACCTAGAAAGGTGGACCAAACTCCTGCTTTCTCTAACAGGAAGAGTCAGTGTGGTAAAAATGAATATTTTATCAAGGATCCATTTATCCCTTCTCCAAGACTAATCTAGTACTCTGTATGGCATGCTTCAAGAAGGTCCTTGCAGTGATGGCCCAATTCATATTGGCTGGCAAAGCCATTGGAAGAGAACTCTCAGGGGCTAAGGTAAAAGGGGGACTTAAACTCCCAAATATCTTACATTACTATTTTGCAGCTTGTGGTAATAAATACCTTCAGTGGTATAAAGAACCCCAGAATCCTCAGGGAAAGACATATAGGCCACTAAAGCTTAACATTGAGCAGGTACTATATGCTCTAAAGGGAGTGGACATTACATCTCTAGTACATTGTCTGTGGAAGAGAATACTCAAGGAGTTTAGAGATACTCCAATGAGAGTATCGGTTAGAGTTCACCAGCTGCTTTGCAGAACATTGCTGTTAGAGTCCCTTACAGATGCAGGGCAGCCTGACCTTTGGAACCCTAACTACCCGTAGATGACAGAATTATCTCTTCAGACCCTTAGAAGGAATAGGATATCCTGTCGAAATGCACCTCACAACAGGCGGAAGGTAACGCTAAGCAGAACCTTTCTAAGAGATGATAGCAATGGCAGAGGTAATGCTTTCCTAGCACTTCTAACTGACTCATGCTGTGGTTCAGTACATGGGCCCCGTACCATGGAAAAATGATCACAGCAGAATCATTGATCCGTTAAAATATTTAGCTAACAGCCCTCATTCTACCTCAACTCTATACTCAGTAATCTCTTCAAAGTGTTACCCAGAAGGAGCTGAGAAGGGTCCCTGCTGGATTCCGGCATTCCCAGAGGCTAGTGAAAGTTGGACATGGGACACTATATGGGCAGATCTCTATAAGTACATTAAAGGGGAGCGCTAATCATCACAAAGGGTCACACATTCAAGTGTGGGGCTGGTCCCAATATGCATTTTGTGTGCATAAATAATTTGGTTTACTTTCTGTTTACTGTAGTATAGTAGATTGTATTAGACTAGTTTTGCTTACTTGAAGTAGACATCTTCTGCTACTGCAAATCCAAGATTCCCTTGCTGCTGACATCAGTGCAGTAGGCAGCAATGGGAGAGTTAATAGCCTGCTGTTCATTTTAGAGCTTTTATAATCTCCATTCAGATGTTTTCTGGTTCTGCTTTTCTCAGGGGCTAAGTATAGTTCTGTGTAACTGTACCCAGCCAGGGAGGAAAGTGGGCAGCAAACAAAAGATCAGAGCTGATATAGAATTCAAACATGCACTGCAGGCTGTTCAAACTCCACTGCTGCTGACTGCTCTGATGTCGGCTACAGGGAATTCTGGGATTTAGTAACAGAAGATGTGTCTGCCAAGTAAGCAAAATTAGTCTAATACAATTTACTATACTATAGTAAACAGAAAGTAAACCAAATGTTTATGCACACAGTGCATGACATTCAGCTCTTACACTTGAGTGTGGGCCCTTTGTGATGATTGTTTCCCTTTAAGGTGGAAGCACTATGCTTAATGCAATATAAAATCTTGCATAACGTACTTTACTCCAAACAAGTTACATAAAATGTGGAAACTCGCTGACAATACACATTCTAGATGTTGAGAATCAGAAGGTACCCTAATTCATATCCTTTGGGAATGACCAAAAGCACAACCCCTATGGAATGCAATCAGAGATAAACTGGACCCGCTTCTGAGCATAGAAAATGTGGAGGTGTGTTTGATAGGCCAATATGATGGCCAGATTCCCACCACCCAAAGATAGCACATAGCTCTAATAGCAGGGGTGGCAAAAAGAATACTGTGTTATTGCCTAGATGATGTCACTTCCTCTTACATAGGATGGCATAATGAAATCTTAGCCACTTTGCAAATTGTGAGAATCATAGCCAGCACTCAATAACAGGTTTTGCAGGTGTTGCAAAAATGGGAGAAACTAGATACCTTATTGGCTGTGGAACTATTGTCAGACTAAATAAACACTTGAAAAAGTGCCATGGTACCATATTCTACACATGATTATTAAGATTGTCTAATTATAACACTTGGGAGATGTTGTTTATGTATCCAGGATGAGATGTTTTTTCTTATCAAATGCTTGTAAATGACTCTCGTGTAGAAACGTATCCACTGCGAAGATAATATTCAAATATGCAAGTAGTATTGACTAACGCTAATGTTGTATTTAATATGCAGTACAAAATGTCATTGGGGGAATGCATATTGTCTGTCTAACTGTATCCTTTTTGTATGTCAACATCGTGTTTTTTTGTAATGTCATGTGCTGTGTAAGAACTGGAAAGTTCAATAAAGTATACTTACTTAAACAAACAGATTTTAACCTGTGATCTCCTGTCTGTTGATTGGTGTCTGGGGGTCATATAGTGAGTTAGACAGGGTCAGATTTGACCTGTGATCTTTTGCCTCATTGATTGGTGTTTGGGGTCATGCAGTAAGTTAGACTGGGGTAAGATATGAATGTGTGAACAGAGTGCTTTATCAAGGGTGTGGAAAGAGATCAGAGCACACTACTTAAATACTCTCTTTCCATTGATATCATTGCCTGTGCTAACGAATGTTGTTCTAACAGAGGTGCATCTAATCTTAATCTCTGTTGTACAGATTTAATTTGACAAAGTTTTAAAGTGCATAAAAGTAGTGTTATCAAAAATACACAAATATATCCATAAAAGCACTTTATAATCAAAATAGCATTTGACTGATACAATACATGAGGAAGGTGCAGATCTTCAGTTAAAATGCATATCAAAATATTTGCAATTTTTAATAAGTCTCAGTACAGCTTGAAAATGACTTTAAACAGTTGAGTCTTGACAAGCAGCTTTCTGGCTATCAGCCCACAATCACCTAACTGTTGCATCTTCCCTCTGTCACGTGTGAGGGTGAAGCAAGATTTCAAAGGGAAGTCAAAAGGCCAAGTGTTATTCATATTATTTTCTACACAGGGCCAACATACAGATTAGTGACCATACAGTTTAACATTTCATTCCCCCTATTTTCAAAATCCCCATATCTAGTAAGATTACCATATGATCCACTACACATACTTAATCATAAAAGAAATCTACCATGTCACTGTAGTATATAACATTCATACATTATCTGAGAAATGGTATCAACTCAAATTTTTCATTAAGACCAGGAGATATCATACTACCTAACTTATGTGTCCAAAATGCTTCCTGTTGCAGTATTTTTTATTTTATTTATTTTAGTCTTTGATAACTTGGTAAGGCCACTAGGCACAAGTGCCTATTTTCAGGGGTGACCAGGAGCACTAGGCGGTTAAGTTACTTGCTCAGAGTCACACAGTATGCAAGTGGAGGTTATGAGAATCAAACCCAAGTCTGGTCTGATGAATGTACCAAGCTCATTCACAGCTTATTACTCTAACCTCTAGGCTATACTGCCAGCCCAGTACTTTGTTGTTAATGTCACCCTTTCTCACTCCCATTGTTACTCTGTCATTGATCAGTGTTTTGGGATCACACAGTGAGGCAGACTGGGGGTCAGATTTGAACCAGTGACCTTCCTGATTGGTCAGTGTTTTAGGGTCATACAGTGAGGCAAACTGGGGTATCAGGTCTGAACCTATGATCTCCTCCCTCACTGACTGTTGTTTTGGGGTCAGAGAGTAAGGCAGGCTGAGGTTAGAATTGAACTTGTAATCTGCCTCATTGATCATTATTTTAGGGTCATACAGTGAGGCAGACTGTGGTCAGAGTTGAACCTGTGATCTCCTGTCTTTTTGGTCGGACTTTTACCAATTAGACCAAAATGATGTCCTTGTTTTTCTAAAACACTAGACTGTGAGATGCCACTTCTGAATAAGGCTGCGCAGAATTGTAGATAGTGCACCATCCGACCCACCAGAATATCAGAAGGCTCAAACAGAACATTCTCCGAGCTTACGAGATCCGTGATAGTTCACACTGTGGGAACTATTAAAAATTTAACAAAAAGCATCAAAGCATGCATACTTCAAACAGCCCGTGTAGCTTTATGCTGGTACGGTGAGGACTGCTATCTGCACCAACCTCTTAACATCGCTAAGTCGACATATGTGCTGGCAGACTCCTTAGGGAATTATGGGTTTATCAGAAACTAGATAAAAGATGTCAATATGAGTCAGTCTGAAATGTACTTCATTGCAATCTTTGTCTGAGCATGCTGGCTTCATTGACTAATGGGGAATATAGCACTGTTGCCAAATTACATCAAGGTATCATTTCCCTGGCTACTTTGAAAATTGAGTCCTTTACCGATTTGATACCCATTCAGAATTCTTTTATTACTTATAAATGATGAATTTGTCATATAGGCTTGGTTCATAATGTTTTTCTGGTCTGAGAATATCACATAATCAGTCCAGAACATTGTAAAGTACAAGGTGGGTTCCATAGAAACATAGAAACAAAGAAGTTGATGGCAGATAAGGACCGCAAGGCCCATCCAGTCTGCCCATTTATTTTTCTACCTTATAAATGTGCCATCGGCCTTTGCTCTGTCAATGGCCTATCTATTCATACTCATCTGTATTGCTCCCTTATGCCTATCCCATGCCTGTTTGAAGCCCTGCACTGTATTCATATCCACCACTTCCTGAGGTAGGCCGTTCCATGCATCCACCACCCTTTCTGTGAAAAAGAACTTCCTCACATTAACCCTTAATCGGCCTCCCTCTAATCTCATGCTGTGTCGTCTTGTCCTGCTATTTTTCTTATATTGAAACATGTTAGACTCTTTCACCTCGTTAATGCCCTTAATGTGTTTGAATATTTCAATCATATCATCTCTCTCCCTTCCTCCCTGGGACAAATGTTAAAAACCCTCTTAGTTGGGGCTTGGAAACTACAAATCCAGAGGGGTTTTAGAGACATAGATTTCTGTGGGGATTTTAAACATAATGATGGTCTGTGAATGTCTGTCTACCACAGCTGTACTTACTAATGGCATTTGCACCAGTTATGTAGAAGACATTTTTATGAAATTAGTGCACATTTTAAAGCAACATGGTTGCCAAGGTGGCAGCCTAATGATTTTAAATACATATCAAAGAATTGTGTCCATGAAAAGTAGGTGGGAAACTACAAATCCCCTGGGGAAGGGAAGGGAGCTTAAACTGTGAATTTCCAAGACTGTAAATGTTAAGACACCATAGATTGATCATATCCAGTATTTACAGCTGTATTCTCTCGTATCTTCAGTATTGGTCACAAATACACTTGTTGTGAAACCAGATTCTATAGTATAAACAACGCTTTTCAACTATTTTAACCAGCACAAGGCTTACTTGCAGTGACTGCTAAGCAAGTGATGAAGGTTTGGGACTCTGACAATGCAGCCCTTAATGGTGCTCAGTTGAGCTGCAGCTGTCTGTGGTGCAACTCAGTGGTTCACCTGCACTAGGGGGTAGGCAAACCGTTCCCCATGATAATTAGCACCCTAAAGAGTTTTAAAATGTTCTTGTTTTTTGAACCTAGTCATGTACGCACATTTTCATGTTAATTACATGCTATTGACATGTGCATTATTGAAACAGCAGTATTTGGTGGTCGGCGAAAATGTCTTCATATAGTTTTTTAGCAAAAAGGTAATTTTGACATCCTTAGAATCATCATTAGAGTATTCTTAATGGCCATGGCCTCAGATATTAAAAAAAAACAGCTTTATGCCTCATTTTTGTAATTAATGACTCATCATAAAAGATGGCCAGCCCTCAGAACCTCAGAATTTTAATAAATCTCTTCCATTGGGAATTTTTCCTTTTATTGTTGAATATACATACTAACTTTCTACTGTGGATGCACATGTTTTGGATGGTAATCCACACCAAGATAATTTAGTATTTTTTATTTTTTTTAATTTTATGGTGGGCATGGCATGCGCGCGGGAACTTTTTTTTAACATATTTTTTTCCCCTGGCTGCTTGGTTGGGTCGTCCTTCCACCACCTTGCCAAGCCCTGATGCCACTCGCCTGAAACTGCTCCACACATATTTGCCAGACCTCCAAAGGCCATCTGTGTCTCACTGCTGTGCTGTACCCCCAGCTTACCCCATATACCTACAGCACTTTGGCGTTACTTCTAACATACTAACATACTAGACACTAGCAGAGGAGGCCTGTTTGTCTGTCAAGTCTGCTTGTGCTTCACTACCCTGATTGGGTACCATAGCCCTCTGTCTGTCTCCTTCCTCTGTTACTCCATCCCCCAGTCCTGCCCCCCCCCCGGGCAAACCAGCCTCTGCTTCACCCCTTGCCTATACCTGTCCCACCTCTCTTGAATCACTTCACTTCCCTGCAGGCCATCCAGAGAAATAAAGATCCTGGAGGGTCCCTCTGGCAGGCTGTGGGAAGAGTAGGCTGAGTGTGGTGGGTGGGCAGGACTTCATCTGCTCAATCCATTCCCTATTTTTCCTCTTTTATTCCGCCCTCCCACCAGGGTGTGCCACATCACTGGGTGTCGGCATGCTGATGCTTCCACCACGATCGCGGCATTCGCTGCAACATTCCAACCTGATGCTATCCCTGCGCACGCCACCTGTGGTTTCCCAGGTGGTAGTGGAGCAGCAGATCCCTCCTTCCAAGAGGAGGAGGCGTCCATTGAAATGCTCGATTCTCCTCCTCCTGGCTAGCCCTCAGATGGCCCTGGCTTGTTCCTGAAAACGGGTCGTGGGCATCGTGAACAGTAGCTGTACTGGTGGGCCAGGCTGGAGCGGGAACTAAAAAATCACAATCCTGTATCTCAGTGCTGGAATGAAAGACAGAGAATAGAACAATTGGTATATTAATGTTTTGACAGAAATACATTATTGCTGAAATAATTACATGGTGTCTTAACAAATACTGCAGCTTAAATTGACATTCAAATCACTCATACCATTTTCTTTTGGGAAGGTGCCGTGTTTCTAAATTTTAGAATTTTTTTAAATTGACATTGATATCTTTCAAATTGTTTTCTTTTGGGGGGTCTTATAGTTTCTAAATGTTAGAATCTACCTAATTTTTGAAGGTTGTTTTGTTTGTTTGTTGTTTTGAGAATGGACTCTGGCCATTCCTACTCTGTAGTCCACTGGAGTGCACAGATCACACCTTAGTACTTTACTGCACATCTGCTACCAAAATCATTTGTAATACTGGAAGTGGATATGGAAGCAGAACGCTGTGGAATGTAAAGCAACTGTCCAGTTACTGGTCACTCAGCCTGCTTCCCACAGCAGATAAAAGAACAGTGCACAGTACATACACTGAACATGGTGGTGTTCACCTCCATCTAATTACTCCAAATAAAAACTGCTAACACAGTTCATCCCCATGGAAACCTTTGAATCACACTTGAGTGACTGTGAACACTCTCTATGAAATGTTCTTTTACAAGGTTTTTAAAACAGCTTAAATGAAAAAACATGACACTATTCTCCTAGTATAGTAGAGAGAACACATGCTATAGGTGTACTGTATGTACTCAAGCACAATTATCGCCCACATCAAATAAATGCCACTATCCTGATGTCAGTGTTTAAGGCAGTATGGGAGATATTTATTTCCCTTGACCCTGTTGCGGTTTCTTTTAAATGTGTTAAACAGCAGTGGGCCCAGTATGTGATGCATGAGCTAATATTTTAGCAGACGCAGCCAGCAGTATTTGTTTCTTTGCAGTCAGTCAACATGTATGAATTTAGCAGGCAACACATACTATGTCTATGTGCAGAGCTTTGATTGTTGAACGATTCTTGCAGAATTCAGCAGCTTCTCAACACAGAATCTTTGCAGATTTGGTTTAGGTTCTCCTATGAGTCCTTTTAGTCTTGATTACCAATACATTGCTTGATAACAAGTACTTCTGTTACTGCAAGCTACTCTTTTTTTTTTTTTCTTTAAGACTGTTTGTAGTTGGTATTTATGCTTTGTGCTGTCATATTGTAGCTGGTCTAACTGTGCCACTCCCCTTCCCCAACCCAGCACATCTGGAAATGAGTCATTTCAGCAATTAGTTGACACATTAGGAAACACGCTGTCACACTGCTTTGCCTTTCCTGGCTAAAAATTACAAATAATTAAGTAAAAATATAGAACTTTGGTACTGCAATTGAAATCATGCACAAACAAAATATTAAGGAAGTTATGTCTCATGCACTGCTGGAAGGGTCCTGTGAGAAGTAAGTTACAACTGTACTTTCTCAAACACCAAGGAAATTTATTGGAAAAAATCAACATTAATACATAACGTTAGGGATACAGAGCCACAAAATAAGGGAAATATGGCATTGGGGGTTTTCAGTCCTAACACTTACCTCCTCCCCCAGCCCAAACCCTCATGACCAAGGCCAAGCTACAGGCCAGTGGCTAGGCCCTTTGGGTCTGCTGCTTCAAGCTCTGCTTCAAGTCTCCCTAACCTTTGGAATGAGGCAAAGGCTCTCCCGGCTCCACTCTACCCCTACTTTCCTCACCACTGAGGGGACTCCTTTAGAGACTTGGACCTCCTTCAAATATCTTGGGGTATGGCTTGACCAGCACCTTGACTTCTCCACTCATATTGACTCAATCCACAAGAAACTGCACCCAAAATTAGGAGCCTTATATCGGAACAAGGACTATCCCTCTGACAACCTGAAAGGAAATTGTTCGGAAGATAATCCTCCCTATATTTGACTATGGTGATATAGTCTACAGCGCTGCACCCAAATCAGCCCTAGCTGCCTTGGTCCCTCTTCCACTCCTGCCACATTGCTCTCGACTGTCCCCCAATAACCCATCACTGCGACCTCTTCAGGTCCCTTGACCTAACATTGCTCCAGGATCTTAGACACATCCACAGTATCAGGACCACAGCAAAAATTCTGGGCACAGTCTCTTCCCCCCTACCTCAAATCTGCCCTCTCAGCCCAGTCACAGCCCGCTTACTCCCTCAGGAGTGGAAACTCCCAGCTTCTCCATGTTCCACGCATGTCCAGATCCAAGGGCCAAGCGGCTTTCACACACCTCCTGCCAAAGCTTTGGAATGCACCACTGGCAGGCATTCGGGAGATTACCAGCACTTCCCACCTAAATCACCTCCTCAAGGCACATTGCTCCTCTACATGCATTTGCACATAGGGCCTCCAAGGGGCTGGCGCCCTAGGTCACCTCTCGTACTTAGGGCCTCTAACTGTGCAGCACCCTATGCTACTGCCTAGTGCTCACAGCGCCCTGCACAAGGCTAGTAACTACGGTTAAGGGGTTCTGAGTTAGGAATGTCACATGAAGTCTCCACACTGTACTGTGGTAACTTTGGTTCTTCGGATTTTCAGGCTCTGTGTTCTTATTCCTATTCTACATCATATTGTATTAATCAACCATATATTACGATGCAAATGTCCATATGGTAGCTCATGTACTGTTGCAGCCCTCTATGCCCAACTGATTTTCTGCATCTGCATTTATTTGGCTGTACTTTATATTTGTCTACTACTATCTGTACATTATATAGAGGATAATGGCTGGGGATCGGGTGATAACCACGTTGTAATCACCTCGAGTGGTTGCAAGGGCAACATGGTAAACCTCGAGAGCGCAGCTCGAGAGGTTTACTGTAGCCCTAGCTACCATGAGAGGTGATTTCAGCGTGGTTGTCACCCGATCCCCAGCCGTCATCTTTTATAGTGTATGGTCAAAAAAACACTGTTTGCATTCTACTGTATGTGTGAGAATTATGGAACTCTGGTGCATTCTTTTTTGCTATGCCACTGTTTGGAAGTTCCGAAGTGTGGTTAACAACTTTTAAAATTCTAAACAGTGCATAACAAAGCTGTGTGACTGCTGATTATGGTGGTTAATAGGCACTTACCATACATTATATGTATCTACTATTTGTTCATATTTGTATCTGCATACTATGAACAATTTACACGTGACGATTTAGTTGCATGCTCCACTGTCCCCTTCCCCCAGGATACATCTGGAATCGAGTGGAATCCCGCTGAGTATGCCTTCCTGGTAAAACTCTTAAATAAACAAGCTACAGGTCTGAGGCCCTGCGAGAATAATGTTATAATTTGTCTGCTTCAGGCAGGGCTTGTATCGCCCAGCATGAGGAACGTTATGACTGATCCTGCGGGCCCCTCATGAAGCAGCAGGGTTGTTGGGCACAGCCCCAGACCTGTAGCTTGGCTTCTGCTCATTAGGGTAAGGGCTTGGGGAGGAGCAGGTGTTAGGCTTTAAAAATCTCATCCATAATGCCACACATCCCCCTTTTTTGGCTTTGTTACCCTATCGTATGCATTTATGTATTTTTTCTGCAGTGATCCAATAGGGCTCGATTCTCAAGGGTATAGATTGAGCCTACAACTGTGGCAAAAGGCAGCTTGTGTCAAAGCCCAGTGTGCCAGGGACCCTGCATCCAATTCTCTATTGGTAGGGACCCGGGAGTAAAGTCCAGCAGCTTGCGGCAATGGTAACAGTGTGCCAAAGAGAGGGAGCACCCGAGAGAGTTGCCAAAAGCTGCTGGCATGGTTGGACAGCAGTTAGACCAGTGTATACTATACAGTCCCTGGTGGTCTAGTGCCCCCCTGAGCTCCGACCCCCTTTATAATAAATACATTTCCATCTCTGATGGCTAGCAGTCCCCCCCGATCCCTGATCTCCTTTCTAAATCAGTAATTCCTGTACCTGGTAGTCTCTCCATCCCTGATCCCCTTTACATCATATATTAAATCTTACCCCTGGTGGCTAGTGGTTCCCCATCCCCAAACCCCAATTTAAATCAATAATTCCTGTGCCTGGTGGTCTAGCCATCCCCCATCCCTGATCCCCTTTATAATAAATAAAATCCTGTCCCAGGTGACTAGTGGTCTCCCCATCCCCGATTCCCCATTTTAAATCAGTAATTCCCATCCCTGGTGGTCTAGTGGTCCCCCCAAGCCCCTATCCCCATTATTAATATTCAGAGCATCCCTGGAGGTCTAGTGGACACCCAACCCGGCAGGCAGTGTCCCACCACCAACTCCCAGACCCGAGCTGGCCACAGGTATTAGCGCCCTCTCACCCCATGGTCAAGTCACACTGAACTGTCACTGGGCGCATACTGTATAGTGTACATGCTGATTGACTGACACAATGAGCACATACACTATACAGTACGCCCTCAGTGACAGTTAAGTGGTAGCTGGCTGTGGAGCTGAGAGGAGGGCTGTGCCAGTCGCTGGCCCAGTTCAGGATGGGGGAGTGGGTGGTGGGATCTGCCCATGGGGTGGGGGTCCACTAGGACCACCAGGGATGTTTTAATATTCATAATGGGATTAGGTTTGGGAGGGTGGTTCTGCTAGACCACCAGGGGTTGTTTTAATTAACCATAATGAGGGATCGGGGCTGGTGGGGGGGCCGCCAGACCACAAGGGATGGGAATTAATTATTTGAAGTTGATCGGGATGGGGATGAAGCTAGCCACCAGGGATGGAAGTTATTTATTATAAAGGGGATTGGGGATGGGGGCTGCTAGACCACAAGGATGTTTTAATTAATCATAACGGGGACTGGGGATGGGAATTATTTTATAATGTGGATCGGGATGGGGAACCGCTAGCTACCAGGGATGGAAGTTATTTATTATAAAGGGATCGGGGCTGGGGGGTCCACAGACTACCAGGGACATATTATAATAACAAGGGGGTCAGGGCTGGGGAGGGGACGGTGGCACATTGCTGCAAATCTCCACTCTCCCAGAGGAGAAATTTTTCTAAATGCCCTTTGACCAGCCTTGGCTCGTCTAATGGTGCCAAATTTACCCTCTGGGACAGTTTTGAAATCGATTTAGGGAATGTGGCAGCTTGTGTCTGCCACATGCCCGATGCCCCTAGCACCATGGCACAGCCAATTTTGTGGTGCATAGGCAGCTAAGCCCCCTTTGATGCATTACAGCCCACATATACAGGCTACGTTTGTGAATTGTTCTGAGCACATTGTTGGCCAAGAGTCACTTTACACCATTCTTTTGGCACAAACCCCTTGCACCATGCCAGGAGCTTTGAGAATCAAGCCCATAGTATAAATATTTGGTTAAAAGTCAGTTTCATTTAGTTTAATTAAAGTTGCATTATACCGACAGGTAAAAAAAAAACAGGGTAGTTCAGTTTTATTCAATACTGTATGTTAAAATAACCTTTCTTTGGGATAATTATTTAATTATTTTTTTTTTTTTAGATTCTTAGGTGGATCACCTGTTTTCTAAGAGAGAAGAGGGATGATTTATTTATTTATTTAGTTATTTAAAATTGATAACCAAGAGAGGCACACTGATATGAGGCTCGTTTCCAGGTGCAACCTGGGGGAAAGGGAAGGGGAGAAGCACAGCTACAAACAGAATACAGCCAGTCAGGTGATGTGGTTACAGTGAGGGTGACATAAAGAACATAGGTTCAGTTTTCTGTGAGCCCCTAGATCAGCGCACTGTGCGTCGAACCACCACCTGTAGCAAACTCGGTGTGCCAGGCATGCTGCTCCATATTTTTGAAGAACAGGGGTCGTGGCACCGGAGTCCCTGAGTTTGCTGCAAGCCGACCTGTGTGCTGAACAAACGGTGCACGGGAGGGGAATGTTGCAAGCTGTGGGACAGGCTTGTGTCAGCAGTGGCCAGTGATAGTGACCCACCGGCCAGTCACCCAGGTGGCTGGGGGGTTGTGCTGGATGGGTGATGTTTTGTGGGGGATGGGATGGGTCAGGATGGTGGGGTGGCAACAGCCCCTGACGGACCTAGTGCACTGCCGCCACTAGACAGTGCAGGTCCATGTGTGTGGGGCAGCAACACCTGTACCACCAAGGGGAGGGTGTTACTGTACTCCTGCCTGGACCACTGATCACTCCAGTTGTGGTCTGGCAGGTGTTGTGGGCTGTGAGAACACCTTCACCAGGGGCTGGGGTCACCGCCACCTTACAATGGCTCGGGAATAGTATGGGATGTTGGACCAGCTCTGGGCTGGTCTAACAGCAAATGTATGCACACCCATTTGGGGGGCTTCTAAAATCCCACTGTGGGGATACTGCAGTGCTGCTCTGGCGCAAGCCCCTTTGTGCCATGGTGCACTGGTGCAGTACTCGCAAGGATGGAGTACAAGCCGGTTGGCTGTAGGTAGTCCCCCCTGCTGGCCGAAGGGTGCCTTACAAAATCAGGACTGATGCAAGGTGCAGCATAAGGAGCCCTTTGCACCATTTCTCCTTGATGC
Source organism: Neoceratodus forsteri (assembly GCA_016271365.2). NCBI lineage: Eukaryota > Metazoa > Chordata > Ceratodontiformes > Ceratodontidae > Neoceratodus > Neoceratodus forsteri. The sequence goes on along the minus strand of CM028131.1, from coordinate 1,225,679,494 downwards.
AAGCCCCTTGTGCCAGTCTGGATCTTTGAAAATCAGGCCCCATAAGTTGAATGCAGTACAGACAAAGTGGCAAAGCGTTGCATAGGAGGACAAATGAATTAGCATACAAATCAGCTGTGCAGATTGGGCAAAGTCGTGGTGCCTGAGTGAAGGGAGGCTGAACTGGTGCTGAAATTAGAGTCAAACAGATTGATAAATATCAATGATTTTACAGATTACAACAGTAGATATGGAACATGGTGACAAGTACTGTTAGTCATATATAACTAGTTATAGTTACAAATATATCATATTTACATAGGTACAACCAATGCTATTGAATCCAACATTAATATAAATGGAAGAAGGAGGAAGTACTGGTAAGTGAGTGGAGGTACAGAAAAGGGTACATTAGGTGTGTAGTGGTAGGAGACTAGGGGTTTGGGTTGGGAACACATGGAGAAGGGACAGCCTAATGATAATATATAAGTTTAATCGAGCGTTGAGAAACTTCAGCTAGGGCAAAAAGTTTGCTGTCTCTCTTTGTGTGTCTCTCTCTATTCTTTTCTTCATTTTAGTGAAACAGAAACAGAATCACCTTGCCACAACCTATGAAGCTTAATGGGCCAGAAAGCAGTACATTAATTATGTGCAATGAGAATTGTTAAGCCTGGGAGGAAGGATGACACCCTGAACTGCTGTGTCACAGTGATTAATAATCCCGCTTACTGAAGGTTTAAGGATGTACAATATGCTAAAGCCACTTCCAGATTACTACCAAACTGGAATAATGATAGTAAACCTCATAATCTCAGCAAGTACATTCAAGTTTGATAGTCAGCAGCAGAATTCTTTAAAAACATGCACTCCCTCTGCATACATTTTACATCTTTGTTCAGGAGGAGTTGTTGCAAAGTGTTACTCACAGAAATATAGACAGTGACAGCAGAAAAAGACCAAAGGCCCATCTAGGCTGCCCAGAGTTCTCTATCTACCCTGGGACCTATTGTCCATATATTGTTTTATCCCAACCGGTCCACCCCCTGCTCTCCTCCCTACTGCTACCAGCCTGGGCAACCACCAGACCCTTTACTCTGTCTCAGCCATGCTTGAAACCAATTCTGGTCTTGTACCCATCACCTTCTGTGGCAGACTGCTCCACAGCTCCTTCACTCTTTTCATAATATAGATTCGTGACCTTGGGTTTTGACTCTGTACTCCTAATAAATAGTTCCCCATAGTTCACTTTCTTTTATTCTCTTCAGGTACTTGAAGGTATCTGTCATACCCCCACCCCCGCCTGGTCTCCAGTGAGTACTTGCTCAGTGCCTTGATGCGATCTTCATAAGATCTGCCCTTCTGGCCCTGAATCATCTTGGTTACCCTATGTTGTACTGTCTCCGGCCTATTCCTGCCCTTCCTTAGGTGAGGACTCCGGAACTAAGCACGAGTATTCCAGGTGTGGCCTCACCAATGACCTATATAGAAGTAGTACTAGTACCTCCTTTTTCCTGCTTTCAGTATTCCTTCTGATACACCCCAGTATCCTATTATCCCTATCATAGGCCTTGTTACACTGGCTTGATTGAGGGACGTCACTAGTAATGACTCCCAGGTCTCTTTCCTCTGCTGTAGTGCTCAGTTTAATCCCTTCCATCCAGTAATTTGCCTGTTCCCCAGGTGTATAGCCTTGCATTTTTGGCATTGAATTTCAACTGCCAAACCTGAGACTACCTCTCTAGCCTTTGTTGATCCTCTCATCTCCCCGATCCCTTCGTCACTATCTACCCTACTGCTGAGCTTCATGTCAGCTGCAAGAGACACAGCTTGCCCTGGATGCCCTCCCAGTATCACTGATGAACATATTGAAGAGGACAGCACCCAGGACAGATCCCTGCAGCACCCCACTGGAGAGCACCCAGGACAGATCCCTGCAGCACTCCACCATGACCTCCTTCTATTCTGATTTGACCCTGTTTACTACCACACTCTACTGTCTCTCCTTCAGCCAATTTCCTAGCCATCTAGCTATGTCCTTAGCCATGCCCAGGTCCTCCTGCTTCTTCAGCAGTCTTCTGTGTGGTGCTGATTCAGAGTCTTGCTGTAACTGGAGTAGAGTAAATCTACAGTATGGCCCTTATCTACAAACTTTGTTACCCAGCCAAAGAAAACTGTCAGGTTGGTCTGACAAGACCACTCTGCCATAAACTCATATTGTTTCTTTCCTGTAGACAGTTGCTGTCTAGGTAGTCCACGAGGTTCTCTTTGGTCAGAGACTCAGTCAGTTTACCCACTACAGAGATAAGGCTGACAGGTCTGTAATTCCCTGGTTGTTCCTTGTCCCCCCCCCCTTGTTTAGGAGGACTATGTCTGCTACCCTCCAGTCTTTCAGAACTACCCCGGTCTGACCTGAGCTACTGTATAATCCTACTAGGGGTTCAGCCAGTTTGGCAGCCAGTTTCTTGAGCACTCATGGGTGCATCCTATCTGGCCCTGGGGCTTTATCTACCTGTAGGGCTTTAAGTCCCTTCTGGACCATTTCTCTAGTAAATACTGGCTGCTTCATTTCAGGAATGCTGTAGACAGTCACCTGATGCCACTTTCAGGCAGGGCCCACAGTCTTTCCTTGTGAGGGGCAGCTGCTTTTTTGTTCATCTTTCTCTAGTACCCTCCACTCTCTTGTAGCCAACAATATCTCCTCCCTGCTTCCTTTTTCCTTAATATATCCAACCTTTTCCCACCCTTGGCCCCTCTGCAATATGTAGCTTCATGTCTGCCTTTGTCTCCTGACCATCCTCTTTGCTTCCCTAGTTTTATTTTGTACTCTCCTACCCCCCCACACACACACTCTTTCCTTGTATCTGGTGAAGACCTTTTCTTGGTTCTCACTGCTTCTCTGATCCTTTCTGAGAACCATATTGGTTTGTTGAACTGCTTTCATTTTAGAATAGTTCTTGTGCATGACTTTGCTGCCTCGGGAATTGTCCCCTTGTTTGCCCCCATCTTTCCTCTGCACCTCCGATGCTATCCACCTTGGTCGGTTTGTCTCGGACCAGTTCCCTCATCCGGCTGAAGTCTGCTTCTCTAAAATTTAGGAATTCAGTTTTTGATACAGGCATTCTGGTCCTGCGGGCCAACCTGAGCCAAATGAAGTTATGGTCGCTGGACCCCAGTGGCTCTCCTTCCCTCACTTAACTCTCAAGTTGGTGAGCACCAAATTGAGAATGGCCGCCTGTCTAGTGGGTTCCTCAACTAGCTGCACCAGCAGGAAGTCCTGCAGTTTATCCAACAGAACCTGACTTCTGGTGCACCTGGCCACTGGAATGTCCCAGTCGATATCTGGGGGGTTCAGATCACCTACCACCTCCACTTCCCCCTTCTTCACTACCCTTGCCAGCTTTTCCCTAAGCTCCCTGCCTGTCTCTTCCCCTTGTCCTTGTGATCTATAGGCCCCCCTCACCAGTATTTTCTTTCCTGGGGGCATTGTGAAGTGAACTCACAGTGACTCTTCTACCACGATGTGTCCATCCTCCACAGCCTTTATACCCTCCTTGACATACAGGGCCAAACCCCTTCCCTCTGTCCTGTCTAAACATATGTATAACTGACAAGTCACAGTCATGGAGGTCCACCTCAGTGTCTGCCGCCAGGGCCTGGAGCTCACTGATTTCATTCTAGACTTCTGGCTTCCAGCTAGCTCTGGATCCTCGTTTGCTGTTTTGTGATTTTACACCTGCATTCCTTCCCATTCTCCATATCTTCTTATTTTCCTATTGCTTGTAGACCCTGAGCCTTTCTCCCTTTGCCTCTTCCACTAGTACTTTTGGACCTCAACCTTACTTTTACCCAGTTATTGCTACTAGTCCCCAGTATAGGAGAGCATTAGGTAGGTTCCCTCCTTCACTTCCTTTCTGTGGTTCTTCTAGCCTCAGTGTCCCCCAAAGTCAGTTTATCTGTCTAATGTAGGCGTCCAACTTCTGCACTAGCGCTGGTCCCTTCTCTTGTCATCACCTTTGAAGAGTCTCCTGTCCCAGAAGTCCCCCAGTCCCCTTCAAAGTGGTATGCTTTCTCCTGACACCATCCCATTAACCACCCATTTACTTCTTCTATCATTTTCTTCTTTACTGTGTTTTTCCTTCCCCCACGCTCCACACAGGGAGAACCACGGAAATGGTCAGGGAGGCCGAATGTGCCTGTTATCTGTTCCCCAGACTCTGAAAGTTCTGCAGCACTTGCTCTACACGCTGGTTCACCAGATCACTGGTACCCAAATGCACCAGTACCCCAGATCCCCCTACCTCTATGATATCCTCCCCAGGGGTGTAGCCAGGAATTTTAAACTTGTACTTGAGAGTTGACAGACCTGTTGCCCCTCTCTTCGTGAACATAAACCAAAGGATGTGCTGCCCCACTGCACAAACATTGCCTCACCCCATTTCAGTCAACAATATGTAGTAAGCCAATGATCCTAATAGATTCACAGCTTTTGTTTTATCTAACACACACACACTACCAATCAGATAGCAGTTGGCTGGCTTTTAGTTACAATGTTTAGGATATGTTAAAAGCCTCTGTACCACATTGAGGTATCCAACCTTACAGAGGTCCATTCATACCAATACTCATGCATACATACTCGATAGGGTGACTCATACAATTATGGCCACCAAGTTTAACACTGACACGTCTTCCAAAGATCATTCACAAACTCACACTGAAGCATCCAAGGAGGGGTTAAAACAGTTCTTCAGGTACATCAGGCTCTGTGTATGATGCCCTGGCTTGAGGCGCATGTTGCCCGTGGATTTTCCAGATTTTACTATACTGGGCACAGTACACTGAATATACCTGCTGGCACCCATGATCCTCCCTAATCAGTCTGTGTCCTGGATGGCTGATGCCCCAGGAAGACACCTGACCATTCCCCACCCCCACCCCCACTCACCACCCCTCTACCCCACTGATCATAGGATCCTCAACTACTAAGACTGTCCTCTCACCCCTGGGTGCCTCTAGGTCATCACTCCCAGTTCCCCTGACTGACCCAGAGTCCCTCCGGTGGAGTCATGTACCTGAATCTTCTCCAGAGGTACAAAGCAATTTTCCATTGGGATGGTGTAGGGCTGACTGACCTCCTTGTGGCTGCCTCTGCCACCTTTTTCCCTCCCCTCTCCTTACCACCCTCCTCCACCCCCCTGGACAAGTGGGCCTCTGGGGGAGTGGGTGTGTGGCTGTGGGCTGTAGTTTAGCTGGTGCTGTAGGAGAGATATCTCTTCTCTCGAGTAGCCTAGATCAAATTGAAGGTGTCAAATTTAGAAGGGTTCAGTACAAATGGTTACCATCCTCATGTTTCTTCTGTAATTACTATCAGTCACCATTACACAAAAGCCGGTGAGATGCTTCCTGCAGCAAGAAAGGAAGAAAAAAATTGGTTTTATATCACTATTTTAGTACTCGGCATATCCCAAAGTGAATCTAGAGAATATGCTTTGAATTTTCCACTTCACTTACTAATATTAGGCTATTCAAGACAGAGAGAGAGAGAGATAGGGAGAAAGTAGAGAAAAGGTTAAGCACAGGGAGGTTAAGTGACTTGCTCAAGATCACACACTGAGTAAGAGGTGGAGGTGGGATTCAATGCAGGATCTTCTGGTTCAGTTTTACCTCTGATCACTAGGCCACACTGCCTCCCTCCCTGGTAAAACAAATGTTCACCATTACGTTTTTTTGCAAAATAGTCGGTGACATGAATGATCTGTCCAGGATCTGTCTGCCCATAATTTTAACTGCACACTTGTCTGTGTCTGCCTGTGAATGTTAAGATGGTCAAACATTGCCGCCTGGACAGTGGAATTTGTGTAACAAAAAAAATCAGACACAAACTGAATTTGTGTCCTAGTTTTTATGCAGATTGTACACATTGTGACTTTCTGTTGCAAATGAAGGTGTACTTTGAAATGTATAAATAAGCAATGACTATACTTACCTTTTTATTGATGGATATTTCCAGAAAAAGACCATTTGATTCAAAGGTTAGTTTTTATTGCCTTTTGTTTAAAATAGATTGTACTATTTATAATCTACTTAAGTTTGTCATGTCTATCAGTTTGCTTTTATGAGACCGTTCGGACCGCTGACAGACAGGCATACAACGCCACACGTAACAGGTGCACGTGGGCCATCCGTAAAGCCAAGGCAGACCACTACCAGGCCACCCTCAACTCCTCATGGGGGTGTGCCTGGAACTTCTGGGACAATATAAAAGAAATAAATGGGAAATCACACACCCCCAGTCCAGCTTACAGTTGATGGCTCCACCTTTACTGACCCTACTGACATTGCCAACTGTCTTAACTCCTGCTTTACAGATCTCAGCCCTGTCCTCCTAGTAACTTTCTCACCCTACCCTGACCCCACGGCCCCAGATCTTCAGTGCCCCAGGTTCTGACCCTGAAAGTATCAGTCCAGGAAGCCAGACCTCTCCTGCTTAAAGCACTAAACAGCAACAGTTCTAGCAGCGACTCCCTGGATCCAAAAATACTCCGGCTGGTCCTGGATGATGTCCTGGTCCCACTCACTGGCCTACTAAACCAGGCCCTCTGTCTGGGGCAATTACCCACAGTGTGGAAAACAGCTATAGTCATACCTGTTCACAAAGGGGGTGACAGGTCCACCCCCAGCAACTATCATCCAATCTCCATCCTCCGCCCCCCCTTCCAAAGCCTTAGAAAAAGTGGTGGCCACTCAACTCACCAAATATCTGGCAAAATACAACATTCTATGCCCGGAACAGCATGGCTTCCATACTGGTCACAGCACAAATACAGCATTAATGGAGTTCTCCAACTTTCTGCACTCCTCCCTGCACTCTGGCTCCCTAGCTGGAGCTGTGTTCATTGACCTCTCTAAGGCCTTTGACACTGTCTCCCACCCCTCCTACTAAATCCCTTTACCATAGAGGTTTTCTGCAGGTCCTTGCCTGGTGCACAAGTTACCTATCAGCCCGCTCCCAGCGAGTCAGAAACAATGGGACACTCTCGAAACCCGTCCCTTCCACTCAGGGGTTCATCAGGGCTCTATCTTGGGCCCACTACTCTTTAGTCTCTACCTAAACACCCTGCCCAGTGCCTGTTCTGGCAATATTCTCCTGTCAGTCGTATGCCGTTATTTATGCCCACCTCCTCCAAGACTCCCTCAACACTCCTTCAATGGCCCAGAGAACTGGTTTAAGGACAGCAGACTAGTCATTAACCTCAAAAAACCAAGTCAATGCTCTTTGCCCACCACCAGAACAAAGCTAGCAAAAACCCTTCCAAATCTCCCAGCACTCTTCGAACGCTTGAACAAGTTTACTCTTACAAATACCTTGGGATCACCTTCGACTCAACCCTCACCTTTCATGCCCACATTACAGCCTTCGCATCCACTGCTAACTCCCATCTTGGCATCCTCTACCGTCACAAGGACTGCCTCCCACCTGATGCTCTCAGGCTTGCCATTACGTCCTCAGTAATGTCCCTTGTGGATTATGGCCTACCGGCCTATGGTGCTGCTGACTCCACGGCCCTCAACAAGATTCGACTCACCCTAAACAAGGCTTGCAGACTAGTGACCAATGTCCCCAGGCTCACCCACACTTGTCAGCTTTATGACTTGGCCAAACTCCTTAACCTCGATGAACGCCTGCACTACCAAACTTGCCTACTAACTAAGAAAATTCTGCTCAGGCTCCCCCCCCCCGGGGTTTCTGCCTCTGTCCAACTTACACCTGCCACAGTCTCTACCTGAACCGCTGGCAAGGTTACCCTACTAGTACCCAGAACTAGGACCACCCGGGCACATAGGTCATTCAGCTACAGAGCCCCATCCTGGTTCAACTCGCTCCTCGCAGCCATCTCCAACACTACCAAAATTGCCCCCTTCAAAACTGCCCTTCAGAACCTATTGTTCAACACCCGCTACTGCACCTGTCTCTAACAGATGCTCTGTTACTCTCAAGATACTACTGATGTAGCCCTCTGGGCTGAACTCCCCACCTCACCCCCCCCACTCCCCCATGGCCTCTCTTCCCACTGCCAGTACCTGCTGATACTAAATCTGTCATTCTGAAACATTTCTAATTATTCATTGTGCTCAAGCAACTATGTAAAACTATGTTATTCTGTATGATTGTATTCTGTAAGTATGTGACTCTGTATGTCCTCTCTGTGACGAGGTACCTTTGTAAACAAGCCTCTGGCTCCAAGGTTGTAAATCTGATTGTATAATAAATAAATAAAATAAAATACTGCACCTAATCTGCTAAAATTAAAAACACCCAACCCTATCAATATGGTTAATTTTTGTTTAAACTACTTTGGTCCCAGAAAAGTTAAATCCACACTTTCCGTTCCTGAGGAGAAGCTTTGACGTAAGTTTGTGAAATCATAGCTGGAAACCATTATAACACAACCATGAGTTATGTAACCCATGCTTACCTTAATATTTTGCTTTTAAACTCCAACAAGCATAAAGAAGCTTGTAAGTGCCTGTTGTCAACAGGCGTATTCTGTTCTGCATTCAGTCAAATTTAAGGTTACATGCAGTCTACATGATTTGGCTACATGATGTCATTGAGGATGTCAGTGATAGGGCTTTTAGGTCCTGGCATGGGGTTACTTACCTACATAAGCCTGGGCTCAATCCACAATGTGGAACAGTCTTTGTTTCTCGGTTTATATAGCATGAGAGAAATTGTTAGATGTTATTGCTGATGTCAGTGATAAGAGTTTCAGCAAGGTCTGAAGCAGACTTTCCAATCATTAAACTGTTACTTTGTTGCATTGAACTTAATTAATTCTGGCTGACATTTCAAGTTGGTAAAAAGTTCATTACCAACCTCCAATGCGGCTGTTTTTTTTTTGGGGGGGGGCTATACTGAATGCAGGACGCAATTCTCATCGCATAGGTTTCTTGTCAAACAACCTTCTGTTTCACCACATGGAATGATAGCACACAGTGGTAGAGCACCAAGACAGTAGTTGAAGGGGGCATGGGTTTTGATACCCAGTGAAGAATATTTTTTTCCATCTCCCTACAATTTATGTAGCTGTGGTAGGGATCCTACCCAAGTTAAAATATTGTAATTAGGTTTAAAGCAGCACTGATGTGACAAAGCTTCCCTCATGGTGCTGAAATAGGGTTATTCTAAGCACTGAGTAATCCCTAGAAGTAAAATAAATATTATACCTTTCTTTGCTCTGTATAAGTCTGTGCTTCCCATTCTGTCCTTTGGTCTTTGCCTGTGCCCTGTTGGTTGGCCATTGTCAAAGTGTTTTTCTTGTATCTAGTTTTCTATTTTCTTCTCTGTTCTGTGACCCCCCCCAAAAAAAAAAAAAGAATGTAACAGATATACAGATATGACAGCCTTATCAGAAAGTCCTAAAACCAGACTGTAGGAAAGAAGTATGTTTTCTTTTAAATTATATGCTCCTTTGGAGAGATAAAAAATAGTTTTGGGACAATTAGTATTATGCTTCTCTGCCTGCTGTACAGCAGCAACAGGTAGTAATGAGCCAGCCCCATTTTGGTAACTAGGAAAGACATGCTGTGCCAAGGCTTATTTCCAGATGTGAGCCAGGGAGGGAAGAGATGGAGTACAGACAGAGAGCAAGTCACAAACATCCTAATTAGGAGGCAGTATAGCACAGTGGTTTAAGGCTCTGAGCTGCAAATCTGAGACCTGGGCTTGAATCCCACAGCCCCCACTTGCATACTGTGATGACTCCTGAGCAAGTCACTTAACTCCTTTTGCTCCCAGGGCGCACCTGTAAACAAGCTTTCAGCTTAGTGTGTGTCTCCTGGTTAAAAAAAAAACCAAAAACATCCAAAGTGCAGGTTACAAAATGCATAAAAGAATAAAGTACTGTAAATAACCAAAATGACTCCATACAGGAAGTTCTTCCTGTACAAGCAGGACAGTAACCCCTTTATGACCTCACAGCCATAGCCCCTTTGTATAAAAATAGGAGATTTGAGGCCCATCCCTTTTTTTTTAACTTATTTTTTGCTCCTTATCCTATTCCCCCAACCAGTCCACTCTCTCAGAGCCCCAAGCACCCACACTCCGCTGCTGCTAGGGACGATGTGTATGCTCCTAGAGTACACCACTCTAATTCACTCTAGAGACCCGGTTAACCCCTGGGTAGAAAGGAGAGCACGCCTCTTACCTCCCCGATCTTGGGAGAGTGGTGTATAGCGGAGTCTGCCCTCGGGACTTGTCGCGGGACATGCGGTGCGTGGCTCATTGCCCAGACCAGCTGCGAGTGCCATTTTCCGTTGTTCTGTGCCCTACCCACTGATGTCAGCACTTGAAGAGGGCCAATGGGACAGGATGCACCAACATGCAACTCTGCCGGGCCCTCGGCTGGCGTCAGCCCCTCCTACCATTGCTGCCTGACTGCACTGCCAATACCCAGGTTCACCTGGGAGATGGCAGTAAAACAGCCGGACAAGCGTGCAACCCTCCCCAGAGAAGGAGAGCCACGTTGGGTGCTCAGTCCCTCTCTCTCCCCTGCCGACCCCGCCAATTCAAGTCCTTCATCGAACCCAGGTCACCGGTGCGGTGCGAGGTGTGGCATCCAGCGCTCAACCTCAGCGCCACTGGGCGGCTGTAGCCATCCTTTTAAAGGAACTGTAGGGAAGCAGCCATGGCTTCCTGCCACCAGCTCAAAGTCCAAACTCCCAGGAGGAATTCAACTCCCAGCTCTGGTAAGGAAAAATAAAAGTCAAGTTTTTGCGCATGGTAGGGCCCAACAAACAAGAAACTTTAGCACATTTGATATTTGTAACTTAAAATAGACAGGGGAGATTTAGGTACCATAGGTAAATGCATTTTATTCACATTGTTCGTAAAAGGTAATTGTCCGGTAGGCCCCCAGGCCCCCCCCCACTAAAAGAAGACACACACAGATTTTGGAAGAAATGGCTGTAGTCATGCATTTATTTATATAACAAGCTGAATATTAATATTTAACTTTGCTGTTAATTAGTTATTTATTAACTCTTATATTCGTCTCTCTAATATTAATATTCTTATTATGCTTGAGCAGCGTGCATGGCTGGGAGGCGCCATGCCTCCAGCCCCAACACTGCCCATCTATGTGGAATCCCCACAGTGTGCCAGGGGTATCAACCCATGGTTGTGGGATAGCTGTTAGGGCCAAGGTCATGATGGCCACCCCGTCTGGCGCCACTGACCTCCCGTATGCACTGCTGAGGTTGGACAAGACCCCCCACATGCAGGTACAGGTCTTTTGGTCTACCGTACTCATGCCGACCAAGGGTAACGAGACCTTGGAGAACTGGCCTTGTCCCTTGTTCCTGCTACGTTCATCATGAGCTTCTCCCAAGCCGCCAGCTGGCGTGACAGTTGCAATACTTTTCCACTCTTAGCAATATGTACTAACGTGATACATGCACTACTGCTATAACACCATCAGCCTAATTTGATTTCAGCTGTCATTCACTCCTCAGTCTGCCTAGACACCACCCCTACCCTAATAGGTAATTTATTTATTATATTTATACATATATATATATATATTTATTATGGTAGCAGGTAGTGCTACCATGAGTTAGGAGTTGAGAGCCATTTCTATGTTAAACCCCAAAGTTTGCACCTTAATAACTTAGCAACCGCTTGACGGATTTACCTGAAATTTGGAATACGTGATCAAGAACCATAGGCCTTGGGATCTGCCAAGTTTTGTACCGGTCGGATGTCGGCTGTGTAGGTTATTAAGCGTGATCTGCGCATGCATTACGCTTTTCTGGAATTCTGCTGTTGCGCCTACGGGTCGCGACGGTTTGTGTGACCTGCCTGAAATCTTCAGGGAATGTGCGGCGGGGTCCCGATGTGCCTTTTGAAGATTTCGTGAAAAATATTAAGCGGTTCAAAAGTTATTCAAAAACAATTTCCCATTATAAGTCAATGGGAAAGTTAAAAGTGCAACAGTGTTCAAATGCACTTTTTACTGTTGCAATGGCCCTGTTACTGTCGCAAATCCACCATCTTGTTTTCAGTCAGTGATCAGAAAATGCTTGGCATTTAAAATTGAGACCCTCTAGCAACCTAATTCTTTTTGTATTCACCTAGTCGGGCCCTGAGGATGCTAGCCATGTCTTTATTTTGGGTAAAACACCCCAGAAATATGTTTTTCAGATTTCTGGAAAAAGTACTTTCGCAAAGTACTTTCGTGCTCACGAAAGTGTCGCAAATTTTTGTGAAAGCTTTCGCAAATTGCGACAGTAGTTTTCTAGTCTGTAGGAAAATGACAGCAATTCTTTGGTACTGCACTGCGAAAGAACGGTGGGGAGTCTTGGGCTGAAATTTGGAGGGAACGCAGCTGCCATCTCACAGATGTGCCTTTCAGTCTTGTGTTGAAAAAATATTACATGGCAGCAGAGTTACGGCACTCCAAAGTAGACAGTCTTTCCCATAGGATAACATTACGGCGCCCGATGCATTACAGGAATCCTTTGGCACCCTGCTGCAAAATAACAGTTTGGTCTTTTTTCCTGAAATTTGGAGGGAAGACAGCCAACAGCCCACAGATGTGCATTACAGTGGTTTGGTGAAAAAATATTACAGGGAGGCAAAGTTATAAAGCTCCGAACTTCTCTTTTTTTCGCATAGGATAACATTACGGCGTTCGCCGCGCCTTTCAGGGCCCGTATCTCGGAAACGGTGCGAGATATGGACTTTTCCCTAATGGGGGCTAAGTACAAAACTAGCTAGGACAGTCGTAAATCATATGACTTTTAAATTTTTTTTCTATGTCGTACGGTTCTTGAGATATAACCTATTTAGTATTCCATGTCCTCATTTTCTGCTCCGATACCCATTATTATGCATACATTCTTTGTACTCACTGTCTTTCTCCATGCAGCTTTTGGGGAAAACCAGCCTGTGCGCTTACATTACTGTTACTGTTGCCCTTTCTGCGTGCGGTTCCGTACCCGTTTCACTTACTGTTCACATCTACCCACCATGTGCGTTATCCTTTGCGTTTTCATTTGCGCTTGTGTTTCCATTATTTTTTGCCATTTGTGTCTACAGTACTGTTTCTGTTTCACTTTGCGTCACCATGCCCATTGACATATCCGTTTGCGAGCACCATGTTACTATGTGATAAGACATCAGGTGGAGGACCGTTCCCGTCTACGCCACCGTGTGCGTTACCCTTTCTGTTCTCATTCGCGCTTGCATTACCATGTGTGGCACTGTTAGTGCTTCTGTTTGCGTTGCTGTTCCTGTTAATATGTCACAAGACATCACGTGGCGGGAGCGAGGGGCCCGATCGCTGCATTACATTCACTATTTCTCATTATCATTCTCAAAAAGAAGGGAAATTAAAGGCAAAAAACTCCATTTAATGCATCAGTTAGGGTTGTTCCACAGTGACAAAAGTGAGGAAATTTGGTGTTAGGGTTGAAAACCCCTTGGACCCCCAGCCCACCCCCAACTGGCATTGGGGTGCTCATTGGAGTGTTGGTCCTAACTCTCACCCATTCTCTATACTTCTGCTGCTTTACACATGTGATGGGGTGAGAGTTAGGGGCCCAGCAAATAGGCACACAGTACCAGTTGAAGAGGTAACTGAGAAGGGTTTTCAACCTAACTCACTGTCGCTGTGGAGATACTGCTCAATAATGGAGTTTTAGCCTCTACTATATATATATACACACACACACCGCATATATGTGTATGTGTATATATATTATAGTAAACAGTAGTGATACCATAGTTAGGATTGAGTAGCACTTTTAAGGTTAAAGGGTCACATTTGCACCTTAATAACTTTGCCACCATTCAACAGATTTGCCTGAAATTTGGAATGCTTTCGATTGGGCATGGTACATCTTGGGATCTGCCAACTTTTGTACTGGTCAGATATCAGACTGCGGAGTTATTAGCGACAACCAAAGCGAGATTATGTTTTTGTGAATTCTTTGCTCTCGCCTACAGGTCGACGGTTTAGCGACTGGTTTGAAAACTTCAGGGAACTTGTGGCGGGGTCCCCGATGTGCCTTTTGAAGATTTTGTGAAAATATTGAGCGGTTCAAAGTTAGTTCAAAACAAGTTGCCATTATAAGTCAGTAGGGAAAGTTAAAAGTTTGAAAGTGTCGCAAATGCACTTTTAGTGTGAAATGGCCTAGTAGTGTATCCAAATCCGCCATTTTGTTTTCAGTTAGTGATCAGAAAATGCTTGGCATTTAAAATTGGGACCATCTAGGGACACAATTCTTTCTGTGTTCACCTAGTCGGACCCTGAGGATGCTAGCCATGTCTTTATTTTGGGGTAAAACACCCCAGAAATATGTTTTCAGATTTCTGAAACAGTAGTGTCACAAAGTAAGTAGTGCACCTGCAACACTTTGCAAATTTTCCACAAAAGCATTGCAAAGTGCGACACTGCTTTTCCAGACTATGGCCAAAATGACAGGAGTTCTTTGCCACCCTGCTGCAAAAGAACCTTTTGGTCTTTTGGGCTGAAATTTGGAGGGAATGCAGCCAACATCTCACAGATGTGCCTTTTGGTTGTTTGGTGAAACAATATTGCACGGCTGCCAAGTTACAGTACTCTGAAGTTGACGTTTTTTCACATAGACTAACATGGTGGTGTCCAACGTGCCTTTTGGGGCTTGTATCTCAGAAACGGTGCGAGATATGAAATTTTAGTCGTGACCATCGTAGCCTATAGCTACAGCGTTCAGCGCTGTGTGGGAAAATCATGAATCATGTGAATTTTTTCTACATCTTACGAGTTACTGAGATATAAGCAATTTAGTATTCCAAAACCTCATTTTCGGCTCCGAGGCCCATTATTATACATACATTCTTTTACACACTGTGTTTCTCTATGCAGCTGTTGGGAAACAGGGTATGTGCTTCTATTAATGTTACAGTTACTGTTTCCACTTGTGTTTACATTCCCATTTGCGTTACGTTCCTGTCTATGCCACTGTATGCGTTTCCCTTTGCATTCTCGTTTGCGCTTGTGTTTGCGTTACTGTTACCATTTGCGTTTCCACTACTGTTTGTGTTTGCGTTTCAGTTTGCGTCACTGTGCATTGCCAGTTGCATTCGGCAGCCCTTTCATTTGCATTTTCATTTTCTTTCATTTTGCTTCTTCCGTTGCTGTAACTGTCACCATTTGCATTTCCTATTGCGTTACTGTCCCGTCGCATTATGGTTTCGGTTTCCATATGTGCTTGCATTTCCTTTTGCTTTTCTGTTTCTTTTGGTGTTATTGTTGCTGTTACCATTACCATTTACAATTGCAGTAATGTGACCGTGCGCATTATGGTTTGCATTTACATACAGCGTTTGCGTTCGATGTTTTATGTTTCTGTTTCCTTTGGCGTTATTGTTCATATTAACTTTACCATTTGCATTTATAATTGCGGTACCATGCTTGTGCGTGTTCGGTTCGCATTAACGATGCATGATTCCCTTCGCATTTTGTTTCTATTACCTTTGGTGTTCTTGCTGCTGTAACATTTAACATTTGCATTTACATTACGGTGCCCGTCACTGTGTGCATTATGAGTTGCATTTTCGTACATGCTTGCATGTCCGTTTACGTCACTGTTTGCTTCAGCATCACTTTACGCTTGCATTTCTATTAATGTTTGCTTTATCATTTATGTTTGCTTTACCATGTGCTTCACCATTGCTGCTTGTGTTTGCTTTGCAGTTCCTTGGCCCCCAGCTCCTGCCACCGCATTCCAATTCACTATTTATCGTCCTCATTCTCAAAGAAGGGAAATAGAGGCAATAAACTCCGTGTAATGCATCAGTTAGGGGTTGTTCCACAGCGACAGAAGCAAGGAATTCCGATTATTAGGGTTAAGCCCCTTGGACCCCCAACCCACCCCCAACCGGCATTGGGAGGGCATGTGGGAGTCGTCGGTCTAACTCTCACCCCATTCTCCTATACCTCTGCTTCTTTACACATGTGATGGGGTGAGACTTAGTGCCGATGACCCCAACGCGCTACCCGATGCTGCTGAGGGGGCTGCAGGGGCTTTCAACCATAACACCAAATTTCTCACTTTTGTCGCTGTGGAACAACCCTCACTGATGCATTAAACTGAGTTTTTGTCTCTAATATATATATATATATATATATATATATATATATGTGTATATATATATATTTTTTGTTTGTTTGTATGTTTTATTTATTTAATAATAATATATTTTTTTTGCACCTGGTGCTTGACTCATAACTTCCCTTTTGGAGAAGGTGAAAAACCGGAATGCCCTCCTAGGGAACAACCAGGAAAAGTCCTCCCCAACCCCTACTGCAGTCACCCCAAATAGGTCAAAATGGGGCCCTGTCTTCCTGCCCTATTCTCCCCAACTGAGGGGCTGGGAGGTGGGTGTTCTGCTTGTCAGAGGAAAGAGGGCTGACCAGAGCTGACCAGCTAGATACTCCTCCTTCTCCTTCTCCCTGCTGACCCCCCACTCTTAGGGCATGGTGATACCTTGCCTCTGGGGTGCATCCAGGGCCTGCTGTCCACTCCCGGAAACAGGTATCCTATTACTTGTTTTGCCAAGGGGGGAGGGGCCTCCCGGACAATTGGCCGGCTGCTGCAATGCTTGGGCAGCCTCGTTCATTGCCCGGTAGGCCCCCAGGTTCCCCCCTTCACCAAAAGAAGAGACACACACACACACACACACTGATCTTGGAAAAAATGGCCACAGCCATGCATTTATTTATGTAACAAATTGAATATTAATATTTAACTTTGCTGTTAATTAGTTCTTTATTAACTCTTATATTTCATCTCTCCTAATATTGATATTCTTGTTTTCCTTGAACAGCGTGTGCTGCCGGGAGGAAGCACCATATCTCCAACCCCTGCACGCCCATCTGTGGGAATCCCCTATGGGCATGTGCAGGTATCAACCCAGTGGTTGTGGGTAGCTCATAAGCGCCAAGGTCCTGATGGCTGTCCCCCATCCGGTGCTGCCGACCTTGCAGTATGCACTGCTGAGGTTGGACTGAGACCCCCATGCAGGTACAGGTCTCTTGGTCTACCATCTTCATGCCGACCAAGGATAATGAGACCTTTGGGAGAACTGGCCTCATCTCCTTGTTCCCCACTACCTTCAGTGATCGCTCCTCCTGACATTTCCTATCTAATAGATAAGCTGCAGATCCTAGTTAACCAACAGCCTACTCTTTCTACCCCTACCCCTAGAATTGCCTTATGACTGTCCCATGTATTCTTGAATTCCACCAGTTTTGACTCCACAACCTCCTCAGGAAGGCTGTTCCATGCATCCACAACCCTCTCTGTGAAAAAATACTTCTTACATTACCTCTGAGCCGCCCCCCCAATCTACAAATTGTGCCCTTGTTCTTGCACGCCTTTTTCTGAAAGATGCTACCCTCTTGGACTTTGTTGATTCCCTTGAAGTACTTGAAAGTTTCTATCATGTCCCCCTCTCTCTCCTTTCCTCGAGGATATACATATTAAGCTCCTTAAGTCTCTATTCATATGTCTTCTGGTGCAGACCCTGCACCATTTTAGTTGCCCTCCTCTGGACTGCCTCCATCCTATGTCTTTGAGGAGATTGGGTCTCCAGAACTGCATGCAGTACTCCAGATGGGGTCTCACCAGCTGTCTGTACAGAGGGATAACAACTTCCTGTGTTCTACTGGTGATGCCTCTCCCTATGCATCCCAATATCCCCTCAGCCCTCCTTACTGCCCTCTCACATTGCTTGCCCACCTTTAGGTCATCTGATATGACTAGCCCCAGGTCCTTTTCCATTTTTGTTGTTGTTAGTATCTCACCCCCCATTGTGTACTCTTTCCTGGGTTTTTGTTTCCCAGGTGCATTACTCTGCACTTCTTAGCACTGAATCTAAGCTGCCATACATTTGACCATTCCTCCAACCTTGCCAAGTCCCTTCTCATCCTTTCCACCCCACCTTGTGTATCAACTCTGTTGCAGATCTTTGTGTCGTCTGCAAAGAGACATACTTTTCTTTCCAGTCCCTCTGTAATGTCACTTATAAAGACATTGAAGAGGACCGGTCCTAGTACTGAACCCTGTGGTACCCACTAGTAACCCCTCTTTCTTCAGAGTGGACTCCGTTACTATTACCCTCTGTGTCCTGTTCTCCAGCCAATTCTTTACCCAGGCTACCATCTTGGGACCCACTCCCAGGCTGGCTAACTTGTATATTAATCTTTGTGTGGACTGTATCAAATGCCTTGCTTAAAGTCTAGGTAGGCCATGTCCACAGCCCCTCCCTGATCTACTACTTTGGTCACCCAGTCAAAGAAATTTATTAGATTTGTCTGACATTACCTTCCCACTGTGAATCCATGCTGCCTTGGGTCCTGTGCCCCTATGGCCTCTAGGTACTCAACAATTCTTTCCTTCAGAAGTGATTCCATCATTTTCCTATCACTAAGGTTAAACTAACAGGTCTGTAGTTTCCTGCTTCTGACCTGCTCCACTTTTGTGAACTGGAATAACATTTGCCCTCCTCCAGTCCCTCAGGTACCACCCTATCCTCCCATGATTTGTTAAAGAGGGTAGTCAGTGGTGTCATTAGTTCTACCCTTAGTTCTTTTAGAATTCTGAATGAAACCCATCAGGCCCTATTGCTTTGACCACCTTCAGTTTTAAGAGTTCTTTCAGAACCCTTTCTTCTGTGAATGGGCTGGTATCAACCCCCGTATCCGGAGTGTTTCTATTGTTTGGTTTAGGTACCTCCCCCTCTTCATTTGTGAATACTGAGCAAAAACATTTGTTTTGTATCTCTGCCTTTCCACAGTCACCCTTTGCCCACCCCCCTCCCCTTTATTAAGCCTCACTATCTCTCCCTTGGTCTTCCTTCCTCCTGATGTACCTATAAAAGGTTTTAGCCCCTTCTTAACTGAGTTGGCTATCTTTTCCTCGGTTTGGGCCTTTGCTGTTCTGATGGCCTTCCCTGCTTCCTTTTGCTTTAACTGATACAGTTCTCTGTCCTGCTCCTTCTGTGATTTCTTGTACTTCCTGAATGCTTTCTTTTTCTCTCCAACCTTCCCTGCCACCTCCTTTGAGAACCATAGTGGTTTCTTACATCATTTTGTTTTGTTTATTTGCTTCACACAAAGGCTTGTTGCCTCTGTGATGGCAGTTTTGATTATTCCCCATTGTTCTTCCACCCCTCTTTCCTGCCCATTTGCTAGTGCATTCCTTAGGCACTCACCCATTTTGGCAAAGTCAGCCCTCTTAAAGTCCAGTACCTTTGCCTTTGTATGGCTTGACTCTACTGCTGTGTTTATCGTGAACCATACTGTTCGATGGTCGCTAGTTCCCAGATGGCTACCCACTTCTACATCTGTGATCCTCTCTCCATCTCCATTTGAGAGTACCAGGTCTAAGACTGCTCCCTCTCGAGTGGGTTCCAATACTAGTTGTCTAAGGCATGCCCCCTGTAGGATAATTTTGTTATGGGAACATTTTATCTCTGACTGCCAGCAAGGGCTAGGAGGCAGAGGACCGATCATCCTGTGCTCTTTGTCCCCCCCCCCACAGGGATCATGCAGCATGGCAGTGGGGCTAGGGATTTTCGTAGTTATGGAGATGACTGTGTTAGGCCCTAATTCCTGCCCCTGAGAATGCTGGCATCAAAGCAGGTTTACATACAAGTGAGCAAAGGAAAATGTTGTTTTTTTAAATGAAAAGTATAATCCATGGCTTAGCATGGGTGGGTGGAGGGAGGGTCACTGACCTGTGCAGTTTTTCAGAAAGAGCAGCCGTGCAGTACTTGTCATGCATTATCCCCTGCCTGTTACACCATGAACTCAGCTTTATCATACAGGAATAGATCTGTAATGCCATCATGTGATATAATCAGAATCTTTTCATCATTCAATAGATTGTTCATGTATGGCATGCAAATTAATATAAAGACTGCAGTCTTTAATAATTTATATCTATTTATAGTATGCAATACCATGACCTCAAATCAAGGAACTGATTTATATTCAGGGGTCAGTTTTAATAGGAATTTGTTACTATATGATAAATCAGTTTTAAACATCAGTACAACCAGGAAATGATGTTCTCCTGAAATACTGCATATTCCCCATTTACAGTATACATGGTATAGTTATGAATATGGGCTCAGTGCAGCAATGGCAATGCATAAGGAGGGATGTTCAAGCCCCTGTGTATGGAGGGGTGGCAGGCTCCTGCATGGGAGGTGCAGACGTGTAGGCCCCTGTGGGAAGGGTGGTTGATGGCTCATATGGGAGGATGGAAGGGGCTGCAGGCCTCTGTGTGGGAGTCAGTGCAGGCCTTGGCATGGGAAGGGGATTCAGGCCACAGTGGGGCTGGTGCAGGCCCCTGACTAGGGAGGGGAGCTACTATAATGACACATTGCCATTATATATTTTTTCTCTAGTTCTGTGGACAGAACTACCTGCTATAACTGTGTGGCAGCTGTGCAAACAACTAAAAAGAGACGACTAGAATGGCAATGTCTCTCAGTGTTACGCAGCATGAGTACATGAAGAGTACTGCAAATACTGGGGATGTTAAACCCGAAGTGGTTTTGTAGACATCCACATGTTTTAGGTGGCGTACTGAATTTCAGTTTTTTAAAACATTATTTAAAAAAAAAATAAATAAAACAATGCTAGTATCAGTTTGTCCCAGAAGGCAAACCAGTTTTTCCACTTGAAAACATTTCTTACATTCTGGACAGGGATGTACAGCTGCAGTCCTGGGCAGGTGCAATCAAAATGCTGCATCCACTACTTTTTAGTCCCATATTCTGGTCAATTTGATATCCACCCCCATCCGCATCAATAGTATGCCTTGCACACCAACACACAGCATACAAGTCCACCATTCATGATGCTCCAATGCAGTGTCTGACAAAAAGCTTCATCACACACACACACACACACTTCCCTATCCCCAGTTACACAGAAGACTGCAATCCCAATCCTCCAAATCCTAGTACAACCACAAATGATGTTCCACTCAGTATCATCCCTTCCAGCTCCTAGCAATACAGCCTTAGCACTCTCGATCCTAGTATGAGACCTCTCTTCCAGTGCCTAAATGGCAGCCTTACAGGCTCTCTGCCCCAAGTCTCATCCAGGCCCCCTACCAGCTGCAAAATTTCACCCTGACTCAACGGGCTGGCAGGGGGGGGAGGACTGAACTTCCCCAGTGGATGCTGTCCTCCTCGGGAGAAGAACTGATGCAGCTACCACTATGGGACTGCCACTTGGGTGACCACAGGTGATTGTGCAGACAGGAGCTTACAGAAAGGATGGGATGAAGTTGACTGACTTGGATAGAGTGCTGACTTGCCTTGCTTGTGAATGTCCACTATAAGCCATCCCCTGGCATCTCTGAGGGAAACAGAGGCAAAAATTTCTTACAGCAAAGCAGGATGAGGCACAATCGGTACTGTGGGGTCCCAACACGCAGACTGTCCACCTACATCCCAGGACTGTGTCATTGAAGGAAGGGAGCCTGAGCATGGGGCAGCTCCCAACCACCCCACCCTGGAGGAGGAAGTCTGAGGTAAGAGGAGGTAAGGAAAGAGGCAGAGAAGGAGTGGGTGGGGCTAGGAAGTTGCCAAGGTAGGTGCGGATGGGGCAGCTCTGGGCTGAAAACAGCAAAAAAAAAAAAAATCTCCATCCTGACTTTCCATGCCCCCCATGAAGGACATCCCACGCCTCCTCCCAGTAGCCAAACAACACCATGATGTTAACCCACACACCCAACTACAACTGTGGGCCTCCCTTTCCAGCTGCCAACAACCTGTTTGGTCTTTCAGCCACCCCCCCCCAAAGTGACATCCCAGACATAACTTCAAAGCCTCTGTTAGCATCCCAGGTGTCCTTCCAGCTTTCTAAGAGTATCCTGATTATCAACTGTCAATCCAAACACACATACCTGCCATCCTGGGCCACCATTCCAGCGTGACAGTGTCACAGTAGATGCCCTCCTCCTCCAGTGCCATGCTTCTGCTGTCTGAGTTTCCACAGGTGGGGATGAAAGCAGGTGTCACTCTGATGTAGACAGGGACAGTGCCTGATGCCAGCACATGCATGCACAGCACGAACATTGGCAGTGTCCCTGAGGCACTGGACAAAAATAGGTTACCACCTTTTAAGAACCCCAAAGTGTGACATTTCTTACTGAAAGACAGTATGTTCCTTGACCAATGCAACAGAACTCTTTTCTCTAAATAATCAGAACTAAGACTGTGTTGTGCCGGCTCAGTGGTGCTGAGGGCTGAGGCGCTGGACGTCTTACCTTGCACCACGCTGGCGACCCATATTCGGGAATGAGCACGGGCCACCGGGTGTTGGCAGGGTTGGAGAAGGATTGAGCATCTAAAGGACTGTTCTCCTTCTCTGGGGAGGGGGGACACTAGTGGTCGGTGCTCGACTAGCCCCCAGTGGAGACTGGGGGGCAGTGCACCGATCCTACAGAAGAGGGGTAGAGTTGGGGCAGGCCCGGGAGGCGCGTGCTGGCTGGGTGCGCACTTCTCCACTGGCGTCACTGCATGCGCCTCCCCGCAGGGGAGAAAAGTAGCAAAAAATTTCCCCAGGCAGCATGAAGGCTGCCCCGATGGTGCTACCACGATCGCACCCAAGTCAGCTCCTTCAGGAGTCCACTCTCCAGTTCTCCGCGGTAGTGGGGTACGTACCCGCCATGATGCAACCTGGGGAGGTTGGAGCAGAGAGGTATGAGTTCTGGCCATGCTCGGGGTGGCAGCCATGAAGGCAACACTGGATATGCGTGGGGGAACCAAAGGTACAACCCCCCCAGCTGAAAGGACACAGGAAAATAAATAAGGTAAAAAAAGAACTAAGATGGTGTTGTAGTGTTTTAGTTAGTTTAGTTTTTATTTTGCATAAAACCCTTTAGGCAGAGCCTATCTTCAAAGAAACAGAGTCAGGTACAACAAAAGACTACAATTACAGAGTACGCTCCAAGTGTACAATACAGTAAAATATAGAATAATGCATGGGAAGTGTGTATAATGAGGATATAAAACTGGTTAGCACTTTTCCTAACAAAAAACGGGGTGTAATTTGCTGTTATAACCAGCTGGTTATAATGGCAAACATGGATTGGGTTTCCTGCGGATCACGCATGCGTCTGTCACCTCTCTTCCTCAACTCCTCGCCGTTCCTCCTCGGGGCCATCTCTTACAGCTGCTAACTTCACCGCCCCTCCCAGTCGGCGGTACGTTAGTATTAAAAAAAAAAAAATGTCTGTAAACATTTACTTACATGTAACTTTTAAATACTGAAAAAAAAGAAAGCAAAAGTCAACCTTTTTAAATTTTCTTTCTGTTGCTTTGGACTGGGGACTGCATGTCTCTCCATTTATTTTACATACTGTACCTGCTGTGGCGAAAAAATGCTCCCCAGCAATTATATAAAATAAAGGCTGGTAGGTGTGTAAAACTTGACTTTTACACCACCTTGGTGTGAGATGCCTAATAAACCCCTTGAGCTTCACTCTGAGGGTTTATGTGGCATCCCATACCTCGTGTGTGTGTAAAATTCTCATTTAACCCCCTACCCAGCCATTATTCTCTATTTTATGCACACCAAGGGTGTTTTTAAACATTTTTAACATTTGCTAACACATTTAAAACATTTTCAACAGCGTCAGTAAACCCCGCCACTCCATCCCCATGAAAATCGGAAATAGTTCTAGTCAATGAGCAATACAGAACAGAATTTTATAAGTTGAAGTAAAGAGTTTTTAAAGGAAATTTGTTTTTATTCAGCAGGTACAGGTCTCTTTTAGGTACTTTTTTTTTCATTCAGCTGTGTTCATCCTTTGGGGTTGCGCCAGATGTGTAGCCTAAGTGAATGAGAGAAAATTATGTTATGAGTATGAATTTGTGGACTAACCAGTCTCGCGGAGGTACTTTGTGAAAAGCTGTGTGTCAGTTTTAGTTTTGTCAAGTGTACCTTTATTTTCTTGCTCCTCAAAGAATTTTTGACGCTCTGACTCATTAGCTGGTGGAAAGCGTAATGAAGTTTCCATTTTTTAGGGAGTTCTGATGAGAATTTTGTTAGAAAACTGTGCCCTGTTTATTTTCTTTTAGTTGACGAGATTTCTGACATTTGCGCTGGCAGTTTTCCTGTGACAGCACGAGTGACCTGCCAGTGCGAGGACAGAGCGTGGTACAGGTATTCAGCTGGCATGAAAGCTATTTTAAGAACTTTTGTAAAAGGTGGTTAACAAAACTCCATTATACATGGTCCATTATTCACACGTGTGTGTAGCAGAGTTTTTGAGGTTCTGCCAGTGGTTGATAATGGGCACTAACTAGTAAATATACTACATTTATACACCTTTAAACACAGCTAAGACAATGTTAAATCACATTGGCCCACATTTTCAAAAGAGATGAGCGGTGTATCTCTGGCGCAAACATAGATGAGCCGCTCATCTCAGAGGTTGCTCCAAACTCCCATATTCAAAGGAAGGAGATGAGCCACCAAATCGAGATGGGCTATGGTCCAAAGTTAATGGATGCAGCCCACGTTGAGGGGCATGCCCATGAATATCCAGCACAATGGGATATTCAGAAGAGATGAGCTGCCCAAGTGCAGGAGATAAGCAGTGCAAAGTTAGGCATGTAAAAACAAGCAACTCTGGCCACCCACAGGCAGGCTGCAGAAGTGCACAGCAGCACAGCAGCCTGCCATCCCCTGCAGCCCAGTGGCACCCCCCAGCCCCTGCCTCCGATGTCCATGTATTTGCGGAAAGAACCATTATCCCATAGTGTAGGGTACCCTCCACTCAGTACCCAGCACAATAAAGAAGAAAGATTCACCCCCCCGCGCTGAGCCGGCACAATAAAGACTAAGAAATCCTCCCATTCCATAGTGTAGGGTATCCTCCTCCCTACGTGACCCATATTCCAGCACACAAAACTGGTCACATCCCTGTTCCCACAGTGTGTTGCACCCCACCCGTCCCATTCTCCGGTGCGTGTGAACACCCTCATCCCTTAAATTACCATAGTGATGCACTTACCCTGTACCCTCATCTAGTGACAAAACCCCACCCCATACCGTGCGGTGAATATGGGCATCTCCTAACCTCTCGCCGATCCGCGATCCCATCGTGCCATAATGCAGGTTCACATATGTTTCCATATGGAGTCCTCACCCTGGTAGGCAGGAACCCTTCTCACGCCTTCTGCACACTCTGCAGCGGCGACTGGCTCAGCCCTCCATTCACCACCATGGTTAGTCACTGACTGAACAGCCCAGTTATGGAACTGTACAGAATACACGCTCAACCAATGAGCGCACATTCTGTTCAGGTTCGTAACTGGACTGTTCAGTCGGCAGCTGGCCATGGTGGTGAGCGGAGGGCTAAGCCAGTCGCCAGCATGGGTGGTGTGGGGGGGCGCAGTGGGGGGTTCCTGCCTACCGGGGGGGGCCACTATACTATGGAAACATATGCAAACCTGCATTACAGATGTACTGGGATCACAGATCGGTGAGGGGTTAGGGATGCCTATTTTGGGGGTGGGGTTTTGTCACACTGGGATCTGGGTACAGAAGTGGGGGTATTACTATGGTACTTTAGGGATGAGGGTGTTCACAATGCACTCAGGGAATGGGATGGGTGGGGGCACTATACTTTGGAAATACGGGGGGGCCCTTCACTGTTGTGGACATGGGGCACTGGTGTTGGTGGGGGGGGGCTGCAGACCCCATTCAGGATTGGGGGTGTTTGGCTGCTGGGGAGAGGGTTCGGGGCTGAGAAGGGGCAATATTTCCCCTCACCCTGCCCCATCTTCTCTTATAGCACTCGTTCCCAATTTTCTCAACAAATGCCTCCGGCTGCATCTACATTTCTCCCCCTCTCCTCTCATCCCTGTTCTTTGCCACCCCAGGGCACCTGACCGGAACCTCACCTGGTGGTCACATGCGTCCTGATGTGTTCTCCATTTTGCTATAACTGCCTTTGTTAACCACCTACATTTCTCCTCCTCCCCTACACCGCACTCTTCCTATACTTGATCTCTTTCAATAGCACTGTTGTACAAGAATTGTTTTACTGTTATCTCACTGTTGTTTCCTTGTTGTATGTTATTCCTGATGTGGGACCTTTGTAAAAGAGCCTTGCTCAAAGGTACTTGTAATCCTAGACCAAAATAAATAAATAAATAAATAAATAAAAGAAATAAACAGACATGTCAGTAATTGGGGTGGGGGCTGTCCGTCAGGGAAGGGAGGGGGTTACACTGGCCTGTCAGGCCCTACTGGCCTGTCATGGCCATTTGGGGCTGGGTAGGGGCTGGCCTGCCATCCTGCCGGGGCACAGCTATGCATATGGGCCCATAATGGGCGTGCAAATGGCCCATTTGCGCCTTGCATGCCAAATGGGTCCATTTGCATATCCCAGCTGAATACTGCCATTCGGGACACAGCGCATTTGGCGGTATTCAGACCATTCCTGGGATGCGCCGGGCACATTGGCTACCACCCTCCTTTGCACTGCCCACACAGGTTGGCATATTCAAACAGGATGCACGGTCTGCTGGGATTGCACATCTTGTTTGAATATACCAGTTTTTTTGCGCCGGTGCAAATATTTGGGTGGTGCAAGTAGATGCACTGTGCATCTGCCAATTTTTGAATATCCTGGCCATTGTTTCCAATCATTTTAAGGTATTTTAGTTACGGTATCATAGTTTTTTGCAACTTCTAGAGGAAAGTAAGAAAACATCTTTTTCTACTAAACGACCAGGAAACTTAGCATTTTGCACGTTTTTTTTTTTTTTTGGGCAGGACAAAGCTGCCCAAACCACGACTGTCCTGTCAAAATTAGGACAGGTGGTAACCCTAGACAAAAATGAGACAACTATCTATTATATGGCTGATGCATGATAAAGCTGGCTCCTCCCACAGCCCCCCCCCCACACACACACCATATTCCACAGACTATGGCACCCCCTGCAACCATGCACAAACTCTGAAGGAGCTTTAGGAAACTCAGACTGCCCCACTATGGGAGAAAAAACATGGAAATCAGAACAATGGGGTAAGCCAGAAAAGACAAGTAATGGGTTGGGGTGAAAGGGCAAAAGGGGACAAACTGAAGACCGACAAGGGCAGAACACAGATAACTAAAAAAGGCATCCCCAGTCCCCCATCACTCGTTCAGATCCACCTGTGCCGTGTTTTCTCTCTCCCAACTGCCTTCACCCCGTCCCATTCCATCAGCTGCCAAACCCTAACCTGCAGTATAACACAGTGAAAAAAACTGAGCAATTTGATTGGCTGTGAGAGAAGTACAGGAGTATAATTATGAAAGCATAATTACACTCCAGTGCTTCTTTCATAACAAAAGCTAACACAAGCAACAGCAGAAAATCCATACACTGCACTCTACTTCCAAACCTGACAGTAGCTGAAAATGGGAATGACTGAATACTTCGTCTATTCACAGTTAGCAGCTCCGGTCAGCAACTTAGCAAACCCTCCGCTATGGCGCCACTGCAGAAATAGCCGAGATCACGCCTGACAACGAAATCCAGCATCCGAAGAGCAGCATAACTGTGCAGAACTGTACTTTCACTGGTGATGTTGTCTTCCACTTTTATTGCCTCTGTTGCACAGTGTAAGGGCTCGGTTGTACTCTTCAGTAAGTCCCTACCTACTTGTAGTGGCTCCGTTGAGCTCCGTTTACAGGGACTATTTAAGCATAAATGACTTCTGCTTCTTTTCAGCTCTAAATTTGTTGTTTTCAACTTGTTTGTTGACCGGAATGACTAGTTTTTTTCTCACTGTATTATAAGTGCTATAAGACACTTCGGGGATGTGTAAATATGCTTTCATAATTGCACTTAGCTCTCGGGTGTAAATATGCTTTCATAATTGCACTTAGCTCTCGGGTGTTTAACGGCATGAGGCGCGTCCCTCGAGCCGTGCAATTATGAAAGCATATTTACACCCCTGGCATGTCTTATTGCATACTTAAGGGAGTCTACCCACCTAAGGAGGAAGCGATATTAACACAGGGTCTCCTCCCACCACCGTGGCCCCTGCGATCCTCCCCCCCCCCAGCGTGTGAGCCGGCTGACGTCGGGATGTCTAGTGACGCGACCGGTGCGGAAAGTATGGGGGTATCCCTGGTGATGGGATTGGCTGGCACTGGGCGGCCCAGGGCATGGAAATGAAGCAAGAGGTGGAGGTAGGGCGGAGTGCTGAGGGGTTTAAAAGTTCCCACCTGGCGCAGCCCCAGCCTCTTAGCTCCTTCTCCTCTGGGCCCGCCTAAAGAAATTTAGCCTGGTACAGTCCGTACGGCCTTTCCGACCGCAGCCTAGACAGTATCGCATGCCGCACCAGCCCCCAGCCTGCCCCTCGTGGCCCATGTCGGTTCCGCTTACAGTGCGCTTGCCAGTCCAACTTTTATCCTTCATGGATCAGGCGCCTCGAACCAGTTAGATTACCTGCGGGTTGCCACCTTCCCTTTTTTTTATTATATTTTGCTCCACCACAGATAACCCGCACCTCAGCCTAGTCACGGACCTCTGCCTCTACCTCCACATTAGACCACGACCCCTCAGATACCCCCTGGCTTGACCCCCAGGGTGGGGTGGGGTGCGATGCTGCTCCGGTACAGCGCCGCACCGGGTCTAGGTCTGAGGATTGGACCTGGAGGTTGATGAAGGCCAGGGCAGGCTTCATCTAGGGTCATCCATGGAAGAATTTTTTGTAGACTGCGAGTGGGGGGCCGGAACGTGCAATGACGTCCAGCGTCCATCCCACCCCAATGAGTTACTTATGAATGCCGGTTGCTGCAGAACCTCTGGCCTCCGCCAGGGGTCCGTTGAGCATCGGACATCTGCCCAGCCCTCCCCCGGAGGAGAGCAGTCCCTGGGATGCTCAATCCTTCTCCCCCGGCTGGCCTTCTGATGGCTCGGGTCCATTCTGGAACCCAGGTCGCTGGCATCGCAAATGGAATTCCAACCGATGTGCTGACAGGCCGGCCATCCTTTTGTTTTTTCCTCGATTTTATTTATTTATTTATTCAGAAATCGGATTACAACCTTTTACGGTACTGTTGTGGCAAAGGACAGGACGCCCGGGACATTGTTTCTACTGATCAAAGTCACGTGGTCGGCCATCAGACACGCACCTTATCACTGCAGACAGCGACCTCCCCCAGGCCTGTGCGGACCTAGTCACCTCTGACCACCTTTTACATTATGGCGGCTCCAGGAGCAGAATCCATGGTTGAAATGCTTAGGTTAAAACGCTGGCAAAAGCATATGAAACAGCATGGCTCCAGCAAATGCTGCGTGGGGGCTGTGGGAGGATGACAGGCCGAGGGCAACTGCTGGGGCCTCCAGGGGTAAGCGAGCGGCAGCATGCGCCCAGTAGGAAAGGAGGCTGGGGCAGGGGCCAATCGGGTTGACTGTCCTTCTTCTTCATTCCGGTCAGGGCAGAGCATGCCTATGCTGTGGCCAAGATGCCAATTGCGTCTGGAGCTGAAGGAAGTGGCACAGGCCTGCCCCCCGCTGCCCCTTACACCGCTGCTGCTGCTGTATCTCCTGCTGGCTCATCACACCAGGCAAACCCAGCTCCCCCAGCCAGCATTCCACCTTGTTTATCTAGGGTCTGCAGCTCCCCTGCCTCATGCGCCTTCCTGCAGCATCGGCCCTTCCAGCTGTGGAGAGAAAGAAGAGGAGCACAGAGGAACAGATGGAGAATCCCAGGAAGCTCTACAAGGGGCTAGATGCTATGGAACAGTTGGATGAGTATTCATACAAACATACGAAGAAGCCAGCAGAAGAAGGCCATTTAGTCTTTCAAGTCTGCTTGTGACAAGCGTCCACAGCTTGCTAATGTCCCTGCCCTCCCTCCCCACTCCTGCCATCCTCTCTACCCATGATCCTTACCTTCAATTTATTCATTAACAGAATGGTCATTTGGATGTGAGGAAGAGGAGAGGCATCAGTCGGTGACACATTTAGAAGCTTCTATGGCGAATGGGGCAGGCGATGAAGAAGAGGGAGATCAGGAAGACTATTTGCACCTGGACAGCCTGCCATGGAGCAAGAAGTTGTCAGGTCAGGTGGATAAGGTGTCAGAGAACATGGCAACTATTCAGAGCATATTTGCCAAGTGCTGGGGGTTGTGGCCACTTTGTACCACCCAGAGACCCGCACAGTATGCCCTGAGAGTGGAAGTGTGGGTTGAGGAGGCTAGGACACGGCAGGAGGAGGGCCTCCGACAGGAAGCTCTCCCACCTCAGCCCTTCCTGAAGGCACAATGCAAGTGAGCCAGCCAAAGCAGCCAGCCTGGGGGGCGAGACAACGGGCCAGGCAGTGCTCTGGTGGCGACGCAGGTGGTGGCGGGAGTGAGTGAGCCCCCTCCACTCACAGCCATGGCTGATGGGTCAAATCAGGACTTGGCTGCTATGCTGCAGCTCTTCAGGGTGGAAATCCAACAGCTAAAGGTGGGAACAATGTCCTGTGACCCAGGGTCCCTAATGGTGCATGCTCCACAGTCCTTGAAGGAGACGGTCAGGAAAAAAGAATATATTGACATTTTCTCCCTGCTCTACGGAGAGGAAGAGATAAAAGAGGCAGAGAAAGAAAAGGATGGCAAAAGGCTATAAAGGAAAGAAGGAGAGCAAATGAAGAAAGATATATTAACCTGGATAGCTTCATTTAATGTACTGTCTACAATTGTGCTAGAGAAAGAACCAGAGGAGGTGATGGGTTTAATCAAGTATCAGGATCACATTCGGAAAGCCTACTATTCCTTTGAGGGTGAAGCTTGGTGCAGATATGAGGAGAAATTCAGGAGAAGGATGGCTTCAGACCTGTCAGTTAGATGGGGTAGAATGCTAACATTCCTTTACTTTGAACAGATGTGCCCCTGGCACCCCTTTCTTGGGCAATGTACCAAAAGTGGGTTTCCTGTTATGGGGTCCACCGCAGGGGGGAACACAAGGGAGGATGGAGCGCAAAAGGCGAAAGGAGTTGTTGGAGGTATAATAAAGGGTTATGCCCATAGCAGAGCAGCTGCAAATATAAACATAAATGTCAAAGGTGTGGAGGTCCCACCCTGGGTTTAAATGGAGAAAG
The DNA here is from genome assembly GCA_016271365.2 of Neoceratodus forsteri. NCBI lineage: Eukaryota > Metazoa > Chordata > Ceratodontiformes > Ceratodontidae > Neoceratodus > Neoceratodus forsteri. The sequence continues at coordinate 1,225,648,347 of CM028131.1, read as the reverse complement.
AGGCGAGGGCAGCCTCGAGGCAGCACCAGTGTAAGCAACACTGGAAAATTCTCCTCACTAATTGAGTATGCGTCCCTCCTCCCTTTGTTAAGACGGTACCAAAACAAGGTGATGGCTGTGGAATTGCTGAACAGCTTCAAGAATGGTTTCAATATCCCCTATCAGGGCCCTCGGGTCACCCGAGAAGCGGGCAACCTGAGATCAGCCGCAGACCGGCCAAGGATGCTGGATGACAAAATCCAGAAAGCGGTGGGGCTGGGGTGGATAGTGGGTCTGTTTCCCACGTCCGCCCCTGGCCAGCCTGCGAGTATCTCCCCTGGGGCCACTACCAAAGAAAGCCCCAGGAGAGTTCTGCCTCATCCACCACCTTTCCTTCCCAAGGGGGGATTCCGTCAATGATCAAATAGACCCTGAACTCACCTTCGTGTCCTACACGTCCTTTGATGTGGCGGTGCGATGGGTACAGAGGTGTGGCCCTGGCTTTAATGGCCAAGCAGATATTTAATCTGCATTTCGCCTCATCCTGTTCACCGGACAATTTCTGCCTGTTGGGCATGAAGGTGTGGGGGCAGTACTTTGTAGATTGGTGCATGCCGATGGGCTGCTCCATCTCATGTTCCATTTTGAGAAGTTCAGCACGTTCCTGAACTGGGTGGTCCATATGGCCACATGGGTGGAGTCCATCAACCATTACTTAGACAATTTCCTTTTCATTGGACCCAGAGAGCTGGATGTGCAACAGTGCGCTCTCCGGCTTCCAGGGCATCGCACAGGAATTTGGGTCCCACTTGCTGTGGATAAAACAGAGGGCCCATGCACCAGACTCACATTCTTGGGCATTGAGCTTGATTCTGTGGTTGGGGTTTCCAGGCTGCTGCAAGAGAAGGCACAAAAGTTGACCGGGCTGGTAGGAATGGTAATGGATGCCAAGAAAGTCACCTTGCAGCAGCTGCAGGAACTGCATGGACACCTAAATTTTGCATGCAAGGTCATCCCATGAGGCGCCCTTTCTGCAGGCGACCTGCCTGGGCCATGGCTGGGGTCCGCTCACCATACCATTTCATCCGGGTGCACAAGGCATAAAGGCTGACTTGGGACCTGGTTGGAATTCTTGAAATCATTCAATGGAGTGGCACTGTGGCAGGCACCAGCCACCACCAGTCGGAAGCTGAAGTTCTTTATGGATGCATCCGGTGGTATGGGTTTTAGTATTTACTGCCGAGGTGAATGGTGCACAGCAGCATGGCTGCAAGCATGCACGACAATGGGCTGATCAAGCATTTAACGTTCCTGGAATTCTTCCCCACTGTGGTCACCTTAGAGGTTTGGGGCAAAAAACTGTCCAAGAGGCTGGTAGTCTTCTGGTCTGAAAATTTAGGGGCTGTAAAGGTTATTAACAGGCAGTCTGCGAACTGCGAAAAAGTGTGCAGTTTATCACGGAAATCTGTGTTATCATGTTTGAAGCCGAATGTCACATTTAGGGCAAAGCATGTACCAGGTGTAGACAACAAAATTGCTGACGCACTTTCTTGTTTCCAGTGGCACAGGTTCCAGACACTTGCTCCCAAGGCCAAGGAAGACTTACTGGCCCTCCCACCTGGTTGTGGAATGACAACTAGGTGGGATCTGAAGTAATATCAGTTGGTAGCTCCAGAAACCTGGAGCACCTACAGCCGTGGGGTTATCCAAGTATTTGGATTTCAGGCCAAGGGAATTCATGACCCATGGTCCAGGTCACTGGCGCCATTCTGGGGTTTCTATCGGTGTTCATGGGAAACAGGGTACCCAGATCTTCAGCTGGTCAATGCAAGCTGGGGTTTCATTTTTAGGCAAACTGCTAGGGTACAATGATGTGACATAGCAGTTCACCGTGCAAAAGTTCATGGAGGGTTGGGCGCGGCAAGCCCCGCCGTGCATGGACAGCAGGAAGTCCATTTCAATAGTGACTACGTGTGCAGGCTTTTCCAGGCGGCATTCTGTCTGGCCTTCATTGGGGCCTTCCGAGTCAGCGAACTGGTGGCGGCCAGCAAAGCTGACTGCGTGGGAGGCCTTCAGAGGGGGGAAGTGGAGCTTCAGGGAACAATATTAAACATTTGGCTGTGCTGGTCAAAGGCAGATCAGCGGGGCAAGGAGGCGCAGGTCACCCTGCAAGCAGCCATGCTCACTGACATCTGCCCGATGTGTGTGATGTTGGAATTCCTCACCGTACAGCCGGTGGGTGGGGGACAGATGGTCATTCATGCTGATGGGGTCCCAATGTCGATGTATCAGTTCGACTGGGTGTTCAAAATTTGTCTGGGGGCGTGCGGGTTTGATCTGAGCCAGTTTGATACTCACTCATTCAGGACTGGTGCGGCCAGCACTACTGCTAGCCTTTGCCTGGCAGAAAATGAGATCAAGCGGATCGGGAGATGGAGATCCAGAAGGTTTAAGAGTTATATCAGAACAGTTCAGATGCAAAACTAATCTCTGTGTTCTTCCTTCCCTGTCTCTATTAGGACCAAGACGCCCAAAACGTGCCTGGATAATGGGATCTTCCTACGTATTCTGGGTCTGGAAGAGGGCAGAGGCCAGGGCATATGAAATGAGCATACCCAGGGGAGGACTCCATTATCCAGCGGTTTGGGGTGTAGGACATGAGATGGGAACAACTGATGCTCTGCTTCCACCAGAACAGACAGAAATTCAGCGCAGTGGACGTTTTGATAGTGCATCTGGGGAGTAACAATCTCGGGACGCAGGCCATGATGGAACTAATCTTGTGGATGAAACGGGATTGGGCCACCCTGCGGAGCCTGCTGCCTGGGTGCCAGCTCGTGTGGTCGGCTATGCTACCAAGGCAGGCCTGGTGCTATGACCATGAGCCCAAGGCCATCAACCAGACTAGGGTAAAATTGAACAAAGAAATAGGCAAGTTCATGGGCTGGATGGGCAGCTCCACCATTGCCCACGAGGAGACAGAAGCATGTATTGCAGGGTTATACCATAAGGATGGGGTACACCTTTCGGATGTGTGAGCTGACATATTTAACGTTGATATACACATCATGTTTGAGACCATAATTGACAAGAAATAAGGCTGTAAATGGCTGGTAGGGCACAGGCAAGGTTTTGCCATGCCCCGCCATGGCGGGTTGGGGTGCCTCGGGAGGCCTGGTGAGTGCTGTACCCCCTTTCCCTGCTGGCCTAAAGCTGTGCGGTGGTGGGTCATAGAGGCAGGGGAAAAGTGTGTGTGTGTGTGGGGGGGTCTCCACCCTGTTGGGGTGTGCAGGGTGGGGGGAGAGTGGAGGAAGCTCACTCGCCTCTTCTTGTGCAACTGAGGTGGGGGGGGGGTCCCTTCCAGGAGGTCAGGAACCAAGGCCCCACACGGGACAAAAGTTGTTTTGGGTATCCGGGGTAATTTTTATGGTTGTCAACATGGTTTGTACAATATGATGTGTATGTATATAAATGATGTGAATTAATGTAAAGTGTGATGTCAAGTTTTAAATTGTATATACTCAATCTCTGATTACTGGAATGTAAAGAAGTGTTTTAACTATCAGTAAAGTTGTGCTGCGGCCTTGTCTCCCAGAGAATGCTGGCATGTGGTGTGGTTTTTTAATAAGAAACACAGACTTTGAAGGCAGATAAGGACCACTTGGCCCACCCAGTCTGCCCATTTCCCAACCTACTGGAGAAGCTGCAGATCCTAGTTAACCAACAGCCTAGTTCTTCCTACCCCCACCAGAATTGTCTTATGTCTGTCCCATGCATTCTTGAATTCTCCACTGTTATTGACCACCACCTTCTCAGGAAGGCGGTTCCATGTGTCCACTACCTCTCTGTGAAAAAATATTTCCTCACGTTGCCCCTGAGCCGTATCCCCTCTATCTTCAAATTGTGTCCCCTTGTTCTGCACATCTCTTTTCTGCAAGATGCTACCCTCTTGGACTGTTGATTCCCTTGAGGTACTTGAAAGTTTCTATCATGTCCTCCCTCTCCCTCCTTTCCTCAAGGGTGTACATATTAAACTCTTTTAGTCTCTCTTTGCATGGCTTTTGGTGCAGACACTGCACCATTTTAGTTGCTCTCCTCTGAACTGCCTCCATCCTGTCTATGTCCTTGCAGAGATGGGGTCTCCAGAACTGCATGCAGTACTCCAGATGGGTTCTCACCAACTGTCTGTACAGAGGATAACAACTTCCTGTTTTCTACTGTTGATACCTCCTATATCCCAGTATCCTCCCCAGCCCTCCTTACTACCTTCTCACATTGCTTGCCCACCTTTAGGTCATCTGATATGACTACCCCCAGGTCCCTTTTCATTTTGTTGTTGTTAGTACCTCCCCCATTACGTACTCTTCCCTGGGTTTTTGTTTCCCAGGTGCATTACTTTGCACTTGTTTGCATTGAATTTAGCTGCCATACGTTTGACCATTCCTCCAACCTTGCCAAGTCCTTCTCATCCTTTTCACCCCCCCCCCATTTATCAACCCTGTTGCAGATCTGTGTGTTGTCTGCAAAGAGGCATACTTTTCCTTCCAGCCCCTCCGCAATGTCACTTATAAAGACATTAAAAAGGACCGGTTCAAATAGTGAGCCCTGCGGTACCCCGCTAGTAACACCCCTTTCTTCAGAGTGGACTCGTTTACTATTACCCTCTGTGTCCTGTTGTCCAGCCAATTTTTTAACCAGGCTACCACCCTGGGACTGACTCCCAGGCTGGCTAATTTGTTTATTAATCTTTTGTGTGGGACCGTGTCAATAAGGGGACTGAACGGGGGCAGAGATGGGAACCTCTGTGTTCAAAGTGAGCCTCCTCACCTAAGGGGGAGGCAATATTAACACAGGGTCTCCCCCACCACCACCGTGGCCCCTGCGGCCCCCCCCTCCCCAGTGCATGAGCCAGCCGTCGTGAGGGACATCTAGTGAAGCGGCCGGTGCAGAAGGGGGGATCCCCAGTGATAGGATTGGCTGGTGCTGGGCAGCCCATGGCATGGAAATGGAGCAAGAGGTAGAGGCAGGGCGGAGCGCAGAGGGGTTTAAAAGTTCCCGTTTGGTGCAGCCCCGGTCTCTTTGCTCCTGCTCCACTGGGCCCGCCTGAAGAAATTTTGTCTCACCCTCCCTCCCTTCCTTGGGTTGCGGACCGGCTATGATTCAGCCAGTATATGGCACGTTGCACACAACCATTACAGGCAGGTTGGGGGTGCCTCGGGGAGGCTTGGTGATGAGTGCTGTACCTCCTGTTCCCTGCTGGCCTGAAGCTGTGCTGCATAGGGTCGGAGAGGCAGGGAAAAGTGTGTGTGTGTGTGGGGGGTCTCCACCTTGTTTGGGTGTGCATGGTGGGGGGAGATTGGAAGAAGCTCACCCACCTCTTCTCGTGGCACTGAGGTGGAGGGGGCCCCTCCGGGAGGTTGGGAACTGAGGTCCCCTATGGGGCAAAAGTTGTTTTGGGTATCTGGGGTAATTTTTATGGTTGCAATATGGTTTGTACGATATGATGTTTATGTATATAAATTATATGAATTAATGTAAAGTGTGATGTCAAGTTTTAAATTGTATATACTCAATCTCTGATTACTGGAATGTAAAGAAGTGTTTTAACTATCAGTAAAGTTGTGCTGTGGCCTTGTCTTCCAGAGAAAACTGGCATGTGGTGTGGTTTTTCAATAAGGGGACAGAACGAGGACGGGGATGGGAACCTCCATGTTCAAAGACAGTAGCTCCCTCTAACAGCCAAGCCTCCCACTCCTAGCTGCTGCCTGCTAAGCACCTGCCTGCAATGACCCCTGCTCCTCACTCCCTAAATGACAGCCTAGCAGCCTGCTCACAACACAGATGACCTGTCACAGAAACAATAAATATATAATATGACGCAGGAATAAAACACAGAATATCAGACACCCGCCAATGTACTAGCCTGCTACCATACCATTTACTTTTTTAAACATATTCCACAGATAAGATGAATAGGCAATGCCCCCAGATAACACAGAAGCCCCTATAAACATGTGCCCCCCGTGCCGAATTTAGGAGGGGTTGCTAAATGATGCCCTGTTGGCATCAGGAGAAGTTCACGCTGTCAGGCTTGTCGCAGGGGCAAGACTTGGGCAGCATCGAAGGTTCTGAACCACCACACGGCAGGGCGACAGTTAGAAGAGAGTTCAAGAGGAGTGGATCGAGGAGGAGTGAGGTGCGGCCGTGGGAGGGCTCCAGTCGGGGCCACATAGGCCCAGAGCTGGGTGGGGAGATTGCCCCCAGCCCCCAGCTTCATACAGTCAGTCGATGGGTGAAAGAAGGGAAGCCGCAGCTCCAGAGAAAGAGAGAGAAAGAGAGAGAGAGAGAGAAGGCCTATTAGGAGCCTGATTCGCTCCGCTTGGACGAAGAAAGAGAGAGAGGTGGCTGCCACGAGCGGGACTGATGCTGAGGTGGCAGTGAAGCATAGTAGGGGCTGTTAGGGCAGAAGCAGTCCCTACCCTCCATGTCCACCCAGGCAAAGTGTGGGGAGGCTGATGAAGTTCCCTGGAAGAATGTGGATTGAGGGGCAGCAGTCATATGTGATCCCTGCTCGGGATCAGCCTACGGTTTGTCCAAAGTGTGGAGTACAGGACTGTGCTATGGGGAGAAGAACTCCACCCCCCTCCATTTTAGTGGTCAGCAAAATGTGAGTAAAGCACCCACTCCCACTGCCGGGGAAAGTCATGGCAGAGCAAGGAACTGGTCGGAATGCTGCCTGTGTTCTGACAGAGGGAATCGAGACCCAAATGGCTTCCAAGAGAAAAGGGAAAAGTTGTCCGGAGCTAGGTTCAAACCTGGGTCCAAAGTATGTGTCATGGCACCTTGCCATAGAAAATGTGTGGACTGTGACATGCTTGAACAATTTGCGTGGCCATCTTTCATGGACAGACTTAACTTCCCAGTATATTGCACCACCTTCAAGCTAATACACCTTCCACCTCCTCCGGTATATCTAACCTACTAACCCTTCCCATGAACACTCAGGTCCTCACACCTCCCGATGCTGGGTCTGCCCAAGACTCGCCTAGCTGTTGGAAGAAGATCCTTCTCCTTAGCAGCACAACTAAAGTGGAATGGCCTTCCACATTCACTACTCTCATGCAAGACCATTACTCTCTTCAAAAAGACAATGTAGGAAATATTTTACAAGCCTCCTGTCTGTAATGGGAACTGTACCTAATCTTCTCTAAACTTCTCCACCGGCTTGCCTATACTCTCCTAGTGTGTATGACCAATGTCTAGGGCCATAAGTCTGTACACAGCTAACTGTCTGTACTCTGCACTTATGTACTAATTGACTCTACTATGATTATATTGTATGCTCATATCAACCTTACTGTTTGTTCACTATGTTGCAATTGACATCTGTAATTTGTACTGTCTCCCAATGAATGGGATGGCTAGTCTAGTCCATGAATGTATGTAACTGTCCAATGATATTTGTACATAATTATCTGTATCTGTACTGTTTTCTTATGCTTGGAACATTTGGTTCCCCGGGTCACCCCTGGAAAAGGGACTTGACTGTCTCAGAGGGCCCACCTGGTCATCAACATTTAAATAAATAAAAATGAATTGTGCATCCTCCATGGAGTTCTGTTTTTGCTTGAGCTTTGGGTACAAAAATAAAACTGCTGTTTGCACTTCATTCAGTCTGGGCCAGAATCATTGGAGTCCTACAAGTGTGTGTTAGTGTGCTGTGCCTAACTAATGTCTCCACAGAATTTCCAGCTGCGAAAGGAGCCACCAGCCATGGAGGGAGAAGTGTCATGTGTCTACACCCCTGACGGAGTTCACACTGTCACAGAGGAATCCTGTCTACAAAAAATATAAGGCACTGTGTTTCCCTGCTAATTTGGTACTCAGTCTAGCAGGTACCCCTCCCCTTTCCCAGAGGCAGTAACAACCAAACCCCTAGACAGGGAAGGGGGGGTGGTCTCCTTGTATGAAATACCTCCTGGGACTGAGAGCAGAGAGCCTGCTGCCTGCCTGTGATCGATCCAAATCCCCCCAGGCAGTAGCGAATGAGCCCAGAGACTATAAGGTGTTATATCTCAGTGAATTACCTTTTACCAAATAACCAGCAGGGAAGGGAGATTACAAAATTGGGGGCTGTTGTCTGGGATTCGAATGGAGGTGCTAAATACATACCGACATGGCATGGAGTAGCTTCTGAGGTGATGGAACGTTTTATTTATTTTATTTATTTGTATTTCGGATGACACCTTTGAGCTGAGGACTCTTTTACAAAGGTTCCACGTCAAGGCAACAAGGACAATAAGGTACAAAACATAACATGATCGTTACAATGGAACTTACAAAAAAAAGACAAGTAAGGTTACAATAATAGCAGCCAAAGGCATTGTCAAGGAATTGTGTTGCGAGTTAATTATACAGTACAAGTCATAGGCAGTTCAGTGAAGCTTTGTTAGGAGTGGGTTAGTGGGAAAAGAGAAAGAAGAGTGGTGGTGAGGGGGTGGTATGGGAGACAGAGAGAGTGAGGAGGGGGAAATGGGGAGGGCATTGCGTTGGGTATGTGGTAGATGGGAAACAGTAAGGGAGGAGGAAAGGGGGGATGAAAAAGAAAAGGAGACAGATTCATCCTATACCCAGTAATGGGGGGTAGGAGAGGAGGAGGAGCTGAGGCAGTGAGGAGGGATGCTTGAGGGTAGTATGCCTGGAGGGGATTATAAGAAGCAATCAAGGAAGGCAGTAGCCATGAGGTGTTGATGCAGTTTACACTTAAAAGCACCAATTGTGGCAATGTTGGAGATTTCTGTAGGTAGCAAGTTGAACCAGGTGGAGGCTCTGACAAGGTAAGAACGCTGAGCTTGAGAGGTCTGACAGCGAGGTATTGTAAAGGTTAGACTGTCCGATCTTCTAGTTAGGCGGCGGACACGCTGCGGGGTCAGTATTGATTGGACTCCAGGGGGCATAAGGCCCAGTGATGTCTTCTTAGCTAGGATGCAGGTTTGGTACTTTAGCCTGCTGGATAGCTGGAGCCAGTTAGCCTGCTCGTAAATGTCACACGTGTGAGAAAGGCGGGCAGCTGAAACAAGGAGTCTACATGCCTTATTAAGGGCTACAGCTATGCGCTGGAGTGCAGTATCAGTAGTGGATCCATAGATAACAAGCCCGTAGTCAATAGTTGAGATAACAGAGCTCTGGATAGCGAGGTTCAAGGCTTCAGCAGTTAGCCAATGTTTATGCTTGTATAGTAGCCCTATACGGGAGTTCACAGTTTTAGCGATATTGTCAATGTGTTTGGTATATGAGAGGGAGCAGTCAAGGGTCAGGCCCAGATATTTAAACATATCCACCTGCTCAAGAGTGACGCCTTCGTGGTTGTTAATTATGAGCTCATGGTCCTTGTACTTGTTGTGGGTTCCATGGAAGAACATTGTTTTAGTTTTTTTGTGGTTAAGGATGAGTTTATGTGAGCAAAAACCAGTCTTCCACGTCTGTGAAACTTTTCTGTAGTTGAGACTGAAGGGAGGTGGGGTCGGTGTGGCAAGTGAAGATTACTGCATCATCTGCATACAGTAACATTCTGTCATGGCAGGAGGCAGGGAGATTGAGCCACAGCCTGTTTAGACGTTTGAGTGACAGTTTTGGGACAGTGAGAAGCATCGTGAGGAGACAAAATGGCACCTGCCCGTCATGCAATAAAAACGTGATGACCGAGTAAGAAAAAATGGAGCGATTTGATTGGTGGATGGGACAAATGAGATGCAGCACTAGAAAAGGGAGGTCAGGTGGTCTTGGAATCAGATTGCTGAAAACTTCCGAGGAGAAAGGAGTGTTGTTGTTGTGCTGAGAAAAGTGTGTTCCACACGCAATGGTGGAGCCTGCTGCTAAATCTACTGCTATCACTAGAAGTGAAGGGAAAGTTTTGCTCAGCTTCTGCAGTTGGAGGAACAATCTTTTTGGAAGCTAATTTCTGAAATTTTCGCTGGAACATTTTTGGTACACTGGACTTTGGGAGATAACAAGGTATGGCATACACACCTGGGTTTGGAGGTCGGACCATTTCTGTGCCTGAAGGTCTGGTGAACTAGCTGTGGAGCATGGTCGAGGGAGTTGCTCTGGTGAGTCATGTATCTTTTATGGATAATGAGGAGTGGGGTGATCAGACAACCAATTTACATTTTGTACGCTTGGGAATGTTCCTAGGGTGGTTGGACCTTCCAATTTGCCCACACAGCAAGGAAGCTATGGCCCTGTGCCCCCAGCTACTGCGCTCTGGCAATGGCTGCAACCAGTAACTAAAATATCCCCCACCCTTAGTGTGGCCACTGCTGTGGAGCCACTGGAACAATGGGAGGAGGTTGTGGCTAAGTTACCTGAAATTAAGCCAGAGATGGTACCAGGGACCAGCTGTCTGCCCAGCCCTGTACCGCCGCTGAGTGCCCCAGAACTTCCCCTTGGCAAAGGGAGAGGCCGAGGGTGGACCTCACAAATTAGAAGCACTGCTGCATGGTATGTGAGGGGCATGACTGAGCAGTCAGGTTCTCCCGAGGCTGTGGTGCAAGGCTTGCAGGAAAAGAATAAAGCACCAGCTAAACCCAAACTCACCCAGGAATCCACGGTGAGGCCTAAGACTTTACCTAAAAAATTAGAAGAGGTCAAACCCTTAAAGTTAAGAGGCCCGCTCCCCACGGTGCTGGACAAGGACCCAGGTGCTACTGATCTAGACCTCATAGTGGAATCAGTCGAGGGAGATGATGGTATGAAGAAGGACACTATTGTTGACCCTGCTGAAGTAATTCCCATAAACGATGAGCCCAGGGAAAATGTTACCCGCCTGTTCGAGGATCTGGTAATTGAGAGGAATATCCCCAAACCATATGCCATGCCAATCCTCGGAGTTGGTGAGACCAGCCCCGGCGTCCTGGAATTTGCAAACGTCATGTGGTGGACATGGATGCTAGGCATCATTTGGATCTGACATTGCTGAATTGTCGAGATGACATATGGTTGCCCAGGGGAGTGGCCCCATGGCCTAACCTCAGGACCCTTCCTAACTGGAGCCAAGTCGAGAGGTGGGTGAGAAGGTATTTAAAGGTTGAGTGCCCAGGAGCCAATTACCCGTATGTAAGTGAAAGGACCTGGCATCTCACTGAATGCCAGAGGTCTGACTGGTATTTCAATGGGCTGTAGAGAAAGTGCACCTTAGAAATAGAGTGGACTTGCAAGAACAGGCAAGCCTATGATTGGAACAAAGTAAATTCCCAGGCTGGATCTATATGCTCATCCTCGGTTTGGGAAGGACTGACTTTGTTTAAAACATTTGCAATGGTACAAGACAGGGAGGGACACCGTATCAAGTATTTTGTGGTTAGCCACGACAGTAGAGGGGTAGAATGTACCAAACCAGACCCCTGTCTGAACTTTTCACCCGAGGACCCCACTGCCGGATACAGAACCCCAGAGAAAAGATGACCTTTTAAAGGCCCCACGGCCCTGTGGAGAGACTGAGTATAGAGGACTGCAACTACTGGTGAAATTGTTTCATTTTATTTTTTACAAAAAAAAACAAAATAGACATTTGCATGTCAGACGGACAGAAATGTGCTAAAGTTGCATTGCTTTTGAAAAAAAATCTTTGCTGTTTATTTTTAAATTCAGCCATTGTAATTTTTTTTCTACTTATCTAACCTTTAATGTGAATGCTTTTCTAATCTGCATAGTTAGTTAGATAATTATAGCCTAGAAATGTGTGGTAGTATAGGAATGTAGGTTTAGGATTGTTGGTAGGGACCCCCTAGAGATTAAGCACATTTACTCACTGGTGCTGTTTATGGGATTACTTGGACTTTGCTAAATAGAGACAGTTTTCCAGAGACTTTAATAAGCACCATAGCATTTGGTATGGACATTTTCAAGGATAAAAGTGTGCCCCCTTCCCCACTGCTAAGTAGATTAGTATGTTAGGAGGTAGAAGTAGGTTAAATTTAGATAGCAAACTTCTGCCAGTAGTTTTGCAATATTCTGAGTAGTAGTCAGATGTTTCTGTGGGGGGGGGGACAAGTTCAATAGTGAACATGTAGATCAGTGTTTAGTAGCCTATGCAGTAGAATGTAGCTGAGCAGTCATGCTATGTAGCAGTGCAAGCAGACTAGTAGTTTGAGTTTAGCCCACCACCCCTGGTGATGTAGTGTTGTCAGTTCCTTTCTAGTAGTAGATAGAAAGGAATGTTGGGGTAAAGTAAATGTCTGAAAAAAAGTGTTTGTATTTTAGAAATGTATTGTTGGGGTGCCAAATAGGCCCACTTGTGTACTGAGCAAGGTCCAATGGGGAAAGTTTTGGAGCCGGAAATAGAGTATGGTGTCCCTAGAGGGGTGCTAGGGTGGGACGTTGGCCTGGTGGAGCAGCCATTGTTTGGGAAGCCAGGCTGAATTGCCATGTTCCTTAGCAGACCCAGGGAACTGCAGGTAGGGTGCGAGACCCACCTAAGTTCTAACTCAGCTGATACTATGCAGTCAGCCTGGTAGAGCCTGGATGTGATGGTCTGTGGGAGAGTGCGCGTTATCCTATGGAACACAGCAGCCATGGTTGGCCAGGATGGAAACCACTTCCCAAGGAGGTGAAGCATTTCTGTGGGGGGAAGTGTAACCCCCGTGTCGAACTTAGGGGGTTACAAAATGATGCCCTGTTGGCATCAGGAGGAGTTCAAGCTGCCAGGTTTGCCACAGGGGTGGGGACTGGGCAGCGCGTGAGGGTTTTGAAGCACCAACTAGTGCAGGAGCGACAGTTAGAAGAGAGTTCGAGGGAGTGGGTCGAGGGGGAGTAAGGTGCGACTGTAGGAAGGCCCTCCAGTTGGGACCACGTAGGCTTGGGGCTGGGGTGGGGAGAATGATGCCGGCCCCCAGCTTCCCAGTCAGTTGACGGGTGAAAGAAGGGGGAAGCCGCAGTTCCAGAGAAAGAGAGAGAGAGAGAAGGCCTTTTGGAGCCTGATTGGCTCTGCTTGGACAGAAAAAAGGACAGAGAGAGAGAGAGAGAGGTGGCTGCCATGAGTGGAACTGATGCTGAGGTGGCAGTGAAGCATCGGAGGGGCCGTTAGGGCAGAAGTGGTCCCAACCCTCCGTGTCCACCCAGGCAAAGTGTGGAGAGGCTGATGGAGTTCCCTGGAAGAATGTGGAGTGAGGGGCAGCAGTCATATGTGATCCCTGCTTGGGATCAGCCGATGGTTTGTCCAAAGTGTGGAGTAAAGAACTGTGCCATGGGGAGCAGAACCCCCCCTTTCATTTAAGTGGTCAGCAAAATGTGAGTAAAGCACCCACTCCCACTGGTGAGGAAAGTCATGGCAAAGCAAGGGACTGGTCAGAATTCTGCTTGTGTTCTGAGGGAATCGGAGCCCTGAATGGCTCCCATGAGAAAAGGGAAAAGTTGTTCAGAGGTAGGTTCAAACCTGAGTTCCTCAAAGTATGTGCCACAGCGCCCTGCCGTAGAAAATGTGTGAACTGCAACAAAAATTAATTGTGCACCCTACGTGGAGTTCTGTTTCTTTGGGTACAAAAATAAAACTGCTGTCTGCACTTCATTCAGTCTGGACCAGAATCATTGGAGTCCTACAAGTGTGTGTTAGTGTGCTGTGCCTAACTAATGTCTCCACAGAATTTCCAGCTGCAAGAGAAGCCATCAGCCATGGAGGGGGAAGTGTCATCTGTCTGCACCAGTGGTTAAATTGGAAAAGTTTAGGTGGGAGAACGCTCACATCTAGATTTCTATTATCTAGAACTGTCATTTTTAGGTAGTGGAACTCTCCTATAGTAGTCAATGGAGAAAGATGACTGGGGTGGTGGAACCGTCATACATTATTTTGAGAGGTGGTGGAACCAAGTTCCTGTGTGTGCCTGCCCAAATTAACTCCTGGTTTGCACCCCCGATGGAGTTCACACCGTCAGAGAGGAATCCTGTCTACAAAAAATATAAGGTACTGTGTTTCTCTGCTAATTTGCTGCTCAGTCTAGTGGGTACTCCTCCCCTTTCCCAGAGAGAGTAACAATCAAACCCCTAGACAGGGAAGGGAGGGAGGCGGTCTCTTTGCAGTGGCTGAGCTAAAAGGGGGGCTGGTGTGGCAATCGCCCCTCTTGGCTGCCCCAGTGTGAGTAGTGGTGCCCCTCCACCAACCTTATTCACTGTTTAGTGACCATCGTGGAGCCCATGGTTGACTAAATGCCCCCACCTCGCCACCCACTCCCAAACCTGGCTCTGCCACTGTCTCCTTGTATGAAATACCTCCTGGGACTGAGAGCAGAGCCTGCTGCCTGCCTCTGATCAATCCACATCCCCCCAGGCAGCAGCAACTGAGCCCAAAGACTATAAGGTGTTAAATCTCAGTGAATTACCTGTTACAAAATAACCAGCAGGGAAGGGAGGTTTCAAACAACAATCGGGTCAGCAATGAACACAATAATGTAGGTAAATGTGCCACTGAATTCACCACGCTGTCTAAACCAGGGGGATGTCATTGTGGCTGCACCGGATGTAGGCATCCACAATCTGGCGGCGCGCTTTACTTACTGGCTATCAGCAGCACTAGGACGTTTTGCCATTCTAGTCTCTGTTTGCTTTGATAGATAGATAGATAGATAAAAACTTTTCTTTTTGACAGGAAGGTAACTTTTAGGACCAAAGAGGCCCTTTTATCAAAGTTGTCCTGTTTTAAAATACAGTTTCAAAAGGTACAATAACATCATGTAATAAAGTATATTATAGGAACAATCTTACAAATATCACCATAACAAACAATCTATCTCTCCAGATGGAATCCAGAGAGTGCTTAAATTTATTTAAGCTATCAATGATCCTAATTTCTGGATCTATCTCATTACATATTTTTGGTAAATAGAAATGTCTTTGCATTCTACTATAAATATTTAATTCCAAGGGAACTTTTTGACATCTGTGTTTCAGGTGCCTCAAATTATACCTATGAAAAACAGAAACATCAAGAGAGTTCACACCATGTTTAACCTTCCCCCCCATACTCAATAAAGGCTTTATAACCTACATATTTTTTTCCGCGGATTGCAAGAGAATTCCAACCAAGATCTTGAAGTAAAATACAGCGATGCGTGAAAAAGGAACATTTCGCCACGTATTTCTATCAGTGGAGCACAGGATCCAAGGCAGCATGGGTTCACAGCGGGAAGGTCATGTCAGACGAATCTAATAGATTTCTTTGACTGGGTGACCAAAGTAGTAGACCAGGGAGGGGCTGTGGACATGGCCTACCTAGACTTTAGCAAGGCATTTGACACAGTCTCACACAAAAGATTGATAGTCAAATTAACCAGCCTTGGAGTGGGTCCCAGGGTGGTAGCCTGGGTAAAACATTGGCTGGACAACAGGACACAGAAGGTAATTGTAAATGGAGTCCACTCTGAAGAAAGGGCGGTTACTAGTGGGGTACCGCAGGGTTCAGTATTGGGTCCAGTCCTTTTTAATGTCTTCATCAGTGACATTGCAGAGGGACTGGAAGGAAAAGTATGCCTTTTTGCAGATGACACAAAGATCTGCAACAGGGTTGGTACACAAGGAGGCGTGGAAAGGGTGAAAAGGGACTTGGCAAGGTTGGAGGAATGGTCAGACGTATGGCAGCTAGGATTCAATTCAAAATAATGCACCTGGGAAACAAGAACCCAGGGAAAGAATACACAATGGGTGGGGAGGTAGTAACAACAACAAAACAGGAAAGGGACCTGGGGGTAATCATATCAGATGACCTTAAGGTTAGCAAGCAATGTGAGAAGGCAGTAGGGAGGGCCGGGGGTATACTGGGATGTATAGGGAGAGGCATCAGCAGCAGAAAACAGGAAGTTGTTATCCCTCTGTACAGACAGTTGGTGAGACCCCATCTGGAATACTGTGTCCAGTTCTGGAGACCCCATCTCCAAGGACATAGACAGGATAGAGGCAGTCCAGAGGAGGGCAACTAAAATGGTGCAGGGTCTGCAAGAGAAGCCATATGAGGAGAGACTAAAGGAGCTTAATATGTATACCCTTGAGGAAAGAAGGAGAGGGGACATGATAGAAACTTTCAAGTACCTCAAGGGAATCAACAAAGTCCAAGAGGGTAGCATCTTTCAGAAAAAGAGACTTGCAAGAACAAGGGGACACAATTTAAAGATAGAAGGAGGGCGGTTCAGGGGCAATGTGAGGAAGTATTATTTCACAGAGAGGGTAGTGGATGCATGGAGCAGCCTTCCTGAGGAAGTTGTGGGGTCTAAAACTGTGGGAGAATTCAAGAATGCATGGGACAGACATAAGGCAATTCTTGTGGGGGGCAGGAAGATAAAGGCTGTTGGTTAACTAGGATCTGCGGCCTATCCTGTAGGTAGGGAAATGGGCAGACTAGATGGGCCTAGCGGTCCTTATCTGCCGTCAAAGTCTATGTTTCTATGTATCTTGCTATTCTATAATATGTTTTGTCCAAACAATTTAATGATGATTTAGAAGCAAACTGATACATTAGACTACCATATTCTAGTGTTGGTAAGAGTAGTTGTACAGCCACTCTATTTCTTGATTCTCTTGATAGAATCAATGTTTTCCTTCTTAACACGCCCAATCTAGAATTAACCTTTTTAGTTACATTTGTTAAGTGTAGAGAGAAAGTAAGAGAACTATCCATGAAAACTCCCAAATACTTGTATACCTGAACCTGTTCTAACACTGGACCCTTTAGAGAATATATATTTAATGTTTGGTTATGAAACAGTTAATTTTTCGAATGGAAAAGCATTACCTGGGTCTTCTTTGTACTAAGAACCATTCTGGATTGTAATAACCAGTTTTGTAAAATATCAAAATCGAATTGTAACATTTTTTGTAAATCATCTAGATTTCTAGCTTTCCCTGTAAGGGCCATATCATCCACGTACAAATAAATCTTACTATTTTGAATACACAATGGAAGAGAATTTATATAGATCAAAAATAACAAAGGACCCAAAATTGAGCCTTGGGGAACTCCCCTAAAGGTACCCTCTATATCTGACATTATTCCATCTATACAGACCTGTTGTGTACGTTCAGTCAAATAAGATAATATCCAGGTCTGAACAGGCTCCGATATACCTATCTGAGCCAGCCTTCCCAATAATATATTGAAATCGACCAAATCAAAGCCCTTTGAGAGGTCGACGAACACCGCCCCGACAGACTGCTGGGCCTCAAGACTACTTGCCACAGAGTCCAAGAAGTCCATCAGGGCAGTGTCCATCGACCTCCCTTGTCTGAAACCCACTTGACAATCAGTCAGTAGTCTGTACTTCCCCAGGTATTCATATAACTGGGCACAGGCCAGGTATTCAAAGACCTTCGAGATAATTGATAGCAAAGCTATCGGTCGATAATTTGATTGATTATTCTTATCTCCTCCCTTAAATACAGGAATAACTTTAGAGTTTTTCCAAAATCTGGAAAACTTTTTACTGTAAACTACAATTGAAAATATTGGTCAAGACTGGGCTTATTTGCTCTACTGAAGCTTTTAAAAGATTGTCTCTATTTTATCCATACCTATTGCTTTCCGTGAATTTAATTGCCTTATTTGTTTCTTTACTTCACCAATTTTAATTACTCGAAAGTAAAAACATGGTATGTTCTCTCTATATTGTGTCTCCAGTGGCCTGATTTGTTGAGAAACGTGATTCTGTTTACCATCAACCTGTTCCATTCTTATATCTGGAAGACAACAAAAATATTGGTTCAAATTGTTTGCTACTTGTTTTGTTGACATCTCCCCTCCCAACTCATCCTTAAGAACTATGCTCGAATGTTTCCTTTCCCTACCTTCCAGATCTTTAATTAGGTTCCAGTACGGGGCTGGATTTTTTGTTTGGTTCACTTTATTTCTATAATATTTTTTTCTTGCCTTTCTTATTAAGCTTTTACTTTTGCTCCTGATCTTTTTAAACAACTCCCAATCTTCTACTTTTAAAGATCAATTTGCTTTTTTCCATATCCTGTCTTTCCATCTTATTTGTTTTTTAATTGCTTCATTTACCCAAGGATTACGGTTATGTCTTTCTTTAGATTTTTTGAAAGGAGCATTTTTATCACATACTTCTAAATAAATCTTTGTGAATTCTCTGACTGCCATATCTACTTCTGGGATCAAGTCTATACGAGCCCAATTTACTTGTCCCATTTGAAACTGAAAAGAAGATTTATTAAAATGAGTGAAATGTCTAACATAACGACATTTTAAAATATCAGAGGTTCCAAAATCTTGTTTAATGTTACACTCAAGATAGCAATTATCTCCTAGATTTGGGGAACCCACTTTATAATCCAATAAGTGAATACCATTTGTTATACATATCAAATCCAGGATATTTCCTACACTGGCATAAGTACTTCTACGTGTTGGAGTATTTATTACCTGAACAAGGCCCAAGGCCTGAAATTCAGATTGTAATTTAAGACCTCTTTCTGCTCCCCATGCTGCGTTACAATCTCCAATCAGGAATGCATCCCTTTGCCCCATTAACTAATTTAATCTTAAGGCCAGAGACTCAAAGGCTGACGGTTTTATTCTTGGGTGAGAATATACCACACCAAGACACATTTTCAATCTAGTTATGTAAACCAGTAATATCTCAATGCCCTCAATATTTCCTGATAAAAGCAGCTCTACTTGGCCCAAATTACTTCTAATATAAAGTGCAACTCCTCCTCCTCTGGTAGGCCTGTCATAACTATAGAAATCACAGTTTTCTTTTTGAAATTTGGAATCTGGATGCTTTTCTGATAGCCAAGTCTCCATAATACCTATGATATCATAAGCATTTTCGGATACCCAATGATCAAAAATAGGCTGTTTTCCAGCAAAACTTCTGGCATTATCATGGGCTATCCTAATAATGTCGGTCCGGGTTTCTGGGCCTGGATTTGGTTTAATGTCCCCACTGGCCAGTGCAATAACAAAGAGATATTAACTCCTACTAGTCTTAGGAAGTATAGTATGATTGCCTAAATTTTGTACACTATACCGGTCTTACCTAGATTCCAACAAGCGTGAAATTTATTTCTTCTACTAACCCATTCTGCAGAAAAATACATTTTTGTCACAGCAATGGAGAAGAAACATATTCTAATCTCTGGGTCTGGCTGGAACTCAAAAATATGTTTATCTGAAAAAGCCAGTACCAGCATTCCATACAAAAAAGCAAAATAGGCCATACTTTATCACTGCTACAGGTCTAAGTTTAAATAAACTAATTTAAAAGACTACCCCTCCAAATATCAGAAAAAAACTGCATTTAAGGGAAAGATCCTAAAAGGAAAAAACACACAATTGGTAAGATCACACAAATTCAAGTTTAAAAATTTAGTACATAACTATACTATAAGAATGTTCAAGATTAATTTTTAACAGTACCATGTAAGACCTTGTCTGTAATATTCCAAATATAATTGTAACCCCTACAACCCTGTCTTTTTTGCAAACGACAGGTGGTATGCTGTAGAAGCTGACAGCAGTACCAGGTGGGGACTGGGTTCGGGGAGGACTAGGTTACTCGGCACAAGGGGCCTAGGTTTGGCTACTCTGCACAGGGGCACCCAAGTAAATCCAAACACAGGAAGCAATAACTGTAATGTCCAATACCAGGAATGGGATTCTGAAGTGTGGCTTTTATTCACATCCAAACTGAACAAAGCATAGATGGACCCCCACGGGGCTACATTCTGGGTAATGCAGATAAGAGATACAGAACACTTCTTCAACACTTCAGCCATCAGACTCTGAACCCACCAGGCACACAGCCCGGACTTGCATGCTGCTTTGGGTACACAGCCCGACTTGTACACTATTTGAGTTTTTCTGGCCCGGTTCCCCTGCCAGCCACTCGATCCCGGTCCATATGGCAGTGGACCACATTTTCTGTTGGTGGCTCCCCAAACCACCTTAGAGCCTTCGACTCCTTAAGGGAAATTTCCTTTCAATCCCATGTCTGGGTACTTCCCTCAGCACTGGCCAAGTATCTGAGGCAAAGCAGAAATTCACAGAGCAAATCCGTAGAGGTGGACCTGGTTAATAAAGATGGGGGGTCTCCCACCTCCAGCTCCCACAATCCATACGCGGCCATTTCTCTGGACATTAAACAACTCTTTTTGAAAGCTTGGCAATGTAGATTAAAGGGTAAATGTATAGCACATTTCCTCTACATGTCTTGGCTTTCCCCTTGTGCTGGACTTGAACATATTTTTACTTTGGCTAAGCCTATTCCTCTAGGCCTCCCACTAATTCAGCAGTCCAATCCCCACTTTAACGCAGTTCAGGTGAAATGTAGGCCCTTTGGCAAGAGCAGAACTCACCCTTTGGTTGCAGGTGCCCCACAGGCGAATCTTGACAGGTTCTTGTGCCACAACACACTTGGAAAAAAAAATTAAGGCAGCTTCTTATCTAGCTGGAACCAGGGGGTTGCCCCTGGAATAACAGGCAAATCTTCCACCCCATCCCCTCAGGGATGGGGCACAGAGACCAGAAACAGCAGTCTCCACCACTTCAAGAACAGCTTACTGTGTTCCTCTTTAGGTGGAAACACACACCTTTCCCTAAAAGTAGCTCTATATCAGAGCTTAGGCTCCAAGAGCCTGTGCACAGACTGCTGTGCTCCTCTCTTCAAGACTGCTCACTCACAACTGCCCCAGCTCACTGTTCAAAAACTCCCAACATTCTAACCTAACTCCCATCTGCAGATTCCAATGTGGCTCATGCAGCTGCGATAGTTCTATGGTGATGTCATCCCTTAGTCTCAGCTCAGACTGAGAACAGAGTGAGACAGTGTGAAATCCATTTAACTGGAATTTCACAAGCTGCCTTCCCTGCCT